>CM042690.1:575564547-577964547 GCA_023614405.1 Avena insularis | reverse complement strand
ATAAAAATCACTTTTAAGATCCTAACTAGATATACTAAGTTATAAAAATATTAACTTGTATTTTAGTTAAGTAAAGTCAGTTTGCATAAAATAAAATCTTATTTCCTTCATGGAATTTTAAGAAAATATTAACAAGAGTTAAAATTTAATAAAATTATTTTTTGAACTCTTATAATATTATTTGTTATCACAAAAATATTAAATATAATATTTGTATGATCTTAAGGTCTTTAGATACCATTCCACACTTGAGTGCTTTAGTATTATATGCTACTTATTGTATTTAAACACACTCTCACAAGCCTAAATAAGAAGCACCAGTGCAAAACATTTATATAAAATTGCAACACATTTTAAAGAAATCATCCCAAGCTTCAAACCCTAGATCATAGATTCTTATTACGGGGATTCGAGTTTATCAAATTGCATTACATTACTTATGCATAATGGCATCTTGCTTTTTTAAACATTAGTCCTTACTAGACCAATGATGATGTTTCCATATTTTGGATCTTCTATTGTCTTGAAGACCGTGAGTGCATAATCTTGCAATCACAAAAAGGCAAGTGCAGACTTTCTCATGTCCTTTGGTTATTTTCTATCAAATGCTTGTAACTCAAATGTTGTCATCACCTGCATTTTAAAAAGGTCAGAAAACACTATTTTCATAATAATATGATTATGTATTATTTACCAAATGGTAATAATCTACTGATACAGTTCAAGTGGTAAAGAAACATAATATATAGGACTTAACAACCAATCTTGCCACTGATTCTTGCACCGTAAATTACTCGTTAACCATAAGATCTACAATGGCTTTGAGGAAGTCAGCTAGATCTTCTCCCTCGTATGTCAACGGGCGACCGGGCCATGGCTATAATTCTCGAATATGATTGACAGCAGGGTGGGAACCCTCAACGTCCCACGTCATCTGGTGTTTACGAGGGTTGTGTGTTTCAGGCCGTAATTGGAAACAAGATTTATCCTAGGTCTGGCGTACAATCCAACTCGCATATGGGGTTGCGGAGAGGGGCAACGATTGGCTTGGATTCTTATACCGGGCATCATACCAAGGAAGTGTGAATGGGTTGGCCGCTCGGAAGTGCAACATGGATAAGGATATCTTATGGATAAAGCAACGCACCTCTGTAGAGTGTAAACAAGTGTGACATGTTACACCCTGTTCCGAGAAGGAGCTGTGAACGCTACAGGCAAGGAACTCCATGAAGTTCTAATCAACCTGTGAAGGCTGACAGACATAGCTTTTCAGAATAAAAGCAACCTTTGAAGAAATGTTTACGAACACCTGCATAGCCTATTACCTTTGGTCTTCGACTGTAGTTAGTGCATCAAACTTTCCTTTTTAGTGAACTTGCTGAGTATGCTCGTACTCAATTATACCTTCTTAACCCTTGCTAGATTCTGAAGCCATTGGAGACGATGCCAACACCAACTCTTTCTCAAGGAGTCATCACCGGAAGCTCAAGATCTTCAATCAAGTCAATGGAGTCAGCATATACGTTAACTGAAGTGAATAGGAAGTTCCTGATTAGTTAGGAGTATACTCTCTAGCCATAAAACCTACTTATGTAGAGCATTGCATTAGGAGCAATTGGAAGTCAATTAGTTTAGATACTAGTCTTAGTTACTAGATAGTTCTAAGTTGTTATATATGGTTCTTCTTTGTAAGTATTTATTTTCTTCCTCTTTAACCTAGAGTGCTCTCTAGATCTTTTGTAAAGAGTCAAGTTGTAATCTATAGTCATGTCTTGGATCTGCTGTGTTTCTGTTGTACCACTCTGAGGGATGTAATACTAGTGAACGGTGTTTCATTGGTGTTATGTCAACGACTATAGTGTACTACATCATGCAGTGGTATGCTGGGTCACCGCAACTGGTATCAGAGCATATGCTTTGACCTTAGGATTTAAACCCTTTTAGGAGATCTTTAGGTTGGATAGTTACTATATGAGCCATCTTATCTAAACCAAAGATTCTTATGATTTGTGATGGATATCCACTTGAGGATAGCCTTGTCACACTTAAGTTGGATACTTTTGTCATCTTTCTTAAAGAGTAGTTATCTATCTTCTCTAGAGAAATGTCATGCTAGTGTAGCTCTAAATAGGTATAACACCACTATGACATCTTAAGTAAGTTAAAATGTCAAAGAAGATTATGGCTAAGATCAGGATACCATGTGGAGTAGTATTAGTGATGGAGTCTATATTTAGAATCCCTGTGAAGTAGCAGAATCTTACCACTAGTTGTTACCACTATACCACATAGGGTAGACCATTACAGTATGTATAGATACAATTGGAAGTAAATCATGTGGCATTCACTTGAGAATTTCATGTGATGAAGTAGATTTTTGTTTAGAATAAACTATAGTAAGCTAATAAGCCAAATCATCATGGTGAGAAAAGCTCCAAGACTATGATAAGTCTGTAATTAGGACAAGTACTCAGTAACAAATCTTGTAATAACAGTAACTAAAGAACATTGTAGGTCTCTGATAGAAGTCATAGGTATCATAAAATTATGATAATTTTTGGATTAAGGTAGTAACTACCATTTTGTTAGTAGTTTTGAGAGATTATGTGAGGATAACTTATAATAGAATGAAAGGTTAGTGGTCTTTAGTAGTTGATGGCCCAAAATATATCGAGCTTGTTGGGGAACCCTAAGAGGAAGGTATGATGAGCACAACATCAAGTTTTCCCTCAGTTATGAAACCAAGGTTATCAATCCAGTAGTAGCAAGGAAACACCTACAAGGTGTTGCTAGCTGAACTTTGGCAGGGCGCACTACCGGTGCCAGCAGCAACGTGGAAACATGCACAACACAACCACAGAACTCTGCCCCCAACTTACAGTGAGGTTGTCAATCTCACCGGTTTTCCTGAAAACAAAGGATTAAACGTATTGTGTGGAAGAAAGTAATAGTTTGCAAAAAGTAAACAGAAAGCAGTAAACAGTTGATTGAAGATTGATGATAAAAGAAAGGACCGGGGTCCATAGTTCACTAGTGGTGGCTCTCCTTAAGATAGATGACATGTTGGGTGAACAAATTACAGCGGGGCAATTGACAAACATCGAGAAAGCAATATGCATATACTACTCATCTTGACTCCTTTGAGACTTGATTGGGCATTACAACATTATACATAGACCGTAATCCAACTGCATTTATGACTAATAATCCACCTTCAGGTTATCATCCGAACCCCCTCCAGTATTAAGTTGCAAGCAACAGATAATTGCATTACGCCTTGCATGTAAAGTAAACAATACGCACTACTAGGAAAACGATTATAGGTAGATTTTAATTCTGTGGCACATATATGAAAAATGCTCCACTAAAATTAATTCTATGGCGCATGTAGCAAATGCTCCACACAATTCCTGCAGTTCTGTGGCGCATATAGATATGCGCCACAGAAAGTGAGAATTCTGTGGCGCATATAGCCATATGCGCCACAGAATTCCTGTGGGCCTGACCCCAGCACATGGGCAGGCCAGAATTCTATGGCGCATATGGATATATGCGCCACAAAATGTCAAAATTCTGTGGCGCATATAGCATTCTGTGGCGCATATAGCATATGCGCCACAGAATTCTCACTTTTTGTGGCGCATATAGCTATATGCGCCACCGAATTTTGACATTCTGTGGAGCATTTGCCATATGCGCCACAGAATATGCGAAACAGGTCTACAAAAGGTGGCAGCCACCCTTTCCCTTCTTCCCACCACCTCCAACTAGCTCGTCCCCCTCCTCCCTCCCACTCCATTTTGCTCATACTCACCTCCATTGTTGATAGCTAAACCTACTTTGGTTCATGTACTTGTGAGGGGAAGCTACTCCTACTTGTAAAGGTAGTAAACCACTCATACTTTCCTCCTCCACACATCCCACACCCCCTCTTGCTACACTATGCATATGGGGTTGGTGTAGATTTGGTTTGTAGATTTGTTAGGCGTGTGATGCATGTTTTGTGTGGACGGCGGGCCTCAGCGCGGTGTGTATGGATGTTGTGTAGGTGAAGATGGTCCCGCAGGCGGTGTGTGATGGCGAGACGATGTTCCTTCGCTTTGTGTTGTGCTTGAATACATGTTTGCTTGTGGAGGGAGCTTGTGTTGTGCTTGAATGCATGTTGCCGGCGCCGGGTGCATGGAGGTTTGCCGAAATGTTGATTCACGTCCATTTCGGCAAATTTCTGCACTACCCATACGTCCTATTTTTAGGATAGGTCATGCCGAAATTTCCCGGCGATCATGCATGCACGTATGTGTGCGTGTCATGTGTGTGCATGGTTCTAACATACTCTCTTTAATTTGGTCTATGTTCGCGCGCAGGCGACCATGGTCATCCATATGAGTGAACGCTGGGTGGTTAGATACAAGGCTGACGCGGTAGCCGACATGGTTCAGAACAACATGACCAAGATAAGATGTCCGTGCCGAACGTGCAAACACCGTAAGTGGATCAACCCTGATTCTGGACAACTCGAGTCTCACCTGTTCACACGCGGTTTCATGCCTGGCTTCTTAGTGAATGAGGATCCGCCGGTAGATGGCGGTGGCCATGATGAAGAAGAGGCCGGGGGAGAAGACGAAGGGTCTCCTGGACATGGTCATCATGACGAAGGAGATGCCGACGAACATGATCATCATGAAGAAGGATATGCCGGCAGACACGATCATCATGAAGGAGACGATGCTAGAGCAGATGGTGGTGGTGGTGGCGGAGAGGACGGGAGCATGGACACACCGCTAACTTCAGCCTTGCAGGACCCTCATCTTCAAGAAATACTCCTCAAGCAGACGGCCAACACGAGAGCTGCAGCTAGAGAGAAAGCCAAGCTGGCACAGATGGAGGGATAATGGACGAGCACGTCCGTGAGACGCTGTTTGGCCTCTGCAACTTCTTCGATGTCATATCTAGGAAGTCTATCGGCGTGAAGCAGCTCGGCAAGCTACAGGAAGAGATCGTCGAGATACTATGCGAGCTCGAGATTTACTTCCCTCCCGTGTTCTTCGACATCATGGTGCATCTGCTTGTCCATATCGTGGATGACATCATCCATCTCGGGCCGACGCTCCTGCACAACATGATGTCGTTCGAAAGGCTAAATGGTGTCATCAAAGGATTCGTTCGCAACAGGTCCCGTCCAGATGGAAGCATAGCCAAGGGCTTTCTGACCTACGAGTGCATCTCCTTCTGCCAAAACTACATAAGCACCGAGAACCAGGATGTTGGTCTGCCCACTAGGAAGCACCTCGGGAGGCTCGCTGGATTTGGTCACCGCGAGGGCTACCGCGCACTCCACGTCAGCATCGAACTCGAACACACCGACTTTGATAGGGCAAACCGAGTCACGCTACAACACATACAGTTGGTCGGCCCCTGGGTGGATGAGCACAAAACCTTAATCGAGCAGAAGCTTGCCAACCTGGGCAAGCCGACGAAGAAGGGAGACGTAACCATAGAGCACAACGCCAGCTTCACGGGGTGGTTCAAGAAAAGGCTACTAGAAAGTCCCATGCCGACGCCTTATACTAAAGATCAGAAACTCATATTCTCACTCTCACAGGGCCCCGGGTGCAACATTAGGACCTATCAGACGTACGACATCATCGTCTACAGATTCTACACCGAGGAGAAGGACAAGAATAGCGAATACCAAAACTCAGGAGTAACTATGCTATCATACGCCGATGACGAGACTGATGTCAAGGAAAGATTCTATGAAAGGATCGAGGAGATATGGGAACTCGACTACTACGGAGTGACGGTGCCGATCTTTTGTGTCATATGGGCCAAGAGCGTCGAAAAAGATGGCCGGTTTTTCACCACCATGGTTATACCCGATGCCAAATCGAAGAACGCCTCCACGAAAAATGAGCCATGGGTGATCGCTAGCCAAGTTGACCAATGCTTCTTCATTACCGACCCGGCAAAGCCAAGCCGTGTTGTCGTGAGGAGGGGCAAGAGGAGCATCATCGGAATGGAAGGACCTGCCAACAAGCAATACATCGACAAGAACAGCGATCCCAAGATCGAAGAGGAATTCGACAAGGCAACTACTTATGCTAAAGTAAGAAGGAAGACCATCCTACCGGCTAAAGGTTGCCCGTACACGAGAAGAAATCTCAAGGTGGCCGGCCTAAAGTATTCTACCGCGAAGAAGAAGGGCAAGAAAGTTGTTGTGAAGAGACACTAGCTACCTCGGAGCCGACTTAGCGGTTTTTTACGCCTTTTTTTGTACTAATTAATGCACATGTGTGCTCGCGCGCCTGCATATATGTATTACTTTGACAAACTAATGTATGCGAATAATATTGAGGCAAATATATTAAGGCAAATATATTAATTCTTGTTTTTAATAGGCAAATATATTAGTTCTTGCTTTTAATATATTATTACCATCCATAAAATATTTTTAATAGGCAAATATATTAGTTCTTGCTTTTAATATATTATTACCATCCTTAAAATATTTTTTAAAAAGTCAAAAAAAATGTGGTTGTGCCAGCAATCGAACCTAGCCGCCCAGGTTTAGAACAGAGAGGAGCAACCAATGTGGTAAGCTTCGTTTTCTGTCAAATAACAGCGCAACGCGCGTTTTTTACTATCCCCAAAAATTCTGTGGCATATTTGAATAGATGCGCCACAGAATTCTGTGACTTAGAAATTTTTCCCCATATCGCCCCAAATCCCCTTTCTTTTTCCCCATATCGCCTCGCTGCGCCGCGCCGCCTAGAACCCTAGCACGCCTCGCTGTGCCGCGCCGCCCTTGCCCCGCCGTTCCGCCGCACCACGCTTGCCCCACCATGCCTCGCCGTGGCCTCGCAGACCTCGCCGTGGCGCCCGTCGATTCCAGTTCTTCCCCACCGTACTAGGTCTGCACTCCTCTGCTTCACATCTTTTTTGTCTATTTGAGCTGAGTCGTTGATGCAAAGATGCTTCTGCTATATGGGAACCTTTGTGATATGCTAATTTTGGGTCTAGGTCTGCAGTTGTAGCAAGAAAAACGTGATAGCATATTTTATTGTACCACTTAGGATTATATGATGAGATGGTGAAATCGATCTGGTGTCTGTGCTTCTCATCTTTGCGTGCATCTATCATATCATCGACGAGGAGAGTCACACCTCATTGACTCCCATGTATATACCATATCCGATGATGTCCGTGTGTTTACATAGCAGCATTCGAGGATGTCAGACCTGGAACATGAGTTTTTGGCGCTCAAGTAGAGATACATACGTTTGGTAAAAGGCCATGCGTGTAATAGAATTCTAGATTTCAGTTAGTATGGTGCAGTTTAGCTCACTCTATTTGCACGTTTATAGTTAACAAATAAATACAAAAGGCAACATGTCTGTTTATGAACAATTAGATTGAAAGTTGAGTATTTAGATAACCATGGCTCGTGGCCCTAGTATCTATCCTTATTTGGACCTCTGCACAACCTCAAGTTTATTAGGTTCTAGATCATAATTATATTTTTGGTACTGCTAAAGCTATGCTACGAGACCATCTAATAAGGTTCAACTAATTCTACTACTCAAGTGTAGTTTCTACTCGGTGCTGCTACTACTCAAGTGTAGTTACTACTGCTCTGTTGTGATTGCAATTGGAATTCAACTTTGCATGCGATTCATAGCTCGGTGCTGCTAGATGATTAAGCAAGCTTATTAGGAAGTACTGCCCAAATGTTCATTACTAGCTTGATTCATACTCTAACACTTGTTGCTCAATTGAATTAGTGATGGTAAATGGTTGCATGATCTAGATTCTATAGGAAACAAAAATATATACTCTGTGCTATCTATCAGCTCTGCGAGATGCTGAGATGATATTTTTACTGTATTCATTACTGTTTAGTGGGTGTAGTTTTTGTCTCTTTGTTGTCATGTTTTTCTGTTGCGTGTTCTCCGGGATGGATTATTGCTTCTGTTTGGAACCAGCATGAAGAAACATAGTGGAGATTGTCCCTGGAATAGAAAACACCATTTGCATTTTTTTGCTTCAGGTCACTAAAAAGCTGAGTAATGCTGGGTAATAACAGTGTGTATCATGTATGTCTACAATTCCATTATTATGTATATCTCTGCAGTATATCTCTGTAAGTGAATCATGCTTTTAGCTAGCTAGCTATATCTCTGCAGTATATCTCTGTCAGCTAGTAAAGAGAAGAAAAGACCATCATCAGGAGTTTCTATTGTATGGTGTTGGAGCACCATATGTGGCTGTGGAGCACAATTTGTGCTTTTTTGTATGTGAAATATTTGCAGGAAAATCACCCAAGCTGCCCATTTCTCCTGAAATGTTGATTTCGATCCATTTCGGTCGAGAAATGGGGCTCCTATGTCAAAAAATTAGCGAAGGTCATGCCGAATTTTTCGGTCGACACTTAGTAATTTTTGACATATGAGCCCCATTTCTCGACCGAAGTGGAAGTGAATTGACACTTCGGGAGAAATGGGCACCTCATTTTAAATATTGTCAACACTAATTAATACTAACTTCCTTATTTTAATTTGTTTAGAAGTGTGCAAACATGTCGGCCGCCGATGGGGCTGGCACTTCTAAGGCCGCCATGAGCATCGAAGACCAAGCCAGAGCGGCGAACCTCACTTTCTGGGAGTCGGCGGCGCAGCACGAGGCGACGGAGTCTCAGCATGAGGACGTGGCAGCTACTACGGGCCATGATGGGGATGATGAGCAAGAGGGGGACGAGGACTACTGGATAGATGAAGCCGAGGAGGAGGATGCGACCACCTCTGATGGTGGAGGCCGCACGACCGATGGCGGAGGCCGCACGACCGATGGCGGGGACCGCACGGATGGCGGTACCAGCAACCCGTCCGTTAAGAAGAATAAGAAGCCGAGGAAGGATCGGAAGCCGCAAAAGCTCGCCGACACCACTGACGAGATCACTCTGGTCTCGGAAAGTGGCCTTCCGTTGGAGCCTCCGGATGTTGCCGCCGGGTACGACATGCAACTCAGGTGCATCATCCGGGAAAGCATGTCGATCAACACGAAGCACCTGAGAAGTGAAGCAAATGAGCGGTTGGTGGCGAACTGCCTTAAGAAGCTTCACCGACAGTACAAGTTCCCAGCCCCGTACACCGACAAACTGGAAAAAACCAATAAGGTGAACAGGTTAGCCATCACGAAGATGGCCAATGCCTTGAGCAGCTGGAGAACCCGGGTGAAGAACAAGATCGTGAAAAAGGAAAGCTGGGAGAATATCAAGAAGGGTGAGCCCATGATCGACGAAGACGAGTTCAAGATATTCAAGGCGGAGATGGAGACTGACGAAGTGAAGGCATGGACGGAGTGGGGTCGGGAAATGCGGGAACAGAACATAGGTAACCACCGATGTGGAAGCGGCTGTTACAGGGGAAAGAAGTCCATATGGGCAAGGGAGGACGCCGAGGTTGAGCGTCTCGAGAAAGAAAACCCGTTTTTAAAAATCACGGACGAGCAGACCCGGAACTTTGTCCGGGCCCGCTACTATCTGGACAAGGATTCCAAGGAATTCGTCACCGACGATGACGATGTGAGGAAGTTTGAGAATAAGTTGGTAAGGAATTTATCCGTGGTCCATTTGCTTTCATTTTGAATAATGAAGGCAGGTTCCTAAATGCATTCATCTTTCCTTATCTACAGGACGATGAAATCAAGGCTACGCGCGAGGCGCCGGACTCGTTGTCCCAGGGCTCGACGGAGCCGTGGGACACGATTTTCAACAAGTCGACCAACGCCTTCAAGGGGAGGCCATAGTCCGAGCCACCCACGTCATTTGGCCGTATCTCTGGCTTTGGTACGAGCACAAAGTCCCGCAAGTACTACAGCGAGGAAGCCAAGAAGAGAAAGGAGAGGCGGACCTAGTCGGCGGCTCAGGATCAAGCCGAGAAGGAAGAGCTGAAGCGGAAGATCGCGCATCTGGAGGCCAGTAAGGTGGACCAGGACGAGGTGAACGCGATAGTGCAGCAGAAGATCCTCGAGATGCTACCCCCTCGGCTAATGGAGGGGATAGCAAAATGGAATGCGGATGGTCAGGTGGGGCCGATACAAGTGCCCAGCGCCAGCGGCAGCACCTCGAGCCACCAAGTGTCACCAGACATGGTTACCCCGCTGCCCTCCATCCCTGCGGTGTAGCCGATGGAGTTGGATGCGCCGGAGCTGCCCCCTCCTGCCGAGACTACCAAGGCGCAGCAGCCGGCAGCGCCGGTGCTTCCTAATGCACCCGAGAAGAAGAAGAAGAAGGATCAGCCACCGGCCGCCCGTGTCTCGACATTAGCCGAGCTCGGCGCCCTCACCAAGGTAAAATAAGTAGTTAGACAGCGTGTTCTACTTAATGCCTTTGATGGGCTGCCATCTCATGATGCGTATCTGTATGCCTTAGGACACTCCGTGCGTGCTCCTGCACAAGGTGCCCGGCGGCGAGTTGAAGGATGTTGCCACGGGCAAGCTAATACAACCGGTGAACCGCACGATGCACTGCAAGCCCATGGACGATGCCGTGATGCGCGTCGAGTTTTGTTGGGTGTTGGGGGGGTGCGAAGACATGGACCCTCCCATGCAACCTCCGGGAGCTGACGAGCACCTGACCCTGGAAGGTTGCCATGGCTATCCCATGATTTGGCCAAAGACCGAGATTCGTATTGGGTCTCGCTCCACCGGTGCCACCTCGGTCGTCCGACCGCCAAGGACGAAGCCTCCTGCTGCACCGGTCATCGTCGCCGCCACCACAAGCCGTCACTAGAGACTCTTGGGAGCGTCTGCACCGGCGCCACAAGCAGCCAAGGGCGTGGTTGCTCCTCGACCGCCATCGCCCCGCCTAAAGGCAAGGCCGTGGCACCGCAACCGCCATCGCCACCACCCCAGGATGACATGGACATGGCGGCCTTCGATGCCAACATCGAGGTGGATGATGATGCAGCAGTCGATGTCAATGCCTTCGTCAACAGCGGCGCCAGCAAAGGACCGTTCATGCCTCCTCTCGTTGAAGAACCATCATTCCGCGATCAAGCTAGCCATCCCAAGAAGCTCCTGGTCTTCCGTGGGTTTTCTTAGGAGACGCCTCCGGCCGTCGAGACACAACCTCCATCGGCCGGAATCATTTTCAGCCCTGACACACTCCACAGGATGGCCGGTGACGGGTTAGCATCGCCAGTGGTGGCTGCTGATGCGAAGAGGAAGAGGGTGAGGAAGAGGCCGAACAGGAACAAGGACAAGGCTGGGAGCCAGCCCGCTCCGATCCATTACCGGGACGACGTTGTACCACCCCGCGAGGATGGCTTGACCAGAGTGCACGTTGGTCACCCATATCGCCTCGAATCGCACCTGGCCGGGAGCTATGATGACTTTGCATGAAGGTATCCTGACACTGGAGGGCCTCCTTCTCAAGGACAAGGACCCGAGTTACCTGGTGTTCACCGCCAAGGTGCCAGAGGACGTGGGCTTCATCACTGATGCCCCCGTGGATGTGTTCTTCATAGCCTACGAGGACATCTTCAAGCTGTTCCACTCGAGATGGCTGGACTATAACTTGGTCCGCCTATTCGTGCTCAATCTAGCGATGAATGTCAAGAGAGAGGACACCCCGTTCATCGCGATAGCGGATCCCTAGTACATGCGGGATAGCCAGCTAGAAGAAGAAACAAGGACCCGGGCCCGGGCAAAGTCCTACCTTCAGAAGCTATTGATGGACAGCAAGAGGAAAGACAACATCCTTGTGCCTTTCTTTCCCGAGTAAGTGTACACATCCTCCTATCGGTGTCGTAACACATAAGTATTTATTTCCATTTCTCTTTTCAACATCCCGTTCCACATTGTGTGTTGCATAGAGACAAGTACTGCATGCTCATCGTCCTCTCCACAACGTATTCGCTTGCCACCTACTTCAACTCGGGGAGTGCGAGGAGGAAGAACTACGCCAGAGTAAGGAGCGTTCTGGATGATGCTATCGAGGGCTATGCCAATCAGGGAGGCCCCTTCAACTATAAAGGGGGGGCTTACAGGGACGATGGCCGACACAAGTTCAAGCACGTGTTCGAGTTCCCCTGCGTCAAGCGGCCGTCTGACAGTGTGAAGGAGGCCTTTTATGTTTGCCATCACCTCAAAGGGTTTGTCCGGGATTGCAAGATGCTAACGCTGCCATCTTCTCTCCAAGGATGGGCCCAAAAGTTGCATGGGATCAGTGACCTCGGTCTCAGGGAAGACTTCCATGATACGCAGATGAAGCTGTCACATATCATCATGGAACAGGTCAACACACATGGTGGGCTCTTACACCATCCCAGGTCGTTCACCAAGAGGGAGATCGAAGCCCGCCTCAAGGCGCAGGGTGACTTCAGGACATGGATGACGAAAGACATGAACAAGCCGTTCCCGGCGCCCTACGAGGAGAAGGCTACTTGACCGAGAGAGCGTGTGTATCGGTGGACATGTAGTGTGTGTGTCGAAAAACTTAACTTGCCTAGCTTGAAATCGTCATTGTTATTGTGTCAGACATGTTGTCGTGTTTCTTTCATTGTCATCGACGCATTGTTTTAAGTTTATGAATGCCTTGCTCTAATATTTGTCAACATATATATTTGCATGATGTACTAATATGCCTTGTCAATAGAGATGCCGACGTACGTTGTGTACAAGGGTCGGGTTCCAGGTGTCTACGAGGAGTGGGTGGACTGCCACCAACAAGTGGACAAGTTCAGCGGCAACAGCTACAAGGGATATGCGACTAGAGAGGAGGCGGTGGCCAAGTGGAGGAGACACGTGTGGAAGAAGAACCGGACGAAGATCTTGGTGCTGCTCCTCCTCACCGGCATCGCGGTTACGGTGTACTACATTCTATCCTAAGGTAGGCGGTGACAACATCGCGCGGTTGTAAGTTATATGAGTGAGATGAACACTTGTGGAATATACTTGTACACTTATTCGGTTCTAAGTGATGTGATTGATGAACACTTGTGAACATTCGTGCTTGTTGATGTATTATATGTGAACTGGAACATTTGTACTGCTGTGTGCAGCTTTTCTATGAATTTCTGTTAATTTTTGTGTATTTCCTGTAATATACCTGTTATATACCTGTATTTGTACCAGATTCTGAAAATTTCGAAATTCTAAAAAAAGGATTCTGTGGAGGATATGGCTATATGCGCCACAGAATGTACCATAGACAGAATTCTGTGGCGCATATAGCCATATGCGGCACAGAAATATAATTTTAGTGGCGACAATTTAGTGGCGACTGCTAGATGCGCCACAGAAAGCGATTTTGGTGCGCCACTGATAATGTTTTTCCTAGTAGTGACAATTGTTCTATGAACAAAGGATTGTTGTTTTCTCCCTAGTAGCAACATCACATCTAGTACCTTAGAGATTTCTGTCACTTCCCCAGATTACTAGAGGCATGAACCCACAATCGAGCATAAATACTAACTCTTGGAGTTGCTAGCATCTACTTGGCCGAGATAGCTACTAACAACGGAAAGCATGGAAAGTCACAAATAACAAATACATGATAGAATCAACAATCAATCTGAAATAGCATCTCAATATCCATCAGATCCCCGCAAATACAACATGTAGGAATTACAAATAGATGATCTTGATCATGAACGGAGCTCAGAAGATCTAAACATGATAGCACAAAGGAGGAGAACCAACCATCTAGCTACTACATGGACCCGTAGTCCAAGGATGAACTACTCATGCATCACACCGGAGGCTTGCATGGTTATGAAGAAGGCCTCCAGGGTGAATTCCCCTCTCCGGCAGGGTGCCGGGAAGAGCTTCAGATCCCTCCCGATCTAGGGATGGAGATGACGGCGGCTACAGACTCTTTCATGGAATTTTGAACGGGTACTTAGGGTTTCTGTATCGGAGGCCGAGGGGGTGCTGGAGGCGGCTAGACCACCCCCTGGCGTAGGCCAAGCTGGGCCGCGCGGCTAGGTGGTGTGGCAGCCCCATGGCCCCTCTCCGTCTTGTATTCTGGCTCCTTGTCTCCCTCGGTGAAAAACTGACTTTGGCTTTTGTCCCGTCCAATTCCGAGAATATTCATTTTCTGACTTTCCTGGAACCAAAAACAGTAGAAAACAGGCAGCTGACACTGTGGCTCTTGTTAATAGGTTAGTCCAAGAAAGTGTATAAAAAGTACTCCAAAGTGTGGACAAAACATAAGAAAGTAGATAAAAACCAAGCATGGAACATCAAAAATTATGGATACATTAGCAACGTATCAACATCCCCAAGCTTAACTCCTTCTCGTCCTCGAGTAGGTAAGTGATAAAAATAAAGAATAATTTTTGAGGTGACATGCACCATCATAAACTTGATCAAAGTATTTGTAAAACATTGATAGCTCGGATCATAGTACTTCAACATAGCATGAAAGACAAAGTTCTAACAATAAGACATAGCAACTATGTTGCAACATGAAAAGGCACAAACAAAAGATTCATGAATAACAATGTTTTGCAAGACGTTTGTTTGTTTCACATAAATAAAACATAGCATAGTGGCATTCAGCTTGCCCCTCATAGAGTAGCAAACATAAATGCATATGACACCTTCAAAGTTCATAAGAGTGACAAGATACAAATAGTTTAAAACAAGCAATATCAAAGCTATGCATCAATCAACAAGTCTTGGGACAACGCAAATAGAACTAAGAATGACCACTATGCTTTCAAAGTAGGTGCATAAAGATAGAAGGTGGAGACTCAACATAAAAGTAAAAGAAAGGCCTTCATAGAAGGAAGTAGGGATTAAAGTTTCATAAAGAGCTTCCAAAAATTATGGTACTTATTAGCTTTCAGCTCTCATTGCCCCTATCATAAGCATCTTGAAGTGATTAAGGTTAAAGTGAACAAACTATGGTGTATATGCTTGACGAAGTATAAGTTGGAAATCTCATGTCCCTTGAATACGAGGGTCGCTCCTCATGCTACTCAATTTAGTTACCGGTAAGTTCTTGTCATAGTAAGTACATGTGTATCATAGAGAACCGCCAACGGGGTACCCCTTGCCCGATGATACATAAGAATCCCCATATCAAAATGACAAGGCAAGGAGACAATGAGCATCTCAACAATCTTCTTATTTACCATGGGAAAATGGTGCTTTTTTCTCTCTTTCCTCTTTTCTCATATCTCTTTTTTCTTTTTCTCTTTTGTTTCTCAATATCTGACTCTTTTTTATAAGAAGAATGCTTCATAGACAACTCATTATGGTTATGCTGCAGGTTTCCACCATGATAGCATGGATTAGACCAGCAGCCCAGGCATTTCTCTAACACACATACATAACTCCATGGACTTACAAGATCCCCTTTCATTTCACACCGACGACATCCATATACAAAAGAGCATGATATCAACTAGGTACAAAGTACAAGTGCAATGTTGAAAGCATTCCCCATGACAGCATGGTTCTTCTAATCCCCAACATATAAGTGCAAGCATATACAACATAGACGACACAATGGTTCAAGTTTATTAAGGGCAAGAAAAGTAAAGTGTGCCATCAAGTTTGTGAGAGATTTAATCACTAGTTTTCTCATAACAAGTTTAATTCGGAAGGTAGATAAAAACATGAATATACTTGGAATAGCATATGCTAATAGGTAGGTATGGTGGACTCTTTGGAATAACTTGGTTTTAGGAGTTGGATGCATGAGTGGAACTCATACTTAGTTATGGAGGCTAGCAAAAGACTGGGAGCGACCAACTAAGAGAGCAATAATGGCCATAATCATGCAGAGCGACAAGACATCATTAATCAATGCATAAAGTGATATTACAAGTCGAAAACTAAAGGATCATAAAGGCTATGGTGACTTGGAATAGTCATAACATGGTGTGAGCATGCGCCAAGTCAACCCAAATAAAGCATCAAAGGAGAATACGACAATACTATGCTTTAATATGCTAAAACAACACATGATTCTTCCAAGGCACATTAAGCAATCTCAATTGTTTATAACATGTCATGCTACAGCAAAAAATACTAAGCATAAAGCCAAATCAATATCAAGCATGGCATGACAAAGCATAGGCCACAGTCAAAAACAAGCTCTCTTTACCACTTAAGCATGAACTTTTCCTACTCTTTTCCAATCCAAACCAAACTATTTGAAAACCAATGTATGAAATAGGGGGTCCAACCGATTTATTCAAGCAAACTAAGAAAACCAAGCAAACGAAAACCAAAACGAAAACGAAAAAGAAGACGCTCCAAGAACAACACAGCTGTGCATGAAACAATAAAAATGAAGTGTTTGGAAGAAACCTGGGATTTTTATTGATAAAGAAGGGATGCCTTGGGCATACCCAAGCTTTGACGCTTGTACCTCTTGAATATTTCTTGGGGTGACACGGGGTGGCATCCCCAAGCTTGAGCTTTAGTCCATTCTTCATCTCATTACATCATTCCTTCCATACACCTGAAATTTTTCTTCATACAAAACTTCACACAATCTTTATTAGCAACATTAGTGCACTCAAGATAATAAGTCTTCAGGTTCAGTTTCAACACCAATAAAACTTCCATTAAAACACAAGCTACTATAGCACTTCCCTCAAAAAGCTCAATTCCCCAAAAGAACTAAAAAAGGAACCAACAAGAAGCAAATGCAAATAATGGCAGAAATCTGTCAAAACAGACCAGCAGGTAAAAACCATTTTTTTGAAGACCTTATGTTGCTCAAATCAAAAAGTGTTAAACTAATGAAAGTTAGATAACAACCTGGGGCAGAAGCACAAAAATTCACGCCTCAAAAAACGTACATAGATTTTACACGAATTTTTACGGTGAAGCAAGGATATCTGTTTCGGGACAGCAACTTTCCCAATCATTACTTCTCTCTCATTAGACGTTACTCTTGTCACAAAAAGCAAATAAAAAGGATAAGGAGCGGTTATTACTGAAGTAATAACTTCCAAGACTCATCTAAAACTTTTGGGTATCTCCCAATAAGTACTTTTCTTTAACGCCTTTAAGTTAGGCTTAGTAATTTGAGAAGATGCTCACATAAGAAATATGAATTGAAGTAAAAGAGAATATAAAGAAGCATAGGAAGATAAAACATAGGAATCTTGTATAGGAATATCAAGAAGCATAGGAATATCACATAGGAATCTTGTATGCAAATAAATTCACAAAGAACAAAGTGACAGGCATAGGAAGATAAAACAAGAGTAACTTCAAAACTTTCAGCACATAGAGAGGTGTTTCAGTACCATGAAAACTTCTACAACCATATTTTCCTCTCTCATAATAATTTTCAGTAGTCTCATGAATAAATTCAACAATATAACTATCAAATAAAGCATGCTTTTCATGATCTACAAACACATAATTTTTATCAAGCTCAAAAATAGTGGGATTAAAACCTTCAAACCCACTTTTAACAATTTTATAACAAGATGACTGATCAATCTCATTTTCAATAGTAGTACAATTAATATTATCAACCAATATAGGACCATCATCTTGAGCTTTATTATAAACATTTTCAAAAGAACCCACAGAAACATAACATTCATCCTCCTTTGGTAAGCATGGGGGACAATCAAATATTGTAAGGTGTAAAGAGTTACTCTCATTAGAAGGTAGGAATGGGTAGATCCATTCTTCCTACTCTTGATCATCACTCTCCTCCTCTTTTTCATCCAATGAGCTTCCAGTTTCAGCAATTTCTTCTTCCATAGGCTCCTGCAAGGCATTAGTCTCTTCCGCTGGTGGAGTGCATCTATTAAGATATTCAAGAATATAGCCATTTTCTTCCTTGTAATTATCAAAGCAAAATTGAAGTATATCATAAACCTCATATTTATAAGGTGCATCATCAGTATTTTCAAGCAAACTAGCAAGTTCAAATGCACCATTCCAAGCAATAAATTCTTCAATTTGTTCCACATCATAAAAGTCATACTTTCCTTTAACATAAGAAGATATGGTAACATTATCATTACACTCACATTGAAAAGGGAGGTGTTTATACCTCCTACAGTAACAAGATTTATCAACGCAATAAGTAACATTATAAGTAGAGCACACGTTTCTAGCAATGGTATTCAATTTATTAATTTGTTCCCATAAGAGTTTCCCTTTTTGTGACAAGCGGTGTTCCTTATAATAATATTTTTGTTCTTCCGTGAACCCACCTTGCCAATTAGATTCAGTTTCAAAGAAACCAACCATTGATAGTAAGCATGATAAAGCAAGACAATAATAGACCAACGAAAATAACAACTATAGTAGGAACTAATTTTTGTGTGTTTTTGATAAAGAAACAAGCAAGCAAAGCAAAAATAAACTAAGTAAAACAAAAATAATAAAGTAAAGAGATTGGTTATGAGGGACTCCCATTGTGAAGATGTCCTTGACTCCCCGGCAACGGCGCCAGAAAAAGTTGCTTGATGGCCCAAAATATATCGAGCTTGTTGGGGAACCCCAAGAGGAAGGTATGATGAGCACAGCAGCAAGTTTTCCCTTAGTTATGAAACCAAGGTTATCAATCCAGTAGGAGCAAGGAAACACCTCCAAGGTGTTGCTAGTTGAACTTTGGCAGGGCGCACTACCGGTGCCAGTAGCAACGTGGACACCTGCACAACACAACCACATAACTCTGCCCCCAACTTACAGTGAGGTTGTCAATCTCATAGGTTTTGCTGAAAACAAAGGATTAAACGTATTGTGTGGAAGAAAGTAATAGTTTGCAGAAAGTAAACAGAAAGCAGTAAACAGTTTGTAGCATCCCATCTGTCTAACATATGTAATGCTACTTGGTCTAGTAAAATAATGGCTACTTCCTACATATAATTGTTGCATCATAATTATATCATGCTCATGTCATCATGCCACCTTGCATTTGAGCATCATATAAAACCCCTTTTCATTTGGTTCTTCTCTCATATGCATTAGTAATTGTATTTGGCTCTCGATACATTGTATTTGGCTCTTGATAAATGCTTGATGCCCAAGTTGAGTTGGGGGCATATCTTTTATTAACTCCACCACCTTTCTTGGTCACCACCTTATAATTCCACCATCCAACTATATGTGAGCCTTGCCTTTTATTTGGCTTTTACCTCTAGCTCATGTGGGTTGGGATGGATCCACATACAATTCTACATGCTCCCATCTTTGTTTCTCTATTGTTTTCACAATAATAAATATGGAGAGCCACATGGCCACCTTTGCATGCTTTGTGAGTGGAATTCCTTGTCAAGCTTCCATATGGATTGTTTTTGAATGTATGCTCATGTGGGAATATATTGAGTCTATTTATGCATCTAGTGGGACACCCACACTAGAATTCCCAATTTATATTCACATATGAGTATATTCCATCTAATCCATTTGGGACACCAACTCCATTCTTTTGGCTTGGCCTTAATTCCATATTTTTGAAGCATGTGTTAATAAATGCCCATGGATATTCACAATTGTTTTCACAAGAATAAATATGGCATTTATCACTCATGCATGGCCCATGCAAGCTTGCCCATACCTCCTCTATTTGGTTTTATTTTGAATTTGGAGTAAGCTTGTTGGTTTGGAATCCATCAAATAGCCAAATTCAAAAGGATCCTAATAGACCATCTTGTCTCTTTTATTTCTTGCATGCCTATTTTTTGCATGAACATGCAACATAGAGCATCTCTTCCTTTCTTTCTTCCTTGTGATCCCTAGACCCTAATCTCTCTCTCTCATCTCTAGCTTAAACCCTCTCTTTTAACTAATCTAGACCGAGCTCTCTCTCTCTCTCTCTCTCTCTTAAAACCCTAACTATCTCAAGCCTCACCATCTACACCCATGCATGATATCATGTGAGGGTAGGTTTCTTTTTGGCCTTAGCCTCCACGTCCCTCCCCCTATCTTGCTGGAAGAGGAGACCAGCTCCAGGCCTCCACCACGTCTACCCCCTCTCTTTTCCTCTCTCTAGCGACATGGCCACAAGGAGAGAAGGGAAAACCCTCCCCCCGAGTCCATCCTCTTTCTCGTTTGGGTAAAGTATGCCACGTGCTCCCTCCCTCCTTCTCCTCACCTAACCAGCCACCCAGCATGGTCCCAGATAAATATCTGAACGCCAAAACCATCTCCACCCCCTATCCTTCCTTCTCCATTGAGCGGCCAGCCATGGCAAGCCCTTGCCAAAAACCCTACCGCTAGATCCGTCTACCCCTTCCCCTCGTCGGCCTGGGAGGTTACAGCACGCCAAGGTCCACCAGCGCCTCCCTCTGCCTCCTCTGCTTCAACCCGTTCCAGCCACGCGTCGCCAGAGCCCCTGCAGCTCGCCGAACACGTCGCAGCCGCCGGAGTCCGAGCTTCCAGTACCTCTTCTTCCACGTCGACCTGTTCCTCCTCTCGCTCTAGCGACGCCACGGGCAACATCCTGGTGAGCTCCTCGATCTCCCGAACATCATCTTCCACCCTCCCGTGCCCAGTAGCCACGCGCGCCTACAGCCTGCAGTAGCAGCAACACTCCCTCGCCAGCCTCTGTTCCCTCCGGAGCCCCGAGCTCTGCAGTCCCCCTTTCGAGAAGCCTCCTAAACAGAAGTTGCAGAACGATGAACCCTCTAGGTTTTCCGCTTTTGCGTTGCCACGTTTCAACTAGCCGTTTCGCTGGCATCCTCCCTGCCAGTCGCGCCGCTAGCCGTTTTTTTCTCTGTCAGTTCGCCGGCCGACACCGTCCATTCGTCAGTTTTATAGCAGCAGCAAACACCGCGTGTGCCGTTTTTCGCAACCAGATCGCGGCGCCCCTGGTCCTCTTTTGGTGTTGCCACAAAAGCAGAAGTTGTAGATCTTTCCTCCCTCTAATTCTTTCCTTTTTGTGGCTTAGCGAAATTCGATGTGGTCTGCTCGCCTTCGTCCTCCAAAAATATTTGCAGCTAGCCAATTTTATCCAAAACCCCCTGCATTTTCGTGTCGTTCACCAACTGGTCCCCCGCGCTCCGGCTCGCCCACGTGTCCAGCGCCGGCGCTTGGCCAGCGTCTTGTGCCCCACCCGGAGGCCCACCTGTTATCATTGCTTGTTGGGTGGCGTGCGGTGAGAAAAGCCCAGCATGGCCGCGTCCCCACATCTTTGAGTCGACCTTTGGACCCACATGTCGGTGTCTGGGGCCAGGTTCAGTTGCATGTAAAAAGTTCTGCGATCTTTTTCTGTTAATAAAATAATTTTAGAAATTGTTAAATATGTTTATAAATACAGAAATTAATATCTATATTTTGGTAATTCCAAATAATACAAATAATATATGTTTTGGAATCAGAAAAATGTGAGGAATTCAAATATGCCATTCAAAATATCATTTGGGCAAATTAAATTTTCGAAATTGTTTAAATGCTATAAACATGCCTTTTCTTAAATAATTAATAACTTTAAATCTACAACTCCAAATTCGACAAATAATATGTCTAAATCGATCAGCGCAACGAGACCGTTCTAACTATGCATTCCATGTTCTGAATTGCAGCATGTATCATATAAATATAAAGTATATAGCAACTTATATGAGAGCAAAACATGACTAAAACTTAATAAAATGCTTCATTCTTGTACCCCACACCTCACCCATGCCATGCTACTTTATTGCCATGTAAATTGTGCATCATTCATCATGGAATATTTGTTTGCTTGTCGCATTTTAATTCATATGCTTGTGCACTTTATTTATGTTGGCCCTTGTTTGTTTGGTTCTTCTTTGAATAGACGTCGAGCAGGGGATATATCAGGAATCCCAGGAGCACTACCCAGATCCGACTCTCGCTTCAACTGAGCTGCCAGGCAAGCACTACCACATGCTTGCATACATATAGTACCTATCGCCCCTATCTTATTCTTGCATCATTGAGTCGCGATTGCATTAAATTGAATCCCAAGTACTGCATAGCCTTTACTTTTAAAACCCCACCGAAGCTTGTTCCTCCATCCCATGAGCCATTACTACAGGAGTTGTTTGAGCCATGCGAGTCGTAGAACTGCATGTGTAGGGTATGTGAGTGTCTGATGGATAACGAGGTACCTAAACAACTTAACCTGAGTAGTAATGGGATAACTAATGAAAGAGGCACCGGTGAGTAATATCTGCTATTTGGTTCTTCATGCTCACTTGTGTCACGTAGGACCCCGAGTACTTGATTCCTGTTCCTTGACTATTCGCACTGCCCACATCCGGGAGGCTTTATGGACCCCCCCTGAGCTAGAGCTTGATTCATTCTTATTTCTTGGGGCCACAAAGTAGTTTGGGGCTTTATTACTATCCTGTACTTATGCCATGCTTTACTGCTTTATTTAAGATTGTGCGAGGAGCACCTGTACTGTTTTGGATGCGGAGTGTTTTTGCGGTGTCGACAAGCCTAGTCACACTTTCGGGTTCCCAGTCGTTTACAACCATTGGCGCAAACCTTGGGTCCGTCTCGGAGCTAGCCAACTTCGTTGCGGGTAGCTTAATGGGGTGGCCCCTGAAATATTTCTGAATCCTGTGATCGCTTTGTCGTGAATGCCTCGTTGGGTTTTGAGTTGGTTTTTCCGAGGTTGATCGAGTGTGTGTTGCTATTTGTGCACCCCTACAGGGTAAATCTTTCTGAAAGCCGTGTCCGCGGTTATGGACGACTTGGAGCACAGTTTCTCGATCATAGACAAGTATAACTAAAGTACCACTTTTAATTTGCCTAAGTACTTGACTAGTAAATAGTGCAATACTCATGAAATGGTTAATAAAACTGCCAACAGATGGGTTGTTCGTCCGCTTTCTCGTTGGTAAGCGAGAAGGAGGATGGATCTGTTAATTATACTGTTATAACTACTGTTACTAATTAACGGACATCCGTCTATAATTGGTTAGGCGGATGGTTAGCGAGTATCTATAGACTTGTTAGTTATTATCTTTTGCTGCAATTGCGTCACCCCAGGTTTATGTTCCCTTTAGAGGCATAAAGACTTGCTGAGTACCCCTAGGGTCTCACACGATAAATTGTTTGATTCAGATGAATAGGTGTATTCGCAAGATGGATCTTTGGGTGGAGGACGGATGATGTTGTAGCGATCACTCGGTGTAGAGATTCCGGGAACGGGGATCCGTGAGATCTGTGGGCGGGATGTGTTTATTTCTGTGGCATCTTATGCCGATTTGCTTCTTATCCGTACTCGGATCTTGTTTTCCGCTTCCGCCTAATACTCTGATGTTTGATGTATGAGGAGCTATCCTAAACTATTATCTCTATCTAGGATATTTGGATCTTGCCGTATGGCGTTGCAATATTTCTATTTCTTCTAGATGGAATGGCTCTGTGAACAGTTGTATGGTGGCTTGCATACATACTCACTTGTGTGTGTAGTTGATCCCTTCGCCTGCCGATTACGCCGCTCGTTCTTATCCCGATGTTCTGGAAGTGGTTAGGACGGCCGAAAGTTCTACCTGTGAGTGGCCCTGGGCCCCACCGTACTATCTTAACCACTTTCGCTCATCCATGCATGCAACTAAGAGCGTAATTCACCGAGGTAGTTACAATTGGTATCAGAGCCATCCCGCCCTCTAGGGTCTCAGCCAAATGGTCGGTGTCAGTCTAGCAAATATTTTTGGTAGCTATGTATACTAGGGAAAAACAAAACGTGAGAGTAGGACTGCTTCCATTTTTCTTCTTACCCACACCCACCCACCCACCCTTTTCTGGTAAGGAAGTGTAACGTTTTCAATCCTCTTCTAAAATTCAAACTAGGATTCACGTGTTCTGGGTTCCGTAGTACCATAGGTTGTGTGTGTGTGTGAATTCCTTGTCTATCTGTTGCATCCAACATGTTATCACTATCTGCCTTTGGGTTATCAACTGTTGGTACATTCCATATCGACAGGCCTTTGTAAACCGACGCGATCTATCTGATTCATTGTATATCGGTGCGATCTGTCCTACTTTTTGTTATCCGACGTTATCTTGTTTGGGGTGTTCGTTTCCGTAGTTACTAATCTTTAGGTTCATCTTAAGAAGAAGGTGTTGGGATATGTGTTTTGCTTATTCATGTGCGGAGTAATGATTTGAGTGCGGGATGGAGTCGCGACCATACCACTACTTTTATCATTCGCTCTTGTATATTAATTGTTAGAGTTACTAATCTTGATTCGTTAAGTGGTTTTGCGCATATAGTGGTATTGTAATGCCGAAATTTGCGGAATTTTTTTCTTTGTTAGCTTGTGTACCACACTCCTTGTTCAGTCGTGTGCGATATGATTAATACCTTCTAGGTGCTTTGAACTTTGTTGATATTGTAATATCATCTTAGTAATTTGTATCCTTTAAATCTTGGTTAATTCCATCTTGGTACTATTTTGGATTATTATTATTCTCCATTATGGTACTGACTTGTGTTTTATATCAATCACAGGATGGCACCACCACGCGCTCGAGGAGGACATACCACCTGAACTGGGGCTGCGTTGGCAAGTATTGCTAATGCCTTGGGAACAATGCAGCAGAACCAGCAGCGATTTGAAGAAAGTGTCAGGAGGAATGAGTTTGTTCCGCTACCTCCACCTCCCAAGCGAGGAGACATCAAGAGTTTTCTGAAGTTCAACCCGCGCCACTTTGAGGTGTCTGATCAGCCTCTGGACGCAGATGATTGGCTGCGTGAGATGTCAAGGTTATTGATGACTGCTGATGTTCCTGAGAAAGAATGGGTAAAATGTGCCACTCACCTTCTGAAGGGAGATGCAGCTCTGTGGTGGGAGAATTACCTGAAGGCAAACCACTCTGAGTTTCAGCCTACTTGGGAGCAGTTCACTGGGGCTTTCAAAGAGCAATATCATCGAAATTGTCATGGAAAGGATGAAGGAAGTGTTTCTCAACCTCAAGCAGGGCAATGACAATGTCAATACCTATATCAGAAACTTCATGAACCTTTCTCGGTATGGTGGCGATGAGATCTCTGATGACAAGAAGAAGCAAAAGAGGTTCAGACAAGGGCTCAATGCATCAATCAAATATGCAATCACTCATGCAAGGCCAGGGTCTTTTCTAGAACTCCAACATACAGCTCTGCAGGAAGAAGCAAGTAGGCAAGTATTTGAGGAGTCCAAGAAACACAGCCGTGATGCAGCAAGCTCTTCAGCTATGTCAGCTCCTTCTAAGCGTCGTGTGTGGGTTCCTAACACCCCACCATCGCTCCCGGCTCCACCAAGACCTTCAAGCTACGCGGCAAGGCCACCAAACTCCTTCACTGTTGCTCCCAGGGGCTACAACCACAACTACCCTGGAGCACCTGGCGGAGTCCCTGGCTACGCTGCTCCACGTCCACCTGGTGCCTGTTACACCTGTGGGAACACTAGGCATCAACACTGGAATTGTCCAATGAACAACAAAGCTCTTCCTCCACCACCTCCAAGACCCGCGGCAAGCTCTTCTATGGTTCGTGCACCTCCACCGTGGGCTCTCAACATCAACACCAAGCCCGGGTAGACGGTTGCTCGTGCCAACTGTGTCAACGTCGCTCAAGCTAAGCATGCACCTGGAGTTGTGATGGGTACACTTCCCGTTAACTCAGTTCCAGCAAGAGTTCTGTTTGATTCTGGTGCATCGCATTCTTTTGTTTCTCACAAATTTGCAAATGAGAATGAGTTCGCAATGGATCCTCTCCCTAAGCGGTTAATGGTCCTTTCTCCTAGAGCAACAATGGCATCTTCTAAAATCAGCCATGGCAATCAAATTGAGATTGGTGGTTCTTCGTTTCCGGCTTCCTTAATTATTCTGGGCAATTCTGACATTGATGTTATCTTGGGCATGGATTGGTTAACAACAAATGCAGCTGTGATTGATTATGCTGAACACTCGGTTTCTCTGAAAATTCCTGAAGGCCATATAGTCTATTCTCCAAGTCTGACTCTTGCAATTCAGCTTTTCTCTTTGGCGGCTCTGAATGATGATGCTATGGAAGCTATTCAGAGTGTTCCGGTGGTCTGTGAGTTCCCCGATGTTTTTCCTGAAGAGTTACCGGGTATGCCTCCTGACCGAGAGGTCGAGTTTGTGATTGAGCTTGAACCTTTTACCGCTCCTATCTCCAAGCGGCCTTACAAAATGGGTCCTGCTGAATTGGCTGAACTCAAACGTCAGCTTGATGAACAAGAGAAGTTGGGTTTCATTCTTCTTGGGGTATCCCAACCATCTTTGTGAAGAAGCGATACAAGACTGATAGACTTTGTGTTGACTATCGGGCTCTCAATGCTAAAACCATCAAGAATAAATATCCCCTTCCGCGGATTAATGATCTCTTCGATCAGCTAGCTGGAGCTGTGGTATTCTCTAAGCTTGACTTGAGAAGTGGATATCATCAAATCAAGATTCGCAAGGAAGATGTTCCTAAAAAAGCTTTCACCACCCGCTATGGCCTGTATGAGTACACGGTCATGTTTTTCGGTCTCACCAACGCACCTTCCACCTTCTCGAGGTTTATGAACTCGGTTTTCATGGAGTATCTTGATAAGTTCGTTGTGGTCTATCTGGATGACATCCTAGTCCATTCTAAGTCAAAGGAAGAACATGAAGAACACCTTTGGTGTGTCCTAAACAAGCTTCGTGAGAACCGCCTATACGCAAAGTTCTCCAAGTGTGAGTTCTGGCTGCCTAAAGTCACCTACCTTGGTCACGTTATCTCTGCCAAGGGCATTCAAGCCAACCCGTAAACCAGCTGTTAAGACAATTGTTGACTGGCTTCCACCCATATATGTCAAAGAAGTCTGGAGTTTCCTGGGTTTGGCTAGTTACTGTCGTCGCTTCGTTCAGAACTTCTCGAAGATTGCGAAGCCTCTTATCGATCTCCTCAAGAAAGGCAAGAAATACCTTTGGACTCCTGCATGTCAAGCAAGCTTTCAAACACTCAAAGAGAAGCTCACTTCCGCACTAGTCTTGATTCCTCCAGATACATCAAAGCCTTTCCAGATATTCTGTGACGCCTCATTGCAAGGATTGGGTGCGGTTCTTATGTAAGAAAAGCAAGTCGTTGCATATGCCTCTCGTCAGTTGAAAATTCATGAGCTCAACTATCCAACACATGACCTTGAACTCGCAGCAGTTGTCTTTGCTTTGAAAATATGGAGGCACTACTTGCTTGGCAACTGTTGTGAAATCTTTTCTGATCACAAGAGTTTAAAGTATATCTTCACACAGCCTGATCTCAACCTTCGTCAGAGGAGGTGGATTAGCAATTAATGATTTTGATTTGACCATCAACTACACTCCGGGCAAAGCTAATGTCATGGCCGATGCTCTCAGCCGAAAAGCTTATGTCAACAACCTCATGGTGGAAGAACAACAGCCTCTCTTGTGCGAGGAATTCCGCAAGCTCAACCTTGAAATTGTGGATCAAGGGTATCTTCTGAACCTTCTGGAAACCCCACTCTTGGAAGAAAAAGTTCGCTCCATTCAACTTGGTGATCCTTACACTAAAAAGATCATCTCCAACATTCAGCTTCCGCTATGAGTCCTTCCACGTCGACGACCAAGGCGCTCGTTTCTTTGAACACCGGATGTTTGTTCCGAACTACCCGGGTTTAAGAGAGCAAGTTCTGAAGGAGGCGCATAATTCTGTTCTTTCTATCCACCCTGACAGCACTAAGATGTACATGGACTTGAAAACACAGTATTGGTGGCCTGGGTTGAAACGATATTGTGCCAAGTATGTCTCGGAGTGTGATGTCTGCCGCAGAGTTAAAGCTATCCATCAGAAACCTTCAGGTCTTCTACAGCCATTAAAGCCTCTAGAATGGAAATGGGAGAAAGTAGAGATGGACTTCATAACTGGTTTTCCAAGGTCGCAGAAGGGCAACAATGCAATCTTTGTTGTCATCGACAGGCTTTCTAAAGTGGCTCACTTCTTTCCATTCAAGGAAACAATTTCTTCAATTCAGTTGGCTGAGCTCTATATCAACAGAATTGTCTCTCTGTATGGGGTTCCTCTTGAGATCAGTTCAGACTGTGGAAACATCTTCACTTCCAAGTTCTAGGGAAGTTTCCAAAATGCTTTGGGAACAAAATTGAACTTCAGCACAGCTTACCATCCTCAATCGCAAGGACAAGTTGAAAGGATCAATCAGATTTTGGAAGATATGCTCCGTGCTTGCGTTATCTCTTTCGGCATGAAGTGGGAAGAATGTCTTCCTTATGCTGAATTCTCTTAAAACAACAGCTTCCAGAAAAGTCTAAAGATGGCACCATTTGAGGTTCTCTATGGTCGCAAATGCAGAACTCCGATTGGTTGGTCGGGCGCAGGAGAAAGAACATTGTTTGGCCCCGACATTGTAACTCAAGCAGAGGAGAAGGTTCACATCATTCTTGAAAATCTGAAGGTTGCTCAAAGTCGCCAGAAGAGCAATTATGACAGAAAGCACACGGACATGGAGTATGTCCCTGGTGATCTCATTTACCTTCGTGTCACTCCCATGATAGGCACACACCGGTTCGGTATCAAAGGAAAGCTGGCTCCTAGATACATCGGTCCTTTCAAAATTCGTGGAAGAAGAGGAGAAGTTGCTTATGCTCTTGAGCTCCCTGAAAAACTCAAGGTCCACGATGTTTTCCATATCTCTCAACTCAAGAAGTGCTTCAAGGATCCCGGCAGGACCGTGGACCATGAACTCATCAATCTCCAAGAAGATCTGTCTTATCAAGAACGCCCCATAAAAATCCTTGAAGTCGCAGAAAGAAGGACTCGCAACAAGTCCATCAAGTTCTGCAAGGTGCAGTGGTCGCACCATTCCGTTGATGAAGCCACTTGGGAACGTGAGGATGAGCTCCGTGCCAAGTATCCTACCCTCTTTGTGTCTTCTTCTTCCTAGAATCTCGGGGCGAGATTCCTGTTTAGTGGGGGAGAGTTGTAGCATCCCATCTGTCTAACATATGTAATGCTACTTGGTCTAGTAAAATAATGGCTACTTCCTACATATAATTGTTGCATCATAATTATATCATGCTCATGTCATCATGCCACCTTGCATTTGAGCATCATATAAAACCCCTTTTCATTTGGTTCTTCTCTCATATGCATTAGTAATTGTATTTGGCTCTGGATACATTTTATTTGGCTCTTGATAAATGCTTGATGCCCAAGTTGAGTTGGGGGTATATCTTTTATTAACCCCACCACCTTTCTTTGTCACCACCTTATAATTCCACCATCCAACTATATGTGAGCCTTGCCTTTTATTTGGCTTTTACCTCTAGCTCATGTGGGTTGGGATGGATCCACTTACAATTCTACATGCTCCCATCTTTGTTTCTCTATTGTTTTCACAATAATAAATATGGAGAGCCACATGGCCACCTTTGCATGCTTTGTGAGTGGAATTCCTTGTCAAGCTTCCGTATGGATTGTTTTTGAATGTATGCTCATGTGGGAATATATTGAGTCTATTTATGCATCTAGTGGGACACCCACACTAGAATTCCCAATTTATATTCACATATGAGTATATTCCATCTAATACATTTGGGACACCAACTCCATTCTTTTGGCTTGGCCTTAATTCCATATTTTTGAAGCATGTGTTAATAAATGCCCATGGGTATTTACAATTGTTTTCACAAGAATAAATATGGCATTTATCACTCATGCATGGCCCATGCAAGCTTGCCCATACCTCCTCTATTTGGTTTTATTTTGAATTTGGAGTAAGCTTGTTGGTTTGGAATCCATCAAATAGCCAAATTCAAAAGGATCCTAATAGACCATCTTGTCTCTTTTATTTCTTGCATGCCTATTTTTTGCATGAACATGCAACATAGAGCATCTCTTCCTTTCTTTCTTCCTTGTGATCCCTAGACCCTAATCTCTCTCTCTCATCTCTAGCTTAAACCCTCTCTTTTAACTAATCTAGACCGAGCTCTCTCTCTCTCTCTCTCTCTCTCTTAAAACCCTAACTATCTCAAGCCTCACCATCTACACCCATGCATGAGATCATGTGAGGGTAGGTTTCTTTTTGGCCTTAGCCTCCACGTCCCTCCCCCTATCTTGCTGGAAGAGGAGACCAGCTCCAGGCCTCCACCACGTCTACCCCCTCTCTTTTCCTCTCTCTAGCGACAGGGCCACAAGGAGAGAAGGGAAAACCCTCCCCCCGAGTCCATCCTCTTTCTCGTTTGGGTAAAGTATGCCACGTGCTCCCTCCCTCCTTCTCCTCACCTAACCAGCCACCCAGCATGGTCCCAGATAAATATCTGAACGCCAAAACCATCTCCACCCCCTCTCCTTCCTTCTCCATCGAGCGGCCAGCCATGGCAAGCCCTTGCCAAAGACCCTACCGCTAGATCCGTCTACCCCTTCCCCTCGTCGGCCTGGGAGGTTACAGCACGCCAAGGTCCACCAGCGCCTCCCTCTGCCTCCTCTGCTTCAAGCTGTTCCAGCCACGCGTCGCCAGAGCCCCTGCAGCTCGCCGAACACGCCGCAGCCGCCGGAGTCCGAGCTTCTAGTACCTCTTCTTCCACGTCGACCCGTTCCTCCTCTCGCTCCAGCGACGCCACGGGCAACATCCTGGTGAGCTCCTCGATCTCCCGGACATCATCTTCCACCCTCTCGTGCCTAGTAGCCACGCGCGCCTGCAGCCTGCAGTAGCAGCAGCACTCCCTCGCTAGCCTCTGTTCCCTCCGGAGGCCCGAGCTCTGCAGTCCCCCTTTCGAGAAGCCTCCTAAACAGAAGTTGCAGAACGATGAACCCTCTAGGTTTTCCGCTTTTGCGTCGCCACGTTTCAGCTAGCCGTTTCACCGGCATCCTCCCTGCTAGTCGCGCCGCCAGCCGGTTTTTTTCTCTGTCAGTTCGCCGGCCGACACCGTCCGTTCGTCAGTTTTACAGCAGCAGCAGACACCGCGCGTGCCGTTTTTCACATCCAGATCCCGACTCCCCTGGTCCTCTTTTGGTGTTGCCACAAAAACAGAAGTTGTAGATCTTTCTTCCCTCTACATCTTTCCTTTTTGTGGCTTAGCGAAATTCGATGCGGTCTGCTCGCCTTCGTCCTCCGAAAATCTTTGCAGCTAGCCAATTTTTCGTCAGATCCAGTTCAACCCTAGTCACTTTTCTCCAAAACCCCCTGCGTTTTCGTGTCGTTCACCAACTGGTCCCCCGATCTTCGGCGTCACCACCTGTCATCCGCTGCGACTGGGTGAGCGTGCGGTGAGAAAAGCCCCGCGCAGCCACTGCATCCCACTTGTGCTGAGTCAGCATTGGACCCACATGTCGGTGTCTGGGGCTAGGTTCAGTTGCGTGTAAAAAGTTCTGCGATCTTTTTCTGTTAATAAAATAATTTCAAAAATTGTTAAATATGTTTATAAATACAGAAATTAATATCTATATTTTGGTAATTCCAAATAATACAAATAATATATGTTTTGGAATCAGAAAATTGTGAGGAATTCAAATATGCCATTCAAAATATCATTTGGGCAAATTAAATTTTCGAAATTGTTTAAATGCTATAAACATGCCTTTTCTTAAATAATTAATAACTTTAAATCTACAACTCCAAATTCGACAAATAATATGTCTAAATTGATCAGCGCAACGAGCCCGTTTTAACTATGCATTCCATGTTCTGAATTGCAGCATGCATCATATAAATATAAAGTATACAGCAACTTATATGAGAGCAAAACATGACTTAATAAAATGCTTTATTCTTGTAGCCCACACCTCACCCATGCCATGCTACTTTATTGCCATGTAAATTGTGCATCATTCATCATGGCATATTTGTTTGCTTGTCGCATTTTAATTCATATGCTTATGCACTTTATTTATGTTGGCCCTTGTTTGTTTGGTTCTTCTTCGAATAGACGCCGAGCAGGGGATATATCAGGAATCCAAGGAGCACTACCCAGATCCGACTCTCGCTTCAACTGAGCTGCCAGACAAGCACTACCACATGCTTGCATACATATAGTACCTATCGCTCCTATCTTATTCTTGCATCATTGAGTCGTGATTGCATTAAATTGAATCCCAAGTACTGCATAGCCTTTACTTTTAAAACCCCACCGAAGCTTGTTCCTCCATCCCATGAGACATTACTACAGGAGTTGTTTGAGCCATGCGAGTCGTAGAACTGCATGTGTAGGGTATGTGAGTGTCTGATGGATAACGAGGTACCTAAACAACTTAACCTGAGTAGTAATGGGATAACTAATGAAAGAGGCACCGGTGAGTAATATCTGCTATTTGGTTCTTCATGCTCACTTGTGTCCCGTAGGACCCCGAGTACTTGATTCCTGTTCCTTGACTATTCACACTATCCACATCCGGGAGGCTTTATGGACCCCCCTGAGCCAGAGCTTGATTCATTCTTATTTCTTGGGGCCACAAAGTAGTTTGGGGATTTATTACTATCCTGTACTTATACCATGCTTTACTGCTTTATTTAAGATTGTGCGAGGAGCACCTGTACTGTTTTGGATGCAGAGTGTTTTCGCGGAGTGGACAAGCCCAGTCACACTTTCGGGTTCCCAGTCGTTTACAGCCATTGACGCAAACCTTGGGTCCGTCTCGGAGCCGGCCAACTTCGTTGCGGGTAGCTTAATGGGGTGGCCCCTGAAATATTTCTGAATCCTGTGATCGCTTTGTCGTGAATGCCTCGTTGGGTTTTGAGTTGGTTTTTCCGAGGTTGATTGAGTGTGTATTGCTATTTCTGCACCCCTGCAGGGTAAATCTTTCTGAAAGCCGTGTCCGCGGTTATGGACGACTTGGAGCACAGTTTCTCGATCATAGACAAGTATAACTAAAGTACCGCTTTTAATTTGCCTAAGTACTTGACTAGTAAATAGTGCAATACTCATGGAATGGTTAATAAAACTGCCAACAGATGGGTTGTTCGTCCGCTTTCTCGTTGGTAAGCGAGAAGGAGGATGGATCTGTTAATTATACTATTATAACTGTTGTTACTAATTAACGGACATCCGTCTATAATTGGTTAGGCGGATGGTTAGCGAGTATCTATAGACTTGTTAGTTATTATCTTTTGCTGCAATTGCGTCACCCCAGGTTTATGTTCCCTTTAGAGGCATAAAGACTTGCTGAGTACCCCTAGGGTCTCACACGATAAATTGTTTGATTCAGATGAACAGGTGTATTCGCAAGATGGATACTGGGTGGAGGAGACGGATGATGTTGGCAACGATCACTCGGTGTAGAGATTCCAGGAACGGGGATCCGTGAGATCTGTGGGCGGGATGTGTTTATTTATGTGGCATCTTATGCCGATTTTCTTCTTATCCGTACTCGGATCTTGTTTCCGCTTCCGCCTGATACTCTGATGTTTGATGTATGAGGAGCTATCCTAAACTATTATCTCTATCTAGGATATTTGGATCTTGCCGTATGGCGTTGCAATATTTCTATTTCTTCTAGATGGAATGGCTCTGTGAACAGTTGTATGGTGGCTTGCATACATACTCACTTGTGTATGTAGTTGATCCCTTCGCCTGCCGATTACGCCGCTCGTTCTTGTCCCGATGTTCTGGAAGTGGTTAGGATGGCCGAAAGGTCTACCTGTGAGTGGCCCCTGGGCCCCACCGTACTATCTTAACCACTTTCGCTCATCCAGGCATGCAACTAAGAGCGTAATTCACCGAGGTAGTTACACAGTTGATTGAAGATTGAAGATAAAAGAAAGGACCGGGGTCCATAGTTCACTAGTGGTGGCTCTCCTTAAGATAGATGACATGTTGGGTGAACAAATTACAGCGGGGCAATTGACAAACATCGAGAAAGCAATATGCATATACTACTCATCTTGACTCCTTTGAGACTTGATTGGGCATTACAACATTATACATAGACCGTAATCCAACTGCATTTATGACTAATAATCCACCTTCAGGTTATCATCCGAACCCCCTCTAGTATTAAGTTGTAAACAACAGATAATTGCATTACACATTGCGTGTAAAGTAAACAATACGATTGTTATATGAACAAAGGATTGTTGTTTTCTCCCTAGTAGCAACAGCACATCTAGTACCTTAGAGATTTCTGTCACTTCCCCAGATTACTAGAGGCATGAACCCACTATCGAGCATAAATACTAACTCTTGGAGTTGCTAGCATCTACCTGGCCAAGATAGCTACTAACAATGGAAAGCATGCAAGATCACAAATAACAAAGAAATGATAGAATCAATAATCAATCTGAAATAACATCTCAATATCCATCGGATCCCCGCAAATACAACATGTAGAAATTACAAATAGATGATCTTGATCATGAGCGGAGCTCACAAGATCAAAACATGATACCACAAAGGAGGAGAACCAACCATCTAGCTACTACATGGACCCGTAGTCCAAGGATGAACTACTCACGCATCACACCGGAGGCTTGCATGGTGATGAAGAAGGCCTCCAGGGTGAATTCCCCTCTCCGGCAGGGTGCCGGGAAGAGCTTCAAATCCCTCCCGATCTAGGGATGGAGATGACAGCGGCTATAGACTCTTTCGTGGAATTTTGATCGGGTACTTAGGGTTTCTGTATCGGAGGCATCTTATAGAAGAAAAGGGAGGCCAAGGGGGTGCCGGAGGCGGCCAGACCACCCCCTAGCATGGGCCAGGCTGGGCCGCGTGGCCAGGTGGTGTGGCGCCCCCTGGCCCTCCTTGTCTCGTATTCTGGCTCCTTGTGTCCCTCGGTGAAAAACTGACTTTGGCATTTGTCCCGTCCAATTCCGAGAATATTTTTCTGACTTTCCTAGAACCCAAAAACAACAGAAAACAGGCAGGTGACACTATGGCTCTTGTTAATAGGTTAGTCCAAGAAAGTGTATAAAAAGTACTCCAAAGTGTGGACAAAACATAAGAAAGTAGATAAAAACCAAGCATAGAACATCAAAAATTATGGATACGTTAGCAACGTTTCAGTAGTACCAAAAGAAAGGTTAGAGGTTAGTCAGAACCAAAGTGAGACCACTTTGCTCAAAATTATCCTGTTGCAACTGAGCAATTTGGGTAGATATTGAGACAAATAAAAGTTTAACCCCTAAGTGCTATGTATCATGAGGTAAACATATATTAGGAGGTGTCAAATACTACACAACTAAGGCTGAATTCTGAAGATGTTTTACTGAACTACTATATTACGGGTTTAGAATAATGTGTGTTATATGTACCACATTTGGATTTCTTGGTTTTTCTTGGATCTTCTTGGTTGACAAGATCTGTGCATGAAGTTTCACTTGATGTGCAAATGCATGTTGCATCAGCAAGTTATTACTTGATGTTATAGACCTAGATAGAAAAGGGAATTCGTGTAAGGGAGTGATGAGTTCCATATGCCAAGATGAAGAATTGAATGATGAAGGAAGCAAATATAGGGAGTATCAACACTATTTTGAAGGATGGATCAATCCCAACTCATTATTAGTCGGAAGTAAGAAGAAGTATTAATCCAGAAAAGGTGTGGAGCAACATAAAGGGATGAATTAAGCTCACTTAAAATAGGTAATGTTGCTAAGAAGCTAATGAAGTAGTAGTACCAAGTTCATGGAAGTAACTTGGAAGGGTGTAAAGAAGAAGTCTTGGAATAAAAGTGGTATTCTAACTCTGGCAACCCAGAGAGAATGCCAGTAAGAAGTAGAAAATCCATAGGGTAATCCATACACCTAGGAGGATCTGCAGCCGGTATTCTTAGCTGGTATCCTAGTGGTTTAGCTAATTAAGTCATCTTTGTATGATTTAAAGAGCATAAAACTTGGCCTATGTTAAGTAAGATATAAAGAAGTATGAAATTAAGGCGGGCATTTTCCAAGACACTTCGCGAAAATGGGTTTACCAACATGAGAATGCCCAAAAGGTTAAAAGTAAGACAACTAACGTTGGAAAATTCATTTCGGAGATCCACAACTGTGTAGGTATACTGCAGATTCTTTCGTGGGACCTTATAGAGGTAAATTATAAGCTAGACAGAGACCAATATCCTAATTATAGAGTCAAGGATGGTTATACATGTAGTTTAAAGGCCATTAGGAAACCCTAAGGGGGAGTGTAAGCAATAACACGGTAGTGTTGTTATCTGATTTTACCAACCAAAGGTTGGAGAAGAAGTACTAAGTTATGATGAGATTAAGCCTTATTCTCATAAGGTTATAAGAAGTAATCTGTATAAAAGTACCTTCGAGAGTATGTCCGGATGAAACATCAAAGGAGATATAATAAATTAACCCCAACAAACTAGTTCAATAAGAAACAACTCATAAGTTGCCCTTAAGAGAGAAGAAAGTATTCCAAAATAGACCTGTATAGAGTAATAGGACGCTCTGATTAGATTGGGTTAAATGTATCCAAAACCTATCCTAAGTAGGACTATGAAGACATAACCCAATGGATTATAGTAAAAGTAGTTATGCTACAAATTGGAAACGGCAGTTGGAAGTTGCCAAGTATAAAGAAAATTGAAGGAAAAGGTCTGGGTACAGGATACCACAATTATCCCCATTTGTGATCACAATGGAATTTGAGAAATGTCGCGATCATTATGAGCCAACTCCTCATTCCTAAATGTAAGATATTACGAACTTCGGGGACAAAGTTTATTTTAAGGGGGAGAGACTGTAACATCCCAGCATTAGAGCTTAGAAATAAGCTGAGATGAGATGTGTGCATTGCATTCATGCATAGAAAATCCGGATAATTTTCATGCTTTTAAATAAAACTTGTCAAAGAGATTGAAGCCTCTCTTAACTTGGTGGAACTGAAGTAGATCATCTAGCTGATTGCGATAAGTTTCAATATGACCTATGCTAAAAACACTATTTTTGGGTAGAATAATTTGATCTATGGGCAGATCAAATGTTATAGAGCTAAACCACAACACATTACTCAAGGATTAATACTTAATCTTCTAAATATTATATCCATGTGTTATCTACAACAAACCCTGAATACCAAGTTAAGGATATAACCCAAGTAAAGAAGCTCAACAAATAAACCTTGATATACATGCTTTTCATAAATATTTATACCATGAACATCATGGTAGTTCTTAAACATCAACTCTTATCACAAATAGAGTAAAAAAGGAAGTCAAGCCAATACCATTCATCACATATATTTGTTGTCATATTAATAGATGACAATCCTATTTAACCAAGTCCTAGAGTCAATTGATCAACAATGTTGAGTGATTAATTCCTGAACTAGAACTTATTGACTCTTAGCCTTGACTCATTGTATTGACCTTCCAAAGACCTTAAGTAAATTAAAAAGAAGGAGGAACTAGTTATGGTAGAGTGTGCCATCATCAATGGAATGTGATCCTTAGTGGAGATCAAACTATCTGATGTTCGAGGAGTGAACTCACTCTTCAGTTAACTAGAAGAAGTATCTAAACCTAAGAGTTAAGTTAGTAATCATGAAGTTATAAGAAAGTTAGAAATGATAGAATATCAAATGATAATCTTGTTAAGCCAAGTAGGTATAAACTTAAAGTAAGCTTCCTTAAACAAGATAAGCCCTATAAAGAGACTAGTATAAGTTTACTACTTAGTTGATGATAGATCTTGATCATACAATGAGAAGCCTAAGCTTAGTATGATCAAAGGGTGGTGGTCATTATTCTCGAGTCACTTGAGAATAAATGACTAGATGATGAAGAAGTGTTGTGAGAATACCAAATTAGGAAAAACCTTAGTAAGATGAATCCTCTAGCTTGATCTTGAAAACTCAAGCTAGAGTATGTTGAAGTATATAATATGAGTTGTATGGAGTAGTTGAAGGCATAGTAGTTTAACCAAGCTAATATAAGAACAAACTTGTATTATGGGAGTAGTACCATATCTCTTCTAGAGGATTAATATCACATGTGATATAGAGGGGATGATAATCTTGCAGGCCTTGGAAGTAAATGCAAGGTGATATAAAGGAGTTTATGGATGGAGTTAGAAAGAGCTACATTGATAGACTTAGTAGCGATAGCTAAGAAATAGAAGTTATATATTAGAGTAAGAATGGAGAATAAGTATTGTTGAAGTGGCATGACCATGTCATCATATGATGATGGATATGGTGGAGTCAGATGACTAGTTCATTTAGGTAGAAGAGATCTTAGAGAATCAGATGAGAGATTTGAGTAGAGTAAATTTAGGAAAGAAATTCCTTAACTAAAGACAAACTTAGTGAAGAATTGAAGTTAGGATTCTTGAGAAACCTTTAACTAACATTATAGCAAGACATGACAAGTATCATGTCTACCTCTTGTCCAAAATCCTAGAATTAAGTTAGCAGTGGAACCAATTCCTATTTTTAGGTAGTGAAAGAATAGTAGCTCTTAGTCAAGTTAAGTTTCTAAGGGATAACTAGAATACTAGATGAGTGTGTTGATGAAAGCCTTACCTACCTTATTATCTTAAACCCTAATACAAATTTAGAAGAATAGAGCCATCAAGATCACATTAAGAGGCAATATCAATATCTCACTCTGAGTTGAGACATCAACTATAATTACCAAGTTAGAAATAAACCCTTAACTTTTGATCCTTAGGAATTATAATGTTTTTGGGTGAATAATTTGAATTAATATTTAAAATTTGAATAATTTTAAAATGATTTGAAAGTTAGAAGTAATTAGTGTTTTATTGTTTTCCAAAAGGATTTAGTTATTATTATTTGAGTATTTAACCATTAGAAAACAATAAAGGAAATCGATGCAATGACCCAGCATACCATTGCATGATGTAGTACACTATAGTCGTTGACATAACACTAATGAAACACCGTTCACTAGTATTACATCCCTCAGAGTGGTACAATAGAAACACGGCAGGTCCAAGGCATGACTATAGATTACAAACCGACTCTTTACAAATGATCCAGAGAACAACTAGGTTCAAGAGAGAGAAAGATACTTCTTACAAAGAAGAACCAGCAATAATAGCTCAGAACTAATGCACTTCTAAGACTAGAGCCTAAACTAACTAGCTGGCAATTGCTGCTAATGCAATGCTCTAAAAATAGGTTTTACGGCTAGAGCATATATTCCGATTTATTCAGGAACGTCTTCTTCACTTTAGTTGATTTATATATACTGACTTCATTGACTTTATTGAAGGACTTGAGCTATCGATGATGGTTTCTTGAGCAGAAATTGATGTTGACATCGTCTTCAATGGCTTAGTTCCTAGCAAGGGTTAATAAGGTACGGTTGAGTATGAGCGTACTCAGCACATTCACTAAAAAGGAGTATATGATGCACCATCTCTACAGCCACAGACCAAAGGTCATAGGCAATGCAGGTTTTCGTAAACATTTCTGCAAAGATCGCTTTTATTCTGAAAACTATGTCCGACAACCTTCACAGATTGACAAGAACTTTCGTGGAGTTCCTTTCCTGCCACGTTCGTAGCTCCTTCCCGGTATAGGGAGTAACAAGTTATAGTTCTTACACTCTGCAGAGGCGCGCCACTTTTCTCATAAGAGACCTTAAACTTTGTTGCACAACCGGGAGTATGTCCCCTTTCAAACTTCCATGGTTTGAGGCCCAACCTAAGATCCAAGCCATTCGTTGTCCTTCTCCGCGACCCTGCGTACCCACCCTTTTGTACACATAGTCCAATAGACTCTTCCGAAATTGATGGCCTCTCCCAAGTTTTACGGTCTGAACATGTACAATCCTTTGTATACACTAGGAGCACACCCGTCCAGGCGGGTGAAGATCAAAGTCTCCAAGTTGCAAAATAACGCAACTTGGCTCAATCAAGTGTCTGTTGATATGAGAAAGGAAGAAGATCCATATGACTTTCCCGTCCCATTCCAATTCTTCTGGTTGGCGCGTATTATACGGTGCTAGAATCACTGGCGATATTGGTTGTTAAGTCCTAGATATTATGATCCTTTACCACTAGAACTGTATGAGTAGATTATTACCACTTGGTAAATAATCCATAATCATATTATTATGAAAATAGTATTTTCTAACCTTTTTTGAAATGCAGGTGATGACAACATTTGAGTTACAAGCATTTGATAGAAAATAACCAAAGGACATGAACAAGTGTGAACTTGCGTTTTGTGATAGGAAGATAATGTTCTCACGGTCTTTAAGACACTAGAAGACCCAAAATATGAAAATAGCATCATTATCCGATAAGGACGAATGTTTAAAGAAGTAGGATGCAATTATGCATAATTAATGTAATGTAATTTGGTAAATGTGAATCCCTGAAATAGTCGTATCTGATCTAGTGTTTGGAGTTCAAGATGAGTTCTTTGGAATGTGTTGCACTTTTATACTAGTTTCACACTTGTGCTTCTTGTTAAGGCTTGTGAGAGTGTGTGAAAAAATATGTAAAAGTAACAAGTAGTATTCAATACTAGAGCACTGAAGTGTTGGCGAATGATTCAGAGTTTCTTCTATTCAAGCTTTCTATTAAAATTTAGAGAGTTATACACAATTGCGGAGTTCATTTGTATTTACTTTAGAAGAATCACTTTTGAGGAAAAGATTACTTTACAAAGTAACTGTATTTAAACTTAAAGTTACATTTTTAGGGTTTCTTATTAACTCTAATTATCAAGGAGCAATTCATTGTTAAATTTCCACAGTCATGACACTTGTTGTGGAAACTTATAGGCTCTGGGTATGGCATCACAATATAAGTGGTTCACTTGTTATTATTTCATAAAGGTGGAATAAAAGTGTTATTAAGAAGGTTTAAATTTTGTAACAAGTATATTTAAGAGTGTGAGATCATTCACTTTCAATTTAAGTGAATGATGAGCTTAAATGCAATTTGCTATTATGAAATTGATGTGACTTCTGAAAGAATGCAAATTTAGCTAATATCATTAATATGTTACGTTTTCAAAATCATGTTAAACATGGTTAAGAGATAAATAGCATTCACCTTTATTATAAGTGAATGGTGTTTAAAATTTACATAAAATAGTTGGTTTAATTTGGAGTTGTGGTTTCAAAGAAGTTTTATAAGGTTAATAAGTTACACTTAAGTTTTATTATAGATCCAAGTTATAGCTTTCGACTTTGTATTTAGTCATAAAGGATTTAAGGTTTTATATATAGAATTGTGATTATTTCTTACTAAAAATATATTTTTAAAGAATTTACAAAATAGGTCTTTTATAAAATAGATAAGGATTTATTTCCTTCAAAATCTCAAAAGTCTTTGGAATAATATATTTAATATTTTCTAGTAAAATATATTTATTCAAGATCTTAAAAATGATATTTATTTATTTTTAAGTATTACACTTATTTTTATAAAATTCCACAAAGAATTATATATCTCTAAACATTTGTTTGAAGTTTTATTTATGAAAAATTGAGTTAGTATTTTTATAAATATTAGATTTATTTTTATATGCAAAAATGATTTTCCCCCATTTTTAGGACTTTTCCTTATTTTAATAAATTTCACTTAATATTTAATAATGTTTATATTTATTTGCATTTTATTTATCTCAAACAAGTAATGTTATATTTTTCCTAGGCATATATTATTCTTGTGATCGTTTTGATATATCATATATATTTTAAAGAATTTCCTATGTTTTTCTAGAGTGTAAATTATGTTCAAGGGTATTTTGGTCATTTAATATTTGGGATATTACTTTATTTTGTAATAAGCTTTTGGAATTGGGCCTAGCCCACAGAGTAGCCTAACTTAGGCCCAACTTGGCCCAACCTAGTGATGGTTGTGATAATACAACACTTTTTATCAATATAAATTGTGTCATTTGCCTATCATATCATGCTCCATCTAACTATTGATATGCCTGATATGCATGATTACTTGTTTTTATTAAAGTCAATGTGAGCTTTGCACATTTAGTAGTTTAGGTAGCATTTTATCCCTCTTCCTTGTCTTTGACATGTGTGTAGGTGTTGATGATAATTATGGATAAAACAAAGGCAAAAGGAACAAAGTGAGCATAGTATGAAGGAGCTGCAGGGACCAGACTTAGCCATTTGAGGTGTTGGAAAAGTGAATTTTCCCAACTTCTCAAAATAAATATCCAAGACCATAGGGTTTTATCCCTCGACGAGACGAATTCAACGAGCCCAAGAACACCCAAAACGGAGTTTGTATGAAGAAATGGCGACCAAAATACTAAAGAGTACCGAAGGTTTAACGACCAACTATACGGCGGAAGCAAAAATTCCGACCATATAGCTCCCTCCGTATAGTTGACAAAAAGGTCACAAATGACGGGATTTCTCCCTCTGGAAGCTCCAGAACCTTCCCTAAGTCATATGATGGTATTGGGGGAACCCTAAGGCACCCCCAAGGCCTATATAAAGGAGGGAGGAGTCAAACAAGGAGGAGGCCACCATATACAAGATCTAGATCCCATCTACCGCCTCCACGGCGGCCCCGCCGTGCCGCTTCCATAGCCTCTACAACTCCACCAAGATCCAGATCTCCATCAACACCATCAAGCCATCTGATACGTTGCTAACGTATCCGTAATTCTTGATGTTCCATGCTTGGTTTTATCTACTTTCTTATGTTTTGTACCCACTTTGGAGTACTTTCTATACACTTTCTTGGCCTAACCTATTAACAAGAGCCACAGTGCTAGCTGCCTGTTTTCTGCTGTTTTTGGTTCTAGGAAAGTCAGAAAATGAATATTCTCGGAATTAGACGGGACAAAAGGCAAAGTCATTTTTTCACCGAGGGACACACGGAGCTAGAATACGAGACGGAGAGGGTCGGCGGGCGGCCGTGCCTGGCCCGTGCGGTGGTGTGGTGTGACCTAGTGTAGCGCCCCGCTAAAATCACTACTAGAAAATCGTTATGTTTTTGTGCATTGCATCATCATGACCGCATGCTCATGTCATCATGCCATATTGCATTTGAGCATCGTCATCATCATGCATGGTTTGTTTAAAAACTATTTTTGAAAAGTCTATTTTTCTTTTCTAAATACCCGGCCTTTATTTCAAATCGAAACACCGGGCCTCTTTCGGGTATTTTGGTTTGTCTAAAAATAGTTTACAAAAGGACTTTAAAATAAAAATAAATAATAAAACTATTTTTTTCGGACCGGGGAGGCAGCCCAGCCCGCAGGCCAAGCCACCTACTACCCGGCAGACCCAGCCCAGCTAGACCAGACCCTAGACCACCTAACACCTAACCCTAGCCAGCCTCACCGCCACCACCACGGGCGCACACGTTGTACATAGCGCACCCACACACGCGTCTTTGCCCCAACACGCAACACACACACGTGGTGAACCGCACCAACACGCTAGCCCCACCCCTGTGTCGCACTCGCAAACGCCCCTAGTCACGCACGCACATGGTCAGGGACACCGCACCATGTCGCGATTCCCAGGCCGCAACCACGTGCACGGGATCCTCACGATCTTGTTGTGATGCCCTCATCCTTCCTCGATCCAACGCGAGACCCGGCCCCACCCCCATCCGTGAGCCCGACGCTCCTCCCCTCGATCTCCACCAACTCCCTGCTCAATCCCTCGGTAGCGCCGTCGGCCGTGGCCCTGTCCGCCGCCGCCTCCTCGTCCTGACCCTCCTCGTTGTAGACGAGCGCCGCCTGGACCTCGCCCGACTTCTCTTCCCCACCATCGAGCTTGGTCCGGCTGCCCTGCAAGCTTCGGTCGCTGCTCTCCTTTTCCCCTGCCCGATCTCTGCAGAGGATCTCCCTCTTCCTCGCCCCGGCCGCCACGAAGCTCCACCCCGCGAGCTCGCGTCCGCCAGAGCCCGGTCCTCGTGCATCGCCTTTTTCCTCCCAGCTCCTCCCCGTCCCGCAAGCCCCTGCAGCGCAGCGCCGCTGACCCGTGGCCGTCCTCTCTGCTCGTCCTCGTCGCCAGGAACCTCGCCGAGTGTAGCTGCCGCCCGTGAGCTTCCCTCTCCATCGAGCCTGCCAAGCTCCGCGACCGTGGCCGCGGTACCCTGCCGCCTCGAGGAGCTCCATCCCGCCTCGGCTTCCTCCCCTCCACCTACCGCCTCTACCTCTCCTTCCCCCCAGCCGCCACTCCTGGGCTTCCTCTAGCCCCGTCGTCGCGCGCGTCTCCGAGCCCTGCACCGCACCAAGCCCCGAGCCTGCTAGAGTTTGTCCCTGGTGCCGCCCGGCTCTGTCTCTGCCTCACAGCACTGCAGGTTGCGCGCCTTGTATCCTTATGCTACTGTCGTTGTTTTCCTCTAGTACCAGTAGGGTTGCTCCATGTGCTGTGTTTTGGTACTGATCACGACAACATGGGGTCTGATGTTGATTGCTATGGCGACCGTGTGAAGATGGCGGTGCTCTGTTTTCCTCTGTTGCACGAGTTTGATGAGTCAGATGAGTACCTCACCAAGACTGGCTCGATGCCGACGGTTTCGATGGTTGAACACGGTGCCACCCAAGACCTCCGACACGGGAAGGCCCAAGTCCTTCAAGGCGAAATCGACAAGATCCACACGGAACGACAAGATCTACTTCGCGGGCACCGAGCGTCAAGATCGTCTTCACGGGAAACCGCAAGACCTCCTTCCCGGAGCCGAAGGCGAAACCTTCAAGATCCGAAGACCGCACCCTGGCGCGCCAAGTTCTCCGACCCTAAGGACCGATCCATCGGAACGCCAAGAGCTCCTTCCATACCCGAGTTCTTCGTCACAGGCGTCAAGATCTCCTACACGGATCCGAAGACCGATCCCATCGAACCCCTGGAACCCAAGATCTTCTGAACCCAGATGTGTGACCCTAAGCCCCTATTTTTATAATATGACATTACCAACTGTCGCATATTACATTGTTCATGCATGCATACTTGTCTGTGGTTTGGGGGCATTATGCCGATTCACCTCATAATTAAATATGGAGTCTATATGCAGGATATTCTAGTCTTATATCGGCTCCATTTAAATTTGCATAGCGAACCGATGCCATGTTTTGCCTTGTTAAGACAACATTTAAATTGTGGGGTTTCTAAATAATTTGAACCGTGTAATTAATTATCGGGACCTCGGTTCCGCTTAATATTGCCTAATTGCACCGTATCTGTGTCATGCCATGCACCATATCATAATCATGCCGGATCTTCTACCGTAGTATTAAATATTGCATCCGGTGTTTCTTCTAGTGTTTGCTTCTTCGCGGATTAGGCCGATGAGTTGATGCGAGTATCGACAAGTTCTCCGGATATGAACCTTCGGCAGTGTTTCCCAGGCGAGCATCTCTCCCCCTTCTACCTATTTTGCATTTATAGTCTTTATTTCCTCCTGTTGATCTATTGCTATCCGTGTCGTGATGCTTTAGTTTCCGTACACCAGTTATATCCCGTGCAACCTCTATATTGCCTTGGACACCTCCTATTACCTATGTTTGGTAGATAGCTGGCCTTGCGAGTTGTAGATGCGTGCTTAGGTGCGATATCGTGTTGTCAAGTACCACAGTTGTTGGAGTGCTGGCAGATGTTTATGGTGGAGATGATCATGACTTTAAATACAACTATTAAATTGCTGAGAATAGATATAACTAATGTAGAGGCATCGGTGGGCAATAGATGTTATTTGGTTCTTCCACGCTCACTTGTGTCCCGTAGGACCCCGAGTACTTGATACCTGTTCCTTGACTATCGCACTATCCGCATATGGGACCATGAATCCCCTTAGCCAGAGCTTGATTCATTTCTTATTTCTTGGGGCCACAAAGTAGTTTGGGGCTTTATTACTATCCTATACTTATGCCATGCTTTACAGCTTTACTTAAGATTGTGCACGGAGCACCTGTACTGTTTAGGAATTGCAGAGTGTTTTCGCGGTATCGATAAGCCCAGTCACACTTTCGGGTTCCCAGTCGTTTAAAGCCATTGGCGCAAACCTTGGGTCCATCTCGGAGCCGGCCAACTTCGTTGTGGGTAGCTTAATGGGGTGCCCCCCTGAAATAATTTATGAATCATGTGATTGCTTTGTCGTGAACGCCTCGTTGGGTTTTGATTTGGTTTTTCTGAGGTTGATCGTGTGTGTGTTGCTATTTGTGCACCCTTGCAGGGTAAATCTTTCTGAAAGCCGTGTCCACGGTTATGGACGACTTGGAGCACAGTATCTCGATCATAGACAAGCATAACTAAAGTAGTGCTATAAATTTGACTTAATATGTGACTAGTAATCAGCTTCACTACAATGGAATGGATAATAAAAGTGCCAACAACTGGCGGAACTGGGATGTATCGTTTCATGCTATACCTGCCCAGTAAGTATTGCAACTCCAATGGAATGTGATAAAAGTGCCAACAACTGTTGGGTTTTGGGATTCCTCGGGACAATTATATCTGACTAGTAAATGTTCCAACTACAACGGAATGGTAATTAAAACGACCCACTAATTATGCTCTAGAACGATTCATGCTATCTATATCTGTTTAGTAAGTGCTGCAACTATAACGGAATGAGTAAAATTGCCAACTGTGTGAATTCCTTGGTTTGACTTCCTCGTTTGGTCTCGAGGGGGAATACCAGGATGGGTCTGATTGGTGTTAGTATCAGGTTGGTACCGAATAGGTCTTTCTTACCTCTCTCTAATAGCCGACAGTTAATCGAGTCTCTATAGGTTGTTTAGTGCATGCTGCGCTGCCACTTCAGTCCACCATACCTATGTAGGCGAGAGCCACCGAATTCTAGCCTCGCCGTGTACTGGCCTCAGTACTGAGGCTCCTCTTTTTCCTTTGCCCTTTGTTGGCACCCCTTTTGTTTTAGCAGGTTTGAGATCGACATCGTTAGCAGGGTTACCCTTCCGGCTTGGCCTCGGCAGGGTTATGGACGCCATTGGTTTTTCTTCAGGGCTCTTAGCCCCATTTTCATCTTGTCCATAGTCGGACGCTCTATCGTTTTCAAGGTGATTTGGATCTTTGTGTAGTATATCTGTATTCTTGACTCATGGAGTTGTTGTTGTATAAATATATATGTTCTGTGGGTTCCATCGTGGACTAATGTGTAATGGTATTACTTCGTTCTCCACCTGCACGCAAGTGCCTGGTGGGCGTCCTTGAATCATTTCTATGCGGGTTTGGCGGGAAGCGCTAAAATCTGCATAGGGCCGATTCGAGGGTGTTACACCCAGGCACCCCCTCGGCCTCCCCTTTCGCCTATAAGATGCTTCCAATACAGAAACCCTAAGTACCCGATCAAAATTCCACGAAAGAGTCTATAGCCGCAGTCATCTCCATCCCTAGATCGGGAGGGATCTGAAGCTCTTCTCGGTACCTCACGGAGAGGGAATTCACCACGAGGCCTTCTTCATCATCATGCAAGCCTCTGGTGTGATGCGTGAGTAATTCATCTCTGGACTACGGGTCCATGTAGTAGCTAGATGGCTGGTTCTCCTCCTTTGTGCTTTCATGTTTAGATCTTGTGAGCTCCATTCATGATCAAGATCATCTATTTGTAATTCTGCATGTTGTGTTTGCGGGGATCCGATGGATATTGAGATGCTATTTCAGATTGATTATTGATTCTATCATGTCTTTGTTATTTGTGATCTTGCATGCTTTCCGTTGTTAGTATCTATCTTGGCCAAGTAGATGCTAGCAACTCCAAGAGTTAGTATTTATGCTCGATAGTGAGTTCATGCCTCTGGTAATCTAGGGAAGTGACAGAAATCTCTAAGGTACTAGATGTGTTGTTGCTACTAGGGAGAAAACAACAATCCTTTGTTCATAAACAATCATATTGTTTACTTTACACGCCATTCGTAAAGCAATAATCTGTTGCTTGCAACTTAATACTAGAGGGGGTTCGGATGATAACCTAAAGGTGGATTACTAGTCATAGATGCAGTTGGATTACGGTCTATGTATAATGTTGTAATGCCCAATCGAATCTCAAAGGAGTCAAGATGAGTAGTATATGCATATTGCTTTCTCGATGTTTGTCAATTGCCCCGCTGTAGTTTGTTCACCCAACATGTCATCTATCTTAAGGAGAACCACCACTAGTGAACTATGGACCCCGGTCCTTTCTTTTACCATCAATCTACAACTATTTACTGCTTCCTGTTTACTTTCTGCAAACTATTACTTTCTTCCACACAATACATTTAATCCTTTGTTTTCAGCAAAACCATTGAGATTGACAACCTCACTGTAAGTTGGGGGCAGAGTTCTGTGGTTGTGTTGTGCAGGTTTCCACGTTCTTTGCTAACACCGTAGTGCATACTGCCAAAGTCTAGCAACACCTTGGAGGTGTTTCCTTGCTCCTACTGGTTCGATAACCTTGGTTTCATAACTGAGGGAAACTTACTGTTGTGCTCATCATACCTTCCTCTTGGGGTTCCCCAATGAGCTCGACATCAACCACGAGTCAGCACCATCCAAGCAAGAAGAGGAGGAGAAGGAGGATGCCGCCATCACCACGCCGACGCCACCATCACCGTGTCGTCATCACCATCTCCATCGCCGCTACTCCTTCATCCTTCCACATCATGATCTCCGTGATGGGTTGTAACATGGCTTGAACCCCCTTTTATTAATGTTATGATGATTTGAGTAATTGAAGTGTGGTGTGTTCTTGTTAATTAATATGTTTGTGCTTTCTCTTTACATTGTTCTATTCATGATATTATTCTAGTGATTGGAGACATCCGATCCATTGTTGAGAAGTTTACTAGGGATTCACGGAGTGTCACAAAACTTGTCATTAGTCTCTGCTCTTCCATGGGTAGAACTAATAGGCTATTTGCTATAAGTGATTTGTGGAGGCAATAGTAGCTTAGGATGCACCGCCCAGAGTTCCCTCAAGATCACTCATGATATAGATAGGTATAGTGTTGTGAATTGCTTGACCCCAAAGTGACAGACAAGATATCTTGTGACTAGCACACTTGCTTAGGAGTACGGTTGTCCATAGAACTTAATGCATTTGCTCTGGTTTACCTTGATTGGTCTTGTTACCTTAATACACTATTCTCTTACGAGATGACCCATGTCCGAAGAGGGTGTGGACAATTGAGTTGTCTAGTTGCCACTTACCACCGGTGGGAGACAACGGTATATGAGGTACTGCCACAATTATAGTTAATAGCTATTCCAAAGCACTTATCATGAACACCAGTATACACAACATTACTTGAGGAATCAGAGCATTAATATTTTATCTCATTGCATTCACCTCTTTTCAGTTTTACTTTTGTTCTAGTTTTCTTCTAGTCCTAGTAGTGGTTATTACGAAACATCTTAAATTCATTTATCCAAGAAACTTATAGAATAGGCTATTTACAAACCACGGTTTGGGTGCGAATGTGGTCGCATTGACAACGTGGATGCGGGGTCGTGTTCGCCGAGTTCCCATCGGGACTAACTCTTTAAATATTTGCTGCTACAAGTATTGCAATAACCCTATTATTGGTGCAGGAACCTAGTCATCACCTAGCTCGGGGTCAAACCCCACCCCGGACCTTCTCACTCTATCTCCACCTCCCTCACTTCTCCTCTCACACCCGAAGACACACACCATCGCCCGCGCCACCACCTGCTTCCCCGGTCATCACTGGCCATCTCCACCGCCTCCATTTGCTAGCGCTGCCTCGGCATCTCCCTCTCTTTCTTTTCCCCTCGTTGATTTGGCTTAAGTGCACCTTTGCGAGCGCCTGGCTGAAACCCTAGCCGCCATGGCTCGAGGTCATGACACGGCTCCCGCAGCTGCTTCTCGGACTCCGACTGATTTCCTATGCTTACTAACCTTCTCTATGTGGCCACGATCTACTAGTACCGCCTCTACCATGGTGGTGTGGTCCCGCGGCTGCTGCTGCCTGCGCCATGGTTGGTCGCGACCTCCTGGTGCTCTCCAACAACTTGGAGCTCACCCCCTGAATTGGATGTCGTTGGGAAGGTGCTACAGCACAACCCTAGCATCTACTTTGAATCGACATGATGATGTTGTGCCCCTGCCGATTGGATGATGGTGACAGTGTCACCACAACCTCGGTGTTGCTCTGCTGTTGTTCACCTCCCTTTTAGTTTCCGATGGTTTCCCTCTTCCTCTCCTCCTTTGAAGAAATCTAAGGTACCAGCTACTTGCCCCCTCTCTCTAAATTTATTTTCCCTGTATCCTAATGGATGATCATGTCGAACTACTAGACTTGATGACCCTGAACATGCTCATATAATCCGGATGCCTTGTGACTCAATTTGATGATGCCTACAACATCATCTTTGGCATTGATTCTATGGCTACTAGAATGTTGTTGCGGTTGTTGTACAACTCAAAGTTATAGTAGCTAATTTAGAGGTGGTGTATTATTAATGACATGCTCTGGTTGGTTTTGATGATCAAATAACTGAGCTGATTTTAGTTGATCCTGCTCTAATTGTATAATGCTTGATTGCTGATCTAGTTAACCTAGATGATTAATTGATACTATGTGTTGATGAGCTTTTGATCAAGCTTACTAGATACTTTGATTAGATTTAGTGGATAAGGAATGTGCTTGACTGGAATTGATAGTACTCCATAGCTTGGCTTACTGTATTGTGTAATAGAGTGGCTTGTTGTGATTCTCTCCCTAAACAAATTGTTTAGTTTCAAACCTTTGGCTTGACTTGGGCGTAGGAACCTACCAAATTGAATGGTAGTGTGGCTCGACTGAATTTTATTCAGTACAACAGTCCAAAACCAGACTTCAATGATGATTCTAAACCTATACTGGCAGTTAGTCTGCTAGAACTAACATGATTCCTAGAAGAAAGATTCTAGGAAAATGATTTGACAAACATTTATGGTGGCTTTCATATTATGTGGAAATACTATATTAAGTGGAAGATGATGTAGCTAGACCAAATAGTGGCTTCTACTAATATAGTACTGCTATTGTGAGACCTACTTGGAGTGTACACAATAGCCTGCTCCTATTTAGCATGATCTGCTATCATTTAGGCTGGCTATGTTGAATGTAATCATCTTTTTAGATGACCTGATGGGTAAAGTATTATGTAATAGCTCCTTTCTATGATGCATAAGACTGAGACACAAATTTACTATTAAGATATGAACTTGGATTCTAAAGCTGATTATGTTTGTCCAAAGCCTATGATGCAAAAGGCTGAGGCACCAATGGGTATTAAGAATAGATACTGCAGTTTGTCTATCTTGCTCAATGATGAGACTAGCATAGCACTTCTATGCTAGTCTGAGAGCTCTCCAAAACTCCCAAAAACTTCTCTGTTTAATATGGATAAAATCATGTGTTGGTTGGGTTGAGGTTTACCAACCTGATGCTTGTATATTTTCTGATATGTGGCTATGCACATGGTCTTGTTGATGGGCTGTTAGTGATCCTTCTTATTTTGTTGTTCTTATCCTTCTTGAGCTATGGCCTGCTATTCCTTGCTATTGTTGGCCACTCCTTCTGCTACTTGATTTAGTAAAACAACTATAACCTGTCCTTCTCCTCTTGAAGTTGTTGCTGGTGTTGAGCTTTTCCCTTGTTGCTTGCTTGATCTGGATGTCCTCCTTGTCCTAGATATTGGATGGCTTCTTGAAGCAACCATAGATGGGATGAGGGTTTGGCGGCATGATCTATGTTCTTGTTGATGTGGAAATGATATAAAGGTGAGTTCTTGGCTATGTGATGGAAAAAACTTGTGAGGACAAGAAGGAGATAATGGTGGTGTATACTGATGGGCTGTGGAGAGATATTGATCAGCTTCTAGCTGAGCTAGTACAGCTACTCTCCCTTCTTGTCTGCTTCCTAGATTTGTTGCTGTGTTGACAGCACATCTCTTGCATGTGATGACAGTGCTGCTGTCAGGTGGGCCTGATGTGGTGCAAGTTTCAACCCTTGAAACTTGTGCATGTGGATCAACTTGGCTGATTCAGATCTTTTGTTATTTTGGCTTACCCCTTTTCTAAAAATGTTGAAATTTGCCCTAGCCAATGATGTGGAACTGAGGCAAAGGAATCTTGATAAGAACCAATTTACACTTGACCCTTTTATTTAAAATACGCAGTGATGATTCAGCAAGGAATTTCCTTGCCAACCTAAGAGTACAACATCCACCACAACCCCTTGTTCCTATTTTCTATTTCTTTTGTTTGTTGTCTTTGCTAGCAGGGAACAAGGTCAAGAATATGAAGAATTGAGGGACAGATGATACATGAATAGTTAGAAGATTAGTCTAGGTTTTCCTTTTACCAAATATTGTAATATCTTGTGTGTTTGGATATTGTAAAGACCTTGTATTATTGTATATTATTAATAAAGTGGAATTTAGACATTTGCAAACAATAATGTAATATTTGTGTTATTGTAATAAAATGATTCTTTTCTATTACATTAATCTTATTATCCCTTTTGTGCATAATTGTAAAAAATAATATAATATTATGTGATGTAAATAAGATAGTCTTTATTAATTCTTGTTCATTATTTCTTTATTATAATATCATATTATATTAGTCAATTTATTCATATCACTTCTATAAGTTCTGTTTTATTATATGAGACTTCTACATATTGTATCTTATTCATAAATAAGATTTCAATTCTTATTTCTTATTGCAATTCAATTTTCATTTATTATTCCATTTCAAATTCTTTTCTTTTGGTACAATAAATCTTGTAATATTTATATAACATTAATGAATTCAATAACTCATTTCTTTATTTTTAAACCAATTTCAAATTTCTTTTGAATTCAAATAAATCATTTGAATCTTTATATTTAAAATGATTTCCCCCCAAAACCGAAAGATATAGTAGAGGTCATGTCGGAATCAGTCGCACTCACCCGGATGTTTCCATCGGAACAAGAGAGATCTCGATCCCTCACTAGCTTTTTAAGTTTGCACGAAAATTATTCAGATTTTCTATGCATGAATGCAATGCACACACCTTAGCTCAGCTTATTTCTAAGTTGTCATGCTAGGATGTTACAATTGAGAACAATACAAAGTATAACTCAAATAATTAGTTCTTAATTCCTTCCTTATTCAATATTGGAAATACAAGAATTGTTCAAGAAATAAGAAATTACAATATATAAACAATAGTAATAAAAGAAATGATAGCTTTATTGAATAATACATATATATATTACATTATTCTAACAATAGGAAAAAGAAAAGATTACAAATGAAAACTAAAGACTAGTCTACTAAATCCTATTCTAAATCTTCTTATTCCTCATCACTTGGTCTTGTACCTACAAATAAAGACAAAAAAGGAAATAAATAGAGAGGGGTTAGGGTTAAATTTTATCTCAGTTTGGCAATGAAGTGCATTGCTAGCACATCATAGAGCTTAAATCAAATCAGCGGTAGATTAGCAATTTGTTCTTATCAGCTTGTATGTCTCAGTACAACATCATAGGCAGGGGCAAGTTTCACCATCAAATAAACACTTGGCAGCACAGAAATAAAGATTGAGCCAAGATAATATCAATCTAGCCCAAGTACATCCATAGCAAAGATCTTTCAAGTTGAGCTCATCCATAGGCACAAGTTCCAAGGAATAGAAACTTGCACCATATGGGCTCATCCATAGGCACAAGTTCCAAGGAATGGAAACTTGCACCATGTGGGCTCATCCATAGGCACAAGTTCCAAGGAATGGAAAGTTGCACCGTATGGGGCCCAACTACAAGTAGCTTACTCACATCCCAGTGATGTGTTTTCCATCTCAGCCCAGTAGTATAAAAACCAGAGCACAACCATACCAAAGCAACTTGCTTACTTCTTCTTTCTCTATTCCAGAAACCCATCAAAATATATTCACAATTCACAGAACCAACAATAGTTCTCTCTCAAGAACACATAAGAAAAACCACAATCTATCACCAGCATATACAAGAACCACACTAGTTCTTGCAACCACACCACCAGATCAAATAACCTTTCACCATAGAAAAACTTAATAGATCACCCACAGAGATGGTGACTAGAGGAGGGGATGAACTAGGTGGACAACAAGGCCACACCAAAGTAGTAGCACCAGTAGGACCACGACAAGGCCAAGGGGAAGGCATAATCAGATCTAGGGCTACCACAAGCCTAGAAGTAAAAGGCAACACCAGCACAAGGTTACCAGGGTATATCCCAAAACCTTTTGATACAATAGTTGATCATGAGCATGTTCATATCTGTAATCATGAACATATCTATATCTGATCATGCAAGGGCATGATAAACACATGAGAAGTTAGGAAACCAGTAAAACAAGTCGTTTTTACTTTAGGAAGACCTCAGACCAGCATCATAGGTCTATTTAAAAAAAGGCAACAGTAATTACACAGAACTCCAAGGAGTTCCTCAACTCTCATAAATCCCTTCTATTTTCCATTAGTATAGTTCAGGAAGAACCTGGAACAAGATCAGATCTTGTGTACCACCCAGAGAGGGTGTCACAAGACCTAATCTAGCTAGGTAACCCAAACATGAAAGGTTCACAGTCCAATCATATTAAAAGAAAAGAGTATTTAATCATCTTCCTAACATCACAGTTTAGGAATCATGTATATATATCCATAATATCTTCATTCAAGTTCATCAAGGTTCATTAGAGACATTTAAACAGGAAATCAACCATGAACTTTAATCCTGAAGCATATCCACCATAACCAGAGGCTATACTTCTAATCTAATCATGGCCATAGTAGCATCGGACTAACACTGATAGTGAGAAAAGTGCAGATAATAACCAACAATGATAGTAACCACTGTCAGCAACTCCACAACAGATTAAGTAATCAATCCACAAAAACTAATCACAGAGGGTGAGCATGCATCAATTCATCATCTCTAACTACACACACTAATAGGGGTTGAACCCTAGTACAAGGGAAGAACCCTAGTTCTTCTCTACAAGCACATAGCGAGAGAACCCAGAGAGAGCACAGAGAGAGAAGAAGGGGGAAACTTACCTGTGGGCCTCGCGTTTAGATCGAAGAGGAAGCAGAGGAGGAGGCCGGCTGCAATGTGGAGCTCGGTGGAACGGGGAGCACCCCCAGGAGGGGCGTTGCAACCTACACCAGGCCGCAACAGAGGCAACCGTCGGAGGAGAGTAGTGTCGCAGACACCAGGGCATCGCTAGGGGGTCGCTGGAGCAGCAAAGCCACGGCGAAACCCCAAACCCTATCCACAGGGATGGTAGGTGCTGCTAGCAGAGGCACGTGCATCGAATCGAACAGGACAGGCATGTGTGGCGTCATCCTCTATGTCGGTGAGCACCACGGCAATGGTCACGGTGGCCAGGAGCGGCTGGATTTGGGCACGACGACGGCGGCATCATCGGTCGACTCGGAGGGGAGAGCATCGCGAGAGAGAAAGGGATAGAGTTGGGGTACTAGGCCGGGTAAGGCCAGCCTAGTACGACCCAGGGGAGTTTGACCAGCCCAACTGGGCCTGGTCGGGCCGGGACAGCCCATTGGGCCAGGCCCGTGTTTCATAAGAGGACTTATTTAAAATTATTTAATTACAAATATACCCCTAAAATTAACCAAGCTCTTGAAAAATAAATAAAAATCCTAAAAATACAAATAATATATTTATGAAATCACAAAAATATACTCTACCCAATAAAAATATTAGATAGTAATTTTAAGTAATTACATTTAGATCTATTATTAAAATTGTTTATATTCCTTTTGGAATTTTATAAAAAAATAAAATACTTAAAATTGAACAAAATACACTTTCAAGATCCTAAATGGATATACTAAGTTATAAAAATACTAACTTGTATTTTAGTTAAGTAAAGTAAGTTTGCATAAAATAAAATCTTATTTCCTTCATACAATTTTAAGGAAATATTAACAACAGTTAAAATTTAATAAAGTTATTTTTTGTACTCTTATAATATTATTTGTTATCACAAAAATATTAAATATAATAATTGTATGACCTTAAGAAGTCATTAGATACCATTCCACACTTGAGTGCTTTAGTATTGTATGCTACTTATTGTATTTACACACTCTCACAGGCCTTAAAAAGAAGCACCAGTGTGAAACATATATAAAATTGCAACACATTTCAAAGAAATCATCCCAAGCTTCAAACCCTAGATTATAGATTCTTATTCCGGGGATTTGAGTTTATAAAATTGCATTACATTACTTATGCATAATGGAATCTTGCTTCTTTACACATTAGTCCTTACCGGACCAATGATGTTGTTTCCAGATTTTGGATCTTCTATTGTCTTGAAGACCATGAGTGCATAATCTTGCAATCACAAAAAGGCAAGTTCACACTTTCTCATGTCCTTTGGTTATTTTCTATCAAATGCTTGTAACTCAAATGTTGTCATCACCTGCATTTCAAAAAGGTTAGAAAACACTATTTTCATAATAATATGATTTTGGATTATTTACCAAATGGTAATAATCTACTGATACAGTTCAAGTGGTAAAGGAACATAATATCTAGGACTTAACAACCAATGTTGCCAGTGATTCTTGCAGCGTAAATTACGCGTTAACCATAAGATCTACAATGGCTCTAGATGGATCTTCTCCGTCTCATATGGCAATGGGCGACCGGGTCGTGGATGTAATTCTCGGATAGGATCGACAATAGGGTGGGATCCCTCAATGTCCCATGACATCTGGTGTCTACAAGGGTTGTGTTCCTGGGTCTGGCATGCAATCCCACTAGCATATGGGGTCGCGGAGAGGGGCAACGATTGGCTTGGATTCTTATACCAGGCCTCATACCAAGGAAGTGTGAATGGGTTGGCCGCTCTGAAGTGCAACATGGATAAGGATCTCTTATGGGTAAAGCAATGCACCTCTGTAGAGTGTAACAAAGTGTGACATGTTACTCCCTGTTCCGGGAAGGAGTTGCGAACGCTGCAGGAAAGGAACTCCACGAAGTTCTAATCAACCTGTGAAGGCTGATGGACATAACTTGTCAGAATAAAAGCAACCTTTGAAGAAATGTTTACAAACACCTACATAGCCTACGACCTTTGGTCTTCGGCTGTAGTTAGTACATCAAACACTCCTTTTTAGTGAACTTGCTGAGTACACTCGTACTCAACCGTACCTTCTTAACCCTTGCTAGATTATGAAGCCGTTGGAGACGACGTCAACACCAATTCTTGCTCAAGGCATCATCACCGGAAGTTCAAGATCTTCAATCAAGTCAATGGAGTCAACAGATACATCAACAGATACTCCTTTTTAGTTAGGAGTATACTCTCTAGCCATAAAACCTACTTATGTAGAGCATTGAATTAGCAGCAATTGCAAGTCAATTAGTTTAGATACTAGTCTTAGTTACTAGATAGTTTTGAGTTATTATATATGGTTCTTCTTTGTAAGTAGTTGGTTTCTTCCTCTTTAACCTAGAGTGCTCTCTGGATCTTTTGTAAAGAGTCGAGTTGTAATCTTTAGTCATGTCTTGTACCTGCTGTGTTTTTGTTGTACCACTCTGAGGGATGTAAAACTAGTGAACAGTGTTTCATTGGTGTTATGTCAATGACTATAGTGTACTACATCATGCAGTGGTATGTTGGGTCACCGCACCGCCTCTCTTCTCCCCACCTATGGACGCGCCATCGCCTTTCCCTGGCCTCTGTCGGAGGAGCTCCGCCTGCCCGCCTCGCCCACGTCTGCCCCGGCGCCGCACCCCGGCCCACCTCCACATCTACGTCTCCCCATCTGGCCTCCAACCGGAGCAAGCCCCCACAGGTTTGGTCCATTTTTCTTTTTTACTTTTCCTTTTTTTTGTAGTAATCACATACTAGGTATTAGATAAGTTGGTACTTAGGAAATATTAGGGTATTGTTAAATAGTAGGGATTATGGTTTGTAGGAAATGTATTTTTCCAATATAATGTGGATATTTGAGGTATTAGGACTCCTTTGATTCTTAGGGTTTTTGTAGGAATTGTGTAGGCTTTGAATCCTATGGAAATTTTCCTAGAGAAGTTGGTTGATTCATAGGATCAAATCCCATAGGAAGTAATCCTGTAGAAATCTGGCAGTGTTAATCCCATAGGAAAAAACATTAGGCCATACCTCATGGAAAATTCCTTTGCTACAATCAAAGGGAATGCATCTTCCATAGGATTGAAGTAGCCTTGGCACTCTAATCCTATGTATTTCTAATTCCTATATTTTTCCTATCCTATGAATCAAAGGAGCCCTTAGGGTTTCTTGTATATTGTTAAATATATTGTCACATGTATGCAATATAGGTGGATTTAGAAATATGTGTGTATTTAGCATTAGATGTGGATTTCACAATATAATCGGTAAATTGTGTACATATTGTGCGGGATATGGGTTGAGTTTGAGAGGGGGACGATCGTCGGAGGGGATTGTGCCAGAGGGTCGTTAATCTTCTTCGCGGGCCATTGATCACACTTTGAGGGTGAGAATCCGTTTGCTTCTCTTGTACCTAGGTTTTTTCGTGTCTAGATCACCAAGTTTGTCGCGTTACCTAGGCGTCTCTTCCCGATTGTAAGGGTTATGCGGATAAATATGCATTTGTGGTGTCGCATATTTTGAACCATAATTCTTACAACATTTATCGAGACAGCCGTCACATGCGTATTTGGGTATGTTTTCCTTGTTCTACTCTGGTCCGAGTCAGGATTTCGGCAGCTGATGACTGCAAGTGCACAAATCGTTTATAGCTAGTTTTGAAATAAAGATATCGATCCCACAGGAAGCAGGAGTCTGAAGTCTATTAACTCTTTGAACTAAATACTGAAATAGTAATGCTAAATAACGTTCTAAGTAACAAGATAAAATGTGAGCTTTGTGTAAAAGATATTTTTGGGTTTTAAAATAAGAGAACAATAAGTAAACTCAAGCTGTAAGTAAACAAGAGCATGCAAGTATGATTATGAAAATCTGCAAGATGATGGAAAGAGTTCTCAGGGAGTAGTGGATCCACCGCTAGTAATTAGAAAGAGTGATCAAAATTATTATAATGAATAAGACCATTTATGATATGTGTGGGAGGAGCTCCATATATGGACTAATAGGCAGCAGCCACTGCTCACATCATCTGTCATAACCATAGCAGACAACAATCGACATTAATCGAATTACTACGCTATTAAGGGACTTTACCCCGTAGGATGTATCCCATGGCATGGACAATGTTCTGTGAGTTCTCCTCGGTTCCCAAGTTGATACGTAAGGAATGGCAACAACTTTATAGTCACTATAAGTGCTATCATCCCTCCGTCTACCAACAAGTAGTTACCTCAATCTAGTCCTCAGTGAGTCAAATATTGAGTGGCGCGCTTCACCCAACATCAATATGAAGGAAATCTAACACAGACACATAATGAACAATATCACATAATAAGCTTTATATCAATTCAATCTCATACTAGGGTTTCTCCATCTTCCCAAGAACAAAGGAAACTACTCACACATGAAGGCAATCAACATCATGGATACAATATGGATGAAGTATGATGATACAATTGAAGACAAGTGCAAATCCAAGATTCAATCTAGAATTACAAGTAACCAAAGGGGATCGGTGATGGAGATGTTGTTGATGATGATGATGTAGATCGATGTGGAGGCCTTCAAGATCCTAGTCACTTCTCCTCTTGTGTGATGGTGTAGATCTGGTTGCAGGCGGCTATGGCAGTGACACGGTGGCAGGGCTCCGCCGTGGTGGAGGATATCGCTTGGTGGCTCTATCTTGCCCCCCCCCCTCCTTTATATAGGCCTTGGGGTGCCCTAGGGTTCCCCCAATACCGTCATATGACTTAGGGAAGGTTCTGGGGCTTCTCTGGGGTGAAATCCTATCGTTTGCAACCTTTTTTGCAACTATAAGGGCGCAACTATGCGGCCAGAAAAAATGCTTCCGGTCGTATAGTTGCTCGTCAAACCTTCGGTGTTCCGTAGTGTTTTGGCCACCATTTCTTCATACGAACTCCGTTTTGGGTGTTCTTGGGCTTGTTGAGTTCCTATCGTCGATGGCTACAACCCCATGGCCTTGGATATTTATTTTGAGAAGTAGGAAAATTCACTTTTCCAACCTCTAATGGCTAAGTCTGGTCCCTACAGCTCCTCCATACTATGCTCTCTTTGTTCCTTTTGCCTTTGTTTTATCCATAATCAACACCTACACACATGTCATATACAAGGAAAGTGATAAAATTCTACCTAAACTACTAAATGTGCAAAGCTCATATGAAAGTAAATGAGAACTAGAAGTCATGCATATAAGGCATAGCTATAGCTCGAAGAAACATGATATGAGAGATAAATGGCTCATTTTATATGGCTAATAGGTGGTATTTCACAACCATCAACTTCCCCAAGCTAGACCTTGCTCGTCCTCGAGCAGGAAGGATCGATAATAAATTAATGGTTGTGAAATAGCTTATCATTGGAAATCAATGCCTTGCATCCTTATTTCTTCTATAAGCTCGAAGAGAGAAAACATGTATTCATATAAGGCAACACAAGCTCAGTTATAAAGAGCACTAAAGATTCATCAAAACTTATATGCTCCATGTCAACAGTGAATCTACTTGCAGACAAACTTGTGATCCTCTTATTGCACCTTTTGTATAACTTTTCATATCATTATTTTTATGAGGAAAAACTTAGTCACAAATAGTTGTCAAGCATAAATAGGAACAAACTACCCAATCATGTCATCTAGTTTAGGCTCTCAAGTGCAAACATCAATTATTGAGCTTTCAGAAAGTTTATCTCTTAGTAACGAGATTTATGCCAAAAGGAAATGCAAGAACATGTCAAAAGAAGCATAGCATTAGAGTGTCTCTGTTGGTCATCCACATCAATGAATCATGGCTATCAAACACTCATTTTCGATTCTTTGTCTTTCTAAAACTTCGGTTCATCAGTAATGAGATCATGCCAAAACTTAGTGTGTTTAATCAGACTGTGCAGGCTAAGAATGGATACTCGTGACCATTACCAAGGTTTCCCTTTTCGATATAATGATTTCTCATAACGGTCAGAGGAGTATTCCCTCTTTTGCTTTGAATGCAGGCCCATGAGAATACCAATTCATACCTAGATATAGCATTTCTGCTACATATGTTGGGCAACTCATAGCCAAACTCCAAGAGTTTCCTCTTTTTGGACTGTTCAAAGGCTAGCGGAGTTGACAGCATCCCATGTTGTGCGACAGTGGTGCAGACACACATAAAGCAATATCATACTTTAATCAACATGTCAAGATTTGGCATGCATCTCAATTACCCCTAAATATTAGTTTCTTCAAAGAAATCCTTTCAAAGAGTACTATCAAGTCGATCATCACATCTATGGTGTTGAGTGTCTTTAAGGCTAAACTCTTAAGACAAATAAACAACACCTTTATTAGCATAGAACTCAAAACTTCGAAATATGATTTCCAATTGACAACTCCTTCTGTAAGCAAACTATCAAGTCTATTGTTTTGACACTATGGGGTCGAGCATAACTTATTTATTTAAGACAAAGCTATTAGTGATAACCAACAAATTTCAAAAGATCTTGATCGAGTATTTATTCTTTCCAAGTGTAGAGATTGTGGCAATGTTTTCTAGAGGATCACACATAGTGTCACAATTTTGATAAACAATTTGGCAAGATGCATAGAAGCTCTAAGTCAACTCCTATGGTGCCTATCATGAGCAAGTCTATCCCAATATGAATATAGAACTAGACTCACTTAAACAAGCATTCAAAAACACTGGGATACATGATTTCATTAAACCTTCATTGAATACGAACATTGCACAAGACTCTACACATGCAGAAGTAACCTCCCCAGGCTTAGAACTTTGCAAGAACCAAACTTGAGTATATCACCAAAAAGAAAAGAGAAAATACAGTTTCCAAAAGAGAGTGTGATAAGTGGTTACCTCCCAAGCTTAGTTGAAAACAAGGGTGACACACTTTACCATTGAGGTATAAGTAACCACTCTTTTGATGGACAAAGAGCCTTTGCTTTAACGTATACTTCTTGATATAACCTGGTGGTTGCCTTCCTTGCGAACCTGCTTGGAAACTAAGAAGAAAATAAAACACTTTGTGTTTTTGAAGGCACGAGGATTATCTCAAAGTGATAAAAATACAAGTCCCACTGAGTCGGTTCATCAACCTAAGCACCACTCTTAAGTCAACAAACTAGTTATAGAAGATACCTCTCCTATATTGTGATGAGGTGCAAGCGAAACAGGATACGAGATACGAGTGTGCAGTCCCTATGTGCTTATTAAAAGAGGCTTGAGTTGGATGGTTTTACCAGAGACTGATTGTCGAAGTGTTGACTTGAAGCAACCAAGTGGCTCATGCGAGTGTTTGCACGGTTGGCACTACCGTACACGTTGTCACACAAGGTTCAAGTCCCTGCGAAAATAACACACAAAATAAAATGCATCGGTTTGGTATACGAACATAGTTCATTTACCCCACTGATAAAAGGAAAGTAAAAAAGAAAACATAAACTTCTTTAGAGAATTATAGTCTAGGAGGTTCCTGAGGTAGAATTTTATTGCTTACATATGCTCGGCTTCTCTAGATCATGAGAGAAGCTCCCAGGTGGTGTTTCGAGGTTTTTAGAAGAAGAAAGAAGAAGAAAGGATAAAATTTGGAGCAATGGTTACCTTACAGTTGGCATTTGAGGGGTTTTCCCATCTATACGGGTGCAACTATATAGCGGGACCAAAAAGGTCCCGCCGTATAGTTGGTCGTTAAACTTACTGTACCTTGGAAAAGAATTTTGATGAAGGCATCGGTATCTATACGGCCAAACTATATGGTCGGCATTTTTATTCCTGCCATATAGTTAGTCGTTAAACCATAAATATCCTGGAAAAGAAATTTGACGAAGGCATCGATATCTATATAGCCGGAACTATCCGGCCGGAATTTTTATTCTCGCTGTATAGTTGGTCGTTAAACCTTCTGTACCTAAGAAATAAAAAAATCGATGGCAAAGATATCTATACGGCCAAACTATACAACCAGAATTTTTATTCCCGTCGTATAGTTGGTCGTTAAACCTTCAGTAGACATCAAAAAATGTCTATTTCTTCAAGAATTCTTTGTTATCCTGAAACTTAGCGAAACACCTTGTTTTAACAGTAAAATAACTTTAATTTTCGACCAACAATAGCATGTATAAAACGGGATTTAAGTACAACCGAGTTATGCAACACATAGTAACAATAAATTCTACCTTTTGAAAACTACAACAAGATGACTCTAATAGCAAATCATGCAAAGAATAAAAATGCCAATGCAACATGAATGCATCAAGACTCAAGACACAAAACTAAGAAAGACAGCTAATGACTTCTGGGTTGCCTCCCAGGAAGTGCTTTCTTATAACCAAGTAGCCAAGCTTTTCTCCAATATGATTTCAATAGATAGGAGCTAGAGAATTATTTATTCTTACCTCCAAAAGAGGTTTGGAGCACTTACTATTATAGCCTGGTCAAAGTCTCACCCGCTTGTGGTGCATCGGAGTCTTCTAGATAATGTGTTATTGCTCACAAATGATGATTGGTGCGCCATGTGTGGTGAGCATACCTCCCTAGATAGATTCAACAAAAGGATTAGGTATTTACATGTAAAGTCAAACATTTTACCTTTGATAGCATCATCAAATACAATTCATAGTACTCTTCTTGGGCTACACTATCACGAGGAAACAGTTCATCATACTCATCTTTAGCAGCAGGGAAAAATTCAGAAGTGTATATTCTCTAGTTCATCACCCTTGCTAACAAGTTCCTTAGTTCTAGAGTTATCAATCCAATCACAAAAATAAGCATCATCAACAAATATTTCATCAAAGATGTGCTCTCCCGAAACCTGCTCATTAATACTACAAGGATTTATCTCTAGTTCATAATTATTTGTGTTCTCCAAATGAGTATCTAGGCATAAAGCCTCCGCAAATAAATTATCTTTAGTTTCAACACAATAAGAATCATTACTAGAGATTGAGGCATCATAAACAAACTTATTATTAGTAGAATGATGTTTGCCTTCAACCTCACCTTTTTGGTGTTCCTCCTTGTTATCTAGTGCTTCCTGCAAAATGTTAGTTTCGGGAACTATCATTTTACATAGCTCCTTACTCTTTATCACAAGTGCATTCCCACTAAAATGTTCTTGACAATAATTGACAATATAATCCATAATATTATGATACCTTGATAAATCCTCATTATCTACTTTTCATAATAATACCAATTTTCCTAAGCAGCTCATGAGACCCTTCATAAACTATGTATCCCAAGAGTTTTACATTATTACCGTTTATGTGAGTATTGGTAGATAAAAATTCTTTAAACAGAGGAATGCATTCATAATCATAAAGCTTGTTAGGCTTACCCTTATATCGCCTCATCCCTTCGAATAAATTTGACAAATTACCAAAACAGTAATCCACCTGGTCCCGCATGTCCAGTAGTTGCATATCCTCAAGGATGAGTGATACGTTGCAAACGTATCTATAATTTTTGATGTTCCATGCTTGGTTTTTATCTACTTTCTTATGTTTTGTCCACACTTTGGAGTATTTTTATACACTTTCTTGGACTAACCTATTAATAAGATGCCACAGTGCTAGTTGCCTGTTTTATGCTGTTTTTGGTTCCAGGAAAGTTAGAAAATGAATATTCTCAGAATTGGACCGGACAAAAGCCAAAGTCGTTATTTTCCTGGAAGACTCACGGAGCTAGAAGGAAAGACGAAGGGGGGCCATAGGGTGGCCACACCACCCCTAGGCACGGGTCCCCCTAGCCACGCCAGGGCATGGTGTGGCCCCCCTGGCCGGCCACCGACCTTGCCCCTTCGCCTATAAAATCCTCCCGATGCAAAAACCCTAGATGATCAAGCCTCTAGCCACGAAAAGTTCCGCAGCACCGCTGCCATCGAAGGGGAGATTTGGGGGACAGAAAGTCTCTGTTTCGGCACCCTGCCAGGACAAGGAAGTGCCCCCGGAGCCATCTCCATCGATCTCCACCGCCATCTCCATCACCATTGCTGATTGCCATGATGAGGAGGGAGTAGTTCTCTCTCGAGGCTAAGGGTTCTACCGGTAGCTATGTGTTCATCTCTCTCTCTCTATGCATGATCTTATTGAGATCATGAGCTTGTAATCTATAGATCTACCTGGCTACTCAAGTGCTTTAATAGATCTCTTCTCTCCCCATTTGTGTGAAAGTGACAGCGTGCACACCATGGTGGCACTTAGGCTAGAGATTACAAATACTTGTTATGAGTTATATTTGGAGTTGGATGTCTTTATGAAATTGTGGTGTTTGTTGGAACCATCTAGTACTCAAGGTGACAGTGTGGGGTTTCTAGACGGGAAATATGAACTTTGAGGTGTGCTGTTATAGCCCTACCATCGATTAGAGTGTTCAACCGGAGAGTAGTTAAGAGTAGTATCATAAAGAGATGATATTTATATGAGAGTGTTCACTAGTGAAAGTATGATCCCTAGGCCTTGTTTCTAAGCATTGAAACACCGTTTGCAACTAGATCTGTTACATGTTTGCTTGCTTCCATCTTTATTTCAGTTTTACTTTAGTCTTTTCCACGCCATCAAGTTATTTTCTATCACCATTACCACTTATAATTATCCATACCACTTGTATTTCACTATCTCTTCGCCGAACTAGTGCACCTATACACCTGACAAGTGTATTGGGTGTGTTGGGGACACAAGAGACTTCTTGTATCTTAATTGCAGGGTTGCTTGAGAGGGGATACCTTTGACAATTCCTCCCTGAGTTCGATAAACCTTGGGTGATCCACTTAAGGGAAAACTTGCTGTTGTTCTACAAACCTCTGCACTTGGAGGCCCAACAACTGTCTACAAGAATATAAGTGCGTAGACATCAAGCTATTTTCTGGCGCCGTTGCCTGGGAGGTAAGGTAAAAGGTACTCACATCCTCTGGTGTGAGTGCTCGAAGTTATTTCCTTTAGATTTTGCAATTTTGTCTTTTTGTTTCTTGTTTTCACTAGTTAATCTTAATGGAAAACAACAACAAAATTAGAGAGCTTTATAGTATTTATGTTGAGTTAGGACATGAAGTGTTTGAAGAGAAAATTAAAAAAACCTATGGAACTTTATTTGCATGCTAATAGCAATGTTATTAGTATGAATTCTTTGAACATCATTATTGCTAATGCTATGAAAAAGTGTAAGCTTGGGGAAACTGGTTTTGATGAGCATGATATTTTTAGTCCCACAAGCACGGAGGAGAAAATTTACTTTGATGATACTATGCCTCCAATATATGATGATTACAATGATGAATATGATATTTTCAGTCCACCTACTACCGAGGAGAAAATTAATTATGATTACAATATGCCTCCTATATTTGATGATTATGGTTATGAGAATAATAATGATAGCTATTTTGTTGAATTTGCTCCCACCACAATTAATAAGAATGACTATGCTTATAGGGAGAGTATTAATTCTTGTATGCATGTGGCTCATGATAAGAATGTTTTATGTGATAGTTATATTGTTAATTTTATTAATGATGCTACTAAAAGTTATTATGAGAGAGAGAAACATGGTTTTATGCATCTCAATAATATTAAGTTTCCCCTCTTTATGTTGAAAGTCTTGAAGTTGCACTTGTTTTGCTTTCCTATGCTTGTTGCTTTGTGCTTTCATGACTTGTTTCTTTACAAGATTCCTATGCATAGGAAGTGGGTTAGACTTAAATGTGCTTTGAATTTGCTTCTTGATGCTCTCTTTTACTTCAATTCATATTTCTTATGTGAGCATCTTCTCAAACTATCATGCCTAACTTAAAGGCGTTAAAAAAAGTACTTATTGGGAGATAACCCAAAAGTTTTAGATGAGTCTTGGAAGTTATTACCTCTGTAATAACCGCTCCTTATCCTTTTTTGCTTTTTGTGCCAAGAGTAACCTCTAATGAGAGGGAAGTAATGCCTGGGAAAGTTGCTGTCCTGAAACAGATTTCTGTGCTTCATCGTAAAAATCCGTGTCAAATCTCTGTACGTCCTTTTGAGGCGTGAATTTTTGTGCTTCTGACCCAGGTTGTTATCAAACTTTCGTTAGTTAAACACTTTTATATTTGAGCAACATAAGGTCTTCGAAAAAAATTGTATTTACCTCCTGGTCTTTTTTGATAGATTTCTGCCATTATTTGCATTTGCTTATTGTTGGTTCCTTTTTGAGTTCTTTTTGGGGAATTGAGCTTTTTGAGGGAAGTGCTACATTAGCTTGTGTTTTAATGGAAGTTTTATTGGTGTTGAAACTAAACCCAAGGACTTATTATCTTGAGTGCACTAATGTTGCTAATAAAGATTGTGTGAAGTTTTGTATGAAGGAAAAATTTCAGGTGTATGGAAGGAATGAGTAATGAGATGAAGGATGGAATAAAGCTCAAGCTTGGGGATGCCATGCATGTCACCCCAAGAAATATCCAAGAAGTACAAGCGTCAAAGCTTGGGGATGCCCAAGGCATCCCCTTCTTCATCAATAAAAATCCCAGGTTTCTTCCAAACACTTCATTTTTATTGTTTCATGCACAATTGTGTTGTTCTTGGAGCATCTTCTTTTTCATTTTTGTTTTCGGCTTTCGTTTGCTTGGTTTTCTTAGTTTTCTGAATAAATTGGTTGGACCCCCTCTTTCATACACTGGTTTTCAAATAGTTTGGTTTGGATTGGAAAAGAGTAGGAAAGTTCATGCTTAAGTGGTAAAGAGAGCTTGTTTTTGACTGTGGCCCATGCTTTGTCATGCCATGCTTGATATTGTTTGGCTTTAGGCTTAGTATTCTTTGCTGTAGCATGACTTGTTGTAAACAATTCAGATTGCTTAATGTGCCTTGGAAGGATCATGAGATGTTTTAGCATTTTAAAGCATAGTATTGTGGTATTCTCCTTTGATGCTTTATTTGGGTTGACTTGGCACATGCTCACACCATGTTATGACTATCCCAAGTCACCATAGCCTTTATGATCCTTTATGTCAACACCCGGATTTTTAATCCCAGATGCTCGTTATGCCATACCTCACAATCCTAGGATTACCATTTTTGCGAGACATAACGGATTGGATATCACAGTACATCATCCATTACAAACCATACATAAGGTTTTACACAAATAAGGATCTCATGATCCAGTCTTTAATACAACAAGCAGCGGAATTAAACGATAGCGTAGCGGTGGGGTCCATCTCCAGGGGCACAGGCAATGCTGACGAAGGCAAATAGTCCTAGTTATCATAGCTGTCCCGCTGACCATCATCTTGATAATCTCCTTCATAGTCTAGCCATGATAATAGCCAGGGACAAAAGCCATGAGTACTCTTTAAGTACTCGCAAACTACTACTAGCAAGGTTTATGATTCTAAGTTAAAGTGCTAAATTGAAAGAATAACTATCAAGTTAAGTTTGAAACCTAAGCTGAGTTCTGAAGCAAGAACAGATAAATTAAATTTCTAGAATCACTTAAGTTGGGAAGCTATTATCATCTACACATCCCTGTTATGGTGAAGTCAAAGTTCATCATTCCTTTCAAGTTATTTAGAAAACATCTGACAATGAAACAGTATGGCCATTCCAACTGTCCATAACCGCGGACGCGGCTATTCGAATAGTTTGACACTCTATAGAGGTGGAACACTTTCACCACAAGATTCGATACATCTGTCAGGGATAACCCTGAATCATCATACTTGTCAGCGGCTCTTAAAACGCGAAACAGTACGAGCGCTGTGGGTCGTGCGATTAGAGGCTAGATCTACGGCTGAGGGTCATCGTCGATGACGGACGGGTCGCCGGCGAGCTCTAACCCTAGCGGCTCGGTGGGGGTCTACTGGGGGCGTACCAGGGCTCCAGCGGGGTCGGCGATGCGGGCGAACGAAGTGGAAGACGACGGCGAGGCGAGGCGTGGTCACGGTGGAGCTTGGGATGGCCGGAATCAACGGCACCCTTCTTCTCCAGAGGCGGCGGCTCCGGCTACAATTCCGGCGAGCTGCTGCTCCACTTGCTCCGGCGAGGGGTGGTTAAGTTTCAGAGAGGTGAGGGGAGTGGAATGGTGTGAGTCTTTGGTGCTGGGGAGGGCTCCTTTTATAGGCTCGACGTTGAGACCGAGCGGGATGGGCGGTCGACGGTGGCGACATGGCTACGGCGAGCTAGCGGCATGGCTGGGGATGGCGATCGATGGGCGGTCCCCTGGCGGTGCTCTAGTGCTTCAATGCGGCCGTAGGGGCGGTGGCATGCGGTCGGGGTGAGGTGGCGCTCTACGCAACCGAAGCGGCTGTGTCCACGGCGAGCAGTGGTTGTGGGTCTTTGGGCGGCGAACGGAGGTGTCTGGGTGTTCTCTAGGTCGAGGCGGAGCGGTAGGCGCGGGCTGGTGTCGAGCAGCGGCTTGTGCACGCGGGGACAGTGCGCGCTCTGCGGGCGGCAGCGGCATGGTTCGGTGGCACTGGGCGTAGGTTCTCCTCTGTGGTCCATGGCTGGTCTTGGCTCGGGCAAGGGACAGAGAGGGGCGGTGTGGTGTTGGCTACCTCCTAGACATGGAGAGGAACGAGGAGGTGGTCTGCTGCAGCGGGGCAAGTTTGGCCGGCCAGGGTGGTGCTCGGCATGGCACGACATTGCTACTAGGGTGTAGGGGATGGGTTGCAAATGGCATGGTTTGATCAGAGGGGGACAAAGAGATTAAATGGAGATCAAATGGGGGCAAAACTCTGTTCAAAACAGTGAGCTAGGATTAGAGGTGTGATTCTGCCTGCCATGTGTTTGATGAAATGGCGCATAAGAGAAAAAAGTTTTGAATTTTGAGTTCAAAATTTTTGGGTGATCTCCACTAGTGCTAGGTAGTCTCTGGTTGCAAGGGTTTTGAAAATGGAGCTCAAATACATGGTTTTTGAAATAGGGGTGATCTATGCATATGCATTAGATTCAATTTTAAACTGTCATTTAAATTAGTTAACAGAAGGTTTTTAGTAGATCAAAAGGTGGGCCTTGGTACCTCATTATGTGTACTAGCAAGGGGTGTAAATATCAAGAATTGTTTCTGTTAAGAAATGAGTACTAGGAATAGCCAAAGTAGGCATGAGAGTTAAATTTGTCCAAATGACCACTCCTTCATTTTAATTCTTTTTGATTTGATTTTCTTTAGGAAAAGTTTGGGAATGATGTAGATGATGTTTAAATCACCTAAGAAACATTTTAGAAGCAAAGGATCACACAATCATGGCAATTCAAAACAACTCCTATTTTAAATGCACACATATATGAATGCTTTCATTTTAAATATGGAAAAGTTTTTGTTAATCCTAATTTTGGATGATTTGATCTTTGATAACCTTGGATTGAAGTTTTGGGATGTTACAAACCTTCCCCCCTTAAATAAAATCTCGTCCTGAGATTTACAAGAAAACTAGGAACTAAAGAGATCTGGGAACTCTGTCCTAATGTAATCCTCGCGCTCCCAAGTGGCTTCCTCCTCGGTATGGTTGCTCCACTGAATCTTGAGAAACTTGATACTCCTGGTCCTGGTGGTTCTGTAGGCTTCCTCTAAGATACGGATGGGCACTTCCCGATAGGTCAGGTCATTGTTGATTTCCACTGCTCTGTGATCGATATTCTTGAAAACTTCAGTCTTCTCAGGCATTTCCAAGCATTTGCGAAGTAACGAGATATGGAACACATTGTGGATGGCTGACATCTCTTCCGGCAATTCTAGCTGATACGATACTTCTCCTCGGCGGTTCAGAATCTTGAAAGGTCCGATATATCTGGGAGCTAACTTTCCCTTCAGGCTAAAGCGTTGGGTTCCCTTCAATGGTGAAACCTTGAGATATACGAAATCTCCGACATTGAAAGTAAGGTCTCTCCTTCTCTTGTCAGCATAGGTTTTCTGTCTAGATTGGGCGGTCTTGAGGTGCTCATGACCTTTGCGAACTTTCTCTTCTGCTTCTCGGAGAATGTCGGGTCCAAAGATCTGACTCTCTCCTACTTGCGACCAATTCAAAGGGGTACGACACTTTCTTCCGTACAAGAATTCAAATGGCGCCATCTGCAAACTAGCTTGATAACTGTTGTTATATGAGAATTCTGGGAAGGGCAGGCAGTCTTCCCATTTTGATCCGTATTCCAACACACAAGCTCTAAGCATATCCTCCAAGATCTGGTTGACTCTCTCAGTCTGTCCATCTGTTTGCGGGTGATAAGCGGTACTGAAGTTTAACTTGGTTCCTAAACCTTCCTGAACTTTCTGCCAAAATCTTGAAGTAAAGTGGGTTCCTCGATCTGATACGATGGTCTTGGGGATTTCATGCAGACTAAAAATCCTAGCAATGTACAGCTCTGCTAGTTTTGCACTCTGGTAGGTTGTCTTGACTAGTATGAAGTGGGCTACCTTAGATAGTCTATCAACTATGACCCAGATTGAGTCATTTCCCCTACTAGAAGTAGGTAAACTGGTGATAAAGTCCATTCCGACGGAATCCCATTTCCATTCCGGAATCTGCAATGGTTGCAACAATCCTGCAGGTCTCTGATGCTCCGCCTTGACTCTTTGACAAATGTCACATTTGGCGATGTAGCTTCCGATCTCTCTCTTCATCTTGTGCCACCAAAATTGCTCTTTCAAATCCTGATACATCTTTGTTCCTCCGGGGTGGATAGAATAAAGAGTATCATGAGCTTCCTTCATGATAATCTCCTTCAGCTCCGAATCTGCTGGCACACAGATACGTCCTTTGTACCACATTACACCTTCTTCGTCTTCGATGAATCCAGGTACTTTGCATGTACCAATACGACGTTTGATTCCGTTGATACTTTCATTCCCCTTCTGGGCTTCCTTGATTTGGCTAATCAAAGTGGGTTGAAGTTCAATGCTAGCGAGGAATCCTTTGCTGACTAACTCAGTCCTGAACTGCTCCAACTCCTCATACAAACTTGGTTGCTTCTCTTTGATCATGGTGTTAAGCCTACACGGCAATCTGCTAAGAGCATCCGCTACCACATTGGCTTTGCCGGGGTGATAGTGAATGTCAAGGTCATAATCCTTGATTAACTCTATCCATCTTCTTTGCCTCATATTCAACTCCTTCTGGGTGAATATATACTTCAATCTCTTATGGTCCGAGTAAATCTCACAACGATTACCCATCAAATAATGACGCCATGTCTTCAACGCTAGAACCACCGCTGCTAGCTCAAGATCATGGGTCGGATAGTTCTGCTCATGCTGCTTCAATTGTCGAGACAGATACGCGATGACTTTCCCTTCTTGCATCAATACACATCCTAGACCAATCTTTGATGCATCACAATACACATCAAACGGCTTCTTGATGTCTGGCATGATCAAAATTGGGGCTGATATCAATCTCTTCTTCAGCTCCTGGAAACTGGCTTCACACTTGTCTGTCCATTCAAACTTCTTGTCCTTCTTCAACAATTGGGTCATTGGTCGGGCTATGCTTGAGAATCCTTCTACGAATTTGCGGTAATATCCCGCTAATCCGAGAAATGAACGAACTTGGGTTTGATTGGTTGGGGCTTCCCATTCTTCAACATCTTTGATCTTGCTGGGATCAATAGAGACTCCTCCGGCAGACACAATATGTCCTAGGAATCCTACTTCTTTCAGCCAAAACTCACACTTGCTGAACTTGGCATATAACTGATGCTCTCTCAAGGTTTCTAGGATGATTCTCAAATGTTGCTCATGCTCTTCTTCTGACTTGGAGTATATAAGGATGTCGTCGATAAACACAACTACAAACTTATCTAGGAAATTCATAAAGATCTTATTCATGAGATTCATGAAATAAGCAGGGGCATTGGTTAATCCAAAAGACATAACCGTATACTCGTATAAACCATAGCGAGTAGTAAAGGCGGTCTTCGGAATATCCGTTGCACGAATCTTAAGTTGGTGATAACCAGTCCTAAGATCAATCTTTGAGACTGAGCTCCAGTCAACTGATCAAATAGATCCTCTATCTTTGGCAAGGGGTACTTGTTCTTGATGGTGACATCATTCAACTTTCTGTAATCTGTACACAGACGGTTGCCTCCATCTTTCTTGTCGACGAATAACACTGGTGATCTCCATGGCGATGCGCTTGGCTGAATCAAGCCTGTTGCTAACATGGCATCCAACTGCTTCTTCAGTTCTACTAACTCTGAGGGGTTCATGGTATAGGGTCTCTGGGCTATAGGTCCGGTTCCGGGGATTAGTTCGATAATGAACTCTATATCCCTATCCGGGGGCATACCTGGCAATTCATCTGGGAATACGTCGGGGTATTCACAGACTACTCTAACTTGGTCAATGGTAGGCAGGGCTACACTTTTGTTGCATTTGAATTGATGGGGTAAGGTTTCAGAGATATGTTCTACTGTTACTCCAGAACTACTGGTCATGGTGATGGCTTTCTTAGCACAGTCTATCAGTCCTTTTTGCCTTGACATCCAGTCCATACCTAGTACTACTTCCAAACCTTTGGTTCCAAGTACAATTAGGTTGGCATAAAAATCTATCCCATGAATTCTGATAGGTACAGCTTTGCAAAATTTTCTAGCTTTTGTAGTTGAACCAGGGATTTGAACTATCATGACATGCTTCAGGTTGGTTGGTCGAATCTTACTAGTGCATACAAATTCTTCGGTGACAAATGAATGCGATGCTCCAGAATCAAACAATACTCTTGCTAAAACTGAGTTGACAGAAAACATACCCAACACTACATCTGGTGCTTCCTGGGCTTCTTCTGCGTTCATGTGGAAGAGACGACCGTTGCGGTTGTGCGGGTTCCCTGGGGCAAATCTCCTGCCTAGTTGAACACGACGCTGCTGTTGAGATGGGGCATTCACAGGGGCATTGGCGGCAGTCTTCTTGGGACACTCATTGGAGTAGTGACCCTTCACTCCACACTCGAAACAAGTGATCTAGTACTTGTCCTTGACTGCAACAGGTACAGCATTGCTGCCGATTGGGGCGATGTTGTTGTTGCTCTTGGGAGGCACGGTTGAAGTTGTTGGCGTTGCGGAGTTGTGATTGTTTCCTCGGGCTTCACATTTCCTCCGCTTCTGTTGGGGTAGCTTGGCGAGAATTTGGGGTCGATTGTTCCTTGGTGCATATCCTAGTGAGGGTTGGGGCGGTACTTCCGGTGATCTGGATCGCATCGCTGCATCATATGACGCTTGCGGTTGTCGTTAGCCTGGTTAATCTTCCCTTCCACCTGAATGGCAGAGTCGACTAGCTCTTCAAGATCCTGGAAACGGATGTTGACGAGGACAGTCTGCATCTAATCATGCAGTCCGTTTAAGAATCTCTCTTCTTGGCCTCCGTGTTGATTTCATCCGGTGCATATCTGGCAAGTGACAAGAATTTGTCACGGTACTCTACTACAGTCAATATTCCTTGCTTCAGTTCACGGAATTCATCTCTCATCCTGTTGACAAGACCTTACGGCACGTGGGTGCGGCTGAACTTGACCTTGAATGCTTCCCTGGTCATCACCTGGCCATGGTTCATGTTGCGGACGCTATTCCACCAAGCTCTTGCATCTCCTGCCAGATAGTGGGTGGCAAAGAGAACTTTCTCATTCTCCTCAACTCCTGCAACTTCGAGGTTGTTTTCCATGGTCTGTAACCAGTCATCAGCATCTAATGGGTTTTCAGATTGGTTGAAGATTGGGGGATTGGTGTTCTGAATTTTTTTGAGTTTAGATCCATGGTGATCCTGATTTCCATGTCCTTGGTTGTTGAGAGTGATTTGGGCGATCTGCTGCAAGGTTGCTAAGTTGGCTTGACGCTCGACCCTGCTTGCTTCACGGTCTGCGATGAGATTCTGCAAGATCTGCAGCATTGGGTCCTGCGATGAGCTGCTCCCTCCTTGGTTTCCACGAGTCATCTGAAGATTGAGATAGATATAGGGGTAATAGGGAAATTCTAAGGTTCATGGTTTTGGGTTTTCAAAGCTACACTTTGAGTTAGACTCAGGTTTTTCAAATAATTTTACTTTCATTCATGCAAGCAAGCACACGATACAACGCACAACACAACAACAAAAGGGGAAAACAGATGGTTTTAAGAACCATTCTGCAAACTACGATACAATGAGATGATACATCTCATGCTACGACAGTGCTCTAGTGCATCTACTCATCGTCGATGAAGTCGGAGTCTTCATCATCAGTGTAGAAGTCCACAACATCCTCTGCCAGAAAGTCATCATCATTGCTGAGGTAAGAATCCATATCTCCCTAGATGTCTTCTTCCTCATCATCTTCTTCCTTGGCAGCAAGCTGAGCTTCCTGCTCCTTGACGGTCTTCTCGAGGTCGGCCACCTTCTTGCGAAGATGGGCGATGGTGCGATCCTTCTTGGCACGCTAGCGACGAAGAGCCTGGCGATCTTGGACGAGCAGTGTGAAAGTCTGGGCCTTCTGGTCGGTGATGGCACGGTTCTGGTTGGCTAACTCTCTGGCATTGTCCAGTTCCTGCTGTCGGTCATGAAGCAAGAAGTCAAGGTTCTCCACTTGACGCCTCAACTCTGGGTGACTTGGCATCTCCATGGGCATTCCCATGAAGTCACGTCTTGCATAGTGGGCAAAACGGGTTCCTTGAATCTTGTTGACGCTAAGGGCACATAGACGTGCGAGAGCTTCATGCATTTCCCTGGCTAATCCATCTAGCCAGTTGTTCTCTCTCACAGAGAACTGAATTCTCCCGGAAGTTGGTGCTTCAATGCTTCCTCGAAGATCTGCAGTGACTAGCCATTGTAGGTCTCCTCCTGGGGGTCCTGGAAGTTGAGCTCCAAGAAATTCCGGATGTGGGCGTCCTAGTAATTCTGACAGTGAATCCAGATCCCTCTCGAAGATCAGCTGACCTCCGTTTCCCAACCGTAAAACTTGCTGAACTGAGTCTCCATCTACAAGAACTTAGGATGAGGAAATTAGTGAAGTGATCAAGTGTGTCAAATTTTAAGTAGTAATGTAAGAATTTTGAGGAACATGTATTTTTGAGAAAGAATGAGTTCACAAGGGTAAGAGGGGAAATAGTTTTTCATAAATACTCACTTTGGTTTTGAAGCTAAGTTTTTGGTTTGGACGTCCATTCTAACTAGGGTGTCCTATGGTCAGGATGGCTCTGATACCAACTTGTCAACACCCGGATTTTTAATCCCAGATGCCCGTTATGCCATACCTCGCAATCCCAGGATTACCATTTTTGTGAGACATAACGGATTGGATATCACAGTACATCATCCATTACAAACCATACATAAGGTTTTACACAAATAAGGATCTCATGATCCAGTCTTTAATACAACAAGCAGCAGAATTAAATGATGGCGTAGCGGTGGGGTCCATCTCCAGGGGCACAGGCAATGCTGACGAAGGCAGATAGTCCTAGTTATCATAGCCGTCCTGCTGACCATCATCTTGATAATCTCCTTCATAGTCTGGCCATGATAATAGCCAGGGACAAAAGCCATGAGTACTCTTTAAGTACTCGCAAACTACTACTAGCAAGGTTTATGATTCTAAGTTAAAGTGCTGAATTGAAAGAATAACTATCAAGTTAAGTTTGAAACCTAAGCTAAGTTCTGAAGCAAGAAAAGATAAATTAAAGTTCTAGAATCACTTAAGTTGGGAAGCTATTATCATCTACACAACCCTGTTGTGGTCAAGTCAAAGTTCATCATTCCTTTCAAGTTATTTAGAAAACATCTGACAACGAAACAGTATGGCCATTCCAACTGTCCATAATCATGACGCGGCTATTCGAATAGTTTGACACTCTGCAGAGGTGGTACACTTTCACCACAAGATTCGATACATCTGTCAGGGATAACCCTGAATCATCATACGTGGTATGCAGATAATCAAACATAACCTTCCCTTTACACACCCTAGTACAAGCAGCTCTCCTATGAGCATGGCCTCCCAACCATGACCATCAGTCATCTTGGGCACTGCATAGGTGGACATCATTGAGAGGTAGCCTCATCTCAAACCTCTCCCGTGAGGGAACTAATACTAATGCATATAAATTTCCAGCTAAGCCTTACCCAATTCAGGTAATGTGGTTGTACGGTAAATTTGGAATGGTATCGCATCCGAATCCAACCAACAGTTTTATAAAAGGGTTAAGGCTCATGCCTCATCATTTTCATTGTCATAAACCAATTGTGTTTCTCAACACATGTAAAAACATCTCAATAGAATGACTCATCATTCCAAGGTTTTCATAACTCATTTTCACCAAGTGTTCCCATCTAAAGTGACTCAAGTTTGATCTATTCTAAAATACTAAGTTAAGAGTGTTCACTAAGGTGGAAAGATGGGATCAATCTCATGCCATAGAATGACATCTAAAGGTTTCTAAGTAGGTCAAGTTTTATACTCTTTATGCTACCTTCAAAATTAATTAAAGAACTTTGTGTAAACTAAGGGGGTGTGATCAAAGTATGCTTAAGGCATCTTTACTAAACCATCTAGTTTTATTCTAGCTTGCTACAATAGCTTACTAAAGCAAGTTTGCAAGGGTTAGCTTGCCACTAATAGCTTGCCTTGGTTGGTGCAGTGGTTGAAGTTTTCTTCTTCTTCTTCTTGGTAGAACTCCTCCTCCTCGAAGGCTTGGTCGGTACTATCGTCTAGAAATACATAGGGAGTGCACAATCACCAAACAATACTTAACTTAGGCTAAGTAGTATTCTAAACCACACAATTGATGATCTATTATCATCACAAGCATCACAAGTTTTAATTCAATAGTTTCAACCTTTTTATTTTGGAAAAGTAATTTCTACTCATTGAAATATTAACTACACTTTAATATTCACCACCAAAATATGGGATCATGTGGACACATGTCCTCACCACATATTCTAACATGTGGGAATGAGATTTAAAGGTTGGATCACTATTACTTTGGTTTAAGTTTATTATTTAATGATTTAAAGTGACTAGAAATGCCTATATAGCATTATTTTGGTACTAGTCCAAAGTCACTGCCTGTAAACCTTAATATTATTACATATTTGGATATATATGATGAAATGTGATTTTTGAGAGTTGGAATCAACTCAAAATCTAACTTGGTTGATTTTACAAAAATGTTTCAAGTTGCAAAAGCTTCTGTCTTCTTATTTTTATTAGGAGAAATCTATAACTCTAAATGAATTAAATCCAACGGGATTGGATAGAGCTTTTCAATACCTTTCAGACAAAATTAGTTTCATGTAATTTGGATTTGTCAAACTCACAGAATCGAATTTTGAAACACTGGACAGAAACTATATTCTAACTAAAAAGAAAAACCTAGATTTGAATCTACGGGCTTGCGCGGGAAAGGAAATGGGCCGGCCCAGTGGCGCTACGCGGCACGGGGCTCAGCTGACAGGGGGGTCCCACTTGTCAGCGGCTCTTAAAATTAAACAAGACGCTATGGGCCGTGCGATTAGAGGCTAGATCTACGGCTGAGGGTCGTCGTCAACGACGGACGGGTCGCCGGCGAGCTCTAACCCTAGCGGCTCGGTAGGGGTCTACTAGGGGCGTACCAGGGCTCCAGCGGGGTCGGCGATGCGGGCGAACAAAGTGGAAGACGATGGCGAGGTGAGGCGTGGTCGCGGTGGAGCTTGGGGTGGCCGGAATCAACGACACCCTTCTTCTCCAGAGGCGGCGGGTCCAGCTCCAATTCCGGCGAGCTGCTGCTCCACTTGCTCCGGCGAGGGGTGGTTGAGGTTCAGAGAGGTGAGGGGAGTAGAATGGTGTGAGTCTTTGGTGCTGGGGAGGGCTCCTTTTATAGGCTCGACGTTGAGATCGAGCGGGATGGGCGGTCGACGGTGGCGACATGGCTACGGCGAGCTAGCGGCATGGCTGGGGATGGCGATCGATGGGCGGTCCCCTGGCGGTGCTCTAGTGCTTCAATGCGGCTGTAGGGGCGGTGGCATGCAGTCGGGGTGAGGTGGTGCTCTACGCAACCGAAGCGGCTGTGTCCACAGTGAGCGGTGGCTGTGGGGCTTTGGGCGGCGAACGGAGGTGTCTGGGGTGTTCTCTAGGTCGAGGCGGAGCGGTAGGCGCGGGCTGGTGTCGAGCGGCAGCTTGTGCACGCGGGGACAGTGCGCGCTCTGCGGGCAGCGTCGGCATGGTTCGGTGGCACTGGGCGCGGGTTCTCCTCTGTGGTCCATGGCTGGTCTTGGCTCGGGAAAGGGACAGAGAGGGGCGGTGCGGTGTTGGCTACCTCCTAGACATGGAGAGGAACGAGGAGGTGGTCTGCTGCAGCAGGGCAAGTTTGGCTGGCCAGGGTGGTGCTCGACATGGCATGGCATTGCTACTAGGGTGTAGGGGATGGGTTGCAAATGGCATGGTTTGATCATAGGGGGACAAAGAGATTAAATGGAGATCAAATGGGGGCAAAACTCTATTCAAAACAGTGAGCTAGGATTAGAGGTGTGATTCTGCCTGCCAAGTGTTTGATGAAATGGCCGCAAGAGAAAAAGTTTTGAATTTTGAGTTCAAAATTTTTGGGTGATCTCCACTAGTGCTAGGTAGTCTCTGGTTGCAAGGGTTTTGAAAATGGAGCTCAAATACATGGTTTTTGAAATAGGGGTGATCTATGCATATGCATTAGATTCAATTTTAAACTGTCATTTAAATTAGTTAACAGAAGGTTTTTAGTAGATCAAGAGGTGGGCCTTGGTACCTCATTATGTGTACTAGCAAGGGGTGTAAAGATCAAGAATTGTTTCTGTTAAGAAATGAGTACTAGGAATAGCCAAAGTAGGCATGAGAGTTAAATTTGTCCAAATGACCACTCCTTCATTTTAATTCTTTTTTATTTTATTTTCTTTAGGAAAAGTTTGGGAATGATGTAGATGATGTTTAAATCACCTAAGAAACATTTTAGAAGCAAAGGATCACACAATCATGGCAATTCAAAACAACTCCTATTTTAAATGCACACATATATGAATGCTTTCATTTTAAATATGGAAAAGTTTTTGTTAATCCTAATTTTGGATGATTTGATCTTTGATAACCTTGGATTGAAGTTTTGGGATGTTACACTTTAGTTTTCAACTTGTAGTATCACTCTATGCTTTGATCAATGATGTTTTGTCGCTCTTCATGATTATGGCCATTATTGCTCTCTTAGTTGGTCGCTCCTAGTCTTTTTCTAGCCTCCACAACCAAGTATGAGTTCCACTCATGCATCCAACTCCTAAAACTAAGTTATTCCAAAGAGTCCACCATACCTACCTATTAGCATTTGCTATTCCAAGTATATTCATGTTTTTATCTACCTTCCGAATTAAACTTGTTATGTGAAAATTAGTGATTAAAGCTCTCACGAACTTGATGGCACACTTTACTTTTCTTGCCCCTAAGAAACTTGAACCATTGTGTCGTCTATGTTGTATATACTTGCACTTATTTGTTGGGGATTAGTAGAACCATGTTGTCATGGGGAACGCTTTCAACATTGCACTTGTACTTTGTACCTAGTTGATATCATGCTCTTTTGTCTATGGATGTCGTTGGTGTGAAATGAAAGGGGAGCTTGTAAGTCCATGGAGTTATGTATGTGTGTTAGAGAAATGCATGGGCCGCCGGTCTAATCCATGCTATCATGGTGGAAACCTGCAGTGTAACCATAATGAGTTGTCTATGAAGCATTCTTCTTATAAAAAAAGAGTCAGATATTGAGAAAAAGAAAAAAAAGATTATGAAAAGAGGAAAGAGAGAAAAAAGCACCATATTCCCATGGTAAATAAGAAGATTGCTGAGATGCTCGTTGTCTGCTTGCCTTGTCATTTTGATATGGGGATTCTTCTGTATCATCGGGCAAGGGGTACCCCGTTGGCGGTTCTCTATGATACACATGTACTTACGATGACAAGAACTTACCGGTGACTAAACTTGAGTACCATGAGGAGCGGCCCTCATATTCAAGGGACATGAGATTTCCAACTTATACTTCGTCAAGCATATACACCATAGGTTGTTCACTTTAACCTTAATCACTTCAAGATGCTTATGATAGGGGCAATGAGAGCTGAAAGCTATTAAGTACCATAAGTTTTGGAAGCTCTTTATGAGACTTGAATCCCTACTTCCTTCTATGAAGGCCTTTCTTTTACTTTTATGTTGAGTCTCCACCTTCTATCTTTATGCACCTATTGAGAGAGCATAGTGGTCATTCTTAGTTCTATGTGCATTGTCCCAAGACTTGTTGATTGATGCATAGCTTTGATATTGCTTGTTTTAAACTATTTGTATCTAGTCACTCTTATGAACTTCGAAGGTGTCCTATGCATTTATGTTTGCTACTCTATGAGGGACAAGCTGAATACCATTATGCTATGTTTTCTTTATGTGAAACAAACAAACGTCTTGCAAAGCATTGTTATTCATGAATCTTTTGTTTGTGCCTTGTCATGTTGCAACATAGTTGCTATGTCTTATTGTTAGAACTTTATCTTTCATGTTATGTTGAAGTACTATGATCCCAGCTATCAATGTTTTACAAATACTTTGATCAAGTTTATGATGGTGCATGTCACCTCAAAAATTATTATTTCTTTTTATCACTTACCTACTCGAGGACGAGCAGGAGTTAAGCTTGGGGATGTTGATACGTTGCAAACGTATCTATAATTTTTTGATGTTCCATGCTTGGTTTTTATCTACTTTCTTATGTTTTGTCCACACTTTGGAGTATTTTTATACACTTTCTTGGACTAACCTATTAACAAGATGCCACAATGCCAGTTGCCTGTTTTATGCTGTTTTTGGTTCCAGCAAAGTCAGAAAATGAATATTTTCAGAATTGGACCGGACAAAAGCCAAAGTCGTTATTTTCATGGAAGACTCACAGACCCAGAAGGAGAGACGAAGGGGGGCCACACCACCCCTAGGCGCGGGTCCCCCTGGCCGCGCCAGGGCATGGTGTGGGCCCCCTGGCCGGCCACCGACCTTGCCCCTTCGCCTATAAAATCCTCCCAATGCAAAAACCCTAGATCATCAAGCCTCCAGCCATGAAAAGTTCTGCAGGGCCACCACCACCGAAGGGGAGATTCGGGGGACAAAAAGTCTCTGTTCCGGCACCCTGCCGGGACAGTGAAGTGCCCCCGGAGCCATCTCCATTGATCTCCACCGCCATCTCCATCACCATTGCTGATTCCCATGATGAGGAGGGAGTAGTTCTCTCTCGAGGCTAAGGGTTCTACCGGTAGCTATGTGTTCATCTCTCTCTCTCTATGCATGATCTTATTGAGATCATGAGCTTGTAATCTATATATCTACCTTGCTACTCAAGTGCTTTAATAGATCTCTGCTCTCCCCATGTGTGTGAAAGTGACAGCGTGCACACCATGGTGGCACTTAGGCTAGAGATTACAAATACTTGTTATGAGTTATATTTGGAGTTGGATGTCTTTATGAAATTGTGGTGTTTGTTGGAACCATCTAGTGCTCAAGGTGACAATATGGGGTTATCTAGATGGGAAAGGCTTACTTTGAGGTGTGTTGTTATAGCCCTACCATGGATTAGAGTGTCCAACCGGAGAGTAGTTCAGCGTAGTATCATAAAGAATAATATATTTATATGAGAGTGCTCACTAGTGAAAATATGATCCCTAGGCCTTGTTTCTAAGCATTGAAACACCATTTGCTATTAGATCTATTACATGTTTGGTTGCTTCTATCTTTATTTTAGTTTTACTTTAGTCTTTTCCACGCCATCAAGCTATTTTCTATCACTGTTACCACTTATAATTATCTATACCACTTGTATTTCCCTATCTCTTCACCGAACTAGTGCACCTATACACCTGACAAGTGTATTGGGTGTGTTGGGGACACAAGAGACTTCTTGTATCTTGATTGCAGGGTTGCTTGAGTGGGGATACCTTTGACCACTTCCTCCCTGAGTTCGATAAACCTTGGGTGATCCACTTAAGGGAAAACTTGCTACTGTTCTACAAACCTCTGCACTTGGAGGCCCAACAACTATCTACAAGAATAGAAGTGCGTAGACATCAATGAGCAGGTCTTCTCCAATGAGTTTCCTGCAAACAAGTAACTTTGTGCGCTATGGTTTTTCTCCATGCCTTACTCCTCATAATAAGTGTATTCTCACTAAAACATTCATGAGAATACCAAGAAATACATTGCAGGATTTCATAAGCTGTTTTTATGAGAACACTATCTTCACTATGAATACGTGATATAACATGTATTATCAGCTCATGGGCACCTTCAAAGATAACATACTCCAATACTTCACTAGTGGTATCACCATTATTGTAAGACACTGAAGATTGATTAAAGGTATCAGAGCATTGAAAATGAAACTAGTGCCCAAGTTTCATAAAATTGAGGACATATTATTGGATCGTCTATCGTACCCGAAGAAATTAACTTTTTAGCATATTCCACTATTTGGGAACACATTTCTCTTACCGTCATATTGCTTAGTTGTTCTTCAAAATACTCAGCCTCCTCTTCCAATGAGGATTGCTGTCCCATGTTAATTGCATCACAATATTCATAGAAAGATTCATCTTTTAGTCCCTCACCAAAGTCCCCAAAATCATTGTCTAGGCATGAATTCTCCTCTGAACAATCATCATAAGTTTGGGACTTAAAGAAATCATTACTAGATAATGAGATATCGTTTGCATGCATACTATTTGTGTGTGGAAAGTTATTTTTAGAAGTAGGAGATTCAAGTGGTTGATCAAGTTGCTCCTCTTCATTCTTACTAAGATAATTTGCGAGTACCTCAGCGATAGTCTTACCTTCAGGATTACCTTTCACTAGTTGAGAGGGTGCAACATCAAGTGTCGCCTCTTTATTAACATGTTCCGGTGTTTTAGGTGGAGGCTCTTTGAGTGGAGTTCCCTCCACATTATCTTTTGGAGCACCCTGCAAAAGGTTAGATTCTTCCATGGCAGCTTTCCTCCCAAAAATAAATTCATTATGATGGAAGTTATCTTGGTAATAGCAGAATATAGAGTGAACTTCTTTATAGATCATATCGAGTGATTTACTTTCTACCTGTATATCTCTTAAACGAAATAACAACTCTTTGCAACCAGTAAAAAGCACAAATTGTAACGTGTCCTCCCCAGCAAGGCATTTAAACTCATTAAAGTCTGCTAGTATGGTATCAAAATAAGTATACTTACATTGATAATTGAGGTGATTTGGACATCCGCAATAATCACAACATAATTGAGAAGAGGCACATAGTGTGGATGAATACTTGTCCACCCAAGTCAACCATTCTTTTAATATGCCTTTCCTCTTATGAATATCTCCCAAAGTCCTCCCCTTTTGCTCCTCCATTATAGATTTCATCTGTTGGAAGGTAGTTATCTCAGAAGACATGATTAGTAACAAATATTTTTATGGGTTTTTGGTTTGTAAACAAAAGCAAAAATACAAATGCAGAAAATAAAGAAGCTTAAAACAAAATCTAGCAAAACTAAAATAAATAAACAAAAGCTAAAAGACCTACAACGCTTAGCTCCCCGGCAACAGCGCCAGAAAATAGCTTGATGAATGCAAGTGCACAGATTGTTTGTAGCCAGTTTCTAAATAAAGATATCGATCCCACAGGGAGCAGGAGTCTGAAGTCTAATAAATCTTTGAACTAAATACTGAAATAGTAATGCTAAATAATGTTCTAAGTAACAAGATAAAATGTGAGTTTTGTGTAAAAGATGTTTTTGGGTTTTCAAATAAGAGAACAATAAGTAAACTAAAGTTGTAAGTAAACAAGAGCATGCAAGTATGATTACGAAAGTCTGCAAGATGATGGAAAGAGTTCTCAGGGAGTAGTGGATCCACCGCTAGTAATTAGAAAGAGTGATCAAAATTATTATAATGAATAAGACCATTTATGATATGTGTGGGGAGGAGCTCCATATATGGATGAATAGGCAGCAACCACTGCTCACATCATCCGTTATAACCACAGCAGACAACAATCGACATCAATCAAATTACTGTGCTATTAAGGGACTTTACCCTGTAGGATGTATCCCATGGCATTGACAATGTTCCGTGAGTTCTCCTCGGTTCCCAAGTTGATATGTAAGGAATGACAGCAGATTTATAGTGAATGTAAGTGCTATCATCCCTCCGTCTACCAACAAGTAGTTCCCTCCATCTAGTCCTCAGTGAGGAAAATATTGACTGGCGTGCTTCACCCAACATCAAGATGAAGGAAATCTAACACAGACACATAATGAACAATATCACATAATAATCCTTATCTCAATTCAATCTCATATTAGGGTTTCTCCATATCCCCAAGAACAAAGGAAACTACTCACACATGAAGGAAATCAACATCATGGATAGAATATGGATGAAGTATGATGATACAATTGAAGACAAGTGCAAATCCAAGATTCAATCTAGAATTACAACAAGTAACTAAAGGGGATCGGTGATGGAGACGTTGTTGATGAAGATGACGATGTAGATCAATGTGGAGGCCTTCAAGATCCTAGTCCTTTCTCCTCTTGTGTGATGGTGATGGTGTAGATCTGATTGGAGGCGGCTATGGCGGTGGCACGACGGCAGGGCTCCGCCGTGGTGGAGGATATCGCTTGGTGGCTCTCTCTTGGGTCCTCCCTCCTTTATATAGGCCTTGGGGGTTCCCTAGGGTTACCCCAATACCATCATATGACTTAGGGAAGGTTCTGGGGCTTCTCTGGGGCGAAATCCCATTGTTTGCCACCTTTTTTGCAACTATACGAGCGCAACTATACGGCCAGAAAAATGCTTCCAGTCGTATAGTTGCTCATCAAACCTTTGGTGCTCCGTTTTGGGTGTTCTTGGTCTAGTTGAGTTAGGCTCGTCAAGGGATACAACCTCATGGTATTGGATATTTATTTTGAGAAGTTGGAAAATTCACTTTTCCAACCTCTCAAATGGCTAAGTCTGGTCCCCGCGGCTCCCCCATACTATGCTCTCTTTGTTCCTTTTGCCTTTGTTTTATCCATAATCATCATGAACACCTACACACATGTCATATACAAGGAAAGTGATAAAATTCTACCTAAACTACTAAATGTGCAAAGCTCATATGAAAGTAAATGAGAACTGGAAGTCATGCATATAAGGCATAGCTATAGCTGGAAGAAACATGATATGCGAGATAAATGGATCATTTTATATGGCTAAAATAGGTGGTATTTCACAGCCATCAGCAGCCCCTCCCCATTGTTCTCTGGATGCACATCCCTCTCGGCATTTTGTCGAGACGTGTATCGGGAGAGCAGCGGGGAGGTTCTATCGAAATTCTGTCTCAGATCGGGGTAGAGCAGGGAAAACTTACTCAATCTACAAATCCGACAGTTGCTAGGACCCTCTTTACCTATTAGAGAGATAGATGGGTGTATGCCGTAAAATCTGTATTTGTTAAAATCAATCGAACTAATACCGGATATATTTAATGCCATGTTAAATTGAAAGCATTGTGTTTATTTGTTTTGGTGCTGATTAGAGGATGGATAATGGTGAGTGGATGTACGATGACAGAATCAGTCAGTGGAACTATACTTAGGAATGGGCAGAAAAGACCGAGCAGTTCGTGAATAGGGCGTTTGACATCCCTAGCAGACCTAAAACGGTTTTTTGCCCTTGTATAAAGTGCGCTAACGATAAACCACAGGACAAGGAAACTATGAGTACTCACCTGCTCAAGTTCGGGTTCACACCATCCTACCAGACTTGGAATTTCCATGGAGAAAAGTTATTGAAGCGTGCTAGGATGGAGGTGCGGCAGATTCAGCCTAGGGGAGAATATTATACTAGGTTTGATAAGTGCTTAGAAAACTTGGCTAATGGTAATTTGTGCCTGAAAGCCCTCATGTAGAGGCAGAGATACCTCAGGATGTGGAGACAAGTGAGGAGCCAGAGAAAACACAAAGAAGTACTACAAGGCTTTGTTTGCTTTGCAGAAACCCCTACATTTAAATATAGATGTAACCCAACTTGATGCCATCACTCGCCTTATGGCCTTCAAGTGCCACATGAACTTGTGCAGAGATGGGTTCGATGAACTTCTGGTCATCGTTGGTAGCATTCTACTGAAAGGACACCTCTTGCCACAGAACTTCTACCATTCAACCAAATTGCTCAGTGACCTTAAGATGTCATCTCAGCAGATACACGCTTGTCCAAAGGGATGCATTCTATTCACAAAGGAGCATGCTGACACAAATTATTGCATCCATTGCAAATCCTCTAGGTACTTAGATGTTGACCCTAATGGTGATGGTCGGAAGAGGTAGACCGTGGTTGCGCAGAAGATCCTCCGGTATCTTCTAGTCCTACCGAGGATCCAGCGGCTCTTCATGAATGAGGATACTGCCCATCAGATGCAGGGGCCCGTAGAAGGGAATAGATACCTCGACAAGATGATAATCCGTCAGATGGTAGTGCATGGAAGAACTTTGTCATTAAATATCCACTGAAAGCCGGTGACTCGAGGAGCATAGAAGTTGTGATATCAACTGATGGGTTCAATCCATATGGCATGTTGGCTACGTTATACAGTTGTTGGCCAGTGTTCGTTATTCCCCTAAACCTCCCCTAGAGTCTGCATGAGATCAGAGAACATGTTTGTGTTGGTGATAATCCCAAGGCCGAAATACCCAGGTAAGAACATGAACATGTACCTGGAACTGCTGGTGGATGACTTGCTTCATGGCTAGGAAGGTCACGGGATCCGAACATACGATGCTACAAAGAAGGAGCACTTCAATATGTATGTCGGGTACCACACATCCCTACATGACCTACCAACACGTGCTTTGTTCTGCGGGTGGTGTACACATGGGAAGTGGCCTTGCCCAGTGTGCAAGCAGGCTGTGACTTTCTTCTGGCTTGATAAGGGAGGAAAGTATTCTTGCTTTGATGAAACTCAGCAGTTCCTTAAGGAGAATCATAAATACAGGAGTGATAAAAAGAGTTTCAAGAAAGGTCGTGTTGTCCATGACCTGAAGCTACTTCTGAAGACTGGACATGAAATCAAGGCTGAGTTCGAACCTCTCCAGCCTAGCCCCGATGGGAATGGTTTCTTGGTATATGGGGATACGCACCAATGGACCCACATTCCATGCTTATGGAATCTCCCTCACTTTGAGGATCTCGAGCTCCCGTATAACATTGATGTAATGCACACCGGAAAGAATATCGGTGAGGCCCTTTGGAGCATAATCATGGATATTGAGAAGACGAAGGATAACATCAAGGCTCGAATTGATCAAGAAAAATGGTGTGATAGGACAAACTTGAACATGGAGCCACCTGCTGGTGCCAAAAAGGGTGAACTAAGCCAAAGGCTCCGTTCTGCCCAACAAAGCCCCAAACAAGGGAGATCTTCTAGTGGATTGCGCAATGTTTGTTTTTACCTGATGGGTATGTAGCCAACTGGATGAGGGTGTGAACATGCAAACATTGCGAGTATAAGGGCTCAAGATTTATGACTACCACGTATGGCTTGAGCGGATAATGCCGATGATGATTAGAGGCTATGTCGATGAGGAGACTTGGTGAGTGCTGTCGAGGTTGAGCTTTTTATTCCTCCATATTTGTGCTAGGGAGTTAGACACTAAAGTGGTTGAGAAGCTACATGAACATGCACCTGAGTTGCTTTGTGATCTAGAGAAGCTCCTTCCAACAGGGTTCTTTAATCCGATGCAACATATGATCTTGCACCTCGCGGAGGAGGCTCCAAAGGGGGGCCTGTGTGGGGCCTTTGGTAGTTTCTTCCCAAGAGAGAAACAAAGAAGCTTCATCAAAAATAGGCAATAAATGCAAGATCAAAGCATCCATAGCCGAGACAGACCTTAATGACGAGGTGGCAAACTTCACCACTAAGCACTATGATCCCATCATTCCCATAAAGCACAACCCAGTCGTTCATTACAATGCCGCCAACGCTGAAGATGTACCCAATCTTAGCATCTTCATAGCGCTTGGTGGCAATTCAAGTGGCTCAAAGAGCTACAAAACGAATATACATGAGCGGGACTTGATCCACTTGTTTTTCTTGAACACCATGGAGGAAGTGAAGCCGTACATCGAGTTATTGCTCACCATTTAGTTATTTGTAGACATTCATATGTTCGTGGCTAACTCTTCCTGTTTACATTTGTATAGACAATTCACTCCTAAACATTGGAGGTATACCCACAGGAATCCTACCCCGGAAGAATCCAAGGATCTTTTCGATAAGGGCGGTGGTTTTGGTTTCATTAGCTGGTTCTATGGTTTGGTACTATTCTATCCAACTTTTCTTGCACTGCTGACATTCATTGGTCATTTCTTGTTCTAAACTTCTCATGCTAAACTTGTAGGCAAGAACCGACAAAGAGATGAATCCCGAGCTAAGAAAAATTGCCAGGGGCTTTAACCATTCCGTCGACACGTTCAATGCTTAGGACATGAACGGGTATCGCTTCCATACCCATTGAATACACAACAAACCGACCCAACCAGAAGACAATAAATAGCGGGTTGGTACGTAAAGGTGATGATGGACTCCATTACTATGGAAGATCCGAGGGTATATACGAGATGAATTATGGGTTTGACAAAGGGCTAAATCCCATCGTATTCAAATGCCATTGGTTCGACCCACGTTGGGTGAGATGGTATCCTGAAATTGGATTGGTCAAAGTTGAAAGAAGCTCCATTTATAAGGGAGAGGATGTGTACATTTTGGCTACCTAAGCCTTCCAAGTACACTATCTCCCATACCCGTGCAAAAACCTGACAAAACGTCTACAGGGATGGGATGTTGTGATGACGGTACCTTCACACAATAGGCCGCCCCCGCCAAACAAAGACGATTACCTCCACGTAGACCCCTCAACAAAGGATGACGAGTTTTATCAAGAAGAAGGGATCCCCGGTTTTTTCACTGTCGACTTGCTGACCGATGATGACATGGTCGTAGACGATGAATAAGAAGAAGATGTGGGCATGGAGGAAGACAATGCAGAAGATGAAGCTGAGGATGTTCGTGACAATAAAGACGTGAGTTTGCTCGAGGCATTCAAATCAGGCATTGACCTTGATGCAAAGGGACCACCTCTAGGTTTCATTGATGATTATTGGTGCAACGAGCTTGATAGCAATGACGAAACATGTGGTCCAATTACTGATGTTGACATAGGCTACAGATCTATGTAGTAGTAATTGTGAGGCTAGCCTTTTTGTAATAACTCTGTGTAATAGTGATTGTCGAGAAGGTTTATTTGTAAGAACTTTGTGCTATGTTTGTCAGAACTCTATGCTATTTGTTGCTTTTACTAATATTTATCTTATTTACATTATTGTTGCTTTCACTAATATTCATCTATTTACATCTTTGTTGCTTTTACGAATATTCATATATTTACATTGCATACTAATAAACTACTCTTTTCAAAGTGTTTGCAGGTGATTGAAACATGCCAGGCGGAAAGGACAAGGACAAGGGCTTTCCAAAAAAGCAAGAACTTTGCTAACCTTGTGACGAATTCGAGTGGTTCGAAAGCTTTAGCATCAGCTTCGAGATGGCGTGCTAGTCCTCCACCGTACCCTCCCCAGTGGTGTGGGAGGTAGGATCCTAGCCACTCTCCTGCTAGTCCCCCCAACTGAGGATGAGGAGGATGCTGATGATGCTGAGGTGGAGCAGGAAGGTGAGGAGAACGAGGAGCAAGAGGAGGGTGGGGATGACGAGAAGGAGGAGGGTGGGGAGGACGAGCAGGAGGAGGACTTGGAGGACCACTCAGAGGACGAGGGGCTGGGGGGTTTACCGTTTGAGGCTAATGACAACCTAGTTTGGGAATCGCTAGTGGAGGAGGAGTACATGCCACCCTCCTAAAAGCTGAAGCCACGTGACAAGAAGCCATATAATCATGGGAAAAGGAGACTCCCCAAGCTAAAATCGTGGCCCTATAGTGATGTTGTTCTCGTGCTTGCTAGAAAGAGGTAAATGCTGATTTTGGTTGTCATTATCGAAATTTCATCATTATCGAAATTTTCATCACATACATACTGATTTTGGCTTTTCATTGTGTAGTTCGTTCACATATGGGGATCCGAGTTGTCGTCCGGGATGTGGCTACGCGAACATCCTTGGGGGCCTTCTTAGGCACAATTTCCCTAGGCTTGTCGATCTCCCTAGCGGTGGCCTCGACGTAGCTTGGACTTGGAAGCACTACAGTTACGCCCCAAATCTAGATGGCGATTGTGACAACATGCAGAAGGTGGTTGTACAGCTTTTTTGGGTATGTGACTTTTGAATTCTCAGCATTTAAACACTCTGAGGTTGACAATAGTTGCAATAATGGATTTGGCCCCTTTTTTACCTATGTGCATGGTTTTAGTGATACTTCACGAAGGATGCTGGTAATGAAAGGTAGTGCGATGCGGTCCTACATGAGATGTGAAAGAAGAGGGTGACTGGCATGCACTACAAGGCATTTGTTCAGTCTGTCCGCGACTGGCACGCCAACCGCAATGTTTGGATGGTTAAGGATGAGGCTCAGCAAACGCTCATGGCACCATGGTAGTACCTGCAGGTAGTTGCATTTTTGTGTTATTAATTTCTTAACCACCATGTAGTTTCTATTATACTAATGGGTGTATATTGTGTATGTAGAACCCTCCTCATTATGTCAGTAACGGCAAACGGTGCTTTTTGGCGATGGTAATGTGGTGGACATGCCCCAAGTACCTCAAGAAGCATGGGGACACAAAGAAGAAGGTGGACGAGCTGGGAGGTGGATCACATATCCAAGGCAACATCCCCCTCGCCCTTCACATGCAAAATAGGTGAGCAAATGCTTCCTTCATTCTTTGCTTTCACGTTATTGTTTACTCCGCAAGGGTGTCCCCTTCATTTAATTACATGTTCTCTTTCGCAGGAAATTGCAATAGGCGTGAAGCCAAGTTTATTTGGCCTTTATAAAAATATGAAGAACAGGAAGACACCGCATCCTAAGACGGGGCCCATGTGGGTTAACAATGGATTTGAGATCCGGTGTACGACGTACATCATGAAGTACAAGGAGAAGCACAGCGAGAACTCCGAGAACGGGTACGTTCTTCCTAGGTCCTCTATGCTTAATTACATGTTTTCCATTGCAATGTTAATGACATTGCGGTGACACAATGTAGGCGGAGATGGAAGCAAGGGAACAGAGAATCTGAGAGGAGTCCGAGCAGCGGCAGGTGCAGCTAGAGCAACAACTTAAGGAGAACCACCAGCAGGCGCAGATGCAGCAGCAGATGATGAGCTGGTTTGTGAACCAGTAGCTTCTGACTGCTCCACTAGGGAGTATTCCTACTCCTCCTTTCGCCTTCTCGTGGGTAAGTGGTTAACTTAATAACTCCATCTTATTTTCTCTTCTCTTATTGTTTAATGCTCACAATATATTCCCCATGTTGTAGTTGCCCGGGTATAACCTAGGTGGGTCGGCGAGTGGATCAAACATGTCGGCCATCTAGGCACCACCCGGTCAGAGCCCGATGACTCCTCATACTGTTGCCAATCCGAACATCACCCGGAGCCTGACGCGGTTTCCAGGTGAGTTCTCCTACATTTGTGCCTAATGCACTTATAGGTTGTACAATGCAATGTCAATGTGAAAATATAGCAATGCCATGTCACTTGTAGAATTTCAACTTGAAAATTTCAAATTTTACTCTAATGCGAGACACTTGTTGGAAATTTAGCAATCTCATGATTTTTAGCCATGTCATGCCACTTGTAGAATTTCAACTTGAAACTTGCAAAATTTACTCTAATGTGGGGCACTCGTTCGAAATTTAGCCATTCCATGCCACCATGTTCAATTCCATATCATTATGAAAAATGAGCCATGACATGCCACTTGTTGAAAATGTAGAAATCTCATGATTTTTCTTTTGACCTTGTAGGAGAAGGACAAGGAGGTGGACATGAACACGAATAAGGTTAGGTACTATCAAGGTTACTTCTTCTACATTCATCACTTGTTGAAAATGTAGCCATGCCATTATACTTGTAGAAAATTGAGCCATGCCATGTCACTTGTAGAATTCCATGTAATTGTGATAATTTATCCATGCCATGTCACTTGAATAATTCCTTGTCAAAATTTAGAACATTATTCCTTTACTTGTGATTGGAAAGTTGTGGATCTCTATCATGTTTTTGCATTGTTATTTACTTATCATATGAATTGTGGATCTCATGACTTTGCTTTCAAACTTGTAGGATGTGCATGTATTATGGACTTATTGTGCCCTGAATGGTGGATGTTGTAGCCTATATGTGGACTCTATGTATGAACTATTAAATTATGGACTTGTGTGGACTATATGAACTTGTATGGACTCTATGAACTTGTATGGACCCTACCTATGTTACTATGGACTTGTTGTTGTATTAGTTCTCCTATATGTGTGGTATATGGTGTTTGTTGTGCCCTGTATATTGGATCTGGTTATATAGCAGACGAAATGCTATATAAATTATGTTTAAATTGCAGGGATTGAGTAGAAACAACAAAAATATGAACAAAAAATGTTGGGGTCTTTGCCGTGTGCATGCACACGGCAAAGGCACCACATGGCGCCCACCTGTGTAGCTTACAGGTTCTGAGGAGGCTTGACATGGGTATACCCTATGGGTACTCGTGTTTAGCCTATATGGTCTAGCCCAAGAGGAACCCGCAGGACAACTGAAGCCCAACAAGGAATCAGGTGGCCCAAGTCCAGAGGAAGGCGACTCCTTGAAGGACACGACAATCAAGAGATAGATTTTCAAACGGGTAAAAAGCTAATTAGTAACCGACTCGGCCTACTATCCCGAGACCTAGCCTCCCTATATAAAGGCTAGGAGGGGGCATCAAGGACGATATTCGCAACCCTAGCATACACCTCGCCAGATTACATCTGTGTACCCTTGTAACCTTCAATTTCTCGATAATCTAAGAGCAGACAAGCAGGAGTAGGGTCCCTTCTGAGGGCCTAAACCTAGGTAAACCGCGTGTCCCTGATGTGCTTGTTTGCTAGCCGATCGATGCCTCCAGCGCTCCCCAAACCCTCAAACCTAAGTCCATCAATGATGGGCATTGTCGAGTTAACCTCTCATCAATTGGTGCCATCTGTGGGAAACAGGAGCACTGATGTTGTGGCTTCCTCACCCCATCAACTACGATATACAACTCCGCTGCAGCGGAGAATTGCCTCCTCTTTGGCACCTTCGACTTCATTGTCCACTCGCCGGCGACTCGCTCGGACTTTGAGTCTGTGGGCGATGGGATTGGCATGATGATCGGAAGCCTACGCTTTTAGGTCGGTCAGATCGGCATGCTCCGCTTCCTTGATCACCCGCAAGCTCCTTCGATTGCCCCTACATTGTAGTTCCCACTGCTGGTTGGCACCCTGAGCAAGCTCAATGCCTGGGCATCACCTTATGATACGGATAGCAACAACCGTTGCGAGTCTGATCTGTGCGATCTGACGTTAGAGGATGGCACATACGGCTCCATATCTGAGAGTTGTGGGAGTAGTGGTTTCCCAAACCACCACATATCCGTTGTCATCAACAATGGCAATGTAGGCACTCAAGGGGACACTACTAATGGGGGGCCTACCAACAACGGTCCTGCCAATCGAGTCCCCACCATCGGTGCCGTCAATGGAGAGCAACCACAACCGCCCAACCGGATCACCCCGCCCCACCCTGATAATTAGGACGAACCCGCCAACAACGGGACAAGACGACAGGAGATACACCTCAACAACGCTGAGTAGGCACGATGCAGGGAAGCCCTACAGGGCAACCCCTGCCACCAAACACATCACAACAAATGCTGATGGGATACCATTGGCTACTCATCCAGGAGTTCAACCCCTAGCAGGCGGTGAATGCGTAGCTCAAGGAATGCAGGAAGGCCACGGACGAGTCAAGCCTCCAGCGAGAAGCACTCTCCTCTATTGGTGTATCCTCCTCCAAAGGTAACGACCCTGCAATCGCCAAAAGGCGCTCTCAACTAGCCAACCTTAGTGACAAAGATCGGTATGAGGCAACCAAAACCCTCGAATTCTCGTTCATGTCGATGGACTCATGGGGAAATATGATCCTGAAAATGCCTCATGTAGCGGTGATAGCAACCACCATGTATCTGCTCACCAGTCAGCCGCCAGCCGAAGATCCATGATCTGTCGTGCACCGGTCCATGATCACTGGCCTTGGATTGGTTGAGGTTGCGCTGGCCAAGGATACAACACCAGAGCCAAAGAAAAGCATGGCTCCACCCAAGTACTACTCACTATCTTCTAGCAAGGACGAGCACGACTTGTCACGGCGATGCTGCATCTCACGACGACATGACCATGATTATGACACACATGACGAGATCACCTAGCACACGGTCAATAAGATGTGCACCAAGCGCGCCTATTCAACAGAGTCAGAAGACGAAGGATCAGAGCTCTGAAGTGCTAGCTTCTTCAGCAGAGCCATACGACAGAGGTGAATGCCGAAGGGCGCTACTCGCGCATGGCTCAACAATCTGCCCACGGATCGATCCGTAGCTGGGACGAGCTGGTCTACTGCTTCGTTCGAAACTTCAAGGGCACCTACAAGCGACCTACGTCAATCGAAGAGCCCAGGGTCTGCTGCCAGAAGCCGAACGAATCCCTTCGCTCCTACATCCAAAGGTGGTCCATCATCAAAAACTCAGCGAAAGATATCTCCAAGGATCGTGCAATTGACGCGTTCAACCGTGGAGCCTGCCTTAGAGAGCTCAGGGAGGAGCTGGGCCGCATGAAGCCCCAAACCATCGACCACCTGATGGACATCACAAATCAGTGGCCGGATGGACAAGACTCGCTGAACATCAACCACATCCATTCCGACGACGAGGACGACCTTGGCCACAGACGTGACCTCCGAGGAAAGCATCGGCTATATGGCTACAAGGACTGTGAGGTGTTCTACATGTCGCGGCTGGCTACGCCAACAAATGCGATGAGGGAAACCACAGCAGCGGGTACCATAGAAGCAGCTACCGCGTTAGTGGGAAACCCGCATAGCAACGCTGCACCCATGAAGATGCACCTAGAACATCCATCCAGGAGAAATTGCTTGGACCTTGCAACGTTCACTTCTACATCGACAAACATGATGGCAAGAAGAAGTCCAGCCACCTCCCGGATTCACCGAAGATGAAGAAGGAGTTTTGTGGTACAAAGGACATATCTGTGTGCCAGCAGATTCCAAGCTAAAGCAAGTTATCAAGCAGGAAGCTCATGATACTCTTTATTCTATCCACCCCGGAGGAACAAAGATGTATCAGGATTTGAAGGAGCAATTTTTGTGGCACAAAATGAAGAGAGAAATCGGAAGCTACATAGCCAAGTGTGATATCTGTCAGCGAGTCAAAGAGGAACATCAGAGACCCGCAGGACTTTTGCAACCATTCCAGATTCTAGAATAGAAATGGGATTCCGTCGGAATGGACTTTATCACCGGTTTGCCTACTTCTAGTAGGGGAAATAACTCTATCTGGGTCATAGTTGATAGACTATCCAAGGTAGCCCATTTTATACCTGTCAAGACAACCTACCAGAGTTTGAAGCTAGCAGAGTTGTACATTGCTAGAATCGTCAGTTTGCATGGAACCCCTAAGACCATAGTGTCCAATCGAGGAACCTAGTTACCTCAAGATTTTGGCAGAAAGTCCAAGAAGGATTAGGAACAAAATTGAATTTCAGCACAGCTTATCACCTACAGAACGATGGACAGACTGAAAGAGTCAACCAAATCTTAGAAGATATGTTGAGAGCTTGTGTTCTAGAGTATGGATCAAAATGGGAAGATTGAAAGCCTTTCGCAGAATTCTCATACAACAACAGTTATCAAGCCAGTTTGCAAATGGCCCCATTTGAATTTCTATATGGAAGAAAGTGTTGTACCCCTTTGAATTGGTCGCAAGTAGGAGAGAGTCATATTTTCGGCCCCGACATCTTACGGGAAGCCGAAGAGAAGGTTCACAAAGTCCGTGAGCACCTCAAGATCACCCAATCCAGACAGAAGAGTTATGCCGACAAGAGACGTAGAGACCTGACCTTGAATGTCGGAGATTTTGTGTATCTCAAAGTGTTGCCTTTGAAGGGAATGCAACATTTTCAACTGAAAGGAAAGTTAGCCCCCAGATATATTGGACCCTTCAAGATTTTGAATCACCGAGGAGAAGTATCATATCAACTGGAACTGCCAGAGGAGATGTCAGCCATCCATAATGTGTTCCATATCTTGTTACTTCGCAAATGCTTGGAAGTTCCGGAGAACACCGAAGTTTTCAAGAACATCGATCACCGAGCCATTGATATCAACAAGGATCTGACATATCGAGAAGTGCCCATCCGTATTTTGGAAGAAGCTTTCAGAACCACCAGGACCCAGAGTATCAAATTTCTCAAGATCTAATGGAGCAACCATACCGAAGAAGAAGCTACTTGGGACCGAGAAGATTACATTAGGACTGAGTTTCCAGATCTCTTTAGTTCCTAGTTTTTCTTAAATCTCGGGACGAGATTTTGTTTAAGGAGGGAAGGTTTGTAACACCCCAAAACTTCTAATCAAGATTATCAAGTTCTAATCACCCAATTTTAGGGTTAACAAAAACTTTTATTAAGAAAATGAACATGAATGCATGTGTGTTTTGCATTAGTGCAGAATTGATTGAAATTGCCATGCTTGATTCTTACAAATGATGTAAAATGGTTTAAAGGTGAATGATACATCATCTAGGCCCATTTACAAACAAAATCAAAAGAAAAATAAATCAAATATGAATAAATAAAGCAAATGGTCATTTTGACAAAAGTTAACCACTAGGCCACTTTGAGTGTTCCTAGAAGAGAAATTCTAACAGAAACAATTCTACTTCTTTTCACCCCTTGCTAGACCAAGTAAAAGTGTATCAAGGCCCACTTTACAAACTTACAAAAACATTTTCCAAATCAATTAAATGGACAGTTAAAAATTGAATCTAGTTCATATGTGAAGATCACACTTTTTCAAAAACCTATCAAACCACTTCCATTTGAATTCTGCAAGCAAACATAGTTACTCAAGCTTAAGTTCAAAAACTTTTACTCAAAAATTCCAAAGTAAATTTCTTTCGGCCATTTCCAAAAACACCTGGCCTGCACTAAACTAACACTGCCTAACTTCACTGTTTCCACAGTAATCCCTCGACCATTTGGTCCCCTCTTAACTCCCTTGTCTCCCCTGAGCCTAGCCAAGCACCAAACCAAGCCCCTCCTTGCCGTGTGCACAGTGGAGCGCCGCTCGTTTTTGGTCATCACCGGCCGACAGTGGGCAGCACGCCAGGAGCCTCGCCGCCCTCGCCCACGATGCGCACCAGACACGCCTCGGTCCACCGCCACCCCCTGTCCAAGCCTCGACCCCAGCCAAGCCCTGGACCACCCTAGCTACGTCGTGCCCACCGTCTTTGTGCCATGTCCAGAGCGCGCCAGATCGCAAACGTGCCCGACCGCCTCGCACAGACCACGCCTCACCCCCGCCTCGCATGCACTAGCTCGCCATGATCACCCCAACCCTGCAGACAACCCTGTTTGTCTCCACGCAACCCGCAGTTGTCGCACGCCGTCGCAAACACCTCTACGTCCACGTGGAGCGCCGCAAGCTCCTGACCAAACCACATCGCCCCACGCTTCGCCATTATGCCTGTGAGAACCGCCAGGGAACCACGCACCGTCCACTAGCCTCCGCCACGCCGATACTAGCCTGTAGCATCGTCACCGACGAGCTCGCGTCCGCACCGTTCGGTCTCCTCATCGTAGTATAAAAGGAGGCCTCCCCTGCCTCATTTCTCCACACCCCAGCACTCACCACTCCTCACTGATCCTCCCCCACTTCTTCCTGGAGCAAGGTGAGCTATCTCTCGCTGGAATTTAGCCGGAGCCCACCGCTGCTAGAGGAGAAGGGCGCCGTCAATTTCGACCACCCCAAGACCTACCGTGACCGCACCTCGAATCACCATCGTTTACCATGTCGATCACCCCCATCGCCGACCCTAGCTAGAGCCCAGGTGAGCCCCGCTAGACCCCTACCGCCGCGCTAGGTCATTTTCCTCGCCGGAGCAGTTCGTCGTCGATGATGACTCTCTGCCATTGATCTGTCTTCTAATTGCACGGCTCAGATTCGCCGATACAGCTTCACGTAGTTTAAGTCGCTGACGAGTGGACCCCCTCTGTCAGCAGCCCGCTGCACTGTGCAGTGTAGTTGGGCTGGCCCGTTTAGCTTTCCCGCGCTGGCCTGGAAATTCAAATATTGATTTTTCATTTTAGTAAAACCCTATTCTGTCCATAGATTCAAAAATCAATTTAGAGAGTTTCAATGAACCAAATTGCATGAAATAAATTTTGCTCGAAAGGTAATTAAATTATCTATCCAAGGCCGTTGGATTTAAATCATTTAGAGTTAGAGATAACCTATAGGAAAAATAACAAGACAGAGACTTTTGCAACTTCAAACATTTTAAAAAAATCAACCATAATAGCTTTTGAGTTGATTCCAACTCTCAAAACTCACATTTGACAATACTTATCTGAATATGTAAAAATATTTAGGTTTGCATGCAGTGACATTGGACTAGTACCAAAAGAATACTATTAGGGCATTTCTAGTCACTTTAAATCTATTAAATGATAATCTTAAACTTAATAAAATTTGACCAACACTTTAAATCACATTCCCATGTATTAGAATATGTGGTGATGACATGTGTCCACATGATCCCATATTTTAATCGGAGAATATTAAATCTTAATTAATTTCATTGAGTAGAAATTACTTTTCTCAAATAAGATAAATAAAACTAGTTCTTATTTCATCTGATGATTGTGATGACACTAGATCATCAAGTGTGAGCCTTAGTGTGCTAAATAGAACTAGTTAAGTATTGTTTGGTGATTTTGTACCCCATATTTATTTATAGACGATAGTACCGACCCAAGCTACGAGGAGGAGGAGTTCTACCTAGAAGAAGAGGAGGAAAACTTCAATCACTGCACCAATCAAGGCAATCCATCATTACTAGCAAGCTAGACCTTACAAGCTAACACTTGTAAGTTTATTAACCCAAGAAAGATGCATTAGGCATGCTTTGGTTATATACCTTTGAGTTATACCAATCCCAAGATTTAATTTCAAGCTTTACTCTTTTACTTTACCAAAGTTCTTTACTTGTAGTTAGTGCTTTGTGAGCTTTTGGAAAGATAGTATATATAGCATAAAGAGTATAAAACTAGGCCTATACTAGATATCATTCTATGGCATGAGATTGAAGATTAGCACCCCTCATTAGTGAACACTCTTAACTTAGTGGCTAGTGCTAAAGCATAAAACTTGATCACTTTAGATGGGAATACTTGGTGAAAATGATTATGAAAACCTTGGAATGATGAGTCATTCTATTGAAATGTTTTGATATGTGTTGATAAACACAAAAGGATTTGATGATGAAAATGTTGAGGCATGAGCCTTAGCCCTTTATAAAAACTGATGGTTGGGTTCGGATGTGATACCATTCCAATTTTACCATACAATCACAATACCCAAATTGGGTAGGGCTTATCTAGAAGTTTATACGCATTAGTATGGGTTCCCTCGTGGAAGAGGTTTGAGCTGAGGCTACCTCGTGAGTGTGAATTGTCCACCTATGCAGTGCCCAGGATGGCAGATGGGCATGGCTGGGAGGCCAATCTCATAGGGGAGGTGCCTATACTAGAGTGTGTAAAGGAAAGGTTATGATTGATTATCCGCATACTAAGTATTATGATTCAGGGTTAATCCTAACGGATGTATCGAATTTTGTGGTGAAAGTGTACCACCTCTATAGAGTGTCAAACTATTCGAATAGCCGCGTCCGCGGTCATGGACAGTTGGAGTGGCCATACTGTTCCGTCGTCAGATGTTTTCAAAATGACTTGTGAAGTTAACTATGACTTTGACTTGACCACAACAGGGTTGTGGATATGAAAACTAGGTTCCCACCTAAGTGATTTAGAACATTTACTTAGTTTTATTTGCTTCTAAACTCAGTTTAGATAAACCTGGCTTTTTGCAAATAAACATAGAGCTTAAGGTTCCTATTAGAACTACCTTACTTGTTTGTGATAGTTTGCGAGTACTTAAAGATTACTCATGGCTTTGTCCTTGGCTATTCCTGTGGCCAGACTATGAGGAGGACTACCAGGATGATGGACAGCAAGACGTCTACGACAATTAGGATCATCTCCCATCGTCAGCATTGCCTGTGACCCTGAAGTTGGAGCCTTATACATTGCAAATGTATCTATAATTTTTGCTGTTCCATGCTTGGTTTTATCCACTTTCTTGTGTTTTGTCCACACTTTGGAGTACTTTTCATATGATTTCTTGGACTAACCTATTAACAAGAGCCACAGTGCCAGCTGCCTGTTTTCTGCTATTTTTGGTTCCAGGAAAGTCAGAAAATAAATATTCTCGGAATTGGACGGGACAAAATCCAAAGTGCCTATTTTTCTGGAAGACTCATGGAGCCAGAATACGAGACGGAGGGGGGCTAGGGCCTGACCAGACCACCCCTAGGCACGGGCTGGGCCTGGCCGCGCCAGGGCATGGTCTAGCCGCCCCAGGCTGCCCCTCGGTCTCCCTCTTCGCCTATAAGAAGCCTTCTGACCTAAAAACTCCGGGGGGATTCGACGTTTTTCCAGAAGGAGTTCCGCTCCGCCGCCACCACCAGATTCCACGAAACACCGAAACTCCGTTCGGCACCTCACGACGGGGAATTGGAGGAGATCATCGCCATCATCATCACCATCGCTTCTCCATCGACCATCCATGTTTCCCCATCTATGAGCGAGTAATCCCCCGTTGTAGGCTATGGGGATGGTAGGGATTGGATGAGATCATTCATGTAATGACATCAGATTGTTAGGGCATGGTGCCTAGTATCTTTTATTAGTGCTTTATGACTTAGTTGTGACTTGTTATGCTTAATGCTTCTCACTAGGGCCCGAGTGCCATGATTTTAGATCTGAACATGTTATTGATTCATTATGATAGTATTGTATTTGGTCGTATCTACAAGTTGTATACACACGTTGTTGTCCGGAACCAATGGCCCCGAAGTGACAGAAATCGGGATAACCGGAGGGAATGGCTTTGATGTGAGGATCACATGTGTTCATGGAGTGTTAATGCTTTGCTCCGGTGCTCTATTAAAAGGAGCACCTTAATTGCCAGTAGTTCCCTTGAGGCCCCGCTGCAAACGGGCTGGCAGGACAAAAGATGTTGTGCAAGTTCTCATGGCGAGCATGTATGACTATATATGGAACACATGCCTAGGGTTATCTAGTACTTGGATGCTTTATCTTATTTATCTGCAATTGCCCTATGTTCTGATTGCTATGTGAATTGTCTTGTCCATGCAACGCCCGTCCATCCATCCCTATGCCTACCGCACTCGAATCCCACTGTTTACTGCTTTTGTTACTGCTGTCTTTACTTTACTACTGTTGCTACTTTGCTATTCCTACTACAAAACTGTTGCTACTGATAAACTGCTGTGAGCAAGATTGTTTCCAGGTGCAGCTGAATTGACAACTCAGTTGTTAAGGCTTATAAGTATTCTTTGGCTCCCCTTGTGTCGAATCAATAAATTGGGTTTCACTTCCCTCGAAAATACTGCGATACACCCCCTATACTTGTGGGTCATCAAGACTATTTTCTGGCACCGTTGCCGGGGAGCATAGCTTTATTTATCAAGTTCACTTGGATTCACTATAGTTCAAGCTAAGTTTATTTTCTCCTTGTTTGCTTGTTTCTTTATCAAAAAATACAAAAAAAGTAGTTCCTACTCTAGTTGTTATTTTCGTTGGTCTGTTATTGTCTTGCTTTATCATGCTTGTTGTCAATGGTTGGTTTCTTTGAAACTGAATCTTGTTGGCAAGGTGGGTTCACGGAAGATCGAAAATATTATTATAAGGAACACCGCTTGTCACAAAAAGGGAAACACTTATGGGAACAAATTGATAAATTGTATACCACTGCTAGAAATGTGTGCTCTACTTATAATGTTATTTATTGCTGTGATAAATCTTGTTGCAGAAAGAGGTATAAACACCTCCTTTTCAGTGTGAGTATAATGATAATGTTACCATATCTTCTTATGCTAAAGGAATTTATGACTTTTATGATGCGGAACAAATTGAAGAATTGATTGCTTGGAAGGGTGCTTTTGAACTTGCTAGTTTGCTTGAAAATATTGATGATTCACCTTACAAATATGAGGTTTATGGTATACTTAAATTTTGCTTTGATAATTACAAGGATGAAAATGGCTATATTCTTGAATATTTTAATAGATGCTTTCCACAAATGGAAGAGACTAATGCCTTGCAGGATCCTATGGAAGAAGAAATTGATGAACCTGAAATCTCATTAGACGAAAAAGAGGAGGAGAGTGATGAACAAAAGGAGGAAGAATGGATTAGCTACCCATGCCTACCTTCTAATGAGAGTAACTCTTTATCCCTTACATTATTTGATTGTCCTCCATGCTTACTAAAGGTGGATGAATGTTATGTTCTTGAGGTTTCTTTTGAAAATGTTTATAATAAAGCTCTAGTGCTTGTAGATCATGAAAAGCATGCTTTATGTGATAGTTATATTGTTGAGTTTATTCATGAGGCTACTGAAAATTATTATGAGAGAGGAAAATATGGTTGTAGAAGTTTTCATGGTATTGAAACACCTCTCTATGTGCTGAAAGTTTTGAAGTTACTCTTGTTTTATCTTCCTATGCCTGTCACTTTGTTCTTTGTGAATCTATTTGCATACATGATTCCTATGCATAGGAAGTGGGTTAGACTTAAATGTGTTTTGAATTTGCTTCTTGATGCTCTCTTTTACTTCAACTCATATTTCTTATGTGAGCATCCTCTCAAACTATGATGCCTGAAGATGATAATATGTCTATTATTCTTGGGAGACCTTTTCTTAAATACTGCAGGAGCTGTTATTAATTGTAATCAAGGGAAGGTGACCTTCAAAGTTAATGACAAGGAACATACTGTTTATTTCCCCAAGAAGATTGATAGGACTTATGGTTTTGAATTCAATTGAACATGTTGAGGGCATTCAAGTTGGAGAAATATATTGTCCCATATGAAGAGAAAAATTTGAAACTATTATGAAGGGGACCATTACTATCAAGGTTGAGGTAACATAATCATTAGTGGAATACAAAGTTTTGTATCATATGAAATTGTTTTTGTAACAAGACCTGATCAACCTTGTTAACAAAAGGATTTCATTGAACAAAACAATGTTTTCACTATGATTATTTCCGTTTACTTCTATTCTATCCATTTTAATTTTCGCTTATGCCTAACTTAAAGGCGTTAAATAAAAGTACTTATTGGGAGATAACCCAAAAGTTTTAGATGAGTCTTGGAAGTTATTACTTCAGTAATAACCTCTCTTTATCCTTTTTATTTGCTTTTTGTGCCAAGAGTAACCTCTAATGAGAGAGAAGTAGTGATTGGGAAAGTTGCTGTCCCGAAACAGATTTCTGTGCTTCACCGTAAAAATTCGTGTAAAATCTCTGAACGCCTTTTTGAGGCGTGCATTTTTATGATTCTGCCCCAGCTTGTTATCTAACTTTTGCTAGTTCAACACTTTTTGATTTGAGCAACAGAAGGTCTTCTAAAAAATTCGTCTTTACCTGGTGGTCTGTTTTGACAGATTTCTGCCATTTTCTGCATTTGCATCTTGTTGGTTCCTTTTTGAGTTCTTTTGGGGAATTGAGCTTTCTGAGGGAAGTGCTACAGTATCTTGTGTTCTAATGGAAGTTTATTTGGTGTTAGAACTGAACCTTAAGACCTATTATCTTGAGTGCACTAATGTTGCTAATAAAGACTGTGTGAAGTTTTGTATGAAGGAAAAATTTCAGGTGTATGGAAGGAATGAGTAATGAGATGAAGGATGGACTAAAGATCAATCTTGGGGATGCCACACATGTCACCCCAAGAAATATCCAAGAAGTACAAGCGTCAAAGCTTGGGGATGCCCAAGGCATCCCCTTCTTCATCAATAAAAATCTCAGGTTTCTTCCAACCACTTCATTTTTATTGTTGCATGCACAGTTGTGTTGTTCTTGGAGCGTCTTCTTTTTCGTTTTTCGTTTTGGTTTTCATTTGCTTGGTTTGCTTAGTTTGCTGAATAAATTGGTTGGACCTCCTCTTTCATACATTGGTGTTCAAATAGTTTGGTTTGGTTTGGAAAAGAGTAGGAAAGCTCATGCTTAAGTGGTAAAGAGAGCTTGTTTTTGACTGTGGCCTATGCTTTATCATGCCATGCTTGATATTGTTTTGGCTTTATGCTTAGTATTCTTCGTTGTAGCATGACTTGTTATGAACAATTGAGATTGTTTAATGTGCCTTGGAAGAATCATGCGTTGTTTTAGCATACTAAAGCATAGTATTGTGGTATTCTCCTTTGATGCTTTATTTGGGTTGACTTGGCACATGCTCACACCATGTTATGACTATCCTAAGTCATCATAAGACTTTATGATCCTTTAGTTTTCAACTTGTAGTATCACTTTATGCTTTCATCAATGATGTTTTGTCGCTCTGCATGATTATGGCCATTATTGCTCTCTCGTTTGTCGCTCCCTTACTATTGCTAGCCTTCACTTTCACTGAGTATGTTTTACTCATGTTTCCAACTCCCTAAAACCAAATATTGCCAAAGTGTCCACCATACCTACCTATTAGCATCATTTGCTACTTCCGTGCATATTCAATATGCCTTGTTTTCTTCCAAATAAAATGTTTGCTTGTTATGAGAAAGTTAGTTAGTAAAGCTCTCACGAACTTGATGGCACACTTTATTTTCTTGCATTTAATAAACCTGAACCATTGCGTCCTTCTTTGTTGCGTATATGATTGCGCTTTATAAGTTGAAAGTTAGCAGAACCATGTATCATGGGGAACGCTTTCAACATTGCATTGGTACTTAGTACCTCGTTGACATCATGTTCTTTTGCTTATGGATCCCAGCAGTGTGAAATAAAAGTGGAACTTGTAAGATCATGGAGTTTGCATGTATGTTAGAGAAACGCATGGGCCGCTAGCCTAAGCCATGCTTAATCATGGTGGAAACTTGCAGCATAACCATAATGAGCATTCTATGAAGCATCCTCAATAAAAATCTATGCACATAATAAATAAAAAGATCGCTGAGATGCTCATTGTCTGCTTGCCTTGTCATTTTGATTATGGGATAGCTCCTGTGTCATGTGCAAGGGGTACCCCGTTGGCGGTTCTCTATGATACGTATATACTTACAATGACAAGAGCTTACTCGTGACTGAAGTTGAGTAGCATGAGGATCGGTCTTCGTAAGTAAGGGGAATGAGACTTCGATTTATAACTTGTCAAGCATATCCTCTTAGTTGTGTCACTTTAACCTTAACTATTTAAAGATTCTTATGATAGGGGCAATGAGAGCTCAAAGCTAATGAGTACCATACTTTCAGCATTTGGAAGCCTTTCAAACTTTTCAAAACCTGTTCATTTCCTTGTTGAGTCTCCACACGTTCTATGAGCACTTTCTTGAGAGCATAGTGGCCATTCTTAGTTCTATGTGCATTGTCCCAAGACTTGTTGATTGATGCATACCTTGATATTGCTTGTTTTAAACTATTTGTATCTAGTCACTCTTGTAAACTTTGAAGGTGTCCTATGCATTTATGTTTGCTACTCTATGAGGGGTAAGCTGAATGCCACTATGCTATGTTTTCTTTATGTGAAACAAATAAACGTCTTGCAAAGCATTATTATTCATGAATCTTTTGTTTGTGCCTTTTCATGTTGCAACATAGTTGCTTTGTCTTATTGTTAGAACTTTATCTTTCATGTTATGTTGAAGTACTATGATCCCAGCATTGAATGTTTTACAAATACTTTGATCAAGTTTATGATGGTGCATGTCACCTCAAAAATTATTCTTTCTTTTTATCACTTACCTACTCGAGGACGAGCAGGAGTTAAGCTTGGGGATGTTGATACATTGCAAATGTATCTATAATTTTTGATGTTCCATGCTCGGTTTTATCCACTTTCTTGTGTTTTGTCCACATTTTGGAGTACTTTTCATATGATTTCTTGGACTAACCTATTAACAAGAGCCACAGTGCCAGCTGCCTGTTTTCTGCTGTTTTTGGTTCCAGGAAAGTCAGAAAATGAATATTCTCGGAATTGACGACGGAGAGGGGCGGGGGCCTGACCAGACCACCCCAGTGCGGGCTGGGTTGGCCGCCAGGCATGGTCCGCCGCCTCGGTCTCCTCTTCGCCTATAAAGCCTTGACCTAAAAACTCCGGGGTTCAACGTTTTCTGAAGGATTTCACACGCCAGCCACCACCAGATTCCACAGCACTGTAAACTCCGTTCGGGCACCTGACGGGGGGTGGAGGAGATTATCACCATCATCGTCACCACGCCTCCATCGACCATCCATGTTTCCCCCATCTATGGTGGTATCGCTAGGCTATGGGGATGGTAGATTGGATGAGATCGTTCATGTAATGGCATCAGTTATTAGGGCATGGTGCCTAGTATCTTTATTAGTGCTTTATGACTTGGGTCATCAAGACTATTTTGCTTAATGCTTGTCACTGGGGCCGAGTGCCATGATTTCAGAACTAAACATGTTATTGATTCATTATGATAGTATTGTTTTGGTCTTATCTACAAGTTGTATACACGTTGTTGATGACTTGATGACCCACAAGTATAGGGGGTGTATCGCAGTATTTTCGAGGGAAGTGAAACCCAATTTATTGATTCGACACAAGGGGAGACAAAGAATATTTATAAGCCTTAACAACTTAGTTGTCAATTTAGCTGCACCTGGAAACAATCTTGCTCACACCAGTTTATCAGTAGCAAGAGTATTGTAGTAGGAATAGTAAAGTATCAGTAGTAGTAAAGTAAAGATAGTAGTAACAATAGCAGTAAATAGTAGGATTCGAGTGCGGTAGGCATAGGGATGGATGGACGAGCGTTGCATGGACAAGACAATTCACATGGCAATCAGAACATAGGGTAATTGCAGATAAATAAGATAAAGCATCCAAGTACTAGATAATCCTAGACATGTGTTCCATATATAGTCATACGTGCTCGCAATGAGAACTTGCACAACATCTTTGTCCCGCCAAATGCTTGCAGGGGCCTCAAGGGAACTATCGGCAATTAAGGTGCTCCTTTTAATAGAGCACCGGAGCAAAGCATTAACACTCACAACACATGTGATCCTCACATCAAAGCCATTCCTCCGGTTATCCCGATTTTGCCACTTCGGGGCCTTTGGTTCTGGACAACAACGTGTGTATACAACTTGTAGGTAAGACCATAAACAATACTATCATAATGAATCAATAACATGTTCAGATCTGAAATCATGGCACTCGGGCCCTAGTGACAAGCATTAAGCATAACAAGTCGCAACAAAGTCAAAAAGCACTAATAGTAGATACTAGGCACCATGCCCTAACAATCTGATGCCATTACATGAACGATCTCATCCAATCCCTACCATCCCCATAGCCTATAGCGGGGGATTACTCACTCATAGATGGGGGAAACATGGATGGTCGATGGAGAAGCAATGGTGATGATCATGGCGATGATCTCCTCCACCTCTCCTCCCAGGTGCCGTAAGAAGTTTCGTCCCGAATCAGAAATCTGGTGGTGGCGCGGAGCGGAAAATCTTCGAAAAGGTCAACCCCGAAGTTTTAGGTCAGAAGACATCTTATAGGCGAAGAAGGAGACCGATGGGGTGTCTGGGGCGGCCAGACCACCCCCTGGCGCAGCCAGGCCTAGCCCGCATGGCTAGGTGGTGTGGCCTAGGCCCAGCCCCACTCCGTCTCGTATTCTGGCTAAGGGAGTCTTCTGGTGAAATAGGATTTTTGGCATATTTTCCGGGATTTTTCTTGATAGTTGATTTTCTGCACAAAAACTAGACACCAAGGCAATTCTGCTGAAAACAGCGTCAGTCTGTGTTAGTTGCATCCAAATCACACAAGTTTAGAAGAGAAACAATAGCAAAAGTGTTCAGGAAAGTAGATACGTTTTGTACGTATCACCCTTGCTAGACCAAGTAAAAGTGTATCAAGGCCCACTTTACAAACTTACAAAAACATTTTGCAAATCAATTAAATGGACAGTTAAAAATTGAATCTAGTTCATATGTGAAGATCACACTTTTTCAAAAACCTATCAAACCACTTCCATTTTACTTCTAAAAAGCAAACATAGTTACTCAAGCTTAAGTTAAGATCACTCAAAAATTCCAAAGTAAAATTCTTTCGTCCATTTCCAAAAACACCTGGCCTGCACTAAACTAACACTGCCTAACTTCACTGTTTCCACAGTAATCCCTCGACCATTTCGTCCCCTCTTAACTCCCTTGTCTCCCCTGATCCTAGCCAAGCACCAGACCAAGCCCCTCCTTGCCATGTGCACAGTGGAGCGTTGCCCGTTTTTTGTCATCCCTGACCGACAGTGGGCAGCACGCCAGGAGCCTCGCCGCACTCGCCCACGACGCGCACCAGACATGCCTCGGTCCACCGCCACCCCTTGTCCAAGCCTCGACCCCAGCCGAGCCCTGGACTACCCTAGCTACGCCGCGTCCACCATTTCTGTGCCATGTCCAGAGAGCGCTAGCTCGCCGCACCCGACCGCCTCGCACAGACCGTGCCTCACCCCTGCCTCGCGTGCACTAGCTCGCCATGATCACCCCAACCCCACAGACAACCCTGTTCATCGCCGCATGACCCGCAGCTGCCGCACGCCGTCACAAACACCTCTACGTCCGTGCGGAGCGCCGCACGCTCCCGGCCAAACCACACCGCCCCACGCCTCGCCATTACACCTGTCAGAACCGCCAGGGAACCACGCACCGTCCACTAGCCTCTGCCACGCTGATAGCAGCCTGTAGCATCGTCACCAATGAGCTCGCGCCCGCACTGTTCGGTCCCCTCGTTGTAGTATAAAAGGAGGCCTCCCCTACCTCATCTCCACACCCCAGCACTCACCACTCCTCACTGATCCTCCTCCACTTCTTCCCGGAGCAAGGCGAGCTCTCTCACGCTAGAATTTGGCTGGAGCCCGCCGCTGCTGGAGGAGAAGGGCACCGTCGATTTCGACCACCCCAAGACCTCCGTGACCGCACCTTGAATCGTTGTCGTCTACCATGTCGATCGCCCCCATCGTCGACCCTAGCTGGAGCCCAGGTGAGCCCCGCCAGAACCCCACCGCTGCGCTAGGTCATTTTACTCGCTGGAGCAGTTCGTCGTCGATGATGACTCTCCGTCGTTGATCTGCCTTCTAATCGCACGGCTCAGATTTGCCAATACCACTTCACGTAGTTTAAGTCACTGACGAGTGGACCCCCTCTGTCAGCAGCCCGCTGTGTTGTGCAGTGCAGTTGGGCCAGAGCTTTCCAGCGCTGGCCTAGAGATTCAAATATTGATTTTTCATTTTATTTAAAACCCTATTTTGTCCACAGATTCAAAAATCTATTCAGAGAGATTCATTGAACCAAATTGCATGAATTAAATTTTGCTAGAAAGGTAATTAAATTATCTATCCAAGACCATTGGATTTAAATCATTTAGAGTTAGAGATAACCGATAGTAAAAATAACAAGACAGAGACTTTTGCAACTTCAGACATTTTTCTAAAATCAACCATAATAGCTTTTGAGTTGATTCCAACTCTCAAAAATCCCATTTGACAATACCTATCTGAATATGTAAAAATATTTAGGTTTGCATGCAGTGACATTGGACTAGTACCAAAAGAATGCTATTAGGGCATTTCTAGTCACTTTAAATCTATTAAATAATAATCTTAAACTTAATAAAATTTGACCAACACTTTAAATCACAATCCCATGTATTAGAATATGTGATGATGACATGTGTCCACATGATCCCATATTTTAATTGGAGAATATTAAATCTTAACTAATTTCAATGAGTAGAAATTACTTTTCTCAAATAAGATAAATAAAACTAGTTCTTATTTCATGTGATGATTGTGATGATACTAGATCATCAAGTGTGAGCCTTAGTGTGCTAAATAGAAGTTGTTAAGTATTGTTTGGTGATTGTGTACCTCGTATTTATTTATAGACGATAGTACCGACCCAAGCTACGAGAAGGAGGAGTTCTACCCAGAAGAACAGGAGGAAAACTTCAACCACTACACCAATCAAGGCAAGCCATCATTACTAGCAAGCTAGACCTTGCAATCTAACCCTTGCAAGTTTCTTAACCCAAGAAAGATGCATTAGGCATGCTTTGGTTATATACCTTTGAGTTATACCAATCCCAAGTTTTAATTTCAAGCTTTACTCTTTTACTTTACCAAAGTTCTTTACTTGTAGTTAGTGCTTTGTGAGCTTTTGGAAAGATAGTATATATATAGCATAAAGAGTATAAAACTAGGCCTATACTAGATGTCATTCTATGGCATGAGATTGAAGATTAGCACCCCTCATTAGTGAACACTCTTAACTTAGTGGCTAGTGCTAAAGCATAAAACTTGATCACTTTAGATGGGAATACTTGGTGAAAATGATTATGAAAACCTTGGAATGATGAGTCATTCTATTGAAATGTTTTGACATGTGTTGAGAAACACAAAAGGATTTGATGATGAAAATGTTGAGGCATGAGCCTTAGCCCTTTATAAAAACTGATGGTTGGGTTCGGATGCGATACCATTCCAATTTTACCGTACAACCACAATACCCGAATTGAGTAGGGCTTAGCTAGAAGATTATATGCATTAGTATGGGTTCCCTCGCGGAAGAGGTTTGAGTTGAGACTACCTCGTGAGTGTGAATTGTCCACCTATGCAGTGCCTAGGATGGCAAATGGCCATGGCTGGGAGGCCAAGCTCATAGGGGAGGTGCCTATACTAGAGTGTGTAGAGGAAAGGTTATGATTGATTATCCGCATACTAAGTATGATGATTTAGGGTTATTCCTGACGGATGTATCAAATTTTGTGGTGGAAGTGTACCACCTCTGCAGAGTGTCAAACTATTCGAATAATAGCGTCATTGTCATGGGCGATTGGAGTGGCCATCTTGTCTCGCCAGATGTTTTCAAAATGACTTGTGAAGTGAACTATGACTTTGACTTGACCACAACAGGGTTGTGGATATGAAAACTAGGTTCCCACGTAAGTGATTTAGAACATTTACTTAGTTTTTACTTTGCTTCTAAACTCAGTTTAGATAAACCTGGCTTTTTGCAAATAAACCTAGAGCTTAAGATTCCTATTAGAACTACCGTACTTGTTAGTGATAGTTTGCGAGTACTTAAAGAGTACTCATGGCTTTGTCCTTGGCTATTCCCGTGGCCAGACTATGAGGAGGACTACCAGGATGATGGACAGCAAGACGTCTACGACAACTAGGATCATCTCCCATCATCAGCATTGCCTGTGACCCTGAAGATGGAGCCCACTGCTATGCTTATTATTCCGCTGCTTGTTTGTATTAAGACTAGATCATGAGATCCTTTATTCGTGTAAGACCTTATTATGGTTTGTAATGGATGATGTACTGTGATATCCAATCTGTTATGTCTTGCAAAAATGGTAATCCTGGGATTGCGATGTATGGCATAACAGGCATCTGGGATTAAAAATTCGGGTGTTGACACTAGGACCACCGCCATGACCGTCTTCATCTCCTCATTCTCCCCATCTAGTTTTCACAGCTCAATGCGCCTCCAGTCGCCAGAATCGAGAATTCCCTCCGCCGCCAGACGCCACTGCTCGCTGCCAAGCTTCACACACTCCTGGTGAGCTTCCTGTCTGTGCGGTACTCTCTATTTCGCTGCTAGTCCGCCGTAGCACCACCGCACCGTGAAGCCGAGCCCGCCACCGTAGTAGCTTGTCGGAGATGGAGCTCCAGCAACCATAGAGGGGCGTCGCCACCTCTGTGTGGTTCACCTCGCCGAGCTTTTTCTAGCGTGCCTAACCGCGCTTGCTGGGGTAGCCCGTGTCGCCGATGACGACCACGGTCCGTCGTGCCCGGCCGGAGAGTCCGACGTGGCCACTGCGTGGCTGCAGGGTGGACCCAGCATGGCCCAGGCCCTCCTGACAGCCTCAGAGGCTAGCTGCCTCTACGGTGTAGAAAGTTAGGGTTAGGGTTAGCTGACGTCCGGCTGACGTCATATATGCCTTAATATTTTCAGAAATGTTTTAAATAAGCCAGAAATTGTTATAATCCTATAAAATTCATAACTAATCCATATTTAATCAGAAAAGTATGAATAATATATCAAAATTCTCAGAAAAATGAGATCTGCACTTTAAAAATATAATAATGCATTGTTGATCAACCTAAACCATAGTTAGTTTAGAGGAACATCGAACCCCCCTAATTGCATATGGGATTGTTGGAATGCCAAACCCTCAGCACTCTGAACCCATTTAAATCGATGCTAACCCTAGGGTTGCCATGATAACTTTAATCTGACATACCATTCATGTGCTTGCGCATTGCATGGTTCAAGATGTTGATTGATGCCTTTCTTTCCGGTATTGCTTCTTCGCGATAGGATCCGAGCACGAGATCAAAGTTAACGACACCGAAGATCCATACCTGTCTACTGAAGGACAAGGCAAGTGTAGCCTCTCATTCTGAACCTATGTTTTGCAAAGTATCTGCTTTCTTGCTATATTGCACAAGATTCCAATGTGCTCTTTTGTCAGTAGCTAGAGTTACCTATTTGCTACATAGTTTTCCTGTTGTATCCTTATACACCCGATCCACAACTCGTAGCAAACCTAGGTCTGGCATGTGAGCGTTGCTAGATCTTGTTCGACGGTCAAGCTTACCAATTCTTAGTAATTACGCATGAACCATCCTGATGATGATGAATCGGAGATGCCAAAGAATCTAGAATGGTAGGAGATGGAGACATGATCGGAGGTGACGGATAAACATGCTAAGGCTTGTATGGGAGGCCATGTTGGGTGTGGTTTTTGTAGTCCCATGCTCGGCACCACTAGGAAACGAGTTCTTGCCTTTGGAACCGAGACGAGCGTACAGCCACACGGGGCCTGGAAAACCCCTTAACTAACTAACTTGCCTAGTAAATTCCATGAGTCACATAGTTCGGGCTTTCCATTTGGCATACGCATAGAAAATGTTTTTGAAAGAGGAGGTGAAGGAGGTGCATCATAATAGGTAGGTAAGCGTGGCCGGGGTTGCTTGGGGTCGATGGAGCCCCTGGTAAACCAACCTCACATCATATCTCTAGGGACCGGCTTCGGGATTTAACCCGTTACGGGGAACCCTCCTTAGGGCATGACTCATGGTCTCGGCAACAACAAGGTAAAGGTCATGGTCAACCACCCTCTGTCGGCCCTCCAAGGAAGAGGTCTAATAGTATTTGGCACTAAGAGTCGGTTGGTACGTGTGGGTAAAGTTGTACACCCCTGCAGGGTTAAATCTTTTCAAAAATCCGTGTTCATGGTTATGAACGCTTGGTGACCGAATTCTAAGAGCATAGATAATGTTAACTAAAAGTAAAACTTGTTGTTCCACGTGTGCTTAAGGATGCTTCCTCGGGGGTTCGAGGGGGTGATCCTAGATGAGGAGTTTAGATGTACTTGGTTAACAAGTTCAGATGTTCAAGATGGAGTCGTTGCTCTCTTACCCCGTTTAAAAGTACTCTGTGTAGTCGAGCCTCTACTCTCTCTCTCTTGTTTACAAACAAAGTTGGCTTTATGCAAAGAAAATCTAGAGAAAGCTTTTCTACCCAGAGCATGTAGATACTAGGTTAACTAAGTCTTGCGGAGTACATTCTCGTACTCAGCTTTGCACCATTGTTGTTTTTCTTCAGATGATCTAGTCGCAACTGAAGGTGGGTTCTACGTTGACATCGACAAGTAGTTTGGGGTCCCAGGTAGCAGCCTAAGGACTATGGGTTGGACATCGCTTATGTTTATGGCCTCTTAGGCCCTTTGTTAAGTTTGTTATTTAGAACAACATAATTTGATTTCACTGTTTGGTGTAATGATGGGTCTGTGACCCCTGGTTTGTAATAATCTGATATCCTACTCTGTTAAGAGTTTAAACTTATGCTATTGTATCCCTTTGTTCTATAATGTTACTGAATTATATACTGTGAGTCTCTGAGGTTGGAGTTAAGTTTATCTCGGAGGTTAATCCGAGGTTTGTTTAACCCTAATCCCGGGGGTGTTACAGGTTTTGGTATCAGAGCAGGACTGCCTGTAGGAAACCCTAGTATTGGTCGATGTTGAGTCTAGAAGTTGACAAAACTAATTAAAAGTTGAAAATTAATTGAAAAAACTCTGACTAGGATTCTTTTACTCCTTTTCTGGTGTGATTCTAATGCTAGAGTTTTCTTATCCTATTTGGTTTGAAAAGGTTTTCATTCCTTACCTTTAATTCAAAACTTTTAGGATCTTGTCTTCGGGGTTGTTTTTCTAAGTACTCTGTCACTGGTTTCTATTCCCAGAGTTATCAAGATATCTCAGTTCTGCTTGATGCATAACATCTTAGCACTCCATTGTTATGGTTTGTAAGTCAGCTGGTTAGTGTATACGTTAGTATGATTTGATACTACCATGCTTGATGAGATGATATGTTTTACATCTAGTACCCTTTGGCTTTGAAACCCTGGGCTAACGCCTTCTGTTCTTACAGGATGGGTGAGACTTCTTGAGCTCACACCCGTGCTCAATATCATGGGTCTAGGAATGAGGACGATCCTTCTAATCTTCCTCCACCACCATCAATGGTTCAACTCATGGCTATGTATGAGACCAACCGTGCTGAGAACATGAGGCTCCTTGAAAGGATTGAGTGCAATACCTAGCTCCCAAACAACCAAGTCGGTATCAAGGATTTCATACATCTCACTCCGCCAGTCTACAGCTTCTCCACTAAGCCACTTGATGCAGACTACTGACTTCGCACCATGGAGCACAAATTTCAGGTTGGTCATGTTCATGAAGCTAATTGGGTAACCTTTGCTGCCTACCATCTAGAGGGAGAAGCCAACTCCTAGTGGGAAAATTTCTTGGCAAGAATTCACTGAAGGATTCCGAGCTTATCATATTCCGGAGGGTCTAATGGATGAAAAGAGGGAGGAGTTCCTCAAGCTGAAATAGGGCACTGGTTCTATGTATGATTACCAGCGTAGCTTCAATCATCTTGCACTATGCTCCTGAAGAAGTTTCCACTAATGTTAAGAAGCAAGCTCTTTTCCGCAAGGGACTGGACCTTGATGTTCGTCATGATCTTCATCTGATGGATTTTGGGAATCTGCAAACTCTTGTGAACAAGGTAATGAAAGCAGAGCTTGGAAAGGTGGAGTATGAGGAAACTCGCACGTGTTCTTACAAAGGTTCGAACAAGGCTGGTTCAAGCACCAAGAAGCATCGTGTCTTTGTGCCTTATAGTGTTGTGCCACGTGCTCCTTACACCCCAAGATCTTCTAGATATGCTCCTCACCTGAATGCTACTTCAAGCAATACTGGTGGGACAAACTATCCTGCTCCTGGTACGGCATCAGGTCTTATCTGCTTCAACTGCCGCCAGCCTGGTCACTTTGCAAAGGAGTGTCTGCAAAATAGTTCTACTGAGAGAGCACCACCAAAGAAGTATAACAAGCCTCAAGCTACTGGAAGTGGTCGTCTGACCCATATCTCTGATAAAGAGGCTCGGGAAGATCCAACCGCTGTTATGGGTACGCTTCATATCAATCACATTCCAGCTAAAGTTTTGTTTGATTCTGAAGCATCGCATTCATTCATGTCACAAGCTTTTGCTGAATTGCATGGGATAAGTTTTGAGGGGTTGTCTAAACCTTTGCTGGTTCAATCTCCTGGTTCTAGTTGGCGTACCACCATGGTTAGTCATGGGAACCTAATCAATGTTGCCTCCCAGTTGTTCCCCACTTCTCTTATTGCCCTCAAGTCAACTGTTATTGTTGTCATTTTGGGCATGGACTAGTTGTCCCAATATCAAGCGGTCATTGACTGTGCAACCAAGTCCATGAGTCTGACTAGTCCTGCTGGCATAAGATTCACTTATTGGACCGTAGGGTCACTTTCTCCTTCAGCTGTTTCTATTCCTCAAGCGGAGTTGTATGCTCTTGAAGTTCAACCTCCGTTAGAGATTCAAGATGTTTCCATGGTATGTGAATTCCAGGGAGTTGCCTGGCATGCCACCTGATCAAAGTGTGGAGTTTGTCATAGAGTTGGTCCCTGGAACTGCACCTATTTCCAAGAGACCCTGCCGTATGCCCCCTCATGAGCTAGTGGAGTTGAAGAAGCAATTAGAGGAGTTGGAGATAAAATGATCATTCATCCTAGCACATCTTCTTGGGATGTCCTACAATCTTTGTTAAGAAGCGGGATACCAATATACCACGTCTGGTTGTGGATTATCGCCCTCTCAATGCTATGACTATCAAGAGCAAGTATCCTCTTCCTAGGATCAATGATCTTTTTGATCAGTTAAGCGGTGCTACCGTCTTTTACAAAATGGATTTGAGGTCAGGGTATCATCAAATCAAGATCTAAAAGGAAGACATTCCAAAGACTGCTTTTACTACTTGTTATGGTCTTTACGAGTATAACGGCATGTCATTTGGTCTTACCAATGCTCCAACCACTTTTATGTGGCTTATGAATTCTGTCTTCATGGAGTATCTCGACAAGTTTGTTGTGGTCTACATTGATGATATTCTGGTCTATTCCAAGACTGAAGAAGAACACGCTGAACATCTCCATTTGGTGTTAACAAAACTTCGGGAACATCGTCTCTTCGCCAAGTTCTCCAAATGTGAGTTTTGGTTACAAGAACTCATATTCCTTGGTCATGTTGTTTCTACCGAAAGGGTTGCTGTTATTCCAGACAAGATTCAATCCATTCTTGACTGGGAATCCCCCAAATCCATTAAGGATGTTCGAAGTTTCCTTGGGTTGGCGGGGTACTACTGTCGATTCATCGAGAAGTTTTGTAAGATTGCCAAGCCAATGACTAATCTTCTTAAGAAGGATAAGAAGTTTGAATGGTCTGATAAGGCTGAAGAAAGCTTCCAGGTTTTGAAAAGCAAGCTAACAACTACTTTGGTGCTAGTTCTTCTAGACACTAGTAAAGACTTTGTCATCTTCTGTGATGCCTCCCACCAAGGTCTCAGGTGTGTGTTGATGCAAGATGGTCATGTGGTGGCCTATGCCTCTCGATAGCGGAAACCACACAAGAACAACTATCCAACTCATGATCTCGAGCTTGCAGTTGTTGTTCATGCTCTTAAGCAATGGCGACATTACCTCATCGGTAGTCGTTTTGAGTTATACTCGGGTCATCAGAGTCTGAAGTATCTTTTTACACAACTTGATTTGAATCTCAGGCAAAGAATATGGTTGGAACACATCAAAGATTATGATTTGGGTCTTAACTTTCAACCCGGCAAGGCCAATGTCGTTGCTGATGTGCTAAGTCAAAAGTCTTACTGCAATAATCTGTTGGTCAAACAAGCTCAAACTTCTCTTCATGAGGAATTTTCTTGACTAAATCTTGAAGTTGTTCCTCATGGATTACTTTCTACTCTTGAGGTGAAATCTTCTATAGAGTATGAAATCAAGCTTGCTCAAAAGAATGATTCTGAAGTTGCTGAGATCAAAGAGAACATTGCTAAGGGAGTTGCAAAATGTTTCTCTACTGATGATCAAGGTATTGTCTATTTCGGTAACTGTCTGGCAGTGCCAAAGAGAACAAAGTTGAGGGGTTTAATTCTTAAAGAGGCTCATGAATCACCTCTCTCCATTCACCCTGGAGGTACCAAGATGTATCGGGATCTCCGTCAAAGATTCTGGTGGTCTGGTATGAAGAAAGATATCGCTCGTTTTGTTGCTGAATGTGACGTTTGTCGCTGCATCAAGGCTGAACACCAAAGACCCGCCGGTCTCCTACAACCGCACCATATTCTTGAGTGGAAATGGGATGAAGTTGGTATGGATTTCATCACTGGTTTTCCCAAGACTCAAAAGGGAAATGATGCCACATGGGTAATCGTCGACTATTTGTCCAATGGTGCTCATTTCTTACCTATCCATGAGAGCATTACTGCTAATCAGTTGGCTTATTTATACATCTCTCAGATAGTGGTCCTCCATGGAGTTCCGAAGAAAATTGTCTCTAATCGAGGGAGTTTGTTCACTTCAAGGTTTTGGTCAAGTTTCCAACAAGCTATGGGAACTCAGTTATCCTTCAGTATAGCTTATCATCCTAGCATCGGTGGTCAAACCGAAAGAGTGAATAAAGTCCTTGAAGACATGCTCAGAGCATGTGTCATATCTTTTGGTAAGAACTTGCACAAATGCCTACCTTTTTCTGAGTATCCTACAACAACAGTTATCAGTCCAGTATAGACATGGCACCTTTCCAGTTCTTATACTGAAGAACATGTCGTACTCCTCTCAATTGGTCTGAAACCGGCGAAACAAAGTTCTTTGGACCGAAAATGATCAAGGAAGCAGAAGATCAAGTTTGTATTATACGAGATCGTTTGAAAACTATTCAGTCTTGTCAGAAGAGCTATCATGATTGTCACCATCAACATGTTGAATATGAAGTTGGTGATCAAGCTTATTTCCGAGTCACTCCGTTAAAGGGTGTCCATCATTTCGGTATCAAAGGCAAACTGGCTCCTCGCTATGTTGGTCCTTTCCGTGTTCTTTCCAAGTGTGGTAAACTCGCATATCAATTGGAGATTCCCACAAACTTCCCTGAGGTGCATGATGTCTTCCATGTGTTTCAACTAAAGCGTTGCTTCAAAGACCCTATCCGTGGTGTTGATCACCAAACGCTTGACCTTCAAGAGGATCTGACTTATCGAGAGTATTCTATTAGTATCCTTGATGAAGTCGAGCGCAAGACTCGTCGTCGAAGCATCAAGTTTCTGAAAGTTCAATGGTCTCATCACTCTGAGGACGAAGCAACCTGGGAACGAGAAGATCGTCTTCGATCTAAGTACCCTGCCTTCTTTTCTAAAACTTAGGAATCTCGGGACCAGATTCTTGTAAGGGGGTAGAGCTGTAACAACCCAAGTTTGTAATATATGTAATTATTACTTAAGATCATAAGCATGCATGAATCTTTTGCATTCTTGTTGTGTTTTGGAGATAAGAGGGGATAAAAACCCTAATCTCAAAATTGTTTTCCTTCTCAATTCTATCCCATTTCAAATGGTTTTGATTTGATAAAATGGATCCACATGTGGACCCTACTGTTTATATGCTCAAAAGGTTTATAAAAGGATTCTAAAACTTTGCCTCATTCAAAGATGCTCAAAATGTTTTGAATTGAGTGAAATAAGGAGGGCTTTTAGAGAAAGTAATTAGAAAAGTTTTTCTAGAAAAATATGTGAGCAGAGAGGGAAAAAGGTCGCAGCCCAGCAAGCCAGCCCGCCTCCCCTTTCTTTCCGTGGCCCAGTCGGCACAACACCATGGCCCGTACCGCTTCGACAGTTGGTCGCATCGTCGTCTTCGTCGATGATCGGGAAGCAGCTCCGTGGCTTCGACGTCGCCGTCGGCCATCGCGCGTGCCAAGATTCCCGCCCCGTCATCTATAAAGCTCGGCCGCCGTAGAGGAGAACCCCTAGACGCCACTTCCCCTCCCCCTTATCCTCTCCTTCCATGGCCGGCGAGATCTAGCTCGCTGTCATCGACGCCCTCGCCGTCTCTGGTCGCCCCGAGCACTGCTGAGACCACCACCGTGACCGCCTTCATCTCCTTGTTCTCCCCATCTAGTTCATGCAGCTTGGCGCGCCTCCAATCACCGAAATCGAGAAGCCCTTCGCCACCAGACGCTGCCGCTCACCGTTGATTCAGGCCTCTCCTCGCCTTGCCGCCAAGCTTCACACGCTCCTGGTGATCTTCCCATCCGCACGGTACTCTCTGTTTTGCCGCTAGCCCGCCGTAGCACCATCGCACCATAAAGTTGAGCCCGCCACAACAGTAGCTCGTCGGAGATGGATCTCAGGCCACCATAGAGGGGCAGCGCCACCTCTGTGTGCTTCGCCTCACCGAGCTTTTTCCAGCATGCCTAACCGCGCTTGCTAGGGCGGCCTATGTCGTCGGCGACGACCGCCGTCTGACGCGCCTGGACGAAGAGTTCGACATGGCCACAGGGTAGACCCAGCGTGGCCTGGGCCCTACTGTCAGCCTTAGGGGCTAGCTACCTCTGAGGTGCAAAAAGTTAGGGTTAGGGTTAGCTGACGTCAGGCTGACGTCATATATGCCTTAATATTTTCAGAAATGTTTTAAATAAGGCAGAAATTGTTATAATCTTATCAAATTCATAACTAATTCATATTTAATAGGAAAAATATGAATAACATATCAAAATGCTCAGAAAAATGAGATGTACACTTTAAAAATATAATAATGCATTGTTGATCAACCTAAACCATAGTCAATTTAGAGGAACATCGAACCCCCCTAATTGCATATGGGATCGATGGAATGCCAAACCCTCGGCACTCCGAACCCATTTAAATCAATGCTAACCCTAGGGTAGCCATGATAAATTTAATCTGACATATCATTCATGTGCTTGCGCATTGCATGGTTCGAGATGTTGATTGTTGCCTTTCTTTCCGGTATTGCTTCTTCGTGATAGGATCCAAGCACGAGACCGAAGTCAACGACACCAAAGATCCATATATGTCTACTCAAGGACAAGGCAAGTGTAGCCTCGCATTCTGAACCTATGTTTTGCAAAGTATCTAATTTCTTGCTATATTGCACACGATTCCAATATGGTCTTTTTTCAGTAGCTAGAGTTACCTATATGCTGCATAGTTTCCCTGTTGTAGCCTTATACACCCGATCCACAACTCCTAGCAAACCTAGGTCTGGCATGTGAGCGTTGCTAGAGCTTGTTCGACGGTCAAGCTTAGCCATGCTTAGTAATTACGCCTGAACCATCCTGATGATGATGAATCGGAGATGCCAAAGAATCTAGAAAGGTAGGAGATGGAGACATGATCGGAGGTGACGGATAAACATGCTAAGGCTTGTATGGGAGGCCACGTTGGGTGTGGTTTTTGTAGTCCCATGCTCGTGACCACTAGGAAGCGAGTTCTTGCCTTTGGAACCGAGACGAGCGTACAGCCACATGGGGCCTAGAAAACCCCTCGACTAACTAACTTGCCTAGTAGATTCCATGAGTCACATAGTTTGGGCTTTCCATTTGGCATACGCATAGAAAATGTTTTCAGAAGAGGGGGTGAAGGAGGTGCATCATAACAGGTACGTAAGCATGGTTGGGGTTGCTTGGGGTCGATGGAGCCCCTGGTTAACCAACCTTGCCTCACATATCTAGGGACCGACTTCAGGATTTGACCCATTATGGCGGAACCCTCCTTAGGGTGTGACTCATGATCTCAGCGATAGTAAGGTAAAGGTCGTGGTCAACCACCCCATGACGGCCCTCCAAGGAAGAGGTCTAATAATATTTGGCACTAAGAGTCAGTTGGTACGTGTGGGTAGAGTTGTACACCTCTACAGGGTTAAATCATTTCGAAAAGCCGTCCTCACGGTTATGAACGCTTGGTGACCGAATTCAAAGATCATAGATAACATTAACTAAAAGTAAAACTTGTTGTTCCATGTGTGCTTAAGGATGCTTCCTCAAGGGTTCCAGGGGATGATCCTAGATGAGGAGTTCAGATGTACTTGGTTAACAAGTTCAGATGTTCAAGATGGATTCGTCTCTCTCTTACCCCGTTTAGAAGTACTCTATGTAGTTGAGCCTCTACGCTCTCTCTTGTTTACAAACAAAGTTGGCTTTACGCAAAGAAAATCCAAAGAAAGCTTTTCTAGCCAGAGCATGTAGATACTAGGTTATCTAAGTCTTGCGGAGTACATTCTCGTACTCATCCTTGCGCCATTGTTGTTTTTCTTCGGATGATCTAGTCGTAACTGAAGGTGGCTTCTATGTTGACATCGACGAGTAGTTGGGGGTCACAGGTGGCAGCCTGAGGACTATGGGTTGGACGTTACTTATGTTTATGGCCTCTTAGGCCCTTTGTTAAGTTTGTTGTGTAGAACAACATAATTTTGTTTTGCTATTTGGTGTAATGATGGGTCTGTGACCCCTGGTTTGTAATAATCTGATATCATACTCTGTTAAGAGTTTAAACTTATGTTGTTGTATCCATGTGTTCTGTAATGTTACCGAATTATATACTATGAGTCTCTGAGGTTGGAGTTAAGTTTATCTCGGAGGTTAATCCGAGGTTTGTTTAACCCTAATTCCAGGGGTGTTACACCCGTCAAACAGGGTGCAGAAAACAATCACCCGCCAGGTCAATTTGGCGGACCTTAGAGGGTCGGAGAGCTACGTCACCTTCGACAGAAGCGACCACCCACGTCAGGTCCCTCGCCCAGGCCACTCTCCCCTGGTGCTCGAGGCGCAGATTGGCGGATTCGGGATGAGTTGAGCCTTCATGGACGGCAACAACAGCATCAACCTCATTTTCGCAAGCACCATGCACGCCATGTGGATCCTCTCTCTAGCCTAGAAGCATCCGAAACGACCTTCCACAACATTGTCCCAGGGAATGTAGTATATCCTGTGGGCAAGATCTGGATGGATGTCATCTTCAGTACGCCCGCAAACTTTCAGCGAGAGCGCCTCGAGTTCGAGGTGGTTGACTGGCCCTCACAGTACCACACCATCCTCGGACGTGTCGCGTTCTTAAGGTTCATGGTGGTCCCGCACTATGCATACCTGCAGATGAAGATGCCAGGACCAAATGGCATTATCACCGTCAACGGAAGCTTCACCAAGTCTGATAGCTCCGATAGTGAATTCAACAGAATCTCCCAATCTTTCGGCATGCAAGAAGAACTAGCGAGGCTCAAGGAGTCGATAGACAATAGTATTCCTCCTATGAGCAAGGAGAACACACCAGACCAGTCTTTCGACTCGTCGGTAAACACCAAGGCGGTCAAGGTACACCCAACGGACCCTACCAAGATGGCCCTCATCACCAACAATCTGAGTTCTGCATAGGAACTCACGCTCGTCGAATTCCTTCGTGAGTGCTGGGAAATATTCGCCTGGTGTCCAGTGGACATGCCAGGAGTTCCTAGGGAATTCGCCGAGCACACACTCAATGTGTCTCTGGATGCAAGACCAGTCAAGCAGTCGATGCACCGACTGTAAGAACCATGGGCAAAGGCGGTTAGCATGGAAGTCAACAGACTCCTCGACACTGATTTTATACGCGAAATCAAGGAAATCACCTGGGTAGCTAACCACATGCTCGTTCCCAAAAAGGACACGGATATCCTACAGATGTGCATGGACTTCACCTCCCTCAACAAGCACTGCCCGAAGTACCACTTCCCATTACCACGGATTGACCAGATAATTGACTCCACCGCGAGGTGTGAACGCCTCTACTTCCTCGATGCCTACTCAGGCTACCATCAGATCTAGATGAAGGAAGAGGACCAGGAGAAGACGGTTTTCATCATGCCCTTTGGTGTTTACTGCTACACCATGATGCCATTCGGGCTGAAGAATGCAGGAGCCACCTATCAGCGGTGCATTCAAGCCTGCCTGAAGAACCAGCTCGATCAAATCATTCACGTTTATGTCAACGACATCGTTTTCAAGACCAAGGAGGAAGCTACACTCATCGATGATCTCCATGAGACCTTCGACAACCTCGAACGCTATCAGATCAAGCTAAGTCCATAGAAGTGCACCTTTGGCGTACCATCCGGGCAATTACTCGGGTACCTCATATCTGCCAAGAAAATCGAGGATAACCTAAAGAAGATAAGATCCATGCTAGCCATGGAGAAGCCAAAGAACGTCAAGGGCGTCCAGTAGCTGGCTGGGTGAATCGCGGCGCTCAGCCGATTCATCAATCGAATGGGTGAGAAGGCACTACCATTCTACCGGCTCCTCCGCAAAACCGACAAATTCGAGTGGACGGACGAGGCGCAAGATGCATTCGAAGATCTCAAGCGCCTTCTCTCTACCTCACCTGTGCTGGTAACCCCCAGGGAAAAGGAGCCAATGTTGCTATACATCTCCGCCACCAACTAGGTGGATGGTACCATGTTGGTGGTAGAACGAGCCAAAGTGAACAAAATCCATGGGGTGCAGCGCCCAGTATACTACCTCGGTGAGGTACTGACACCAACAAAACAGCATTGCCCGCATTACTAGAAGCTGGCCTACGATGTCTTCATGACAGCATGTCAACTACGACACTACTTTCAGGAGCACCCCATAGTCGTGGTGAACGACGCCCCGTTGACCACATCCTCAACAAACTTGATGCTATGGGGAGGGTTGCCCTTTGGGCCATTGAGTTGTCCTCGCGGGACATCACCTACGAGCGGCGAGTGGCGATCAAGTCACAGGTTCTACTGGACTTCCTCGTCCACGAGATGGATAATCAGCTCCCCGATACACCATACATGTCCAACCTCTAGACCATGAACTTTGACGGATCCAAACGGAAGGAGGAGCTGGCGCAGGCATCATCCTAATGTCTCCTCAGAGTGACAAGATGTGATACATCCTGCGGGTGAAGTTCCGCGCGTCAAACAATGAGGTAGAGTACGAGGCGCTGATCCACAAGATGCGGATGACCAAGGCCTGCGGTGCCACGCGGCTCATCATTTACAGCGACTCTAACCTCGTGGTCCAGCAAACCATGAACATGTGCGATGCTCTGAGCGACAACATGGTTGTGTACCGCGACCTCTACAACACACTCGAAGGAGACTTTGATGGCTGCGAGTTGCAGCACGTAGGACACGAAAGCAATGAGGAGGCTGACATACTCACCAACATAGGCTCCACATGTGCTTCGGTGCCACTAGGCGTATTTCTCAAGCAGATCTACGAGAGCTCCATCAAGCTTAAGACCCCTGCGGGACCATCTGGCACAACAGGGCACTCGGTGGCTACGCCACCCGAAGAGGTCGAAGGGTCTAGCAAAGCAGAACAAAAGTCCGCACCCGAAGGTCCCATGGAGGTCATGCTAATCGAACCATCTTAGACACAGGCATACATCACATACCTGCTCACTAAAAAGCTTCCAGACGACCTAGCAGATGCGCGACACATAGCGCGACGCTCCAAGGCCTTCACCATCATCAATGGCGAGCTATACAAACACAACATCATGGGCATCCTCCAGCGATGCGTCACCAATGGAGACAAAAGGAGCATCCTCCTCGAGATACACAAGGGTACTTGCGGACATCACGCCGATAGTCGCGCCCTTGTCGCTAAAGCTCTACGAGTTGGATTTTACTAGCCCACCACAATGCGTGACACCAAGGCCATCGTCGAATGGTGCAATGCTTGTCAAAGATTTGCGGATAAGCCGCACACACCAGGCATGGAACTCAGGCCAATACCCGTGGCCTGGCCCTTCGCACAATGGGGACTCGACATGGTCGGCAAGCTGCAGAAATCTTCACCCGGAGGATACGTCTACCTCCTCATCGTTGTTGACAAGTTCACCAAGTGGATCGAGGCCATGCCAGTGACAAACCAGACCGGCGCCACCACCGTCAAGTTCTTCTAGTCCATTGTTTTCAGGTTCGGGGTGTCACACAACATCATCACCGACAACGGGATGAACTTCACCTCGAACGAATTCCAAGATTTGTGCGAAAACTTGGGAATCAACATCAGCTACGCCTCCGTGGCACATCCCCAGACCAACTGTCAAGTTGAAAAGGCCAATGGCCTCGTCTACAATGGCATCAAGAAGAGACTTCTTCGACCACTCGAGCGAGCAGCTAGTTGCTAGGCTAAGGAGCTACCCTCTAGACTATGGAGCCTACGCACAACTCCGAATAGCACCATGGGCTACACACCATTCTTCATGGTGCATGGCGCTAAGGCGGTACTACCCGCAGAAGTGCGCTACAAAGCCCCAAGGGTTGTCGCTTACAGTGAGGCCGAGTCTACGACCGCACTCGAGGACTCCGTAGACCTTCTCGGCGAAGCACGTGAAATGGTGGCGGAGCGATCAAAGATCTACTAGTATAGCCTCCGCAACTACCATAGCAGACGGCTGCATCCAAGGTCCTTCGTCGAAGGATACCTCATCCTACGTCTGAAGTAGAAGGGGCACCTTAAGCTCGAATCCCCATGAGAAGGACCCTATGTGGTCACTGAAGTAATCCCAGGTGGCGCCTATCACCTGAAGGACGTAGAAAGTGGAGTCGAATACTCCAACCCATGGAACATTGTGCAGCTGTGCCGTTTATACCCCTAGATGTTTTTTACTTTACAATAAGGCTACTCAGCCATGCTACTTAGCTGAACAATGTACCTCCTGCTATTCCCTAGATAAATAAAGCTAAGTGCCTCAATTATGAGTCTTGTTGTATTTACTTTTATTCGCATTTTATACTCGGGGGATGCGCCTCCCTGACGACCTCGTCACATGCATAATTGAATACTGCAATGACCTGGATAGCTCACTTTGCTTCCAATCGAACCCTTGATAAACTCCAACCCAGTTGCAAATCAACTGATAGGCTGGCAAGGTGCTGAGATCCAAAAGCGTTAGGCTAACGAAAAGGAATCGCATAAGAAACACACTCGAAATACACATAAGCTAACAAACTTGTATGCTGCGAGGGCGACAAAAGCCCGGTCAAAATACTATACGAGCTTTACAACACGTATACCTCCTATGCAGGTTAAAAACTACCCTAATGGCACTGAAGAAGTACGTTGATGCGCTCGTCGAACAGGTTCACAATGTTCTCTGCGGGTTTGATGACTGCTCGATAGTGCAGAACTATGTTCCATGCTATTCCTATTGGAGGTGCTGGCGGACCTTATGTGATAGCATCCAGGTCCATGTCCGGACATTGCATATGCACAAGTGCAAGCGCCGCTTTGGCACCTGCGACAAGTTGCTGGTGCACGCACTCGCGGACAGCACCGGCATCGCGAAACTTCCGCAGCAGCGACAACATAGTCGCAGGAATTGCATCCAGCGGATACATTGGCGTGAAGATATGTCTGAACGACAACCACAACATCTTCAAAAGATTCAACACCCACGAGATGCGATCCTGTAGGGTCGCCAATACGGTGGCCCGATCTCGATCGGTCCAGAAGAAACCCCAGACTTCTAGATCCGCCTGGTTTAGGCAATTCAGTCGAATGCTGATTCGGTCCTTCTCTTCCTGCAGAATGAGATTCACAACCGCGCATGCAAAACAATATACGCCAGTCAAATTCATGGCGAGTATGGAACAACGTACGACGGTCGAATAAAGCTCATAGCACAAATTTCTCATTGACCTGAGGAACTTCTCCAAGCATATACTTCTCCCGCTCGACGACTTTCTCCACTTTTGACTTCCACACATCGACATAACCACGGATGATCAATGTGTCCCACTCCAAATGCTTCACGCGGTCACGCAAGCGCGACAAAAGTGACAACTCTTCCACTCTAGATGGTGGAGAGGCCAAGGGCGTGGCTGTAGATGGCAGATCCTGCACACCACTCGACGACCCCTAACCAATCAAAAATCCGAAGTATAAGAGCTCTTGAAGCATGGAATTCAGGATCAAAAGAAGCAAAAATAGAAGATTTATACATCAAACTTAACACAAGTTCTGACCGGGACACCCCCACAAAAGTACTTCAGGACAACCTAAGGTCCTAGCATCGCTACACAGAAAACAGAAAGGCAGCTACGCCTACGAGGGCTTTGCGGACTCCATGGCAACCCCCGATGTCGTGGCCTTTGCAGCAGCAGCCCCCGACGATATGGCCTTATCCGTGCTCAGTCTCTTCTTCTCAGCGGAGTACTTCACGAGTGTCGCTATGAGTCGAGGCATGTACTTATGATAGTGAGCAGCAAAAGGAGCGAATGCTACCTCTTCACCGTCCACGGTCATCGGCACCCTCTTCGTGATCTTGCTCACATCGAGACCAGCACCACAGGCTTGCGCCATCACCAAGACGAGAGACGCGCCCGCTCCTTTTTGAGGTTGCTTGTACTCTGCTGGTACGCATTTAGTGAGAGAGTCTGCAAGATCGCACACATCTTCAATCGCCTTGGCCTTCGACATCTAATCCTCGCAGAGATGACGAAACATGACCTTGGACTTTTGAAGTGCGTCAGTGGCGGAAGCACTGTGATCTTTGATTGCGGCCATGACGCTAGCCAGCACATCCTCGCGAATGAGTGCCTAACGGTTGAAATCAACTTAGGGCCGCATCTGTGAGAATCTAGCAGTCAAAGACTAATAAGAGAACAAAATATAGGATGCAGTTTTACATCCAATTAAAGTAAAGTCCTATCGGAGAGAGCCTGAGCAGCCGAAAGAAGTTGTTCTGCGAATGCTTTCTCTCTGTCGGTCGCAACAGCAATCAAGTCCTACTCGCGCTTCTTCGACTCCGTCCTCAAATGCTCGAGGGCTTTGAGTGCCTCATCCCTCTTGATCTACGCTACACTAAGCCCCTTTTCGAGGGAACTCAGCCGATGAAGAACGTCCTTGTTCTCCTCTGATAAATGAAGTAAGCATGTTAGGCACAGTCGAAGTCCCTCTTCGGCAAATCAAGCAAAGAAAAGTAAACCTACTCTGAAGCTGGCAGTGGTCAGTATCCAGACGCACATGCTCCTGGCCGAGGCGAACAATTTCCTCGCCTAGATGAACTGCTTCCTGGAGGAAAGGCTGCAGAAGAAGATATATCAAGGGAAGAAATTGACTCGGAGGCTCTTCGAGTGCTAGGACAAGGTACACTTTCGTGGTCACCCGACGACTCCGGAGGTTCTTTTTGGATAAGCGTTCGGACAAGAACCCTATGTTCCCCCAATTTGGGAGAACTCGAGGAACTCGCGCCAGAGGTGGCCGCCGTCTTTCGGGAGCGCTCGGATCTTTCCACTCCATTGCCGTTTGAATCCATGACTCCTATGTCCTCCAAGTCGCGGTACGTACCGGACGATGACGACGCGGTTACACTTCAAACAAGCATATGAAAAACATTTAGCACAAGGAAACTGATGGCAAGAACAACTTCAAACCACAAGCAAGCAGTTAAAACTCACCCGTTAAAATTGTTGAGGTCGAAGACCTCATCCTGCTTCTCCTTTAGCTTCCTCGGCCTCTTCAGCGGTGGAGGGGCCACACTATGAATAGGCACTGCCGGAATGGGATCCGCGGTACCTATCTCGGGCGAAGGATCCCCTGTTGTGGACGCATCCGAATCCTCGCTTGGGGAACGCTTGCGAGTGTCACCTTCACTGTACTCGGGGGCTCCCTGCGCATCGACGACGGGCATAGTCAACCCTGATTCATCCTCCTTCATAGTGTTGGGAGGAAGTATCCCTGCTGGTTGAGGAGGTAGTGAACTCTCAACCTTCTAGTCCTGTTGCATAAAAGACAATATCATTAGATTACAACTACAATTGTCCCACGGACAAAAAGAGGAAAAATACTCTAGTAACAGAAGATTACTGCAGGAGGAGGACGAGTCGCAAGGAAAGGTAGAGTGCTTGATTCCCCAGGAATAGAATCTTTCAGAGTAAATTTGGTCAGTGCCCTGATTTTCTTGTCAAACTCCACTAATGTCATATCCTCAGGGGATATGTGTGTCGGGTCCATCACGATGGTCCAGAGATACATTGGATATGCTCTAGCCTGCAGCGGTTGCACCTAATGCTACAACCATGTTCGAATAAGGTCCACGCCTGTGAATTCCTTGTCACGGATAAGTTGAAGGTCTAGCACCCAGCAATACAAGACCTCTACCTCCTTCTCTTCGCCTGGCATCACGACATTCTTCCAGGACCTCTTTCTCCTTAGTTCAGCATTTGGATCAAAGGGGACGAGGCCGAAGCTTTTGCTGTTTGCCTTCTCGTCTCGAATGTAAAACCACTTTCCCTCCATCCTTGGGTGGATTTGACGAGATTGAGGCTAAAGTATTGAACATGGGAGTCGATGGATATACCGCAGCCCACAAGATCGTACACTACAGACCCTGGCCCTGACTGCCTCTTCAATCTAAACAACTTGTTGAAAAGGCCGAAGTGTGGCTTGATACCGAGCCATCACTCACAGAGAGTGATGAAGCATGCAATGTGCATGATAGAGTTGGGAGTCAGCTGATGGAGCTGAATCCCGTAGAAACAAAGCAACCCTCGCATGAATTTGTGGAGGGGGAGAGAAAGACCTCGAAGATTGAATGCAATAAACATCACCCGAAACCCGGCACGAGGGTCGGAAATTACCTCCAGTCCAGGGATTCGGCAATCATATTCATTATCCGGAATCAAACCAGCCTGGCGGTGCATCTGGAGTTCATGAGGCTTCACAATAGAGCACCGCCACGACCCGTTGGTCACACAGGTCATAGCGCCTTTCTTCTTCATGGCCACAACAGTAGTGCTGGATCCAGTGGCGGCGGTGGCCTTCTTCTTTGTCACGGTGGTAGTGGCGCTAGATCTCGCGGCAACGATGCCCTTCTTCTTCCCCATTCTCCTTTGGCGGAGGGGCCGGAGAAAATAGCTAGGAAAAGCTTAAGGACGTCCAGTGCGGTGGGGGAAGTGTGGAGCAATGAAGCAGAGGAGAGCAACAATGGCAGTGGCACGAGGAAGATGATGATGCAAGTGCGGAAGTTACTGCCTAAACTAGCTACTTAAGTGATGGTGAAAACCCATCTGATGGTCGACATTTCTCTGCTTCAACGTGTGGCACACATCAACAAAGACATGTGGCAATGCGTACACTTAACCGTCGCTGCATGATCCCTACTCAGCACAAAAATCGAGGAGACACAGTTAAAACCCCAAAAATTACGTGTGACTAGTCAAATTCGGGTCAAACCTTGGGACCCACCATCGTCACATCCCATCAGCACTGCTCACGCCGGTGGATGAGCTCATCCAATCATAAGCAATGATGTCATTTGCACTAGCCTTGGCAGCTTGCCTCAGGCCAAAATGTGCAACAGTAATTTTTTGTTCGAATTCTTTAATCTTTGCTCGTGTCTACGACTTGACAAAACACTCATGGGCTAATCCTAATAGGAGCATTGTTCATGCACCCGAGTATTTTCTGGGTCCAGTGAACAAGCCACCTATACAAGAATACAAGGCACTTACATCTCAACCCCTCCTTCGAATCAACGATTCGATTGCGGACTCAGGCACTACTCCCATAGGGAGCGCTGGAAGCTCAATTGATAGCAGTCGCTAAAGTTCAAAGTCCTCACTCGAGTCCAGCACTCCATATGAAAACAAAAAATAGTTGTCCATGGAAAAAAGTGTTGACCACGTCCGCACCATGAGCACTTGAAGCATTCGGCGACTCCGCCTCACAAGGAGACAACATCTCCTAGGCCACCCGAATCACCTTCACGGTGAAAAACATTCGGTTGCCACGTTTACAACGTGAAGATAGGACCTGCGAAAGGCCTGGCAACGCACCTACTACGCTCTACTAGAAATAAACCATGCCTACAAGCATGATGAAAAATCCTTTAAAGACGCGTTGAGTGCTCATATCAAAACACTGGAATTTGACTCTATAAGACCTCCATCGGCAGGAGTCGAATTACGCCAGCACTATTTAGAATTCGAGTTCAGGGACTCGAGTTTGAGTAGATAGTGTTGTTTTGCCCTAAGGCAGTTAACTGATCCTGATCTGTCGGATGTATCAGGCACACATATCGACAATCCCTATGACACAAACCGCAGCACCTGAAAGCACATTCATATGAACTTGCATTCCACGCACTCGAAGACTTTATAGTCTCCACCTGAATCTACAATTCGGCTGGACACTTCAGGGCTATTGACATGGTATACCCTATGGGTACTCGTGTTTAGCCTATACGGTCCAGCCCAAGAGGAACCCACGGGACAACTGAAGCCCAACAAGGATTCGGGTGGCCCAAGTCCGAATGAAGGCGACTCCATGAAGGACACGGCAAGCAATAGATAGATTTTCAAAAGGGTAAAACCCTAATCTGTAACCGACTCGTCCTGCTATCTCGAGACCTAGCCTCCCTATATACAGGCTAGGAGGGGGCAGCGAGGAGGATATTCGCAACACTAGCATGCACCTCGCCCGATTACATGTACGCACCCATGTAACCTTCGATTCCTCGATAATCTAAGAGCAGACAAGTAGGAGTAGAGTCCCTTCCGAGGGCCTGAACCTAGATAAACTGTGTGTCCCTGATGTGCTTGTTTGCTAGCAGATCGACACCTCCAGCGCTCCCCAATCCCTCAAACCTGAGTCCATCAACGATGGGTGATGGCTCAAAATATATTCGAGCTTGTTGGGAACCCCAAGAGGAAGGTATGATGAGCACAGCAACAAGTTTTACCTCGGTTATGAAACTAAGGTTATCGAACCAGTAGGAGAAAGGAAACACCTCCAAGATGTTGTTTCCAACTTGGAATCCTGCACAACACAACCACAGAACTTTGCCCCAACTTACAGTGAGGTTGTCAACCTGACCAGTTTTGCTGAAAACAAAGGATTAAACGTATTGTGTGGAAGATAGTAATTGCTTGTAGAAAGTAAACAGTAAACAATAAATAGATGGTAGATTGATGGTAAAAGAATGGACCGGGGTACATAGTTCACTAGAGGTGATTCTCCTTAAGATAGATGACATGTTGGGTGAACAAATTACAGCGGGGCAATTAATAGACCCGAGAAAGCATACATGCATCTACTAATCATCTTGACTCCTATGAGATTTGATTGGGCATTACAACATTATACATAGAACGTAATCCAACAACATCTATGACTAATAATCCACCTTCAGGTTATCATCTGAATCCCCTCCAGTATTAAGTTGCAAGCAATAGATAATTGCATTAAGCAAAGTGTGTAAAGTAAACAATATGATTGTCCCATGGACAAAGGATTGTTGTTTTCTCCCTAGTAGCAATAGCACATCTAGTACCTTAGAGATTCCTGTCACTTCCCCAGATTACTAGAGGCATGAACCCACTATCGAGCATAAATACTCCCTCTTGGAGTTGCTAGCATCTACTTGGCCAAGATAGCTACTAACAATAGAAAGCATGCAAGATCACAAATAACATAGACATGATAGAATCAATAATCAATCTGAAATAGCATCTCAATATCCATCGAATCCCCGCAAAAACAACATGTAAGATTACAAATAGATGATCTTGATCATGAACGGAGCTCACAAGATCTAAACATGGTAGCACAAAGGAGAAGAACCAACCATCTAGCTACTAGATGGACCCGTAGTCCAGGGATGAACTACTCACGCATCACACCGGAGGCAGTCATGGTGATGAAGAAGGCCTCTAGGGTGATCTCTCCCCTCCGACAGGGTGCCGGGAAGAGCTTTAGATCCCTCCCGATCTAGGGATGGAGATGACGGCGGCTACACACTCTTTCATGGAATTTTGATTGGGTACTTAAGGTTTTCGTCCCCGGAGGCTTTTATAAGCGAAGGGGCAAAGTCGGTGGAGGCTCGAGGGTCCCACACCAGGTGGCGGCGGACCTAGGGTTGGCCGCGCCACCCTAGGTTGTAGCCGCCTCGTGACCCCCCCTTTGGCTGCCCTCCGGACTTCGTGTTGCTTCAGGTAAAATATTGACTTTGGCTTTTGTCCGGTCCAATTCCGAGAATAATTTCTTACTAGCTTTTCTGAAACCAAAAATAACAGAAAACAGGCAACTGGCACTGTGGCATCTTGTTAATAGGTTAGTTCCATAAAATGTGTAAAAATACTCCAAAGTGTGGACAAAACATAAGAAAGTAGATATAAAACAAGCATGGAACATAAAAAATTATAGATACGTTTACAATGTATCAACATCCCCAAGCTTAACTCCTACTCGTCCTCGAGTAGGTAAGTGATAAAAAAGAATAATTTTTTAGGTGACATGCACCATCATAATCTTGATCAAGGTATTTGTAAAACATTGATAGCTGGGATCATAGTACTTTAACATATCATGAAAGATATAGTTCTAACAATAAGACATAGCAACTATGTTGTAACATGAAGAGGTACAAACAAAAGATTCATGAATAACAATGCTTTGAAAGACGTTTGTTTGTTTCACATATAGAAAACATAATGAGAATGGCATTCAGCTTGTCCCTCATGGTGTAGCAAAACATAAATGCATAGGACACCTTCAAAGTTCATAAGGGTGACTAGATACAAATAAGTTAAGAACAAGCAATATCAAAGTTATGAATCAATCAACAAGTTTTGGGGCAATGCACATTAAACTAAGAATGACCACTATGCTCTCTCAATAGGTGCATAAAGATAGAAGATGGAGACTCAACGTAAAAGTAAACGAAAGACCCTTCATAGAAGGAAGCAGGGATTCAAGTCTCATAAAGAGCTTTCAAAAATTATGGTACTTATTAGCTTTCAGCTCTCATTGCCCCTATCATAAGCATCTTTAGGTTATTAAGGTTAAAGTGAACAAATATGAGGATATGCTTGACAAGTCATAAGCTGAAAATCTCATGCCCCTTACTTATGAGTACCGTTCCTCATGCTACTCAACTTTAGTCACAAGTAAGTTCTTGTCATTGTAAGTACATGTGTATCATAGAGAAGTGCCAACGGGGTACCCCTTGCCCAATGATACAGAAGCTTTCCCATATCAAAAAGACAAGGCAAGTAGACAATGAGTATCTCAGCGATCCTTTTATTTCTTATTTGCAAAGGCTTTTTTTTATTTTTTTTCTTTCCTATTTGCATAGGTTTTTTTATTGAGGATGCTTCATAGATTGCTCACTATGGTTATGCTGCAGGTTTCCACCATGATTAGGCATGGCTTAGACCAGCTGCCCAGGCGTTTCTCTAACACATATACGAACTCCATGAGCCTTACAAGCTCCCCTTTCATTTCACACCGTCGGGATCCATAAGCAAAAGAACATGATATTAACTAAATAAAGTGCAATGTTGAAAGCCTTCCCCATGGTAACATGGTTCTGCTAATTCACAACTTACAAAAATCAAGCATATACGCAACATAGATGGGCACAATGGTTCGAGTTTATTAAGTGCAAGAAAAGTAAAGTGTTCCATCAAGTTCATGAGAGCTTTAAAAACTAATTTTCACATAACAAGTTTAATTCGGAAGGTAGATAAAAACATGAATATACTTGGAATGGTAATAATGCTAATAGGTAGGTATGGTGGACTCTTTGGAATAACTTGGTTTTATTTGGAGTTGGATGCATGACTGGAACTCATACTTGGTACATGTGGAGGCTAGCAAAAGACTGGGAGTGACCAACTAAGACAGCAATAATGGCCATAATCATGCAAAGCGACAAAACATTATTAATTAAAGCATAAAGTGATATTACAAGTCGAAAAATAAATGATCATAGAGGCTATGGTGACTTGGTATAGTCTTAACATGGTGTGAGCATGCGCCAAGTCAACCCAAATAAAGCATCAAAGAAGAATACCACAATATTATGCTTTTATATGCTAAAACAACGCATGATTCTTTCAAGGCACATTAAGCAATCTCAATTGTTTGTAACAAGTCATGCTACAGCAATAATCACTAAGCATAAAGTCAAAGCAATATCAAACATGACATGACAAAGCCTAGGCCACAGTCAAAACAAGCTCCTTTTATACCACTTATAAGCATGAACTTTTCTACTCTTTTCCAATCCAAATCAACTTATTTGAAACTATGTATGAATGTGGGGGTCCAACCAATTTATTCAATAAAACTAAGGAAAAGGAAACTAAAAACAAAAATGAATATGCTCCAAGAACAACACAATTGTGCATGAAACAATAAAATTGAAGTGTTTGGAAGAAAACCTGAGTTTTTTATTGATGAAGAAGGGGATGCCTTGGGCATCCCCAAGCTTTGACGCTTGTACTTCTTGAATATTTCTTGGGGTGACACATGTGGCATCCCCAAGCTTGAGCTTTTATCCATACTTCATCTTATCACGTTGTTCTTCCCTACACTTTAATATTTCCTTCACACAATCTTCATTAGCTACATTAGTGTACTTAAGATAAAAAGTCTTTAGTTTTAGTTTTAACACAAGAAAAACTTCCATTAAAAAACAAGCTACTGTAGCACTTCCTTTTAAAAGTTCAAATGATCAAAGAGAACTCGAAGAGAAAGAGATTAAGAGGCAAATGCAAATAATGGCAGAAATCTGTCAAAACAGACCAGCAGGTAAAAACCGATGTTTATAAGACCTGTTGTTGCTCAAATAGAAAAGTGTTAAACTAACTAAAGTTGGATAACAACCTGGGGCAGAAGCACAAAAAATTACAGCTCAATCCGACATACAGAGATTTTTCACGAATTTTTACAGCGAAGCACAAAAATCTGTTTCGGGACAGCAACTTTCCCAAGTCTTATTTCTCTCTCATTAGAGGTTACTCTTGGCACAAAAACCACACAAAAAGGATAAGGAGAGGTTATTACTGAGGCAATAACTTCCAAGACTCAACAAAAGAAAAATTTATTACCTAAAAATTTGGGTTATCTCCCAATAAGTGCTTTTCTTTAGCGCCTTTGAGCTAGGCATAAGAGGCAAGAATCAGGTATTCTCAAATGAAGAAGCATTAAGAGCAAATTTTGTTTTAATAGGAGAGGAAAAATGAATCTTCTATCTCTTCTTAGGGAAGTGTTCTATACCTTTCTTGAGTGGGAATTGATATTTAATGGTGCCTTCTTTCATATCAATAATGGCACCAACAGTTCTAAGAAAAGGTCTTCCCAAAATAATAGGACAAGAAGCATTGCATTCAACATCCAAAACATAGAAATCAACGGGGACATAGGTATTGTTAACCATAGTAAGAACATCATTAATACTCCCCATGAGTTTCTTTTTAGCATTATCATCAAGTTGGACATTTAAATAACAATCTTCCAATGGTGGTAAATCAAGCATTTCGTAAATCTTTCTAGGCATAATAGAAACACTACTATCACATATAGAGCTTTGAGATCAAAATCATTCACTTTCATATTAATGATGGGTTCCCAACCATCTTCTAATTTCATAGGGATAGAAGCTTTATGTTTCATCTTTTCTTCTTTAATTTTTATGAGAGCATCAGTAATGTGTTTTGTAAAGGACATATTCATAGCACTAGCATTAGGACTTTTAGCAAGCTTTTGTCGAAACATAATTACTTCAGAGATATTGCAACCATCAAGATTAAAATCATAATTACCATCCAAGGTAGTAGAGCTATTGTTTCCCATATTTCGAAGAATTTCAGCATTTTTATTAGAAAAGGTTCCATTTGTTTTAGGCATTGTTGCTAAAGGAATGGGGATTTCATGTCGTTTACTAGCATCAACATTAGTGGTGGTGATAGTACAAATACTATTATTTCTAGCAATTTCATCTTCTCTTTCCCACTTAGCATGCAATTCAGCTAACAGTCTAACATTTTCATCAATTCTAACTTGTATGGCATTAGTAGCAGCAAAGGGATTTTCAATGGTTTAAAGTTTAGTAGCCATTTTATTAATCAAAGAGGATTGTGCTTCAGACAAAGATGATATATTTCTTTTAGCATTTGAAAGTTTTTCCTCAATAGTTTTATTGAAAGCAGTTTGTTTACTAATAAAATCTTTAAGCATGACTTCAAGTTCAGAGGGTGCACTTCTATTATTGTTGTAGGAATTTCCATAAGCATTACCATTATTGGGAGGATATGGCCTATAATTATTATTACCAAAATTATTCCTGTAGGCATTGTTGCTAAAATTATTATCTCTAATAAAGTTCACATCAACTTGCTCTTCTTGAGTGACCAAAGAGGCTAAGGGAACATGATTTGGATCAATATGAGCTTTCCCATTAACAAGCATAGACATAATAACATCAATTTTATCACTCAAGGAGGAGGTTTCTTCAACAGAATTTATCTTCTTACATTGTGGAGCTCTCTCAGTATACCATTCAGAATAGTTAACCATCATATTATCCAGAAGCTTTGTTGCAGCACCCAAAGTAATGGTCATAAAGGTACCTCCAGCAGCAGAATCCAGTAGATTTCTTGAAGAATAATTCAGTCCTGCATAAAAGGTTTGGATAATCATCCAAGCAGTCAGTCCATGAGTTTTTAATAGTGTTTTCAAGAGTATTCATTTTTTTGATTTTTTAATATAAAGAAGCAAACTAGTACAACTAATTTTTTGTGTTTTTGATAAAAGAAACAAGCAAACAAAGCAAAAATAAACTAAGCAAAACAAAAAAAAAGTAAAGAGATTGGTTATGAGGGACACCCCTTGTGAAGATGTCCTTGACTCCCCGGTAACGGCGCCAGAAACAAGGTTTGATACCTTAAAATATATTCGAGCTCGTTGGGAACCCCAAGAGGAAGGTATGATGAGCACAGCAGCAAGTTTTCCATCAGTTATGAAACCAAGGTTATCAAACCAGTAGGAGCAAGGAAACACCTCCAAGGTGTTGTTTCAAACTTGGAATCCTGCACAACACAACCACAGAACTTTGCCCCAACTTACAGTGAGGTTGTCAATCTCACCGGTTTTGCTGAAAACAAAGGATTAAACGTATTGTGTGGAAGATAGTAATGGCTTGCAGAAAGTAAACAGTAAATAGATGGTAGATTGATGGTAAAAGAATGGACCGGGGTACATAGTTCACTAGAAGTGATTCTCCTTAAGATAGATGACATGTTGGGTGAACAAATTACAGTGGGGCAATTAACAAAAACTGAGAAAGCATACATGCATATACTAATCATCTTGACTCCTATGAGATTTGATTGGGCATTTCTACATTATACATAGATTGTAATCCAACTGCATCTATGACTAATAATCCACCTTTAGGTTATCATCCGAACCCCCTCCAGTATTAAGTTGCAAGCAACAGATAATTGCATTAAGCAAAGTGTGTAAAGTAAACAATATGATTGTCCCATGGACAAAGGATTGTTGTTTTCTCCCTAGTAGTAACAGCACATCTAGTACCTTAGAGATTCCTGTCACTTCCCCAGATTACTAGAGGCATGAACCCACTATCGAGCATAAATACTCCCTCTTGGAGTTGCTAGCATCTACTTGGCCAAGATAGCTACTAACAATGGAAAGCATGCAAGATCACAAATAACATAGACATGATAGAATCAATAATCAATCTGAAATAGCATCTCAATATCCATCGAATCCCCGCAAACACAACATGTAAGATTACAAATAGATGATCTTGATCATGAACGGAGGTCACAAGATCTAAACATGGTAGCACAAAGGAGGAGAACCAACCATCTAGCTACTACATGGACCAGTAGTCTAGGGATGAACTACTCACACATCACACCGGAGGCAGTCATGGTGATGAAGAAGGCCTCCAAGGTGATCTCTCCCCTCCGACAGGGTGCCGGGAAGAGCTTCAGATCTCTCCCGATCTAGGGATGGAGATGGCGGCAGCTATAGACTCTTTCGTGGAATTTTGATCGGGTACTTAGGGTTTTTGTCTGGGAGGCTTTTATAGGCAAAGGGGAAAGGTCGGTGGAGGATCGAGGGGCCCACACCAGGTAGCGGCGCTGTGGCATCTTGTTAATAGGTTAGTTCCAGAAAATGTGTAAAAATACTCCAAAGTGTGGACAAAACATAAGAAAGTAGATATAAAACAAGCATGGAACATCGAAAATTATAGATACGTTTACAATGTATCAATGGGCATTGACGAGTTAACCCCTCGTCAAGGCTCTTTGTCGTGGGCTTTACCCAGAGGGCACATGGCAAAGGCCGGTTCACGGAGACAACCGGGCGCATGGCAACGTGTCTTATCACGGCAAATGTGATGGTACATGGAAACATGTTGCCTCACAACAACGACAAGGCACACGACAAAGGATTCAACACGGCAACGAGAATCGCATGTCGTTTGGGCACAGAGTGCCCACTATCTACTTTACTTTGCCAAGCACAAGGAAAACACACGGCAAAGGTCTTTGTCATGTATCCCAAGAAAAGCGCACGGCAAAACCTCTTTGTCGTCACATACGTTGTCATGCCCTCTTTGTCGTCATGTACGTTGCCATGCCCTCTTTTCTGTGTGCAGTGACACGGTAGTTCCTTTGCCGTGAGTTTATCTGTCTTTGCCGTGTCTTCCTGGTACACGACAATGTCACAGATTCCTGTAGTGATATCTCTAATGTTCATAATAGTTTGTTGGGAAGATGATGATCAATGTTTCTTGATCATGGACTTGACAAAAATAGTCAACTAATAACGAGGTCACTTAACAAAGTGATGGACACACCCGACCTTAAAATTGCAATGTGATCCAGTCACGATGTTCAATGTTGCAATATGTAGCAAAGCGTAGTAACTTAATCCTTTGACCGTGAGATCATGTTTAATCACTATCTCCCGCGGCTGCTTTGATCACATGAACCGTCATCTCCGTAACTTGGTAGCCATAAAGGTGTTTGTTAGGTATTTCAGAGGAATAGTTGAGGCGTATGTATCGAGATCAGGATTTGCCTATCCGATTGACGGATAGATACTCCTGGGCCCACTCGATGAGATTACATCAATGATCTTGCAAGCATGTGACTAGGTCATAAGGATATAATATCACGAGAACGAGTAAACGTGTTTGTCAGTAACAATATAAAACTTTATATGAATACACGAGATCAGGTCTTGGATAAACCAGGTATCATTGTGCAAAAGGAATAAGACTCTATGTTTAGAAAGTCCAAGCGAATAACCAAATTCATGAAATATGAAGGGACCATCATGTGTTTCCAGATACCGTTGTTGGTCAATGATCGGAGAGATGTCTCTATCATGTCTGAATATTCCCAAACCGTAAGGGTAGCACGCTTAAGTGTAAAAGACGTTGCGGGTTGATTCGCAACCGATAGAGAAATAGGAAGAGAGAACTAGAAGAGTTCCGGAGAAATGCCGAAGTATTCAGAAACTATTCAAAAGGAGTTTTGAATAAGAAGGATTTAAATAAAGTATATTTTAATATTTAATTAGTGAACTAATATTAAATGAAATTATTTAAATAAAAGAAAAGGGGATATTCTCCTACATGGGCCCTTCCTAGGAGGGAGGAGGCCCAAGAGGGGAGGTGGCTAGGGCCAGGAGGGCCCAGGCGCTAAGGTGGGAGGCTCCCACCCTATTGGCCACCCTTGGTGGGTCAGGCGCGTGGGTGGGGACCACCCCACTGCCGGTGGCCACCCTCCTCCCACCTATACAAGGTTTAGTCCCATCCCGGGACTTGGAGGGTGGGAGTACCTAGATTTTTCCTATATATATGGGTGTCATTCCACTCCAAATCCTCATCCTACAATTGGCCTTTGTCATTCTCTCTCTACCCCCCTCTTTCCCTCTCGTGCGTGTTCCCAAGTTTGGAACGTTCTCCACGAGGCAGAGAGTTCTCCACCTATCGCATGCTGTCATGCTGCTGGAATTAGTTCTGATCTTCTTCTTCCTCTACCTTGCTAGACCAGGGCCCAGGAGACGTCTTTTACACCAGACGTGTGTAGAACTCGACGAGGCACCGCCATTAGTGATGTTGGACGCTTGGATCCTTCTATACCTTGAGGCCTGCTTCGCTCGGCTTCATTAATAATGTTTGTGCAGGAACGTAATCCCGTGTTTGGTCATCAAAGGTATAAATACCATATCCCGCTCGTTACTATACTTCTCTATAGGTAGATCTTGGGTTGGTGCGTTCTCATAGTAGGAATTTATTTGTTTTCTTCCACGGAACCCCTTTAGTGGGATCAGAGAAATCTATGCATAGATATACCAGTACGAGTAGAACACACGTGGATTGTGTGGGCACTGATTTTCTAATTGCTACCCTCCCACGTGTACTTGCTAATATCACGACAATGATGGATGAAGCGGCTCAGATAAACCTTATGTGTAACCTTACGCGAGACCGGTTCCACGACTAACATATGGCTTGTACCATATAAGTGGCCGGTGGGTGTCTATTTCTCTGACATTAGTTGATATAAAATTTACAAAGGATGGCCCTAAAAAGGGATTGAAGCGACAACTAGTTAATCCATGTTGTGGTTGGACTCGTAGGTAAGAAATTGTTCTTGTGTGAAAGCCCAAACAACCACGTTAAACTTGGAAAGATAAAGTAGAAGCGTCTGACTTTGTTTTACAGGAGGGCAAGTGATATGTGTGGTTTTAGGTAAGTGTTTATGGGATGAACAGTCGAATGAAAGGTGGCACTGTGAACCTGCTGCAAATGTTGCCGTTCTTGATGGAGATCAAGCCACGACAAAACCGCTACATATCACACATATATAACTATTTGCATTAGATGTTAATTATTGTGTGAATCATGTTGTGCTAGTATTATACTTATGATGGTAGCATAATAAGATAATCCCTCATACTATAATTCCAATATCTGTGTTCTCCCACAAGTTTGCACCACCAAGAAAAGTTCGCAGTTATGAAGCAAGCCATGATGATCGGGTGTTAGCCATATCTATATTCACATACAGTGGGTGTAAGCCATGTATACACTGCAATACACTATGGTTAAAGGTAGCAAGCCTAGGATGTACATACATGGCCTCGGAACACAGATTACTGAAAGGTTAAGCATGAATCACATATGATGTGATTGATATGTTGATATCTACCCTGGCAGCTGCATTAAAGGTCATGATGATCGGGGTTGCTGCGGTGTAAAGGGATCATGTAGTCACAAAACGAATGTTGAGGGATGCTCGGTTGAGTAGGAGTTCTGGTATTTTAGTTTGACTAAATAAGAACCCATATTATGAACATTAAGATTGATTACTTTGCAAATACTATTGTAGATGTCTCGCCCCACTTTCAACCTTGGCCCTTTTCTTGAGAAAGAAAATCTCAAAACTGACGGGGCGAACTTCACTGCCTAGTCCGCAATATGAGGATTCTCCTTGTTTCCAAATAACTCTCCTACATATTTGATGTTCCTATAGGTGACCAACCCGCTACCAACGCCTCTCAGGCTGATAAAAATGTTTATCAGCAAAAGTCTAATGATAATGCCTGTGTCTAGAGTGGCATGCCCTATGCCATGGAGTTTGACATGTATAAGCACTTTGAGAACAAGAGCACCTTTGACATCATCATCAATCTCTAGTCCATCTTTGCACCTCGATCTAGGTTTGAGAGGTATGAGGTTTCGAACCTCTTCTTCTCTACCTTGATGGAAGAGCACATCAGCTTGAGCAAGCACATGGTCAAAATGTCTAGCTACGTTCAATGCCTGAATGATCTTGATTGCAAATCAATGATGAGTTGGCAGTTGATAGGGTGTTGTAGTCTCTACCCCTAGCTACAAGTGTTTCATGCTGAACTACAACATGTAGGGTATAGAAAAAACCCTGCCTGAGTTGTTCGCCATGCTCAAGCGTGCTGAGGTGGAAATCAAAAAGGAGCACAATGTCTTCATGGTCAACAAGACGGTTGACTTCAAGAAATCTGCCAAGAAGGACAAGGGCAAGAGGGTTAAACTCAAGAAAGACGACAAGCCTGTTACCGCTTCCTCTAGGGCACCCAAGGTCAAGACCGGTGCCACGTGCTTTTAGTGCAAGGGTGAGGGTCACTGGAAGAGCAACTTCTCCAAGTATCTAGATGATAAGAAGGCTGGAAAGATCGTTGCCAAAGAGAAAGGTATAAATGATATACATGTTATTGATGTTTTCCTTGCTGGTGCTAGGAGCAACACATAGGTATTTGATACTGGTTCAGTTGCTCATATATGTAAGTCTCGACACAAGTTGCGGAATAAGCGGCACCCAGTGAAGGATGAGGTGATGATGCACGTCGGCAATGGAAACATAGTTGAAGTCCTTGCTATCAACACTCTCCCTCTACATCTTCCTATTGGATTAGTTTTAAATTTGAATAATTGTTACTATGTACCGGTCTTGAGCATGAATACTGTCAGTGGGTATTACTTGTTGCAAGACCGTTATTTGTTTAAATTAGAGACAAATGGTTGTTCTATTTATATGAATAATGTGTTTTATGCTCATGTGCAACAAAGTAAAGGTTTTTTCTTATTGAATCTTGATTGTGATGATACACACATCCATAGAATAGATGCCAAGCAATGCAAGCATGGTGATGATAATTCCATGTATATTTGGCATTGCCGTCTAGGTTATATAGGTGTAAAATGCATGAAGAAGCTCCATTATGCTAGACTTCTAGAGTCATTATATTTTGAATCTCTTGACACATGCGAACCATGCCTCGTGGGTAAAATGACCAAGTCGTTGTTCAACGGTATGATGGAATGGGTTGCAGACCTATTGGGAGTCGTACATTCATATGTATGTGGACCAATGAGCGTCTCCACATGCAATGGTTGTCGTTACTTTGTCACCTTCACTAAAGATTTGAGTAGATACAGGTATATCTAATTGATGAAGAACAAGTCTGAAACCTTTGAAAAGTTCAGGGAATTTCAGAGTGAAGTTGAGAATCAACTTGACAAGAAAATCAAGCACCTTCATACTGATCGAGGGGGCGAGTATTTGAGTCATGGGTTTGGCACACATCTGAAGGCTTGTGGCATTGTACCACAACTTACGTCGGCTGGAACACCACGGTATAATGGTGTATCCAAGCGATGTAATCGCACTCTATTGGACAACGTACGGTCTATGATGTCTGTCACCAACTTATCTGTATCATTCTGGGGATATGCACTAGAGACTGCTGCATTCATTTTAAATAGGACACCATCCAAAGTTGTGAAGACAACGTTGCATGAGATATGGCATGGCACAGAGCCAAAGTTGTCTTTTCTGAAGGTTTGGGGATGTGAGCCTTACGTTAAGAAACTATAGCCTGACAAACTCGAACCAAAAGCGGAAAAATGCATATTTGTAGGATATCCAAAGGAAACTATTGGATATACCTTCTACAACCAAGCTGAGGGCAAAATGTTTGTCGCTAAGAACATTACCTTCCTCGAGAAAGAGTTTCTGACGAAAGGTGTAAGTGGAAGGAATATAGAACTCAATGAGATTATCGACCCTGATCTTCAAATACCGAGTATCACAACGGAAGCTGTTTCAGAGACATCCTCATTAATTGAAGTGGGAGAAAATGATGATGATCACGAACCTCATGAGGATATAGCTATCAAACCGTGCATGTTGACAAGAAAATGTGCTATCCCTGATTGGTACAGTTATCTTGTGAACATGGTCATGTTAGTTGAACATGATGAATGTGCAACCTACACAGAAGCAATGGAAGGCCCTGAACCCGAGAAATGGCGAGAAGCCATGGAATCCGAAATGAAGTCCATGTATGAAAACCAGGTATGGACCTTAGTGGATATTCCCGAAGGCCGAAAGGTTGTAGAGAATAAATAAATCTTCAAGAAAAAAGACGCTGATGGAAACGTCAGTGTCAACAAAGCTCGACTTGTTGCAAAAGGTTTCTAACAAATTCAGGGAATTAACTACGAAGAGACATTTTCTCCCATATCTAAGCTAAATTCTATTCGGATTCTACTAGAAGTTGCTACACATTTCGATTATGAAATGTGGCAGATGGATGTGAAAACCTCCTTCCTTAATGGCAACATTGAGGAAGAATTGTATATGATGCAACCCGAAGGTTTTGTTAATCCAAAGGATGCTAGTAAAGTGTGCAAGCTTCAGAGGTCCATTTATGGAATGAAGCAAGCATCTTGGAGCTAGAATCTTCGATTTGATGAAGTCATCAAAGGTTTTGGATTTGTCTAAAATGAATAAGAAGCTTACATGTATAATAAAGTGAATGAGAAGTCAGTGGCATTCCTAGTATTATATGTGGATGACATATTGTTAATAGGGAATGACATGAATCTTCTAAGTAGCATGAAAGCTTATTTAAACAGTAAATTCTCTATGAAGGACATGGGTGAAGCTGCCTACATAGTAGGCATTAAGATCTATAGAGATAGATCGAAGCGTCTTCTAGCACTTGGTCAAAGCACTAACCTAGAGGAATTTCTGAAGCGTTTCAGAATGGATCAATCAAAGAAAGGTTCATTTTGTTAGAAAATGTCTGAAGTGTGCCTAGGAGGTGGAATTTGTTGCTGATTTTGCTCTGGACGTCGTGCTTCATCTTCTTCCATGTGGTTGTTAGATTAGTGTCGAGGAGGTTGCTGTGGAACCAGTTCTGCTACAGCATCTTGTGCTACAAGTAGAGCGACATTGCTCCAATAATGTGCGGTTATGTGTCATTATCCCGAAGCGCCGGTCCTTGAGTGGGTGTCGTCCCGAGGGTCGGAACGGTGATGCCGATCTAGTTCTTGATGGGGCCTTGATTCATATTGCTGATCCACATTAGTGCGGCATTGGTCGGATTTCGAGACCAGTTTCCCGCTAAAGGACGTGGCAGCCTTCTGTTCCTCTAGGCCCTTGTTGAGCAGTGTTACACACTGCTTGACCTGTTTTGGGGTTGGATTATTTGCCAGGATCTCTCGGGCCATGACAGTGTTTTCCACCGGCATGTTGTACACCCGGTTTTCCTTGTTGTCAAGACGAGGTTGTGCTATGACAATGTTTGTATTCTTCCCCTCAAAGAGGGTCTTGTGGACATCCGGGTTTTTGTTGGCCAATACAGGGCCATTCTGGGTCTTCATATGTTGTAGGGAGTTGAACTGTTCCATGTCTGCAACATTGTTGTTGATGCACTGCTTCTCCTCAATGAGGTGAGTTGCTTCGTCCAAGAGTCGCAAGCGGTATGCTTATAAGGCCCGAGCCCTTTCCTCTAGCTCCTTCGATGTAAGATCTGAAGTAGATGGGATCGACATTCTTAATGCTTCTCTGTACATTTCATGGGCACTTGGAGTAACCGCATGTCCATCCACCAAGGACTTTTTCGGTTCCTGGGGGATCAGAGCGCCATCTAAATCCTCCATCTAGATTTCCTCGTTGACCTTTTCTTCTTCTAGAATATCCAATCTCAGAGTCTTGTTCTTCTTCTTCTTCCTTGCCTTGTTGGTCCTTAGGGCACTAGTGGAAAAGACGGCTTTGGGTCTGTTTCCTGGGGATAAACTTCCATCAGTACTTTCGGACACTGGGACCCCAGGATTTTCTCCGAGATCCATGTAATCTTGCGAGTCGGGATGTTCTTCATCATAATCAGCGTCCATACTATTGTACGGACTCAGATGTGACCCTTCTCCTTCCTGTGCAGCTCTAGAGTTGATTTCTTCTACGAATTCTTCTTCGTATGCCCAAAAATCTGCCAACATCATGGACTCTCCTAGGGAGGTCGATGTGTCGGTGTTTGTTCTGATGGCGTCCAAAATTGAGTCATTGTCATATTTGGCATCGATAGAGCTGGATATAGAGCCGATGTAGCCGAGGAAGTGAGATATGTGCGCTCTGAGGTGGGTGAGGATTTCGGCATTGGCTTCCTCGAAACTTTTGATGGTCTCGGGGATGGTGTCCAGATGGACATTAGGCCGCATCATCATCCGCCTCACTATGTGCCTCAAAAATGATTTTCCTGCTCCTACATCGGTAGAACCGGATCTAGAGTTGTTGCGGTTTTGATCTTCCTGAGATTCGATCTCTAGAGGGATATCTTCTTCAAATTAGACATTCCCTTTATCCACAATCTCCGCCTCAGGGGCAGGTTGGGTGGTATTAGGGTTTTCCGAGATCCAGAACTCTATCGCCTCTACAAAAAAGTGGATCCATAAGTTTCTTCCACCTCTATCATCACCGCTGGGGTGGGTTGGGCAGGTTTAGCCAAACTGAGGTAGATGTCAATCTCGCCGATTGGCGGGATGGTGTATCTCGTCACAGCCTCCCTAGACGGAATCTAGGTCTCGTCAAGGAGGACGAGAGGTACATCACTAGTGTAGAGGACGCGACCGACAACTATTGTTTCACCGATTCCCGCACGCACAGATTTCACCCGGAACGCAGATCCGAAGGTCACCTACCCCACGGTGGGCGTCAACTATCATCAGATTGAAGACAAGTACACCTTGAGGGGGTCACGAGGCATGGGATTAGGTGGGGTGTGATACATATGGTTGTCCGGGATGGTGAGCACATAAGCTTACCTAGATTAAGATCCGCCTACGATGGACGGATCCTACTGATACATCCATTTTGCATCACTATTCTATATCATAATTTACTGTTATTCATTGATATATTTCATATTAAGAGATGATACTTATGTTATTTCATCTGTTTTTGCATGGTTGATGACTTTTGAAGCATGGACCACTGTAGTCACGATTCTGATGGAAAAGGTGCTGCTTGGAGGCAAAATTCGCGAAGATCAGAAAATTCGGGAAAATACATGGAAAATTCTATTTTTCCAGAAGACGAAGATTGCCAGCAGGGGGAGTGGAGATGGGCCATAGGGGGCCCACACACCCCTGGCGCGGGAAGCCCTAGGTTGCGCCAGCAGGTGGTGTGGCCACCCTGGCCCACTCCAGGCTCTCCCCTCTGGCGTATATTACCCCCTCGAAACCATAATACCTAGGGAGCAACCACAGAAAGATTCCGCCACCTCTGCGGGGTGGAAAATACCAAGAGATAAAGATCTCTCTGGTAGACAGAATTCTATCGGGGGAATTCCTTCCCGGAGAGGGGAGATCATCGCCATCAACACCACCATCAAGCTGGACTTCATCGGGATCATCATCATCATCACCACCATCATCTCCACCAGCACCATCATCATCACTCCATACCACAGTAACAATTGGGTTGAATCTTGCATAGTTCTTAGGGGAAACTTTCTGGGTGTCGATTACTCCTTGTAGTTGATGTTATTGAGTGAACCATTGAATTATCATTTATGTTCAGATTGTTACATATCATTATTTCATCTTTGATCTTGATCCATATTATGTCTTTTGAGTAGTTTGTTTTATTCTTGAGGACATGGGAGAAGTCATGTTGTTAGTAGTGGAATTGTGTTGAGAAAGATTCAATGGTTTGATATTTAAGTTGTGGTGTATTTCTTCCAGTGGTGTCATGTGAATGTCGACTACATGACACTTCACCTTTATGGGCCTAGGGGAATGCATTGTGTATTTGGCTACTAATCGGGGTTGCCGGAGTGACAGAAACCTGAACCCCCATTAGGAAACCTTTGCACAAGGGACGCCAGGGTCTTAGAGTTTAAAGCTGTGGTTGGGTTTCGACTTTAATTACTTTCTTGTACTTGCGGATGCTTGCAAGGGGTATAATCACAAGTATGTATTAGTCCTAGGAAGGTCGGTACATTAGCACAGGTTCACCCACACAACACTTAGCAAACTAAAGAAGATTAATCAACTATATGAAGCGAAAGCACTTGACGATATTCCCGTGTGTCCTCGAGAACGTTTGGTCATCTTAAGTGATACAACCGGCTTGTCCTTTGCTAAAGAAAGGATTGGGCCACTTGCTGCATTTATTCTTATTGTCTTTTATTTACTCGTACTTTATTTACTTGCATTATCAAAAAACCCTAAAAATCCGTTTGTTAAGTATTTGTAGAGAATTCCTGCTCCAAGCCACTCGTCAATGCCTTCTGATCCTCGTTGGGTTCGACACTCTTTACTTATCAAAAATACTGCGATACACCCCCTATACTTGTGGGTCATCAAGACTATTTTCTGGCGGTGTTGTCGAGGAGTGAAGCGCTATTGAAGAGTGGAACTGGTAAAGGAAACTTGTACTGTGAGTAGTGTTTACTTCTGTTACTTGCTTTAATTCCAATCTGGATAATTCACTGAGTTTCTTATTTCGTAATGCTACTACCACTGTTAAGGTAGTATATGAACCACCACCTACTGAGAATGATACTTTTAAAATACCTACAAGAATTATGGATCGTGTTATGGATAACTATTATGTTGGAGATTGAACTGTCCATCTCGGTGATCATTTGCTCTTTATACACGAATTATGCGGGTTGTTAAGTGTGCAGGTATTACAACAGATCAAGACAAGAAGAAGTTATTCTCATTATCACTGAAAGGAAGAGCTGAGGAATGGTATAAGCTGTTGAAGAATGGTCAAGCTCTTGAATGGGAGGAAATAGTGCCTCTATTTTATTCAAAATTTTATCCTCCTAGTGAAATTCATAAATATCGGAATCAAATATACAACTTTTGGCCTCTTGATGGAGAGAGTACCGCTCAAGCTTGGGGGAGATTGAAGTTACTAATGCTCAAATGTCCTATTCATGAGCTCCCTCACAATATTATTATCAATAACCTTTATGCAAGGCTTTCTCTTCATGATAAGGATCTATTGGATGCTTCTTGTGCTGGATCATTTACATGCATGGAAGAAGGAGCTAAATGGGATCTTCTAGACCGTATTCAAGACAATGCTGAAGCATGGGAGAATGAAAGGAAGAAAGTAAGGTATAAATTATGATTATGAATGCATTGAATCTTTTATGGGAACTGATGACTTTCAAAATATTAAAAATGCTTATGGTCTAGACTCTCAAGCTATTGCAACTTATTTTAAGGCTTTTGCTTCCTATATTGAAGTTCCTAAAAGGAAGTGGGATAAGTATCATGAACCATATAAGATGTTGCTAAGTGTGTTCCTGCAAGAAATACTGAAGTTTATACTGCTAATCATGTTTTACCTGAACCTTACATTGAGAAAATACCTTTCCCAGTTAAGATAAAGGAACATTCTATGATAGCTAGTATGGTTAATGAAACTACGAATGAAGCTATTGAACCTGATGAACAAGTGGATGTTGGACCTATAATAGAAAATGTGAAAGACTTTGTCACTAAATATGTAGAAGAGGGACACACTATCCTCTATAAGGATATCCCTAATATTGTTTCACAAAGTAGTGTTATTAGAGTTAGTGTCCTTGTGTTTTCTGTTAGGATAAGTGATCATTGCTACAACGGTTCTTGTGATAGTTATATCATTAAATTTATGCATGATACTGAAGGTTATTATGATAGAGGAAAGACTGTTCTAATGCATCTCAATATTATTAAGTTTCCTCGTTTTATGCTGAAAGTCTTTATGTTGCACTTGTTTTGCCTTCTTATGCTTGCAGCTTCTGGCTTCAACAATTTATTTTCTTACAAAATTCCCTTGCATGGTAAGTGGGTTAGACTTAAACATGTATATTTTTGCTTCTTAATGCTCTCTTTCACTTCAATTCATATTCTTATGTGAGCATCATTGAAATTATCATGCCCATCTTAATGGCTAAAAAGAAAGAGCTTTTTGGGAGACAACCCAATTTATTTCTGCTTTCAGTTTGTTTTTATTTCTTTGAGTCTTGGAAGTTATTGTTTCGGAAATAACCTCCCCTTATCCTTTTTGTTTGGTTTTTGTGTCAAGATCAACCTCTAATGAGAGAGAAGTAAGATTTGAGGAAGTTGCTGTCCCGAAACAGATTTTTGTGCTTCACCGTAAATAATCGTGAGAGATCTATGTACGTCGGATTGAGCTGTAATTTTTTGTGCTTCTGACCCAGGTTGTTATTTAACTTTCATTAGTTTTGCACTTTTTGATTTGAGCAACAGAAGATTTTCGAAAAAATTGATCATTACCTGCTGGTCTGTTTTGACGGATTTTGCCACTCTTGCATTTGCTTCTTAAATCGATTTCCTTTTTGAATTCTTTTTGGGTTTTCGGAAGGAGTTGCTACAGTAGCTTATGTTTTGATGGATTTCAGTTGAATTTGAACCTAAAAGGTTTATTACATCGCTTATACTACTGTTGCTAATGAGAATTGTGTGAAGTTTTGTGTGAAAGAAATTTCCAGGTTATCGGAGAAAATGGTGTAATAAGAAAGTGAAAGGTTTCATGACTCGAGCAATATGAGTATGAAGATGAAGATATTGATGTTATTCAAGCGGTAACTCTGGAAAAATTTATCAAACACCAAATTCAGAGACCTGCAGAGTCCGTTTTTGAGTAGGTAACAGTTCTGGTAAGAAAAGTTCCGTGAAAATTCTGTTAAATTATATTTTTGGAGTTTTTATCCAACAAGGAAAACAACGAAGCGAAAGAGGGACGGAAATGGAGCCAGGGTGGCTCACACCGCCCCCTGGCCACGCTAGCAGGTGGTGTGGCCGCCTCAGACTCCGTCTCCGACCCGTTTTCTCCCAGTACCTTGCTTTTGTTGTAAAAAATCGTAATATATAATCCCCCGGATCCCCCGAGGTTCTTATATCGTGTTATCGTCGTGTTTTCGCTGTTCAGGTGTTGTTTCAGGGTTCTTCTTCGGAGGACTATGAGCTGCAGCGTCGGTGCAAGGTCCATCGCAACTTGGAGCGGAATACCTTCGTAGGATGGGTGGAAGAAGAAAGGATCACAACTAGGCACGAAGACATGGACCGGAACGTCGGGGAGGAAGTAAAGGACATGATAGAAGGCATGAAGGGGCTGATACCTCCAACTCTAGATCTCAGTTCCTACCCTGCAGCAGTGGAAGCTCTAAGAGTAACCGATGAGTTCTGCGACAAGTACCGAGTCTTGAGGAGTAAGGTGGATATGCTTCAAGAGGAATAACAGGCTTCACGAGATACTAGAAGATTTCCTCGCACCAATCGAGAGAACACCACCACCACCGAAGGATTAATTCGTCATCAGGTTTTGGCATCCCTTTGGTTTGTTCCAAGCTTGGGGGAGTGTCGCGGTATCACATCACTATCTTCTATCTTTTTACCTTTTTAGTAGAGTCATATCATGAATAGAGAAGTTATCATGTAGGATGGTTTGCATTATGGAAGTGCCCCCCTCTCATTAGATATCTATGTATACCTTGGTGTGAGTTGCTGTTATGGAATATTAATGAGAAGTTCTATCATTTACTCTTTTGCATATCTTATATTAGTTTTCAGTTCATGGTTATATGATTGATCTTGTCGTTAGTATTGGTATCACTTTGGGATCATTGAGTTAATTAAGTTGGTTTTGGCAAACCTAGCTCGGTCAGTAGCAACACCATTTTGAGAATTGAATGAAAAAGATAAAAGTACTCTTAAAGAAATATAATTTCATCATCTTTCTTTCTTGATTTGCTCATAAGTTTAGTATTCTCTAGTTAAGATCTTTTGTGCTTCCAAGGAAGATTGCATGCTTATTTTTATCACTTGTATGATTGTTTGTTTCCTTCAAATCTTATGCTTGCTATCCAGCCTTGCTAGCCAAAAACCTGTACTGAGAGGGAATGCTTCTCGTGCATCCAATCCTTAAACCAAAACCTATGCCACTTGTGTCCACCATACCTACCTACTAGATCATGTAGGAGCGCGTTGCCGCGCCCGTCTATTAGAAAATTCATAGTTATAAAATGGCAAAACTCTATATGAATTAAAATTTACCTTAGAATTTGTATTGCATTTGTCTACTAGGTTTTCCTTTGTCAATCTTCTTTCTTCTCTCATTCAGGCTCCATAGAATTTTATTAGGCACATAATTTTCTTACACAAGATTCGCGGTGTTTTGAATGTTGATAAGGGCCGTGCTACTAAAATATTTCATGATTTTCTAAATTGGAAGGTGAACATGAGTACATCAAATAAATTGAGGATAGATTTAAATAGCATGAAGGAATAGAAGCATGTCTCTTTGTAAGAGGAGCCACATTCATAGAATGTAAGCAGCTGAGCTAGAACAAGCAGAACCTATAGAGAAATATATTTCCGATTTAGAAAAGATGACAATTATTATCTGAAGAAGATGGGTATTTCATTTGTAAATAGAATCAACCTATTCGACCACCATTAGACCTGGAATCTGCCATCGAGTGGGAGTAGCATAGGCAGAAACTAAGGCAAGAAATTTTATAGGACATGTAGGCAGTGTAGTAACGTACCATAATCATCTGCACCGTCAATTTGTGCATCATGACTGCCATTAGGGATTTGCAAGAACTGGAAAAATAACACGGTCTAAAGATCAATTAAGACCGACGCATCAGGTCGCCATGAATGGGGAGGTGAGGGCAGGATACGTACCGCATCCGCAGGAGAGATCGATGGCCGCTCCATATTTTGGCTTGCGTTCGAACGGATCGGGAGGTGTGCATATGGTCTCAATCGATCGAATCTCGATTGAAGTCTACTGCATGCCCGCTCTCGATTTCGGCATGCGGTCCAATCGATCGGGAGGTGTGCGTCTTGTCTGGGTGGTCGAATTTACATTGGAGTCTGTCGCCGCATCGTGTGTCCTCTTAAAAAAATCTGGTGGTTCCGTATGAGCAAGGAGACCCGGTTTCCATTGGAGTCTGCTGCCGCATGTGTCCTCTTCAAAAAAAATCGGTGGTTCCCAACGAGAAGACCCGGTTGTCGAAAGGTGGAGTAGAGTGGGCCGAAATAGATAGACATTCCAGCCCAATTAAGCATAGAAAGGCTTTTTGATGTCCAGAGAAGCGTCCCTAAGGGATAATTCGGCCCACGCGGGAGCTGAGGATCATCCAACGGCCAGAATGATGTGGGGTGCGCGACCAGACGGCCAAAATTGCCTAGTTCGTGGGAGGCCTCCTTTTTGACTCAGTTTTAATATCCCTAATTAGCATTTATTGCTATTCCAAGTAAATTTATGTTTTTATCTACCTTCCGAATTAAACTTGTTATGTGAAAATTAGTGATTAAAGCTCTCACGAACTTGATGGCACACTTTACTTTCTTACACTTAATAAACTTGAACCATTGTGCCCATCTATGTTGCGTATATGCTTGTGCTTTGTAAGTTGTTAATTAGCAGAACCATGCTGTCATGGGGAACGCTTTCAACATTGCACTTGTACTTTGTACCTAGTTGATATCATGCTCTTTTGTCTATGGATGTCGTCGGTGTGAAATGAAAGGGGAGCTTGTAAGTCCATGGAGTTATGTATGTGTGTTAGAGAAACGTCTGGGCCGCCGGTCTAATCCATGCCTAATCATGGTGGAAACCTGCAGCGTAACCATAATGAGCAATCTATGAAGCATTCTTCTTATAAAAAAGAGATAGAGATTGAGAAAAAAAGATGAGAAAAGAGGAAAGAGAGAAAAATCACCATTTTCCCATGGTAAATAAGAAGATTGCTGAGATGCTCGTTGTCTGCTTGCCTTGTCATTTTGATATGGGGATTCTTCTGTATCATCGGGCAATGGGTACCCCGTTGGCGGTTCTCTATGATACACACATACTTACTATGACAAGAACTTACCGGTGACTAAACTTGAGTAGCATGAGGAGCGGCCCTCGTATTCAAGGGACATGATATTTTCAACTTGCAACTTGTCAAGCATATCGATCACTTTAACCTTAATCACCTAAAGATGCCTATGATAGGGTCAATGAGAGCTGAAAGCTAATAAGTATCATAATTTTTGGAAGCTCTTTATGAAACTTGAAATCCATGCTTCCCTCTGCGAAGGGCCTTTCTTTTACTTTTTTAGTTGAGTCATTAAACCTATTCCCTTCTATCTCAGCAAGTATTTTGAGTTGTTGTGTTTCATTCATTCATATGATGATTTATTCAATCATGTTTCTTATGTTCCTTGTTTTGCACATTGCTCTTATCTTAAGTGTTTACTACTTTGAAAGCTATCATTGAAAACCAGTTATGTGTGAACTCCAGCAAATTGTCAACTATTCTTCGATCAAGAGCTAAGTTTGCCATTACCAATTATGATTTACTTTATGTATCTTTATTGTGTTTCCTTTACTTATTACAAGTTAAGTTATATAATAGTGAGTTGTCTTCTATTATGATTTGTGTATTGATAAATGTGATGCTTCTTGTCCGTATTCTTTTATCGACTCTTCATTCCATAAACCTGAGGTCATGTTTATTGAGCTCAGTTTTCGCTTGGGGACAAGCGAAGTCTAAGCTTGGGGGGAGTTGATACGTCCATTTTGCATCACTATTCTATATCATAATTTACTGTTATTCATTGATATATTTCATATTAAGAGATGATACTTATGTTATTTCATCTGTTTTTGCATGGTTGATGACTTTTGGAGCATGGACCGCTGCAGTCGGGATTCTGATGGAAAAGGTGCTGTTTGGAGGCAAAATTCGTGAAGATCAGAAAATTCAGGAAAATACATGGAAAATTCTATTTTTCCAGAAGACGAAGATTGCCAGAAGGAGGAGTGGAGATGGGCCACAGGGGCCCACACCACCCCAGTGGCGACCCTAGGTCGCGCCACAGTGGTGTGGCCACCTGGCCCACTCTGTGCTCTCCCTCCGTGTATATTACCCCCTCGAAACCCTAATACCTGGGGAGCGACCACAGAAAGATTCCACTACCTCTACGGGGCAGAAAATACTGAGAGAGAAAGATCTCTCTGGCAGACAGAATTCTGCCAGGAGAATTCCTTCCCGGAGAGGGGAGATCATCGCCATCAACACCACCATCAAGCTGGACTTCATCGGGATCATCATCATCACCACCATCATCTCCACCAGCACAATCATCATCACTCCATACCGTTGTAACAATTGGGTTGAATATTGCATAGTTCTTAGGGGAAACTTTCTCGGTGTCGATTACTCCTTGTAGTTGATGCTATTGAGTGAACCATTGAATTATCGTTTATGTTCAGTTTGTTATATATCATTATTTTATCTTTGATCTTGATCCATATGATGTCTTTTGAGTAGTTCATTTTGTTCTTGAGGACATGGGAGAAGTCATGTTGTTAGTAGTGGAATTGTGTTGAGAAATATTCAATGGTTTGATATTTAAGTTGTGGTGTATTTCTTCTAGTGGTGTCATGTGAACATCGACTACATGACACTTCACCTTTATGGGCCTAGGGGAATGCATTGTGTATTTGGCTACTAATCGGGGTTGTCGGAGTGACAGAAACCTGAACTCCCGTTAGGAAACCTTTGCACAAGGGACATTAGGGTCTTAGAGTTTAAAGTTGTGGTTAGGTTTCTACCTTAATTACTTTCTTGTACTTGCGGATGCTTGCAAGGGGTATAATCACAAGTATGTATTAGTCCTAGGAAGGTCGGTACATTAGCACAGGTTCACCCACCCAACACTTAGCAAACTAAAGAAGATTAATCAACTATATGAAGCGAAAGCACTTGACTATATTCCCGTGTGTCCTCGAGAACGTTTGGTCATCTTAAGTAATACAACCGACTTGTCCTTTGCTAAAGAAAGGATTGGGCCACTTGCTGCATTTATTCTTATTGTCTTTTATTTACTCGTACTTTATTTACTTGCATTATCAAAAGCCCCTAAAAATCAGTTTGTTAAGTATTTACAGAGAATTCCTGCTCCAAGCCGCTCGTCAACATCTTTTGCTCCTCGTTGGGTTCGACACTCTTACTTATTGAAAATACTGCGATACACCCCCTATACTTGTGGGTCATCACCTACTACTGCTAGCAATCCAGTATATTGGCGAAGTCAAAAGTACAACAGATTACAAGAGTTGGTTTTGCATGTGCGAGTTGAGATTGTGGTGTTGTGGTTATGCCCTAAAGGCTGGTCCCTAGGAAGGCTTATATAGTCACCGGCCTAGGGTTTATAGGAGAGTCCTATCCGGCTACGACACATAGTTGGTATATATTACATCTTGGACTACAAGCATTCCTATAGGCCTAAGTCAGTAAGTCTTGCTGAGCCTTCCCGTAGCCAGATGGGCTTCCATCTTCTCTCCCTTATTGGGTCGCCCGTGGAGCATAGCTCTAACCCGGAAGTGGGCCACCCTGTTCAGTGAGTCACCATGGGTATACCCGGAAAGTATATCCCCAACACACGCTAGCCTTACGAGGGTGACACGACAACACATATGGGCACTTATTTCAACTATGTGTTTTAGGACATGTAGCTGCCATAAAAGTTATCATTAAAGCATGACAATTATGTGTACTTTTATCACCTATAACATGATCATCACCATCGATGGAGATATATGATTGAGTGAACCCATGAACCAAGGTTCATTGTTCCAATAAGAGAAAACCTTTATCTTTTCATATTACATTGAAGATGATTGGGACACTTTTACATTACTATTTTTGCACTTTACTTTCTTATATTAAATCAACCTCCTTGTTCCTTTAACTTATTTAGTGCATAAATAACTAGAACTCATGACACTTTAGATGGAGAGAATAAATAACTTTTTCTTCTTGCTCCTACGGATCGATACCATACTTCCACATTGAGAGGTGCTACAGTGATCCCCTGCTCTTGGGGGTTATCAGCAGGTAAACAACCATGATGACCACACAAAAAAAATGTCGATCTCACAACATAGGAATTATGTTCAATAAAACCACATGGTGGGATAAATGAGACTTGTGCAATGGGAAAAGTGAGCTAAAGAACCAAAAGAGGACCTAGCAAAGACTATAAGCTCGTGTCGCACAAGTATAAGGAGAGACACTAGTTCGATTGCATATAATGGTGGGCTACAAGATTTGCATAATAAGTACCACACCTACAAATTTTTCATCGAGATTGCCTTTCCTATTCTATAAGGCACTCGTCACTTTGTTTTTTTTACCTTTTTATTTTTCTTTCCTTTTCTCTTGCTTCTTCCTTGTACCAACAACTATACAAGATGCCTATATGAGATAACACATACAACTTTTTCTCGGAATACTACAAGGTATCAAACATGAAAATCCCAAGCAATCATAGATGGACTAGTATCAAAAGGTGTTTCTAGGTCACAAATATAGTGTGGTTCACAAAGGAAAGCAAGTGAGGAAAGGATATAGGATGTATATACCTTTTGTCACGATCTTCACCTTTATTTGTGGACCCATCCCTGCTCAAATTTTTTGGTTTTAGGAATATAGCATGTACAACATGGATGATGATGTGGAGCTCCTCTGTAGCTACAAAACAAGCTAAAGAACACCAAAATCTGAGTCTGCATGCAAAATTTATGGTCAAAATCGTATGTAGAAAACTTCAATTTTTGTATTGGAAGGTAGTACCAATGGGGTGGGTGGTAGTACCGCTTCAAGGGATACCAAGGGCCTTCAAAATATTAAATGAAGCAGTAGGAGAACCGATAGTACCGGTAGGGGTAGTAGTACCACTTTGGGATGCCAATTTTTAGATCTGAGCCCGAGGACTCGAAATTGGATGATTAGGCAAACAACATGATGAAAAACACTAAATCAGAGGAGAAAATGGAGTAATTAGGTTATGAGTACGCAAGGGAAGGTAGATCAACAAGTTTAGTAGTGGATCTATGGATCAAAACTTCAAAACCGCATCAAAATTCCAGATCAGTCAAAAAGCAAATTGAGGCTATTTTTGGCGATTTTTTTTAATTTAGGGAAGAAAATCATGGATGGCTAGAAACTCAACATAAACTCGAATGTATGGCAAACAAAGGCTGTTGATACCATATGATGTAGGATTAACCTCTCTGGGTGGCTCGATCTTCATAGATTCGAGGGGGTTTGGGGGAGGGAACGAGGAACACAACGAAGACACGAGGGGAAGTCGAAGATACAAATGCACACCAAACCAAAATATGGATTACTATCTTTGAATCGAACCACCAACCCAATAGAATCTACATGAAAGAGACCCAAGATAGAGATCCACGAAGGAAAGATTTTCAAGCAAGAGGATAGCATCCTATTGTGAAGAGATTATAATTGATAAAGACCCAAAGAGAGAGATCAATGCAATAGAGTACACAATAGCAATGATCCAAGTACTTCAAGAGCACATTGACAATTCATGGATTAAATCTAGAGGCCTTGTTACCCCAAGGGTCTTCTCCACAAGTGGAGGGATGAGAGCAAAGCTTTATCTTATCATTTTAGCTTTGTCTAGGGAATAAGGGAGCACCCTAGGGGATATTTATAATGCAAACTACAAATGCATAAGGGGACATGTAGAAAAAATAAGTTAGATGGGAAAGGGTAAGATACAAGTCACTCCCTTTCTAGCACACAAGTCATGTCATGGGCGGTAGTATCGCTGGTCCCAGCGGTAGTACCACTGTAGGTATTCTTCAAGCGTTGCTGATGTGGTGGTAGTATCACTAGCTCTAGTAGTAGTACCGCTATTGCTGTCGAGGATGGTTGCTGACCTTGATGTGGCAGTAGTACGAGCGATGGTACCATTGCAGGTACCCGTTTGACATGACCCAAGAGGCTCTAAAGCTGTAGAACCGACGCCAGAGGTGTAAAATGTAGTACTGCTGGAGGGGAGTGATAGTACTGCTCCTGTAGGTTTATTTCTCCTCCCCTTTCGAGCTTCCCTCTTGTCGGGCTTGAGTCTTTGGTCTTCATCCCTCTTCTTCGTACTTGTCGATGCGAACCTTACACGATCATAAGATAGAGCATGAAGTAGTATACCATTCATGAGGGTGGGAAGTGGACTCGCATAGAGGATAATATTCACCTTTGAAGTCCATGGTGATTTGGCATGTGTTAGAAAGCTTGATACAATGTTGGATGTGGAGAGGACTGTAGGCCATTTCACATCACTTGGGGTCCTGTCCTTTTTCGTGTTAGTTGGTGTGGTTTCAAGTTTGTCTGTTTTGATCTATGGTTATCATATTTGCTGATGGTTGTTGCTCTGGTGTGCTAGTCATTTCCGGTTTAGCACGATGACTTCGTGTCTGTCTACTATAGGAAGATCTACTACAACAAGTTTTACCCGACTCTTATGATGGAGGGCGAGGACGGCGACGCGTATTTCACTCATAGTAATGTGTAGTCGTCGCTAGGTGGTCTAAGGACCTATTTATAATTTTAATTACTTTTGGGATATTTGATTATTAATAGATATGTGAAATTTTCGAAAAAAAGAAAAGAACCCTTGAAAACAAATAAAAAGGAATAAGGACGTTGCTACCCGGCAACCGTTCTATACTTGTACGATCCTGGCAGGCAGATCACCGATGATCCGGTTTGCCGCGCGACCGAGTAGTACTGGTCCAGTTGGACCCGTGTCGTACTACTTCTGGCCCAGATTCTAGTCGCACCTAGTACCAAAAAGGCATCGACAAGAAAACAAATCGGGGAAGCACCAACTTCATCACCAAGCATACCACCTACCCACTCTAGATCTCGTCGCCTCTTCAAGGACTCGATCTTCAACCTCTCTCAAAATCGCCATGGGAGCTCCACCTCCAGATTCAGATTGATGCCCAGCACTAATCTCCTGAAAAAAAGGGACTAACAATCACTAGTAAAAAAGAAGCAAGAGCTATCAGGTAAAAATTCAACCACCAGATATACCAGATAAGTGAGGATTTTTGCATCTGGGTAACAACGGGTGGGAAAACATCAAAAATACCTGCTACAACTATAAAATCTGCAATTGCACACTATGTAACTCTAGGAGTGTTTACTATGGGTAAGGATGGGAAATCTACTAATGTGTTCCATCCCTAGTTCTATGGATCAACTATCACTTTATATGTGCAAAAATCTTGCATAGAGTATGTGTATCTGTAATAATCATGGTATGTCCAATGTTTGCAATCTTTCATCATCAAAATCTGTTGATATCTGCAAAGATTAACACAAGTTAGAACAATTTAAAGTGTGTTTTCCTGTCAAAAGTCTCATAATGATATTCTGCATAATTTGATTAACCAAAAGATACAATGGATACAGACCATAGAGGAAAGAAGACAAACATTTCCAAGGGGGGGAACATGATGGTGTGTCACACCATCAAGGCAATATCCAATATGAGAATGAATGTACCAATCCAGTTACCCACCCATTTTAGCACAAGTTACCAATGCCAGAAGTGGAAGTGACCCACCAGTTAACACTCCATACTAAAAAGTGAACGAGACATACAACATAACTACAAGAATTACTGAAGAAAAAGAAGTAGAACAGTGTCCTTCCTAAATAATAGAACAGTGATACACATGCTTGCTAGATAAGGGGTTATCCATGCAAACATGTCAAGTTACCATCCTTTTACTGCATACCTTATCCTTGCCTTTTCGTATAAGTTACCCCATTCCATCATGCAACAAAAATGAGCAACTTTTACACATTATTTAACACTAACTTTAAAGCACACAACCATTGGGTTGGTTCAGTAGCGTTGCAACAGTAGGTTATATAACAAAAAGAACACATGCTCGCTAAATTAGGTTATCCATGCAGAAAGTGTAAAGTTACCATCCTCTTATTATAGATACTAGCCTTGCCATATCATGTAAGTTTGACTAACTATTGTTTGCCTAACTAACAGGTGATGTGCAAATGGGAGAGCATAGTGACTTCTTGTACACTATCCAGGCTCAGGTTGGTCAAAGATCACATATGGGTTGCACAATTGAAGAGACAACAGGGGACACGGCTGGGTTGAATGAAGAAAATGATGCTACAAATGATGCTACAGATGAAGTCCAATCCACACCACAACCAACAACAAATCAGATGCGCTTTGAAAGTTTCGAAGCAGCTCAAGAACACTACATGGCATATGCGCAGAGGAAAGGGTTTGGTATTCAGATAGATTGGTCGAGAAAGGGCTCAAAAGGAGATCTATCGAAGGCTTATCTTGTGTGCACAAAATCTGGGAAACCTCACAAAGAAAAGGAAGATTCACAGAATCCAAAATCATGTGTCAGGAAAAGGAAGAAGAATACACACCCAAGGACTGGTTGCACAACACACGTATTTGTTAAAAGGAAGGATGTATGGTGGTATGTCATACATTCGTCGGATGAACATAACTACCCACTGATAATAAAACCTTCGTTGACAAGATTCTTGTGGTCACACCACAACATTCCAGCAGAGGAAAAGGTGTTCCTAAGGATGTTGCATGCATGCAACATAGAAATATGCAGGTAGATGCAACTGATGTCAAAATTATATGGAAGCCTGAATGATGTGCCTTGCATAGAGAAGGACTTGGCAAACTTAAGGGAATCTTTCTGCAATAAAAATAGTCACCATGATATGCAGGACACAATAACATTCTTTGAAAAGATGAGGTCTGGAGATAAAGATTTCTTCTACAAAATAAAGCTAGATGAAGAGGACAGAGTTGAAAACCTATTTTGGGTGGACGGGCCATCACGACGAGCATACAAGGCTGGCTACAACAATTGCATATCATTCAACACGACCTATCTCACGAACCGGTACAAACTACCATGTGCTCCATTTATTGGAATAAACAACCATGGGGAGTCGGTGCAGTTTGGATGTGGATTTGTGCGTAATGAGCTAAAGGACAGCTTCGTGTGGCTGTTTCAAATGTTTAAACTGGGAATGGATGGCATAGAGCCAAAAACATCATAACTGATCAAGACTCTACCATGAGAAAGGCTATCAATGATGTTTTCCCTAATGCAACTCACAGAAATTGCAGATGGCACATCATTCAAAATGCAACTGAGAAAATAGGTTCATTCATGGCTAAACACCAAGAGCTCTTAGACGTATTCAACACATTAGTGAACAGCACCACCACAGGAATTTGAGGACGGTTGGATGATAATGATAGACTAGCATAATGTCCATGACAATTTGGATATGTTTGCACTATGGGAACATAGGAAGGTTTGGGTACCAACATACTCCATTCCTGCAGACAACGGCGAGAAGCAAAGGCTTCAACGCAGTGCTAAAGCGTTACATCAAACCGAGTAACTCCTTGTATGAATTTGTACAATAGTACATGTTAGTGCAAGAAAATTTTTATAATTCAGAGCTAAAAGCAAAAGTAGATTCAGCTCTGATAGACCCAGATTGGTGGTGTGTAAACAACATGGAGCGACAAATGGCAAAAGCATACAGAAGGAAAATATTTTTCAGGTTTCAGGAAGAGATGAAGAAGAGCATGTTGTACCAGTGTGACCACACCGCCACCTACGAGTATGAACTTAGCATAACAGGTCCTCCGGTTCCATACTATGGATACATAAATTACAAGGTCTATGCGAACACTACTGAAGGTGTCTACATATGCAACTGCTTCAAGTTAGATCGTGATGGTATGTTGTGCTGCCATGTCATCAAAGTGATGACATATCTTAAACAGCCCCTAATCCAAGAAGTGTACATTTTGAAAAGATGGACACTAGATGCAGAAACTATCCTAGGTGAAGAAATTAGAGAAGATAATCCAGATAAGAAAGATATGCCTGAAATTCTAGCAATATGATGGTGTTTGCATCATATAGACAAGAGTTTGCAAGAGCAGCAAAAGTTGGAGTAAAAACAGATGATGGGAGGAAGTTCATTTGGAAACACTTGAAGGAAATGAAACAAGAGCTGGATGTGATTGCAAGAAGAGAAGAAAATAAGAAAATGCAGGCTAATGAGGAAGCGATTACTATTCTCTCATCTAGAGCTCCTAAATACGGATCTGAACAACCCACCACAACTGCCCCACCAACATTGCTACAATCAACAAGCAACCAAGAAGCTTCTCGAACAACAAGCAGCACCTCAGGATCTCACATGTCATCCACCAAGCATATAAAGAACTCGCCAAGGTCTATCACAAAAGGACGGCCACAGGAAGTAGCAAACAAAACCCCGCTAGATCTAGCTCCAAAAAAATCAAGAAAGTGTAGTCACTACGGTAGCATAGAGCACACAATACACAAATGTGTGGACAAACTGAAGTTGCTGGGATACAAGCAATAAAGAGAACACGCATATGTAATTTTTGGTTGTTTCCAATTTGAATACCTTATCCTATATTGTACCGCACATAAATTTCAACCAGATTGTACATATGTATGGTGGTCATGTTCCGTCACGCCGTTTAATTATCTTCCCGCATGAATGTAATCAAAGAGAGTTACCCACCCAGCTACATATGAAATTAGAACAGTGATTCAGCAAAATATACCCCATGTACAACTAACATAATTACCACCATACATATACAAATAGAAGTTATCCACCATGCGTAATACAGGTTACCAGAGGTATTACACACAAGTTATCCACCCCTATTAACTAAAACTACCCTCAATTACTTAGAGGGTTCGAGAGATAAATCAAGCATTCTCACAGTAAACTATTACAACACCAAAATACAAAAAAGGGAGAAGGAAAAATACCTCAAAACTTGTTTAATTCGAAGAGAGACCTCCAATTTGAAAGGTCACGTGGATGATTCAACTACAGATATGTTAGCTTTATCTTTATAGCTGGCATCTGATCTTGAAAAACAGCAGGCACGACACTTCCATTCCATAATTCAATGTACTTGAGCATGAAGAAACCACAATTAAGGCTAAGAAAATGAGAAGAAGGGAATTATGTGGTCTATAAAGTTACAAAGTAACACAACAAAAATTAGACATGTAATACTGACACAGCTACCAACATATGTATAACAGTAAGGTTATCCACCATGTGAAACAGAGGTTACTAGGGGTATTTAGAAAAACTTATCATGCTAAACAAACTTAAATTACCCAAAATTCATGAAAAGTACAAAACATGAATCATGCATTACCAAAGTAAAACAAGGAAAAATGCAAAAAGTATGCTTACCTGTCATTTTGCTTAGGTACAGGGATGTACATCAACTCCCAACTTCCAATTTGCCTTCTAGAATGGGAATAATTAACCATGTACATTGTATTTATTGCCTCAACAAGTCTATTTGCATGCTGGATCATTTCTAAGTTGGTGTCACCATGTAGCGAATCAAGAATTTCAAACATCTTAGCAACCATGTTAACTGAAAGCATATACAAATGGCCCATAGGATCCTGTTTAGTACCAAGCATCTAAAGCAAAGGAAAGGAAAGCTACAATACAGAAAAAATCAAAATGTCAAAAAACATATTTAGCACCGCATGAATGAAAAAAATATAAGCCATGAATAAAATTAACAACAATAAGAAGAAAGTTTAGGTTGTTGACATTGCAATACACAAGTGCTAAGAACCACATAAAAGTTACCACCCAAAAAATGTGAAAGTTATCATCCCTCATAAACACTATTACCACACATTATGTTCTAAGCTTATCATCTGACAAAGGGAAAAATGGTACACTAAAATCATAGCAGCAACCTACCAGGTCTTTGTGACTGAGTTTGTACTTATCATCTCTCCTGAAGGACCTTCGCAAGAGAGTGGCGTTGAAATTGCCATCCAATAAATACTTCGTCACTATATGAGGAAATATGACCTTATTAGGTGGACAAGTGTCTTGAAGAATGGAGATTGCAAGGTCACACACGTTGTTTGAAATCTCACCTTATGGCTTCACGCTTCCAGCAAAATCACTAGTTGTCACCTACATTGGGTCAATGCTACAAATAGTGGTACTACAAAAACAGAGTGAAACACAGTGAAAATACATGTAGACAGAAATATAAGTTACCCATAAATCACAATAAAGTCTATACACATAGAACAGTAAGATTAACCCACGTGAATGACTACAAGTTACCAATCTAGAAAAAATAAGCATGCAAGTTGTAGATAATGAAAATCGAAGCTATTTGATGTCTGACTTAGGCAAAGAAAAAAATATAAAAAGTACAGGGGTGGAGAATATGTAAGAACATGAACATCTTTTTAATCCTCGACTTGTTTTCATCCTTGGTGTGAATTATGACCTTCTTGTACAATGCTTCTTCTTCAGTAGTTGTGGTGATATTAGAGTACAAAGGCAGAAGGGACCTAGACGGCTGAATTAGTCTGCCTATAGTTCGAATCCGCGTCCTCTGTGTAACACTATCAGGAACAAGAATGGGTACATCTGCACTAATACTGGGAGTTGAATAATCATGGCCATCTGCAAAAAGAAAGCACAAAAGAATTCATAAGTATTACAGAAGATTAATTATTTCTAACAAAGAAATGAACAAACAAAAAAAGTTGAATACCCTTCCGAGAACCTATAATATGGTTGCAATGTTCTAAAACTTGTGATAATCTACATACAGCTTCAGCACCGAACTTTTCATCCAATAGGTCATCAAGCAAAATAACTACATTCTCATCCTTTACCGACATTTTTCCCTTATCAAAATCGGCTTCATTAATAACTACAAACATAGTAAAAAAGGAAGGGACAAAAGGAAAAAAAAGGGAATGAAAAAATGGAGAAAATGGTGGTACCCTGAGGAAAATAAGTACCAAAATAAATAAAAATGACAAAAAAGGTTCATAATGTAGAAAATAACTGCAAGCAAGATGGTAAGACAGAAAATTAAACGACAAATGATGGTTTATATACATCACACGAGCATAAAATGTCATGAAATTTACAGCACAAATTATTCACTGCAAACATAACAACATAAATTGTTCCATGAAACACATAACACAAACGAACTTCCCTTAATTAAAAACTATGTTGAGCTACGAATGCCATGACATAAGAGGGGACTCTGTCAATAGATCTCAAACCTAACAGGCCCACCATAAACCCCACCCTAGCCATGTCATCAATGATCTTCAGTTTGGTCATGAGCTCAAGATAATTATGTAGAGCCACCAGAACCATCTTTTCTATTGCCTCCCTCGAACGTAAGATTTGATATATTAACAGCTACATAGAGTATGTCAAAAAGAAAGAGAAGGAGAAAATGGGACCAACCAAACAATATTGTTACTACCATATATCAATTATATAATTAATTACAGGATAAGAATGATCTAGAAGAATGTATACTAATTTCATAGTGAACTAACATAAAAGAAAAATCACATGTTCATAAAAAAGTTATCAACAAGTATACATTAAAGCTACCATCATGTATATGATACATTACCAAGCAATATACATTAAAGTTACCAACAAGAAAACATTAAAAGTTACCAACATGTATACATTAAAGTTGCCAACCATAAAACATTAAAGTTACCAGCATGTATACAGTAAAGTTACTAACCCGTATGAATTAAAGTTACCAGCATGTATACATTAAAGTTACTAACCAATATACACTAAAGTTACCAGCATGTATACATTAAATTTAATAACCAGTATACATTCAAGTTACCAACCAACATACATTAGAGTTATCAGCATGTTTACTAACAAGTCAACATTAAAGTTATCAGCAAGCATGTATTATGGAAGATGGTTTTGTAGATCTATCAAACATTGACAATGTAAAAAGTATGAATTTGAGTGTTAAACTTTTGAAGTTAGATTGAGGTTTACCAGTGGTAGGAGAGGGTGCCCAAGATAAAGGCAATTGAACATATCCTTCAAAATCATAGAAATAATCACCTTGATCACGAGCAGCATCAGTAATACCATGGGCACCAGACACAACAACAGGAGGAAATGTGGTAGAAGGCACAACGGTGGTAGAAGGAGCAGCAACTAAGGTGCCATATGAAATAACAGTTGTGGTATTACACAGAACATCTGAAGGAGCAAACGGAGCATGCACAGTTATTTCTGTAACCACAACATTTGAAAAATCAATTGGAATACCAGGAGGTCAATTTCGCATAAGCACCCACAAACTAAGCTTTCTTTACAGGCGTGACAACACCAATTGATATTTCAAAGGTGCCAGTTGGACCAACATGAGCAGCTGGATTGTAAGAAGGTGAAGGCAAAGCAGAGTCACAAACAGGCGGCTGGCTCCCAAAATTCCACACAAGGGGTCAAGGTTGACGAGGTTATTTAATAGTGTTGATGCATGAACAAGAGGACCAGAACTAACAGCTTGTACATGTCCTTGATCACTTGCATCCAAACTAGATGGATCATCATCGATTCGAACCTCTTCAGATGCATCCTTTGTTGCACATACTTCAGAACTAGCAGACTGGATAGGAAAACCACCAGGTGGAAACAATGATGATGCAGAAATATAAACATCACCATCAGCACCAGCATAACCACCAGTTTGAATATTTACAACAGTATTGGCTGCGGTTGCTATCGTAGTAACAACATCACTTATAATGGGAGCCGTGATATTGAAAACACTGCTACTACCGGCCTGGACAACTAAAGATTTGGGCAATGCAGCAACTAAATCTGGATGATCTTCGAACCTTGCAGCATCAACAGATATACCTTCTACAGTAGAAGCCGCTGCACCAGCCACCGACACATTATCATGGTCAGTTTGATTTTCAGGCACATTTGCATCATCAGTATGTTTCTCCATCTCATTGGCATGCTCAGTTTGTTTCTCCATCACATTTGGCTCACTAGAATGAAAACATGAATGATTAAATGAAGTAAACAAAACAGAGTGGCACTAAAATCACAGAAGTTACCCATAATAATAAACAACAGGTATCCAAAAAATATAACAAAAGTTACCCATAATAATAAACAAAAGTAATCCATGCAGCAATTGACATGTTACCCACATAATTAAAGAAGATTATCACATGATTTATAAATGTACTTACCAACATATAATATAGAAATTATACACATGAATGAAATATAAAAAGGGAGATAAAAAGTGGTAAGCTAGTTGTACCTAACTCGTGGAGAAGTCTGATACTGACCCAGAATAAGGCCAGGCTCTTTACATATAATAGCCTATTTCAAGCTCAACATTCCTGGCAGTCTTCAACCTCCTCCTGTACACATTTTTAGCCGACTGAAAAGGCACGATAGGCAAAACAGTTTGAACAGACACATCAGGGATTTCGATGTCCCAGCTAAGATCAGCAGGGTCAGAAAAAACGTCGATGTTTACAGACCTAACCAAGTGAGCAAACTTAGACCTACGCTCTGAAGATGTCGATGGTAGTGTTGCGGGTGATGGATGTTGGGATGACCCCATTCCATCTGCAGCAGGTGATGGCTATTGTAACAGGGATCAATTATATGCAACATGTGATATCCAGTCTAAACTTTTGCTCTTGTCTTCAGTGTAGCCTGGAGCAGTCAATGAAAGGATTGGTTCAATGTCACTAACATAATCACCATCTAAACTCCCTTCCCTTTGTTGGTAGAACGGTTCATAGGGCACGCTAATATCTATCAACATCATCATCACTGCTTTGATACTGAGAACCAAGAGATATATCATCATCAGAACTGCTGCTACTCTTGTCGCTCAGAAAAGTATTATCAGATGGAGGACTGGAGTGGGTTCTTCAACGACAGGAGCACCCTTCTTTCCACGGTTGCCTGCATGATCAGCCCTCAAACCAGCAGCGGCACTAGGTCCAGCTGCCCCTATAATGATACCTGGTGTGGGATGGACACCAGACTGGCCTCCAAATTGGCCAGCAAGCTGACGTGCCATTTCAACACCAGAATTTCCTTGCAATGATGTCAACCCTTGAATAAGAGTACCCATTAATCCAAACATTCCAGCGGGAAACTGGCCCATTAGTACAGAAACATGTGCTTTTTGCTACACAAGTAAAAATACATATAGAAAGAAACAAAATAAGAAAAACATACAAATAATAAATAAGAGGTTGGTTAAAAAGGTAGAATGTATACCTCAGGCGTGCAACTAGGGTGTGCGCAAGCGTCAACCCAATTACTGAACCCTTGAACCCCACCAAAAAGACCGTACTTTATGCCATATGGAGCTTTAAGCTACACGAACAAAATATAAATAAGAAACAAAGATCATACAAAAAAATTACACATTGTTTACTATACTAATTATACACTAGAAAACTAACATTTACCACTGTGTATGCATCTAATTATCCACCACATAACTCAAAAGTCACCCATTACTTATTTTGCAAGTTATCCACCAACTATCAAACTTTATGTTGATATTAATAATCCTAAAAAAATTACGGAAACAAGACAAAAAATTACCTCGAACACTTGCCATAAGAAATACCATCACACTGAAGATCAACATTTAACACAGTCTCAATATCATCTTTAGACCAGATATTGACAGCAAAACAACCCTCCGGGAGATGAATGTTTAACCCACGTATGTCGAGTGAGTCAACATACAACAACTAAGTACATAAAACAAAAAAGAGGAAACATGTAAGAAAGAACAATGTAATATTCATGCAAACAAAAAAGCAAGAATATATATACCTGCAGAAGGAATAAGTAAGCCTGAGTATGCGTGCCCTTAGAAAGTTCTTCGTGTAGTTTGTCAACAATGAACTGGCACCATTGCATGTTTTTCACATTCTCGATGTTGTTCTGAGAATAAAAAAGATGAATAGGGTTAACACAATAAAAACTTAACCAGTACACACTAAAACTATAAAAATAAGAAAAGTTGTCAAAGGTGATAGCACAATAGTTATCCTCATAAATAATGTAAAGTTATCCAGCCAAATAGACATAAGTTACCAACTGTATTCATAGAAATGTGAGGAAAACTAACCATGATAGGGTAGAATTTGTTGCTGACATGGTTAGATGTTGTGGGTGAAAAGATGGTCTGAACAAGGTACATGACACATATCTGCTTGAAACTATCATCATACACCGTCATGTCCTTCAAGATCTCAAAAACGTGAGTTGTACAAGGGGCGTTACCATCTCCACGAAATAAGGAAGAACCAAGAGAAGCCTGGATAGTAGGATCACCATGGTATGGAACCGGAATGGTCCCAATGGGTACACCGAGGCAACGAAACACATTGTCTACATTGAGCGGAATCCTTCCTCGACCAGAGACAACAAACTCACGAGTATGCTTATCATACAATCCTGCAAACCAATCGATGACTGGGTTGTGCAAGGTGTTGCACTTAATGTCCAACATACTGTCAAGCTCCATATCTCCAATAGATGTCTTCTGATGTTCCGATAACCAATCATAAAGCTTGACTACATCACATGGGGATGCTCTGTTCCATACACGCTTAGGACGACGTGCACCATCACCTTCAACGTTATAATCAGTAGCTTTGCGTTTCCTAACCATCGTTCCTCCTACAACAAAAGTAAAGAAAAAGGAACAACATCAAGACTAAAAGCAACACAAAGTATAGTCGTATAAAAACATCGTGACGTAACTGCATATCATCAATGGAAACAGTAACAATGAAATGTTAAAAACAAAGTGTCAAACATAATTAAACGTCCATCATATCATAAAAAGGGAAGTGTGTTGGTGTGATATCTGAAAGTAAGCATAAAAACATCACTTATCCATACATCAGTTCACAAGTAACCCACCAGATACAGAAAACTAACCCACATATATGGATGCAGGTTACCCCACCCAAAAAACACAAACAAAATGAAGCAAAAAGATAAATTACCACCCTGGTACATTAAAATCTACAAACAACATAGAGAACAAATTAACCACCAATACACCTAGAATGAGGTTGATAAACTATACAGAGAGAATGTGAGAGATAATTTGCTAAAACACACAAACTCCTTCCTTCTCCCGAGCACCACGTGGCGACCTGGCCTCACAATTCTACTGCGCCAACCCTGGTTACAGGCCGTCTAACGGTGTGCCGGTGCAGGGTGATTTGGCTAACGTCTTCAAGGTGCCGTGGAGCAGTTGACTACACGTATCCATACATCACTTCACAAGTAACCCACCAGATATAGAGAACTAACCCACATATATTGGTGCAAGTAACCCCATCCAAACAACATCACTTATCCATACATCAGTTCACAAGTAACCCACCAGATACAGAGAACTAACCCACATATATTGGTGCAAGTAACCCCACCCAAACAACATCACTTATCCATACATCAGTTCACAAAGTAAACCACCAGATATAGAAAACTAGCTCACATCTATGGGTGCAAGTTACTAACCCAAAAAACACAAATAAAATGAAATCAGGAGACAAATTAATCCTCTGGTACATTAAAATCTACAAACCACGGAGAGCACAAATTACTCATCTATATAACCAGAATGAGGATGATAAACTATACAAGGACAAGGAGGTTGCTAAAACACACAAACTACTTTGTTTCCCCGAGCACCACACAACGACTGGCCTCCCAAATCCACTGCGCCAACCCTGGTTCCAGGCCGTCTCGTGGTGTGCCGGCGCAGGGTGGTTTGGCTGAACGTCTTCAAGGTGCGGAGGACAGTTGACTACACGTAGAAAACCGCCGGAGAGGAGGAAACAACGACGGTGACCTGAACCCCTACCAGAACCGCCGGAGACAGAAAAACAGAGGATACATCGCTATAGGAAATGGGAAGGAAGAGGGGATTGCATGCGGGTAAAAAGGCATGGAGGCGAACTGGGAGTCTATTACCGACATCAAGGCGCCACGCCGGAAGACAGGAACAACACCGCCGTCCGATTCACGAATGAAATCGCCAGTAAAATGTCGTAAACGGGGATAATGACGAGATAGCGCAATACAAACGGAGTAAAATGGAGTCAACTGAAAGGAGGGTGCGAACCTCTACCGGATGCGCGCGAAACCGCCGACCAGGAACAACGGCGACGCCCGAATCGCCACCACTCGCCGGAGAAACACAGAAAATCGATGGGAGCGAGATAGAGAGGAACAGGGGATAGTGGCGCGAGTTTTTCGAAAAGGTCTCGAGGTGGAGGAGAGGGAGACGCCGACGTGTGGGACCCTCAGGTGAACAGTTGCCGGGATCGTCTGTGGCACAGTAAATTTCGGAACCAACTTCTGCGCGCAATCTGCGCCCTTGCTTCTCGATCGGACTGTGCGCGTCTGTCCGTCGAGATTGGCCATTGTCAGACCGCCGTGAACATAGAAATCCCGTAAAATAAAGAGGAAGCAGCGGAGTCATACCTTTGGATCGAAGGTTTCTTCCCGCAGCTCCTTCCTCCAGCTGCGTGCACTCTCTGCTTCTTAAAGCTCCCGAGTCAGAATCAACCCCCTGCTCCAACTCCGAAGTCTCCCCACCGCAAGGCATCCTCTCCCGTGATTCTTCCTCCTCCCAATCGCCGGATCGCGGAACACCTCCGGAACCAGCCAGGACCCCTCGCCCTCAGGTACTCGAGCTCGATTTTTCTCCTCACCTTGCTAATTTCCTCGTCTCGTGAATCCAGAGGAAGTTAGGCACATGCTTTGGTGGGTTTCGTCAAACCGCGAAGGGGTTAGGTTTTTAAGTTAGTGGGACGAACCTGTCGGGGTCGTTACATTACCGGAGGATGGAATTTGGTGGCTGTGATTGATAGGGCTCTGTTGTGGGTAATCGAAGTAGCAAGCTGCGATCCCAAGCTCACTAATCAAATCTCGTAGGACTCTGAATATGTCGACGATGTTAAGGGGGTTCGGTTTTCTTCACTAAGGGGGATTTTAGGTTCTTGTTATCTTTTTTTTTACTTTAAACCTGCATTTTAGGCTACTCTTGCGGAATTATGAGAATCCTGCGAGCAAACTGCTGCATATGGATACTTGATCTGCTGTATGCTGAACATCTGTATTACTGCTTTACTGCACTACCAGGTGTGAGATTCGTAGAGAACGGCGTTACCTCTCACGAGGGGCCGGATACGTGTTAGGAAAAGCCTCTTACGTGGCGTACAGAGTATGGTATGTATACGATATGGTGTACGTATACTACCTAATAATATTACATGTCTAATACCCCCTTCCCCCCCTCCTTAATCTAGACCTAGGAGAGGTTTAGATTACGCTTAAACTCATCTAACTTTTTTGAACATAGAGACTTGATGAAACCATCAGCAATCTGATCCTTGATGGAAATAAACATGACATCAAGTTGCTTACTAGCAACCTGTTCTCAAACAAAGTAAAAATCAATCTCAATATGGTTAGTGCGAGCATGAAAAACAGGATTGGCAGACAAGTATGTAGCACCAAGATTATCACACCATAGACATAGTTTTTCCTTGAGTGAAACACCAAGCTCACGGACAAGTGTCTCAACCCAAACTAGCTCAGCAGTAGCAGTGGCAAGGGCTTTATACTCAACCTCTGTACTGGACCTAGACACACTAGGCTGTTTTATGGCACCCCAAGAAATGAGATTGGAACCAAAAAATATAGCAAAACCACCAGTAGAGCGTCTGTCATCAAGATCACCTGCCCAGTCTGCATCTGAGTAGGCACTAAGCAAGGTGGAAGTGGATCTCTGAAAAGTAAGACCAACCTTGCAGGTGCCATGAATGTACCTCAAAATCCTTTTGACAGCAGTCCAATGTGCAGTGGTGGGAGCATGAAGATACTGACATACCTTATTTACTGAGAAACAAATATCAGGTCTAGTCAATGTCAAATATTGGAGTGCACCTACAATACTCCTGTAACGTGTGATACCCTCAGGACCAAGGGGAGACCCATCGGTCAATGATAGTGTATCATTTGTAGACAGAGGTGTCGGGCATGATGTACAGTCACGCATGCCAACACGATGTAGTAAATCTGTAGCATATTTTTCCTGATTCAGGAGCAAGCCATTGGGCTGTCTGTGAACCTCAAGACCCAGAAAGAAATGAAGGTCTCCAAGATCTTTAAGAGCAAAGTCTAAACGTAGGTTATGAAGAAGAGCTGTAATGGCCTGATCTGAAGAACTTGTCACTATGATATCATCAACATAAATTAGAATGAACATAGTGATACCTGACTTATTCAATAGAAAAAGCGAGGTGTCGGCCTTAGATGGAACAAAACCAAGATCTTTTAACTTGGAGCTGAGACGAGAGTACCATGCTCGAGGTGCCTGATTTTATCCTGTTCTATTGTTGTTGTCTGACTCTTCTTTTTATTTTAGAACTTCATGTCGACAGGCAATCTGAGGCGGCGGCTCCATCACGCAGATGTTGATGGAAGGAAGAATGAACATGTAGACATAACCAATGTAGATTCCCTTGATGAACCTCTACTAGGGAGGTCTAGCTATGATAATGGTGGATCGGAGGTTGATATTGTTCTTAACATAATTTCATTAGCTATTATTACAACCTTTTTGGTGAATGCAGATTATTGACATTTTTCAAACCTTTTGAAGGTGTATAACCCCGGAAGGCAAGACTTGTGGGATGATGATGATCGAAAGAAGGAACTACTACACTGGTCATTTCTTTTCTCAAATTTGATTGCGCAATGGGCACAGTGGTTAGGTATTGTTCACATTACCCGTCAGATTCATGTATAAATTCTGTAAGACAGTAACAGGCTGTTATAGTGTGCTTCGGTTTCATGATTTTCGAGCAGTATGTAAACTTACATATTAATAGTAAACCTCATGGCCAAGTAGATACAATTAGTAGTTTGTGTAAACAGGTAGCCAGTTGCCTGCCGATACCCATTCACTAGTGACATTCTTGGTAGATATGTATGCCTATAGCATAGATTCCCTGCATATGTGACTCTCATATAACCCCGTACTCTTTGGTCTGGAATAACCACTGGTCTTCAGGGTGTCAGACTTGACAAATGCACATGGTTTCGTTCTGTTTTTTGTGTTTACAAATTAACCTACCTCATTGCTGCTATAGCAACTAAGTGAAGATATGGTGTAAGCAGCTGCTCGTAGTTCTATGATAGTCCTCTTACTATCCATTATTGTTATCATTTTTAAATCCTACAAAAGACTGGCAAAGTAGTAAAATGAATTAGGCAGAAAAGTTGTCAAAATGAGAAATATTTTTTCTAATTTGGAAGTCCATGACATAAAATCTTTGTATTAATATCATGTAATCAATATTTTGATCTAATAATGCTCTATCTTAAAGTCCATCTTGAGCTTTTGTTTCAGCCAAGTGCCCAAGTTCCAAGTTTATATCTATTTACTGCATTCCTACCCATGATATAATTCTTTGCTAATATTGGTATTCATCACTCCTTTTGCTATTTTTCTTTGCAGCAAATATTATTGCAAGCTCCGGGTCAATTTTTGGCAGATTGTTTCCCTTTTCTTCGGATAACGAAACGGGCAATCCAGTATATCTTAGTCCTTTGCAGGTAAGTGTAGAAGATAGGTTTAAATAGTCATTTAGAATTGTTTAAGTTCTGAACCTTTATTTTACAGGAAGAAAGATTGGACAATTTAAGACGCAGGTTGCAAATCTCTTTTGATGGTTCCCGTATTGAGCATCAAGTATGTAAACCTGTTTGGATAGCTCAAATAGTTCCTTAAGTTTTTTAAAAACAAAATCCACAAGCCATGGCACTCATACAAGCAAAACAACTAATCTGCATTATTCTTACTAGGATGCCTTGAGACAACTTTGGAAGTTAGCTTACCCGAGTCGTGAGATTCCTCCTCTAAAATCAGAATTATGGAAGGAGATGGGTTGGCAAGGCACTGATCCATCAACAGATTTCAGGTCTTCTATGAATAATCTTGCATACCACTGTGCCGGTCTGGTGTAGTGCATTTTCAATCGATAAAAGGCATCTAACGCAGATAGTTTCCATGCAGGGGTGGTGGATACATATCGTTGGAGAACCTCATATTTTTCGCCAGGAACTATCCTGTAAATACCCTATAGAGTTCGAAATCTGTTAGCCATACTTGTGTTTTCTGCTTTTATATTAATCTCCACGTATGGTGTGTCTCAGGGTTCCTTTCAGATGCTTCTGAACAAAGTACAAGGGCAGAGATCCGATTGGGAGTACCCATTTGCAGTTGCTGGAATCAATATTTCATTCATGCTGATCCAGATGTTGGATCTACAGTCAAGTACTACTCCACTCCCATGTCCCCTGAACATTTCTTTACACTTGTACTGTTGCTAAAATCGTGGTCTTTGTGCAGCCGTTCCATCTTCAAAGTCAGGAGTTCGTTTCGTGGAACTACTTGGACGAGATGAGAACGCCTTTGATCACCTCTACTGTGTAGCCTTTCGGATGCTCGATGCTCAGTGGCTTGTGAAACGTGCTTCATATATGGAGTTCAATGTAAGCTTATTGGCATGCCGGTGTGCCACCGTGTGGTCTGACCCTGCATTGCATCTTTACCATTAACAATTTGTAATCAGCTGCATCACTGTTTCTTGCTTTGTTTGCACCAGGAGGTGATGAAATCCACGAGGACCCAGTTGGAGCGTGAGCTAGTTCTAGAGGATGTACTGGCGGTGAAGGACCTGCCGTCTTACACAATGCTGGACAAATGATATTGACCTGTTGCATTTGGTTACCGGGAGATGCATCTGAGTATGCTGGTGGCAGCGTGGGATGGGTCGTTTCATACTGACTCGTGGGTTACTTGTTGTGCTAACGCTTGCATGGTGATAAATTATGTATTGGCCCTTTGTTGTGGCTGTCTTGTTGCATAGGATGCATTATTTAAATTGATCGAGAGGAGATTTCAGGCGTTGTATATGTATATATATGTAGACGTGTGGCGCATCAGTTTCTGCAGCTTCTAGATTTGCCACCACAAGAGAAATAAAGCAATATATTTGTCATTTTATCTGTCTGTGTAAGACTGGTAATGTGCCTGATAGTTTTTGTATGACTTTGAACTTTTGAGTTCGTGGTGTACATAGTTTTCTGCGGAGATTTCGAAGCAAATAACCGTTCTGCTGAGATGACTTACCAGTTCAACACTACTAACCTTATGAAGACGTGTACTAACTCAGATTGAGATGATTTTACTGGTGATGTTAAATTTGTGCAAAAACTTTAATCTATGTATTCTCTTTGTAAGATTGTGTTGAATAATAAAGCAAAAAAGACTGTATACATCATTTTGATGATGAGGCCCGGGTTACAGGAGTGTGGAGCTTGACAAGTACGAACACAGCACGAAGCACACCGCCACAGAGGTAAAGCAAGATATATATACGGACACCAGACTCGGTGTACACAGCCCGATGACACCAAAGATTTCAAAAGCAAAGTAGCAGTAGAGCATTAGCATTTACCAGAGGCACGTACACGGTACATCACGGTCGTGCGGCAGAATGGAAGATACAAAGTTAAGTTGGAAAATAGAAGGAAGTTGTGAAATAAAAGGCTCTACTGCGATACCACTACTAGTAGTGTTTATTTTGCTGCTGCTGTCCATGGGATGGCGGCATATGCATGGCAGGAGAGCACGATGGATACGTGTCTACGTCGCACCAGGACGCGCCTGCGGCTGCGGGTCGCGGACACGTCGTAGACCCGCCGCTCACATCTTGCCCTTGCGGTGAGCGCAGGACGAGCCGGCGCACCCTTCCACGCACTTCTCCACCGCGCGCTCCTTGGCCAGCCGGTCCTTCTCCTCGAAGTACACCGAGGCCGCCTTCTCCGCCGCAAGCTCCTTCACCGCGCGCTCGTCCTCGCTGCCCAGCCGGACAGCGTACCCCGCACCCTCGTGCGGCTGCGTGCCCGAGCTCAGCGTCAGCTTCTCCTTGATCGCCCCCGTCATGTTGCCCAGCGCGCCGAACAGACCGGTTCCTTGCTGACCCCTGCGTACGCAACCACACGAAAATGCATACTAACGTAAGATCTTGAACTGAATGCGTGTAAGATAATGAGTTCAAAGATCGAGTGGCATACCTATCGACATCGTGGGTGCCGGCCGTCTCCCTCGCCTTGTCTGCTGCGGTCTGCGTGGTCGCCATGGTCCTCTCCTTAGCCTCCTGGGCGGTCTCCTTGGTTGCATCCTTGGTCTGCCTCGCCTTCTGGGCGGTGGAGTCCTTCATCTCCTGGGCCTTCTGGGCGGTGGTGTCCTTGGCCTCCTGCGTCTTCCCGGCCAAGGCGTCCTTGTACTCCCCCAGCTTGTTCTTGGTCGCCTCAGCGGTCTCGCTCGTCTTCTGCGCCACGGTATCCTTGGCCTCAGTTGCCTTCTCGGCGGTGTAGTCCTTGTACTCGCCCAGCTTGTTCTTGGTCGCCTCCGCCGTCTCGCCAGTCTTCTGCGCCAGGCTGTCCTTGGTCTCCTTGGTCTTGTCCGCCGCCTGGTAGGTCTTCTCGGCCGTGGTGTCCTTGGCGGCGCCGAACGTGCGGCCCACCGCGCTCGCCAGGGAACCCAGGATGCCGCCACCGCCGCTCTGAGTCTGCTCGGTGTAGCCAGCACCGCCGCGCTCCCGGTCCGCGCGGGCGCGCGCGATCTCGTCCGCCGCGTGCCGGGCGTCCATCTCCGCCTGCATCACGCGCTCGTCCCGCGAGCGAGCGATCTCCTCGGCCGCGCGGCGCGCATCGGCCTCGGCACGCGCCTCCCGCTGGTCGGCCTGCCTGGACGACATGGTCGGTGTGGTTCAACTTACTGTAGTAGAAACTGTTAGCTCGTGCTAGCGCTTCAGTGTTCGTAGTGTGTTGCAGTACACAAGTGAGTGACTGAGCCAGCGTTCGTGGAAGTGTGTATATACTCCTGCGAGAGTAATGCGAGGGTGCCACGTACGTCTGGGGGACGGACGCGTGTGCCTCGTGTTCCAAGACAGGTCTCGGTGACGCATGCGTGAAGCGGACACGTGCCTCCCTAGCGGCGACGCCGTTGCTGAGCTGCTTCCATGGCCTTCTACACTTGTCTTGTGGATGGATGTACGGGAAGTGCAATCTCATGCCATCTTGCGCCAGAGGCTAAGATTGTGGTCGGCGGCGACGCCGGAAGCCAAGGCCCAAGAGATATAGTTTGGCACATGTGGCCAGCACCCCATGGACTCTGGCACTTCTGTACACCGCCAACTCCGGCGCAATTCCCTCCCGCCGCCTGAAGGGGTCCGTTAATGTGCCGGCCCATTTAATTGAAATTTTCTCTCTGTTCTTCTGTTTTTACTTTTTATTTTAAGTTTTCTGCTTCCTTTCTTTTATTTTCCATCTTAGCATTATTATTTTCTTTTTTTTTTAAGTTTTAAGTTTTTATTTTATTTTTGTGTATTCATGTTTTTATAAATTTGTCCATGGTCATGGAAAGTTCAATACGTTTCTGGGTTCAAAAACATCTTCACGTGGGCTCCAAAATATGTTTATCAGATTTAAAACAAAACATCCACGGGTTCAAAAAATATTGGCGGATTTAAAGAAATGTTCACATGGTTACAAAAAATTCACCGGATTCAAATCTCAATATTAATTTTCAAAATCTAAAAAGTTTTCAATAGAAAAAAGAAAAAAAGAAAACACGAAAAAGAAATGGAAAAAGAATAAGAAAGAAAATAGAAAAATAGAAAAAGAAAAGGAGAAAGAAGAAAGAGAAAGCAGAAAAAAAAACTTTGGCTAGCCTACCAGAGCCAATTCTTTCAGCGGCGCCGGATGCAAAGGGGGCGACGCTCCGACTCATCCTTTCGGCGATTTTTAATAAACATGTCAATAGTTAGTCGGTTTGGATCGTTCATGGATCATGAGCAACTCTATCAACCCAAAATGTGTGGGGCAGGACTCAGCCATTCGTTAGGGGTTTTCACGAACTGCTCTATATAAACGCTTGCGAGGCTTCCTTCAAAAAATACACTGTTAGGGTTTGCTACCTCTACTTATGCCGCCAATGTATCCTACTCTATCCTGAGCGTCGACGTGCACCAACGAATGCGAGAGTAGTATCCAAAACTACTCGTCTTTGTGATCCTATAAAGGATAGGCCAATAAATATTTTGGGAAGCGCTTTGCCTAGCTGCTCGCGTGTTCACCATGGGTTGTGTACCATCCAAGTCGAGTGGTGTTGCGTACCACCGTCTCCGTCGTCGTATTTTTCGACCGGTCTTCAACAAAGTCATCGCTGCATCAAGACTATGTTATCTACAACCGATCAGTATGTGCACCGTATTCCGATCTATTTTGTTTCATATGCACTGTTACTATTCATATCGATTAACATGTCTAATATGCTTTCACATGTTAGTAGTTGTTGTCTTCATGTTTAATATTCTGAAATTTTAATATTCTGAAATTAATCGTAAAAATATTGTTTAATTATTCAACAGCTAGCAATAATAATGTTGATTTTGCTATTGATGTTTTTACTATGGAGGCGATTGTTGTGAGGCATGGTTATATTTGGCAAATAAGCTAGGCTACAATAAGGTACTGGTCCAATAAGACAGAATTGAACTTGTTAATATTGTAAAATTAGAGGGTTTACATCAACTGCAGCTGCTCCCTATCTTTGAAGATATATACATTCAATCTACTCCATCCGTCGTGATGTCTCAGATTTATCAAAATCCACGAGTATCTATACAGTAAAACATATTTAGATACAAGCGAATTTACAAAAAAAAGTTCGACGTCCAAGGATAGAGGGTGTATAACTTTTGTAAAGGTCAAGTTTATCTTTTATCCTAGGGAAGCAAATTGTGTTGCTCAATGCTCTTGGTCTAGCAAAAGAGTGTGGGTCGCAACCTAACGTGGTTTGAGGATCTCTAGTTTTATTTATTCTGTTTTTAACTCGTGGAGTAAGTGTGATTTGATCAATAAAGTTTGCAGCGGACTCCTCCACTAAAAAGTTCGCACATGTTAAGGGGGCAACTTATCAAAACCTTCATGGTTAGTACAGAACCTGCAGATTTTGATCTTATGCAAATTTTCACCAAAACCTTAGTAACCCCCCTCCCCGTCCCGTGTCGCCCCCGCGCGGGCGACTGGGCGGACCCTTAACCCTAGCCTCCGTCCATTCCCCACCTTGTCATCGTTGGTGGATGTTGTAGGGCAAATCCCCCGCGGTTGCCGGTGACAGTGGGCCCTTGTTGTGGGAATGACCACGGCAGTCGCTACCAGGGGTAGCGATTGGAAAGATTTGGGCAAGAGCTAGTCGCTATCTGCGGTACGAGATTGGAACCAGAGACAAGAGATTTACCCAGGTTCGCCCCCCGTAGGGTAAAGACCTACTCCTGCTAGATTTTATTATCGGCGAGTGGATCACAAGGTGCGCGAGCTCGGCGTCTAAGCAACGAGTTGCTTGGATGGGGTAGCTAATAGTGCGTGAGTATACAGAGTACCCTAGGGAGGTTTATATGGAGGGTACCTCGCTAGGGTTTACAAGATTACAACTGAATCAGTTAAGGTTTCAGAGGATTTGACCTAATCCGACGGGTTCTATCTACACTTCTGGGTCTCTAGCTTCTAGTCGCCAGGCTTCTCTTTCAGTCGCTTTCCAGTCGTCGTCCCTGCAGGTCCATTCGCAATGTTCTTGGGTCAGTCGAAACGTCCTTATAGGTATACCCTGATCGGCATATCCCCATCGGTAGTCCCCGAGGCCAACGGCGGTTCGGCGCAGGTGTTAACTTGGCAGTCGGAGTAGGTGAGTCCCGGTGGACGCCAAGTCGAATCGGCAGTGGACTCCTCCAATGAAGGGAAAAATTCCTCAAATGTGTCTTCAGTCGCAATATTGGCGAGTGGAAATGTGCTCGAGTCGCCACTCCTAATCAATTGGACGAGGTGGGCAAGCAGGCAAATCAAGTGACTGAAGTTGGACCATCAAGTTGGTCAAACTAGCCGTTGGTTAATTCCAACGATAACTTCAACGAATTTATTGCGAGGTAATGGCTAGCCCGAAATTGTCGAATAGTGCCACTATATAAGGAGACTAGCAGGGGATTCGCGGGTATTCTTCTCATTTCTTTGCCTCCCCTTAGCCTCAGTCTCCAGATCTACCCCGATCCAGAATTTCCAGACCGAGCAACCTTCTTCCTCTCTTGATGGCGCCTCCGAAGTATTTGTGGGGAAAATCTAAGTGCACCACGACCGCCCTGAAATCCTTTTAGGACGTTGGGATCCTCTGCAAGGGGAATTGGCGGATCCCCGCAACCAGCGAGACCGAGCAGAAGCCGCGCCCCAGAGAATTCATCTGCTTTCAGAGCCACCTGGAGAGGGGACTAGGATTCCCCATGTCAATCTTCTTTCGACGCTTCTACGCATACTACGCAATCAAGCCATCGAACCTGGGGCCGCACAGTGTCGAGCAGCTCGCCATCTTCGTCGCCTTTTGTGAGTGTTACCTGGGGTGCCGCCCCTATTTCCCCCTTTGGTTGGAGCTATTCCATGCTACCTCAGTCGCGAGGGGACGGCGGCCCCATCATAGCGGCAGGCGGCATCACCTTTCAACTAAATCCCAAGGCCAAATTTGTGAAGCTGATGTTGCCAAAGAAGGTCATGAGCGAATGGAAGAACCACTGGTTCTACATGAAGGAGTCAACTCCGTCTGGCGAGGTGTCGCTATCGATGTACACCACCAAAAGAAGCGAGTTGCGCCGATTTTCGGCGGCCAAGCTCCCTGATGACTAGAAGATGGCCGTGGAAGAAATGTTGACCCGGATCCAGGAGCTAAAGGACGAGGGGCTCGAAACCATCAACCTGTATAACTGCTGGCTCGGGCGGCGGCTGGTTCCGCTGGCTACCCGAGCTCACTGGATGTACTAATAGACTAGGAAGGGAGATCCCACAAGAATCTTGGGAGTCGGAAGATTATGTCATAGTGCTGAAGAAGATCACAGAGGCGGAGTACATCGACCCCAAGGCTAGGCTAGCCCCATATACTACCGGGAAGCGGAAGGCTCCTCCGGTGAGTTTCCTTGTTTATCTTGTTTGCAGTCTCACAGTCGCAAATTTGCAATCATAGTTTGTAGTCATGGTTTTGTAATCGCTTGACTCAAGTCACTTTTCTTTTGATTTTGCCAGCTGTTCCAAGTGCTTGAGAACTGGCTTCCTCCGCTTGATGAAGAAGTTCCCAAGGATCTTAAGGAGAAGGAGGAGTCCTCCAAGGATGAATAAGAAGTCGCGGAGGTGCAGGCGCCCTCATCCGCGGCTCAAAAGACACGCGGGCAGAAGCAGCGCGAAGTCAAGGCGAGCCGTAGCCTCGAGGAACGCGACAGCGATGTCGACATTGTCATGGAGCATAGCTCATGGAGAGTGGCCACACTGGCCAAGCCCATACCGAAGCCTAAGTTGAAGTCGTCGACGAAGGCCAAGCTATCGGCAAAGCCTAAGTCGCTGGCAAGGGCAAAGTCGTCGGCAAATTTGCCGGCCAAATCATCGGCAATGTTCGAGTCGGACAACGAGTCCGAGGAGAGGGTGTAGATACGGAAAAGATTCCGGAGGACCCAGCTCCAATGATGGAATCGGAGGTCATGAACGTGGTTATGGAGTCAGAGGTACCACTCGCCGCGATTGCGCCGGAGGCCTCGACGCCACCGGAGCCAAGGGTTGAAGTGGCCACAAGGTCAGTGATGGCCCAAATATATCGATCTCGTTGGGGAACCCCAAGAGGAAGGTATGATGAGCACAGCAGCAAGTTTTCCCTCAATAAAAAACCAAGGTTATCAATCCAATAGGAGCAAGGAAACACCCTAAATATGTAGAAGCTGAACGCTATGCGACTACGGTGCAAGAAGAACGTGGAGACCTGCACAACACAACCACAGAACTTTGCCCCCAACTTGCGATGAGGTTGTCAATCTCACCGGTTTTGCTGAAAACAAAGGATTAAACGTATCGAATGGAAGGAAGTAATAGTTTGCAGAAAGTAAACACAAGGCAGTAAACAGTTTGTAGATTGTATGTAAAAGAAAGGACCGGGGTCCATAGTTCACTAGAGGTGGCTCTCCTTAAGATAGATAACATGCTGGGTGAACAAATTACAGCAGGGCAATTGACAAACATCGAGAAAGCATACAAGCATATACTAATCATATTGACTCCTTTGAGACTTGATTGGGCATTACAACATTATACATAGACCGTCATCCAACTACATCTATGACTAATAATCCACCTTCAGGTTATCATCCGAACCCCCTCCAGTATTAAGTTGTAAGCAACAGATTTTACTTTATGAATTGCTTGTAAAGTAAACAATACGATTGTTCTATGAATAAAGGACTGTTGTTTTCTCCCTAGTAGCTACAACACATCTAGTACCTTAGAGATTTCTGTCACTTCTCCAGATTACCAGAGGCATGAACCCACTATCGAGCATAAATACTAACTCTTGGAGTTGCTAGAATCTACTTGGACAAGATAGCTACAAACAACGGAAAGCATGCAAGATCACAAATAACAAAGACATGATAGAATCAATAATCAATCTGAAATAGCATCTCAATATCCATCGGATCCCCGCAAACACAACATGCAGAATTACAAATAGATGATCTTGATCATGACCGGAGCTCACAAGATCTAAACATGAAAGCACAAAGGAGGAGAACCAACCATCTAGCTACTACATGGACCCGTAGTCCAGAGATGAACTACTCACACATCACACCGGAGGCTTGCATGATGATGAAGAAGGCCTCTGGTGAATTCTCTCCTGTGGTGTCGGGAAAAGCTTCAGATCCCTCCCGATCTAGGGATAGAGATGACGGCGGCTACATACTCTTTCAAGGAATTTTGATCAGGTACTTAGGGTTTTGGTATTGGAGGCAATATATAGGCGGAAGGAGAGGTCAGGCTGGGTCGGCCAGTGGACCACCCTAGCTAGCCGGGCCACAGCAGCTGCCAGTGGTGGCCGGGCCCCAACCCTTCTCCGTCTCGTATTCTGGCTCCAAATGTCTTCCGGTAAAATAGCAACTTTGGCTTTTGTCCCATCCAATTCCGAGAATATTCATTTTCTGACTTTCCTGGAACCAAAAACAGCAGAAAACAGGTTGCTGGCACTGTGGCTCTTGTCAATAGGTTAGTCCAAGAAATCATATGAAAAGTACTCCAAAGTGTGGACCAAACACAAGAAAGTAGATAAAACCAAGCATGGAACATCAAAAATTATAGATACATTTGCAATGTATCAACATAACCAAGCTTAACTCCTGCTCGTCCTCGAGTAGGTAAGTGATAAAAAGAAAGAATAATTTTTAAGGTGACATGCACCATCATAAACTTGATCAAAGTATTTGTAAAACATTCAAAGCTGGGATCATGGTACTTGAATCATAACATGAAAGACAAAGTTCTAGCAATAAGACAAAGAAACTATGATGCAACATGAAAAGGCACAAACAAAAGATTCATGAATAACAATGCTTAGCAAGACGTTTGTTTGTTTCACATAAAGAAAACATAGCATAATAGTATTCAGCTTGTCCCTCATAGAGTATCAAATATAAATGCATAGGACACCTTCAAAGTTCATAAGAGTGACTTGATACAAATAGTTTAAGACAAGCAATATCAAGTTATGCACCAATCAACTAGTCTTGGGACAATGCACATAGAAGTAAGAATGTCCACTATGCTCTCAAAGTAGGTGCATAAAGATAGAAGGTGGAGACTCAATATATAAGTGGAAGAAAGGCCTTCATAGAAGGAAGTAGGGATTCAAATCTCATAAAGAGCTTCCAAAAATTATGGTACTTATAGCTTTCAGCTCTCATTGCCCCTATCATAAGCATCTTGAAGTGATTAAGGTTAAAGTGACACAACTAAGAGGATATGCTTGACAAGTTATAAACCGAAATCTCATGCCCCTTACTTACAAAGACGGAACCTCATGCTACTCAACTTTAGTCACAAGTAAGCTCTTGTCATTGTAAGTACATATGTATCATAAATAATCGCCAACGGGGTACCCCTTGCACATGATACAGGAGCTATCCCATAATCAAAATGACAAGGCAAACAAACAATGAGCATCTCAGCGATCTTTTTATTTGCTATTTGCATAGGTTTTTATTGAGGATGCTTCATAGAGTGCTCATTATGGTTATGCTGCAAGTTTCCACCATGATTAGGCATGGATTAGGCTAGCGGCCTGATGTCTACGCACTTCTATTCTTGTAGACAGTTGTTGGGCCTCCAAGTGCAGAGGTTTGTAGAACAGCAACAAGTTTTCCCTTAAGTGGATCACCCAAGGTTTATCGAACTCAGGGAGGAAGTGGTCAAAGGTATCCCCTCTCAAGCAACCCTGCAATCAAGATACAAGAAGTCTCTTGTGTCCCCAACACACCCAATACATTGTCAGGTGTATAGGTGCACTAGTTCGACGAAGAGATAGTGAAATACAAGTGGTATAGATAAAAGACAACGGTGATATAAAATAGCTTGATGGCGTGGAAGAGACTAAAGGCAAACTGAAATAAAGATGGAAGCAAGCAAACATGTAACAGATCTAATTGCAAACGGTGTATCAATGCTTAGAAACAAGGCCTAGGGGTCATACTTTCACTAGTGAACACTCTCATATAAATATATTCTTCTTTATGATACTACGCTGAACTACTCTCCGGTTGGACACTCTAATCGTTGGTAGGGCTATAACAACACACCTCAAAGTTCATCTTTCCCATCTAGATAACCCCACACTATCACCTTAAGTACTAGATGAGTCCAACAAACACCACAATTTCATAAATACATCCAACTCCAAATATAACTCATAACAAGTATTTGTAATCTCTAGCCTAAGTGCCACCATGGTGTGCACGCTGTCACTTTCACACACATGGGGAGAGCAGAGATCTATTAAAGCACTTGAGTAGCAAGGTAGATCTATAGATTACAAGCTCATGATCTCAATAAGATCATGCATAGAGAGAGATGAACACATAACTACCGGTAGAATCCTTAGCCTCGAGAGAGAACTACTCCCTCCTCATCATGGGAATCAGCAACGGTGATGGAGATGGTGGTGGAGATCGATGGAGATGGCTCCGGGGGCACTTCCCCGTCCCGGCAGGGTGCCGGAACAGAGACTTTCTGTCCCCCAAATCTCCCCTTCAGTGGCGGCGGCGATGCAGAACTTTTCGTGGATTTCTGATTGACTATTTAGGGTTTTGGTATCAGGAGGCTCTTATAGGCGAAGGAGGCAAGGTCGGTGGCCGGCTAGGGGGCCCACACCATGCCCTGGCGTGGCCTGGGCTGGACCGCACCAAGGGGGTGTGGCCACCCTGTGGCCCCTCTCCGACTCTCCTTCTGGCTCCGTGAGTCTTCTGAGAAAATATAACTTTGGCTTTTGTCCCGTCCAATTCCGAGAATATTCATTTTCTGACTTCCTGGAACCAAAAACAGCAGAAAATAGGCAACTGGCACTGTGGCTCTTGTTAATAGGTTAGTCCAAGAAATCATATGAAAAGTACTCCAAAGTGTGGACAAAACACAAGAAAGTGGATAAACCAACCATGGAACATCAAAAATTATGGATACGTTAGCAACGTATCAACATCCCCAAGCTTAACTCCTGCTCGTCCTCGAGTAGGTAAGTGATAAAAAGAAAGAATAATTTTTGAGGTGACATGCACCATCATAAACTTGATCAAAGTATTTGTAAAACATTCAAAACTAGGATCATAGTACTTCAATCATAGCATGAAAGACAAAGTTCTAACAATAAGACAAAGAAACTATGTTGCAACATGAAAAGGCACAAACAAAAGATTAATGAATAACAATGCTTTGCAAGATGTTTGTTTGTTGCACAGAAAGAAAACATAGCATAATAGCATTCAGCTTGTCCCTCATAGAGTAGCAAACATAAATGCATAGGACACCTTCAAAGTTCATAAGAGTGACTAGATACAAATAGTTTAAAACAAGAATATCAAAGATATGCATAAATCAACAAGTCTTGGGACAATGCACATAGAACTAAGAATGGCCACTATGCTCTGAAAGTAGGTGCATAAAGGTAGAAGGTGGAGACTCAATATAATGGTGGAAGAAAGGCCTTCATAGAAGGAAGCAGAGATTCAAGTTTCATAAAGAGCTTCCAAAAATTATGGTACTTATAGCTTTCAGCTCTCATTGCCCCTATCGTAAGCATCTTGAAGTGATTAAGGTTAAAGTGAACAAACTATGGTGTACATGCTTGACGAAGTATAAGTTAGGAATCTCATGTCCCTTGAATACAAGGGCCGCTCCTGATGCTACTCAGGTTTAGTCACCGGTAAGTTCTTGTCATCGTAAGTACATGTGTATCATAGAGAACCGCCAACGGGGTACCCCTTGCCCGATGATACGGAAGAATCCCCATATCAAAATGACAAAGCAAGCAGACAACGAGCATCTCAGCAATCTTCTTATTTACCATGGGAATATGGTGCTTTTTTCTCTCTTTCCTCTTTTCATAATCTCTTTTTTTATTTTTCTCTTTTTTATCAATATAGGACTCCTTTTTTTATAAGAAGAATGCTTCATAGACAGCTCATTATGGTTACGCTGCAGGTTTTCACCATGTCAGCATGGATTAGACCAGCCCAGTGCTTTCTCTAACACATATACATAACTCCATGGACTTACAAGCTCCCCTTTCATTTCACACCGATGACATCCATATAAAAAAGAGCATGATATCAACTAGGTACAAGTACCAAGTGCAATGTTGAAAGCGTTCTCCATGAAAGCATGGTTCTGCTAATCCCCAACAAATAAGTGCAAGCATATACAACATAGACGACACAATGGTTCAAGTTTATTAAGGGCAAGAAAAGTAAAGTGTGCCATCAAGTTCGTGAGAGCTTTAATCACTAGTTTTCTCATAACAAGTTTAATTTGGAAGGTAAACAAAAACATGAATATACTTGGAATAGCATAAGCTAGTAGGTAGGTATGGTGGACTCTTTGGAATAACTTGGTTTAAAGAGTTGGATGCATGAGTAGGACTCATACTTGGTTGTGGAGGCTAGAAAAAGACTGGGAGCGACAAACTAAGAGAGCAATAATGGCCATAATCATGCAGAGTGACAAAACATCATTGATCAAAGCATAAAGTGATACTACAAGTTGAAAACTAAAGGATCACAAAGGCTTATGGTGACTTGAGATAGTCATAACATGGTGTGAGCATGCGCCAAGTCAACCCAAATAAAGCATCAAAGGAGAATACCACTATACTATGCTTTAAATATGCTAAAACAACGCATGATTCATCCAAGGCACATTAAACAATCTCAATTGTTTATAACAAGTCATGCTACAGCAAAGTATACTAAGCATAAAGCCAAAACAATATCAAGCATGGCATGACAAAGCATAGGCCACAGTCAAAAACAAGCTATCTTTACCACTTAAGCATGAACTTTCCTACTCTTTTCCAACCCAAACCAAACTATTTGAAAACCAATGTATGAAGGAGGGGGTCCAACCAATTTATTCAGAAAACTAAGAAAACCAAGCAAACGAAAAACCAAAACTAAAAAAAAGAAGACGCTCCAAGAACAACACAACTGTGTATGAAACAATAAAAATGAAGCGTTTGGAAGAAACCTGGGATTTTTATTGATGAAGAAGGGGATGACTTGGGCATCACCAAGCTTTGACGCTTGGACTTCTTGGATATTTCTTGGAGTAACATGCGTGGCATCCCCAAGCTTGAGATTTAGTCCATCCTTCATCTCATTACTCATTCCTTCCATACACCTAAAAATTTTCCTTCATACAAAACTTCACACAATCTTTATTAGCAACATTAGTGCACTCAAGATAATAGGTCTTAAGGTTCAGTTACAACACCAATAAATCTTCCATTAAAACACAAGCTACTGTAGCACTTCCCTCAAAAAGCTCAATTCCCCAAAAGAACTCAAAAAGGAACCAACAAGAAGCAAATGCAAATAATGGCAGAAATCTGTCAAAACAGACCAGCAGGTAAATACGAATTTTTTCGAAGACCTTCTGTTGCTCAAATCAAAAACTGTTGAACTAACGTAGTGTTAGATAACAACCTGGAGAATAAGAACAAAAATTGACGCCTCAAAAAGACGTTCAGAGATTTTACACGAAATTGTACGGTGAAGCACAGAAATCTGTTTCGAGACAACAACTTTCCCAATCATTACTTCTCTCTCATTAGAGGTTACTCTTGGAACAAAAAGCAAATAAAAAAGATAAGGAGCGGTTATTACTGAAGTAATAACTTCCAAGACTCATCTAAAACTTTTGGGTTATCTTCCAATAAGTACTTTTCTTTAACGCCTTTAAGTTAGGCATGATAGTTTGAGAAGATGCTCACATAAGAAATATGAATTGAAGTAAAATAGAGCATCAAGAAGCAAATTCAAAGCATATTTAAGTCTAACCCACTTCCTATGCATAGGAATCTTGTAAAGAAACAAGTCATGAAAGCACAAAGCAACAAGCATAGGAAAGCAAAACAAGTGCAACTTCAAAATTTTCAACATAAAGAGTGGAAACTTAATATTGTTGAGACACATAAAACCATGTTTCCCTCTCTCATAATAACTTTCAGTAGCATCATGAATAAAATTAACAATATAACAATCACATGAAACATTCTTATCATGAGCCACATGCATAAAAGAATTAATACTCCCCACATAAGCATAGTCATTCTTATTAATTGTAGTGGGAGCAAATTCAACAAAATAGCTATCATTATTATTCTCATCACCATAATCATCAAATATAGGAGGCATATTGTAGTCATAATTAATTTCCTCCTCAATAGTAGGTGGACTGAAATTATCATATTTATCATTGTAATCATCATATATTGGAGGTTTGGTATCATCATAAGCAATAGAATAACTATCTTCCAAAGCTGGAGAACTAGAAAGATCATTTTCATAAAAACTAGCTTCCCCAAGCTTAGACTTTTCCATAGCATTAGCAATAATGGTGTCCAAAGAATTCATACTAACAACATTGCTATTAGCATGCAAATAAAGTTCCATAGGTTTTTAAATTTTCTCTTCAAACACTTCATGTCCTAACTCAAGATAAATACTATAAAGCTCTCTAATTTTTTTGTTGTTTTCCATTAAGCCTAACTAGTGAAAACAAGAAACAAAAAGACAAAATTGCAGAATCTAAAGGAAATAACTTCGAGCACTCACACTGGAGGATATGAGTACCTTTTACCTTACCTCCCCGGCAACGGCGCCAGAAAATAGCTTGATGTCTACGCACTTCTATTCTTGTAGATAGTTGTTGGGCCTCCAAGTGCAGAGGGTTGTAGAACAGCAGCAAGTTTTCCCTTAAGTGGATCACCCAAGGTTTATCGTACTCAGGTAGGAAGTGGTCAAAGGTATCCCCTCTCAAGCAACCCTGCAATCAAGATACAAGAAGTCACTTGTGTCCCCAACACACCCAATACACTTGTCAGGTGTATAGGTGCACTAGTTAGGCGAAGAGATAGTGAAATACAAGTGGTATAGATAAAAGACAACGGTGATATAAAATAGCTTGATGGCGTGGAAGAGACTAAAGGCAAACTGAAATAAAGATGGAAGCAAGCAAACATGTAACAGATCTAATTGCAAACGGTGTATCAATGCTTAGAAACAAGGCCTAGGGATCATACTTTCACTAGTGAACACTCTCATATAAATATATTCTTCTTTATGATACTACGCTGAACTACTCTCCGGTTGGACACTCTAATCATTGGTAGGGCTATAACAGCACACCTCAAAGTTCATCTTTCCCATCTAGATAACCCCACACTGTCACCTTGAGTACTAGATGAGTCCAACAAACACCACAATTTCATAAAGACATCCAACTCCAAATATAACTCATAACAAGTATTTGTAATCTCTAGCCTAAGTGCCACCATGGTGTGCACACTGTCACTTTCACACACATGGGGAGAGCAGAGATCTATTAAAGCACTTGAGTAGCAAGGTAGATCTATAGATTACAAGCTCATGATCTCAATAAGATCATGCATAGAGAGAGAGATGAACACATAGCTACCTATAGAACCCTTAGCCTCGAGAGAGAACTACTCCCTCCTCATCATGGGAATCAACAACGGTGATGGAGATGGTGGTGGAGATCGATGGAGATGGCTCCGGGGGCACTTCCTTGTCCCGGCAGGGTGCCGGAACAGAGACTTTCTGTCCCCTGAATCTCCCGTTCGGTGGTGGCAGCGCTGCAGAACTTTTCGTGGATTTCTGATTGACTATTTAGGGTTTTGGTATCGGGAGGCTCTTTTAGGCGAAGGAGGCAAGGTCGGTGGCCGGCCAGGGGGCCCACACCATGCCCTGACATGGCCTGGGCTGGCCCACGCCAAGGGGGGTGTGGCCACCCTGTGGCCCCTCTCTGACTCTCCTTCTGGCTCCGTGAGTGTTCCGGGAAAATAGTAACTTTGGCTTTTGTCCCGTCCAATTCCGAGAATATTCATTTTCTGACTTCCTGGAACCAAAAACAGCAGAAAGCAGGTAACTGGCACTATGGCTCTTGTTAATAGGTTAGTCCAAGAAATCATATGAAAAGTACTCCAAAGTGTGGACAAAACACAAGAAAGTGGATAAAACCAAGCATGGAACATCAAAAATTATGGATACATTAGCAACATATCACGGCCCAGGCGTTTCTCTAACACACATACAAATTCCATGATCTTACAAGTTCCACTTTTATTTCACACCGCCGGGATCCATAAGCAAAAGAACATGATATCAACGGGGTACAAAGTACAAGTGCAATGTTGAAAGCGTTCCCCATGATACATGGTTCTGCTAATTTCAACTTATAAAGCGCAAGCATATATGCAAAAAAGAAGGACCAAATGGTTCAAGTTTATTAAATGCAAAAAAGTAAAATGTGCCATCAAGTTCGTGAGAGCTTTAATCACTAGTTTTCTCATAACAAGTTTAATTTGGAAGGTAAACAAAAACATGAATATACTTGGAATAGCATATGCTAGTAGGTAGGTATGGTGGACTCTTTGGAATAACTTGGTTTAAGGAGTTGGATGCATGAGTGGAACTCATACTTGGTTGTGGAGGCTAGCAAAAGACTGGGAGCGACAAACTAAGAGAGTAATAATAGCCATAATCATGCAGAGCGACAAAACATCATTGATCAAAGCATAAAGTGATACTACAAGTTGAAAACTAAAGGATCATAAAGGCTATGGTGACTTCGGATAGTCATAACATGGTGTGAGCATGCGCCAAGTCAACCCAAATAAAGCATCAAAGGAGAATACCACAATACTATGCTTTAATATGCTAAAACAACGCATGATTCATCCAAGACACATTAAGCAATCTCAATTGTTTATAACAAGTCATGCTACAACAAAGTATACTAAGCATAAAGCCAAAACAATATCAAGCATGGCATAACGAAGCATAGGCCACAGTCAAAAACAAGCTCTCTTTAACACTTAAGCATGAACTTTCCTACTCTTTTCCAAACCAAACCAAACTATTTGAAAACCAATGTATGAAAGAGGGGGTCAAACCAATTTATTTAACAAACTAAGCAAACCAAGCAAACGAAAAAACCAAAACGAAAACGAAAAATAAGACACTCCATGAACAACACAACTGTGCATGAAACAATAAAAATGAAGCGTTTGGAAGAAACCTGGGATGTTTATTGATGAAGAGGGGGATGCCTTGGGCATCCCCAAGATTTGACGCTTGTACTTCTTGGATATTTCTTGGGGTGACACGCGTGGCATCCCCAAGCTTGAGCTTTAGTCCATCTTTCATCTCATTACTCATTCCTTCCGTACGCCTGAAATTTTTCCTTCATACAAAACTTCACACAATCTTTATTAGCAACATTAGTGCACTCAAGATAATAAGTATTTAGGTTCAGTTATAACACCAATAAACTTCCATTAGAACACTAGATAATGTAGCACTTCCCTCAAAAAGCTCAATTTCCCAAAAGAACTCAAAAAGGAACCAACAAGAAGCAAATGCAGAAAATGGCAGAAATCTGTCAAAACAGACTAGCTGGTAAAGACGAATTTTTTCGAAGACCTTCTTTTGCTCAAATCAAAAAGTGTTGAACTAACGAAAGTTAGATAACAACCTGGGGCAGAAGCACAAAAATTCACGCCTCAAAAGGACATACAGAGATTTTACACGAATGTTTACGGTGAAGCACAAAAATCTGTTTCGAGACAGCAACTTTCCCAATCATTACTTCTCTCTCATTAGAGGTTACTCTTGGCACAAAAAGAAAAGAAAAAGGATAAGAAGCGGTTATTACTGAAGTAATAACTTCCAAGACTCATCTAAAACTTTTGGGTTATCTCCCAATAAGTACTTTTCTTTAATGCCTTTAAGTTAGGCATAAGAACCAAGAAAAAGAATCAAGTGTTCTCAAATGAAGAAGCATTAAGACCAAAATTTGTTTTCATAGGAGAGGCAAAAGAAATCTTCCCTCTCTTCTTAGGGAAGTGTTCTATACCTTTCTTGAGTGGGATTTGATATTTAATGGTGCCTTCTTTCATATCAATAATGGCACCAACAGTTCTAAGAAAAGGTCTTCCCAAAGTAATAGGACAAGAAGCATTGCATTCAACATCCAAAACATAGAAATCAACGGGGACATAGGGATTGTTAACCATAATAAGAACATCATTAAGACTCCCCATGAGTTTATTTTTAGCATTATCATCAAGTGGGACATTCAAATAACAATCTTCAAGTGGAGGCAAATCAAGCATATCATAAATCCTTCTAGGCATAATAGAAACACTACTATCAAGATCACATAAAGCTTTAAAATCAAAGTCATTTACTTTCATATTAATGATGGGTTCCCAACCATATTCTTGTTTTATAGGAATAGAAGCTTTATGTTTCATCTTTTCTTCTTTAATATTTATAAGAGCATCAGTAATGTGTTTTGTAAAGGCCATGTTCATAGCACTAGCATTAGGACTTTTAGCAAGATTTTGTAGGAACTTAATAACTTCAGAGATGTTACAACCATCAAGATCAAAATCAAAATTATCATCTAAAGTAGTAGAACTATTACTAGCCTCAACACTAGTGGTAGTGATAGTAGAAACACTAATGTTTCTAGCAATTTCATCTTCTCTTTCCCACTTAGCATGTAATTCAGCTAATAGTCTAACATTTTCATCAATTCTTACTTGTATGGCATTAGTAGCTGCAAAGGGATTGTCATTAGTTTCAGGTTTAGCAGCCATTTTATTAATCAACGAAGATTGAGCTTCAGACAAAGATGATATATTCCTTTCAGCATTAGAAAGTTTCAATTGTAAACTAGGAATTTCCCTATTTAGACTCTCAAGTTGATGGCTAATGTTCTTCAAAATGGTAGATTGTTCCTCCATAGTTTTAGTAAATAGTTGATTTTGTTCATATTGCATTTGCATGAAGTTCTTAGTGGCTCTTTCAACTTCTAAAATTCTTCCTTCACTAGGTAATCCAGGCTTGCCATTATAACCATAAGTATTATTAGGAGGGTAAGCCCTATAATTGTTACTACCATAAGCATTGTTGCCAAAATTATTATTTCTTATAAAGTTCACATCAACTTGCTCTTCTTGAGCAACCAAAGAGGCTAAGGGAACATTATTTGGATCAATATGGGCTTTCCCATTAACTAGCATAGACATAATAATATCAATCTTATCACTCAAGGAGGAGGTTTCCTCAAAAGAATTTACCTTATTACCTTGTGGAGCTCTTTCAGTATGCCATTCGGAGTAGTTAACCATCATATTATCCAGAAGCTTTGTTGCAGCACCCAAAGTAATGGTCATAAAGGTACCTGTAACAGCAGAATCCAATAGGTTTCTTGAAGAATAGTTCAATCCTGCATAAAAAGTTTGGATGATCATCCAAGCAGTCAGTCCATGAGTGGGACAATTCTTTACCAAAGATTTCATTCTTTCCCAAGCTTGAGCAACATGTTCATTATCAGATTGTTTAAACTTCATTATTTCACTTCTCATAGATATAATCTTAGCAGGAGGATAGTATTTTCCAATGAAAGCATCTTTGCATTTAGTCCAAGAATCAATACTATTCCTAGTTAAGGAATTCAACCATTCTTTAGCTTTTCCTCTCAAAGAGAAAGGAAACAATTTCAGCTTAATAATATCACCATCTATATCCCTATGCTTTTGCATCTCACAAAGTTCAACCAAGTTATTTAGATGGCCAGCAGCATCTTCATTACTAATACCAGAAAATTGTTCTCTCATAACAAGATTGAGTAAAGCAGGTTTTATCTCAAAGAAAGTAGATTCAGGAACAGGTGGAGCAATAGGTGTGCTCATAAAATCATTGTTGTTGGTGCTAGTGAAGTCACACAACTTAGTGTTTTCAAGAGTAGTCATTTTTTTGTGTTTTCAATAAAGAAAGCAAACTTGTCAAACTATTTTTTGTGTGTTTCTGATAACAAAACAAGCAAACAAAACAAAAAGAAACTAAACAAAACAAAAATAACAAAGTAAAGAGATTGGTTATAAGGGACTCCCCTTGTGAAGATGTCCTTGACTCCCCGGCAACGGTGCCCGAAAAAATTGTTGATGGCCCAAATATATCGAGTTCGTTGGGGAACCCCAAGAGGAAGGTATGATGAGCACAACAGCAAGTTTTTCCTCAGTAAGAAACCAAGGTTATCAATTCAGTAGGAGCAAGGAAACACCCCAAAGGTGTAGCTAGCTGAACGTTGGCGAGCGAAGCTGCAAACGTGGAGACCTGCACAACACAACCACAGAACTTTGCCCCCAACTTGCGATGAGGTTGTCAATCTCACCGGTTTTGCTGAAAACAAAGGATTAAACGTATCGAATAGAAGGAAGTAATAGTTTGCAGAAAGTAAACACAAAGCAGTAAACAGTTTGTAGATTGTATGTAAAAGAAAGGACTGGGGTCCATAGTTCACTAGAGGTGGCTCTCCTTAAGATAGATAACATGCTGGGTGAACAAATTACAGCGGGGCAATTGACAAACATCGAGAAAGCATACAAGCATATACTAATCATCTTGACTCCTTTGAGACTTGATTGGGCATTACAACATTATACATAGACCGCCATCCAACTGCATCTATGACTAATAATCCACCTTCAGGTTATCATCCGAACCCCCTCCAGTATTAAGTTGCAAGCAACAGATTATTGCTTTAGGAATTGCGTGTAAAGTAAACAATACGATTGTCCTATGAACAAAGGATTGTTGTTTTCTCCCTAGTAGCAACAACACATCTAGTACCTTAGAGATTTACATCACTTCCCAGTTACGGAGGCATGAACCCACTATCGAGCATAAATACTAACTCTTGGAGTTAGTAGCATCTACTTAGCCAAGATAGCTACTAACAACGGAAATCATGCAAGATCACAAATAACAAAGACATGATAGAATCAATAATCAATCTGAAATAGCATCTCAATATCCATCGGATCCCCGCAAACACAACATGTAGAATTACAAATAGATGATCTTGATCATGAACGGAGCTCACAAGATCTAAACATGAAAGCACAAAGGAGGAGAACCAGCCATCTAGCTACTACATGGACTCATAGTCCAAAGATGAACTACTCACGCATCACACCGGAGGCTTGCATGATGATGAAGAAGGCCTCCAGGGTGAATCCCCCTCTCCGGCAGGGTGCCGGGAAGAGCTTCAGATCCCTCTCGATCTAGGGATGGAGATGACGGTGGCTACAGACTCTTTCGTGGAATTTTAATCGGGTACTTAGGGTTTTGATATCGGAGGCAATATATAGGCGGAAGGAGAGGCTGAGGGGGTGCTAGGATCGGCCAGACCACCTCCTGGCGCGGGCCAGGCCTGGCCGCACGGCCAGGTGGTGTGGCCGGGCCCTAGCCCTTCTCCGTCTCGTATTCTGGATCCAGATGTCTTCCGATAAAATAGCAACTTTGGCTTTTGTCCCGTCCAATTCCGAGAATATTCATTTTCTGACTTTCCTGGAACCAAAAACAACAGAAATGCAAATGCAATCGTGGCTCTTGTCAATAGGTTAGTCCAAGAAATTATATGAAAAGTACTCCAAAGTGTGGACCAAACACAACAAAGTAGATAAAACCAAGCATGGAACATCAAAAATTATAGATACATTTGCAATGTATCAGTTAGCGACTCCGCCACCGAAGGAAGCGCCTGCATCATCAGGCCTGGAGGTTCCTACGGTCATTGCTTCGTCATCTAAGAATCCCGTGGAGACGTGGCAAACGAGCATCCTGGAGAGGGGCCTCACTCGCAAGCTAGGCCCCGAGCTGGAGAAGCCTGCGCACATGAGAACTGGTCTGCACGTCATCCCGGTCGCCAGGTGAGTTTGACTTTTGTTATTTTGTTGTAGTTTGCTGCTTTTGGGTTTTTCACATCACTGATCATGGTGAACTCGCAGGGGCGGCCCCAAGAAAATCACCATCCAGTGGTGGCCAAAGTTCCACCGGTCGGCACCGAGGGAGGCGATGATCAATTCCAGGAAGAGGAAGGCGGTCACTATCGAGGCGCCGGGTGAAGGCATGAAGAAGAAGAAGGAGGGTGACCCCATTGCAATGACAGAGGAAGGCACGGGGAAGGGTGACTCCGCAGTCTCTCTTGGAGAAGAGGCGACCACCGGCACGAAGCCAAGCAAGGTGGACCTCCCTTCGAAGGCGCTAGTACCAGCAACCACCGCACTAGGGGCGACGGCCGCAACATTCCCACGCTTCATGGTGAAGGCCTTTATCGCGATGGCTGAAACTCAGTTGCCCCAGGTTCCTGAGATCATCGATAGCGATGTCAGGCAGCATCGCGGGCGCACAACATTCCTGGTGCCCTCGGTGGACACATTCGATCTTCACCGCATGATGGGGGCCGCAATCAAGGTATGTCCAGTCCCTGAGGGTCTAGTCGCTGAATTTTAGCGGGTAGACACTAAAACTTTGATTATATAGTTCCCGAGGGTCTAGTCACTGAATTTCAATGGCTAGACACTCAAAGTTTCATTGTCCCTGTTCTAACTTGAACTTTGTGTTTAGGGTTTGCAGAACGAGTCGACTGAGTGGCTGGCCTCGGCGGAGTGACTGGAGCGCGACCTGCGAGTTGCTAAGGAGGCCAATCAGCGACTCCAAGCGATTGCAGGTTAGCTGTTATCTCTTACGAGGTTTGAATTCTTGTAACTGTGCAATTTGCTTATTATGGTCTTGTTTGCTATAGATGAGCATGTGGCCGCACTTGCCAAGGCCCGCGAGGGTTATGTTCCAATCGCTGATCTGGATGCTTCTAAGGCTTCGGCAACCACAGTGGAAGAACAGGCCAGCTCGATGCCGAAGGAGCTAGAGGTGGTGAAGGCTTCGACGACCACAGCGGAAGAATGGGCCAACTCGCTAGCGAAGGAGTTAGAGGCGGCGAAGGCCTCGATGACTTCCTCTAAAGAGAGGGCCAAGGCCGCAGTCGTCATGGCGTAGGAAGAGCAGAAGGCCTCCGACTCTATCATTGTTGGGTTGCAGGGGAAGCTCTCCGTGCTGGAAAAGTTCGCCACGGACAACTGCCGCAAGCTTCTTGGTGAGGCTTCTTTCTTTTTCCTTGATTCTTGTTTTGCCAGTGGCGAGTTGTGTAGTTGCGGCGAGTCCCCAAGCGGGTAAGTCCCCGAAGATGTTCTTCCATATGATGTTTGATTTTCTGACATTACAGCTATTATAGGTCAAGGGGACCCGGTGGTGCAGACGTTTGATGCCGAGCAGTGTGTGACGGCGGTGGTGAACGATGCCACGGTGTCAACGATGTGCGTCTAGGCCGTCCTCCAAGGTATTTCCCCCACCGAAGTAATTCCTGGGGGATTGACCAAGGTGTGGCGGTACCTTGAAGAGGCGCCCGCGGTCGTCGAGTGGATGGTGCAATCTGCGTTTCGCCGCGGAGACATGACGACATTGAGCCTCGGACTCGCGCACTTCCCTGATGATTTTGATCTTGACGACGTCACCAGCGGGTACCCCTTGACGACTAGCGAGGTTGATATTGTGGAGGTCCTCAAGCTGACTGCTAAGGCTTCTCCGTACGCAGAGTGTGTGTTGGCGATGGGCAGCCTTCTGCCTTATCAAGAGATGCGGGTGGCGCCAGACGACATTGAGCCAGTGCATCATGACTTGAAGTTAGAGCAGCCCTTCCGATCGGCCCTCGCAAAGCAGTTGACGACCCACTGTTGGGTCCGCAGCATAGAAAACAAAAAAAATCCTACGGTGTGAACTACACGCCAAGATCAATCTACTAGGTACAAAGCAAACGGGTGGACATACATCCATAGAGAACTTACCCTCGAAGACAACGAGCTTTGTTAACGAGTAGGAACTCGTGGTTGATGTAGTCGTACACTTGCCGATCTCAAGATCGTGAGGAAGTCCGAGTGCCGCAACTCAGCAGCGCATCCGCACTCGCACACACGTTCAAGCCACCGGACAACCTCCACCTCCTCGCTCCAGCGACCCAAAGGAAGCAAGAACTCCTTCCTGCATAAAATGCCACCGGGAACATGTATCTCGCTAATCCGAGACCATGGGGGAATAATTCTAGAGGGGGAGAGAGATCCTTCACAAGGAGGTGTGAGGATGAAGGAGGGAATGGGTGGCCTTTTATAGGAGGAGGGGGTGCCCCCTCTCTCCATGGCCGGCACATGGGGGGTGACCCTCCACCTCCCCCATTCATGTGGTGGTAACTCCTCCACATTAAATGCCTCTTCACATTCCCTTTTAAAGTCTCCACTTTAAATGCATTAAGTTTATCCAAATTTAATGCTCTCTCATTTAATAAAACTCTTTTATTAAATTTATTCAGAATTTTCTTAATTACTTTAATTAACAAACATTCACATATAGCCCCTTGCAATATTTCAATATCACATGCAGAACCACCTTCTGCAATTTCACCCGAAACAATTTCCGGTTTCTATTGAAACAATTCCTGCGCTTTGCAATTCTTTCGTCTAAAACATATGTGCTCCAAAATGGTGTCCGGTAGCTCTTAATTGTGCCACCCTATGGTTCGTGAATAATGCAGACATGATCGAGACCCTTCTCCGATCAATAATCAGCAGCAGGACCTGGAGATCCGTACTGACTCCTACACATTCAACGATGACTCCTGTGATCGTGAGAATCTTTAACACTTGTAACTAAATCCCTTTGTCTCTCGATATATTACATGTCCGAGATTCGATCATCGGTATCTCCATACCTAGTTTGATCTCGTTACCGACATGCACTCTTTTCTCGTTCCCGTGATATAACATTCTAGTGATCACATCACTTGCTTGCAAGCTATCCTAATATGATATCACCGAGAGGGCCCAGAGTATATCTATCCGTCATCTGGATTGACAAATTCCACTCTTGATCCATGAGCCTCAACATAACACCTTCGTAGCACTCAACCCATCTTTATAGTCACCCTGTTACGGTGTGACGTTTGATGTTATCAAGGTGTTAGCAATTAACATGATCTCATGGTCTAAGGATAACGATTACTTCGTATGATGTTATAACAATATAAACACAATGACTTGATCGTAATGCTATACTTCGGACGAATATTCATCACATCATTCCACCAATGGTGTGACCTTGTTATTAACAACATCCAATGTCCATGATCAGGAAACCTTGATCATCCTGTTAATCAACAAGCTAGTCTATAAGAGAGGCATGACTAGGAATCCTTTTTGTTTATTAAACACACATGTATTGATGTTTCCTATCAATACAATTATAGCATGCAAAATAAACATCTATCATATACAAGGAATACATAATAACAACTTTATTATTGCCTCTTAGGGCATATTTCCTTCAGTCTCCCACTTGCACTAGAGACAATAATCTAGTTCACATAGTGATAAATCTAACACCCATGGAGTTCTGGTGTTGATCATGTTTTGCCCTAGGGAGTACTTTAGTCAACGGATCTGCTACATTCAGGTCCGTGTGCACTTTACAAATCTTTATATCTCCATCCTTGACATGCTCGCGGATGGAGTGAAACCGGCGCTTAATATGCTTGGAATTCTTGTGAGACCTTGGTTCGTTTGCGTTGGCTATGGCTCCATTGTTGTCACAATAGATCACCATCGGGTCTAACGCACTGGGAACCACACCCAGTTCTGTTATGAACTCGTTCATCCAAACTGCTTCCTACGCCGCTTCTGAAGCAGCAACATATTCCGCCTCCGTTGTTGATCTAGCCACCACAGGTTGCTTGGAGCTCCTCCAACTAACCGCTGTCTGCTCAAGAGACATACGATCCGGATTGAGACTTAGAGTCATCCGGATCGGTCAAAGCTAGCATCGACATAACACTTAGCGACTAGCTCTTCTTCACCTCAGATATAAGAAACATATCCTTAGTTCTTCTCAAGTACTTAAGGATATTCTTGACCGCTATCCAAAGGTTCAACTCGGATCAGATTGGTACCTACTAGTCAAACTAATAGCATGTGCCACATCCGGTCTTGTACATAGCATGGCATACATTATAGAGCCTATGGCTGAGGCATAGGGGATCTTATCCATTATCTCTCTTTCTTCCGCCAGAGTAGGGACTTTGAGTCTTACTCAATGTCTTGCCTTGCAACATAGGTAAGAACCCCTTCTTCCGGCCATATTAAACTTCTTTAATATCTTATCAAGGTATGTACTCTGCGATAGCCCAATTAGGCGTCTTGATCTATCTCTATAGATTTTAATGCCTAATATATATGAAGCTTCACCAAGGTCCTTCATCGAAAATTTGCTGTTTAGATAACTTTTAACACTATTTAAAAGATCTAAATTATTTCCAATCAATAATATGTTATCCACATATAATATCAGAAATGCCACATTGCTCCCACTTACTTTCTTGTAAATACAAGCCTCTCCATAAGTTTGGACAAATCCAAACTCTTTGATCACCTCATCAAAGCGGAGATTCCAACTTCGTGATGCTTGCTTCAGTCCATAGATGGATCGCTGAAGTTTGCACACCTTATTAGCATCCTTAGGATCGACAAAACCCTTAGGTTGTATCATATACAACTCTTCTTTAATCTTACCATTGAGGAACGGAGTTTTGACATCCATCTGCCATATTTCATAATTGAAATATGCAGCAATTGCTAACATAATCCTAACCGACTTCAGCATCGCTACGGGAGAGAATGTCTCATCGTAGTCAACTCCTTGAATTTGTCGAAACCCCTTTGCGACAAGTCGAGCCTTATAGATGGTCACATTACCATCAGCATCAGTTTTCCTTTTGAAAATCCATTTATTCTCAACGGCCTTTCGGTCATGAGGTAAGTCCACCAAGGTCCAAACCTGGTTTTAGTACATGGATTCCATCTCGGATTTCATGGCTTCTAGCCATTTGTTGGAATCCGGGCTCATCATCGCTTCTTCATACGTCGCAGGGTCATCCATTTCATCAACCATGAAATTCACAATGATTGCCGTGACAGTTCAGAGCCGCACGTGTCCCGCTTGACCTGCGAGGTTCGGTAGTGTCCTCTTCGAGTTTCATGATCAATATCATTAGCTCTCTCTTCATTAGGTGAAGTCAACTCAAACAACTTCCGAGCTGCGCTAATCGCCATTTCATGAAGAGAAGGTTCAATAACCTCTTCGAGTTCTACCTTCCGACTACTCACACCTTTCGCGAGAAACTCCTTCTCAAGAAAGGATCCATTCTTGGCAACAAAGACCTTGCCCTCGGATCTGTGATAGAAGGTATACCCAATCGTTTCCTTAGGGTATCCTATGAAGACGCATTTTTCCGCTTTGGGTTCGAGTTTATCCGGTTGAAGTTTCTTCACATAAACATCACATCCCCAAACTTTAAGAATGATGCCTTAGGTTTGTTTCCAAACCATAATTCATACGGTGTCTTTTCAACGGATTTAGATGGTGCCCGATTTAAAGTGAATGCAGCTGTTTCAGTGCATAACCCCAAAATGACAAAGGGCAAGTCAGAGACATCATAGATCGAACCATATCCAATAAAGTATGATTACGATGTTCGACACACCATTACGTTGTGGTGTTCGCAGCGTGAGTTGTGAAACTATTCCACGCCTTTCATATGTGTGCTAAACTCGTAACTAAGATACTCTCCTCCATGGTCGGACCACGTAAAATTTGATCTTTCATTACGATGATTTTCCACTTCATTCTGAAATTCTTTGAACTTTTCAAAAGTTTCAGACTTGTGTTTCATCAAATAGATATACCCATATCTACTCAAATCATCCGTGAAAGTAACAAAATAACGATATCCACCTTGCGCCGACACACTCATTGGTCCACACACATCAGTATGTATGATTTCCATTAGATCTCCGCCTGCTCCATTGAACCGAAACGGGCGTTCTAGTCATCTTGCCCATAAGGCATGGCTCACATGTATCAAATGATTCAAAATCAAGTGATTCCAAAAGTCCATCAGAATGGAGCTTCTTCATGCGTTTAACGCCAATATGACCTAGACGACAGTGCCACATATATGTAGATATATCATTATCAAGTTTAATCCTTTTAGCATCAACATTATGAATATGCGTAATACTACTATCGAGATCCAACAGAAATAAACCATTCAACATAGGTGCATGACCATAAAAGATATTATTCATATAAATTGAACAACCATTGTTTTCAGACTTAAATGAATAACCACTTTGCATCAAACACGATCCGGATACAATGTTCATGCTCAGTGCAGGCACCAAATAACAATTATTTAGGTTTATAACTAATCCCGATGGCATATGGAGAGGCAGCGTTCCGACGGCGATCACATCAACTCTCGATCCATTGCCGACCCGCATCGTGACCTCATCCCTTGCTAGTTGTCGCTTGTTCCGCATCCCCTGAACCGAGTTACATATATTAGCAACCGATCCCGTATCAAATACCCAGTGCTATCATGAGTACTAGTCAAGTACACATCAATAACATGTATATCACATATACCTTTGTTTGCCTTGCCGGACTTCTTGTCCGCCAAATACTTGGGCGCTTATGCGCCAATGGCTATCCCTTGCAATAGTAGCACTCGGTGTCGACTTAGGGCCAGCTCGGGTTTCTATTCAGCGTGGCAACAGACTTGCCACCCTTCTTTCCCTTGTGCTTGCCTTTCTTGTCCTTCTTGAAACCGGTGGTCCTATTGATCATCAACACTTGATGTTCTTTCCTAATCTCCACTTCTAGTCTTAAGCATTGATGTAAGCTCGGAAGAGACTTCTTCATGCCCCGCATATTATAGTTCATCACGCTCTTGTAGCTAGGTGGCGTAGATTGGAGAACACGATGTATGCTTAAGTCAATGGGAATCGTTATTCCCAAGGACACAAGCTTATCGGCATCTGCACATTTTGAGTAATGCTCACTAACGGAGCTGTTTTCTCCATCATGCAGCTAAAGAACTTTTCTCAGCATTATAACTCTCACGGCAGCATGGGTATCGAAAATCATTTTCAATTCTCCCATGGTATCAAAGGCATTGCCATTTTCAAACGCCAAGTTCGGCTCTAGCCCATACAAGATGCCGCAATGAACTAAGTTGTGGTCATCCTGACGAGTTATATAGAAGTACTTTTACTCGTCAGGGCATCAGAGCTGGTGGGGGCCTAGCCAAGATCTAGCACATATTGCTTTTGTGCAAAAAGGAGAAGAATCCTCAAATTCATAGCCCTTGGTGAAGTTGCTACCATTCGCAAAAGTTTCTCTTTCTCCATGAACACATTGAAATTAAAAGCAGGTGGTGCCATCTACAACAGAATTTGTAAAGTATATTTAGACTAATTTTATGATAGATTGAGTTCGACTAATCCAAATTACTAATGAACTCCCACTCAAAAACGACATTCCTCGTGTCCTTTTGGTGATTACATGAACCAAATCAACTACACCAAGTCCGATCATCACGTGAGTCGGTGTAGCTTCAAAGGCGAGCATCTATATGGGCATCATATCAACTATATGACTCATGCTTAACCTTTCGGTCCGTGTTCCAAGGCCATGTCTATACATGCTAGGCTCGTCAAGTAAGAACCTTAGTATTTGCGTGTGTAAAACTGTCTTACACCCGTTGTATGAAAGCGTAGAGTTGAAAACACCCGATCATCATGTGATGCCTCAAAACACGATCCACAAAATGGTGCATACTTAAGGAAGAACACATTTTATCTTGATATCTAAATGAGGGATCATCTTATAATGCTACCAAACGCTCCAAACTAGCAGTATAAGATGCTAACATCTAATGTGTGAAGTGAGATGATATGGTCCATGCATTTGATCTCTATCATTTGCATCGTGGTATGATCTCTATCATTCCTTTGTGTGTAAGGCCAAGGTCTATGGAACTTACACGTTAAGTGAGTTGTAAGAGTATCTATCATACATCTACTTACAACAATACCATATCAAAACACTAGCCCAGCAACGATCTAAACTAGACGCCTCTAATTTATCAATTGCAAGTTTTACGTGGCTTAGGGCTTTCGGAGAAAGAACCTGTCTAACCTCATTTAACATGAACCACAACGGATAACCAAGTTATTAGCAACTTGTAAATCAGATATTGACTATAGTAGGAGACAGACACCCGCCAGCCACTTATGCAAAACAAGTTGCATGTCGACCGTGGAACCGGTCTCATGTACGATGATATGTAAGGTTGGTCCGCCGCTTCATCCCACTATGCCACCAATATCCAAAGTACATAGAAGATGCAATAACATGATCATCATCGCACATATAAACATATGTGTACTACCCGTGCAAAGCACCCACGCATAGATCAGGCTCGATACCACCGCTGGTCCGTAGCATAGAAAACAAAAATTTCCTACGGTGTGAACTACACGCCAAGATCTATCTACTAGGTACAAAGCAAACGGGTGGACATACATCCATAGAGAACTTACCCTCAAAGACAACGAGCTTTGTTAACAGTAGGAACTCGTGGTTGATGTAGTCGACACTTGCTGATCTCAAGATCGTGAGGAAGTCCGAGCCGCAACTCAGCAGCGCATCCACACTGCACACACGCTCAAGCCGGACAACCTCCACCTCCTCGCCCAGCGATCCAGTGAAGCAAAGAACTCCTTCGGATGAAATGCCACTGGAACATGTATCTCGCTAATCCGAGACCATGGGGAATAATTCTAGAGGGAGAGAGATCCTTCATAAGGAGGTGTGAGGATGAAGGAGGAATGGGTGGCCTTTTATAGGAGGAGGGGTGCCCCTCTCTCCATGGTCGGCGATGGGGGTGACCTCACCTCCCCATTCATGTGGTGGTAACTCCTCCACATTAAAATGCCTCTTCACATTCCCTTTTAAAGTCTCCACTTTAAATGCATTAAGTTTCTCCAAATTTAATGCTCTCTCATTTAATAAAACTCTTTATTAAATTTATTCAGAATTTTGTTAATTACTTTAATTAACAAACATTCATATATAGCCCTTGCAATATTTCAATATCACATGCGTAACCACCTTCGCAATTTCACCAAACAATTTCCGGTTTCTATTGAAACAATTCCTGCGCTTTGCAATTCTTTCGTCAAACATATGTGCTCCAAAATGGTGTCCGTAGTTTTAAGTGTGCCACCCTACGGTTCGCGAATAATGCGTAGACATATGATCGAGACCCTTCTTCGATCAATAATCAGCAGCGGGACCTGGAGATCCGTACTGACTCCTACACATTCAACGATGACTCCTGTGATCGTGAGAACCTTTAACGCTTGTAACTAAATTCCTTTGTCTCTCGATATATTACATCTCCGAGATTCGATCATCGGTATCTCCATACCTAGTTTGATCTCGCATCGACATGCACTCTTTTCTCGTTCCCGTGATATAACATTCTAGTGATCACATCACTTGCTTGCAAGCTATCCTAATGTGATATCACCGAGAGGGCCCAGAGTATATCTATCCGTCATCTGGATTGACAAACTCCACTCTTGATCCATGAGCCTCAACATAACACCTTCGTAGCACTCAACCCATCTTTATAGTCACCCTGTTACGGTGTGACGTTTGATGTTATCAAGATACTCTTCCGGTGTTAGCAATTAACATGATCTCATGGTCTAAGGATAAAGATTACTTAGTATGATGTTATTGCAATATAAACACAATGACTTGATCGTAATGCTATACTTCGGATGAATGTTCATCACATCATTCCACCAATGGTGTGACCTTGTTATTAACAACATCCAATGTCCATGATCAGGAAACCTTGATAATCCTGTTAATCAACAAGCTAGTCTATAAGAGAGGCATGACTAGGAACCCTTTTTGTTTATTAAACACACATGTATAGATGTTTCCTATCAATACAATTATAGCATGCAAAATAAACATCTATCATATACAAGGAATACATAATAACAACTTTATTATTGCCTCTTAGGGCATATTTCCTTCACCTACCTAGTGACCCCTGGGTGCCTTTTGTCCGGACCAAGGGAGTTGATGGTGCTTCATCGTCAAAGCCTACAGAATGAAGAATTGCACTGGAGCATAAGTTAGCGTGGCGAGTGGCTATTTGTAATGTATTTTGTGTGTGAACAATGTATTTTGTCCATATGTCAGTCGAATCGTATGAAATTTTGTGAGTTTGTATGTTTGTGTTTTGGATTATGCGAGTCCTCGAGCACGTCCACCGTTGGGAATTGACCTCGCGTATGTGTTTGTTGGTTTGTTTGAGGATGTTAGGTTAACCTAGGTCGAATCGTCGTGGATCGTGGAGCCACTCACTTGGTGACCCTAGGGGGTGCTCTGTACTTGGTGTTTTCCCTAAACACGAACGGGATCGGTTAGGCGAGTCCTCGAGCGTGGTACTTGACTGTTTTAGTTGCATGCCCAAGGTAGGTAAGGATGCGGTATGTTGTTTGTAACGTGTTCTCCTCCTGACTTGACAAGTCAGTCGCGTGGTGAGTCCAGGGCAAGCTCTCATATTGGTGTGTTCCCGAGCCACGTTAGGGTAGTTTTAGACGAGTCCCTAAGCGTGGTACTATACCATTCGAGTTGCTTCGTGCGAGGATGAGGAGGACGAGGCATTGTGGGAAGAGGGGTCGGTGGTCTTGGCTCGGAAAGCCAGTCGAGCTGGGCGACTCCGATGGTGGCTCTGGGTTGGCGTTTTCGTGGACGGTCAAGTCTCGAATATTTTTGGTGCCCTTGAGCCACACTACTTAGCCGTGCCGGTCGCTTCGACCAAGGGTTGACGACCGCGGTTAGCGTATTGCTATATGTACGAGTGCGATTGGCACAAGAAATGGTGAGTAGACACAATTTGTGCGAACATTTTTTTATTCCATCATTGGTATAGCTGGGTACAAGTTTTGGAGTTCTATGTGTAGAACTTCCGTAGGAGATTTACATTCCATGGCCGCTCGATGTCAAGCTAGTCGTCGCCTCGTATGTCGATGAGGTAGTAGGTGTCATTGCCTAGGACTCGCCCTATGGCGAATGGCCCCTCCCATAGGGAAGAGTGCTTGTGCATGCCCTTCTTGTCCTGAATGAGTCACGGGACAAGGTCGCCCTCCTAGAAGGTGCGAGTTCGGATTCGGTGATTGTGATAGAGGTAGAGTCCTTGCTAGTAGATGGCGGTGCAAGAGCGAGCTAGGTCACGGGCTTCATCGAGCAGGTCGACCCTGTTTTTGCGGGCAACCTCTTTGTCCTCTTTCGCATAGTGGACGACTCGGGGCAAGTCATGTTCCAGGTTGGTCGGCATGACGGCTTCAACACCGTACACCATGAAGAAGGGGGTGAACCCTGTCAATCGGTTGACAGAGGTGCGGATGCCCCATAGCACGGAGGGGAGATCTTTGACCCAGCATCCGAGGGTCCATTCAAGGGGGACCTATAGTCTTGGCTTGAGGCCATGGAGGACGCTTTGGTTGGCGCACTCTACTTGGCCGTTCGACTCTGGATGGGCCACTAAGGTGAGGTCGAGTCGTATGTCATGCTCCTCGCAGAAGTCAGCCATGGCGCCCTTAGCGAAGTTGGTGCCGTTGTCCGTGATGATGTTGTGCGGGTAGCCGTACCGGTAGATTAGCTCGTAGAGGAATTTGGTGGCGGTCTTGCCGTCACACTTCTTGATTGGCTTCGCCTCGACCCACTTGGTGAACTTGTCAACTGCGACCAGGATGTGTGTGTAGCCTAATGGAGCGGTTTTGAACCAGCCCACCATGTCGATGCCCCACACAGCGAATGGCCAGGTGATGGGGATGGTCTTGAGGGCCGAACTAGGGATGTGCGTCTGGTTGGCATATTTCTGGCACCCGACGCAGCGTTGGACAATGTTGGTGGCGTCGGCTTGTGCGATGAGCCAGTAGAAGCCATGGCGCATGGCCTTGGCGACTAGCGACTGGGCGCCAGCATGGATGTCCTGTAGGATCTTACGTCCTTCTTCTAGCTACACACAGCGTTGGAACATGCCAGTCATGCTTCTCTTGTGGAGTTATCCTTTGATGATGACGAAGGACTTGCAGTGGTGCACGATCATCAGTGCCCCAGTATCGTCGTTGGGCAGGACCTTATGCTCGAGGTAGGCGATGTAGGGTGTGGTCCAGTCGCTGGGCTCCGTGATCATGGCAACCAGACGGGTTCAGGCTATAGTGATATCCTGATTTCGATCTCCTTCAGGAGGGAGACCGATGGATTGTCGATGATGTCGAGGAAGACGCTCGAGGGTGGCATTTGGCGAGCCGACCCGATGCATGAGAGTGCGTCGGCCTCCTCATTCTTTCGTCGGTCAATCCATTCGACGGAGTAGCTGACGAAGTAGCCCCCAGCTGGTCCACCGCTTGGCGGTATGCTATCATGGTGGGGCGACGGTGTCGCAGGTGCCAGCGACTTGCACGGTGACGAGGTCGGAGTCGTCGTAGCACCTTATGTGATTGATGTTCATCTCCTTGGTAGCTCGCATGCCGTGGAGGAGGGCCTCGTACTCAGCCATGTTATTGGTGCAGGGCGTGAAGTTGATCTGTAGCATGTATCGAAGCTTGTCGCCTTTGGGGAAGGTGAGTATGGTCCCAGCCCTGGCATCGTCCAAGTTCTTGGAGCCATCGAAGTGGAGCGACTAGTAATGGAGGTAGGGAAGCTTCTCCGGTTACTGCGCCTCTTCCCAATTGGCAAGGAAATCTTCTAGAGCTTGCGAATTGATTGCTTTGCATAGCTCGTACTTGATGTTGTGGACGCCGATTTCGACGGCCCACTTGGTGACTCGCCCAGTCGCGTTGCGGTTGTGGATGATGTCCTGCAGCGGGGAGAAGGAGATGACCATGATGGGGTGCTCCTAGAAGTAGTGTGGGAGCCTTCTTTGGGCTTGGAAAATGATGTCTACGCACTTCTATTCTTGTAGACAGTTGTTGGGCCTCCAAGTGCAGAGGTTTGTAGAATAGTAGCAAGTTTTCCCTTAAGTGGATCACCCAAGGTTTATCGAACTCAGGGAGGAAGTGGTCAAAGGTATCCCCTCTCAAGCAACCCTGCAATCAAGATACAAGAAGTCTCTTGTGTCCCCAACACACCCAATACACTTGTCAGGTGTATAGGTGCGCTAGTTCGGCGAAGAGATAGTGAAATACAAGTGGTATGGATAATTATAAGTGGTAATGGTGATATAAAATAACTTGATGGCGTGGAAAAGACTAAAATAAAACTGAAATAAAGATGGAAGCAAGCAAACATGTAACAGATCTAGTTACAAACAGTGTTTCAATGCTTAGAAACAAGGCCTAGGGATCATACTTTTACTAGTGAACACTCTCATATAAATATCATCTCTTTATGATACTACTCTTAACTACTCTCCGGTTGAACACTCTAATCGATGGTAGGGCTATAACAGCACACCTCAAAGTTCATCTTTCCCGTCTAGAAACCCCACACTGTCACCTTGAGTACTAGATGGTTCCAACAAACACCACAATTTCATAAAGACATCCAACTCCAAATATAACTCATAACAAGTATTTGTAATCTCTAGCCTAAGTGCCACCATGGTGTGCACACTGTCAACTTCACACACATGGGGAGAGCAGAGATCTATTAAAGCACTTGAGTAGCAAGGTAGATCTATAGATTACAAGCTCATGATCTCAATAAGATCATGCATAGAGAGAGATGAACACATAGCTACCGGTAGAACCCTTAGCCTCAAGACAGATCTACTCCCTCCTCATCATGGAAATCAGCAATGGTGATGGAGATGGTGGTGGAGATTGATGGAGATGGCTCCGGGGGCACTTCCCCGTCCCGACAGGGTGCTGGAACAGAGACTTCCTGTCCCCCGAATATCCCCTTTGGTGGTGGCGGCGCTGCGGAACTTTTCGTGGATTTCTGATTGATGATCTAGGGTTTATGCATCGGGAGGCTTCGTATAGGCGAAGAGGCAAGGTCGGTGGAGTGCCAGCGGGCCCACACCACCTGGTGGCGCGGCCAGGGCTAGCCCGCGCCACCATATGGTGTGGCCAGGCCCTGCCCTCCTCCGTCTCTGCTTCTGGCTCTATGAGTCTTCCGGTAAAATAGGAACTTTGGCTTTTATCCCGTCCAATTCCGAGAATATTGATTTTCTGACTTTCCTGGAACCAAAAACAGCAGAAAATGTATAACCGCACCGTGTGGCTCTTGTTAATAGGTTAGTCCAAGAAATCATATGAAAAGTACTCCAAAGTGTGGACAAAACACAAGAAAGTGGATAAAACCAAGCATGGAACATCAAAAATTATAGATACATTTGCAATGTATCAACATCCCCAAGCTTAACTCCTGCTCGTCCTCGAGTAGGTAAGTGATAAAAAGAAAGAATAATTTTTGAGGTGACATGCACCATCAAAGACTTGATCAAAGTATTTGTAAAACATTCGAAGCTAGGATCATAGTACTTCAATCATAACATGAAAGACAAAGTTCTAGCAATAAGACAAAGAAACTATGATGCAACATGAAGAGGCACAAACAAAAGATTCATGAATAACAATACTTTGCAAGACGTTTGTTTGTTTCACATAAAGAAAACATAGCATAATAGTATTCAGCTTGTTCCTCATAGAGTAGCAAATATAAATGCATAGGGCACCTTCAAAGTTCATACGAGTGACTAGATACAAATAGTTTAAAACAAGTAATATCAAGTTATGCATCAATCAACTAGTCTTGGGACAATGCACATAGAACTAAGAATGGCCACTATGCTCTCAAAGTAAGTGCATAAAGGTAGAAGGTGGAGACTCAATGTAATGGTGGAAGAAAGGCCTTTATAAAAGGAAGTAGGGATTCAAGTCTCATAAAGAGCTTCCAAATATTATGGTACTTATAGCTTTCAGCTCTCATTGCCCCTATCATAAGCATCTTGAAGTGATTAAGGTTAAAGTGAACAAACTATGGTGTACATGCTTGACGTAGTATAAGTTAGAAATCTCATGTCCCTTGTATACGAGGGCCGCTCCTGATGCTACTCAAGTTTAGTCACCGGTAAGTTCTTGTCATCGTAAGTACATGTGTATCATAGAGAATCGCCAACGGGGTACCCCTTGCCCGATGATACGGAAGAATCCCCATATCAAAATGACAAGGCAAGCGACAACGAGCATCTCAGCAATCTTCTTATTTACCATGGGAATATGGTGCTTTTTTCTCTCTTTCCTCTTTTCATAATCTCTTCTTTTTCCTTTTTCTCTTTTTTCTCAATGTAGGACTCTTTTTTTATAAGAAGAATGCTTCATAGACAGCTCATTATGGTTACGCTGTAGGTTTCCACCATGTCAGCATGGATTAGACCAGCGGCCTAGGCGTTTCTATAACACATATACATAACTTCATGGACTTACAAGCTCCCCTTTCATTTCACACAGACGACATCCATATACAAAAGAGCATGATATCAACTAGGTACAAGTACCAAGTGCAATGTTGAAAGCGTTCCCCATAAAAGCATGGTTCTGCTAATTCCCAACAAATAAGTGCAAGCATATACAACATATAAGACACAATGGTTCAAGTTTATTAAGGGCAAGAAAAGTAAAGTGTGCCATCAAGTTCGTGAGAGCTTTAATCACTAGTTTTCTCATAACAAGTTTAATTTGGAAGGTAAACAAAAGCATGAATATACTTGGAATAGCATAAGCTAGTAGGTAGGTATGGTGGACTCTTTGGAATAACTTGGTTTAGGGAGTTGGATGCATGAGTGGAACTCATACTTGGTTGTGGAGGCTAGCAAAAGAATGGGAGCGACAAACTACGAGAGCAATAATGGCCATAATCATGCAGAGCAACAAAACATCATTGATCAAAGCATAAAGTGATACTACAAGTTGAAAACTAAAGGATCATAAAGGCTTTGGTGACTTGAGATAGTCATAACATGGTGTGAGCATGCGCCAAGTCAACCCAAATAAAGCATCAAAGGAGAATACCACAATACTATGCTTTAATATGCTAAAACAACGCATGATTCATCCAAGGCACATTAAGCAATCTCAATTGTTTATAACAAGTCATGCTACAACAAAGAATACTAAGCATAAAGCCAAAACAATATCAAGCATGGCATGACAAAGCATAGGCCACAGTCAAAAACATGCTCTTTTTACCACATAAGCATGAACTTTCCTACTCTTTTCCAAACCAAACCAAACTATTTGAAAACCAATGTATGAAAGAGGGGGTCCAACCAATTTATTCAGAAAACTAAGCAAACCAATCAAACAACAAAACCAAAACAAAAACGAAAAAGAAGACGCTCCAAGAACAACACAAATGTGCATGAAACAATAAAAATGAAGCGTTTGGAAGAAACCTGGGATTTTTATTGATGAAGAAGGGGATGCCTTGTGCATCTCCAAGCTTTGACGCTTGTACTTTTTGGATATTTCTTGGGGTGACACATGTGGCATCCCCAAGCTTGAGCTTTAGTCCATCCTTCATCTCATTACTCATTCCTTCCATACACCTGAAAATTTTCCTTCATACAAAACTTCACACAATCTTTATTAGCAACATTAGTGCACTCAAGATAAATAATTCTTAAGGTTCAGTTCTAACACCAAATAAACTTCCATTAGAACACTAGCTACTGTAGGACTTCCCTCAAAAAGCTCAATTCCCCAAAAGAACTCAAAAAGGAACCAACAAGAAGCAAATGCAGAAAATGGCAGAAATCTGTCAAAACAGACCAGCAGGTAAAGACGAATTTTTTCGAAGACCTTATGTTGCTCAAATCAAAAAGTGTTGAACTAACGAAAGTTATATAACAACCTGGGGCAGAATCACAAAAATTCACGCCTCAAAAGGACGTACCGAGATTTTACACGAATTTTTACAGTGAAGCACAAAAATCTGTTTCGGGACAACAACTTTCCCAATCATTACTTCTCTCTCATTAGAGGTTACTCTTGGCACGAAAATCAAATAAAAAGGATAAGGAGCGGTTATTACAGAGGTAATAACTTCCAAGACTCATCTAAAAATTTTGGGTTATCTCCCAATAAGTACTTTTCTTTAGCGCCTTTAAGTTAGGCATAATAGTTTGAGAAGATGCTCACATAAGAAATATGAATTGAAGTAAAAGAGAGCATCAAGAAGCAAATTCAAAGCACATTTAAGTCTAACCCACTTCCTATGCATAGGAATCTTGTAAATAAACAAGTCATGAAAGCACAAAGCAACAAGCATAGTAAAGCAAAACAAGTGCAACTTCAAGACTTTCAACATAAAGAGGGGAAACTTAATATTATTGATATGCATAAAACCATGTTTCCCTATCTCATAATAACTTTCAATAGCATCATGAATAAATTTAACAATATAACTATCATATTAAACATTCTTATCATGATCCACATGCATAAAAGAACTAACACTCCCGACATAAACATAGTCATTCTTATTAATTGTAGTGGTAGCAAATTCAACAAAATGGCTATCATTATTATTCTCATCACCATAATCATCAAATATAGGAGGCATATTGTAGTCATAATGAATTTTCTCCTCAATAGTAGGTGGACTGAAAATATCATATTCATCATTGTAATCATCATATATTGGAGGTATAGTATCATCAAATTAAATTTTCTCCTCCGTGCTTAGGGGACTAAAAATATCATGCTCATCACAACCAGCCTCCCCAAGCTTAGACTTTTCCATAGCATTAGCAATAATGGTGTTCAAAGAATTCATACTAATAACATTGCTATTAGCATGCAAATAAAGTTCCATAGGTTTTTTAACTTTCTCTTCAAACACTTCATGTCCTAATTCAAGATAAATACTATAAAGCTCTCTAATTTTTTGGTTGTTTTACATTAAGCCTAACTAGTGAAAACAAGAAACAAAATGAAAAAATTGTAGAATCTAAAGGAAATAACTTCGAGCACTCACACCGGAGGATGTGAGTACCTTTTACCTTACCTCCCCGACAACGGCGCCAGAAAATAGGCGTTTGCCGTGGGAGGTTCTTCTTCTTTAATCCTCCGGTGTGAATACCTTTTACCTTACCTCCCCGGCAACGGCGCTAGAAAATAGGTTGATGTCTACGCACTTCTATTCTTGTAGACAGTTGTTGGGCCTCCAAGTGCAGAGGTTTGTAGAATAGCAGCAAGTTTTCCCTTAAGTGGATCACCCAAGGTTTATCGAACTCAGGGAGGAAGTGGTCAAAGGTATCCCCTCTCAAGCAACCCTGCAATCAAGATACAAGAAGTCTCTTGTGTCCCCAACACACCCAATACACTTGTCAGGTGTATAGGTGCACTAGTTCGGCGAAGAGATAGTGAAATACAAGTGGTATGGATAATTATAAGTGGTAATGGTGATAGAAAATAACTTGATGGCGTGGAAAAGACTAAAGTAAAACTGAAATAAAGATGGAAGCAAGCAAACATGTAACAGATCTAGTTGCAAACGGTGTTTCAATGCTTAGAAACAAGGCCTAGGGATCATACTTTCACTAGTGAACACTCTCATATAAATATCATCTCTTTATGATACTACTCTTAACTACTCTTCGGTTGAACACTCTAATCGATGGTAGGGCTATAACAGCACACCTCAAAGTTCATCTTTCCCGTCTAGAAACCCCACACTGTCACCTTGAGTACTAGATGGTTCCAACAAACACCACAATTTCATAAAGACATCCAACTCCAAATATAACTCATAACAAGTATTTGTAATCTCTAGCCTAAGTGCCACCATGGTGTACTGCACGTCAACTTCACACACATGGGGAGAGCAGAGATCTATTAAAGCACTTGAGTAGCAAGGTAGATCTATAGATTACAAGCTCATGATCTCAATAAGATCATGCATAGAGAGAGATGAACACATAGCTACCGGTAGAACCCTTAGCCTCGAGAGAGATCTACTCCCTCCTCATCATGGAAATCAGAAATGGTGATGGAGATGGTGGTGGAGATCGATGGAGATGGCTCTGTGGGCACTTCCTGTCTCAGGTCTGCGGAATTGAGACTTCTGTCCCCGAATCTCCTTGGTGGCGGGTATGGCGCGGAACTTTTCGTGGATTTCTGATTGACGATCTAGGGTTTATGCATCGGGAGGCTTCTTATAGGCGAAGAGGCAAGGTCGGTGGAGTGCCAGGGGGCCCACACCTACCTGGTGGCGCGGCCAAGGCTAGCCCACGCCACCATATGGTGTGGCCAGGCCCTGGCCCTCCTCCGTCTCTGCTTCTGGCTCCATGAGTCTTCCGATAAAATAGGAACTTTGGCTTTTGTCCCGTCCAATTCCGAGAATATTCATTTTCTGACTTTCCTGGAACCAAAAACAGCAGAAAATAGGCAACTGGCACTTGGGCTCTTGTTAATAGGTTAGTCCAAGAAATCATATGAAAAGTACTCCAAAGTGTGGACAAAACACAAGAAAGTGGATAAAACCAAGCATGGAACATCAAAAATTATAGATACATTTGCAATGTATCAGAAGACTGTGTAGATTAGCTTCTGGTACTGTGGGTAGCATTGTCTCGACTCGGTGAGGACCTCGCTGATGTAGTAGACAGGGCGCTGCATGGGGCACTCCTTGCCCTCTTCTGGTCGCTCTACTACTATGACGGCGGTAACGACTCAACCGGAGGCCACGACGTAGACGTGCATTGCTCCTTATCCATGGGGGTAGTGAGTACTAGCGCCGTGAGTAGCACCTCCTTGAGCGCGTCGTTTGCTTAGTCGTCCCACGTGAATGTGGGGTTCTTCCGCATCAATCGGTAGAGAGGCATTGCCTTCTCACCGAGCCGGGGATGAAGCGATTGAGAGCCGCGACTCGTCTGGCTAGCTTCTGGATGTCGCGCAGGCACTCAGGTTTTCTGAGTCGCGTGATGGTGTAGATCTTGGAGGGGTTGGCCTTGATGCCTCGTTTGGAGAACACATATCCCAGGAGCTGTCTGGTAGGCACACCGAAAGTGCACTTCTCTGGGTTGAGATTGATCTTGTACTTCCGCAAATTTGCGAAAGTCTCGGCCAGGTCCGTGAGTAGATCGCTTTGGCGAGTCGACTTCACCACCACGTTGTCGATGTAGACGTGGATGTTGCGGCCAATTTGGTTCGCCAGGCATTCCTGCATGCACCGCTGGAAAGTTGCGCCAGCGTTCTTGAGGCCGAACGTCATTGCGGTGTAGCAGAAGGCTCCGAACAGCATGATGAAGGCTGTTTTCTCCTCATCCTCGACCGCCATCTTGATCTGATTGTAGCCAGAGTACGCGTCGAGGAAGCACAGCAACTCCTACCTCGCGGTCGTGTCAACTATATGGTTGATGCGCGGGAGGACGAACTCCTCCTTCGGGCAGGCGCTGTTGAGGTTGGTGTAATCGATAAACATCCTCCAGGTATTGTTCTTCTTCATGACCAGGTCTGGGTTTTCTAGCCACTTGGAGTACTTGATGGGCCGAAAGAAGCCCACGGTGAGTAGCCGCTGCACTTCTTCGGGGATTGCTTGGCGGCGCTCTTCATTGAAGGGCCATAGCGACTGCTTCACGGGTCGCACTTTGGGGTCGGCATTGAGTTTGTGCTCAGCGAGTTCCCTCGAGACACCAGGCATGTCAGATGGCTTCCATGCAAAGATGTCGCGATTCTCACGCAGGAACTCAATGAGCGCGCTTTCCTATGCGAGCCTCATGTTGGTCCCCACGATGACCTTCTGGCTCGAGTCACCTAGGATGAGCTCAACGGTGTGGGTATGCGTGGAGGCCTCGAAGGTTGCCTATGCGGTGCTGGCCGTGGTTGGCTTATTCAGGATCGTGGGGTCATCCTTGTCGATGCCACTCGCATATTTGGTGAGCTCGTCGGCATGGTTTGCTTCCTCAGCGATGACGGCGGCGGCGAGCTTGGTGTCGTTGTCCTCGCATTCCATGACCATGTCGGGATCGCTATGGACAGTGATGATGCGGCGTGGTCCTGGGAGCTTCATCATGTTGTAAGCATAGTGGGGGGACGCCATGAACTTGGCGAACGCCTATCGCCTAAGACGTGGTGGTAGGGACTGCGGAAGTTCACCAGCTCAAAGACGATCCGCTTGGTGTGGAAGTTGGCTGGTGTGCCGAAGGTGACTGGCAGCGTCACCTTGCTGATAGGATACACCTTTTGACTGGGGACGATCCCGTGGAAGGTGGTGAGGGTCGATTCGACCATCGACTATGGGAGTTGCAGTCTCCTGAAGGTGTCCAGGTAGAGGATGTTGATGGAGCTTCCACCATCCATCAGAGTCTTGGGGAGCCAGTAGTTAGCCACTTTGGGCTTGACCACCAGGGCGACTCGCCCGGGGTACTCGATCCACATCGTGTGTTCCTCGCGGCTCTAGGTGATGCTTTGTTCGGACCAGTTGAGGAAGCGCGGGATGTCAACTTGAGTCACCGCATTCATGGCGACTGCACGGGCAAGTACCTTCTTCTCGCACTTGGTGCCGAGTCCGGTGAATGTGTGCAACGAGCGAGCGGCATGGGCGAACCCACCGACATTGCTATTGTCCTTGGTGGGTCATCCTTTTTGCCCTCCCTCGCTCGCCGTGCCTTCTCGATCTCTTTGAGAGAGTGGCAATCAGTGGTGGTGTGGGTGGCGGGCTTTCCCTCCCTGCTGTGGTAAACACAGGGTTGGGAGAGTAGGGCCACGGGGTCGAATTTCGGCCTCGTGGTGTTGTTGGCGTGGTAGTTTCCGTTGTCACTGTAGTTGCCTCTGTCGCGGCAGAAATTATTGGGGTCGCGCTGCCCATAGCCGACATTGGTGACGAAGTCGACTCGCCTGTCACCGCGGCGCTTGCCGATGAGGCAAGTGTTGCTGTAGCACATCTCGTGTTGTCTGCCGTTGTAGTGGTCGCCAGTGCGGCATATCCCACCCGACTCGTCGTCAGAGTCTTGGTTGGGGTCCTCCTCCGCGAGTGCTTGGCAATCTCGAGGAGGTCGGGGATGTTGTCGAGGGTCTGGTAGACCCTCTTGATCTTGGAGACCAAAGGTTTGTATCGGCACGCGTTCTTGAAGCAGTGGATCGTCGTGCCCGGGTGGATTCCGGAAGCATTGATCCACATGTCCTGCCACCTTTGGACCCAGTGGAGAGTCGATTCGCGTGGTCCCTAGATGCAACACTCTAGGTCCTCGATGGTGGTGGCGCGGGTGTAGGATCCCTCGAAGTGCCTCATGAAGGCGTCTCGCATATCCTCCCACGAGTCGATGCTATTCTCGGGGAGGGTGTTGATCCATTGTTGGGTCACTCCCTCCATCATCAGGGGGAGTAGCGAGCGGCGAGCAGGTCGGTGTGGCTAGCGATCCCCATCTCCATGAGGTATGTGTCGATCCAAACCGTCAGATCGTACATGGGATCATACTTCTCGATGTCTTTCGGCGCTTTGAAGGTGGAAGGGTACTTCTCGCCTTAGATCATTGATCTGAAGCACTATGGGCCGATTCGGCCGAGGGAGCCCATTGCTCGGGCTCGCCGCGGTTGGTCAGGGTGTTCCTTAGGTCGTTCGGCTGGCGAGCGCGCCAGGTTTGGTTGTTGAGGATGTGGGTCTGCGCGTCGATCGGCTGACCGTTGGCGGCGACTGTATTGTTCATAGGTCACGGCTTGTTGGTGGAGAGTGCGGGGTTCACCACACAAGGTTGGTGCTGCTAGGGCTTAGGCGGGGGCAATTGAGGCTGTTGGCGACCGTTGGACGGCCGCTTGAAGCTGCGGGGCTCCCAGATGAGCGGGAGTACATCCGCCCCCGTGGGTCGACTCCTGTGGCTTGCTGCTCGACGGCCCTAGCGAGTATGGCATGGGCGTACTTGACCTGCAGCGCGCCCTCTGCCATGATGTTGAGATTGGCGATTGTAGCTTGCCCCGCGGTGTCGTTGTTCATCGGGGTGGAGTAGAGCGGGAGTCCGTTGGAGTCGTGCGCTTGTGGTGAGATGATGATCCGTGGCTCCTCTGGAGGAGGCGAGTGGCGAGGTGGTGGTGGAGGAGCTCCGGTCGCAGGCGCCCCAGCTGGCGTGCGACTGTCGCTGGGTGGTGCGTTGTGGCTGAACTCATGCTCGGCCGCATGAGCGGGGTCGTGTTAGTCGTCGAAGTTCAAGGTGCGGCCTTGGATGTTGGAGTTCAGACGACTGCAGATGCGGCGTTGGTGATACAGCGACAACTCCTACGTTGTTTGCTGCTCGAGGCGAAATTTGTCACGCTCGGCCTATTCCCTAGTCTTGGCCGCCTCCAGCTACTGGCGGTTCGTCTCGATCTCTGTTGCCATCGTGGTCGGCGGGAGGGGCATGGAGAAGGGATCTGGTGGCACGGTGATGCTACCCGCCATGTAGATGGCGTCGTAGCGACTGGATCTGACCCACAGCTCATTGTGGGACTCCGACCCGGAGTCGGAGTTGAAGAGTACGAGGATGGAGGGATCCTCGAAGTCCTCAGTATTGGAGACTTGCGTGATGGAGTATTTGTGTGATGCAGTCGTGATGGATCCAAAGGATGAGGCGGGGTCACCGAATCGGCGCGTCGTCGTGAGGGACGCTGGCCGCGTGGCTAATGCTGTCGGCCGAGTCGCATCGGCGAGGCGGGTGATGGAGCAGATCTAGCCTTCCGAGAGTAGATCGCGTGGCGGAGATTGATACATTGCAAATGTATCTATAATTTTTGATGTTCCATGCTTGGTTTTATCTACTTTCTTATGTTTTGTCCACACTTTGGAGTACTTTTCATATGATTTCTTGGACTAACCTATTAATAAGAGCCATAGTGCCAGTTGTCTGTTTTCTGCTGTTTTTGGTTCCAGGAAAGTTAGAAAATGAATATTCTCGGAATTGGACCGGACAAAAGCCAAAGTTGTTATTTTCCCGGAAGACTCACGGAGCCAGAAGGAGAGTCGGAGAGGGGCCACAGGGTGGCCACACCCTCCCTTGGCGCGGGACAGCCCAGGCCGCGCCAGGGCATGGTGTGGGCCCCCTGGATGGCCATCGACCTTGCCTCCTTCGCCTATATATTCCTCCTGAGGCAAAAACCCTAAATCGTCAATCAGAAATCCACAAAAAGTTCCACAGCACCACTGCCACCTAAGAGGAGATTCGGGGGACAGAAAGTCTCTGTTCCGGCACCCTACCGGGACGGGGAAGTGCCCCCGGAGCCATCTCCATCGATCTCCACCACCATCTCCATCACCATTGCTGATTCCCATGATGAGGAGGGAGTAGTTCTCTCTCGAGGCTAAGGGTTCTACCGGTATCTATGTGTTCATCTCTCTCTCTATGCATGGCCTTATTGAGATCATGAGCTTGTAATCTATAGATCTACATTGCTACTCAAGTGCTTTAATAGATCTCTGCTCTCCCCATGTGTGTGAAAGTGACAGCATGCACACCATGGTGGCACTTAGGCTAGAGATTACAAATACTTGTTATGAGTTATATTTGGAGTTGGATGTCTCTATGAAATTGTGGTGTTTGTTGGAACCATCTAGTACTCAAGGTGACAGTGTAGGGTTTTCTAGATGGGAAAGGCTTACTTTGAGGTGTGTTGTTATAGCCCTACCTTCGATTAGAGTGTCCAACCAGAGAGTAGTTAAGAGTAGTATCATAAAGAATAATATATTTATATGAGAGTGTTCACTAGTGAAAGTATGATCCCTAAGCCTTGTTTCTAAGCATTGAAACACCGTTTGCTACTAGATCTGTTACATGTTTGCTTCCTGCCATCTTTATTTTAGATTGCCTTTAGTCTCTTCCTACCCATCAACCACGCGCCATCAAAGCTATTTTCTGGCACCGTTACCACTTATAATTATCCATACCACTTGTATTTTACTATCTCTTCACCGACCTAGTGCACCTATACACCTGACAAGTGTATTGGGTGTGTTGGGGACACAAGAGACTTCTTGTATCTTGATTGCAGGGTTGCTTGAGAGGGGATACCTTTGACCACTTCCTCCCTGAGTTCGATAAACCTTGGGTGATCCACTTAAGGGAAAACTTGCTGCTGTTCTACAAACCTCTGCACTTGGAGGCCCAACAACTGTCTACAAGAATAGAAGTGCATAGACATCAAGCTATTTTCTGGAGCCGTTGCCGGGGAGGTAAGGTAAAAGGTACTCACATCCTCCGGTGTGAGTGCTCGAAGTTATTTCCTTTAGATTCTGCAATTTTGTCTTTTTGTTTCTTGTTTTCACTAGTTAGGCTTAATGGAAAACAACAACAAAAATTAGAGAGCTTTATAGTATCTATCTTGAGTTAGGACATGAATTGTTTGAAGAGAAAATTAAAAAACCTATGGAACTTTATTTGCATGCTAAAAGTAATGTTGTTAGTATGAATTCGTTGGACACTATTATTGCTAATGCTATGCAAAAGTCTAAGCTTGGGGAAGCTAGTTTTTATGAAAATGATCTTTTTAGTTCCCCAGCTTTGGAAGATAGCTATTCTATTGCTTATGATGATACCAAACCTCCAATATATGATGATTACAATGATGAATATTATATTTTCAGTCCACCTACTATTGATGAGAAAGTTAATTATGATTACAACATGCCTCCTATATTTTATGATTATGGTGATGAGAATAATAATGATAGCTATTTTGTTAAATTTGCTCCCACTACAATTAATAAGAATGACTATGTTTATGTGGAGAGTATTAATTCTTTTATACATGTGGCTCATGATAAGAATGTTTTATGTGATAGTTATATTGTTAATTTTATTCATGATGCCACTGAAAGTTATTATGAGAGAGGGAAACATGGTCTTATGTATCTCAACAATATTAAATTTCCCCTCTTTATGTTGAAAGTCTTGAAGTTGCACTTGTTTTGCTTTACTATGCTTGTTGCTTTGTGCTTTCATGACTTCTTTTTTTACAAGATTCCTATGCATAGGAAGTGGGTTAGACTTAAATGTGCTTTGAATTTGCTTCTTGATGCTCTCTTTTACTTAAATTCATATTTCTTATATGAGCATCTTTTCAAACTATCATGCTCAACTTAAAGGCGTTAAAGAAAAGTACTTTTTGGGAGATAACCCAAAAGTTTTAGATGAGTCTTGGAAGTTATTACTTCAGTAATAACCGCTCCTTATCCTTTTTATTTGCTTTTTTTGCCAAGAGTAACCTCTAATGAGAGAGAAATAATGATTGGGAAAGTTGCTGTCTCGAAACAGATTTATGTGCTTCACCGTACAAATTCGTGTAAAATCTCTGAACGTCTTTTTGAGGCTTCAATTTTTGTGCTTATTCTCCAGGTTCTTATCTAACTTGCGTTAGTTCAACAATTTTTGATTTGAGCAACAGAAGGTCTTCGAAAACATTCGTCTTTACCTGCTGGTCTGTTTTGACAGATTTCTGCCATTTTCTGCATTTGCTTCTTGTTGGTTTCTTTTTTTAGTTATTTTGGGGAATTGAGATTTTTGAGGGAAGTGCTATAGTAGCTAGTGTTCTAATGGAAGTTTTATTGGTGTTTAAACTGAACCTTAAGACTTGTTATCTTGAGTGCACTAATGTTGCTAATAAAGATTGTGTGAAGTTTTGTATGAAGGAAAAATGTTAGGTGTTTGGAAGGAATGAGTAATGATATGAAGGATGGACTAAAGCTCAAGCTTGGGGATTCCACGCGTGTCACCCCAAGAAATATCCAAGAATTACAAGCGTCAAAGCTTGGTGATGCCCAAGGCATCCCCTTTTTCATCAATAAAAATCCCAGGTTTCTTCTAAACGCTTCATTTTTATTGTTTCATGCACATTTGTGTTGTTCTTGGAGCGTCTTCTTTTTCGTTTTTGTTTTGGTTTTTTCGTTTGCTTGGTTTGCTTAGTTTTCTAAATAAATTGGTTTGACCCCCTCTTTCATACATTGTTTTTCAAATAGTTTGGTTTGGATTGGAAAAGAGTAGGAAAGTTCATGCTTAAGTGGTAAAGAGAGCTTGTTTTTGACTGTGGCCTATGCTTTTTCATGCCATGCTCGATATTGTTTTGGATTTATGCTTAGTATTCTTTGTTGTAGCATGATTTGTTATAAACAATTGAGATTGCTTAATGTGCCTTGGATGAATCATGCGTTGTTTTAGCATATTAAAGCATAGTATAGTGGTATTCTCTTTTGATGCTTTATTTGGGTTGGCTTAGCGCATGCTCACACCATGTTATGACTATGTCAAGTCACCATAAGCCTTTGTGATCCTTTAGTTTTCAACTTGTAGTATCACTTTATGCTTTGATCAATGATGTTTTGTCACTCTACATGATTATGGCCATTATTGCTCTCTTAGTTTGTCGCTCCCAGTCTTTTTCTAGCCTCCACAACCAAGTATGAGTCCTACTCATGCATCCAACTCCTTAAACCAAGTTATTACAAAGAGTCCACCATACCTACCTACTAGCTTATGCTATTCCAAGTATATTCATGTTTTTGTTTACCTTCCGAATTAAACTTGTTATGAGAAAACTAGTGATTAAAGCTCTCACGAACTTGATGGCACACTTTACTTTTCTTGCCCTTAATAAACTTGAACCATTGTGTCGTCTATGTTGTATATGCTTGCACTTATTTGTTGGGAATTAGCAGAACCATGCTATCATGGGGAACGCTTTCAACATTGCACGGGTACTTGTACCTAGTTGATATCATGCTCTTTTGTATATGGATGGCGTCAGTGTGAAATGAAAGGGGGGCTTGTAAGTCCATGGAGTTATGTATATGTGTTAGAGAAACGCCTGGGCCGCTGGTCTAATCCATGCTAACATGGTGGAAACCTGCAGCGTAACCATAATGAGCTGTCTATGAAGCATTCTTCTTATAAAAAAGAGTCCGATATTGAGAAAAAAGAGAAAAAGGAAAAAAAGATTATGAAAAGTGGAAAGAGAGAAAAAAAAGCACCATATTCCCATGGTAAATAAGAAGATTGCTGAGATGCTTGTTGTCTGCTTGCCTTGTCATTTTGATATGGGGATTCTTCCGTATCATCGGGCAAGGGGTACCCCGTTGGCGATTCTCTATGATACACATGTACTTACGATGATAAGAACTTACCGATGACTAAACTTGAGTAGCATGAGGAGCGGCCCTCGTATTCAAGGGACATGAGATTTCCAACTTATACTTTGTCAAGCATATACTCCATAGTTTGTTCACTTTAACCTTAATCACTTCAAGATGCTTATGACAGGGGCAATGAGAGCTGAAAGCTAATAAGTACCATAATTTTTGGAAGCTCTTTATGAAACTTGAATCCCTGCTTCCTTCTATGAAGGCCTTTCTTTTACTTTTATGTTGAGTCTCCACCTTCTATCTTTATGCACCTACTTTGAGAGCATAGTGGCCATTCTTAGTTCTATGTGCATTGTCCCAAGACTTGTTGATTGGTGCATACCTTGATATTGCTTGTTTTAAACTATTTGTATCTAGTCACTCTTATGAACTTTGAAGGTGTGATATGCATTTATGTTTGCTACTCTATGAAGGACAAGCTGAATGTCACTATGCTATGTTTTCTTTATGTAAAACAAACAAATGTCTTGCAAAGCATTGTTATTCATTAATCTTTTGTTTGTGCCTTTTCATGTTGCAACATAGTTTCTTTGTCTTATTATTAGAACTTTTATCTTTCATGGTATGATTGAAGTACTATGATCCCAGCTATCATTGTTTTACAAATACTTTGATCAAGTTTATGATGGTGCATGTCACCTCAAAAATTATTCTTTCTTTTTATCACTTACCTACTCGAGGACGAGCAGGAGTTAAGCTTGGGGATGTTGATAAATTGCAAATGTATCTATAATTTTTGATGTTCCATGCTTGGTTTTATCTACTTTCTTATGTTTTGTCCACACTTTGGAGTACTTTTCATATGATTTCTTGGAATAACCTATTAACAAGAGCCATAGTGCCAGTTGCCTGTTTTCTGCTGTTTTTGGTTCCAGGAAAGTCAGAAAATGAATATTCTCGGAATTGGACCGGACAAAAGCCAAAGTTGTTATTTTCCCGGAAGACTCACGGAGCCAGAAGGAAAGTCGGAGAGGGGCCACAGGGTGGCAACACCCTCCCTTGGCGCGGGCCAGCCTAGGCCGCGCCAGGGCATGGTGTGGGCCCCCTGGCTGGCCACCGACCTTGCCTCCTTCGCCTATATATTCCTCCCGAGGCAAAAACCCTAAATTGTCAATTAGAAATCCACGAAAAGTTCCGCAGCGCCGCCGCCACAGAAGAGGAGATTCGGGGGACAGAAAGTCTGTTCTGGCACCCTGCCGGGACGGGAAGTGCCCCCGGAGCCATCTCCATCGATCTCCACCACCATCTCCATCACCATTGCTGATTCCCATGATGAAGAGGGAGTAGTTCTCTCTCGAGGCTAAGGGTTCTACCGGTAGCTATGTGTTCATCTCTCTCTATGCATGATCTTATTGAGATCATGAGCTTGTAATCTATAGATCTACCTTGCTACTCAAGTGCTTTAATAGATCTTTGCTCTCCCCATGAGTGTGAAAGTGACAGTGTGCACACCATGGTGGCACTTAGGCTAGATATTACAAATACTTGTTATGAGTTATATTTGGAGTTGGATGTCTCTATGAAATTGTGGTATTTGTTGGAACCATCTAGTACTCAAGGTGACAGTGTGGGGTTTTCTAGATGGGAAAGGCTTACTTTGAGGTGTGTTGTTATAGCCCTATCATCGATTAGAGTGTCCAACCGGAGAGTAGTTAAGAGTAGTCTCATAAAGAAGAATATATTTATATGAGGGTGTTCACTAGTGAACGTATGATCCCTAGGCCTTGTTCTAAGCATTGAAACACCGTTTGCTACTAGATCTGTTACATGGTTGCTTGCTGCCATCTTTATTTCAGATTGCCTTTAGTCTCTTCCTACCCATCAACCACGTGCCATCAAAGCTATTTTCTGGCACCGTTACCACTTATAATTATCCATACCACTTGTATTTTACTATCTCTTCGCCGAACTAGTGCACCTATACACCTGACAAGTGTATTGGGTGTGTTGGGGACACAAGAGACTTCTTGTATCTTGATTGCAGGGTTGCTTGAGAGGGGATACCTTTGACCACTTCCTCCCTGAGTTCGATAAACCTTGGGTGATCCACTTAAGGGAAAACTTGCTGCTGTTCTACAAACCTCTGCACTTGGAGGCCCAACAACTGTCTACAAGAATAGAAGTGCGTAGACATCAGAGATCCGCCAATGATCGCCGTTTCCGCTGAGTCGATGGTGTTCGTGAACCCGACGAAGAGGTTGATGGTGCCAACCGCCATCACCATGTTGTGCATGACCGGGCGCGACGCCGGGATGTAGCTGCTAGGCAGGATCTAGAGGAGGCCTCTTGCGATCATGCGGCCGATGGCGATCAGCCGATCGATTGGAGAATATGGTCTTGCCGCAGAACTAAGGCTTGACCGGACATGCCCCATGGTGGGCACTATCGTGGGAATGACCACGGCAGTCGCTACCAGGGGTAGCGATTGGAAGGATTTGGGGCAGGAGCTAGTCTCCATCTGTGGTGCGAGATTGGAACCAGAGACAAGGGATTTACCTAGGGTCGCCCCCGTAGGGTAAAGACCTACTCCTGCTATATTGTATTATCGGCGAGTGGATTACAAGGTGAGCGAGCTCGGCGGCTAGGCAGCGAGTCGCTTGGATGGGGTAGCTAATAGTGCGTGAGTATACATAGTACCCTAGGGAGGTTTATATAGGGGTACCTCGCTAGGGTTTACAGGATTACAACTGAATCAGTTAAGGTTTCAGAGGATTTGACCTAATCCGACTGGGCCTATCTACACTTCTGGGCCTCCAGCTTCTCGTCGCCAGGCTTCTCTTTCAGACGCTTTCCAATCGAGTTCGTGGACGTCGGGGCGGCGACCTCGGAAGGTGGACTACACGGGTGTCTTTGGCAAGCGTTGTCGTGGTGGTGATGGTCTTGCCCCTTGGTCACTAGGGTGGCGAGGAGGGGATGACAGGAGACCTTGGTGGTGGCGGCATCATGGCTTCGACATCTCCCAGATCATGATATGAAGACCGGTCTTGAAGGTAGCGGGAAATACGACAACGGGCGTGTGTGTAGGTTTTCCCAGGTGAAAACCTCGCGTTTGATGTCGACGGCGGTGATGCCTCCGGGTGTTGTAGGCCTCCTGGGGGCGCTGTTGTGGGTACCTTACGCATGAGGCCTCTAGGTGAGAACTCTAGACCGGTCTTTGCTCTCATCAATGGCGGCGGGCAGCGTCATCACCTTGGGGGCGTCGATGTGGAGTTCCTTCCCCTGGCTCGCACCGATGTCTTTGGTGATAAGTTATGGTCTTTCAGTTCTTTATTGTTTACTTTTAATCTGGTCTGTAAGGGTTCCCTTTTTTAGATGGAAGGCTCGAAATGAGCCCCGCTTTGAACTAACGAAGCCATCAACCGGCTAGGGGTTACAACACACACACGCCAAAGTGCCCACCACAAAACACAATAGAAGACAACACAGAAAATGTCAAGCCGGAGCACTAGCTTGATCCAGGATGAGGGAGCCTTGTCTTCTGTTGCACCGAAGTAATCACGACAAGTCCACACCAACAAGCCTCCACTGCACCAAGACTGCATCACATGAGGGGCTCAACGACGGGTCAGCAACCTAGCAGGACTTAAGGAGCCAAAGGAGGAGGGGTCTTGTGGCGACACCTCCAAGAAGGTGAATGGTGCAAGAACGCGTCATCGTCGTCGACAGGGACCGAGGTCCTGCAAAGCTTTCACCTAGACCCGAAACCACCACCCCCAGAGCTCGGGCTAGGAGCAGACCTAAACATACCATCTTCCCCTGGCATTGGGAAAAGCCCACCGGTAATAGCTACGACCAGACGCCACCCTAGCAGAGCCCCCAAGGCACTAGACATCAGCTACCGCAGGCATACCGTGTAAATTCAGCCAGGCCAACGATATGCGAGGGCTGTGACACCAGCGGGAGGTCACGGGGTGATCCTCAGGACACTGCCAGAGATGCTAGCCTGAAGCGAGGCCACCCAAAGGAACAACTTAGGGCGGAGGGATGGAATCCATCAAACTGGCCTAGGAGATCAACGTCAAGACGCCTTCAACAAGGGAACGACACCCGGAGGTGACGCCGTCATCCGCCATAGCCTAAGCCACGTGCAGATTTCGTCCAGATCCAACCAAACCAAAATCTGGATGCCGACGTGAGGATGTAGAGCGAACCCAGTAGAAATCACAACCGCACCACCGACCCCCGAGGGTCAGAGGGAGAACATGATGCCTACCTCGGCAAGCAAGCGCCGGCCTCGAGAACCACTCCCGACGAACCAGCAAGGATGACACCCTGAATTTTCTGAACAACGACAACCAACCTAGAACTACAGAGCGTCGAGAGTAGGGTGGGGACGCAGGGACGGTGACCGGGCCCAACCTGGCCCAGATCTAGGCCCCTGATTATTGGCTCAACACGTATCGAGCTTGTTGGGGAACCCCAAGAGGAAGGTATGATGAGCATAGCAACAAGTTTTCCCTCAGTTATGAAACCAAGGTTATCAAACTAGTAGGAGAAAGGAAACACCTCCAAGGTGTTGTTTCCAACTTGGAATCCTGCACAACACAACCACAGAACTTTGCCCCCAACTTATAGTGAGGTTGTCAATCTCACCGGTTTTGCTGAAAACAAAGGATTAAATGTACTGTGTGGAAGAAAGTAAAAGCTTGCAGAAAGTAAACATAAAATAGTAAACAGTTGTAGATTGATGGTAAAAGAAAGGACCGCGGTCCATAGTTCACTAGTGGTGGTTCTCCTTAAGATAGAGGACATGTTGGGTGAACACATTACAACGGGGCAATTGACAAACATCGAGAAAGCATACATGCATATACTAATCATCTTGACTCCTATGAGATTTGATTGGGCATTACAACATTATACATAGACCGTAATCCAACTACATCTATGACTAATAATCCACCTTCAGGTTATCAATCCAAACCCCCTCTAGTATTAAGTTGCAAGCAACAGATAATTGCATTACGCATTGCGTGTAAAGTAAACAATATGATTGTTCTATGAACAAAGGATTGTTGTTTTCTCCCTAGTAGCAACAACACATCTAGTACCTTAGAGATTTATGTCACTTCCCCAGATTACTAGAGGCATGAACCCACTATCGAGCATAAATACTCCCTCTTGGAGTTGCTAGCATCTACTCAGCCAAGATATCTACTAACAACGGAGAGCATGCAAGATCACAAATAACAAAGACATCATAGAATCAATAATCAATCTGAAATAGCATCTCAATATCCATCGGATCCCCGCAAACACAACATGTATGATTACAAATAGATGATCTTGATCATGAATGGAGCTCACAAGATCTAAACATGGCAGCACAAAGGAGAAGAACCAACCATCTAGCTACTACATGGACCCGTACTCCAAGGATGAACTACTCACGCATCACACCGGAGGCAGGCATGGTGATGAAGAAGGCCTCCAGGGTGAATTCTCCCCTCTGGTAGGGTGCTAGGAAGAGCTTCAGATCCCTCTCGATCTAGGGATGGAGATGACGGCGGCTACAGACTCTTTAGGGGAATTTTGATCGGGTACTTAGGATTTCTGTATCGGAGGCATTTTATAGGAGAAAGGGGAGGCCGAGAGGGTGCCCTAGGCGGCCACACCACCCCCTAGCGCGGGCCAGGCCTAGCCGCGCGGCCAGGTGGGGTGGTCGGCCCCTGGCCCCTCTCCGTCTCGTATTCTGGCTCCGTGTCCCCCTCGGTGAAATACTGACTTTGGCTTTTGTCCCGTCCAATTCCAAGAATAGTCATTTTATGACTTTCCTGGAACCAAAAATAGCAGAAAACAGGCAGCTGGCACTATGGCATCTTGTTAATAGGTTAATCCAAGAAAGTGTATAAAAAGTACTCCAAAGTGTGGACAAAACATAAGAAAGTAGATATAAACCAAGCATGCAACATCAAAAATTATAGATACGTTTGCAACGTATCAACATCCTCAAGCTTAACTTCTGCTCGTCCTCGAGTAGGTAAGTGATAAAAAGAAAGAATAATTTTTGAGGTGACATGCACCATCATAAACTTGATCAAAGTATTTGTAAAACATTGATAGCTGGGATCACAGTACTTCAACATAACATGAAAGATAAAGTTCTAACAATAAGACATAGCAACTATGTTGTAACATGAAAAGGCACAAACAAAAGATTCATGAATAACAATGCTTTGCAAGACGTTTGTTTGTTTCACATAAAGAAAACATAGCATAATGGCATTTAGCTTGACCCTCATAGAGTAGCAAACATAAATGCATAGGACACCTTCAAAGTTTATAAGGGTGACTAGATACAAATAGTTTAAGAACAAGAAATATCAAAGTTATGCATCAATCAACAAGTCTTGGGAAAATGCACACAGAACTAAGAATGGCCACTATGCTCTCTCAATAGGTGCATAAAGATAGAAGGTGGAGACTCAACATAAAAGTAAAAGAAAGGCCTTCATAGAAGGAAGAAGGGATTCAAGTTTCATAAAGAGCTTCCAAAAATTATGGTACTTATTAGCTTTCATCTCTCATTGCCCCTATCATAAGCATCTTGAAGTGATTAAGGTTAAAGTGAACAAACTATGGAGTATATGCTTGACAAAGTATAAGTTGGAAATCTCATGTCCCTTGAATACGAGGGCCGCTCCTCATTCTACTCAAGTTTAGTTACCGGTAAGTTCTTGTCATAGTAAGTACACGTGTATCATAGAGAATCGCCAACGGGGTACCCCTTGCCCGATGATACGGAAGAATCCCCATATCAAAATGACAAGGCAAGCAGACAACAAGCATCTCAGCAATCTTCTTATTTATCATGGGAAAATGGTGCTTTTTTCTATCTTTCCTCTTTTCTCATATCTTTTTTTTCTTTTTCTCCTTTTCTCAATATCTGTCTCTTTTTTATAAGAAGAATGCTTCACAGATTGCTCATTATGGTTACGCTGCAGGTTTCCACCATGATTAGGCATGGATTAGACCGGCAGCCCAGGCGTTTCTCTAACACACATACATAACTCCATGGACTTACAAGCTCCCCTTTCATGTCACACCGATGACATCCATAGACAAAAGAGCATGATATCAACTAGGTACAAAGTACAAGTGCAATGTTGAAAGCGTTCTCTATGACATCATGGTTCTGCTAATCCCCAACATATAAGTGCAAACATATACAACATAGACGACACAATGTTTCAATTTTATTAGGGGCAAGAAAAGTAAAGTGTGCCATCAAGTTCGTGAGAGCTTTAATCACTAGTTTTCTCATAACAAGTTTAATTCGGAAGGTAGATAAAAACATGAATATACTTGGAATAGCAAATGCTAATAGGTAGGTATGGTGGACTCTTTGGAATAACTTGGTTTTATTTGGAGTTGGATGCATGAGTGGAACTCATACTTGGTTATGGAGGCTAGCAAAAGACTGGGAGCGACCAACTAAGAGAGAAATAATGGCCATAATCATGCAAAGCGACAAAACATCATTAATTAAAGCATAAAGTGATATTACAAGTCGAAAACTAAAGGATCATAAAGGCTATGGTGACTTGGGATAGTCTTAACATGGTGTGAGCATGCACCAAGTCAACCCAAATAAAGCATCAAAGGAGAATACCACAATACTATGATTTAATATGTTAAAACAACGCATGATTCTTCCAAGGCATATTAAGAAATCTCAATTGTTTATAACATGTCATGCTATAGCAAAGATCACTAAGCATAAATCCAAAACAATATCAAGCATGGCATGACAAACCATAGGCCACAGTCAAAAACAAACTCTCTTTACCACTTAAGCATGAACTTTCCTACTCCTTTCCAATCCAAACCAAACTATTTGAAAACTAATGTATGAAAGAGGGGTCCAACCAATTTATTCAAGAAAACTAAGAAAACCAAGCAAACTAAAACCAAACAACACAACTGTGCATGAAACAATAAAAATGAAGTGTTTGGAAGAAACCTTCGATTTTTATTGATGAAGAAAGGGATGCCTTGGGCATCCCCAAGCTTTGACGCTTGTACTTCTTGGATATTTCTTAGGGTGACATGCGTGGAATCCCCAAGCTTGAGCTTTAGTCCATTCTTCATCTCATTACATCATTATCTCCATACACCTGAAATTTTTCCTTCATACAAAACTTCCCACAATCTGTATTAGCAACATTAGTGCACTCAAGATAATAAGTCTTTGGGTTAAGTTTCAACAACAATAAAACTTCCATTAAAACACAAGCTACTGTAGCACTTCCCTCAAAAAGCTCAATTCCCCAAAGAGAACTCAAAAAGGAACCAACAAGAAGCAAATGCAAATAATGGCAGAAATCTGTCAAAACAGACCAGCAGGTCAAAACCAATTTTTTCGAAGACCTTATGTTGCTCAAATCAAAAAGTGTTGAACTAACGAAAGTTAGATAACAACCTAGGGAAGAATCACAAATATTCACGCCTCAAAACTACATACAGAGATTTTACACGAATTTTTATAGTTAAGCACAAAAATCTGTTTCGGGACAACAACTTTTCCAAGCATTACTTGTCTCTCATTAGAGGTTACTCTTGGCACAAAAAGCAAATAAAAAGGATAAGGAGCGGTTATTACTGAAATAATAACTTCCAAGCCTCATCTAAAACTTTTGGGTTATCTCCCAGTAAGTACTTTTCTTTAACGCCTTTAAGTTAGGCATAAGAAGCAAGAAAAAGAATCAAGTGTTCTCAAATGAAGAAGCATTAAGATTGATACCAGAAATATCTTCAACAAGGCAAGGTATCTCATCCAAATAATTTCTAGAGGATCCTTTCTCAATGCTTTTGGGTTCACTACTTTCATCAAACGGGTTTTCAGGAATAATCCAATTAAGATTCTTTTCTATGGCTTCATGCATTGCTACAAGTTTGAAAGGTATTGGTATCTTAATTTCCTCCCCATTAGGTTCAGTTTTGTTCATCTTTTCTCGTGTACCAATAACATCTACACATGAGCCTAGCATATTAAAACGTTCAAAGACTTTTCTAGCTTCCTTGGCAACATCATAGAATTCCTTAAGCAAAGTTTCTAGAATAAAATCTCTCTTTTTAGGGTCCTCAATTTCCTTAAGTTTAAGAAACATTACTTGTATTAAGGGGTTAAGGTTAACAAACCTAGATTCCAACATGTGAACTAAAGAAGCTGCAGCAATTTCATACTTTGGAGCAAGTTCTGCAAGGGATCTATCCTCAATATCCTCATGCTTACTAAAATGATTAAAGAATTCTTCAATATTATCTTTTCCAATTATAGAGCCACTACCTATTGAAAGGTCTTTCAGGGTGAATTTAGGGATCAACATGGTGAGTTAAGAAAGAGGTAACAACTAAAGAAAGACTTAATTTTTTGTGTTGTTTTTTTAATAAAGAAAGCAAACTAGTAAAACTATTTTTTTGTGTGTTTTTGATAAAGAAACAAGCAAACAAAGCAAAAATAAACTAAGCAAAACAAATAAAACAAAGTATAGAGATTGGTTATGAGGGACTCCCCTTGTGAAGATGTCCTTGACTCCCCGGCAACGGCGCCAGAAAAAGCTTGATTATTGCCTCAACACGTATCGAGCTCATTAGGGAACCCCAAGAGGAAGGTATGATGAGCACAACAGCAAGTTTTCCCTCAGTTATGAAACCAAGGTTATCGAACCAGTAGGAGCAAGAAAACACCTCCAAGGTGTTGTGTCCAACTCGGAATCCTGCACAACACAACCACAAAACTTTGCCCCCAACTTAAAGTGAGGTTGTCAATCTCACCGGTTTTGCTGAAAACAAAGGATTAAACCTATTGTGTGGAAGAAAGTAAAAGCTTGCAGAAAGTAAGAAGAAAACAGTAAACAGTTGTAGATTGATGGTAAAAGAAAGGACTGAGGTCCATAGTTCACTAGTGGTGGTTCTCCTTAAGATAGAGGACATGTTGGGTGAACAAATTACAACGGGGTAATTGACAAACATCGAGAAAGCATACATGCATATACTAATCATCTTGACTCCTATGGGATTTGATTGGGCATTACAACATTATACATAGACTGTAATCCAATTACATCTATGACTAATAATCCACCTTCAGGTTATCAATCCGAACCCCATCCAGTATTAAGTTGCAAGCAACAGATAATTGCATTGTGCATTGCATGTAAAGTAAACAATACGATAGTTCTATGAACAAAGGATTGTTGTTTTCTCCCTAGTACTAATAGCACATCTAGTGCCTTAGAGATTTCTGTCACTTCCCCAGATTACTAGAGGCATGAACCCACTATCGAGCATAAATACTCCCTCTTGGAGTTGCTAGCATCTACTCGGCCAAGATATCTACTAACAACGGAGAGCATGCAAGATCACAAATAACAAAGACATGATAGAATCAATAATCAATCTGAAATAGCATCTCAATATCCATCGGATCCCCGCAAACACAACAGGTATGATTACAAATAGATGATCTTGATCATGAACGGAGCTCACAAGATCTAAACATGGTAGCAGAAAGGAGAAGAACCAACCATATAGCTACTACATGGACCCGTAGTCCAAGGATGAACTACTCATGCATCACACCGGAGGCAGGCATGGTAATGAAGAAGGCCTCCAGGGTGAATTCTCCCCACCGGCAGGGTTGCCGGGAAGAGCTTCAGATCCCTCTCGGTCTAGGGATGGAGATGACGGCGGCTACAGACTCTTTCATGGAATTTTGATCGGGTACTTAGGGTTTTTGTATCGGAGGCATCTTGTAGGCGAAAGGGGAGGCCGAAGGGTGCCCTAGGTGGCCACACCACCCCCTGGCGCAGGCCAGGTGGTGTGGGTGGTTGATACGTCCATTTTGCATCACTATTCTATGTCTTAATTCACTATTATTCATTGATATATTTCGTATTGAGAGGTGATACTTATGTTATTTCATCTATTTTTGCATGGTTGATGACTTTTGGAGCATGGACCGCTGCAGTCAGGATTCTGATGGAAAAGGTGCTGTTTGGAGGCAAAATTCGCGAAGATCAGAAAATCCGGGAAAATATACGGAAAATCCTATTTTTCCAGAAGACTCAGGATGCCAGAAGATGGAGTGGAGGTGGGTCACAGGGGGCCCACACCACCCCATGGCGCGGGCAGGCCTAGGCCGCGCCTAGGAGTGGTGTGGCTGCCCTGGCCCACTCCAGCCTCTCCCCCTGGCGTATATCATCCCCCACGAAACCCTAAGACTCAGAGGGGGACCACAGAAAGATTCAGTCGCCTCTGCAGGACAGAAAACACCGAGAGAGAAAGATCTCTCTAGCAGACAGATTTCTGCCGGGGGAATTCCTTCCCGGAGAGGGGAGATCGTCGCCATCAACACCACCATCAAGCTGTACTTCATCGGGGTCATCATCATCACCACCATCATCACCATCAACACCCTCATCACCATCTCCATATTGCTGTAACAATTGGTTGAATCTTGCTATGGTTCATAGGGGAAACTTTCCCGGTGTTGATTACTCTTTGTAGTTGATGCTATTGAGTGAACCATTGAATTATTGTTTATGTTCAGATTGTTATACATCATTATTCCATCTCTGATCATGATCCATATGATGTCTTGTGAGTAGTTCGTTTTGTTCTTGAGGACATGGGAGAAGTCTTGTTGTTAGTAGTGGAGTTGTGTTGAGAAAGATTCAATAGATTGTTATTTAAGTTGTGGTGTACTTCTTCTAGTGGTGTCAGGTGAACATCGACTACATGACACTTCACCTATATGGGCCTAGGGGAATGCATTGTGTATTTGTCTACTAATCGTAGGGGTTGCCGGAGTGACAGAAACATGAACCCCCGTTAGGAAACCATTGCACAAGGGACGTAAGGGTCTTAGAGTTTAAAGTTGTGGTTAGGTTTCTACCTTAATTACTTTATTGTACTTACGGATATTTGCAAGGGGTATAATCACAAGTATGTATTAGTCTTGGATGGGGCGGTACATTAGCACAGGTTCACCCACACAACACTTACAAGCTAAAGAAGATTAATCAGCTATATGAAGCGAAAGCACTTGACAGTCTTCCCATGTGTCCTCGAGAACGTTTGGTCATCTATAGAAATACAACCGGCTTGTCCTTTGCTGCATAAAGGATTGGGCCACTTGCTGCATTTATTCCTACTGTCTTTTGTTTACTCATACTTTGTTTACTTGCTTTCTCGAAAACCCCTACAAATCCGTTTGCTAAGTATTTGCAGAGAATTCCTGATCCATACCACTAGCCAGCACCTTCTACTCCTTGTTGGGTTCGACACTCTTACTTATCGAAAATACTGCGATACACCCCCTATACTTGTGGGTCATCAAGACTATTTTCTAGGGTCGTTGCCGGGGAGTGAAGCGCTATTGGAGAGTGGAACTGGTAAAGAAAACTTCTACTGTGAGTATTGTTTACTTCTGCTAGTTGCTTTATTTTCGTTATGGATAATTCGCTGAGTTTCTTATTTGGTAATGCTACTACCACTGCTAAGGTAGTAGATAAGCCACCACCTGCTGAGAAAGATGTTTTCAAAATACCTACAAGAATTATTGATCGTGTTATGGATAACTACTATGTTGGGGATGGAACTGTCCATCCCGGTGATCATTTACTCTTTATACACGAATTATGCGGGTTGTTCAAGTGTGCAGGTATTACTACAGATCAAGTTAAGAAGAAGTTATTCTCATTATCACTGAAAGGAAGAGCTGAGGAATGGTATAAGCTGCTGAAGAATGGTCAAGCTCTAGAATGGGAGTAAATAGTGCCTCTCTTTTATTCAAAGTTTTATCCTCCTAGTGAGATTCATAAAGATTGGAATCAAATATACAACTTTTGGCCTCTTGATGGAGAGAGTACAACTCAAGCTTGGGGGAGATTGAAGTTACTAATGCTCAAATGTCCCATTCATGAGCTCCCCAACAATATTATTATCAATAACTTCTATGCAAGGCTCCCTCTACATGATAAAGATTTATTGGATGCTTCTTGTGCTAGATCATTCACTCGTATGGAAGAAGAAGTTAAATGGGATCTTCTGGACCGTATTCAAGACAATGCTGAAGCTTGGGAGAATGACAAAGGTAGAAAGTCAGGTATAAATTATGATTATGAATGCATAGAATCTTTTATGGGAACTGACGACTTTCAAAATATTAAAAATGCTTATGGTCTAGACTCTCAAGCTATTGCTTCTTATTTTAAGGCTTTTGCTTCTTATATTGAAGTGCCTAAAAAGAAGTGGAATAAGTATCATGAACCTTATATAGATATTGCTAAGAGTGTTCCTGCAGGAAATACTGAAGTTTATACTGCTAATCATGTTTTACCTGAACCTTATATTGAGAAAATACCTTTTCCAGTTAAGGTAAAGGAACATTCTATGATAGCTAGTATGGTTAATGAAAGTATGAATAAGGCCGTTGAACCTGATAAACAAATGGTTGATGAACCTATAATATCAAGTGTGAAAGACTTTGTCACTAAGTATGAGGAAGAGGGACACCCTATCCTTTGTAAGGATACCTCTAATATTGTTTCACAAAGTAGTGTCATGAGAGCTAGTATTCCTGTGTTTTCTGTTAGAATAAGTGATCATTGCTATGATAGTCCTTGTGATAGCTATATTGTTAAGTTTATGCATGATACTGAAAGTTACTATGAAAGCGAGAAAAGTGTTCTTATGCATCTCAATAATCTCAAGTTTCCTCGTTTTATGCTGAAAGTTTTTATGCTGCACTTCTTTTGCCTTCTTATGCAAGTTTCCTATGGTTTTAACAACTTGTTTGTTTACAAAATCCCCTTGCATAGGAAGTGGGTTAGACTTAAATGTGTGTGTTTTTGCTTCTTAATGCTCTCTTTCACTTCAATTCATATCCCTATGATAGCTTTTTCAAAATTATCATGCCCATCTTAAAGGCTATAAAGAAAGAGCTTTATGGGAGGCAATCCAATTTGTTTTTGCTTTCAGTTTGTTTTTGTTTCTTTGAGTCTTGGAAGTTATTACTTTGGTAATAACCGCTCCTTATCAGTTTTTTTTGCTTTTTTGTGTCAAGATCAACCTCTAATGAGAGAGAAGTAATATTTGGGGAAGTTGCTGTCCCGAAACAGATTTTTTGTGCTTCACCGTAAAAATTCGTGAGAGATCTCTGTCTGTCGGATTGAGCTGTAATTTTTTGTGCTTCTGACCCAGGTTGTTATTTAACTTTAGTTAGTTTTGCACTTTTTGATTTGAGCAACAGAAGATTTTCGAAAAATTTGATCTTTACCTGCTGGTCTGTTTTGACAGATTTAGCCACTCTTGCATTTGCTTCTTCATTCGATTTTGTTTTTGAATTCTTTTTGGGTTTTCGGAAGGAGTTGCTATGGTAGCTTTTGTTTTGATGGTTTTCAGTTGAAGTTGGACTCAAAAGGTTTTATCACTTCTTATATACTAATGTTGCTAATGAGAACTGTGTGGAGTTTTGTGTGAAAGAAATTTCCAGGAAATGGAGATAATGGTGTAATAAGGAAGAGAAAGGTTTTATGACTCAAGTAATAAGTATATGAAGATGAAGATATCGATGATATTCAAGAGATGAATCCGGAAGGATCCACTAAATACCAAATTCAGAGACCTGCAGAGTCCGTTTCCAAATAGGTAATAGTTCTGGTAAGAAAAGTTCCGTGAAAATACAATCCAACTATATTTTTGCAGTTTTCAGTCAATAAGGAATGTTTCGAAGCGAAAAAGGGACGGAACCGGAGCCAGGGTGGCCCACACCACCCCATGGCGTGGGCCCACCCCTGGCCGCGCCACCAGGTGGTGAGGCCACCCAGGACTCCGCCTCCGACTCGTTTTCTCCCAGTATCTTCCTTTTGATGTGAAACTTCGAAATATATAACCCCCCGGATCCCCCGAGGTCCGGATATCGTGTTTTCGTTGTGTTTTTGTTTCGATCTGTTTCTGTCAGGACATACTCTTTGAGAGCTTAGAAGCACAATGGTGTCCGCGAAGGATAAAGGGAAGGAGCCCATGGAGGAGGATCTTCAAGACCCCAAGCAGAGGCTGGTACCTTTAGTCTCTTGCCCTGCATCAATGGAAGCCCTACGAGTCACTAAGGATTTCCGCGATAAGTATCGGGACTTGAAGAGGAAGGTGGACATGCTTCAATGGGAGAATAATAGGCTTCGCAAGATGCTGGAAGATTTCCTCACGACAACTAAGAAAATATTACCACCACCACCTAAGGAGTAACTCGTCATCAGGTTTGGCATCCCCTTGGTTTGTTCCAAGCTTGGGGGAGTGCCGCGGTATCATATCACTATCTTCTATCTTTTTACCTTATTAGTAGAGTCATATCATGCATAGAGGAGTTATTTTGTAGTATGGTTTGCATTATGGAAGTGTCCCCTCTCTCGTTAGATTTGTATCCCTTGGTGTGAGTTTCCGTTATGGAATATTAATGAGAAGTTCTATCATTCACTCTTTTGCATAGCTTATGTTAGTTTTCAATTCGTGATTATATGATTGATCTTGTTGTTAGTATTGGTAGCACTTTGGGATCATTGAGTTAATTTAGTTGGTTTTGGCAAACCTGGCTCGGTCAGTAGCAACACCTTTTTGAGAGTTGAAAAGAAAAAGATAGAAGTACTCGAGAGAAAAATAATTTCATCATCTTTCTTTCTTGATTTGCTCATAAGTTTAGTATTCTCTAGTTAAGATCTTTTGTGCTTCCAAGGAAGATCGCATGTTTGTCTTTATCATTTGTATGTTTGTTTGTTTCCTTCAACTCTTATACTTGCTACCCAGCCTTGCTAGCCAAAAACCTGTACTGAGAGGGAATTCTTCTCATGCATCCACCTCCTTCAAACCAAAACCTTTGCCATTTGTGTCCACCATACCTACCTAGTAGCATTATTGCTATTCCAAGTAAATTCCTGTTTTGTCTACCTCCCAAATTAAACTTGTTATGTGAAAATTAGTGATTAAAGCTCTCACGAACTTGATGGCACACTTTACTTTCTTGCACTTAATAAACCTGAACCATTGTGAACTCTCCATGAAAGTTATATGCTTGCAAATTATAGGTCAGATTAGCGTAACTGTCACGGGAACGCTTTCAACACTTGTAAATATATACCCAGTTGATACCTTGCTCTTTTGTTTGCGGATGTCGTCGGTGTGAAATAAAAGGGGAGCTTGTAAGTCCATGGAGTTATGTATGTGTGTTAGAGAAACGCCTAGGCCGCTGGTCTAATCCATGCTGACATGGTGGAAACCTGCAGCGTAACCATAATGATATCTATGAAGCATTCTTCTTATAAAAAAAGAGAGAGATAGCTATTGAGAAAAAGAAAAGAAAAAAAGAGATACTATGAAAAGAGGAAAGAGAGAAAAAAGCACCATTTTCCCATGGTAAATAAGAAGATTGCTGAGATACTCATTATCTGATTGCCTTGTCATTTTGATATGGGGATTCTTCCGTATCATCGGGCAAGGGGTACCCTGTTGGCGGTTCTCAATGATACGCACATACTTACGATGACAAGAACTTACCGGTAACTAAAGTTGATTAGCATGAGGAGCGGCCCTCGTACTCAAGGGACTTGGGATTTTCAGTTTATAGTCTGTCAAGCATATAACTCAGATTAGACCTCACTTTAACCTTAATCACCTAAAGATGCCTATGATAGGGGCAATGAGAGCTGAAAGCTAGTAAGTATCATAATTTTTGGGAGCTCTTTATGAGACTTGCAATCCCTGCTTCCCTCTTTGAAGGGCCCTTTCTTTTACCTTGTAGTTGAGTCAGTAAACCTATTCCCTTCTATCTCAGCAAGTATTTTGAGTCGATGTGTTTCATTCATTCATATGATGATTTATGCAATCATGTTTCTTATGTTCCTTGTTTTGCACATTGCTCTTATCCTGATGTTTACTACTTTGAAAGCTTTCATTGAAAAACCAGCTATTTGTGAACTCCAGCAAATTATCAACTATTCTTCGACCAAGAGCTAAGTTTGCCATTACCAATTATGATTCACTCTATGTATCTTTATTGTGTTTCCTTTACTCATTGCAAGTTTAGTTATATAATAGTGAGTTGTCTTCTATTATGATCTATGCTTTTGATGAATGTGATGCTTCTTGTCCGTATTATTTTATCGACTCTTCACTCCATAAACCTGAGGTCATGTTTATTGAGCTCAGTTTCGCTTGGGGACAAGCGAAGTCTAAGCTTGGGGGGAGTTGATACGTCCATTTTGAATCACTATTCTATGTCTTAATTCACTATTATTCATTGATATATTTCGTATTGAGAGGTGATACTTATGTTATTTCATTTATGTTTGCATGGTTGATGACTTTTGGAGCATGAACCGCTGCAGTCAGGATTCTAATGGAAAAGGTGTTGTTTGGAGGCAAAATTCGCGAAGATCAGAAAATCCGGGAAAATATACGGAAAATCCTATTTTTCCAGAAGACTCAGGATGCCAGAAGATGGAGTGGAGGTGGGCCACTGGGGGCCCACACCACCCCATGGCGCGGGCAGGCCTAGGCCGCGCCTGGGAGTGGTGTGGCCGCCCTGGCCCACTCCAGCCTCTCCCTTCTGGCGTATATCATCCCCACGAAACCCTAAGACTCGGAGGGGGACCACAGAAAGATTTTGCCGCCTCTGCGGGGCAGAAAACACTGAGAGAGAAAGATCTCTCCGGCAGACAGATTTCTGCTGAGGGAATTCCTTCCCGGAGAGGGGAGATCATCGCCATCAACACCACCATCAAGCTGGACTTCATCGGGATCATCATCATCATCATCATCATCATCATCATCACCATCATCACCATCAACACGCTCATCACCATCTCCATATTGCTGTAACAATTGGTTGAATCTTGCTATAGTTCATAGGGGAAACTTTCCCGGTGTTGATTACTCTTTGTAGTTGATGCTATTGAGTGAACCATTGAATTATTGTTTATGTTCAGATTGTTATACATCATTATTCCATCCCTGATCATGATCCATATGATGTCTTGTGAGTAGTTCGTTTTGTTCATGAGGACATGGGAGAAGTCTTGTTGTTAGTAGTGGAGTTGTGTTGACAAAGATTCAATAGATTGTTATTTAAGTTGTGGTGTACTTCTTCTAGTGGTGTCATGTGAACATCGACTACATGACACTTCACCTATATGGGCCTAGGGGAATGCATTGTGTATTTGGCTACTAATCGTAGGGGTTGTCGAGTGTGAAACCTGAACCCCCGTTAGGAAACCATTGCACAAGGGACGTAAGGGTCTTAGAGTTTAAAGCTGTGGTTAGGTTTCTACCTTAATTACTTTCTTGTACTTACGGATGTTTGCAAGGGGTATAATCACAAGTATGTATTAGTCTTGGATGGGGCGGTACATTAGCACAGGTTCACCCACACAACACTTACAAGCTAAAGAAGATTAATCAGCTATATGAAGCGAAAGCACTTGACAGTCTTCCCATGTGTCCTCGAGAACGTTTGGTCATCTATAGAAATACAACCGGCTTGTCCTTTGCTGTATAAAGGATTGGGCCACTTGCTGCATTTATTCCTATTGTCTTTTGTTTACTCGTACTTTGTTTACTTGCTTTATCGAAAACCCCTAAAAATCTGTTTGCTAAGTATTTGCAGAGAATTCCTGATCCATACCACTAGCCAGCACCTTCTGCTCCTCGTTGGGTTCGACACTCTTACTTATCGAAAATACTGCGATACACCCCCTATACTTGTGGGTCATCAGTGGTCCCTGGACCCTCTCCGTCTTGTATTCTGGCTCCGTGTCCCCCTCGGTGAAATACTCACTTTGGCTTTTGTCTCGTCCAATTCCGAGAATATTCATTTTCTGACTTTCCTGGAACCAAAAACAGCAGAAAATAGGCAGCTGGCACTGTGGCATCTTGTTAATACGTTAATCCAAGAAAGTATATAAAAAGTACTCCAAAGTGTGGACAAAACATAAGAAAGTAGATATAAACCAAGCATGGAACATTAGAAATTATAGCTACGTTTGCAACGTATCAGCCCCGCGACCTAGATCTGGCTGCCACCGTCGGCCACCTACCTCGGTGTCACGACAGGACCACCACCCAGCACAGCGCAGCGACCTAACCCCAACTAGTTCCACCTGCTGAAAGCCCTTCCTCCAAGGAAGCCTGGCCTTGGGCCTGACCTGACCCAGATCCAAACGCGACGGCTCGAGATCTAGCGGTACCACGACGGCCCAGGCCCAAGGCTCCGCACACCCAGCTCCACCGGAGCACCATGCGGTCTCTGACGCCGGGCGGAGCAAGGCCACAGAACCGCCGGATCCGACGAGGAGGACTGGGCGGCCGGGGAGCCCCTACTTCGCCGGCCACCAGGCTGCCATGCCGCCGAGCGCCGGGACGGGCCAAGGGGCGACCCGAAACTCAGGATCCCCAGCTCTACATGGACCCAACGCAAGCAAACATCAGCTACCAGACGAAACCCCCAAGGTACCACGAAGGAAAATCATGGCTTGGTCACAAGATCCCCAGATCTGACCGACCGCAAGCCTGTATCCAGACCAAAGGAGACCAAAGGGGCAGGGAGGAGAGGAATCGGAGGCTACCCCAGCCGGATCAAGGCCTCAACCCTCCTACAACCTCACCCAGCACCGCTCCAATGAGGCCATGGTCGCGCTGACCAAGATCCGCCATGGCCAGACCCACAGCTTGAAGCCCTTGGCGCCGATTCCACCAGGGGGTCGACAGAGGTCGATGGAGGCGCTCCTGCTACCCACAACAGGGCCCAGCCAGCGCCGCGGGGAGCCAGAGACGGGCGCGCTTCCCGCCGGGGCAGGAGCACAAGGAGTGTTAGAGTATGATACGTACACGGTTATTGTGGTAGTTTAGGATAGTTAGGATTCTAGCCTAACTCGTCTTGTACTCCAAGTTGATCCCTATACGCCTATATATACTCGTCCATGAGGCTCAATAATATATCCATCATATTCTGCCAAACTCATACTCTTTCATGGTATCAACCTAAATCGATCTCAAACCCTAGCTTCCGTCGCGCTGCCCCCGGGGAGGTCGATCTCCATGATCTCCGCCGGGGGCTGCGCAACCCGTATGTAGGGTTCGTCCGCTGATCCGAGATCAGCTGTCCTGTAAGTCTTTTTCTCCAATCTCTTGATCGGCTTTCTTTTTTGATTTATCGATCTTAGATCGGATTGAGTCGCCCATTGTCGTCGTCATCGCCGCTCCTCTACTCCGACCATCGGCATCGAGGATCTACATCGCGTCGTCCGCTCGCTTCCTCGCGCTGCCTCGGCGGCAGTTGTCGCACCTCACGGCAAGGCTGCCGCGCACCACGGACGGCTGCTACGCCTTCCTCAGAAGGCTACCACGGCCACCCTCCCTCAGATCCTCTTCGTCGTCAACGTTCGGGACTTCACCGACAATGTCGCCATCGAATCTGATCTACGCGTCGTCCATGCCATGGCGCATACGATGCACCGTCGGTCTGATCAACCGATCCCGCGCCTGTCTACGCCAAGCACGTCCCCGAGCACGCGCCTACCACCGATAGAGCTACGGGCTGCCGCTGTGTCGCCTCGTTGGAACGCAGCGCCGCCGCCTTTGGTCCACGCTACCGGCTTCCAACGCGCCTTCCTTGGCGTGTACGTCACGGGTGGTCTCCCAGCTGCTGCACCAACTTGCGCCCTGCAGCTATGCCGCCCCTCGGGTCGTAGCGTGGCTACACGCAGTCTACTTCGCCATCCTCGTGCATCGACGAGCTCGACTTTCACCGCGCCATCTCCTACGGTGCGGATCGCCGCCGTCTGCACATGGTCTTCGTCACGTCGACGGGTCTTTCTCGCCTACTTCGAGCATCGCCGCCGCGCTTCACAAGGTAACCTGCAGGGCGCCCTCTCACCATTGCAGGTCCCGCCGACTATCCCATCGCCACTCTAGGCATCTAGCATGACTAACCCAGGTCGCCGCTGGTTTTGCCGCCATCTACGTCTTCGTCCACTATAACTTCGCCGCTAGTGTCGTCGCCTCATCCCCGACTACACCACCTGCTACTCTACTCCGACAACCGCGAACAGCGCCGGCATCTCTCCCTTAGCCGCTCTGCGCGTCGCAACCGCTCTGGAGGCTTCCTCTGCTAGCCTTTCTGACATGGCGACAAGTTCATGATGGTCCCTGCCCCCGCACGCCTGGTACTGGCAACACCGGGAGTGCTTTCTCCCCGATGCGTTCTCGAGTCTGACAAACTCGGATCGGCGCCTCGTCTTCATCGGCTTCGACAATGTCTTCTTTGGCATTGACCCCTCTACGACTGCCTCGACCGTGTCACCGATGAGTTCTTCTTTGCATACTCGGTTCTGGCAAAATCGGAGTGTGCGTTCGTCCCGACGTGCGCCTAGTTCTGGCAAAACTATGGCTGCACCTCGTCCTTGACGGCTCGGACTACATCGACTTCGGCATCGACACCCTCAACGACTGCCTCGACGCGTCTCCGTCATCCTCCTCGCGCACTATGCGCATGCGGCTTCACGTGCGGCTACCTCGACATGGACATCCCCGACCACGACATTGACCATGGCGACCCATCGCACGGCTACCTCGACCATGGCACCGCCTCACGCTCTCGGCTCCCTCGACATCGGCACAAGGGCTACCACCTCGCTTGAGCATCACCAGCTTCCTCTATAGTTCAAGCTACCGTGGCGTGACACCGTCCAAAACGTTTCCGCTACGACTGCGGGGGGATGTCAGCCTACTGGATGCTACTTCGGTTTATATCTAGTCTGACCGTCCGCGACGTTCCGATTGTTCACGACGCTACCGCTACGACTACGGGGGATGTTAGAGTATGATACGTACACGGTTATTGTGGTAGTTTAGGATAGTTAGGATTCTAGCCTAACTCGTCCTGTACTCCAAGTTGATCCCTATACGCCTACATATACTCGTCCATTAGGGTTAATAATATATCCATTATATTCCGCCAAACTCATACTCTTTCAAGAAGATCGCCTCGCCGCCGCCTTCCTCGAGGGATATGCGGGTTTCCGGCCGGCCGTCTCTGGCGGTGGCCAGGGGGAGGGGCGCAGGGGGGGAGGCGGGCGGCACTAGGGTTAGGTGCCGCCCGAGCTGTCCAGGTAGGAGCGACGCGGCGGAGAGGGGGATGCACGTGTAAGGGTTTCCTCATTACTTATATCAGTTCGGTCATGTGTATGTGTAGATAAAGCGAGAACTCGAAAGGCTGATTCGAAAAAGAACACCAATATGCGAAACGATAAGGCACTTGGAAGAACCTTGATGTAAAAATAAGTCGGGGAACTGAGGTGCGACCCCATGCTCTTCGGTGGTTGTGAAAATGGTCCGAATTAGTCTCTCCTGCCAAACAAGTGGCCGGCATCGGTATAGCTGGAAGCCGTTCAGCAACCACCACCGCCCTCCCTAGATCCTAGCAATTTGTATGCCGCCGGTCGTTCGCCAAGATGAGCAGGGTCCCAGGCTGTCTTTTCACCACTCTTCGGCTTCATCGTTCAGCCAACTTGATCCGACCACCAGACTGTATACAGCTTGCAGTGATATACTACCTCTGTTCGTGTTGCCGCAGTTGAAGGAAAGCGAGTCATCGGATGGGACAAGCAAGTGTATAATGGTTGATAAAACGGTCTTATCTTGTACTACTATCTCTGTCCTAAGGTTAAGACCTATATTTTTAAAGTTAAACTACATAAAGCTTAACCAATTTTTTAGAAAAAATATATTAACATTTACAATATAAAATATGCACCCTTTGATACATCATGATTTAGTTCTTTATAGTTTTTTAAAAAAGTTTGATCAAATTTTTCATAGCTTGACTTTTCAAAAAATATATAGACCGTAAGCCTTGAGACAAAGGGAGTACATACCACATAATTTTAATGCAGTATAACAATAAAATATGATGTTTTAATATTTTAGGCTCATCTCTATCGTCATATATCGCTAAATATGTGGTGAGACATTTCGTTGCTAAGAAATGCATCTCTTAGCTAAGAGAAAGCAAATGTCTTCTTTGTTTTTCTCTCCTCTAAGAACACCTCCACTCGCTGGGCGTTCTCAGACCAAAATCTGGAGCCAAATAGAACCGGATAGATGAAATTTTTAGCCTGTGAATGACCGAATTCCACTCGCACACCCTAGGAACTTTTGACCTGGGATGTCTCGTCGACAGGGATGACCCGCCTGTTTTTTCTTCCATCCGGCGTTCCCAGGAGACACCCGGCGCGTAGGGTTCGGCCTCAAAATGCCGGATAAAAGTTGGGCCAAATCCGATAAAAAAATGTGCCCTGGAAATGTGAGTGGACGAAATTTCTCCGTCCAGATAAAAAAACAGTCTAAGAGGCCCTTCTGAAAATGCTAGTGAATGTGCTCTAACTCAGAAATCATACTACGTGACATTGCTAAGATAAGACTAAGAAAATACTATTGTTCATGTCCAACGGATCGAGTCACGCTGTCTGATCAGCCGATTTGATTATTTTTTCACTTAAGCCCTCTGTCTTCCAAGATCAACATTATCTACGACACACGGGCGACAGTGCGCTGTTAAACAGGTGCTTAGGGCATGTACAATACGGTGACATCAGCCTTTCCTTGTGCTTGCCACGTTGGATTTTTTCCTAGTTAGAGGAAAGAGAAACAAGAAAGAGAAGGTTGTCTTTCCTTAGCTAAGGGATGATCTCTTAGAAATAAGAGAAGACTATTTTCTCTATTGTACCATATGGCTTCCCTTAGCCAACCAATTTCTTACTAAAAATAGTTAATTCTCATTAATTGCTAGAGACATCAATAAGAGAAGATAATGCATTGTACAAATTATATTTTGTGTCTTCTCTAAGTAATGTGGATAGCTAAGAGAAGACGTGGCTTCCTAGCATTGTACATGCAGTAGCAGTCACACTGATATGACCACGTTTTAAAACTTAAAGCCGTTGCAGCTACCGGTTGGCATCTTCCATCGACCCCCCGTCCGGATCAGGCCCACACACAACCATCAGGGTCCTCGCCGCTCGCCTAATTCGAAACGCCGAAAGAAAAGCAAAAGCAAAACGGCCATCACTCACGGAAGCGGTTCCGATTCCGGCGTCAACTCGGGGACTCTCCTCCGCCGCTTCCCGATCAAGTCGAGCTGCCCCGACCTAGACACCGCCGGAGCAAGTGATGGCGGCCGCGTCCAGGAAAGAGGAGGAGAGGAACGAGCGGATCGTGAGGGGGCTCCTCAAGCTGCCGCCCAACCGCAGATGCATCAACTGCAACGGCCTCGTAAGGACTCCTGTCATCCGCGATTCAGTTCTGGTTTGCTCCCGATCTAGGGCCCCGTGGTGTTCACTGCTTTACTGAAGCGCCCCTGTTTTTCCGTGGTTTCGTCTTGATGCAGGGGCCGCAGTACGTGTGCACCAGCTTCTCGACCTTCATCTGCATCTCCTGCAGCGGAATCCAGTGAGTTTTTTTTTCGATTCCATCCCCGTGTGGTGTGATCAATCCTTTATTCGAGTTTGTGGAATTGGGTAGCCTAATCAGTTCAATCCAGCGATGAATTTTAGTCCTACTGTTGGTCCGTGTCAGTTAACTGCTTAGCAGCTTCTACCGATAGGTTCCGTCGCAAATTATGGCCAATTATACCATTGCCTATCCATTATGAATGTATATACTTCTCAATGTGTTCCAGTTATAGTCTTTCTGAAGAAGGTTTGACTTAGCTGATCGTATTGCATATGCTAATAGTCTGCTCAACTTGTGTTGTTCTAACGCACTTGGACCCATGATGCACTTGTAGCCGCGAGTTCACGCACCGAGTAAAATCGGTATCTATGTCGAAGTTTACTGTGCAAGAGGTTGAGGCCCTTCAAAAGGGTGGGAACCAGGTAAAGCCATCCCACCTCGAGTTGGTTGCTTGTTGGCTGGAGCCTGCAAATTCCATTTTGGTTCATATCCTAACACTTTAACTGACTGATACAGCGAGCCAGAGAATCATTGTTGAAGGATTTCGATACCCAGCAAATGAGGCTACCTGATAGCAGGTATATAACTACGTTGATTCATTGCATGTTTACATGCTTTGGTCTGTTAATAACGGGATTCATTGCATGTTTACATGCTTTGGTCTGTTAATAACAGGATATTGTACATGTTGTGACTATTTTCCTTTTTATCACAGTAACATTGAAAGTCTTAGAGAATTCATAAGAGTTGTTTATGTGGAGAGAAGATATGCTGGTGTAAGCTTTTCCGAAAGGCCTCCGAGAGATAAACAGGTACATTTATTTTAGTTAATGTTTGGACATCAATTGTTCGACTACCTATAATGTTCTTTGTCAGTCTGGAACTTTACCTGTGATAAGCGTTAGCTTGACTGCTGCAGTATACATGGATATTAGTGAATACTTATTCAGGTGCTAACTGCAATTATAGTTCATTTAGGGGTTTTCCTCCAAAGGACTACCTTTTTCTAGTTGGCTACATATACGATGCAATGATGGTATCTTATTGTTCCTACTATATGTGCCAACATTGCATCTTGCTGAAAATATACTCTATTCCATCTATACAGATTCAAAAGTCCCATGAAGAAGAACATAGAAGGGCTAGTTCCTATCATTCATTTTCTCAGAGCCCACCTAATGACTATCAATATGAAGAAAGCCGCAATGGCAAGCAACCAGTGATGCTAAGTAGGAAACCTGGCTCAGATCGAGGGCATGATGGAAAGATGTCTGGATTTGCTTACCGTTCAAATAGTCTTCAAGAGAGAATGTCTCAGGACCAATTTGCAAATGAGACTCGGGGATCAAGGACTTCTGACTGCTCCGGTTCAAGCATGAGTGATACAGTTAGAACAGTGCCTGAATCACCTAATTTCTTCGATAATGGGTGTTCAAGCTCTCCTGTCCAACAAAGTCAAGAAAATATGCCAAATTTCAACGGCATCACTCAATCCAAGGTGATGGATCTCGAAATTCACCCTCTCTCCTTTCTTGTTGCATCTCATAAAATTGCTTAATAAGCTTTAGACCTTTCTCTGCAGAGAACTGCATCAACAGGCAACTCAAGCTTAGCTGATTTGTTTTTTGATTCTGAGAATCTTCACGGAACTCAAGAATTCGACAACTCTGTAGCTCCAAGTTTTGTATCCTTTTCTGATGCTGTAAATGGTGCAGAGGAGGGTCTTTTCAGTCGGCCAAATTTGCAGCAACAACATGTAACTGGCTTATATCCATCTATAGATTTTTTTGCAAATATGCCTCTTACAACTCCATCTGCTGATAAAATGCCACCGGAAGCAACATCAATGGGCAATGCTGGGTGGGCCACATTTGACACACCTCCAAAAGAGAAGCAGCCTGAAGTCACTAGGCTCTCTCTTATAGCTACCATAGGCAAACAGACCCTAGGTCATGATTTGTTTTTGTTCGAACTGAGTGATAGACCAACATCGTTCCTGACTTCCAAGGATAATGTTCCCGTCAGCAATCAGTCTGGTGCTACATCTCATGATACAAGTTGCTCCCAGGTAAGGAACATTTGCATTGCTCTAGGCATTTTCTATGTTTCTATTTGTTCATGTCAACATGTGCATGCAATAATATGACTTTGAGAATGGTATTTAAACTTTGGAATTTTGTGAAAGCAAAAAGAGTGATTATACTATGAGGTTCCAGTGTTCCACTATGGAGTTGGCCTTCACGTGCTTTTCAACTTACAAAAATTAATATACTAATTTAATTTGCTCAGCCTTGGAGCATTTATCTTGGCACTACTGGTAGCACTCAAAGTCTGACAGGAGATGCATCATTATTGGCTTCTAACTTGCAACAACATAAAGAAGCAAATAATTACCAGGTGAAATCATGAAAAGGCACTTTTGTGTTTTTTTTTTAATTTGTGGAATTAATATGCACTTTTGAAAAAGGGTCGTTTGGTGTTAGGTTCTACTATTTTTTAGAAAATGGAACCTTTCCTTACCTATGGCCTCTGCATCGACTGATGCATATACCCCAAATTTATTATAAGCACACATTTCAAAGAACAAGAAATCTAATAAAAAGTGTGCCACGCCAAACACAAGCCTAATCTTTCTATCTGTGCTGTGCTCCAAGTTTTACTAAACCTATTATTGCTGCAATTCCTCAATCTTGGAGTGTTCAGTGTTTGTGATGTCGCTGCTGGTAGCACTAGTTCCCAACAAATTGTAATCTCTCATTAATGACTTTGATATTGCTGGAATGTATTAGAACTCTCAGGTCAGGAATCATGAAACTGAATAAGAAGTTATTTCCTATTATGGTGCTGTTCTTCTGTTGATTCTGAGTTTTAACTGCTTCTCTAGAACTTACATTCGGTTCCTCTTTGTTGCGTATTTGCAGTTATGGCATTCTTTTGATGATGAAACTGCGGTAATGACTAATGATCACTCCACTGCTGGACCACTAAGTAATGAGCAACAAAATGCAGTGAATGTTCCCCTTACTACGAGCAATCCGTTTACTTGCCCTATTCTTTTAGAGGTAGCCTTTTTCCCTGTTCAGTTTTGCATGTTGTTCACAAATAAGAGAACGCCATAACTGCATTCTCTGTAGGAATCTCATGGTGATGATTGCCATAAAGTGTTCATGGACGAACTAGCTCCAGGTGCACCATTTGCCGCATTCGTAGAGCCATCTCTAGTATCTGCCGCTCCTTCCCTGGTATGGCTTCTCTATTAGATTAGCCATTTTAGAACACTAATTTTCTTTGATACCATCTGATGTGATTTGATCTTTTACATCACCTTTGATTTACAGGGGAGAACCTTGTCTGATCAGGTTGTGCTAAATCCATTTGACCTTCCGTTTGATACTGATTCAGAGGCTCCTGATCTGGTATTACCACTTCTTTGCATTATATGTTCCCCATGTTAATGGAAGGCTAAAATGCAGCAAACATATTGATGTATGGAGTAGATCTTTTATGATCCCTCCTTTCTGGGTACTTCCTCCGTAGTTCTAGTTTTGGCCTAGGTCAAACTTCCTCCGTAGTTCTAGACATAAAGAAAAAATGTCAATATTTACAAATTCCAATTTATAAAGTAAGAAAATATATTATATAATGAATCTAATAAAACTAATTTGGTGTTCTAGATGTTCATATATTTTTTCTATAAACTCGGTCAAACTTAAAGTAGTTCGACTTGGGACAAATCTACAACTTCAATTATTTTGGAATGGAGGGGGTAGTTGATAATGCTTTATTTTGTGGATAAAGGCCTCCCACAAACAGGTTTACCTAGACTATTGGGTCTTTGTAACTGGTTGAGATTCTTTAAATTGTATAAAAGGTACCCATAAGCATGCCACAGTTATTGTTATGGGCGTTGGGTCCTATGTGTTGCGTCAGTTTGGCAACCCGGTGACAGTAATAGGTATTTACGTGTCTATCCGAGATGGTGTAGGATAAATATACCCAGAGGTAGAAAGAATTTTAATCATTCACGTGGGATACGATTTTATCTTTAAATCTAGCAGAGTCCAATTAAATTGAAAAGACAGGGTTGGCTGGTTGGTTGCACAAGCCTCTCTTTTCACATCAGGGATAAGCCAGTGCGCACCTTTGTCTTACCAAAATAACTCATCATATCGATTGTTCTGCGGCTATTCCTTCATTTTTTTAGCAAATAAAATAATCTAGAGCACTATATTATATATGTTTGCATTTGCTAAAAAAAACCGCAGAATTCTTTTTGGGACATCAGTTAAATTTCTTATCTTGGGAACTGAATCTACATCATCATTCGTGCACCACCAATCCACCACCTCAATCAGTCAGGGTTCACCAAGTTTACAAACGGATTCACGGTTGTGGAGGGATTGTTGAGATGTAGCAAAGTTGCGGTGATGCCACGTCCATGGGCATGGAGGAGGATGACGTTGGCAACAGCCATGATTGGAGGTTTAGGTGGGGATGGAAAAGTTGGGTTAGGTTTATAGAGTAAATTCCAGTTTTACCCCATAGTTTCATATTTTTGACACCAACTACCCCACTTAACAATTTTTCATCCATGTTACCCCATTTAGAGAAAAGATTGTCACTTTTATCCCATTTTAAAAATCTGAGAGCTACTAGGTGGGTCTGTCTGTTAGGTACACGTGCCATGCGACATCACTCGTTTTCTCCTATCAGTTTTTTCCACGCCCAGATCGGTCTGATAGTTGAGTCGCTCGATTTTTACACACGGTCATTGGTGTACGTACATATTATTTTAATACAGTAGTCGATGATATTGGATTTGTCAAGTGATCGCTAGCGATTTCATATCCGGAGGACAGTGACTCAAGACCAAGTGAATTTCATTTTAAATGTTGGAACGGTGTGTTTGGCCAATAGCAACAACACGTACAAACTTGCTGGCTCAATTAAAATATACTACGAGTAGCTAGTAAAATGGACCAATTACACAAACGTGTGTGCCTATTACTTCGTGTTTCTTGCGGGCTATCAAGATTACGTGGCTAGTATATGTGATTATATACCTACACGGCAAGGCCAATGTACAATACTATCAGTGATGAAATAAAACTCAACTCAGAAAAAAGTATGTTGACACGTGTAGCGTCATAATGGGTGTCGTGATTATTTTCACAAGATGTGGTTATGGACAGGATATTTGTTCGGTTCAAGGTTTCTTCTATTACAAGAAAAAACTGGAGGAAAATTCTGACAACACCCACATGATAAATCACGTGTAAAATATTTAAGGAGGATAAAAATTGGCAAGACTTTCACTAAATGGGGTAATACGAATGAATAATTGTTAAATGGGGTAATTAATGTCAAAATTATCAAACTAGGGGTAAAATCTGGAATTTACTCGAGTTTATATAATACGTGGAGTGATGAGGATTCTAGCACTTAGACCCAATGGCTAGAAAATGTGACTGGTCTCTAAAATAACATCCTACTGATAAGCTAACTCTATATATGTTTGCAAGTTGCAACTCCACAAAGTCATGTCCAGTACACATGACATCAGCACTTCGTCAATCATTATATTGGTCAAATGTGCTAATGATACAGGTAGTTCTGAACGCATCAATACATCATCCAACTTGTGGTGGCTCTTGATATCAGGTTAATTAAGGAATTCAATTAGCACTTGTGCAGCCATGCTAGCCATTTTTTGTTACTACTGCTACACAAGCATATTTGAATTTGAACATGGTTTGGACTTCACAAGATGGTGTGTTTTGGTAAAATTTAACTGTATTCCTTGAAGATTTAAGACCATTTGACTTGTGATTTTGTACAGAGAACTAGATAGTCTATTTTGTCCGTTGAGTATGAGTTGTCTTGCGTGCATGATAATATAAAAATATCTTAATGTTTCCTTGAAGTACAGTTCTAGTCCCAGTCAAGCTTCCTGTACCTGGTGCTTGCCAGAGTTTTTCTGAATTTACACTTTATTTGCAGATCATGGACATGAGCACGTTGCAAGCGTCTTTGCCTAATTTACCAAGTTCTTTTCTTGATGGTTTGCCTGAATCATGGTTCTCCAACAATACTTCTACCTTTGTTCCGTCTGGATCACACGGTGAGCTTTACTCACTAGCATCTTTATATGATCGTGATGCCGTACTATAGGTATGATTGTCCTGTTACTGCATACATGAAGGTCATGTTATTCTAACGACTTGCACATATTCAGGTGGATTACCATGTCTTGTCTAGCAGGCCCCACACTCTCCATTGAGGTAATATGCTCTAGCTTGGCATAGTAGGCATTACCAACTGTTTGTTTGGTTTGTTGCCGCATAGGGCTACCAAAGTTTGGCAAAGGGCTTGTTTGGTTTGCTGCCAGTTACCAAGCCAAAAGTAGGCGAGGTTATTGGTTTGTTTTCAACAGAAGAGCCACAAAAATTGGTAATGCCAAATTTCGACAGCGACTTTGCGAAAATCATATTGGCTCCACCACATTTTGGAGCCAAATCAAATGGAGACCAAATTTGTAGGCATTTCCAGAAATTTTGCTTGACAAAATTAGGTAGCAGATCAAACAAGCTCTAACGTCTGCTCCATCTTTGTGCTGAAATTAACCTTGTTGTTTCAGGAACATAACATTGAGCAGTGTATCTACTGGCAATCCTTTTGCGTAGAGAGAGGATTCGGCTTGGAAATTGCATGGCTCTGTGGCACTGATACGCTGCTTGGACTTGTTCAAAGAGCAGCATAGCACCAACTTACATGTTCCTTGGGTTCAGTGAACTTGTGTACACCAGGTAGGGAACTCGTGAAGGGCATTCTGCGGAGACTTGGGTGTCTTTGGTTCGGCTGACGGCGCCCATTTTGGGCCCCTTGGCTCTTGGAGGTTGGAACTCTTGTTGGTGGTCGCTGTGATGACGATATCCTAGATGTGGCGACGACAGAGGCGATTGGTTGCGTTTGTACATGCTGAGCCCAAAGTTCATATCATAATTTTCTTAGAAAAACGTCGTTGCCGACTGAAAAGTTATTCCTAGGAACAATGTTTGATTGTACACCATGCTGCCATCGTTGTACACAAAGTATCTTTGTTTTTTTGTTATGTTCTAGAATGTCCAATGATGTGGAATACTCGTACACTTTGTTTAAAGGTCATCATATTTGTCTTTTTTCTAAAGCAAAATCTTATTTTATATGCTATGCTTACCGGAAGAAATTTTGTTCACTCAAAGGTTTCCTTTCTAGAACGCACACACTTCCGCAGGAGGGAACATCGTTTCAACGTAGGGAAGCAGACCTTGAGAAGATCGGAGAAGCCAGAGGTTTACTCGATCTTCCACTTGAATGAGGTGATCTCGTCAGAGCATCAAAATAGTTGCCGTACTTTTGTACACTGTACTAGTACTACACTACAATTTCAGTATTTCTCCAACCAGGCGAAACCGTAAAAAGGTGGGAGAAGCAAAGCTAAAAAATTATACTACTGTACAACAAGAACAGTGTAAAGCTGCTGCGGTTTCAACTAGCGCGACGACGACGTCTGCTCGGCGGCGCGGCGCATCCTGTTCCCCCACGTCTCCCCTCGCGCCTCCGCCGCCCGCCACTGCAGCCCGGCCAGCTGCGCCTCCCAGTCCACGAACCCCGCTCGCCGCGCCTCGTGTGAGGACCAGGCGCCGCCTACGCCACCGCCGAAGCGAAGCTGGATGTCGTAGCCCCGCCTGCGCTCGGGGTCGGAGAGCACCTCGTAGGCCTCGCGCGCCATCATGAACCGGTCGGCGCCGCCCGGGCAAGCGTCCGGGTGCCACCGCAGCGCCGCGCGCCTGTACGCCGCCTTGATCTCCTCCGGCCCCGCCGACGTCCCCACCGCCAGCACATCGTACATCGTCGTCCTCGCCGTCCTAGCGGCTCTCCCCGGCGCCGACGCCACGGCCGACACCCTCACCCGCGCCCGCCGCTGGCACTTCACCCCTCCAGAGAACGCCACGGGCCTCGCACACACCGAGCTCATCTCTGAGATTAATGGATGCTACGGCCTACGAGGTACGACCACCAGAAAGCTGAAGAGTGATGGATATGGATTGGACGGCTTGCTTCTTGCGCTTGAAGTTGGAAGCTGTAAGCTAATGCTTGATTCCATTTTTGCACGCGGTGTGGTGGTGATTATATATAGTACCGAGGGATGCGTGGCGGCGTGGGCTTCTGGAAGAAATGGATGGACGACCAAGTCATGTGCGCGACGGCGACGCGAAAGGCGTCCTAGGCTCGTCGCCCACGGCAAGCGCCATCTCTCTCCCTCCATCTTGCCGCTAATTACCACCGCCATTAATCTTAGTTTTTAATTACCGTCAAGGTTTCGCCCACTAGTTGATCTAGACTTCTTTTATTTCTTATACGGCGGTTTATCTTTTTTTTTTACGGTGGTTGATCTAGTTCCTCTTGACATGTCAACTTCTATTTCTAGATGAGGTTGCTTGGAATGTGGTCAGATCAAGCCAAGGGGGGACAAGGTCACAAGGGGGGACACTGACGTCGTTTCTGGGTTTTTTTTCCCTACGTGGAGATCTTACTCGATGACCAGCCGTACACGATCCGATCTTGTAAACTTGGTCGGCCAGCCGGACTGCGAAACATTGCCTCGGCCGCGATCGTTTCCGTGACCTCCTGTATATGCCTCACACTTCTGGAAAAAAAAACTTACCTCACACCACCACACTTAATGAATTTACCGAAATTAGGCTAAAATATGTCTAAACTTAAACACAAAATCGAAAAGTTAGAGTTAACGAAACTCGGAATTGATCGCCGCAATGAAATCAATTCTCTGATCCATATCATTTTCTTGTAGAGCTCGTGATAAAATGGTGAACCGATAAACTACATGATCAAGAGACAAGTGAGAGGTTGAGCTACATTACCGTACACCCACATGAACACGCATGCATAAATTTTTTTTGCGTTTCTTTATACTAGAGAGATACAGATCTATCCGTCTACCATAACCGAAACAAAAAAACTTTGAGAGTTGTGCGAAACGTCAAGGTGAATCTACTTCTTGAAGGAAATTTTAAATGATAGATCGTGCGCGTTCAGTCTGACGAAATTCAAAAAAAGTGTTGAAACACTGGACACAAAATTAAGAAGTACAATTAAGAAACTAAGAATCCATTGTCAGAATAAAATCACATTGTCGTCGTGCATCTTTTCATGTATAACTTACTTTCAATTGAACAACAATTGTGTTGATTGGAAAGGATTAAGAGAAGAACTTTAAGAAAGGTGAGCGGAAGCAACCTCACTTACCCAGGTTAGGTTGCATCTCTGGAGCACACAACGAATGTGGCTCCTCAGAAATGGTCGACCCGTCCGTTCCTAGTGGGCCTAGCCTGGAAATGATTTGAATGTTGCGCGGACCACAACACAGAAGGCGGGCATACATCCAATCAGGCCAAATTTTATCCTACGGGTCTGGCTAGACATCACACAATTTACCAAGAGTTCCCTCGAGGTGATAACGCGGTCATCATCGAGGGAACTCTTGGTACACTTCCACCGGACAAGTGAGCTAGCTAGCCGAGACCGAAGCCATGAATTATACACATATATGAAGTTAGTGCAATGTAATCTACTGAACCAGGGGGCACATAGCAGCAATACATGTGTAGATATACATGCGCAGAGCAACTTTAGCAGTTTCTATAAGACACACTCATTCTATAAATACTGCTATTTTATGAGAAACTAACTCTAGCAGATTCCTCATAACTATTTCTCATAATTATATAGATCTTTCCATAACTACATTCTAGATTTTATAGAATGGGGAAAAATGTCACTCGTGTATCCTACTCCGTAAAGCCACCCAACCTTGACGTACCGCTGCTCACTCCTCTTCCTCCCCTCTTCCAACTGGCCTACAACATTATCTTCATGGATACCATGGAGGAAAAAGATCTCCAAGCCACTCCCTTTCCACCCCGCATGACGTCCCACCACCTGGGCCCTCTGACCATGGCGTTTCCTAGGGCAACGTCACATCCTGGACGCAGAAGCTGGCCACCAACATCCCTTCGCACACAATGGATGTAGCTCAATCTGGCCGAAGGCCTCACGACATCCTCCACTGATGGTTATATTTTTCCTCTCCTTCTCTATCCATGTGTGATGCCAATTGGCCAAAGTTGCCGACACGGAGGAAAGCCCAGTGTCATGAGGCAAACAACCGATTCCACACGGTCGGCTCCTTACCCTCCACATCACTCCCTGTCCACGTCAAGTTCCACCACCAAACTCTATGTCACTGTTGTTGGCTTCGCCACTTCAGATGCTCATGACCTGTTCGAGAAATACCGACAAGGTGAGTTATTTTATTTTCTAATCAATTATAATTTGAGTCAAAGCAATTTTGGTTTGTAAATCCATTGCGACAGGTTCAAATTTTTGACCGATTCTCTTGTAGATCGATAATACCACATGATGGTGTCGAATCTTTCATGAACTAGATGGATTAATCCATATCGGTATAGAGGCATCAACCTATTATAGTTACTTGAATAATTTGAAGAAGGAAATGTAGAAGATGTTGCTTATGCTTCCGCTCCATCATCAAGAAAGAAAAGGGCAAAGTCCAACAATTACACTTCAAATGAGGATGTTGTCTTGGTTATGTCTTGGGAGAGTGTCACACTTGGTGTGGTCATAGGGAATGATCAAACCGGCTCCAACTATTGTAGTCACATAGGGGCACTACCATCACAATGTGAAGACATCCTTGAAATCGACACTCAAATTACGCATAGGCTGTTCGAGAGTTCAATAGTGTGGTCACCTATGGGCATGATGTGTTGACCCGGTGGAGCGTTCGCCTCCTAGTGGTTCTGCGGTGACCCAGCATACCACTTCCTGATGTAGTACACTATAGTTGTTGACATAACACCAATGAAACACCGTTCACTAGTATTACATCCCTCAGAGTGGTACAACAGAAACACAACAGGTCCAAGACATGACTATAGATTACAACTCGACTTTTTACAAAAGATCCAGAGAACACTCTAGGTTAAAGAGAGAGAAAGAAACTTCTTATAAAGAAGAACCAGAATTAATAACTCAGAACTATCTAGTAATCAAGACTAGCATCTAAACTATTTGATTTGCCATTGCTGCTATTGCAATGCTCTACAGAAATAGGTTTTATGGCTAGATAATCTACTCCTATCTAAACCGACACTTTATCTTCACTTCTGCTGATGTATATGTTGACTTCTTTTACTTTATTGAAGAACTTGAGCTGCCGATGATGGTTTCTTGAGCAGAAATTAATGTTGATGTCATCTTCAACGGCTTAGAACCTAGCAAGGGTTAAGAAGGTACGGTTAAGTACGGGCGTACTCAGCAAGTTCACTAAAAAGGAGTGTATGATGCACTATCTCTACAGCCATAGACCATAGGTCGTAGGCAATGCAGGTTTTCGTAAACATTTCTTCAAAGGTTGCTTTTATTCTGAAAACTATGTCCGACAGCCTTCACAGGTTGACCAGAACCTTCGTGGGGTTCCTTTCTTGCCACGTTCGTAGCTCCTTCCCGGAACAGGGAGTAACATGTCACAATTCTTACACTCTGCAGAGGTGTGTCACTTTTCCCATAAGAGACGTTAGCCTTGTTGCACAACCAAGCCGCGAGCTTGTCCATACTTCCTTGGTATGGGGCCCAGTCTAATATCCAAGCCAGTATTGCCCTCTCCGCGACCCCACATGAGACACGATCCCCCGAGACAACTACCACGGTTACTCTTTGGGTAGCCTCTCGGAGACTCAATTTATTTGGCGGTCACCATCAGCTATGGTGAACTCAGACCCAGACAGAGATGCACAGATAATCTAGACACCAAGATCGAGGGGAACTAAGGGGTCCCACCCATGTGCTAGATGCTCTGGAACTCCATGAGAAATCAACAGCCTCACGATGAGGTCATCCGTTCATGTGAAAGAGAGAAGATACAGCTAACTTTCCCGTCCCATTTCAAGTCTTATGGTTGACGCGTAATATACGGTGCTAGAATCACTGGCGATATTGGTTGTTAAGTCCTAGATGATACATTACTGTACAATGGCGTCTCTATTGCCAGTTATGATAGATTAGCTGATCACCCTGGATCAGTAACCGATATTTCTAGTTAATTGTGAAATAGTGTTTTCGACCTTTTTGAAATGCAGGTGATGACACAGTTGAGTTACAAGCATAGAAAATAATCAAAGGACATGAGCAAGTTGTGAACTTGCCTTTTGTGATTGCAAGATTATGCACTCACGGTCTTCGGAATAATAGAAGATCCAAATTCTGTAAACAGCATCGTTGGTCCGATAAGGACTAATGTTTAAAGAAGCAAAATGCAACGATGCATAAGTAATATAATGCAATTTGATAAATGTGAATCCCCGGACTAATCGTATTTGATCTAGGGTTTGGAGTTTGTGATAAATTCTTTGGAATTGTTGCACTTTTATACCAGTTTCACACTTGTGCTTCTTATTAAGGCTTGTGAGAGTGTGTGAAACAATAAGTAAATACAACAAGTAGTATACAAAACTAAAGCATTGAAAAGGATCATGGTATCTAAAATATTTCTTAAACAAGATTAAGAATCAACTAGAGCTTTTCAAAAAGTGTTCAGGGATCACTTTTAATGTTTTTTAAAAGAATAACTTTTGAGGAAAATATTACTTTACAAAGTAAAAAGTATTGAAACTTAAGGCTAACACTTTAAGGTTTTCTTATTAACTAAGATTATTTAAAGAGGAAAACATTACTACATTAAATAATCATAATATAAGTGGTGGAAATTTGCATGTATTGAATAAGGCATCATACTGTAGATGGTTTACTTCTTAATATTCCACAAGTTAGAATTTCAGTATTATTATTTGAATAAGATGGTGTTTTGTTAAAGTTATAATTAAGTAGAATTACTTTCTTATTAATGATCATATTTTATAAATATAGAAAAGGCATTACTTAAACTACTTAGAAACTTGGTTTAATTCTTTAGGGGGATTCCTAAACCGGTAAAAGAATTAGTAAATAAGAGTTTGGTGATTTTATAAGTGCATAGAATTCTTGTGATAACCAATATACTATTTTAGTTGATTGACCTAAATTTTTAGTTACCAAAAATTCTATTGTTTATTTTTATTTAATAGAAAATATTTTTGTGAGTTCATAGACATTTTATTTATATTTTTAAGATTTTTATTTATTTTTCTAGAGTTGTTTTTGTTTTAGGGACATATTTGTAAATATTTCTTTTAAACAACTCTCTTGAAATATGGGCCTGGCCCGCTGTGATGGCCTGGCCCAACCTGACCTGTCTCACACGGCTTGGTTCAGCCCACCAGGTAGTACTAGGTCGCCGACTGGCCTAGTACCCCCCACGCACTCACTCTCTTCTCCCCTTTCTCTCTCTCGCGCTCACGCGGTCCTCCTCCGCTCGCTGCCGCCACCGCACACGATTTCGGCCTGGTCCGACCGCCGTTGTCGCCGCCACGGTGCAGGATGGCTAAGTCGATGACGCCGCTCAGTTCTGTCTGAGCAGATTTGCCGATGGTGTCCTTTCCTGGCCGCGCTGACCCCTTCCTAAAACTAGGGTTAGGGTTTGGTCGTCCTGGAGTTTCGGTGATGGTGCACCGGGGTTTCTCACAGTGTGCTTCCCTTCATCTCCGGCGGGTTCTGACGTGCTGTCGGCGTGGGTTGCAGCGCCCCTTCGGGGTGCTCCCCATGCCGCAGCTTCTGCACCGTCGTCGCCATTTCTCTACTTCCTCTTCAATTATTTTTGCGAGGACCTCGAGTAAGTTTGGTTCTTCCCCTTTGTGCTCCTCTCTTGTGCTCTAGCTATTCTTCCCTGGCATGATTACATGCTAGCCCCCTGTCTAGGGTTCATCCCTGAACCCTGGGGTTCATAACCTGTGTAGTGATGTTGGGTTAGTTGCTCTGGTTCATCCTACCAGTGATATCCTTCTAGAGTGTATTGTGCTAGTGGTATCTGTTGCACGCTATTTGTTCTAACCAATTACTCTCCCTTCTGTCAGTTGGTACTTTGCTGAATATTTGTTACCATCTTGTTCTCTGTCAGAGAACCCTCTGTGAATGTATAGTGAACTTTATGTGATCACCCTTGTTGCATCTGTGATGGTTTTATTTTATTGAATTGAAACTCACTGTTATGCTAGAGTTGGAATGTTCTCTGTTAAGGTGATGTTGTAAGCATTTGCTATTGAAACACTGATGTGCTGCAAAGATAATTAGAAATCTGATTGATTCCTATTGGCTTTATAGGAAGATGATTGATGGTTTGTGGCTTAGGGATAGACACTGATGATGTTTACTGGCTCATTTGGCACAAAGTGCCTAGTATGATTCCTAATTTAATTTAGGAAAGTGATTGTAGGTTTTTAATAGCTACTACTAAACCTGTTGGTACAGAGGTGCTACCCAGTTGTGGATGTGCCATGTACCATCAGTGTGATATGTGTTGATCTAGTTAAAACTAGATCCCCAGGTTTATGATGCTGGTCTGAAACCTTCTTTGGACTTTGGTAATCAGTTTAAGACACTGATTCTCATAGCCTTTTAAGAAACTGCTTTGGTAACCATGATGTGTAGTATAGAGCTTTAAAGTGAACCACTTCTGAGGTGCTACCATCCATTGGATATGCCCAGAAGCATTCAGTTAGAGCTGTTGTACATGTGGATGTAAAAATATGTTTGATTTTCCAAGATCAGTGATGCACAGGCTGAGATCTAGGAGTAGTTTGCCAAGATAAATAGTTTGGCCCTTTTTAATATCTTCTATGATGGATACACCCCACTAGGGTGCACTCTGAGAAGATCCTATATGAAACAACACATGCTAATTATAGATTTAGCATGTGAGGGTTTGGTATCAACTCACCACACGATTTGCTTGCTAGTGTTGTGTTGATCTTGGTCTGCACCTCCTGGTGCTGTCCTGCTCCTCCCAGCCTCCTGTGATCTTGGACTTGCTCTTGCTATCCTCCTGTACCACCCCCTCCTTAAGTCACCATTTTATGATGAACTGGTGGTTATTTTGGTGAATTAGCTGGTGGATTTGTCTGTATTTGGCAAGCTCGCTGAGCTCCTGGTGTGTGCTTGATAAGGTGAAATGAGCTTCTTGTATTTGTGCTTCGACAGGGTGCCCTGTTTGAGTGTTTGTACTGATGCTACTCTTTGGACAGCACATAGCATGCATTTAGGTGACTCACCTGTGTGTCTGTGTGAGCTGTTCATGTGGATCAGCTCAAGTAATCTGGCTTTCACTTTTACCTGTTTACTTATTATTGGCCTGGTGAAACTTACCTCTCTCTACTTGACTTCTAATGTGGCACCTGGGGTATTTACGTGACAGAACAGGTACTACACCTTTGGTGAAACTTGCCCCTTTATTATTTACTCAATGATGTAATATGAACAGTGCACTTCATTGTTCACCACTGAGAGTAAACTTAACTAACCACTAACCCTTTCTTTCATTTAGTTGTTTTTCTTATTTGTAGGAACAAGATGAAGGATTCATCAGATAGCATGAAGACCGGATGTAGAAGCACCGTTACCAAAGGAGGAAGCGAAAACCCTGAAGGTACTACGGCAACCCAACCACGAGAATTCATGGACTCGAAGAAAAGATAAGAGAGCAGATTCAAAACACGCAGGGGTAAGAGGAGAACAGTAGAGGGGTAAGGAATAAAATCAGACCTAATCAGATCTATCCAACCGATTTTGCAAAATAGTTTTGACACTCTAAATCGTCCGTTAGCTAGGTTATCCTACAGGCTGGACCAGTGGGGTATCACAACTGCTGAGCTATGATACCACTCTGTAACATCCTCGAATCGGCCCTATGCAAGTTTCAGCCCTTTCCGCCAAACCCGCATAGAAATGATTCAAGGACACCCACTAGGCACTTTTGTGTGGGTGGAAAACGAAGTAATACCATTACACAACAGTCCTCGATGGGACCCACAGAACAGATATATATACAACAACGACTCAACGAGTCAAGAATACAGATATACAATACAAAGATCCAAATCACCTTGAAAATGATACAGCGTCCGAGTACGGACAAGATGTAAATGGGCCTAAGAGCCCTGAAGAATAACCAATGGCGTCCATAACCCTGCCCAGGCCAAGCCGGAAGGGTAACCCTGCTAACGACGACGATCTCAAACCTGCTAAAACAAAAGGGGTGCCGAGAAAGGGCAAAGGAAAAAGAGGAGCGTCAGTACTGAGGCCAGTACATGGCGGGGCTAGAATTCGGCGGCCCTCGCCTACATAGGTATGGTGGGCTGAAGCGGCAGCGCAGCGGCACTAAACAACCTATAGAGACTCGAAACAACTGGCGGTTATCAGAGAGGGATAAGAAAGACCTATTCAGATCCAACCTGAAGCTAACACCAAACAAACCCATCCTGGACTTTCCCCCTCGAGACCAAACGAGGAAGTCGAACCAAGGAACTCACACAGTTGGCAATTTTACTCATTCCGTTATAGTTTGCAGCTGCTACTAATCAGATATTGATAGCATGAGTCATCCTGAAGCAAAAGTAGTGGGCAGTTTTAATTAACCATTCCGTGGTAGTTGGGACATTTACTAGTCAGATATAATTGTCCTGAGGAATCCCAAAACCCAGCAATTGTTGGCACTTTTATCACATTCCATTGGAGTTGTAATACTTACTAGGCAGGTATATCAGGACACGATACGATCAAGATCCACCAGTTGTTGGCATTTTAATATCCATTCCATTATAATTGAGCTGATTACTAGTCATGTATTAAGTCAAATTTATAGCACTACTTTAGTTATGCTTGTCTATGATCGACATACTGTGCTCCAAGTCGTCCATAACCGTGGACACGGCTTTCAGAAAGTTTTACCCTGCAGGGGTGCACAAATAGCAACACACACTCGATCAACCTCGGAAAAACCAACTCAAAACCCAACGAGGCATTCACGACAAAGCGATCACAGGATTCAGAAATATTTCAGGGGGCCACCCCACTAAGCTACCCGCAACGAAGTTGGCCGGCTCCAGAACGGACCCAGGGTTTGCGATGACGGCTGTAAATGACTGGGAACCCGAAAGTGTGACTGGGCTTGTCGATACCGCGAAAACGTGGCGCGATCCAAAACAGTACAGGTGCTCCACGCACAATCTTAAATAAAGCAGTAAAGCATGGCATAAGTACAGGATAGTAATAAAGCCCCAAACTACTTTGTGGCCCCAAGAAATAGAAATGAATCAAGCTCTGGCTCAGGGGGGTCCATAAGGCCTCCCGTATGTGGATAGTGCGAATAGTCAAGGAACAGGTATCAAGTACTCGGGGTCCTACGGGACACAAGTGAGCATGGAAGAACCAAATAACATCTATTGCCCACCAATGCCTCTGCATTAGTTATATCTAGCATTTTAATAGTTGTATTTAAAGTCATGATCATCTCCACCATTAACCATCTCCACCATAAGCATCTGCCAGCATTCCAACAACTGTGGTACTTGACAACACGAGATCGCGCCTGAGCACGCAACTACGACTCGCAAGGACAACTATCTACCAAACACAGGTAATAGGAGGTGTCCAAGGCAATATAGAGGCTGCACGGGATATAACTGGGGTACGGAAACTAAAGCATCGCGACACGGATAGCAATAGATCAACAGGAGGAAATAAAGACTATAAATGCAAAATAGGTAGAAGGGGAAGAGATGCTCGCCTGGGAAACAGTGCTGAAGGTTCATATCCAGAGAACTTGTCGATACTCGCATCAACTCACCAGCCTAATCCGCGAAGAAGCAAACACTAGAAGAAACACCGGATGCAATATTTAATACTACAACAGAAGATCCCGCATGATTATGATATGCATGCGAGATGAACAATTATTATGCAACAGGTTTTATATATAGCATTTATAAAATAGGGGCTCGGGAAAGGTTCACACATCTGGGGTCGAAGGTCTTGGGTTCCAGGGGTTCGGGATTCGACGGGGTTCAACAGGGAGAACGATTCGACGGGATCGTTCTCGGACAATTGAAGTAGATCTTGTCGCATTCGAGAAGAAGGACTTGGTTTGGCATCGGGGGCGCATCGGATTCGCCTGGTTGGTGTCGATCTTGTCGTCGCGACGATCTTGTCGGGTCCACATGTCAGGTCGGTCTTGGCGTCCGAGAGGAAGAGCTTGGCGTTCCGAGGAAGTACTTGGCGTACCCATGTCGATGAACTCGGTGTTCCGCGGCGAAGTGCTTGTCGTACCGGTGGCGATCTTGGCGGTCATCGGGTCCGGGAGCGGTTCTCGGCGAACTGGTCGGTTCCATGTCGGCGTACTTGGCGTTCTTGTCGAAGTACTCGGGGCTCCATGACGGAGAACTTGGGGTCTCCGGTTTCGATTGGCGAAGAAGGACTTGGTTCCGGTATCGGAGATCTCCGAGCGGTTTCAAGCTTGGACGGAGAACTTGACATCCGTGGTCGGTGGCGTACTCGTGCGGTGTTGGTGGTCTTCGGGTAGCACGGGGTCGGGGTTGATCTTGTCGAGATACCATGGGGTTGCGATGTGCTCTGGTTTGGACTAGAGCAGCTCCAACCTCGTACCGCAGCGTCAACGTGGGAACACAACAACCGGGAGCAGAGCCACACACACACATATATCAAGCGTTGAGTGCCCAAAAGACAACCAGAGAGAGACTGGAGCAGCACATCAGCGTGAATAGCATGAAGAGGGTGGACTTGGTCTTGTGCCGCATCGATGCATTACAGCAGGAGGATGGCACGGCAGAGCGAGGACGCGCGGTGCTGACGGCAGAGGCGGGGCCCGCGGAGAGGAGCACGACCAGCGGCACTGAGCTCGAGCAGACGGCATCGATGGCGGCCGCACGGAGGCAGACACGGTGGCGGGGCGAGCTCGGGCACGGCCCGTGCTGCGAGGGACGGACTCGGGGACGGGGCCTGCAGAGGACAGCAGAGGGAGGCTGGGGCTCGGGTTGAGCAGCACGCGCAGAGGAGACCATCGTCGGCTCGGGGAGGCGGTCGGGCACCGAGGCGGGCAAGGAGTCCAGCGGCTCCGGCGAGGATGAATGGACAGCGACGGCAGCGGGTGGTGGGGTCGCAGGGCGGTGACGCAGTGGAAGGACGGCCGAGGCGGGGCAGGTGACGGAGCTCGAGATCGAGGGGAGCGGAGGGCAGCCCCAGGTCGAGGAAGGGTCATGGCGGCGGCGCCTGGAGCAGCGAGGAGGAATCGGTGCCGGCGGCGGGCGCTTGCGTCGGGGCAGAGGTGCGAGGCCGGCGGGGCTGTGGAGGAAGACGGCGGCGGGGAGAGGGGCGCGAGGTACGCGGCGGCGGGGTCGAGCGAAAGGGCGGCGGGGACGACGCTAGGAGCGCAGAGGGCGGCGGGGTTATGGGGGAGGAGACCGAGCAGGGTGGGGGTCGCGGTTGGTGGGAGATGGTGGGACCACGAGGTGGGGCCGGGAGGTCAGGGAGTGCGTGCAGGTGTGGGTTGGGTTGCGGGCCAGGGGGCGGCCGGTCGGTGAGGTGGGCGGGAAAAGAGGTGGCCCGGTGGATGGAGTGGTGCAGGTGGCTGTGTGAGGGAAGTGGAGGGAGTTGGGGTGAGGTGGAGGGGGATGGGAAGGATAGGGTGGGGTAGGAAAAGGGTTTGGGTAGTTCTGGGGTAGGTAGGATTTTTATCTGGAGGTGGCCGGCTGGGCTTTCGGGCCTGGCTGGCTGCCTCCCAAAAATAATTTAAATATTTTATTTATTAAAAACGAGGCGTTTGTAAATCGTTGGTAGACGAAACAAAATATTCCGGAGTCCCGGGTTTTAATTTGAATAAAGACAGAAATATTGGAAAACAAAACTAGGCGTTTTGAAAATAGTTTTAGACAAACAAATACATAATGACATGACGATGCTCAAATGCAAGGTGGCATGATGACATGAGCATGCGGTCATGACGATGCAATGCACAAAAACAACGTGATTTTCTAGTAGTGGTTTTTGCGGGGCGCCACAATTCGACACCACTAACAATGGATCTCGCCCTCGAGATCCGCCTCATGGTACCGGGAAGAAGGTCGGCGATCTGGATCTTCTCGCTTCGTATAGATCCTCGCAACACCACTAACAAGAGGTCGTTGTCCGTGATCGTCGAGAGAACACTCCGGATAAACAAAGAGGAAGGTAAGGTATCAACGAATAAAGCCACCTCTAGCTTCCGTGAACGGAGTAAATTGCTGGATCCACCGATTCAATGTACAAGAGCGAATGATAAGAGTAGTCGGATGGTGATCAGTCCATCGCACCCAAACCATTACTCTGCACATGAATAGGAGAATTATGCAACCAACTCTCGGAATCAGACTGAAGATCTCGACAAGCGAGGTTCGGAAACAAAGGAGTGATGCAGACTCTGCATCGGATCTGGCGTAGATGAGGTTGTCACGTTGAAACCACCGGAAGGCACAAGAAGGAACAAAGAGAAGTCCCACAGATGAAGGATTCATCAGATAGCACGAAGACCGGATGTAGAAGCACCGTTACCAAAGGAGGAAGCGAAAACCCTGAAGGTACTACGGCAACCCAACCACGAGAATTCATGGACTCGAAGAAAAGATAAGAGAGCAGATTCAAAACACGCAGGGGTAAGAGGAGAACAGTAGAGGGGTAAGGAGTAAAATCAGACCTAATCAGATCTATCCAACCGATTTTGCAAAATAGTTTTGGCACTCTAAATCGTCCGTTATCTAGGTTATCCTACGGGCTGGACCAATGGGGTATCGCAACTACTGAGCCCTGATACCACTCTGTAACACCCTCGAATCGGCCCTATGCAAGTTTTAGCCCTTTCCGCCAAACCCGCATAGAAACGATTCAAGGACGCCCACCAGGCACTTTCGTGCGGGTGGAAAATGAAGTAATACCATTACACAACAGTCCTCGATGGGACCCACAGAACAGATATATATACAACAACGACTCAACGAGTCAAGAATACAGATATACAATACAAAGATCCAAATCACCTTGAAAACGATACAGCGTCCGAGTACGGACAAGATGCAAATAGGGCTAAGAGCCCTGAAGAATAACCAATGGAGTCCATAACCCTGCCCAGGCCAAGCCGGAAGGGTAACCCTGCTAACGACGACGATCTCAAACCTGCTAAAACAAATGGGGTGCCGACAAAGGGCAAAGGAAAAAAGAGGAGCGTCAGTACTGAGGCCAGTACATGGCGAGGCTAGAATTCGGCGGCTCTCGCCTACATAGGTATGGTGGGCTGAAGCGGCAGAAATGCACTAAACAACCTATAGAGACTCGAAACAACTGGCGGTTATCAGAGAGGGATAAGAAAGACCTATTCGGATCCAACCTGAAGCTAACACCAAACAAACCCATCCTGGACTTTCCCCCTCGAGACCAAACGAGGAAGTCGAACCAAGGAACTCACACAGTTGGCAATTTTACTCATTCCATTATAGTTTGTAGCTGCTACTAATCAGATATTGATAGCATGAGTCATCCTGAAGCAAAAGTAGTGGGCAGTTTTAATTAACCATTCCGTGGTAGTTGGGACATTTACTAGTCAGATATAATTGTCCTGAGGAATCCCAAAACCCAGCAATTGTTGGCACTTTTATCACATTCCATTGGAGTTGTAATACTTACTAGGCAAGTATATCAGGACACGATACGATCAAGATCCACCAGTTGTTGGCATTTTAATATCCATTCCGTTATAATTGAGCTGATTACTAGTCATGTATTAAGTCAAATTTATAGCACTACTTTAGTTATGCTTGTCTATGATCGAGATACTGTGCTCCAAGTCATCCATAACCGCGGACACGGCTTTCAGAAAGTTTTACCCTGCAGGGGTGCACAAATAGCAACACACACTCGATCAACCTCGGAAAAACCAACTCAAAACCCAACGAGGCATTCACGACAAAGCGATCACAGGATTCAGAAATATTTCAGGGGCCACCCACTAAGCTACCCGCGACGAAGTTGGCGGCTTGAACGGACCTGTGGTTTGCAAACGGCTGTAAAACGATCGGAACTGAAAGTGTGACTGGGCTTGTCGATACCGCGAAAACGTGGCGCGATCCAAAATAGTACAGGTGCTCCACGCACAATCTTAAATAAAGCAGTAAAGCATGGCATAAGTATAGGATAGTCATAAAGTCCCAAACTACTTTGTGGCTCCAAGAAATAGAAATGAATCAAGCTCTGGCTCAGGGGGGTCCATAAGGCCTCCCGGATGTGGATAATGCGAATAGTTAAGGAACAAGTATCAAGTACTCGGGGTCCTACGGGACACAAGTGAGCGTGGAAGAACCAAATAACATCTATTGCCCACCGATGCCTCTATATTAGTTATATCTAGCATTTTAATAGTTGTATTTAAAGTCATGATCATCTCCACCATTAAGCATCTCCACCATAAACATCTGCCAGCATTCCAACAACTGTGGTACTTGACAACACGAGATCGTGCCTGAGCACGCAACTACGACTCGCAAGGCCAACTATCTACCAAACACGGGTAATAGGAGGTGTCCAAGGCAATATAGAGGCTGCACGGGATATAACTGGGGTACGGAAACTAAAGCATCACGACACGGATAGCAATAGATCAATAGGAGGAAATAAAGGCTATAAATGCAAAATAGGTAGAAGGGGAAGAGATGCTCGCCTGGGAAACACTGCCGAAGGTTCATATCCAGAGAACTTTTCGATACTCGCATCAACTCATCGGCCTAATCCGCGAAGAAGCAAACACTAGAAGAAACACCGGATGCAATATTTAATACTACAGCAGAAGATCCGACATGATTATGATATGCATGCGAGATGAACAATTATTATGCAACAGGTTTTATATATAGCATTTATAAAATAGGGGCTCGGGACAGGTTCACACATCTGGGGTCGAAGGTCTTGGGTTCCAGGGGTTCGGGATTCGACGGGGTTCGACGAGGAGAACGGTTCAACGGGATCGGTCTTGGACAATTGAAGTAGATCTTGTCACATTCAAGAAGAAGGACTTGGTTTGGCGTCGGGGGCGCATCGGATTCGCCTGGTTGGTGTCGATCTTGTCGTCGCGAAGATCTTGTCGGGTCCACGTGTCAGGTCGGTCTTGGCGTCCGAGAGGAAGAGCTTGGCATTCCGAGGAAGTACTTGGCGTACCCGTGTCGATGAACTCGGTGTTCCGCGGCGAAGTGCTTGTCATACCGGTAGCGATCTTGGCGGTCATCGGGTCCGGGAGCGGTTCTTGGCAAACTGGTCGGTTCCATGTCGGCATACTTGGCGTTCTTGTCGAAGTACTCGGGGCTCCATGACGGAGAACTTGGGGTCTCCGGTTTCGATTAGCGAAGAAGGACTTGGTTCCGGTATCGGAGATCTCCGAGCGGTTTCAAGCTTGGATGGAGAACTTGACATCCGTTGTCGGTGGTGTACTCGTGCGGTGTCGGTGGTCTTCGGGTAGCACGGGGTCGGGGTTGATCTTGTCGAGATACCATGGGGTTGCGATGTGCTCTGGTTTGGACTAGAGCAGCTCCAACCTCGTACCGCAGTGTCAACGTGGGAACACAACAACCGGGAGCAGAGCCACACACGCACATATATCGGGCGTTGAGTGCCCGAAAGACAACCAGAGAGAGACTGGAGCAGTACATCAGCGTGAATAGCATGCAGAGGGTGGACTCGGTCTTGTGCCGCATCAATGCATTAAGCAGAAGGATGGCACGGCAGAGCGAGGACGCACGATGCTGACGGCAGAGGCGGGGCCCGCGGAGAGGAGCATGACCAGCGGCACTGAGCTCGAGCAGACGGCATCGATGGCGGCCGCGCAGAGGCAGACATGGTGGCAGGGCGAGCTCAGGCACGGCCCGTGCTGCGAGGGATGGACTCGGGGACGGGGCCTGCAGAGGACAGCAGAGGGAGGCCGGGGCTTGGGTTGAGCAGCACGCGTGGAGGAGACCATCGTCGGCTCGGGGAGGCGGTCGGGCACCGCGGCGCGGCAAGGAGGCCAGCGGCTCCGGCGAGGACGAACGAACGGCGACGGCAGCATGTGGTGGGGTCGCAGGGCAGTGTGGAGTGGAAGGACGCGGCGGGCAGCGAATGAGCTCGAGATCGAGGGGAGCGGAGGGCAGCCCCAGGTCGAGGAAGGGTCGTGGCGACGGTGCCTGGAGCAGCGAGGAGGAATCGGCGCCGGCGGCGGGAGCTTGCGTCGGGGCAGAGGTGCAAGGCCGGCGGGGCTGCGGAGGAAGACGGCATCGGGGAGAGGGGCGTGAGGTACGCGGCGGTGGGGTCGAGCGAAAGGGCGGCGGGGATGACGCTGGGAGCGCAGAGGGCGGCGGGGTTGTGGGGGAGGAGACCGAGCGGGGTGGGGGGCGCGGTTGGTGGGAGATGGTGGGACCACGAGGTAGGGTCGGGAGGTCAGGGAGTGCGTGTAGGTGTGGGTTGGGTTGCGGGCCAGGGGGCGGCCGGTCGGTGAGGTGGGCGGGAAAAGAGGTGGCCCGGTGGATGGAGTGGTTCAGGTGGCTGTGTGAGGGAAGTGGAAGGAGTTGGGTGAGGTGGAGGGGGATGGGTAGGATAGGGTGGGGTAGGAAAAGGGTTTGGGTAGTTCTGGGGTAGGTAGGATTTTTATCTGGAGTTGGCCGGCTGGGCTTTCGGGCCTGGCTGGCTGCCTCCGAAAAATAATTGAAATATTTTATTTATTAAAAACGAGGCATTTGTAAATCGTTGGTAGACGAAACAAAATATTTCGGAGACCCGGGTTTTAATTTGAATAAAGACGGGAATAATGGAAAACAAAACTAGGCGTTTTGAAAATAGTTTTAGACAAACAAATGCATAATGACATGACGATGCTCAAATGCAAGGTGGCATGATGACATGAGCATGCGGTCATGACGATGCAATGTACAAAAACAACACGATTTTCTAGTAGTGTTTTTTGCGGGGCGCCACACAACTCATCAAATACTTCATCATACTCTAGCTTGACTTCTAATGATCAAGCTAGATGATTCAGCGTACTAGGCTTTACCTGATTTGGTATACTCACAAGTCTTCTTCAACACCTAGTCATCTATTCCCAAGTGACTTGAGAATAATGACCACCACCATTTGATCAAACCAAGCTTAGGCTTCTATTTGTCTGATCAAGATCTATACTCAACTAAGTAGTAAACTTCTATTAGTCTCTCTATAGACTTATCTTGTTAAGCAAGCTTATTCTAAGTCTATATCCACTTGTCCTAACAAGATTGTTATCTAATCTACTAATACTACTAGCTTTCTCATATCTCCTCAATTACTAGCTCAACCCTTGAATTTAGGTACTGCTTCTAGTTAACTCATGAGTGAGTTAACTCCTCCAACATCAAATGGTTTGATCTCCACTAAGGATCACATTCCATTGATGATGGTGCACTCAACCATATCTAGTTCTTCCTTCAGATTAATTTACTTAAGGTATTTGAAAGGTCAACACAATAGGTCAAAGGCTATGAGTCAATTAGTTCTAGGTCAAGAATTGATCACTCAATAGTGATGATCCATTGACACTAGGACTTGGTTAAATAGATATGGCACCTCTTAATAACATATTAAGAGTATATGTTGGATGGTCTTGGCTTGACTTTCCTTTCTACTCTATTTGTAATAAGAGTAAATGTTTAAGAACTACCATGATACCCATGGTAGGAGTAACTATGGCAAGCAAGTGTTTCAGGATTTAGTTATATAGTTTCTTTACTTAAGTTATATCCTTAACTTGGTATTCAGGGTTTGTGGTAGATGATACCTTGATACCATCTTTAGAATATTAAATATCCATCCTTGACTTGTTGTATGGAATACCATATCATGACCTCTAGAAGATATAGGACTCCTTATTAAGTAGTGTGTTGTGACTTAGTTTTATTATATTTGATCTACCCTTAGATCAAATTATATTACCCAAAGATAAGGTTTTAGCAAAGTTCATATTTGAAACTTATTGCAGTCAACTTGATGATCTACTTCAGTTCCACCAAGTCAATAGAAGCTTCCATCACTTTGACAAGTTTTATTTAAAAGCGCGAAAATTATCCGGATTTTCTATGCATGAATGCGATGCACACACCTGTGTTCAGCTTATTTATAAGCTCTAATGCTGGGACGTTACAGACACTCCCCCTTAAAATAAACTTCGTCCCCGAAGTTCATACTCTCTTGCGTTTCAGAATGAGGAGTTGACGTGTATTGATCACACCATTTTCCATTGTGATCACAGTTGGGGATAATTGTGGTATCCCATATCTAGATCTTTTTCCTTGAATCCTTTTCAGTCTTGACAATATACATTATCACTTCCAATTTATCCTATGGTTTCGGTTACTACAATCTCTTGGAGTATATCCTTAGAATCCTATTTAGGATTGGTTTAGGACACATTTAGTCCATTCCAATTAGGCTTTCCTACTGCTTTACACTTGATTATTTTAGTAGGCTCTCCTCCTTCTTAAAGACAACTTGCCAGCTGTTTCTCTTATATAACTGGTCCAATAGGGTTAAGCAGTTATATTTCCTTCGAGCTTTCATCCGGACATAATCTAGAGAGTACTCTTATACAGATGATTTCTTATAATCTTATGAGAATAAGGCTTAATCTTATTATCGTTTAGTACTTCTTTTCCAACCCTTAGTCAGAAAGTTAGACAACAACACTTCAGTGTTTATTGTTTACTCTCCCCCTTAGGGTTTCCTAATGGTCTCTAAACTTCATGTATAATATCCATTAACTCAACAGCAAGGATATTGGTCTTTGTCTAGCTTATACATTAACTATATAAGGTCTCACGAAATAATCTGCGGTGCACCCACACATTTGTGGATCTCCAAAATGAATCTTCCAACGTTACTTGTCTTACGTTTGACCTTCTGGACATTTTTGCTTTAGTAAGACTGACGTCACGAAGCGTCTCGAAAGCCGTTTCGCTTAACTTCTATACTCCTTAGGTCTAACTTAACTTAGGAAAAGTTTTATACTCTTCAAATTACACAAAGATGACCTACTTCACTACATCGCTAGGATACCAGCCGTGGATACCAACTACGGATACCAGCTGCGGATCTTCCTAGGTGTATGGATTACCCTACGGGTTTTTGACTTCTTATTGGCATTCTCTCTGAGTTATCAGAGCTTGAATACCACCTTTATTCCAAGACTTCTTCTTTGCACTAATTCATGATACTTCCATGAACTAGGTACAACTATTTTATTAGCTTATGAGCAACATCATCTATTTTGAGTGAACTTAAGTTCATTCCCTCATGCTGCTCCGCACCCTTTTCTGCACTAGTAATCCTTCTTATTGCCAGCTCGTAATGAGTTGGGATTAATCCATCCTTCAAAATAGTGTTGATACTCCTTATATTTGACTTCCTTCTTCTTGCAAGTCTTCATCTTGGTCTTAGGAATTCGTCACTCCCTTACACAAACTCCCTTTTCTATCTAGGTCTATAACATCAAGTAATAACTTGGTGATGCACATGCATTTACACACCAAGCCAAACTTCATGCACAGATCTAGTCAATCAAGAAGATCCAAGAAAAACCAAGAAATACTCAAACATATACCATGTATTCAACATATGTCTTCAAAATTTTACAACTCCCAACCACAGCAAGACACTCCCGCTGTACACTTCCTCCTTATATTACAAGGGATTTCTTGCTCATGTGAGCATACTCTCACTTATTCTAGCAAACCTCTCAAGCACTACAATACGCATTACCCAATATGAACATTATTCATGCACTCTACTATCTAGATTACGTCCATTCTTACTCTCTTCACTAACTTCTGGGCTTCCAGATTTTTTGTCCACGATGGCCTGAAGTTCGACAATTGCCTTCTGGTGCATCAGAACATCCAGTAGGTGCGTAACCTTGAGTAGAAGTACCAAGAGTGAGATTAGCCATTGAAAAATGGCTATCAAACTCATTACCTTATTTAGTATTCTTCTGTCCTCCTCCGAGCGCATCTTCAAAGTAAGAGGTATTCTTTGCTTTTTCCACAATCTAGTCATACATATTGGTGTAGTAACTATCGGGACACTCTTCCAGCTCAATGGGAATATTATTACCCCCATATGGTCCATATGATTCTATAGGATTATAACTGGTTTCTACTCCCTTACCCGGTTCATGGATTGTAGCTTGTCCCATGACTTCATCATAAGACTGGCCTTCCCATTCGGTAGTATCTCCAATGACATTATTAGGGTTGGGTGATACATTGCAAATGTATCTATAACTTTTGATGTTCCATGCTTGGTTTTATCTACTTTCTTGTGTTTTGTTCCAACTTTGGAGTACTTTTCATATGATTTCTTGGACTAACCTATTAACAAGATGCCACAGTGCCACTTGTCTGTTTTCTGTTGTTTTTGGTTCTAGGAAAGTCAGAAAATGAATATTCTTGGAATTGGACGGGACAAAAGCCAAAGTTCCTATTTTCCCAGAAGACTCACGGAGCCAGAAGGAGAGTCGGAGAGGGGCCACAGGGTGGCCACACCCCCCCAGGCGCGGGTACCCCAGTTATGAGAAAACTAGTGATTAAAGCTCTCACGAACTTGATGGCACACTTTACTTTTCTTGCCCTTAATAAACTTGAACCACTGTGTCGTCTATGTTGTATATGCTTGCACTTATTTGTTGGGGATTAGCAGAACCATGATGTCATGGGGAACGCTTTCAACATTGCACGGGTACTTTGTACCTAGTTGATATCATGCTCTTTTGTCTATGGATATCGTCGGTGTGAAATGAAAGGGGAGTTTTAAGTCCATGGAGTTATGTATATGTGTTAGAGAAACGCCTGGGCCGCTGGTCTAATCCATGCTGACATGGTGGAAACCTGCAGCGTAACCATAATGAGCTGTCTATGAAGCATTCTTCTTATAAAAAAAGAGTCCTATATTGAGAAAAAAAAGAGAAAAAGAAAAAAAAATTATGAAAAGAGGAAAGAGAGAAAAAAGCACCATATTCCCATGGTAAATAAGAAGATTGCTGAGATGCTCGTTGTCTGCTTGCCTTGTCATTTTGATATGGGGATTCTTCTGTATCATCGGGCAAGGGGTAACCCGTTGGCGGTTCTCTATGATACACATGTACTTACGATGACAAGAACTTACCGGTGACTAAACTTGAGTAGCATGAGGAGCGGCCCTCGTATCCAAGGGACATGAGATTTCTAACTTATACTTCGTCAAGCATGTACACCATAGTTTGTTCACTTTAACCTTAATCACTTCGAGATGCTTATGATAGGGGCAATGAGAGCTGAAAGCTATTAAGTACCATAATTTTTGGAAGCTCTTTATGAAACTTGAATCTCTGCTTCCTTCTATGAAGGCCTTTCTTCCACTTATACATTGAGTCTCCACCTTCTACCTTTATACACCTACTTTGAGAGCATAGTGGCCATTCTTAGTTCTATGTGCATTGTCCCAGGACTTGTTGATTGATTCATAGCTTTGATATTGCTTGTTTTAAACTATTTGTATCTAGTCACTCTTATGAACTTTGAAGGTGTCCTATGCATTTATATTTGCTACTCTATGAGGGACAAGCTGAATGCTATTATGCTATGTTTTCTTTATGTGAAACAAACAAACGTCTTGCAAAGCATTGTTATTCATGAATCTTTTGTTTGTGCCTTTTCATGTTGCATCATAGTTTCTTTGTCTTATTGTTAGAACTTTGTCTTTCATGATTATGATTGAAGTACTATGATCCCAGCTATCAATGTGTTACAAATACTTTGATCAAGTTTATGATGGTGCATGTCACCTCAAAAATTATTCTTTCTTTTTATCACTTACCTACTCGAGAACGAGCAGGAGTTAAGCTTGGGGATGTTGATACATTGCAAATGTATCTATAATTTTTGATGTTCCATGCTTGGTTTTATCTACTTTCTTGTGTTTTGTTCCAACTTTGGAGTACTTTTCATATGATTTCTTGGACTAACCTATTAACAAGATGCCATAGTGCGGTTACTGTTTTACGCTGTTTTTGGTTCCAGGAAAGTCAGAAAATGAATATTCTCGGAATTGGATGGGACAAAAGCCAAAGTTCCTATTTTCCCGGAAGACTCATGGAGCCAGAAGGAGAGTCGGAGAGGGGCCATAGGGTGTTCACTAGTGAAAGTATGATCCCTAGGCCTTGTTTCTAAGCATTGAAACACCATTTGCTATTAGATCTATTACATGTTTGCTTGCTTCTATCTTTATTTCAGTTTTACTTTAGTATTTTCCACGCCATCAAGCTATTTTCTATCACCGTTACCACTTATAATTATCTTTACCACTTGTATTTCACTATCTCTTCGCCGAACTAGTTCACCTATACACCTGACAAGTGTATTGGGTGTGTTGGGGACACAAGAGACTTCTTGTATCTTGATTGCAGGGTTGCTTGAGAGGGGATACCTTTGACCACTTCCTCCCTGAGTTCGATAAACCTTGGGTGATCCACTTAAGGGAAAACTTGCTGCTGTTCAACAAACCTCTACACTTGGAGGCCCAACAACTGTCTACAAGAATAGAAGTGCGTAGACATCAAGCTATTTTCTGGCGCCATTGCCGGGGAGGTAAGGTAAAAGGTATTCACACCGGAGGATTACAGAAGAAGAAGAACCTCCCACGGCAAACGCCTATTTTCTGGCGTCGTTGCCGGGGAGGCAAGGTAAAAGGTACTCACATTCTCCGGTGTGAGTGCTCGAAGTTATTTCCTTTAGATTCTGCAATTTTGTCTTTTTGTTTGTTGTTTTCACTAGTTAGGCTTAATGAAAAACAACAACAAAATTAGATAGCTTTATAGTATTTATCTTGAGTTAGGACATGAGTGTTTGAAGAGAAAATAAAAAAACCTATGGAACTTTATTTGCATGCTAATAGCAATGTTGTTAGTATGAATTCTTTGGACACCATTATTGCTAATGTTATGGAAAAGTCTAAGCTTGGGGAAGCTAGTTTTTATGAAAATGATCTTTTTAGTTCCCCAACTTTGGAAGATAGCTATTCTATTGCTTATGATGATACCAAACCTCCAATATATGATGATTACAATGATTAGTATGATATTTTCAGTCCACCTACTATTGAGGAGAAAATTAATTATGATTATAATATGCCTCCTATATTTGATGATTATGGTAATAAGAATAATAATGATAGCTATTTTGTTGAATTTGCTCCCACTACGATTAATAAGAATGACTATGCTTATATGGAGAGTAATAATTATTTTATGCATGTGGCTCGGGATAAGAATGTTTTATGTGATAGTTATATTGTTAATTTCATTCATGATGCTACTAAAAGTTATTATGAGAGAGGGAAACATGGTTTTATGCATCTCAATAATATTAAGTTTCCCCTCTTTATGTTAAAAGTCTTGAAGTTGCACTTGTTTTGCTTTTCTATGCTTGTTGCTTTATGCTTTCATGACTTGTTTCTTTACAAGATTCCTATGCATAGAAAGTGAGTTAGACTTAAATGTGCTTTGAATTTGCTTCTTGATGCTCTCTTTTACTTCAAATCATATTTCTTATGTGAGCATCTTCTCAAACTATCATGCCTAACTTAAAAGCGTTAAAGAAAAGTACTTATTGGGAGATAACCCAAAAGTTTTAGTTGAGTCTTGGAAGTTATTACTTCAGTAATAACCTCTCCTTATCCTTTTTATTTGCTTTTTGTGCCAAGATTAACCTCTAATGAGAGAGAAGTAATGATTGGGAAAGTTGCTGTCCCGAAACAGATTTCTGTGGTTCACCGTAAAAATTCATGTAAAATCTCTGTACGTCCTTTTGAGGCGCAATTTTTTGTGCTTCTGCCTCAGGTTGTTATCTAACTTCCGTTAGTTCAATACTTTTCGATTTGAGCAACAGAAGATCTTCGAAAAAATTCGTCTTTACCTGCTGGTCTGTTTTGACAGATTTCTGCCATTATTTGCATTTGCTTCTTGTTGGTTCCTTTTTGGGTTCTCTTTGGGGAATTGAGATTTTTGAAGGAAGTGCTACAGTAGCTTGTGTTTTAATAGAAGTTTTATTGGTGTTTAAACTGAACCCAAAGACCTATTATCTTGAGTGCACTAATGTTGCTAATAAAGATTGTGTGAAGTTTTGGATGAAGGAAAAATTTCAGGTGTATGGAAGGAACGAGTAATGAGATGAAGAATGGACTAAAGCTCAAGCTTGGGGATGCCACGCATGTCACCCCAAGAAATATCTAAGAAGTACAAGCGTCAAAGCTTGGGGATGCCCAAGGCATCCCCTTCTTCATCAATAAAAATCTCAGGTTTCTTCCAAACGCTTCATTTTTATTGTTTCATGCACAGTTGTGTTGTTCTTGGAGCGTCTTTTTTTCGTTTTTGTTTTGGTTTTTTGTTTTATTTGTTTGCTTAGTTTTGCTGAATAAATTGGTTGGACCCCCTCTTTCATACATTGGTTTTCAAATAGTTTGGTTTGAATTGGAAAAGAGTAGGAAAGTTCATGCTTAAGTGGTAAAGTGAGCTTGTTTTTTACTAAGGCCTATGCTTTGTCATGCCATGCTTGATATTGTTTTGGCTTTATGCTTAGTATTCTTTGTTGTAGCATGACTTTTTATAAACAATTGAGATTGCTTAATGTGCCTTGGATGAATCATGTGTTGTTTTAGCATATTAAAGCATAGTATAGTGGTATTCTCCTCTGATGCTTTATTTGGGTTGACTTGGCGCATGCTCACACCATGTTATGACTATCCAAAGTCACCATAAGCCTTTATGATCCTTTAGTTTTCAACTACTATAGTATCATTTTATGCTTTGATCAATGATGTTTTGTCGCTCTGTATGATTATGGCCATTATTGCTCTCTTAGTTTGTCGCTCCCAGTCTTTTGCTAGCCTCCGCAACCAAGTATGAGTTCCACTCATGCATCCAACTCCCTAAACCAAGTTATACAAAGAGTCCACCATACCTACCTACTAGCATATGCTATTCCAAGTATATTCATGTTTTTGTTTACCTTCCAAATTAAACTTGTTATGAGAAAACTAGTGATTAAAGCTCTCACGAACTTGATGGCACACTTTACTTTTCTTGCTCTTAATAAACTTGAACCATTGTGTCGTCTATGTTGTATATGCTTGCACTTATTTGTTGGGTATTAGCAGAACCATGCCATCATGGGGAACGCTTTCAACATTGCACGGGTACTTTGTACCTAGTTGATATCATGCTCTTTTGTCTATGGATGTCGTCGGTGTGAAATGAAAGGGGAGTTTGTAAGTCCATGGAGTTATGTATATGTGTTAGAGAAACGCCTAGGCCGCTGGTCTAATCCATGCTGACATGGTGGAAACCTGCAGTGTAACCATAATGAGCTGTCTATGAAGCATTCTTCTTATAAAAAAAGAGTCCTATATTGAGAAAAAAGAGAAAAGGAAAAAAAAGATATTATGAAAAGAGGAAAGAGAGAAAAAGCACCATATTACCATGGTAAATAAGAAGATTGCTGAGATGCTCGTTGTCTGCTTGCCTTGTCATTTTGATATGGGGATTCTTCCGTATCATCGGGCAAGGGGTACCCCGTTGGGGGTTCTCTATGATACACATGTACTTACGATGACAAGAACTTACCGGTGACTAAACTTGAGTAGCATGAGGAGCGGCCCTCGTATTCAAGGGACATGAGATTTCTAACTTATACTTCATCAAGCATATACACCATAGTTTGTTCACTTTAACCTTAATCACTTCAAGATGCTTATGATAGGGGCAATGAGAGTTGAAAGCTATTACGTACCATAATTTTTGGAAGCTCTTTATGAAACTTGAATCTCTGCTTCCTTCTATGAAGGCCTTTCTTCCACTTATACATTGAGTCTCCACCTTCTACCTTTATGCACGTACTTTGAGAGCATAGTGGCATTCTTAGTTCTATGTGCATTGTCCCAAGACTTGTTGATTTATTCATAGCTTTGATATTGCTTGTTTTAAACTATTTGTATCTAGTCACTCTTATGAACTTTGAAGGTGTCCTATACATTTATATTTGCTACTCTATGAGGGACAAGTTGAATGCTATTATGCTATGTTTTCTTTATGTGAAACAAACAAACGCCTTGCAAAGCATTGTTATTCATGAATCTTTTGTTTGTGCCTTTTCATGTTGCATCATAGTTTCTTTGTCTTATTGTTAGAACTTTGTCTTTCATGATTATGATTGAAGTACTATGATACCAGCTATCAATGTGTTACAAATACTTTGATCAAGTCTTTGATGGTGCATGTCACCTTAAAAATTATTCTTTCTTTTTATCACTTACCTACTCGAGGACGAGCAGGAGTTAAGCTTGGGGATGTTGATACATTGCAAATGTATCTATAATTTTTGATTTTCCATGCTTGGTTTTATCTACTTTCTTGTGTTTTGTTCCAACTTTGGAGTACTTTTCATATGATTTCTTGGACTAACCTATTAACAAGATGCCATAGTGCCAGTTGCCTGTTTTCTGCTGTTTTTTGGTTCCAGGAAAGTCAGAAAATGAATATTCTCGGAATTGGACGGGACAAAAGCCAAAGTTCCTATTTTCCCGGAAGACTCACGGAGCCAGAAGGAGAGTCGAAGAGGGGCTATAGGGTGGCCACACCCCCTGTGTGGTACCCCAGTGCGCGCCAGGCATGGTGTGGGCCTGGCCCACCGACCTTGCCTCCTTCGCCTTTATATCCCTCGAGGCAAAACCCTAGATCGTCAAGCCTCCACCACGAAAAGTTCCATGGCCGCCACCGAAGGGGAGATTCGGGGGACAGAAAGTCTCTGTTCTGGCACCCTGCCGGGACGGGGAAGTGCCCCCAGAGCCATCTCCATTGATCTCCACCACCATCTCCATCACCATTGCTGATTCCCATGATGGGGAGGGAGTAGTTCTCTCTCGAGGCTAAGGGTTCTACCGGTAGCTATGTGTTCATCTCTCTCTCTATGCATGATCTTATTGAGTTCATGAGCTTGTAATCTATAGATCTACCTTGCTACTCAAGTGCTTTAATAGATCTCTGCTCTCCCCATGTGTGTGAAGTTGACAGTGTGCACACCATGGTGGCACTTAGGCTAGAGATTACAAATACTTGTTATGAGTTATATTTGGAGTTGGATGTTTCTATGAAATTGTGGTGTTTGTTTGAACCATCTAGATGGGGAAAGCGGACTTTGAGGTGTGCTGTTATAGCCCTACCATGAATTAGAGTGTCCAACCGGAGAGTACTTCAGCGTAGTATCATAAAGAAGAATATATTTATATGAGAGTGTTCACTAGTGAAAATATGATCCCTAGGCCTTGTTTCTAAGCATTGAAACAACATTTTCTATTAGATCTATTACATGTTTGCTTGCTTCTATCTTTATTTTAGTTTTACTTTAGTCTTTTCCACGCCATCAAGCTATTTTCTATCACCGTTACCACTTATAATTATCTTTACCACTTGTATTTCACTATCTCTTCGCCGAACTAGTTCACCTATACACCTGACAAGTGTATTGGGTGTGTTGGGGACACAAGAGACTTCTTGTATCTTTATTGCAGGGTTGCTTGAGAGGGGATACCTTTGACCACTTCCTCCTTGAGTTCGATAAACCTTGGGTGATCCACTTAAGGAAAAACTTGCTGTTGTTCTACAAACCTCTGCACTTGGAGGCCCAACAACTGTCTACAAGAATAAATTGATGTTGACGTCATCTTCAACGGCTTAGAACCTAGCAAGGGTTATGAAGGTACGGTTGAGTACGGGCGTACTCAGCAAGTTCACTAAAAAGGAGTGTATGATGCACTATCTCTACAGCCACAGACCATAGGTCGTAGGCAATGCAGGTTTTCGTAAACATTTCTTCAAAGGTTGCTTTTATTCTGAAAATTATGTCCGACAGCCTTCACAGGTTGACCGGAACCTTCGTGGGGTTCCTTTCTTGCCGTGTTCGTAGCTCCTTCCTGGAACAGGGAGTAACATGTCACAATTCTTACACTCTGCAGAGGTGTGTCACTTTTCCCATAAGAGACGTTAGCCTTGTTGCACAACCAAGCCGCGAGCTTGTCCATACTTCCTTGGTATGGGGCCCAGTCTAATATCCAAGCCAGTATTGCCCTCTCTGCGACCCCACATGAGACACGATCCCCCGAGACAACTACCACGGTTACTCTTTGGGTAGCCTCTCGGAGACTCCGTACGCAGCTCTATTTGGCGGTCACCATCAGCTATGGTGAACTTAGACCCAGACAGAGATGCACAGATAATCTAGACACCAAGATCAAGGGGAACTAAGGGGTCCCACCCATGTGCTGGATTCTCTGGAACTCCATGAGAAATCAACAGCCTCACGATGAGGTCATCCGTTCATGTGAAAGGGAGAAGATACAACTGACTTTCCCGTCCCATTTCAAGTCTTATGGTTGACGCGTAATATACGGTGCTAGAATCACTGGCGACATTGGTTGTTAAGTCCTAGATGATACATTACTATACAATGGCGTCTCTATTGCCAGTTATGATAGATTAGCTGATCACCCTGGATCAGTAATAGATATTTCTAGTTAATTGTGAAAATAGTGTTTTCGACCTTTTTGAAATGCGGGTGATGACACAGTTGAGTTACAAGCATAGAAAATAATCACAGGACATGAGCAAGTTGTGAACTTGCCTTTTGTGATTGCAAGATTATGCACTCATGGTCTTCGGAATAATAGAAGATCCAAATTCTGTAAACAACATCATTGGCCGGTAAGGACTAATGCTTAAAGAAGCAAAACGCAACGATGCATAAGTAATGTAATGCAATTTGATAAATTTGAATCCCCGGACTAATCGTATTTGATCTAGGGTTTGGAGTTTGTGATGAGTTCTTTGGAATGTGTTGCACTTTTATACCAGTTTCACACTTGTGCTTCTTATTAAGGCTTGTGAGAGTATGTGAAACAATAAGTAAATACAACAAGTAGTATACAATACTAAAGCATTGAAATGGATCATGGTATCTAAAATATTTCTTAAACAAGATTAAGAATCAGCTGGAGCTTTTCAAGAAGTGTCCAGGGATCACTTTTAATGTTTCTTAAAATAATAACTTTTGAGGAAAATATTACTTTACAAAGTAAAAAGTATTAAAACTTAAGGCTAATACTTTAAGGTTTTCTTATTAGCTAAGATTATTTAAAGAGGAAAACATTACTACATTAAATAATCATAGTATAAGTGGTGGAAATTTGCATGTATTGAATAACGCATCATACTGTAGATGGTTTACTTCTTAATATTCCACAAGTTAGAATTTCAGTATTATTATTTGAATAAGATGGTGTTTTGTTAAAGTTATAAGTAAATAGAATTACTTTCTTATTAATGATTATATTTTATAAATATAGAAAAGGCATTACTTAAACTACTTAGAAACTTGGTTTAATTCTTTAGGGGGATTCCTAAACTGGTAAAAGAATTAGTAAATAAGAGTTTGGTGATTTTATAAGTGCATAGAATTGTTGTGATAAACAATATACTATTTTAGTTGATTGACCTAAATTTTTAGTTACCAAAAATTCTATTGTTTATTTTTATTTAATAGGAAATATTTTTGTGAGTTCATAGACATTTTATTTATATTTTTAAGATTTTTATTTATTTTTTTAGAGTTGTTTTTGTTTTAGGGACATATTTGTAAATATTTCTTTTAAACAACTCTCTTGAAATATGGGCCTGGCTCAAACGGCCTGGTTCAGCCCACCAGGTAGTACTAGGCCGCCCACTGGCCCAGTACCCCCCACGCACTCACTCTCTTCTCCCCTTTCTCTCTCTCTCGCTCACGCGGTCCTCCTCCGCTCGCTGCCGCCACCTCGCACGATTCCGGCCTGGTCTGGCCACCATTGCCACCACCATGGTGCAAGATGGCTAAGTCGATGACGCCGCTCAGTTCTGTCTGAGCAGATTTCCTGATGGCGTCCTTTCCTGGCCGCGTTGACCCCTGCCCGAAACTAGGGTTAGGGTTTGGTCGTCCTGGAGTTTCGGTGATGGTGCGCCGTTGCCACCGCCATGGTGCAAGATGGCTAAGTCGATGACGCTGCTCAGTTCTGTCTGAGCAGATTTCCCAATGGCGTCCTTTCCTGGTCACGTTGACCCCTGCCCGAAACTAGGGTTAGGGTTTGGTCGAATCTGAGTTGATGATGGTCTTGGGGTTTCTCCTTGTGCTTCCTTCATCTCCGACGGTTTCGACGTCTTTGCGTCGTGGGTTGCAGCCTTCCGGGTGCTCCCGTCTTCTGACTTTCTGCACCGCCGTCACCATTCCTCTGCTTCCTCTTTAATTATTTTTGCGAGGACCTCGAGTAAGTTTGGGTTCTTCCCCTTTGTGCTCCTCTCTCGTGCTCTAGCTATTCTTCCCTGGCATGATTATAGGCTAGCGCCCTGTCTAGGGTTCATCCCTGAACCCTGGGGTTCATACCCTGTGAAGTGATGTTGGGTTAGTTGCTCTGGTTCATCCTACCAGTGATATCCTTCTAGAGTGTATTGTGCTAGTGGCATCTGTTGCACGCTATTGGTTCTAACCAATTACTCTCCCTTCTGTCAGTTGGTACTTTGCTGAATATTTGTTACCGTCTTGTTCTCTGTTAGAGAATCCTCTGTGAATGTATACTGAACTTTATGTGATCACCCTTGTTGCATCTGTGATGGTTTTATTTTATTGAATTGAATCTCACTATTATGCTAGAGTTGGAATGTTCTCTGTTAAGGTGATGTTGTAAGCATTTGCTGTTGAAATAGTGATGTGCTGTAGAGATAATTAGAAATCTGATTGATTCCTATTGGCTTTATAGCAAGATGATTGATGGTTTGTGGCTTAGGGATAGACACTGATGATGTTTAGTGGCTCATTTGGCACAAAGTGCCCAGTATGATTCCTAATTTAATTTAGGAAAGTGATTATAGGTTTTTAATAGCTACTACTGGACCTGTTGGTACAGAGGTGCTACCTAGTTGTGGATGTGCCATGTACCATCAGTGTGATATGTGTTGATATAGTTAAAACTAGATCCCCAGGTTTATGATGCTGGTCTGAAACCTTCTTTGGACTTTGGTAATTAGTTTAAGACACTGATTCTCATAGCCTTTTAAGAAACTGCTTTGGTAACCATGCTGTGTAGTATAGAGCTTTAAAGTGAACCACTTCTGAGGTGCTACCATCCATTGGATGTGCCGAGAAGCATTCAGTTAGAGCTGATGTACATGTGGATGTAAAAATATGTTTGATTTTCCAAGATCAATGATGCACAAGCTGAGATCTTCGAGTAGTTTGCCAAGATAAATAGTTTGGCCCTTTTTAATATCTTCTGTGATGGATACACCCCACTAGGGTGAACTCTGAGAAGATCCTATATGAAACAACACATGCTAATTATAGATTTAGCATGTGAGGGTTTGGTATCAACTCACCACACGATTTGCTTGCTAGTGCTGTGTTGATCTTGGTCTGCACCTCCTGGTGCTGTCTTGCTCCTCCTAGCCTCCTGTGATCTTGAACTTGCTCTTGCTATCCTCCTGTACCACCCCCTCCTTAAGTCACCATTTTATGATGAACTAGTGGTTATTTTGGCGAATTAGCTGGTGGATTTGTCTGTATTTTGGCAAGCTCGCTGAGCTCCTGGTGTGTGCTTGATAAGGTGAAATGAGCTTCATGTATTTGTGCTTTGACAGGGTGCCCTGTTTGAGTGTTTGTACTGCTGCTGCTATTTGGATAGCACATAGCATGCATTTAGGTGACTCACCTGTGTGTCTGTGTGAGGTGTTCATGTGGATCAGCTCAAGTAATCTGGCTTGCACTTTTACCTGTTTATTTGTTATTGGCCTGGTGAAACTTACCTCTCTCTACTTGACTTCTAATGTGGCACCTGGGCTATTTACGTGACAGAACAGATACTACACCTTTGGTGAAACTTGCCCCTTTATTATTTACTCAATGATGTAATATGAACAGTGCACTTCACTGTTCAGCACTGAGAGTAAACTTAACTAACCACTAACCCTTTCTTTCATTTAGTTGTTTTTCTTATTTGCAGGAACAAGATCTGGATATACAAGATCTAGTATAGGAGTAGATATGTAGTATAGGTTTCAATAGTAATCTTCTTTTTATTCCTTTTTGAAAAGAATCTTGTAAAGATATGATTATAAATTAATAAAGTTTGTTTCTATCTTCTGTAATATTCAGTGTTTTGGTGTACTTATCACCATTTGTATTGTTTTTATTTAATCAGGAAATAAGATTCCATTTCTTGTTTAATTTTTCCTTGTCTTAAATCCTTATTGTTGTCTATTATATTAACTTGGTTAAGCTACTATGCCTCCAACTACTCCATACAACTCATCAAATACTTATACTCTAGCTTGACTTCTAATGATCAAGCTAGATGATTTAGCGTACTAGGCTTTACCTGATTTGGTATACTCACAAGTCTTCTTCAACACCTAGTCATCTATTCCCAAGTGACTTGAGAATAATGACCACCACCATTTGATCAAACCAAGCTTAGGCTTCTATTTGTCTGATCAAGATCTATACTCAACTAAGTAGTAAACTTGTATTAGTCTCTCTATAGACTTATCTTGTTAAGCAAGATTATTCTAAGTCTATATCCACTTGTCTTAACAAGATTGTTATCTAATGTACTAATACTACTAGCTTTCTCATAGCTCCTCAATTACTAGCTCAACCCTTGAATTTAGGTACTGCTTCTAGTTAACTCATGAGTGAGTTAACTCCTCCAACATCAAATGGTTTGATCTCCACTAAGGATCACATTCCATTGATGATGGTACACTCAACCATATCTAGTTCTTCCTTCAGATTAATTTACTTAAGGTATTTGAAAGGTCAACACAATAGGTCAAAGGCTATGAGTCAATTAGTTCTAGGTCAAGAATTGATCACTCAATAGTGATGATCCATTGACAGTAGGACTTGGTTAAATAGATATGGCACCTCTTAATATCATATTAAGAGTATATACTGGATGGTCTTAGCTTGACTTTCCTTTCTACTCTATTTGTAATAAGAGTAAATGTTTAAGAACTACCATGATACCCATGGTAGGAGTAACTTTGGCAAACAAGTGTTTCATGATTTAGTTATAGAGTTTCTTTACTTAAGTTATATCCTTAACTTGGTATTCAGGGTTTGTGGTAGATGATACCTTGATACCATCTTTAGAATATTAAATATTCATCCTTGAGTTGTTGTATTGAATACCATATCATGAACTCTAGAAGATATAAGACTCCTTATTAAGTAGTGTGTTGTGACTTAGTTTTATTACATTTGATCTACCCTTAGATCAAATTATATTACCCAAAGATAAGGTTTTAGCAAAGGTCATATTGAAACTTATCGCAGTCAACTTAATGATCTACTTCAGTTCCACCAAGTCAATAGAAGCTTCCATCACTTTGACAAGTTTTATTTAAAAACACGAAAATTATACAGATTTTCTATGCATGAATGCAATGCACACACCTGTGTTCAGCTTATTTCTAAGCTCTAATGCTGGGATGTTACAGGTTCCCCGATACAGTACCATGTGTGTACTTTTATGTGATCTTACAGTAATCTATGATATTGCATTTTGCGGCCATTTTTATTTGACCATTTTCCTAAACCCTAAATTCTTCAATTCACATGTCCAATATGCTCAAGAGAGGTGCAAGAAAGTTCCCACGTCAAAAGGCAAGACCTTCTGCTTTGACCATTCTTGGGCATTCCTCCAACAAGAATGAACATCAGGGAGGTGATGATTAAGATCATGATCAAGGGAGAACAAGAAATCCACGAAAGGAGATCCTCTCATAGAGTGGTATCAATGACAATCTCATGGCCCATTGGACAAATGAGGAATCCACTGAGACTTGGTGGACAAGTGTTGCCCTTGGAAAAGGGAAAAAGATAAAGGCGATGGCCTTCATAATCATGCTAGTATCATGGAAGATTTGGAAAGAGCGCAACACTGGAGTATTCCGACGCCGTTCCCCTCTCGTGAGATTGGAGCACACCGCTAGAGTATTCCGAAACACCATAATCTAGGTAGGCCAAAGTGTCACACGACAAATCATCAAATTTAGAACCAACTATATAAACCGAAACACCATAGACTCTCCTATTTGACCGATGTGTTGACCAAATGATCACATAATGATAGGGAAAGATGCTGAGAGTCTTATTTTTTCGACAAAGGGGAAATATTAATATCACGGAGATACCAGTTACATCCATCCTCTCCAATAATGAAATATCCTAAAGACATTGCAGATGCTCACGGCCCTAAACAAAAAGGAAGAAGAAGAAAAAACAAAAGACCATGTTTCAGTGATCAATCCCTTGTAAGTACAACACAAACCACCGCCAAGACAACATCTAGAGTCCAAATTCTCTAAAATCGACACCTCTAAGAAGAAAACATGGCATAAGCGTCGTTGTCGCTCGATCATAGATTCTAGTTTTTCACCCAAGAGAAAGTCCGCGCTTTTCTCTATGTAACTCCATTGTTGTAACATCGCTACGTTGTAGCATGGTCAGTAATAACAATCAAATGTAACCATGAAAAGATTGAACCACACTCTACACGTAAATCTAGGATTCCTGGCTTTCGCCGCGCCGCCACGGGGGACGAGATCAACCCTTGCGAAGAAATTGGTTCACCTTCATCGGCTAGGTCTCTCAGTGGGATTTCTCTCTCGAGATAGAGCTTATGTGTAGCATCCCAATTGTCTAACAATTGCAATGCTACTAGCCTAGCCTAGATATATGCTACTTCAAATATATGTAATTGTTGCATCATCATTATATCATGCTCATGTCATCATGCCTCCTTGCATTTGAGCATCATATAAAACCCTTTTTGTTTTGGTTCTTCTCTCATATGCATTGTTAATTGTATTTGCCTCTTGATATTGTATTTGGTTCTTGATATATTGTTTAATGCCCAAGTTGAGTTGGGGGCATATCTCTTAGTAACTCCACCACCTTTCTTTCACCACCTTATAATTCCACCATCCAACCAAATATGAGCTTTGCACTTTATTTGGGTTTTTACCTCTAGCTCATGTGGGTTGGGATGGATCCAATTCTTTGCCACATGCTCTCATCTTGGCATCATGTTGTTTTCACAATATTGGTTCATGAGAGCCACATGGCCACCTTTGCATGCCTTGTGAGTGGAACCTTTCTCCTAGCTTCCATATGGTTCATCATGGAATGATGCTAATGTTGGAATATTTTGGGACTATTGATCATCTAGTGGGACATACACACTAGCATGTCCCATCCTATTTCAAACATGGCTATCTCCATCTATTCCACTTGGAATTCTTTCTAAATTCCTTTGCTTGGGCCTTACTCCAATTTTTGAGCATGCATAATAAAAATGCCATGAAATAATATTGTTTTCACAAGAATCAACATGGCATTAAATGTTTTGCATGGGCCATGCAAGAACCATCTTTTGCTAGCTTTGGTTTTTATTTGCATTTTGAGTAGATCTTTTATAAAACCACATCACCTTGTCCTCTTTTTCCTAGTCTTGATCTTGTTGGGGTTTGGTTAGTGCTTGGCTTGATCTTGACAAAGGGACACCCTAGCAACTAACCTTTCCCCCTCTCTTCAAACCCTAAGCCTACCTCTCCTCTCTTTACCATCCCCTCTAAACCTAGCTCTAAGCTAAACCCAAACCCTAAGCACCCCCCCTCTTTCTCTCCTCCTTCTAAGCCGAGCCATCCCACCATGGCATACCCTAGCTACCCTCCTCCACCACACAAGCCCTGGCCGAGGCTCCCTCTAACCCTACCCGAGCCATACCCCTCTCCCTCCTACCCTAGCTCCAACCCTAGACCCGATCCACACCTCTCCCTCTCTTGCTCCTTCCCTCCAACCCTAAGGAAAACCCCAGCCCGAGCCACACCCTCCTACCCGAGCCTATCTACCCCCGAGCCTCCTCTCTCTCTAGCTCTCTCTCTCCCTGCCAAGAGGACCCCCCACACCGAGCCTCTCCCTGCCTCCTTGCTTCGCCCTACCCCACCTGCCAGTCCCCGGCTACACCTGCTCCTGCCCGAGCACGTGAGCCGGAGGAGGAGAAAAAGGTGGCACCGAGGCCACCTTTTCCATCTACCCCTCCCCCACGACGTCCTCCCTCTCCCTCCTTTTCCACCACCACACGGCACCCCTCTGCCTCGCCCAGATCTGGCCCAGGACGCTCCCCTCTCTCCCTTCTCCTCCACCGCCACCAGCCACCCCATAGCCGCCAAAACCTTCGGCCTCCACCGTTCTCCCTCTACCAGCCGGTGGCGTGGCGCTCCTGGGTGTCGGGGAAGCTCACGGTCGCCTTGCATCGTCTGCGTCAGTCGCTGTCACAGAGGAGGAGCACCGAGCGAAAAAAGAACACCGACGCCATGCGAAACCCTAGAACACCGTCCGTCTGCGTCGTCGCCGATCGTCTGCCCGCCAACCCGATCCAACGCCTCCGACCGCCTCGCGGTGAGCCCCTCTTCCTCCCTGACATGGTCCGCATCTCTGTAACCCCCTATCCTCGCCGGACCTTGCGTCGAACGCGGCCTACGTGCCGGCGTCAGGCGTCGTCTGCCGTCCTTAGCGAAACCTTAGCTAGGCTCGAGCCGCTTCCACATCACCTAGCCCAAGCCATAGCGGTAGCCGCAGCGAGCCTAGGTCATCAGTAGTTCCCCGCCTTCCGCGCGCACACCGTCGCGGACAGATCGGTCCTCTGCGGTAGAAAGAAAAAAAAAAGCGGCCGACTTTGCCAATACCCCCTGTCCTTTTGTTGCATCAACCCGCGGTGCCTTTTGGGCCCACCGTCAGCCGCAGTGTCTGTTTTGCAGAAACCCCCTCGCTGCTTCAAACACTCAACCCGCGCTCCCTGGCTTCCCCACGTGGCACGCCCCCGGTGGCGCGCCCGCGTGTGGACCCTGAGGTCGCCTGCCCACTGTCATTCGCTTATTGGTCATTCATGAAAAACCCTCTCTTGGCGCTGGGTCCAGTCAGCAGGGAGGACCCACTCGTCTGTGTCTGAGGCTAGACATGGACTGGGTGACAAAAGTATTTCCGAAATCTGTGTTAAATTCAAATCTTTTCTAATTAATTCAAATTCAAATATAATTCTGTTTTTAAATAACTTTTCAAATATAAACCCAAATAATACAAATAATATATGTTTTCAAATCAGAAAAAGATGAGGAATTCAAATATGCAATCCAAAATATATTTTGAACATTTAAAATTGCAAGTTGATTTAAATTACAATAAAAATGCCCCTTTGACTTCAATAATTAATAACTTTTGTTTTATAACTCCAAATTTAATAAATAATATGTCTAAAATGTTTAGCTCGACGAGACCTTTCTGTTTATGCATTCCATGGTTTGTTTTGAAGCATGCATCATATAAATATATTGTGGACAGCAACTTAATTGTGAATAAAAAGGGGCCAAAACTAAATAAAATGTTTATTCTTGTGTTCCACACTCACCCATGCCATGCTACTTTATTGCCATGCAAATTGTGCATCATTCATCATGGCATGATTGTTTGCTTGATGCATTTTATTCATATGCTTGCGCACTTTATTTATGTTGGCCCTTGTTTGTTTGGTTCTTCTTCGAATAGACGCTGAGCAGGGGATATATCAAGAGAACCAGGAGCACTACCTAGATCCATCCTTTGCTTCAACTGAGCTGCCAGGCAAGCACTACCACATGCTTGCATACATACAGTACCTATTGCCTCTATCTTATTCTTGCATCATTGAGTCGCGGTTGCATTAAATTGAATCCCAAGTATTGCATAGCCTTTACTTTTAAACCCCACCGAAGCTTGTTCCTCCATCCCATGAGCCATTACTACAGGAGTTGTTTGAGCCATGCGAGTCGAGAAACATGTGTAGGGTATGTGAGTGTCTGATGGATAAAGAGGTACCTAAACAACTTAACCTGAGTAGTAATGGGATAACTAATGAAAGTGGCATCGGTGAGCCATATTCGCTATTTGGTTTTCAGGCTCACTTGTGTCCGTGAAGACCCTCGAGTACTTGATTCTGTTCCAAGAATATTCGCTATCCACATCCGGAGGCCTTATGGACCCCCCAGCGAGCTTGATTCATTCTTATTTCTTGAGGGCCACAAACTAGTTTGAGGATTTATTTTACTATCCTATGCCATGCTTTACTGCTTTAATTTAAGATTGTGCAAGGTAATGCACCTTTGTCTTGTTAGGTCCGTGACCCGTTTTTGTGTCGACAAGCCCAGTCACACTTCGGGTTCCCGATCGTTCTGAGCCGCTCCTAAACCTTGAGACCGTCTGAGTCAGCTAACCGTTGCGGGTAGCTCAATGGGGTGGCCCCTGAAATATTTCTGAATCCTGCGATCGCTTTGTCGTGATCGCCTCGTTGGGTTTTGATTTGGTTTTTCCGAGGCATATCGAGTGTGTGTTGCTATTTGTGCACCTGCGGGTAAAACTTTCGAAAGCCGTGTCGCGGTTATGGACGACTTGGAGCACAGTTTCTCGATCATAGACAAGAATAACTAAAGTACCGCTTTGAATTTGACTAGACTAGGTACCTGACTAGTAAATAGTGCAATACTCACGGAATGGATAATAAAACTGCCAACGGATGGGGTCGTTAAATCCGCTTCCTCGTCGATGGCGAGGAGGATGGATCTGTGGACATTACCTTTATAAGCTGTTATAGCTGTTGTTATTAATTCACGGACATCCGTCTATCTACGGTTAGGCGGATGGTTAGCGTATCTATAGAATTGCTAGGGTTTATCTTTTTGCAATTCGTCACCCAGGTTGTGTCCCCTTTAGAGGCATAAAGACTTCTGAGTACCCCTAGGGTCTCACACGATAAATTATTGGTTCGAGATGAGCGGTACACTCACAAGATGGATCTTGGGTGGAAGAGACAGACGATGTGGGCAACGATCATTGGTGTAGAGATTCCGGGAACGGGGATCCATGAGATCTGTGCGGGATGTGCTTATTTATGGGGCATCTTATGCCGATTTGCTTCTTATCCGTACTCGGATTTTGTCTTCCGCTTCCGCTTGATACTCTGTTGATTGATGTATGAGGAGATATCCTAAACTATTATATCTATCTAGGATATTTGGATCTTGCCGTATGGCGTTGCTATATTCCTTTCTTTTTAGATGGAATGGCTCGATGTACTATTGTATGGTGGCTTGCATACATACTCATTTGTGTATGTAGTTGATCCCTTCGCTTTGCCGATTACGCCCGTTCTTGTCCCGATGTTTGGAAATGGTTGGGACGGCGAAGGTCTACTGTGAGTGGCATTTGGGCCCCACCGTACTATTTCAACCATTTACGATCATCCAGGCTTGTACTAGGAGCGTAATTCACGAGGTAGTTAAAATTGGTATCGAGCCATCCCGACCTTCGTGGTCTCAGCCAAATGGTCGTTGTGCATCTAGCAAATATTTTTGGTAGTTATGTATACTAGGGAAAAACAAAACGCGAGAGTAGGACTGCTTCCACTTTTCTTCTTACCCAACCACCCACCCTTTTCTGGTAAGGAAGTGTAACGTTTTCAATCCTCTTCTTAAAATTCAAACTAGGATTCACGTGTTCTGGGTTTCCGTAGTACCATAGAAAGTGTGTGTGTGTGTGTAATTCCTTGTCTATCTGTTGCATCCTTTTGTTATCACAATCTGCCTTTGGTTATCAACTGTTGGTACGTTCCATATCGACAGGCTTTTGAAAACCGGCGCGATCTATCTGACTCCTTGTTGACCGGTGCCATCTTCTTAAAGGGTGCTCTTCTGTGCAGGCATCTGATGCTAATCCCTATCTTCTAAGTGATTTTGCGCATCTATCGGTATTTTAATGCCGAAAAATGCGGAAATTTTTCTTTGATCCATCTGTGTTTCCACACTCCTTTTCAGTCGTGTGTGAAACATTATCTATCTCTCTTTTATCAGCATGTCCATGCTAACTCATTCTTTTGTCACCGGCGCTAAATCCTAGAGTTTCTTTTCATCTTTGGCAATCCGAAGTTTCTCAAGGCACTACGGCGGTCTATCATCTGTTCATCATGCTGCACATCTTTTTCAGCTCCATATCTGCACATCTTTTTCGTCTCTGATAGCTCATACCATAAGCAAAGCTATATCATCGTTTCTTGTCCAAGATCTCTTTATCTTTGTAACCGGTGACCCAATCGACAACGTGAACCAGGTGACATCTCTTTCTTCCGAAGGACTAGATAATCTATTCTTCCAGTGCATCTTCTTCAATTCTGGAATTAGCAAATCCATTGTTAATTCCATCCTTCATCTTCAACCAATCCGGAGTTGTTCCTTGTTGGCAGGTTATCATCGTCGTTCCGCTAAAGTTTTTCCTCAAGACTGCTAGATCTCTCTCAATCATTTCAAGAAGAACATGGAGTTCTTTTCACCTCTATCTCGTTAAGTGATCTTTTGGAACCCTCTCGTTCTATCATCTACGCTCAATCCACCGGAGGCCATGAAGACTTTTCAGATCTTTCGTAATCCTTCTGTGCAAGTGGTGCTATCTTTTTCTTTATCTGTGGAATCTTGCAGTTGTCTCCGTGATCTTCCTTCCTATCTTTCCGGTGGCTTGGTACTTCCGACATGACGACCACATCATCACCTTATCTATCTTGGATCCGGTCAATCGTTGCATCTACCCTTGTTTTCTAACGGAGTTCCATGAGTTATCCTTGTCAATACCTTCAGTCTGTTTCGGTAGTGGGGTTGCATGGTTTTCTTATTCATGTGCGGAGTAATGCTTTGAGTGCGGGATGGAGTAGCTACCATACCACTACTCTTATCATTCGCTCTTGTACATTGAATTGGTGAATTAATGTGATCTCGCTCATCCCACGGAAGTTAGAAGTGGCCTTTATCCCTTGATACTTTACTTCCGTCCTTGTCTTCCCGGAGTGCTCTCTCGAAGAAAGTAATCAATAATCTCTCGATGATGATCTATCTTTTCTACACGGAGCAAAATCTTCAATTATCTGGTGGAAACAAACGCAAACTCTTTTCTGTCCTCATCTTTCTACCGGTGCTTTACATCCCCAAACAAGATGAAAGGAACCTATCCCCCATGATCTATCTTCACATCCATCTCTGGAAGTTATATCCGCGCACCTCAATTGCGTGATCCTTGGTTCTTACCGGCGTAAGAAGACTCTAATCCGACGATGTCTAACTAGATCTTTCTGATGATATCAAGGGACTCTATTGTTTGAAGGCAATATTGTTTCCGAACTTCAATTCTCAAATCCGAGAGAAGGTACTATGCTATTGTCATAGTGGTTCAAACCTCTCCAATCTAGCTCTTTCCTTCCGGCGACACAAAGTTTTCATCCTCTCTAGTATCAGTAAATCTTTAATCTTAACGGCGTATCTTTTCTTTATCCATGTCACATCATCTTGTCCTTTCTTTCACAAGGGGTTCTTTTCCTTTATCATGTTTCTTGAGAAAACTGGAGCTTTGTCCATCCTATCCTTCTTGTCTCGCGTCAATCCTTCAATTCGTCTAACCGTTGTTTCTCAAGCAAAACGCTAGACTCGCAACAAGTCTAGCAAGTTTTGCAAGGTGTAGTGGTCGCACCTTTCCGTTGTTCATCACCTTGGGAATGTGAGGGTCACCTTCGTTCCGGACACCCGTCTCTCCTTGTGTTGTTTTCTTTTTCCTAGAATCTCGGGGCGAGATTCCTGTTTAGTGGGGGAGAGTTGTAGCATCCCAATTGTCTAACAATTGCAATGCTACTAGCCTAGCCTAGATATATGCTACTTCAAATATATGTAATTGTTGCATCATCATTATATCATGCTCATGTCATCATGCCTCCTTGCATTTGAGCATCATATAAAACCCTTTTTGTTTTGGTTCTTCTCTCATATGCATTGTTAATTGTATTTGCCTCTTGATATTGTATTTGGTTCTTGATATATTGTTTAATGCCCAAGTTGAGTTGGGGGCATATCTCTTATTAACTCCACCACCTTTCTTTCACCACCTTATAATTCCACCATCCAACCAAATATGAGCTTTGCACTTTATTTGGGTTTTTACCTCTAGCTCATGTGGGTTGGGATGGATCCAATTCTTTGCCACATGCTCTCATCTTGGCATCATGTTGTTTTCACAATATTGGTTCATGAGAGCCACATGGCCACCTTTGCATGCCTTGTGAGTGGAACCTTTCTCCTAGCTTCCATATGGTTCATCATGGAATGATGCTAATGTTGGAATATTTTGGGACTATTGATCATCTAGTGGGACATACACACTAGCATGTTCCATCCTATTTCAAACATGGCTATCTCCATCTATTCCACTTGGAATTCTTTCTAAATTCCTTTGCTTGGGCCTTACTCCAATTTTTGAGCATGCATAATAAAAATGCCATGAAATAATATTGTTTTCACAAGAATCAACATGGCATTAAATGTTTTGCATGGGCCATGCAAGAACCATCTTTTGCTAGCTTTGCTTTTTATTTGCATTTTGAGTAGATCTTTTATAAAACCACATCACCTTGTCCTCTTTTTCCTAGTCTTGATCTTGTTGGGGTTTGGTTAGTGCTTGGATTGATCTTGACAAAGGGACACCCTAGCAACTAACCTTCCCCCTCTCTTCAAACCCTAAACCTACCTCTCCTCTCTTTACCATCCCCTCTAAACCTAGCTCTAAGCTAAACCCAAACCCTAAGCACCCCCCTCTTTCTCTCCTCCTTCTAAGCCGAGCCATCCCACCATGGCATACCCTAGCTACCCTCCTCCACCACACAAGCCCTGGCCGAGGCTCCCTCTAACCCTACCCGAGCCATACCCCTCTCCCTCCTACCCTAGCTCCAACCCTAGACCCGATCCACACCTCTCCCTCTCTTGCTCCTTCCCTCCAACCCTAAGGCAAACCCCAGCCCGAGCCACACCCTCCTACCCGAGCCTATCTACCCCCGAGCCTCCTCTCTCTCTAGCTCTCTCTCTCCCTGCCCAGAGGACCCCCCACACCGAGCCTCTCCCTGCCTCCTTGCCTACCCCACCCCTGCAGTCCCCCCCTACACCTGCTCCTGCCCGAGCACGTGAGCCGGAGGAGGAGAAAAAGGTGGCACCGAGGCCACCTTTTCCATCTACCCCTCCCCCACGGCGTCCTCCCTCTCCCTCCTTTTCCACCACCACACGACACCCCTCTGCCTCGCCCAGATCTGGCCCAGGACGCCTCTCTCCTTCTCCTCCAGCCACCAGCCACCCCATAGGCCTTAAAACCTTCGGCCTCACTGTTCTCCCTCTACCAGCCGGTGGCGTGGCGCTCCTGGTGTCGGGAAGCTCACGGTAAATCGATTGCATCGTCGCTGCTGTCGCAGAGGAGGAGCACCGAGCGAAGAACACCGCCAGCCTTGGCAAAACCCTAGAACGCCGTCTGCGTCTGCGTCGCCGATCGTCGCCGCCAACCCGATCCAACGCCTCCGACCGCCTCGTGAGCCTCTTCCTCCGACATGGTCGCATCTTCGTAACCCCTATCTCGCCGGACCTTGCGCGTCGAGCAGCCTCTCAGGCGCCGCGTCGCGTCGTCTGCCGTCCCAGCCGCAGAAACCTTAGCTAGGCTCGGCCGCTTCCTGTCACCTAGCCCAAGCCACCGTGTAGCCGCCAGCCATGAGCCCTAGGTCGCAGTTCGAGCCTCGCCCGCGCCACACAGCAACATGATCGGTCCTCTGCGTAGCGTGGAAGAAAAAACGATGCGGCCGCACTTTTGCAATACCCCCCTTTTGTTGCATCAACCCGCGGTGCCTTTTGGGCCCACCGTCACCGAGGTTGTCTGTTTTGCGAAACCCTCGCTGCTTCAAACACTCAACCAGCGCTCCTGGCTTCCCCACGGCACGCCCCGGTGGCGCAGCGTGTGGACCACGAGGTCGCCTGCCCACTGTCATTCGCTAGGTTGGTCACCATGAGAAAACCCTCTCAGGCGCTGGTCCAGTCAAGGGAGGACCCACTCGTCTGTGCGAGGCTAGACATGGACTGGGTGACAAAAGTATTTCGAAATCTGTGTTAAATTCAAATCTTTTCTAATTAATTCAAATTCAAATATAATTACATTTTTAAATAACTTTTCAAATATAAACCCAAATAATACAAATAATATATGTTTTCAAATCAGAAAAGATGAGGAATTCAAATATGCAATCAAAATATATTTTGAACATTTAAAATTGCAAGTTGATTTAAATTACAATAAAAATGCCCCTTTGACTTCAATAATTAATAACTTTTGTTTTATAACTCCAAATTTAATAAATAATATGTCTAAAATGTTTAGCTCGTGAGACCTTTCTGTTTATGCATTCCATGGTTTGTTTTGAAGCATGCATCATATAAATATATTGTGGACAGCAACTTAATTGTGAATAAAAAGGGGCCAAAACTAAATAAAATGTTTATTCTTGTGTTCCACACTCACCCATGCCATGCTACTTTATTGCCATGCAAATTGTGCATCATTCATCATGGCATGATTGTTTGCTTGATGCATTTTATTCATATGCTTTGCACTTTATTTATGTTGGCCCTTGTTTGTTTGGTTCTTCTTGAATAGGCTTTGGCGGGGATATATCAAGAGAACCAGGAGCACTACCTAGATCCATCCTTTGCTTCAACTGAGCTGCCAGGCAAGCACTACCACATGCTTGCATACATACAGTACCTATTGCCTCTATCTTATTCTTGCATCATTGAGTCGCGGTTGCATTAAATTGAATCCCAAGTATTGCATAGCCTTTACTTTTAAACCCCACCGAAGCTTGTTCCTCCATCCCATGAGCCATTACTACAGGAGTTGTTTGAGCCATGCAGTCGTAGAAACGACATGTGTAGGGTATGTGAGTGTCGATGGATAACGAGGTACCTAAACAACTTAACCTGAGTAGTAATGGGATAACTAATGAAAGTGGCATCGGTGAGCCATATTCGCTATTTGGTTTTCAGGCTCACTTGTGTCCCGTAAGACCCGAGTACTTGATTCCTGTTCCAAGAATATTGGCGCTATCCACATCCGGAGGCCTTATGGACCCCACAGGCGAGCTTGATTCATTCTTATTTCTTGAGGGCCACAAACTAGTTTGAGGATTTATTTTACTATCCTGTACCTATGCCATGCTTTACTGCTTTAATTTAAGATTGTGCAAGGTAATGCACACTGTACTGTTTAGGTCCGTGACCCGTTTACGCTGTATCGACAAGCCCAGTCACACTTTCGGGTTCCCGATCGTTCTGACCGGCTCCACAAACCTTGAGACCGTCTCGAGTCAGCTAACCGTTGGTAGCTCAATGGGGTGGCCCCTGAAATATTTCTGAATCCTGCGATCGCTTTGTCGTATTGCCTCGTTGGGTTTTGATTTGGTTTTCGAGGCATATCGAGTGTGTGTTGCTATTTGTGCACCCTGCGGTAAAACTTTCAAAGCCGTGTCCGCGGTTATGGGCGACTTGGAGCACGATTTCTCGATCATAGACAAGAATAACTAAAGTACCGCTTTGAATTTGACTAGACTAGGTACGACTAGTAAATAGTGCAATACTCACGGAATGGATAATAAAGCGCCAGCGGATGGGGTCGTTAAATCGCTTCCTCGTCGATGGCGAGGAGGATGGATCTGTGGACATTACCTTTATAACTGTTGTTATTAATTCACGGACATCCGTCTATCTCGGTTAGGCGGATGGTTAGCAATATCTATAGAATTGCTAGGGTTTATCTTTTGCTGCAATTCGTCACCCAGGTTGTGTCCCTTTAGAGGCATAAAGACTTCTTGAGTACCCTAGGGTCTCACACGATAAATTATTGGTTCGGATGAACAGGTACACTCACAAGATGGATCTTTGGGTGGAAGAGGCAGACGATGTGGGCGATCATTCGGTGTAGAGATTAGGAGCGGGGATCCATGAGATCTGTAGGCGGGATGTGCTTATTTATGGGGCATCTTATGCCGATTTGCTTCTTATCCGTACTGGATTTTATCTTCCTTAGCTTGATACTCTGATTGATGTATGAGGAGATATCCTACACTATTATATCTATCTAGGATATTTGGATCTTGCCGTATGGCGTTGCTATATTTCCTTTCTTTTTAGATGGAATGGCTCTGATGTACTATTGTATGGTGGCTTGCATACATACTCATTTGTGTATGTAGTTGATCCCTTCGCCTGCCGATTCGCCGCCGTTCTTGTCGATGTTTGGAAATGGTTGGGACGGCGAAGATCTACTGTGAGTGGCATTTGGGCCCCACCGTACTATTTCAACCATTTCTGATCATCCAGGCTTGTACTAGGAGCGTAATTCACCGAGGTAGTTACATTATGTCATACATATATTTCGCTAACTTCGGTGGTAACAGGGTGTTCACCGCCGACTAAAAAATTATGCGTTATGGAGCATCTTCACAAATAATTGCTTTGTTAAGTACCCCTATACAAGTCCGTTTTTAGCATCTCATGTTCTTGATAGACCCAGTATTCCAAACAACAATTAGACTATCTCGCTTGTGCATCATCTCGATCAGATAGGTCTCGGCTTAATTAACCCATCATCAACTGCGGCGCGGTAAGGTGAGGGTAACCTCCATGTTGATGCTATTAGAAGAATTTAAATTTAAATTACCATATCGTTGCCGCGCGCTGACGCTGACGTGGTTTTGCCATCGTTAATTACTCATACTCTTCACAAAACTAAAATATCTTATATTTTAAAACAGAGAGAGTAATGAACATGGATAAGATAGAGAACATTCACTACGCCGACGGCTTTTACCTGTCGGTATATGTCAAATTGCCGTCGGCGTAGGTCTATGCCGACGGCGGCCATCGGCGTAGCCCCGTCGGCTGGCCTAGACTAATTTGCTGTCGGCGTAGGCTTCTACCGAGCGTTAGGATACGCAGACGGCTTAGCCGTCGGCCTAGTTTTTTTATTTAAAAAATTAATTAATTTTCTTTTCCAATTCTTTTGAATTGTTTAACTTGTTAATCTCACAAACAATTTTTTTAAATCTAAGTATGCTTAATCAACTTCCCAATCGGTCACCCATCTTAGCACTACTCCTAGCCTAGCACACTTAATTTCTCTCTTCCTTCCGGATGAGCTTTCGATAAATGAATTAGACCTTGTTAATAATACTGTCATATCAATCCTATTAACCCTTAGATCATAGTGTCATGCATCTTTATTTTAAACTTTCAAACAATTATTCAAGTAAAAAAAATGAATAAATAATAATAATCTTGAATTCAAATGATAATAAAATAAATATTTTTTCTATTTAATATGGAATAATTCATATCTTTAAATCCGTAAATCGAAATCAGACAAATAATATATCTAAATCGATCAAAAAAATGCAAAGAATCCAAACATGACATCCATATCATATTTTTAATCATGCATCATGTATATTTAAATAAAATTTATTTAATAGTGTTTAAATCTTCAAAAAATCTTATTATGAGTGTAAAAATGGTTAAAACGGCGGGCATCAAGATTCTTACCTATGTGATAATACTCACTAAACTTGCATTGGATTCTGAAAAAATATCATATTGTGAGTCTAAAACTGACTTTAAAAAAATCATGAGCATTAAATCATATACCTATAGTTCAAATCAGACCCACTTCCTACTGATTCGGCAGATATTTGTATTTTTCACCAGGGGAGAAAGAAAAGGTTTGTGATAACTTGATTGGGATATTGTCCATGTAAGATGGTCTACTATTTTTGAAAAATAGGATGATACCATTTTGAAACTGTCATTTGGTGCTTGCTTCACAAAACGCCCCGTGTTTTGCGCTCAGAAAATAGAAAATAGATTTTCCATACGACAAAAAGGAAAACTTCCTCCTGCAACATTATTTTCCATCACATGGTGCACATGCGTGCACAATATGGGCACAGTATCATAAACTATGCTCTGATTCTAGCCATAACATTGGTCATTTGACCCGAAAGCCAGGAAATCTCGAATATGATAGGTCATTTTGTGATGGTTTTTTTTAAACATAATTAATTTACCAAGTTTGCTATTTTTCCTTACAACTATGTCACATAATATGACACCACGCGAAAGATTTACATTGTTCAGATCGTTTTTAAATTTCTTATGCCCGTTTCAAAATTTTCCTGTTTCAAACTATGATCAAAACGGCGGGCATGAAGATATGTGATGAGCCTCGCTAAAACTTGCATTAGATCTCTGAAGAAACATCATATTGTGGGTCTAAAAATTATTTTTTAAAAAAATCATTTTCATTAGATCATGTACCTATAGTTCAAACCGGACCCACTTCCTACCGATTTAGTAAACATTTGTCTTTTTCACCAGGGGTGGAAGAAAAGGTTTGAGATACCCCGGTTGGGACATTATCCATGTAAGATGGTCTAATATTTTTAAAAAATAGAATAGTACCATTTTGAAACTGTTATTTGGTGCTTGCGTCACAAAACGCTCTGTTTTTGCGCTCAGAAAATAGAAAATAATTTTACCGTACGACGAAAAGGAAAACTTCCACCTGTAACATTATTCGTCATCATATGATGCACATGCGTGCACAATATTGGCATTATCACAAACTATGTCCTGATTTTAGCCATAACATTGGTCATTTAACCCGAAAGGCAGGAAACCTCGAACATGATAGGTCATTTTATGAAGGTTTTTTTAAACATAATCAATTTACCAAGTTTGGTATTTTTCCTTGCAACTATATCATATAATATGACTCCACGTGAAAGATTTACATTGTTCGGACTGTTTTTGAATTTCTTATGTCCGTTTTAAAAAAATTCCGTTTCAAACTATGGTTAAAACGGCGGGCATGAAGATATGTGATGGGCCTCGCTAAAACTTGCATTGGACCTCTGAAGAAACATCATATTGTGAGTCTAAAAATGATTTTTTTAAAATCATGAGCGTTAGATCATGTATCTGTAGTTTAAACCGGACCCACTTCCTACCGATTCGACAGACAATTGCCTTTTTCACCAGGGATGGAAGGAAAGGTTTGAGATACCCTAGTTGGGACATTGTCTATGTAAGGTGGTCTAATATTTTTAAAAAATAGGATGGTATCATTTTGAAACTGTCATTTGGTGCTTGCTTCACAAAACGTTTTTTGCGTTCAGAAAATAGAAAATGTGTTATACAAACATATAATGTTTTTATATTTTGTTTAATAAAAATATGTAATATTTGAGTTCAGTTAGATAGATCTTATTTTTCTGCAAATTTTGATATATTATATGTATTTTTCTAAATTAGAATAATTTAGTTATGATTTTTCTAGTATTAAATGACAAAAGGAGAAAATAGCTATGCGGACAGCTTTGCGGTCGGCATAGGTGTGAAAACTAGGCCAACGGCTTTGTCATCGGCGTAGCATTCACGCCGTCTCCATTGCCGTCACAGCCTATCTAATACGCCGACGGCCCGTCTACGTCGATAATGTTTTTTGACAGTGTCGACGGCCAGTTTGTTGGTCCGCCCGGCTCGTGCCTCTACGCCGACGGTCCCGACATTTGGCCGTCGGAGATAGCCTTTGGCGCCTGGAGCTTTCCTGTAGTGAGAACCGCCGCCTCTGGATTAGAACTTGCAGTTGCGGATGAGACGTGACGTCCGCCAAGACGATTGAAACTTGCCAACTTGGAGATGGGTTCTGACGTGACGCAAGGACCCAATTGCCGGTAAAGCGCTTATCCTGCTTATTACGTCTATAGTACGCGGTGAATCTAATTATTCTTGGGTAATAATATACGTAGTTTCCCAACTTAGCACACTAGCTAGCCAGGAGTCTTTATCGAAAAAAAGAGCAGACTAGGAAGTACGTCTAGCCTCTGAAGTAACTGTCGTCCGATCTCAACCACCTCCATCTTCTTCCTGTGTTTCTTGAAGAAGGCATCCGTCTGCCTCACAAAAAATAAACATGTACTCTAGTGAGTACATTTCAGTCAGGATCATCGAAAGAGAAAACTATTCGGCCGAATCTCAGACTCTGAATTCAACACATGGACCTGTAGCTCACAGATAGACGATCCTTTAAGAAAACGGAGTAGCTGCAGGCCAGTGGAGATGGAATCATGCAAGTAGTCAATGAGCAACTCAGCAGGGGAACCGATCTAATGGCCAGCAGTGTTAGCGCAGTAACATCAGAAACTGTTTCAGGATCACATGATCGGGACGGACGTGCTGCTCGATTATCTACTCTAGCTGGCAAACGATTTGTGACCGTAATTGCACACACCTGTATGGCTGCCAGGGTTTAGCTTGAAGCCTTGGATCACTCTTGGCTGACCTGGAAAACTACCGCAAGCTCACAACCGCTCGTGCGTCTACCCATCTGCGCTACTGCTCACTGCATTTCTCTCCACGAGTTGGGTAAAACTTCCAGATGATCCAGATGCGTCTGTCTACCTAGCAGTAGCAGCGCGTACGGCTTCTCAGAGGAAGCAACCCGGAGACCGTAGACGCCATCTCGACAGCGACGCATGACACTTGGAGTTGGAGACGTCGTCTTCTTTGCAGAAAAATCTGCACGTCCACGTTCACATCAACTGATCAACGGCATATTGCTGATGTTATCTTTGGGCTGCTATTCTCCGTACTGTAACAGGGGTGCAGAGGACCGTTCCATTTTTGTAGTTTAATCAATGGGAAATTTGTCCGGTGCCGACCTGTCCCAATTTCGAAGCATTCCAGCTACACGGCTACACCTCTTGTCTTCTCGACACGCTACATAAGCTGGCGACACATCTTTGGCAGCTACGCGTACGTGGAAGATCAATAGTTTTAGGCTAATGATCGAACCTCTCTATCGAAGAGCGAATTAGCAAAAGAAAGAAAATGACGGGGCTGACACGTACGGACATACTTCCTCTGTTTCAAAATATAAGATGTTTTAGCTTTACGAAGCTAATGTATCTAGACCCTTTTAGTACGTAAGTACAGAGAGCTTCGAAGTGAACCTACAGACTAAAAGGGGTCTAAATTTATTAGCTTCACAAAACTAAAAATCTTATATTTTGAAACGGAGGGAGTAGTAAATTTGTACTGAACACGATTTTTTGCTTGGCACGTGATTCACAAAAAATCTCTATTGTTTAACTTTCCCAGCATAAAAAGAATCTCAAGTAATACCTCCAAAATAAACCACACTATATGTTGCACAAACCTCTCTTCATCTCTTCAGTTAAAAGTTTCTCAAGGTTTCCTATTTGGTGCCTCAATATCATAAAAAGTATCTTCCTTGCTAATCTTTGCATCACACAACCCTTTATGATATTATATACTAGTTTCATCGGTAATCCAACTTTTATCTTAAAGGAATGACAATTTTTATGTTAGAAATTCAAAGACAAATTAAAAAGAAAAGGCCATCGAGTTAGGAGAAAAATTGGACCAACCACAAAAATGTTACCATTGAATAATAACGGTTTAGCACCTTCGCAACACATGAGGTCCATTTTTCTACCTCGATCACCGTTAATATACATCATCAAATGTGAGCACCTTCGCAAGCTTGCGTACGGGATCCATCATTTCGTTAGATCTTTGTTAACTACAAGTTCACCATATTTTTTATTAAGACGTATATTAATTCCTAACTCATTTGGCATGGTTCAATCTACGACTTGTATGGATTAGTATAATTTAAGCATGTTAAGTGCTAGAAAGTTGTAATTAGTTTGAACACCAAATGCAGTTTCTTCGGTCTACTAACATTCTCTTACATAACTTATCCTCGGGTGCAACTACTCCTAGCATGCATAAAGTCCAGTAAGAGTTGTTTGTCTTTCTAATCTCATAGAGGGTTGATATATTTCTACCATAGTAAACGGGCTTATTCCCGCTTCTTTTTTACTTTGGAGTTGACTTTATCTGCATGTTTGCATGGTACAAGACCATTAATTTAGTGCATCCGATGCTTCTTTTTGAGCAAATATTGTATATTTATTCCAATGTAATCCTCGTCCGTTCAATGCATTCCATATAGTATGTTGCCAAAGCAGCTCGGTCCACCATTTATGGAGCAAGGAAGCTATTGTGATGGTTTCATGTGATACATGTATGCTATAAGTGAATTAATTTTGTTCCATTTATTAATTTTGCAATCTGAATGAACATGCCTAATTAGTGTGTATGATTTAAAAAAATCTTGTATACAAATATATATCACCCGCCCATTGTGATTTGTATATATTTTTCTCAATCAAACTGTGTTCATGTCAAACCTACAACTAAATGAAGCCTATTATGATTTCTTAAATAATCAGTTATAATGGTTATCCCTTATGTTGAATGACGATTCATGCATTCAAAAGCTCCAAGTGACGCATTATTATGGATTGTTCTATGACTTGTATTATAGAATAAAATGTAAATGCATTTAAAGCTACCAAAAGTTACTAAGATGTGTATAAATTCTTAATGTTGTTCAACAAAAAGGTTATTCTAAAATAAAACACTAAAAGGAAACATACAAATACACTATTGGATCGATTTATCCAATCATGTGATATTGGATTGGTGCATGAGTTAGAGCTTGGATCACGGAGCCGATTGTTAACCAATATTTATTTAAATCTCTATCAATATGTGAGATATTGGAACTGCATCCTGCAGTCAAAACAAAAGATGGAACAAAAGTCTAGACCTACGATAAACTAATGTGAATTCCATGGCGAAATCAAAGACAAACAAAAGATATTTCTTAGTTGATTAAGCCATGTTAATTGTATTTCTAGAAATAATTCGGTTTGTTTCTTAATTCTAATTTACCCAAATCAGAGGAAATGTTGCAAATTGTTTAAAACACATTATGCTTTATTTTCCCTTGGGCAAAAGTGAGAAATTTACATGTGCCTGCTAGATTGGTTTAACTTTTTATTGAGAAAAACTCTGTTGGCATTAAAATGTGAAACGAACTACAAGTAATAGCGCTAAAAATTTGTGTACTTTACTTTGTATATGTAGTTTGAAACTAAAAAATGAAATACAACTGGATTCTATGGGAGTCATCGGGATTGGCTATATTTATGGAAAACTATACAGATATTAATAATACTGTTGCCATAATAAACAATATGCTTCACAACAAGAAATCTAAATAGTAATGCTGTTAATTTATTAATAATACTTAAAAATCACAAAAAGGTCAGACGTTGCTTGATCACGTGCTATTTTAGCATCAAATAGGAATATTCACAACAAAAAAGTTACCGTACTTTTGTAGCCCCTCTGTTTCAAAATATAAAATGTTTTAGCTTTATAAAATAAGTGTATATACATGAATCTATACACTAAAGTAGATCTAGATCCACTCATTTCACAAAGATAAAACATCTTATATTTTGAATATTTTGAAACATCTTACATTGCAATACTTGAGTATTTCACCAATCGGGCGTAACACACGGCGTAAGATAGGAGAAGCAAAGCTAAACTAGTACAAGCCGCGGGGGGTTCGATTAGTTGGACGCCGCTGCGGCGCGGCGCATCCTGTTCCCCCACGTCTCCCGTGGCCCCTCCGCCCCCCGCCACTGCAGCCCGGCAAGCTGCGCCTCCCAGTCCGCGAACCCCGCGCCCCACGTCGCGCGGTGTCCGGCTCCGGCACCACCGCCAGCGCCGAAGCGCAGCTGGATGTCGTAGCCCCGCCTGCGCTCGGGGTCGGAGAGCACCTCGTAGGCCTCGCGCGCCATCATGAACTGGTCGGCGCCGCCCGGGCAAGCGTCCGGGTGCCACCGCAGCGCCGCGCGCCTGTATGCCGCCTTGATCTCCTCGGGCCCCGCAGACGTCGCCACCGACAGCACATCGTACATCGTCGTCTTCGCCGCCGTCGCGGGTCTCTCCGGCGCCGCCGCCACGGCCGACACCCTCACCCGCGCCCGCCGCTGGCACTTGACTCCTCCCGGGAACACCGAGGACCTCGCGCACACCGCGCTCATCTCTATAAATTTATAATCAATGGTTGCTACGACCAGTCGGCCACCAGAAAACTGAAGAATGACGGATGGATGGACGTGTAAGCTAAGGCTTGCTTCTCGCGCTTGAAGTTGGAACCTGTAAGCTAAAAGGCTTGATTCTACTTTTTGCACGCGACAGGGCGGTGGTTATATAGTGCCGAGGGGCGAGGGATGAGGGATGCGTGTGGCGGCGTGGGCTTCTGGAAGAGATGGACGCAAGACGAAGACCCATGGGCTCGTCGCCCACGGGAAGCGCCATCTCTCTCGCTGTTCGTGTCTGTTAATTATCACCACTAATTAATTACCGTCAAGTTGGTGTGTTGATCTCGGCTTCTAGTTCGTCTTCAGATGTCAACTGGTTGTTCTATATTACTCGTGTACTTTCTTTTAGCTGAGTTGTAGATTACTGGAACGTGGTCAGATCAAGCTGAGGGGGACAGACACTACGTCGTCGTTTCTGGCTGGGTTTTTTCTACGTGGACAACTTACTCGCTGACCCAGCTGGAGTTGCTCCGATCCGGTCTGGTAATTGGTAAACATGGTCGGCCAGTCGGATTGCGAGCCGATACCGCTCACGTGAGGTGCAAGCGCCGCCTGCGTGAAGGCCCGCTCCAGGTACGATTAAACCAGCTGAAAAACCATTGGGTTTTTTTCCAGCATTTTGCCATCTTAATTATTCATGTCGCATCTACAATTCTACATGGATAAGTTCACCTTTGTAAAACCGCCTACTACCTCTTTAAAGTTTAAGGTTTTTTTTAAATCAAGGTATGAAAAGTTCGACCTAACTTTTAGAACAAACTGTTAAGAACTATAATATCATATAGATATCATGTAAAAATATGTTGAAAGAAGTCTATAACCCACATAACTATTAGATTTTGGATGAAGCACCCCTTAACTATAATCTATAAACTAGCTCACCTAGCCTCCCCCCACCCACCCCCACCCCACAACTATTCAATACCGGGTAATTGAACCCATGCCCCCATCTAAGTTGTTATGGCAACGGTTTTGTTAACGCTGTGGGTGGTTTCATAAGGTTGACTCTAGAAGTGGCTCATGGACGTGCTTCTCCAGTAGCTTCAGTCTGGCCGTAGGCTATCAGGCGTGCCTTTGCTGCGACCAGCCACCCGGGCTGGGGCATGAACGAGGTGACTAGCGAAGGGCACCGAGGCATTAGTGTCGAGGTCCAGCAGCCGCTCGGCCAGCACTTTCGGCAAGTTGTATCGGTGTGCGCACATGGTGTGGCTTTCGATCGGGAGATCGCGTACACGTACACCTTGAACATAAAGCCGTTGTGGTTGATGAATACTGAAGAACAACAGCCATCCATGTCGAGCAGTTTGGTCATAAGAGGGGACCGGGACGGGAGGCGGCCACGATCATCCTCGAGTAGCGATGAATCTAGTCGACAAGCTCATCACACAGTCGAACTGGACACCTTTGGTCGCACTCAATGCTGGTAACTAGTCGTCACGGTCTAACTCGCATACCGGCCTCGAGGCAATGCTGGTCCTAAGCACTCAGTAGCGGGGCCTCCTCGCTGCTTGTCGCTCTGGGGGTTAACGAGCCCTCTCTAGTGCAAAACTGCTCTCCTGGGCTCGGCAGGTGATGGCCAAGCTTGCTGATGCGGTGGGGGAACGAAAACAAAACCACCATGCAAAACTGCTCTCCTGGGCTCAGGGGTCAAATACCGGTATTGGATAATTGTGGGGGCTAAATGCTCTAGTTTAATGTTGAGGGGGCGGATCCCTAAACCCAATGGTTGTGGGAGTTATATGAACTTCTTTCAAAATACATTTCATGATGTATCAAAGGGTATGGATTTCGTATTGTAAATATTAATATTTTTTCTAAAGATTTGATCAAACTTTACGTAGTTTGACTTTTGAAAAGGAGGTAGTATAACTTAGAATGTGTTTGGTTGGCCAAAAATTCATTTTTCGCATCCGGCATGAAGAATTTGGTGTATTTGGCTGCACACAACAAGGAATTTCTGCATTGCACGGGTCTTAAAGCACCTCTCAACCTGACTCCGGAGGAACGACCGAATCTGCCGTTTCCACTGAGCCAACTTCTTCTCGTGCTCGCTAGGTAAAAGAAAGCACGCGCCCGTCGAGAAAGAGACGGAGAGAGCTCGCCCACGTCCGTAAAATTCCGGTGGTAGAAATTGGGTCACCTCTCGCTTATATACACCGCTGTCTCACCTTCGAATCCCATGCAATTATTTTTCCCTTTCGAGCTCTCCCTCCAAGGAAGAGTCTTCACCGACGAGCAGTTAAGCGGCGTCGTCTTCTCCAGACGGTGGAGGTCCGCCACGGCAAGTCTTCTTCCACCACTTCTCCGAGATGTCGTCTTCCTCGTCCGATGTTCAAATTGATGTAAGTAACATCTAACCCTAGATGTGATAGTTTAGATCTAGTAGCATGTTGTCGCTCATAGTAGATCTTTAGGTTGTATGGTAAATTTTGCATCTCTTGCTTCATCATGTAGTGCGGGAAAGATCTAGATGATAGTGTTGGTCGCGCTAACTGATGTTCATTGTTGTGTAGTCCATGTATGAGGGCGATAGTTGGTACGACGATTGGTTATAAATATATAGTTCTTCTTCTTATACCAGTTATACCCTTAGACATGACAACAGGTAAGCAAGAGCAATTAACAATCTTGACACTGCCTCATTGTATCAATATGGGCTTGTTAGATTGTGAGATGTGGTTTATTTGCTTGTAGTTTGTTGGTATGTTAATTCAAAGTGTTGAATTGTTGCTTACTATGGTTCTTTGATTTGTGTCATAGGAGAAGGTTACCTCGCCTAATCTATCGGCAACCTCAGTGTCGTCTCTGCGATATGTGTCAATGTCTGATAGGTACTTCCCAATTCAGAAGAGGAACATCATCACATGACCAACTTCTTTATCCACCTTAGTCCTTAATAGGGTGTGTCGGTTGATCAAGAAGGGGATTTCGATGGATTGGGGCCTCAAAGTGAAGTACATGGAAGTTGTTGCACAAGATGTCTTTAGGTTCTATGGCCGGTGAGTTGAGGCTCTACAATCATTTGAGGCATTGAAGAGTTAGGTGGGTTCAGGTGCTGAAGATCAAAAGGCTTGAGAAAGTTTGCTGGGAGGAGACATCAACTACGATGATGGATGACGAGCACTACTATGAGCACATCAAGTTTGGATCAAATTGTCCTTATTTCACTATGTTCACTTGTTCGTAAGCTCACATATGAACAAAAACTTAACTATGTTGTCACGTAGGTTCACCCAAAGGGCATCGACTTGATCAACAAGCACATTCATAATTATGCTTAGACGACTGTAATCTACTGTAGTCGTATTCCCACAACGCCCATCACCCCTTTTGCGATACACCGTGCTCTGATGGCCCAAATATATCGAGCTCGTTGGGGAACCCCAAGAGGAAGGTATGATGAGTAATGACCCACAAGTATAGGGGGTGTATCGAAGTATTTTCGATAAGTAAGAGTGTCGAACCCAACAAGGAGCAGAAGGTGCTGGCTAGTGGTATGGATCAGGAATTCTCTGCAAATACTTAGCAAACGGATTTTTAGGGGTTTTTGATAAAGCAAGTAAACAAAGTACGAGTAAATAAAAGACAGTAGGAATAAATGCAGCAAGTGGCCCAATCCTTTATTCAGCAAAGGACAAGCCGATTGTATTACTTAAGATGACCAAACGTTCTTGAAGACACATGGGAAGACTATCAAGTGCTTTCGCTTTATATAGTTGATTAATCTTCTTTAGCTTGCTAAGTGTTGTGTGGGTGAACCCGTGCTAATGTAACGACCTTCCTAGGACTAATACATACTTGTGATTATACCCCTTGCAAACATCCGTAAGTACAAGAAAGTAATTAAGGTAGAAACCTAACCATAGCTTTAAACTCTAAGACCCTTACGTCCCTTGTACAATGGTTTTCTAACGGGGGTTTAGGTTTCTGTTACTCCGGCAACCCCTATGATTAGTAGCCAAATACACAATGCATTCCCCTAGGCCCATATATGTGAAGTGTCATGCAGTCGACGTTCACATGACACCACTAGAAGAAGTACACCACAACTTAAATAACAAACTATTGAATCTTTCTCAACGCAACTCCACTACTAACAACATGACTTCTTGTTGGAGATATGCCCTAGAGGTAATAATAAATGTAGTTATTATTATATATCTTTGTGTTTATGATAAATGTTTACATTCATGCTATAATAGTATTAACAAGGAAACCATTAATACTTGTGTGATTTGTAAACTTAATTTGAAGTCCCTAGTATGGCCTCTATACTTCACTAGCTTGTTGGTTGATTGATGATGTGGTTTCTTTGTCATGAACATTGAGATGTTATCAACAACAAGATCATATCGTTAGGAGAATGATATGGTGGACATACTCCTATAGACAAGCGTAGCATAAAGATCAAGTCATTTCAATAGTTCAATTGCTATATGCTTTCTGATACATAGTAACCTAAATTCCTTCGACCATGAGATCATGCATATTGCCTTTACTGGATGGATGCTTTGATATCATCAAACACCACACCGTAACAGGGTGGCTATAAAAGTGGCATTGGGTGTTCGGAAAGTATTGGTTGAAACACATGGATCAAGAGTGGGATTTGTCCATCCACATGACGGATAGATATTCTCTGGGCCCTCTCGGTGAAATGTCATCCAATTAGCTTGCAAGCATGTGACTTGGTCACAAGGGATCACATATCACGAAGCGAAAAGAGTACTTATCAAGAACGAGGTTGAACTAGGTATGCGAGATACCGACGATCATGACCTCGGATAAGTAACATATCGTGAGACAAAGGGAAATTGGTATCGTATGTAAGTGGTTCATTCGATCGCAAAGTAATCGTAGAAATATGTGGGAGCCATATGAATTTCCAGAGTCCTCTATTGGTTATTGTTCGGAGAAGTGTCTCGATCATGTCCGCATAATTCACGAACCGTAGGGAGACACACTTAAGGATTCGACGTTGTTTGAGTAGTTATGGTATTATGAGAAAGAGACCGAATGTTGTTCGAGTCTCGGATGGGATCCGGATATCACGAGGTGATCCGGAATGGTCCGGAGAATATGATTCATATAAGGAAAGTCCCATTTCGGAGTTGGGGAATGGTTAGTGTTTTCATCGGAACATTCTAGAAGGTCCCGGAATGTCCGCACTCCGGGGGAAGGGGTACATGAATGTGTCATTGCAAGATGGAATGATTGCATCATATACTAAGTGTTCTCGCTGTCCAAAATAAAGGGTTTATTTAATTCCTAAATTGGAAAAGTCAATCTGCCAGTTTTCGGTATTCAAGCCGATTAGGAAAGAGGAGAAGTTGAAACCGACTTGGGAGGAGTCCTCCTCCCAAGCCGGCCAGCCCTAGGCGAGTTGGGGAGGGACTCCTCCCTCCCTGGCGCGCCAGCCCTCCCACCTATAAAGGGAGGCAGGCCTCCCTCTAGAGACACACAGTTCCTATCCTCTAAACTAGAAACTAGACCTAGACCCCGGTTTAGAGCTGTTTCGGTTTAGAGCCTTCTAATTGGTTTAGAGCCCTCTAATTGGTGTGTCTAATTACTAGACCACTAATAGCCTCTCTCATAAGCTCCACCATACTCGCACCGGCTTAAGGCGAAGCCTGGGATCTCCCTCTACCTCCGTACCACGCCTTGTCTTCCGGGAATCGCGAGGAGAGTGCTACAACCTCCGCTCCTTGGAACAAGGAGAGAGGAAGGTCTTCGTCGAACGCAGTGACCGATCAAGGAGCGCTCTTGGAACGCTGGGCCGAAGGATCGTCCGCGATCTTGAGATCGGAAAGAGTACGACTACATCACCCACGAGAATCTGCTCGTTAAACACTTTGGAATCTTCGAGGGTGAGTTATTCCATCGACTCGTTGCTACAATCTAGTAGATAGATCTTGGCTTGTTTGTTTGTATGATAGAAAATTTTTGTTTTCCATGCTACGAACCCCTACAAAGGGTATCGAGCCGTGTCTATATGTAGATACATTGCAGAGTAGAACACAATGGTCATTGTGGGCGTTGATGCTTTTATTGTAGATTGCTTTGTGTGTACTTTGCATCTTGCGGTATGTTGGGATGAAGCGGCCCGGGCTAACCTTACATGACATCGTTCATGAGACTTGCTCCACGCTTAACATGCAACTTGTATTGCATAAGTGGCTTTATGGTGCTGTTTCTCCTAGCATAGTTAAGATCCAATTTACAACGGGTAATCAACAATGCTAGTATCAATGTTGTGGTTCTTGTTCGTAAGTTAGAGCGACACTTATGGAAAGCCCCAAACCACGTAAAATATGCAAAGAAAGTAGAAGCGTCTAACTTTGTTTTGCGGTGTGCGATGATGTGATATGGCCATGATTGTGATTATATTTGATGTATGCAATGTTCCTTATTGTAAGTTGGCAACGGCAGAGCCATATGGTTGTCTTTAATTTCTGTTAAGACCTGCGTGTCTATTCAAAATAGTTGTAATAGTTGAAGCTGGTGGGCGACAACCATGAAGAAGCGTCATTGACCTTGATGCTATCTGGCCGAGATGATGGAGATCATGTTCGCTTGAAGATGGAGATCGGAAGCACAAAGAAGAAAGGCCATATCATATCACATATTATGAATTGCATGTGATGTTAATCCTTTATGCATCTTGTATTGCTTAGTAGGCGACGGTAGCATTATAAGATGATCCCTCATGCACATAAATTTCAAGTTCTAAAGTGTTCACCCTTAGTATGCACCGTTGCCAAAGCTTGTCGCTCAAGCACCACGTGATGATCGGGTGTCTTTGATTCCATGGTGACTACAACGTAAGCAAGCCAGATTTGCTTATGCGGAAGCTAAGGTTTGTCTTGACGAGCCTAGCATGTACGGACATGGCCTCAGAACACGGATCGAAAGGCAAAGCATGAATCATATAGTAGATATGATGAACATGATGATTGTTCGCCATTGAAACTATATCAACTCTCGTGATGATCGGTGTTGATGTAGTGGATTTGGTCGATGTGATCACTAAAACAATGTGAGGGATGTTGTTTTGAGTGGGAGTTCACCTAGTTTAATTTCATTAATTAATTTGAACTCAATTTGTCATAAACTTAGTCTAAACTATTGCAAATATGTTGTAGATCAATGGCAGCCCTACCATCAATTTTAATGCGTTCCTAGAGAAAGAAAAGTTGAAAAACAATGGAAGCAACTTGGCGGATTGGTTCCGCAATTTGAGGATTGTCCTCACATGGTAATTTGACCTATGTGCTGGATGCACCGCTAGGTGACCCACTGATGCTACCGATGAAGTAAAGAATGTTTACCTCGCTCGGAAGAATCAGTACTCCATAGTTCGATGTGCTATCTTGTATGGTTTAGAATCGAGCTTGAGAAAAGGTTTGAAGAGTCGACCATATGATATTGTCGAGGATCTCAAATTAATCTTTGAGACTCATGCGGCAATTGAAAGTTATGAAGCTTAAAAAGTTCTTTAACCGCAAGATGGAAGAGGGTAGTCTCGGTGAGCATGTGCTTAAGATGTCCGGCACGCAAATAAACTTCAAAGTTTGGGTATAGTGATTCCTAATACTTTGGGGTTTACCGCATCCTCCAATCACTACCACCAAGTTACAAGAACTTTGTGATGAACTACAACATGCGTAACATGAACAAAGAGTTGCGTAACTATTTGCTATGTTAAAATCTGCAAGTGGAGATCAAGAAAGAGCACCAAGTGTTGATGGTCAATAAGACCACCAAATTCAAGAAAGGCAAGTCTAAGGAAGGGACACTTCAAGAAGGGTGGTAAGAAAGTTACCATACCGACGAAGAGGACCAAGGCTGGACCCAAGCCTGAAACCGAGTGCTTTTACCGCAAGGGAGAAGGTCCTCGAAGCGGAATTGCCCAAAGTACTTGGCAGATTTGAAGAACGGCAACATCAAGAAGAAAGGTATATCGATATACATGTTATTGATGTGTATCTCACTAGTATTCGTAGTAGTGCGGGTATTTGATAATGGTTCGGTTGCTCATATTTGTAACTCAAAGCAGGAGCTACGAATAAGCGGAAGCTAGTGAAGAACGAGGTGACGATGCGCGTGGGAAACGGATCAAAGGTTGATGTGATCGCGGTCGTCACACTACCTCTTCATCTACCATCGGGATTAGTTTTATACTTAAATAATTGTTATTTGGTGCCTGCGTTGAGCATGAACATTATATCGTGATCTTGTTTATTGCAGAGCTTACTTGTTTAAATCCGAGAATAATGGTTGTTCGATTTATATGAGTAATGTGTTTTATGCACATGCACCTTTGATAGATGGTCTATTCATATTGAATCTCGATAGTAGAAATACACATATTAATAACATTGAGGCTAAACGTTTGAAATCAGCGATAATTTGACCTATATGTGGCAATCGCTGTCTTGGTCACATTGGAGTGAAGCGTATGAAGAAACTCCATTCCGATGGACTTCTTGAATCACTTGATTTTGAATCACTTGAAAGATGCGAAGCATGTCTGATGGGTAAAATGACTAAGACTCCATTTTCTGGTATGATGGAGCGAAGCTACTTATTGGAAATCATACATACCGATGTGTGTGGTCCAATGAGTGTAGCATCGCTTGATGGTTATCGTTATGTTCTTACCTTCACGGATGACTTGAGTAGATATGGGTATATCTATTTCATGAAACATAAGTCCAAAACTTTCGAGAAGTTTAAGGAGTTTCAAAGTGAGGTAGAGAATCAACGTAACAAGAAGATTAAATTTCTACGTTCTGATCGTGGAGGTGAATATCTAAGTTACGAGTTTGGCGAGCATTTGAAGAAATGTGGAATACTTTCATGATTGACACCGGGAACACCACAACAGTAATGGTGTGTCCGAACGTCGTAATCGAACTCTCTTAGATATGGTTAGTTCTATGATGTCACTTAGATTTGCCACTATCATTTTGGGGTTATGCATTAGAAACAGCCGCATTCACTTTAAATAGGGCACCGTCTAAATCCGTTGAAACGACACCGTATGAATTATGGTTTGGGAAGAAACCTAAATTGTCGTTCCTTAAAGTTTGGGGATGCGAAGCCTATGTAAAGAAGTTACCGGACAAGCTTGAACCCAAAGCGGAAAAATGCGTCTTCATAGGATACCCGAAGGAAACTATTGGGTATACCTTCTATCATAGATCCGAAGGCAAAATCTTCGTTGCTAAGAATGGATCCTTTCTAGAGAAGGAATTTCTCTCGAAAGAAGTGACTGGAAGGAAAGTAGAACTCGACGAGGTTGTCGAACCTTCTCTCGAATTAGTAGCGCAAGCACCGGAAGAAGTTCTGTGGTGCTGCACCAATAAGAGAGGAAGCTAGTGATGGTGATCATGAAACTTGGTTGAAGTTGCTTTCTGAGCCTCGGAGGTCAACGAGAAATCGTACCACTCCAGTTGGTATGATTCCGTTATGAATGTCATGTTGGTGGACAACACCGATGACCCCGAGACATATGAGGAAGCAATGATGAGCCCAGATTCCAATAAATGGCAAGAAGCCATGAAATCCGAGATTGGATCCATGTCGAAAACCAAGTATGGACTTTGGTGGACTTACGGATGGCCTAAGGTCTGTCGAGAACAAATGGATTTTCAAGAAGAAAGCAGATGCTGATGGTAATGTTATCGTCTATAAAGCTCGACTTGTCGCAAAAGGGTTTCGACAAATTCAAGGAGTTGACTACGATGAGACTTTCTCACGGTAGCGAAGCTAAAGTCTGTGAGGATTATGTTAGCAATCGCTGCATATTATGATTATGAGATATGGCGATGGATGTCAAACAGCATTCCTCAATGGAGACATTGATGAAGAGTTGTATATGATGCAACCCAAAGGTTTTGTCGATCCTAAAGATGCTAACAAGGTATGCAAACTTCAACGGTCCATCTATGGATTGAAGCAAGCATCCAAGTTGGAATCAACGCTTTTGATAAGGTAATCAAAGTTTTGGTTTTATACAAACTTATGGAGAAGCTTGTATTTACAAGAAAGTGAGTGGGAGCTCTGTAGCATTCTTAATACTGTATGTGGATGACATATTGTTGATTGGGAATGATGTAGACCTTCTTAATAGTGTCAAAGAGTATTTGAATAATAGTTTTTCAATGAAGGATCTTGGCGAAGCAGCTTACATATTAGGCATAAAGATTTATAGAGATAGATCGAACGCCAAATATCATTGTCACAAAGTACATATTTGGACAAAGTTCTAAAGAGGTTTGGAATGGAAGATAGCAAGAAAGGGTTCTTGCCCATGTTGCTAATATGACCTTGAGTAAAACTCAAAGTCCGACATCGGCAGAAGATAGAGAAAAGATGAGTAAGACTCCTATGCCTCAGCCATAGGATCTCTAATGTATGCCATGCTATGTACTAGACCCGACATCGCATATCTTTGTTAGTCTAACTAGCAGATATCAAAGTGATCCAGGAGTGGATCATTGGACAGCGGTCAAAAACATCCTTAAGTACTTGAGAAGAACTAAGGATATGGTTCTTTCTTATGGAGGTGATGAACAGCTCGTTGTTAATGGTTACACCGATGCTAGTTGGAACACCGAACCGGATGATTCTAAATCACAACTGGATACGTATTTATTTTGAATGGTGCAGCGATTAATGGAGGAGTGCAAAGCAAAGCGTTGTGGCGAGATCTTCAACTGAATCGGAATACATGGCTGCTTGGAGGCTTCACAAGAAGCGATATGGATGAAAGAGTTCATTCTGAGCTGGGTGTGGTTCCTAGTCGCTGGACCCAATGTCTATCTCTTTGTGATAACATGGGCGCCATAGCCAATGCGCAAGAACCAAGGTCACACAAGAAGCTAAAGCATATCAAGCTGCGTTTTCACGCTATTCGAGAACATATCCGGGATGGGGATATAAAGATTTGCAAAGTACACAGATCTGAATGTGGCGGATCCGTTGACTAAACCTCTCCCAAGGGCAAAACATGACCAACACCAAACTGCCATGGGTGTTCGGTATATTACCATGTAATCTAGATTAGATGACTCTAGTGCAAGTGGGAGACTGTTGGAGATATGCCCTAGAGGTAATAATAAATGTAGTTATTATTATATATCTTTGTGTTTATGATAAATGTTTACATTCATGCTATAATAGTATTAACAAGGAAACCATTAATACTTGTGTGATTTGTAAACTTAATTTGAAGTCCCTAGTATGGCCTCTATACTTCACTAGCTTGTTGGTTGATTGATGATGTGGTTTCTTTGTCATGAACATTGAGATGTTATCAACAACAAGATCATATCGTTAGGAGAATGATATGGTGGACATACTCCTATAGACAAGCGTAGCATAAAGATCAAGTCATTTCAATAGTTCAATTGCTATATGCTTTACGATACATAGTAACCTAAATTCCTTCGACCATGAGATCATGCATATTGCCTTTTGGATGGATGCTTTGATATCATCAAACACCACACCGTAACAGGTGGCTATAAAAGTGGCATTGGGTGTTCGGAAAGTATTGGTTGAAACACATGGATCAAGAGTGGATTTGTCCATCCACATGACGGATAGATATTCTCTGGCCCTCTCGGTGAAATGTCATCCAATTAGCTTGCAAGCATGTGACTTGGTCACAAGGGATCACATATCACGAACGAGAAAAGAGTACTTATCGAACGAGGTTGAACTAGGTATGCGAGATACCGACGATCATGACCTCGGATAAGTAACATATCGTGAGACAAAGGGAAATTGGTATCGTATGTAAGTGGTTCATTCGATCGCAAAGTAATCGAGAAATATGTGGGAGCCATATGAATTTCAGATTCCTCTATTGGTTATTGTTCGGAGAAGTGTCTCGATCATGTCCGCATAATTCACGAACCGTAGGGAGAGACACACTTAAGGATTGACGTTGTTTGAGTAGTTATGGTATTATGAGAAAGAGACCGAATGTTGTTCGAGTCTCGGATGGGATCCGGGATATCACGAGGTGATCCGGAATGGTCCGGAGAATATGATTCATATAAGGAAAGTCCCATTTCGGAGTTGGGGAATGGTTCCGTGTTTTCATCGGAACATTCTAGAAGGTCCCGAATGTCCCAAGACTGGGGGAAGGGGTACATGAATGTGTCATTGCAAGATGGAATGATTGCATCATGTACTAAGTGTTCTCGCTGTCCAAAATAAAGGGTTTATTTAATTCCTAAATTGGAAAAGTCAAGCGCGATTCAAATTGCCAGTTTTCGGAAGAGGAGAAGTTGAAACCGACTTGGGGAGGAGTCCTCCTCCCAAGCCGGCGGCCAGCCCTAGGCGAGTTGGGGAGGGACTCCCTCCTCCTGGCGCCAGCCCTCCCACCTATAAAGGGAGGCAGGGCCTCCCTCTAGAGACACACAAGTTCCTATCCTCTAAACTAGAAACTAGACCTAGACCCCGGTTTAGAGCTGTTTGGTTTAGAGCCTTCTAATTGGTTTAGAGCCCTAATTGGTGTGTCTAATTACTAGACCACTAATAGCCTCTCTCATAAGCTCCACCATACTGCACCGGCTTAAGGCGAAGCCTGGGATCTCCCTCTACCTCCGGTACCACGCGTTGTCTGCCGGAATCGCGAGGAGAGTGCTACAACCTCCATTTTCTTTGGAACAAGGGAGAGGAAGGTCTTCCGAAGTAACGATGTGACCGACTGGAGCGCCATGGAACGCAGCCGGAAGGATCGTCACGCGATCTTGAGATCGGAAAGAGTACGACTACATCACCCACGAGAATCTGCTCTCGTTAAACACTTTGGAATCTTCGAGGGTGAGTTATTCCATCGACTCGTTGCTACAATCTAGTAGATAGATCTTGGCTTGTTTGTTTGTATGCGATAGAAATTTTTTGTTTTCCATGCTACGAACCCCTACACTTCTCCCATGTCCTTAAGAACAAAACAAACTACTCACAAGACATCATATGGATCATGATCAGAGATGGAATAATGATGTATAACAATATGAACATAGACAATAATTCAATGGTTCACTCAATAGCATCAACTACAAAGAGTAATCAACACCGAGAAAGTTTCCCCTATGAACTATGCAAGATTCAACGCAATTGTTACAGCAATATGGAGATGGTGATGAGGGTGCTAATGGTGATGATGGTGGTGATGATGATGATGATGATCCCGATGAAGTCTAGCTTGATGGTGCTGTTGATGTTGACGATCTCCCCTCTCCGGGAAGGAATTCCCCCGGCAGAAATCTGTCTGCCGGAGAGATCTTTCTCTCTTGGTGTTTTCCGCCCCGCAGAGGCGGCGGAATCTTTATGTGGTCACTCCCCGAGTCTTAGGATTTTGGGAGGATGATATACGCTAGAGGGGAGAGCCTAGAGTGGGCCAGGGTGGCCACACCACCTGCTGGTGCGGCCTAGGGCTACCCGCGCCAGGGGGTGGTGTGGCCCCCTGTGGCCCATCTCCAACCCCCCTTCTGGCTTCCTTCGTCTTCTGGAAAAATAGGATTTTCCTTATATTTTCCCAGATTTTCTGATCTTCGCGAATTTTGCCTCCAAACAACACCTTTTCCATCAGAATCCTGACTGCAGCGGTCCATGCTCCAAAAGTCATCAACCATGCAAAAACAGATGAAATAACATAAGTATCACCTCTCAATACGAAATATATCAATGAATAAAAGTGACTTAAGACATAGAATAGTGATGCAAAATGGACGTATCAATGAGCACAGCAGCAAGTTTTCCCTCAGTAAGAAACCAAGGCTATCAATCCAGTAGGAGCAAGGAAACACCCCAAAGGTGTAGCTAGCTGAACGCTGGCAGTGCGCACTACGGTGCCAGTAGCAACGTGGAGACCTGCACAACACAACCATAGAACTTTGCCCCCAACTTGCGATGAGGTTGTCAATCTCACCGGTTTTGCTGAAAACAAAGGATTAAATGTATCGAATGGTAGGAAGTAATAGTTTGCAGAAAGTAAACACAAAGCAGTAAACAGTTTGTAGATTGAATGTAAAAGAAAGGACCGGGGTCCATAGTTCACTAGAGGTGGCTCTCCTTAAGATAGATAACATGTTGGGTGAACAAATTACAGCGGGGCAATTGACAAACATCGAGAAAGCATACAAGCATATACTAATCATCTTGACTCCTTTGAGACTTGATTGGGCATTACAACATTATACATAGACCGCCATCCAACTGCATCTATGACTAATAATCCACCTTTAGGTTATCATCCGAACCCCCTCTAGTATTAAGTTGCAAGCAACAGATTATTGCTTTACGAATGGCGTGTAAAGTAAACAATACGATTGTTCTATGAACAAAGGATTGTTGTTTTCTCCCTAGTAGCAACAACACATCTAGTACCTTAGAGATTTACATCACTTCCTAGATTACCAGAGGCATGAACTCACTATCGAGCATAAATACTAACTCTTGGAGTTGCTAGCATCTACTTGGCCAAGATAGATCCTAACAACGGAAAGCATGCAAGATCACAAATAACAAAGACATGATAGAATCAATAATCAATCTGAAATGGCATCTCAATATCCATCGGATCCCCGCAAACACAACATGCAGAATTACAAATAGATGATCTTGATCATGAACGAAGCTCACAAGATCTAAACATGAAAGCACAAAGGAGGAGAACCAGCCATCTAGCTACTACATGGACCCGTAGTCCAGAGATGAATTACTCACGCATCACACCAGAGGCTTGCATGATGATGAAGAAGGCCTGTGGTGAATTCCCTCTCCCAGGTGCCGGGAAGAGCTTCAGATCCCTCCCGATCTAGGGATGGAGATGACCGTGGCTACAGACTCTTGCATGGAATTTTTATCGGGTCCTTAGGGTTTCCGTATCAGAGGCAATATATAGGCGGAAGGAGAGGCTGAGGGGGTGCTGGGGTCGGCCAGACCACCCCCTGGCGCGGGTCAGGCCTGGCCGCATGGCCAGGTGGTGTGGCCAGGCCCCAGCCCCTCTCCGTCTCGTATTCTGGCTCTAGATGTCTTCCGGTAAAATAGCGACTTTGGCTTTTGTCCCGTCCAATTCCGAGAATATTCATTTTCTGACTTCCTGGAACCAAAAACAGCAGAAAACAGGCAGCTGGCACTGTGGCTCTTATTAATAGGTTAGTCCAAGAAATCATATGAAAAGTACTCCAAAGTGTGGACAAAACACAAGAAAGTAGATAAAACCAAGCATGGAACATCAAAAATTATAGATACATTTGCAATGTATCAACATCCCCAAGCTTAACTCCTGCTCGTCCTCGAGTAGGTAAGTGATAAAAAGAAAGAATAATTTTTGAGGTGACATGCACCATCATAAACTTGATCAAAGTATTTGTAAAACATTCAAAGCTGGGATCATAGTACTTCAATCATAACATGAAACACAGAGTTCTAGCAATAAGACAAAGAAACTATGATGCAACATGAAAAGGCACAAACAAAAGATTCATGAATAACAATGCTTTGCAAGACGTTTGTTTGTTTCACATAAAAAAAACATAGCATAATAGTATTCAGCTTGTCCCTCATAGAGTAGCAAATATAAATGCATAGGACACCTTCAAAGTTCATAAGAGTGACTAGATACAAATAGTTTAAAATAAACAATATCAAAGCTATGCATCAATCAATAAGTCTTGGGACAATGCACACAGAACTAAGAATGATCACTATGCTCTCAAAGTAGGTGCATAAAGGTAGAAGGTGGAGACTCAATATATAAGTGGAAGAAAGGCCTTCATAGAAGGAATCAGTGATTCAAGTCTCATAAAGAGCTTCCAAAAATTATGGTACTTATAGCTTTTAGCTCTCATTGCCCCTATCATAAGCATCTTGAAGTGATTAAGGTTAAAGTGAACAAACTATGGTGTACATGCTTGACGAAGTCTAAGTTAGAAATCTCATGTCCCTTGAATACGAGGGTCGCTCCTCATGCTACTCAAGTTTAGTCAGCGGTAAGTTCTTGTCATCGTAAGTACATGTGTATCATAGATAACCGCCAACGGGGTACCCCTTGCCCGATGATACGGAAGAATCCCCATATCAAAATGACAAGGCAAGCGGACAACGAGCATCTCAGCAATCTTCTTATTTACCATGGGAATATGGTGCTTTTTCTCTCTTTCTACTTTTCATAATCTCTTTTTTTTCTTTTTCTCTTTTTTCTCAATATAGGACTCTTTTTTTATAAGAAGAATGCTTCATAGACAGCTCATTATGGTTACGCTGCAGGTTTCCACCATGTCAGCATGGATTAGACCAGCGGCCTAGGCGTTTCTCTAACACATATACATAACTCCATGGACTTACAAACTCCCCTTTCATTTCACACCGACGACATCCATAGACAAAAGAGCATGATATCAACTAGGTACAAAGTACCCGTGCAATGTTGAAAGCGTTCCCCATGACGGCATGGTTCTGCTAATTCCCAGCAAATAAGTGCAAGCATATACAACATAGACGACACAATGTTTCAAGTTTAATAAGGGCAAGAAAAGTAAAGTGTGCCATCAAGTTCGTGAGAGCTTTAATCACTAGTTTTCTCATAACAAGTTTAATTTGGAAGGTAAACAAAAGCATGAATATACTTGGAATAGCATAGTAGGTAGGTATGGTGGACTCTTTGGAATAACTTGGTTTAAGGAGTTGGATGCATGAGTGGAACTCATACTTGGTTGCGGAGGCTAGCAAAAGACTGGGAGCGACAAACTAAGATAGCAATAATGACCATAATCATGCAGAGCGACAAAACATCATTGATCAAAGCATAAAGTGATACTACAAGTTGAAAAATAAAGGATCATAAAGGCTATGCTGACTTTGGATAGTCATAACATGGTATGAGCATGCGCCAAGTCAACCCAAATAAAGCATCAAAGGAGAATACAACAATACTATGCTTTAATATGCTAAAACAACGCATGATTCATCCAAGGCACATTAAGCAATCTCAATTGTTTATAACAAGTCATGCTACATCAAAGAATACTAAGCATAAAGCCAAAACAATATCAAGCATGGCATGACAAAGCATAGGCCACAGTCAAAAACAAGCTCTCTTTACCACTTAAGCATGAACTTTCCTACTCTTTTCCAAACCAAACCAAACTATTTGAAAACCAATGTGTGAAAGAGGGGTATCCAACCAATTTATTCAGCAAACAAAAGCAAACGAAAAAACCAAAACAAAAACAAAGAAGAAGACGCTCCAAGAACAACACAACTGTGCATGAAACAATAAAAATGATGCGTTTGGAAGAAACCTGTGATTTTTATTGATGAAGAAGGGGATGCCTTGGGCATCCCCAAGCTTTGATGCTTGTACTTCTTGGGGTAACACACATGGCATCCCCAAGCTTGAGCTTTAGTCCATCCTTCAGCTCATTACTCATTCCTTCCATACACCTGAAATTTTTTCCTTCATACAAAACTTGACACAATCTTTATTAGCAACATTAGTGCACTCAAGATAATAAGTCTTTAGGTTCAGTTTTAACACCAATAAAACTTCCATTAAAACACTAGCTACTGTAGCACTTCCCTCAAAAAGCTAGATTCCCAAAAATAACTAAAAAAGGAACCAACAAGAAGCAAATGCAGAAAATGGCAGAAATCTGTCAAAACAGACCAGCAGGTAAAGAAGAATTTTTTCGAAGACCTTCTGTTGCTCAAATAAAAAAGTGTTGAACTAACGAAAGTTAGATAACAACCTGGGGCAGAAGCACAAAAATTCACGCCTCAAAAGGACGTTCAGAGATTTTACACGAATTTTTATGGTAAAGCACAGAAATCTGTTTCGGGACAACAACTTTCCCAATCATTACTTCTCTCTCATTAGAGGTTACTCTTGGCACAAAAAGCAAATAAAAATGATAAGGAGCAGTTATTACTGAAGTAATAACTTCCAAGACTCATCTAAAACTTTTGGGTTATCTCCCAATAAGTACTTTTCTTTAACGCCTTTAAGTTAGGCATAAGAACCAAGAAAAAAAATCAAGTGTTCTCAAATGAAGAAGCATTAAGAGCAAATTTTGTTTTCATAGGATAGGCAAAAGAAATCTTCTATCTCTTCTTAGGGAAGTGTTCTATATCTTTCTTGAGTGGGAGTTGATATTTAATGGTGCCTTCTTTCATATCAATAATGGCACCAACAGTTCTAAGAAAAGGTCTTCCCAAAGTAATAGGACAAGAAGCATTGCATTCAACATCCAAAACATAGAAATCAATAGGGACATAGGCATTGTTAACCATAATAAGAAAATCATTAAGACTCCCCATGAGTTTCTTTTTAGCATTATCATCAAGTGGGACATTCAAATAACAATCTTCAAGTGGTGGCAAATCAAGCATATCATAAATCCTTCTAGGCATAGTAGAAACACTACTATCTGATCACATAAAGCTTTGAAATCAAAATCATTCACTTTCATATTAATGATGGGTTCCCAACCATCTTCTTGTTTTATAGGAATAGAAGCTTTATGTTTCATTTTTTCTTCTTTAATCTTTATGAGAGCATCAGTAATGTGTTTTGTAAAGGCCATGTTCATAGCACTAGCATTAGGACTTTTAGCAAGCTTTTGTAGGAACTTAATAACTTCAGAGATATTGCAACCATCAAGATCAAAATCAAATTTATCATTTAGAGTAGTAGAACTATTACTAGCCTCAACACTAGTGGTGGTGATAGTAGAAACACTAATGTTTCTAGCAATTTGATCTTATCTTTCCCACTTAGCATGCAATTCAGCTAATATTCTAACATTTTCATCAATTCTTACTTGTATAGCATTAGTAGCTGCAAAGGGATTATCATTAGTTTCAGGTTTAGCAGCCATTTTATTCAAAGAAGATTGAGCTTCAGCCAAAGATGCTATATGATACGTCCATTTTGCATCACTATTCTATGTCATAATTCACTGTTATTCATTGATATATTTCGTATTGAGAGGTGATACTTATGTTATTTCATCTGTTTTTGCATGGTTGATGACTTTTGGAGCATGGACCGCTGGAGTCAGGATTCTGATGGAAAAGGTGCTGTTTGGTGGCAAAATTCGCGAAGATCAGAAAATCCGGGAAAATATATAGAAAATCCTATTTTTCTAGAAGACGAAGGAAGCCAGAAGGGGGCTGGAGATGGGCCACAGGGGCCCCACACCACCCCCTGGCGCAGGCAGCCCTAGGCCACGCCAGCAGGTGGTGTGGCCGCCCTGGCCCACTCCATGATCTCCCCTCTGGCGTATATTATCCTCCTGAAACCCTAAGACTCGGGGGGTGACCATACAAAGATTTCGCCGCCTCTGCGGGGCGGAACACACCGAGAGAGAAAGATCTCTCCGGTAGACAGATTTCTACCGGGGGAATTCCTTCCCGGAGAGGGGAAATCGTCGCCATCAACACCACCATCAAGCTGGACTTCATCGGGATCATCATCATCACCACCACCATCATCACCATCAGCACCCTCATCACCATCTCCATATTGTTGTAACAATTGCGTTGAATCTTGCATTAGTTCTTAGGGGAAACTTTCCCGGTGTTGATTACTCTTTGTAGTTGATGCTACTGAGTGAACCGTTGAATTATTGTTTATGTTCAGATTGTTATACATCATTATTCCATCTCTGATCATCATAATCCATATGATGTCTTGTGAGTAGTTCGTTTTGTTCTTGAGGACATGGGAGAAGTCATGTTGTTAGTAGTGGAGTTGTGTTGAGAAAGATTCAATAGTTTGATATTTAAGTTGTGGTGTACTTCTTATAGTGGTGCCATGTGAATGTCGACTACATGACACTTCACCTATATGGGCCTAGGGGAATGCATTGTGTATTTGGCTACTAGTCATAGGGGTTGCCGGAGTGACAAAAACCTGAACCCCCCCTGAGGAAACCATTGCACAAGGGACGTAAGGGTCTTAGAGTTTAAAGTTGTGGTTAGGTTTCTACCTTAATTACTTTCTTGTACTTACGGATGTTTGCAAGGGGTATAATCACAAGTATGTATTAGTCCTAGGAAGGTCGGTACATTAGCACAGGTTCACCCACACAACACTTAGCAAGCTAAAGAAGATTAATCAACTATATGAAGCGAAAGCACTTGACAGTCTTCCCATGTGTCCTCGAGAACGTTTGGTCATCTTAAGTAATAAAGTCTGCTTATCCTTTGCTGCATAAAGGATTGGGCCACTTGCTGCATTTATTCCTACCGTCTTTTGTTTACTCGTACTTTGTTTACTTGCTTTATAAAAAAACCCTAAAAATCCCTTTGCTAAGTATTTGCAGAGAATTCCTGATCCATGCCACTAGCCAGCACCTTTTGCTCCTCGTTGGGTTCGACACTCTTACTTATTGAAAATACTGCGATACACCCCCTATACTTGTGGGTCATCAAGACTATTTTCCAATTGCTGTCGGGAGTGAAGCGTAATTGGAGAGTGGAACTAGTAAAGGAAACTTCTCTGTGAGTATTGTTTATACATTAGTTGCTTTATTTTCGTTATGGATAATTCGCTGAGTTTCTTATTTGGTAATGCTACTACCACTGCTAAGGTAGTAGATAAGCCACCACCTGCTGAGAATGATGTTTTTAAAATACCTACAAGAATTATTGATCGTGTTATGGATAACTACTATGTTGGGGATGGAACTGTCCATCCCGGTGATCATTTACTCTTTATACACGAATTATGCGGGTTGTTTAAGTGTGCAGGTATTACTACAGATCAAGTTAAGAAGAAGTTATTCTCATTATCACTGAAAGGAAGAGTTGAGGAATGGTATAAGCTGCTGAAGAATGGTCAAGCTCTTGAATGGGAGGAAATAGTGCCTCTCTTTTATTCAAAGTTTTATCCTCCTAGTGAGATTCATAAAGATCGGAATCAAATATACAACTTTTGGCCTCTTGATGGAGAGAGTACAGCTCAAGCTTGGGGGAGATTGAAGTTATTAATGCTCAAATGTCCCATTCATGAGCTCCCCAACAATATTATTATCAATAACTTTTATGCAAGACTCCCTCTACATGACAAGGATTTATTGGATGCTTCTTGTGCTGGATCATTCACTCGCATGGAAGAAGAAGCTAAATGGAATCTTCTGGACCGTATTCAAGACAATGCTGAAGCTTGGGAGAATGACAAAGGTAGAAAGTCAGGTATAAATTATGATTATGAATGCATTGAATCTTTTATGGGAACTGATAACTTTCAAAATATTAAAAATGCTTATGGTTTAGACTCTCAAGCTATTGCTTCTTATTTTAAGGCTTTTGCTTCCTACATTGAAGTGCCTAAAAAGAAGTAGAATAAGTATCATGAACCTTATAAAGATATTGCTAAGAGTGTTCCTGCAAGAAATACTGAAGTTTATACTGCTAATCATGTTTTACCTGAACCTTATATTGAGAAAATGCCTTTCCCAGTTAAGATAAGGGAACATTCTATGATGGCTAGTATGGTAGATGAAAGTATGAATAAAGCTGTTGAACCTGATAAACAAATGGTTGATGAACCTATAATAGCAAATGTGAAAGACTTTGTTACTAAATATGAAGAAGGGGGACACACTATCCTTTGTAAGGATACCTCTAATATTGTTTCACAAAGTAGTGTTATGAGAGCTAGTATTCTTGTGTTTTCTGTTAGAATAAGTGATCATTGTTATGATGGTCCTTATGATAGTTATATTGTTAAGTTTATGCATGATACTGAAAGTTACTATGAGAGAGGGAAAAGTGTTCTTATGAATCTCAATAATATCAAGTTTCCTCGTTTTATGCTGAAAGTTTTTATATTGCACTTGTTTTGCCTTCTTATGCAAGTAGCCTCTGGTTTCAACAACTTGTTTGTTTACAAAATTCCCTTGCATAGGAAGTGGGTTAGACCTAAATGTGTGTATTTTTGCTTCTTAATGCTCTCTTTCACTTCAATTCATATTCCTATGCGAGCATCTTCAAAATTATCATGCCCATCTTAATGGCTATAAAGAAAGAGCTTTTTGGGAGACAACCCAATTTGTTTTTGCTTTCAGTTTGTTTTTGTTTCTTTGAGTCTTGGAAGTTATTACTTCGGTAATAACCGCTCCTTATCCGTTTTGTTTGGTTTTTGTGTCAAGATCAACCTCTAATGAGAGAGAAGTAATATTTGGGGAAGTTGCTATCCCGAAACAGATTTTTGTGCTTCACCATAAAAATTCGTGAGAGATCTCTATATGTCGGATTGAGCTGTAATTTTTTGTGATTCTGTCCCATGTTGTTATTTAACTTCGTTAGTTTTGCACTTTTTGATTTGAGCAACAGAAGATTTTCGAAAAAATTGATCTTTACCTGCTGGTCTGTTTTGACAGATTTTGCCACTCTTGCATTTGCTTCTTTATTCGATTTCCTTTTTGAATTCTTTTTGGGTTTTCAGAAGGAATTGCTAAAATAGCTTATGTTTTGATGGTTTTCAGTTGAAGTTGGACTCCAAAGGTTTTATCACTTCATATATACTAATGTTGCTAATAAGAACTGTGTGGAGTTTTGTGTGAAAGAAATTTCCAGGTAGTGGAGATGATGGTGTAATAAGGAAGAGAAGGGTTTTATGACTCAATTAATAAGTGTATGAACATGAAGATATCGATGATATTCAAGTGGTGACTCCGGAAGAATCTACTAGGTACCAAATTCAGAGACCTGCAGAGCCCGTCTTCAAATAGGTAATAGTTCTTGTAAGAAAAGTTCCATGAAAATACGATCCAACTATATTTTTGCAGTTTTTAGTCAATAACGAAAGTTACGAAGCGAAAAAGGGACGGAAACGGAGCCAGGGTGTCTCACACAACCCTATGGCGCGGGCCCAGGTGGTGAGTCCACCCCGGACTCCGCCTCCGACTCGTTTTCTCCCAATACCTTCCTTTTGATATGAAACTTCGTAATATATAACCCCCCGGATCTCCCGAGGTTCGTATATCGTGTTCTCGCCGTTATTTTGTTTCGATCTGTTTCTGCCAGGACATACTCTTTGAAAGTTTAGAAGCACAATGGTGTCCGCCAAGGATAAAGGGAAGGAGCCTATGGAGGAGGATCTTCAAGACCCCAAGCAGGGGCTGGTACCTTTAGTCTCTTGCCCTACATCAGCGGAAGCCCTATGAGTCACTAAGGAGTTTTGCGATAAGTATCGAGACCTGCAGAGGAAGGTGGACATGCTTCAATGGGAGAATAATAGGCTTCGCAAGATGCTGGAAGATTTCCTCACGACAACTAAGAAAATATTACCACCACCACCGAAGGAGTAAATCGTCATCAGGTTTGGCATCCCCTTGGTTTGTTCCAAGCTTGGGGGAGTGCCGCGGTATCACATCACTATATTCTATCTTTTTACCTTTTTAGTAGAGTCATATCATGAATAGAGAAGTTATTATGTAGTATGGTTTGCATTTTGGAAGTGTCCCCTCTCTCTTTAGATATGTATCCCTTGGTGCGAGTTACCGTTATGGAATATTAATGAGAAGTTCTATCATTCACTCTTTTGCATAGCTTATATTAGTTTTCAATTTGTGGTTTTATGATTGATCTTGTTGTTAGTATTGGTATCACTTTGGGATCATTGAGTTAATTTAGTTGGTTTTCGCAAACCTGGCTCGGTCAGTAGCAACACTTTTTTGAGAGTTGAATGAAAAAGACAAAAGTACTCTAAAGAAAAATAATTTCATCATCTTTCTTTCTTGATTTGCTCATAAGTTTAGTATTCTCTAGTTAAGATCTTTTGTGCTTCCAAGGAAGATTGCATGTTTGTTTTTATCACTTGTATGTTTGGTTGTTTCCTTCAACTCTTGTACTTGCTACCCAGCCTTGCTAGCCAAAAACCTGTACTGAGAGGGAATTCTTCTCGTGCATCCACTCCTTTAAACCAAAACCTTTGCCATTTGTGTCCACCATACCTACCTATTAGCATTATTGCTATTCCAAGTAAATTCTTGTTTTGTCTACCTTCCAAATTAAACTTGTTATGTGAAAATTAGTGATTAAAGCTCTCACGAACTTGATGGCACACTTTACTTTCTTGCATTTAATAAACTTGAACCATTGTGCTCACCTATGTTGTGTATATGCTTGCGCTTTGTAAGTTGTGAATTAGCAGAACCATGTTGTCATGGGGAACACTTTCAACATTGCACTGGTACTTTGTACCTAGTTGATATCATGTTCTTTTGTTTATGGATGTCGTCGGTGTGAAATGAAAGGGGAGCTTGTAAGTCCATGGAGTTATGCATGTGTGTTAGAGAAACGCCTGGGCCACTGGTCTGATCCATGCTGACATGGTGGAAACCTGCAGCGTAACCATAACGAGCATCTATGAAGCATTCTTCTTATAAAAAAGAGATAGAGATTGAGAAAAGAGAAAAGGAAAAAAGAGATATTATGAAAAGAGGAAAGAGAGAAAAAAGCACCATATTCCCATGGTAAATAAGAAGATTGCTGAGATGCTTGTTGTCTGCTTGGCTTGTCATTTTGATATGGGGATTCTTCCGTATCATCGGGCAAGGGGTACCCCGTTGGCGGTTCTCTATGGTACACATGTGCTTACGATGACAAGAACTTACCGGTGACTAAACTTGAGTAGCATGAGGAGTGGCCCTCATATTCAAGGGACATGAGATTCTCAATTTACGACTTGTCAATGCATATCCTCATATTTGATCAATTTAACCTTAATCACCTAAAGATGCCTATGATAGGGGCAATGAGAGCTGAAAGCTAGTAAGTATCATAATTTTTGGGAGCTCTTTATGAGACTTGTAATCCCTGCTTCCCTCTGCGAAGGGCCTTTCTTTTACTTTTTAGTTGAGTCAGTAAACCTATTCCCTTCTATCTCAGCAAGTATTTTGAGTTGTTGTGTTTCATTCATTCATATGATGATTTATTCAATCATGTTTCTTATGTTCCTTGTTTTGCACATTGCTCTTATCTTGATGTTTACTACTTTGGAAGCTATCATTGAAAACCAGTTATTTGTGAACTCCAGCAAATTATCAACTATTCTTCGACCAAGAGCTAAGTTTGCCATTACCAATTATGATTCACTTTATATATGTTTATTATGTTTCCTTTACTCATTGCAAGTTGAGTTATATAATAGTGAGTTGTCTTCTATTATGATCTTTGTATTGATAAATGTGATGCTTCTTGTCCGTATTCTTTTATCGACTCTTCACTCCATAAACCTGAGGCCATGTTTATTGAGTTCAGTTTCGCTTGGGGACAAGCGAACTCTAAGCTTGGGGGGAGTTGATACGTCCATTTTACATCACTATTCTATGTCATAATTCACTGTTATTCATTGATATATTTCGTATTGAGAGGTGATACTTATGTTATTTCATCTGTTTTTGCATGGTTGATGAATTTTGGAGCATGGACCGTTGCAGTCAGGATTCTGATGGAAAAGGTGCTGTTTGGAGGCAAAATTCACGAAGATCAGAAAATCCGGGAAATATACGGAAAATCCTATTTTTCCAGAAGACGAAGGAAGCCAGAAGGGGGGCTGGAGATGGGCCATAGGGGGCCCACACCACCCCATGGCGCAGGCAGCCCTAGGCCACGCCAGCAGGTGGTGTGGCCGCCCACTCTCCCTCGGCGTATATTATCCTCCTGAAACCCTAAGACTCGGGGGGTGACCATACAAAGATTCCGCCGCCTCTGCGGGGCGGAAAACACCGAGAGAGAAAGATCTCTCCGGTAGACAGATTTCTACCGGGGGAATTCCTTCCCGGAGAGGGGAGATCGTCGCCATCAACACCACCATCAAGCTGGACTTCATCGGGATCATCATCATCACCACCATCATCACCATCAGCACCCTCATCACCATCTCCATATTGCTGTAACAATTGCGTTGAATCTTGCATTAGTTCTTAGGGGAAACTTTCCCGGTGTTGATTACTCTTTGTAGTTGATGCTATTGAGTGAACCTTTGAATTATTGTTTATGTTCAGATTGTTATACATCATTATTCCATCTCTGATCATGATACATATGATGTCTTGTGAGTAGTTCGTTTTGTTCTTGAGGACATGGGAGAAGTCATGTTGTTAGTGGTGGAGTTGTGTTGAGAAAGATTCAATAGTTTGATATTTAAGTTGTGGTGTACTTCTTATAGTGGTGTCATGTGAATGTCGACTACATGACACTTCACCTATATGGGCCTAGGGGAATGCATTGTGTATTTTGCTACATTTATTCCTACTGTCTTTTGTTTACTCGTACTTTGTTTACTTGCTTTATTTGCAGAGAATTCCTGATCCATACCACTAGCCAGCACCTTCTGCTCCTCTTTGGGTTCGACACTCTTACTTATCGAAAATACTGCGATACACCCCCTATACTTGTGGGTCATCACTATATTTTTTTCAGCATTAGAGAGTTTTTCCTCAATAGTTTTATTGAAAGCAGTTTGTTTACTAATAAAGTCTTTAAGCATAACTTCAAGTTCAGAGGGATCACTCCTATTATTGTTGTAAGAATTTCCATAAGTATTACCATTGTTGGGAGGATATGGCTTATAATTGTTGTTACCAAAATTATTCCTACAAACATTGTTGCCAAAATTGTTATTTCTTATGAAGTTCACATCAACTTGCTCTTCTTTAGCAACCAAAGAAGCTAAAGGAACATTATTTGGATCAATATGGGCTTTCCCATTAACAAGCATAGACATAATAATATCAAGCTTATCACTCAAGGAGGAGGTTTCCTCAACAGAATTTACCTTCTTACCTTGTGGAGCTCTCTCGGTATGCCATTCAGAGTAATTAACCATCATATTATCCAGAAGCTTTGTTGCAGCACCCAAAGTAATGGTCATAAAGGTACCTCCAGCAGCAGAATCCAATAGGTTCCTTGAAAAATAGTTCAATCCTGCATAAAAAGTTTGGATAATCATCCAAGCGGTCAGTCCATGAGTAGGACAATTCTTTACCAAAGATTTCATTCTTTCCCAAACTTGAGCAACATGTTCATTATCAGATTGTTTAAACTTCATTATTTCACTTCTCATAGATATAATCTTAGCAGGAGGATAGTATTTTCCAATGAAAGCATCTTTGCATTTAGTCCAATAATCAATACTATTCCTAGTTAAGGAATTCAACCATTCTTTAGCTTTTCCTCTCAAAGAGAAAGGAAACAATTTAAACTTAATAATATCACCATCTATATCCCTATGCTTTTGCATCTCACAAAGTTCAACAAAGTTATTTAGATGGGCAGCAACATCTTCATTACCAATACTAGAAAATTGTTCTCTCATAATAAGATTGAGTAAAGCAGGTTTTATCTCAAAGAAAGTAGCTTCAGGAACCGGTGGAGCAATAGGTGTGCTCATAAAATCATTGTTGTTGGTGCTAGTGAAGTCACACAACTTAGTGTTTTCAAGAGTAGTCATTTTTTGTGTTTTTGATAAAGAAAGCAAACTTGTAGAACTATTTTTTTTGTGTTTTTGATAAAGAAACAAGCAAACAAAGAAAAAGTAAACTATGCAAAACAAAAATAACAAAGTAAAGAGATTGGTTATGAGGGACTCCCCTTGTGAAGATGTCCTTGACTCCCCGGCAACAGCGCCAGAAAAAGTTGTTGATGGCCCAAATATATCGAGCTCGTTGGGGAACCCCAAGAGGAAGGTATGATGAGCACAGCAGCAAGTTTTCCCTCAGTAAGAAACCAAGGTTATCAATCCAGTAGGAGCAAGGAAACACCCCAAAGGTGTAGCTACGAGCTGGCAAAGACTACGGTGCCAAGCAAAGAACGTGGAGACCTGCACAACACAACCATAGAACTTTGCCCCAACTTGCGATGAGGTTATCAATCTCACCGATTTTGCTAAAAACAAAGGATTAAACGTATCGAATGGAAGGAAGTAATAGTTTGCAGAAAGTAAACACAAAGCAGTAAACACTTTATAGATTGAATGTAAAAGAAAGGACCGGGGTCCATAGTTCACTAGAGGTGGCTCTCCTTAAGATAGATAACATGCTGGTGAACAAATTACAGCGGGGTAATTGACAAACATCGAGAAAGCATACAAGCATATACTAATCATCTTGACTCCTTTGAGACTTGATTAGGCATTACAACATTATACACAGACCGCCATCCAACTGCATCTATGACTAATGATCCACCTTCAGGTTATCATCCGAACCCCCTATAGTATTAAGTTGCAAGCAACGGATAATTGCATTACGAATCACGTGTAAAGTAAATAATACGATTATTCTATGAATAAAGGATTGTTGTTTTCTCCCTAGTAGCAACAGCACATCTAGTACCTTAGAGATTTCTGTCACTTCCCCAGATTACCAGAGGCATGAACCCACTATCGAGCATAAATACTAACTCTTGGAGTTGCTAGCATCTACTTGGCCAAGATAGCTACTAACAACGGAAAGCATGCAAGATCACAAATAACAAAGACATGATAGAATCAATAATCAATCTGAAATAGCATCTCAATATCCATCGGATCCCCGCAAACACAACATGCAGAATTACAAATAGATGATCTTGATCATGAACGGAGCTCACAAGATCTAAAAATGAAAGCACAAAGGAGGAGAACCAGCCATCTAGCTACTACATGGACCCGTAGTCCAGAGATGAATTACTCACGCATCACACCGGAGGCTTGCATGATGATGAATAAGGCCTCTAGGGTGAATTCCCCTCTCCGATAGGGTGCCGGAAAGAGCTTCAGATCCCTCCCGATCTAGGGATGGAGATGACGGCGGCTATAGACTCTTTCGTGGAATTTTGATCGGGTCCTTAGGGTTTCCATATCAGAGGCAATATATAGGCGGAAGGAGAGGCCGAGGGGGTGCTAGGGTCGGCTAGACCACCTGGCGCTGGGCGATCCTAGCCAAGCTGCCATGTGGTGGCGGGCTGCCCCTCTCCGTCTCGTATTCTGGCTCGAGATGTCTTCCGGTAAAATAGCGACTTTGGCTTTTGTCCCGTCCAATTCCGTGAATATTCATTTTCCGACTTCCTAGAATCAAAAACAGCAGAAAACAGGTAGCTGGCACTGTGGCTCTTGTTAATAGGTTAGTCTAAGAAATCATATGAAAAGTACTCCAAAGTGTGGACAAAACACAAGAAAGTAGATAAAACGAAGCATGAAACATCAAAAATTATATACATTTGCAATGTATCATGCTCCTAGCCATATGAACAAAAACTTAACTATGTTGTGAAGTAGGTTCACCCGAAGGACACCGACCTGATCAACAAGCCCATTCAGGACTATGATCAGATGAAGGTAATCTACGGTGGTCGTATTCCCACAGGGTCCATCACCCCTTTTGCGATACATCGTGCTCTTAGCCACGACATGGAGAACAAGTCACATGCCACCAGATATCTTGCTATGATCCCGGATTGCGGAATGAGCCGATTCATGGCTTTCATGAACAAGCACTGCCTCTAAGGGGCCAGCAATGGCCTGTGGTGCTGGTGGGGGTGCTAGTTGTGGTGTTGCTGCTGATGATGACTATGGTATATATTTTAGAGTAGCTAGCACGTATCATGACAGGTTTATATATTTTGTGAGGTGGTATTCAACAGTTGATGAACTTGCGTTGCATCATAGTTGTTCGTGAACTCGTGCAGCAACACTAACATCGTGAGTATTTAGATTATCTGGTACTACTATATTGTAATTCTTTGAAACTCGGTTTCTGCGGTGTTCTTGTGATGGGTAAGATCAATAGCTCGTCATATAGTCGAGAAGGTAACACTATCAGGTACAAAATGCAGGTACAAAATACATATAACCAAACGACTACCATTTAGTCAGAATCGCAAACTTCAAGCACCAAACACCCGAGGCTTAGCTTCTCTTAGGATGCAATGAACAGAATATAGGAAACCAAACTAGTCGGGTAAGCCTAAGGTTGTGTCCATGCATACTTTCGTCAGAGCTTTTTTTTCAAACTAGGATGCATTTTCTTCAGAGCTATGTTCCCCAGATGCGCAAAATCCATGCGCACCCTTACCGACTTGCAGTTGCGGATGAGGTCCGACGTCCGCCTACACGATTGGAGCTTGCCTACTTGCAGATGTGATCTGCACTAGTAAATTGCCTACTTTCATATGATATTTGACGTGACGTAAGACCACTTGCCGCGTAAGCCTATCCTGCTTATGGCTGCTACATGCTGAATCAACTTAGTAGACTATGAGTACGTCTAGACTCTGAGGTATAACCGCCTCTGATCTCAATCACCTCCATCCTCTCCTTGTGTTTACAGAAAGAAAGCATCCATCTGCCTCAGTCAAGTTTAATGTCTACGTATACTCGCAAGAAAAAAGTTTAATGTCTACGTTTCGGTCAAGACGATCATTGAAAGAGAAAACTATTTGCCTAGGTCGCAGACTCCGAATTTAACACCTAGACTTGTAGCTCATCTAGTTCATCTTTTCCTTTTGAAAATAGAGTTTTTTTAGAAATTGACGCTTTATTACGGATTGTAATGTTTATACTCGGTCTCTACATAACTAAGATGCACACAGTTAATAACAACCGAACCAAAATTAGAAAAACTAGTCAACCATTACAACAAAGATTGTTTGACTCGATGCCTAGGAGGAAGGAAGCTCAATTCTCAAATCATGCTGCTATCCAAGTTGGGAAAAAATATCTATCGGGGTATCCTCCGATCGTGTACAGCTCTCCATAAACAGATAGCGAAACTCCACACGCTGTAAAGGTGACCACAAACGAAGTACTCCGGTAGATAACCTGCAAGTTAGTAGACAACTTATTATTAAAAATCTTATTATTTCTACATAGCTATAGCGACCAGATAATGGCAAGTGCCCTCATCCTAAACAGAATCTTGTACTTATCATTTATCCCATGTAACCAGTTGCAAAAAATATTGGCTACCGGTCATGTGGAAGATAAATCAGATGCTACTTGGATGATTGACCATATAGAATGGAAGAATAGGTGCTTAATCATCTCATCATGATGATAGAAAAAACACTGTTTACTTCCTTGCTAATTTCTCTTAATAAGATTATCTTTAGTTAGAATTACACCACGACAAGATACCATGCAAATATTTTCATGCAACTAGTCAATCATCAAGGGAATAGGTCGAATGGTGGACAGTGTTAGCGCATTAGCATCAGAAAACTGTTGCACGATCACATGACCGTGAAGTGTTGCAGATCTTCTCGATTTCTCTGCTATACCTGGCAAACGATCTGTGTCCGTAATTGCACACACTTGTATGGCTGCCAGATTAGCGTCTTGGCTGGCTTGGAAAACTACCGCAAGTTCACAGCCGCTCGTTCGTCTACTCCACCCATTGTGTTTCCCTCCACAATCACAACTCGGGTAAAACCTTTCATAATTTCATATGTGTCGGTCTACCCAGCAGGCAACGGCGTGTATGATTTCTCCGAGCAGCTGGAGACCGTGAACGCCATCTCGATAGCGACACACGACACTTCGACTCTCAGAGACGTCCTCTTGGCAGGAGAACTACACGTCCACATTCACATCAACGAGAAACTGGGATCCGCCACGAAAGGAGAAAAAGCTTATGACGGCTTGAGGGGTTCTGTTTGCCTCTGAATCTACAAGGATCGTGCCATTCTTGTCGGTTTAATTACCGGGAAGCTTGTCCGGTGCCGACCTATCCCAAGCTTTCCGGCTGCAAGGCTACACCTCTCGACACGGTAGGTAAGCTGGCCACAGATCTTTGGCAGCGCAATACGTGGAAGATAAATAGTTTTAGGCTAATCATACAACCTCTCTGTCCATGAGTGAATTAGCAAAAGAAAAAAAATGACGAACGAAGTTGACAACTATGGAGAAGGTAATGTTAGAAATATTATGTGTTGTATTCGGTTTATATTGGTATGGAGTAGTACTCCAACCAATCTCTCCCCTTGTCCTTTACGTTCCCATATATGACTCCTTGTAAGTTACGATCGGTGACTTTGCCCCAGAATATTAACATGCAATCGATGCGAGTCCAAGCATCGTTCCAGCCTAGGAAAACTTTCATGGTATCAGAGCCAGCTCTTCCGGCCCTAGCTGCCTAAAAACTCGTTGCCGCCGCAGTCCTCCCAGCTGCTGCCGCCGCCGCCAGAAATCCTGCCGCCGCCATAGCCTAGCCGCCGCAACAACAAAAACCTACATCCAAAAGCCTCGCCGCCGCTGTAGATTTTCTCTGCCGCCGCTGCCAAAATCTCTACAAACATCAAAAACAAAAACACCTAGATACAAAGCCAAAATCGCTGCAGTGATCCGCTGTTGCGCCCACAAATCAATCTCAAAAAACATCTGAAAAACTATGCCGCCGCTGCATTCTTTTGTTGCCGCCGCAATGACATCTTCATCGTCTTCGTCGTCATCTGCCACCGCATTGGCTGCTGCTCTCGGTGCACCACCTGCCCAACTTCTTACGCGTGAGAATTCTCTGATCTGGAAAGCTCTAGTCATCCCTGCTCTTCGTGGAGCTCGTGTTCTGAACCTAGTCAAAGGACTTGATCCTGCACCGGTGGAGGAGATCGAAGTTGAGGATACTGCTGGTAAGAAGGTAAAAATCGAGAACCCTGAGTACACCGCGTGGATTACTCGTGATCAGCAGGTTGTGCGATACATATTAAATTCACTATCACCGGATATTCTGTCTCATGTCATTGGTCTTGACACCTCTGCTGAAGTATGGAAGACCCTTGAGTCTCTGACAACAACTGCATCTCGCTCTCGGACTCAGCAGCTCCGATCTGCGTTGAACGACACAAAGAAAGGTGACCTTTCTGCTGAAAATTATTTTGCAAAGATGAAAAATATAACATCTGAACTTGCTGCTGCTGGGAAACCTCTCGATGGTGAGGAACTGATTTGGTCTGTCCTCCATGGTCTTGGAGACTCCTACAACACACTGAAAACTGCTGTTAACGCCAACCCTAATACTACTTTGTCTGATCTGTTCAGTTAGCTTCAAGCGTTCGATCAACTTCACAACTCTGTTGGAAGCAGCGAGTTTTTTATCTCGTCTGCCAACATGGACAGTCGTGGTGGTGCTCCTCCCCCACGTGGTGGTGTTCCTCCCACCCATGGGCGCCGGGATGATCGACGCCCAGATGACTACTATCGCCAGGATGAGCGTAGCAGCCGAGGCTATGATGACTGTCGTGGCTACGATGACCGCCGCAACTATGATGATCATCGTGGCTATGATGATCGCCGTTATCGATATGATGATCGCCGTGATGGTGGTCGTTATGATGATCGTCCCCGTCGGCGTGATGATGATGGTGGGAGGCACAAAGATGATGGTGGGCGCCGTGATGATGGACGTCGTCGTGGTCGTGCACCCACACCTTTTGTCAATGTCACGTGTCAGATTTGTAAGATTCATGGTCATCCTGCTAGTGACTGCTGGTGGAGGTTTCAAAGCAATCATGATCGTCGCACTAATGATGGTGGTGACCATGGTGACAAGGGTGCAAACTTGGCATCCTATGGAGTTGATACTAACTGGTATTCTGATACTGGCGCCACTCATCATGTCTCAAATGAGTTGAACAAGCTCTCCGTTCAGGAAAAATACACAGGACATGACCAAGTTCACACGACCAATGGTAAAGGTATGCAAATCTCTCATATTGGTCACTCAATATTGCACACTCCCCATAGTTCTTTAAAACTTCACAATATCCTTCATCTTCCAGATGCATCAAAAAATCTTCTCTCTGTCCATAAACTTGCTCTAGATAACGATGCCTTTCTTGAATTTCACCCAAATTTTTTCTTGATCAAGGATCAGGCCACAAGGAGAACTCTATTTAAAGGTCCGTGCCATGATGGTCTCTACCCGCTAGCACCTGTGTCTACTGGGTCTTCCAAGCAAGTCTTCGTTACAATAAAGTCGTCTTCTTCTACATGGCATCGCCGCTTAGGACATCCGTCTTCTTTTGTGGTTCAGCAACTTATTAGGAAACATCATATCTCTCATTCTCTAGAAATAAATCCATACATTTGTGATTCTTGTCAATTAGCTAAGAGTCATAAGTTACCATATCCGGTCTCTACTAGTGTTTCCACTGTCCCTTTAGAACAAGTTTTCTCTGATGTATGGGGGCCAGCACCCACCTCTGTTGGCAAACATTCATATTATGTAATCTTCATTGATGATTTTAGTAAATTTACATGGATCTATTTGCTTAAAAAGCATTCTGAAGTTTATCAAGTTTTTCTCAACTTTCAGCAACTTGTTGAAAGAAATTTTGATAGAAAAATTATCACTATGCAAACTGATTGGGACGGTGAATATGAAAAACTCCATGGTTTCTTTCAAAAAGTGGGCATTACTCATCATGTCTCTTGTCCTCATGCTTATCAACAAAACGGCTCTGTAGAACGTAAGCATCGTCACATTGTTGAAGTTGGTCTTGCATTACTTGCAAATACATCTATGCCTCTCAAGTTCTGGGATGAAGCTTTTCTTACAGCCACTTTTCTCATTAACCTTCTTCCTAGTAAGGTTATTAACTTTGACACTCTCGTTGAACGTCTTCTTCATACAAAACCCAATTATGAGTCTCTTAGGATTTTTGGCTGTGCTTGTTGGCCTAATCTTCGCCCCTACAATAATAAGAAATTTGCTTTTCGTTCCACCAAATGTGTGTTTCTAGGCTATAGTCCACGTCACAAAGGAGTAAAATGTCTAGAAACTAAAACTGGCCATGTCTATGTTTCTAGAGATGTGGTGTTCGATGAAAATGTCTTCCCTTTTGCTGATCTTCATCCAAATGCTGGCTCACGGCTTAAGCACGACATTCTTTTATTACCCAAAGACAATGGGGAGACACATGTTGATGATCATATGAGTTTGTATTATATCCCAGATGTTACTAATCTTGGTCAAGATGCCCTAGAAAATATTGTGGTTGCAGATACTACAGATGTCAGGCGATCAACAGAAGAAAACTTCAGTTCCAATAGTGAAGAAACAAGCCCAAACGTGCATACATGCGGTCTCACCGTATTAGTCTAAACACTGATACAAACTCGCCCATGGCTGTCTCCTGTGCTGAGTGGGCCACAGCGTGGGTCACTGTCGCCTGATTAGTCTTCTCCTGTGTTGCCTCCTGCAGATGATGCAATGTCGCTGTCTCCGTCTGGTTGCTCTCCTCCTGCCAGGCGCGACGTGGTGGCTGGTTCTTCTGCTCACGATGGGGACATGGACCAGAACCAGGGCAACGACAGTAACATGGACCAAGAAAGTGACAACACAGAATTTGAGGAGAATACTAGTACAGAAAATAATGCACACACATCATCAATGTAGTCTACTATTCCTATAGCACAAGCAGAAATTGCAGAACCTCGCACTCGTCTCCAAAAAGGTATACGACAGCCCAAAAAGTATACAGATGGTACTATTCGATATGGCTTGTTTACTTCTACAGGTGAACCATCTACACTGTCTGAAGCTCTCTCAGATAAATCCTGGCACCAAGCTATGACAAAAGAATATCATGCTCTCATGGAAAACAAAACTTGGAGACTTGTTCCTCCAAACCCTACTAAAAATCTTATTGATTGCAAATGGGTGTACCGTGTTAAGAAAAATGCAGATAGCACAGTGGATAGGTACAAAGATCGCCTGGTTGCAAAAGGTTTTAAACAAAGGTATGTCATAGACTACGAAGATACATTCAGTCCTGTTGTCAAAGCAGCTACTATCAGGCTTGTTCTGTCTGTAGCTGTCTCTCGTGGCTGGAGTTTGAGGCAGCTAGATGTCAAGAACGCGTTTCTTCATGGTGTTCTGGAGGAGGAGGTATATATGAAACAACCCCCAGGTTTTGAAGATTCTCATACCCCACATTTTATATGCAAACTTAAGAAGGCTCTTTATGGTCTCAAACAAGCCCCTAGAGCGTGGTACTCTAGACTAAGTACAAAACTTCAAGCACTTGGTTTTGTTCCTTCCATAGCAGATACCTCACTTTTTCTTTACAACAAGTCCGGTATTATGATATTTGTCCTCATCTATGTTGATGATATTATTGTCACTAGTTCTTCAAATCAGGCTATCTCTACTCTGCTATGTGATCTGAAGGATGATTTTTCTCTCAAGGATTTGGGAGATCTCCACTTCTTCTTGGGCATTGAGGTAAAGAAAGTCAAAGATGGTTTGTGTCTCACGCAAGAAAAGTATGCTAGAGACTTGCTCACTAAAGTTGGCATGCTAAAGTGTACACCATTTCCTACACCTCTGTCCTCTACTGAGAAGTTATCTCTTGAAGGAATACCACTTGGACCTGATGACATAACTGAATACAGAAGTATTGTGGGTGCATTACAGTATTTAACATTGACGCGACCAGATATTTCTTTTTCAGTAAACAAGGTTTGTCAGTTTCTGCATGCTCCAACAACCTCTCATTGGACAGCTGCCAAGAGGATACTAAGATATATTCAGGGTACCTTAAAGACTGGACTCACTTTTCAAAAGTCTTCATCTAGTTTGCTTAGTGCTTTTTCTGATGCAGACTGGACAGGTTGTCTAGATGATAGGAGGTCTACAGGAGGTTTTGCCATATTTTTTGGACCAAATTTGATCTCCTGGAGTGCCAGGAAATAAGTCACAGTTTCTAGGTCAAGTACTAAAGCTGAATACAAAGCACTAGCAAATGCTACAGCTGAGCTAATATGGGTTGAAGCTCTTCTCGGTGAGCTAGGTGTCACACTAAAGGAGAGACCATGTTTATGGTGTGATAATTTAGGAGCTACCTATCTGTCTTCTAATCCTGTTTTTCATGCAAGGACCAAACACATTGAAATTGACTTTCATTTTGTTAGAGAAAGAGTTGCAAGCAAAATGTTAGACATCAGATTCATTTCTAGTAAAGATCAAGTTGCTGATGGATTCACAAAGGCGTTGTCAGTCAAGGACTTAGATGAGTTCAAACGTAATCTCAATCTTTCGGAAGGTTGTGATTAAGGGGGCTGTTAGAAATATTATGTGTTGTATTCGGTTTGTATTGGTATGGAGTAGTACTCCAACCAATCTCTCCCCTTGTCCTTTACGTTCCCATGTATGAATCCTTGTAAGTTACGATCGGTGGCTTTGCCCCAGAATATTAACATGCAATCGATGCGAGTCCAAGCATCGTTCCAGCCTAGGAAAACTTTTAGGTAAATATGTATTTAGCAAGACAATTTGCTTGCCCATTGCACATGATTGGGTCCAACACTCCGATCTCTATGGCTAGGTTTCCAGAAGCTCGATATTTTTCAGTCCGACTTCTGCCATCTCGTGTTGTGAAGTGGAGTAAGTTAGTGATTTGGGTGCCCCTTGGCAGCTTGATCAACATGCCAGTGATCGGACATGTTATCTAAGCTATCGGAGTAAATAATAGTGCTAAATTGTTTTGGCTCAAACTGCTATCTGCGTCATCCCGATTCTTTTCGGACATGGGATGGATGCCGAGGAGGACATGCGACGATGTCGCAACGGAACCCTACTATCCCGTGAGGCGAGACCCATAGCGGTCCAAGGCAAAAAAAATCATACCGTGGACAGGTGTACCGCGCCGGCGTACCCCGCGTCACTGGAAGATGGGCCGCATGCGCGACATGGGTCCGCCGTTAGCATCCGTGGGCTGCATCACGCTGCATGAGTGTCGTTCCTGGCGGGACACACCTCCGCACCCGCCGGGTGGTGGGGCCCGCCGACCATAGACGTGGCATCTTAAACTCTATCCGGACGTGGGTTACTACGGCGGCCAGCTTAGCTGGCGGCGCATGTGGCATCGGTAGGTATGCACGGACACGGTTCCTCGTGGGTGTAGGCGACATGGCATCGTAGGCCGTAGCAGTCTGCGGGTTATCATGCCGGAGAGCTGACCTGGCAATGTAGGCTATAGATGGTTGTGGGTTCTCTCGTGAGAGAGATGACCTGACAGCGCAGACTCTAGGCAGCATGGGGTTCTCGCAAACCGCAACCTGGCTGTTAGCGTAATCCCTCAATGGTTTCTCGAGTATTGTTCAGCTTCTCTATCATGCCATGCTTCCATATTTTTACGGCATCGTGTGGAGTATAAGATGTTTCTTCCATTTCTCTCTCCACATAAAGCGTTAGATAGTTTCTCTCTTCTCCCACCTCTGCCTCCTCTTGGCTTTCTCTCCTGCCGGTCGCGTGCGAGGGTCCGGTGAACACACCCGGGGAGAGCAGAGGGCCTCTTAAACGGCCGAAGGGACACGCAACGAACATCTGGCCTCCCGCACTTCGGTGCGGTCGTAGCCTGGGTCTCGTACTGCTGTGTTTCGTCACGTTTAGCTTTCTGTCATAGTTGTTCGAAACGTCGGTCAAGATGCGGGCGGCAATGGTTCCGGCGTCAACTACCACGCGGCCATTCTTCGTGCATAGCGTGTTTGGTAGGTATGTATCGCCTTTTTCTTTCTGCTTTTTTGACTTCTTTTTAAAATGTTTTTCGACTGCTTCTTTCCTTCTTTTTCTTTTTTCCCCTCATTCACGCCTAAGATGCGAAACGTTGATTGAAAAATTTGACTGCGAAAGCGTTTCCCGCGAGACCGTACTATACAAACACGATGAGAATCGTAATAGGCAAAATGTTGATTGTTGTATCGTGGACTGCAAAGACATTGGCCGTTAGCATGTTGGATGTGAACACAGTCGATAATTTAGTTCAGTAGTCAACTGTTTAGTGCGGCTTCAGATTATTGATTATCGTATCATGGACTGCGAAGACATTGGTTGTTAGCACGCTGAATGGAAACAAGGTCAGTAATTTAGTTCAGTAATCAACTGTTTAGTGCAGTTTCAGATATATGACGTTTAAAGAAAGCCCGAGACCGGAAGTAGTATGATTTTAAAAAAAGAAAAATCATGACTATTAGAGAAATGTAACTGCGAAACGTCGAACTGTATGCATGGACTGCGAGCTCTGAAACTATTTCCTCTCGCCTTTTGTGTAATGTTTTGTGACGATCTACATTGCTTTGATTTTTGTCAACGTCTCTTTCATCTTGCTGGCTTTCGTTGTTTACAAACACATACGCTACGAAAGGTTGAACCATACACGTAAACTGCGAAACATTGAGACATACGCGTGGGCTGTGAAACATGTATCTATACGCGTAGACTATAAAACGTAAAACTATACACGGGAACTGCACGACGTGTAACTAGACGCGTAGACTACAGAACGTTCATCTATATACGTAGAATGCTAAACTTTCATCTGTAACGTATACCACAATGAGTGTGGCATCTGTCGTTGAGCTTGAAACTTTGGACTCCATATACATGCCTTATGCGCGTAGACTGCGACTAAACTATATACGGGAAGTGTGAAACGTTGAAAGATACACATTACGTGCGAAACACGAAGAATACGAAACGTTGGACTATACACATAGTCTACGCGACGTGGAGCCAAACACGTCTACCGCTGAATGTTCGCATGGACTAGACATACGGCAGCAACCTTGAGCTCCAAACGGTGAAATACGTATACATAAGACAATTCTGTGATGCCACACGTTGATCGTGAAACTTTATACTATACCAGCGTTGAGTTAATTTCTCTTCATATATTTTACGTCAAAACTATTTTTTATGTATTTACAGGACTTATATGACTATAATAAGAATCCGAGTGCCTTACCACGCTATAACTGTTATGCGGAGTAGCGGAGACTCCTCAAGTGTCTAAGGGAAAGTCCAACGATAAGGTACAGACGCGTCGTGATGGCCTCAACACTGTTCACCTATGCATTTTTTGTTACCAACGGCGATTTGTGTTGTTTGTCCGCCGCGCCCCAGAGGCGTAGAGAGAAGTCTAGTCCTATATAACTAAGTGGATCATTTTCACTAACTTATTTATCTAAACATGCAAGCTAATCCATGTCTAAATATATTTTATTTTTAGTTTTCTAGTTAATTGATTCCACCGCCGAAAGGCACACAACACGGTTTCTCTTCGCATTCTGAAAACTGAAGAGACACCGTGCATGACACTCCTAGGACTTGAAGAGACGAGCCCCTTCCAAGATTTCATCGCAATGTGCTGCTTTGTCTCCTGGCCCTAGCTCTGTCTCAGCTTTCTCATGCAAGCATCAATAAAAAGCAATCCAAACTGGCCTATCTGTCCTCGCATACGACATCCTCAAATGTGTCGTCAATGTTATAAAAAGATTCTATCCCGTGTCGTCAATAGCAAATATTTACTGCATGTTGAGCCACAGTTGTTGTGACATCCGCATATTTTAATTTCATATTCCTCTAATTCACTAGTTACTCACCATATTCCAGGTCGATCCCTCACTTTCTTATGTGTTCAGATTGCAATCTTGTGTGCCCACTACACATTGATATGGTAGTTGTAGGACACATTTACAAAAATTGATTTTTATTCATTAATTGTCCATATTTGTTTTCCGAAATGGGGAATAAAAACCCTGCCCTCTGCATCAAGTTATGCATATAGCCTTTATTAATTTACTCAAAAGGTTTATTACAAAAGGTTCAAAAAAACACTTAGCTCATGGGTCATAAAGGTTTGATACATGCACCAACTATCTAGAAAAAGTAAGAACTAAAAACATTCTGTGCATTCTTGTGAGATCCTATTATCAAAACACTATCTGCACCAGCTAAATAAGTCTTCTGCAAGCGTTGCCAACCATGGCCAGTCTGCGCCTTCGGCGAAAGAAAAGACCACATACGGATTCAATATATAGTTAAAAGAATAACATGCATAAAATATTTAGCGTATTCCCAAACAGATTTTTAATGTTTTTGGGGGTGCTAAATTAAAATCCATATGAACAATATGCCAGATAATTTTCGCAAACGGATAATCAATGGATACATGTTGTATAATTTCATTATGATCACAAAAGTAAAACTTCTGACTACCTTGCCAAATTATTTTTGTTAGGTCGTCCTTTTTAACAAAACTTTGCGATTTATAAAACTACATAAAAATCCTAATTTTTAGTGGTACCTTCATTTTTCAAATATACTTGCCTAAGAATCTTGTGTGTCCGTTTAGCAAGTCCCGAGCCATCGATTTCAGCGAGAAAACCCCTGAAGTAGTTAGAGCCCATGTGAGCTGATCATCTCCATCAACTAAGTGTATGTCTGTCATTTGGCAACTAAATGAAGCAATCTTGATCACTTAGTATAAGTTAGTGCTCTACGAAAAATGATATTTAATGCATTATGCGCCAACACCCGTGCTACCGAAACTTCTTTTCGCTGCACAATATTGTAGAAAGATGGATATTGAAGTGCTAGCAGAGGATTTTCTCCTGGCCAAGGATCCCCCAGGAACTAGTACTTTGTCTATTTCTAACAATAGAAGACCCCCCTGCTGAAAAAAAATATTTTTCAGTTGCATGAGTGCATTTCGGAAAGCTGAGTCTACTGGCTTAGATTGGACTTGCGACAAGGTCTTGGAATGTAGGTATTTGTGTGTTGAGAATTTCTTGCCAACCCCCTTCCTTGTTCAAAATTTTAAACAACCACTTACTAAGTAAACATTTACTTTTTTACTTCTAGAACCTCGACACCCATACCACCTTGATCCTTCGGTCGACATATAATATTCCACTTAGTTATTTCCTTCTATGATTGTCACTTTGCCAAAGGAAGCGAGACCGAAAGAAGTCTAATCTCTTCCGAACCCCTTAGGAATTTCCATCAATGATAACATAAACATTGGCAGGTTTGTTAGGACCAAATTATTAGAACCAAATGTTATCCGTATGATAATAATTTGTCAAGTCAACGAGCTAATTTCTTCTCTAATCGGTCTTCTACTGGTTTTCATTCACCGTTTTTTAGCTTTCAATAGTGAATTGGATATACCAAGTATCTAAAAGGGAACGCACCTGGTTCACAACCGAACAACTCCATATATTGATCTTTTACTTCTTTAGCTTTCCTAAAACAGAATATCTCACTCTTATGAAAGTTAATTTTGAGATCCGAGAGTTGCTCAAAAATATATAGGATTAATTTCATGCTTAGGGATTTTTGCATGCCATGTTTCATAAATTTAATTGTTTCATCGTCGTACCGTACTATCAAGATTCCACCCTCAACTAGATGAGATATAAGTCCCTCTACTTGACCATGTTCCTTTCATCTACCAATTAAAATGGCCAACATATCCATGACTAAGTTGAAAATAATTGGTGAAAGTGGATCCCCTTATCTTAGTCCTTTACTTGTTTAAAAGTTATGAACGATGTCATCATTTGCCAGAATACTCACACCTCTTTCCTACCGAAATCATTAATTCAATCGCACCATAATGGATAAAGCCTTTCATACGCAACATCTTCTATGAGAATTGAGAAGGACCATTTAACCTTATCATAGGTCTTCTCAAAATCTATTTTAAGAACTACCCCATCTAACTTCTTTGAATCCAATTGATGATCGTTTCATGGAGCACCACTACTCCTTCTATTATGTGTCTTCTAGACATAAATGTAGTTTGATTTGATTTAATTACTTTGTTGGCGCATGGAAGTTATTCTATTGGCACCCCCTTAGTGAATATTTAAAGCTCATGTTTAGTAGGCATATAGGTCGGTATTGGTTTATTTGTATCACATTTTCTTTTTCTGAAAGTAGGATGATAATACCAAAAATTAGTTGAAATAATGGTAACTCTCCTCTATGAAAATATGCAAACATTTCACTAGATCATTCTTAATGACAAACCTAAACTTTTGATAAAACTCCGCGGGGAATCCATCTAGCCCCGGTGTTTTGTTCTTCTCCATTGGCATTATAGCATCACAAACTTCCTTATCTGTGAAGTTGACGGTGAGAATTATATTCTCTTTCGCAGATATTTGTGTAATATTATCAATTTGTTGTTCTACTATAGTAAAGTTATTTTGTAACGGCTCTCCAAATAATTGTTTATAATTCAGAGTTGTAACTTTAAGATTTTCTTGTCCAATGATAGTTGGAGGATCTTCTTCCTCGTATGTTTATCGCTAGCAATGATATGCAAATACTTTGTATTATTTCCCCTTTCTTAAATATGCTTAACTTTAGCACCCCGATCCCACAGACACACTTCATTGCGGTTAAGTTTAGCTAAAATCATTGGACTTTTTCATCATCTCTCTCTCAAGAGTTAAGAGGAATGGTTTCCACTTTGGGATCTTGAAAATCGGTAAGGTTGGAGACATGCTCGTTTTCTTTCTTATAAATACTACTTTAATTTTTTGCCTGTCCTTTCAAGAAATTGTGGTGATGGTGGATTCTGTTCTGCCATTTCTCCATCCGGCTATGCCCATATGAAATAGATGCCCATTCTTGTGCAACCATTTCATAAAAACTTTCCTACCTCAACCAAGTCTAAACCATGTTTCCCTAGGTGAGCTTGCTTCCCAGAATCAAGCGACAAAGGTGTGTGATTCGAGGGTGATCTTGTCAATGCTAAAGTAGAATTCTAGTATAGTTTCTTAGTCTTCTCTTCTATCTACAACAAACTCTACTACAACAAATTTTGTCCAGCTTCGATGATGGAGGGGCAAGGACGACGATGCGCCTTCGGCTCGTGCTAGTGTCCGTAGTCGTCGCTAGGTGGTCCAATTACCTATTTGTAATTTTAACTATTTTTAGGATTTTTTTGTACTATAGTGGATGACTATTAATGATCGGTGGAATTTCAAATTACGTGTTGTACTTGTATTTACAAAAGAAGGATGAAACTATACCTTAACTCCAAATACTTGACAGCACTACCCGAAAAAAAAACCATTTTGACTGAACGCTACTGCCTACTGGTCTCAACATCGGTGGGACTTGGGAGGCCCACCAAACGCACAAGAGGCCCCTACACACAGAACCGCAAAAGCAAGCAGGAGAGGACTGCAGACAAAGCGAGGTTGGCTGAAACAAATCCATTTCCTCTGCGTCGCGTGGTGGAAGAGGAGAAGCCCCGAAAAAGCCAAAGCCCACCAAGAACCCTAGCCTAGGGTTTCGCCGCCATGGGATCCGCCGCCTCCGCCGCAGCGCCGCCACCGCCTCCTCCAGCGCAGCCCCACGGGGCCGCACCGCCGTATGGCCTCGGGCTCGCAGGCATCCTCCCGCCGAAGCCGGAAGGGGATGAGAAAGAGGAGAAGAAGGTGGACTACCTCAACCTCCCCTGCCCTTTGGCCTACGAGGAGATCCAGCGGGAGGCCCTAAGTTCGTCTCCTTCGCCCTCCACTTTTTAAGTTTTAGCTATTGTATATGAATTGCTGCGGCATTGCCGAATTGCTACTCGAGGTGTGTGTGTGCTCGTGCGGGTGGTGATGAATTCGTGCTATAATCGGCTCCTTTGTCGCGATTCGGTCGCTTGACGTGGATGATTATTAGGTTGCTGACATATATATATTTTACAGACCATTTTATATTGTATTGCACTGTAGAGATCTAAAGCTAGCGAGTGATCAAATTTAATCCAAATGGGATTTGTTGAACTTTTTCCTAGGAGTGCTCAGAGTACTACTGTAATGCAACATTTGTATGAGAATAATATGGTAATGTTCTCCATAACTTACCGCACCCCGCTTCTGTTCCAGAAGGATCCTTAGGCGGAGTAAGTGACTAACGTTGCAGTGTTTGACACATGTGATACATGTTCTAGACTTTTAAATATACTTACTTACTGAGCTTTTCTCAAACACGTGCTTCAGCTATCCTAAACTTACTCTTTGTTGAAGAATATATGTTGCTTTGAACATGGGCATGACTAAATATGCAATGCAAGCTTTGTAATGATATGTAGTTGCTAGCTTTACATATTTGTGTACCTGGCTCACTGCTATACAGGCAGTTTGGCTCTTGAGATTTCTTACATGGGCTCTGCTGACATGCTCCATTGCAGTGTCTTTGAAGCCTGAACTTTTCGAAGGTCTGAGGTTTGATTTCACAAAAATGTTAAGCTCGAAGTTTGCACTTAGTCACAGGTGAGACTATGCAAAACACTGGTGATTCTCTTTTTATATATTTCTTATTTATGATGTATTCTGACAACATCAACAGTCTTCTTATGGGTTCTATGGAAGTTCCGTCTCAGTCAGCTGATGTTATAAAAGTCCCAACAGCACAATATGAATTTGGTGCCAATTTTCTAGACCCAAAGGTTTGTCTTGTCACATTTAATATTATATATGGCCCAACATTTCTGCGTCACATGTTGTATTTGTGAACTTGATTTTTAATTGTGTGCGAAATTTTCTTTAGTTAATGCTTATTGGAAGGTTGATGACCGATGGAAGGTTGAATGCTCGTGTGAAATGTGATCTGACCGAAAATCTGGCGCTGAAAATAAATGCACAGGTAGTTGATGTTCTTTCGTTTGATGAATGTTATTTTACTCTTTATTTGGCTGATAGTTTCCTGTTTTCAGCTTACCAGTGAGCCTCATTACTCCCAAGGGATGTTCAACTTTGACTACAAGGTCAGTATTTGTGACAATGCTTTTTAACGAATAAAGTGTGTTCCAAGCATTTCTGATCAGTTACTTATAGGCATGCTTAATCAGCAAACTACCTTTTTATTGCGTGCTTACATCTAACAACTACTTCCATCTGTTAACACCTTGATCATTTTTATAGGGCACGGACTATCGAGCACAATTTCAAATTGGAAACAATGCATTCTATGGGGCGAATTATATTCAGGTAACGATCGTATGTCATATTTTTTTAACAGTGTCATACTCTACCTGCAGCACCTAAGGGAAACCAAAATGGGGATATGAGTATATTCAAGCTTCTCCCTGGCTGTTCATTTGTTCCTTGATTGTTTAAATTCTTCAGAAAAGTCCAGCAACTGCTGCTCATCTGTTCACATTCAGCCTTTTGCTTCTCTGTTTAGCTTCTTTTATATCTTGTTCCCCGACCTTTGTTCTTTGGTTAATGTTGTGGCTATGCTTAGAGACCATCATAATTTGCAGTTTCGGTTTGTTTGAACCTTGATCTGGTTTTATGTTTTGAATTGAAACACACTATACTCTTGAATCACAGCTAAATTATATTCTGGTATCAAGTTTATTATCAATTAAGCGTAAATCTGCCGCTGCAAGATTGTTGCATTTCGTTGCTTTCTGTGGGAATTAGTAAGTTGTATTTTGTAACAGTGATGTTTACATTTACGAATGGATTCAACATCATGCCTAGAAGTTAGAATTTTGTTAAGTGGCAAACATATTTTGTATCAATCACTAAATAACCTTGCTTGCACATATGATTATTAGCTTTGTAGTGATGTGGGGCATGCATGTTCCTGTTCTTGCCGACTAAACGTTATCCATAAATATCGTTATGAAGATAAATTGTTCCTTGTTTACTCTTTGCTTTAAAATGAGATAACAAATTTTTGTATTCCAGAGTGTTACGCCAAATTTATCTATGGGAACAGAGATATTCTGGCTTGGTCAGCAAAGGAAGTCAGGGATTGGCTTTAATTCTCGCTATAATACTGATAAAATGGTAAGGAACTTCTGTAGTCTTTTCGGTTTGGATGATACATAGGTTGAACTTTTGCATGTCATACTCATGTTTACAGGCCCATCCATTTCTTTTTTGTATAAAGTGTTGAATTGGGTAGTAAGACTTTCAGGTCTGGTTTTGGATTATTTGTTTATAAACTTTTAGAGGAATTAAGATAGGCCCCTTAGGCACATGCCTATTTTGGAAATTACTCCCTTGTGTCACTGAAGAAATAAGAGATAGTGGGTCTTTTCCCATGATCATTCACTATAATAAGCACCGTTATTCATTGTACCTAGCTGACTGAGCTCTGCTTATACATGGCTCAACTATCAACTCATATTGTGCATAGAAAATTAATCAAATGTGAGAATGCATGCTGATGCATAACGAATGAAGCTACTTTTCAGGCAGAGGGCTGAGTGCCATTTTTTATGACCATTGCAGGTGGGCACTCTACAGATCGCTAGCACTGGTATAGTTGCGTTAAGTTATGTCCAGAAAGTTTCCGAAAAGGTTTGACTCCAGTATTTCCAACATGAATCTTTGGCATATGCTGTTAACCTGGTTCTAACTTGTAAATATATCAATCTGTAGGTGTCTCTTGCTACTGACTTTATGTATAACCACATGTCCAGAGATGTGACTTCCAGCGTTGGTTATGACTATATGCTTAGGCAGGTCAGTGTCCCTGCAAAACGTTTTGAGTATTTGACATTTTGTACCAGGTAGAAATGCATTGCTCTTCCAAGATCTGTTTCTTTGTCTCTGAATGAGCTTGTTTCTGCCAATGGATGTATCCACAGACATTATAAACAAGTGCTGCATCACCCACGTATTCCAATACTTTCTGAAATTTCTTTCTTGTAGCTTTGATTTATTAATGCATTATGTTACAGTGCCGTCTAAGGGGCAAAATTGACTCAAATGGTGTCGTTGCTGCATACTTGGAGGAGAGATTGAACATGGGTGTCAACTTCCTTCTGTCTGCAGAGGTATGAGTTGTAGTATGACAGTTCCACTAATAATGTTTTCTTCCTCCCACTTGTTCTGTTAACAGGAAATGAATATCCTTAGTATTTTGGATTGGTTTTTTCTGAATCTGTGTTTTGTTACACAGATTGATCATTCAAAGAAGAACTACAAGTTTGGTTTTGGAATGACGGTAGGAGAGTAGATCTGCTGACAGCAATTGCTGTGAGAGAGACTACAGGTGCTTCCTCGGTTCGTTGTATGTGGAGGTCTACCATAGTCTCGGTTTCAATCAAGTGACAAGGTTCTTTCCCTCCGTGCATTGGGAAAGCGAGTCTGGGTTTTGCTACTTTACATAGTTTCCTCTTGGGTGTACTCGTGGTTGTCTCATTTCAGCTGCTTGAGATAACATGGGCATTTGGGTGTCCATGATTCTTTGTTTGTCCAAACAAGCTGAAACGTTGTTGTAATAATGTTCTCTTGGCTGCTGGGAAATTTTAAACCTAGGTTTCCAGCACTAGGCTTTTCTGTGCAATGACCATAGTCCACAAGCTGCAGAAGATACATTCAAAGTTCATGTGCAGTCCTCGTTCTTATGTGCAATACATTTTCTTTAATGGTAAAGCCAGTTAGCATTTATAGAGTTGTTTCGATATTTTGAAAAGGTGCAGTTTTGAAGTGCATTGTGATTTGGATTATCTGATTATTATGGTATCACATCAACAACAAACAGTTTTTCCTCCCCTTGTGTATGGTACCAAAGGAAACGTTGCTTAAACATGTATAATACTGAACAGAAATTCACGAATTATTTTTATGGACAATTACATTATAGTAGCATTCAAAAAAGTGGAGAGCCTGTTCCAAAATATGTTTAACAATTGTTGCCTATCTCTGAAGTGCAAGTAATAATGTATTAGTGTATGATTTCCGATTAGTGTATTAGTACTCCCTTTGGTCCATAATAAGTGTTGCTCATTTTGTATTAAGATAGTACAAAATTTATACTAAATGGACAGGCACTTGTTATGAATCGGAGTACTTTTTTAGACGGATGAAAACCAGCAGAGAAATAGCCTTCCAAAATGTCTTATAATTTGGGACAGAGATAGTAGTAGCAACTAAGTAGCTAGGACAGACACGTAGACTGTGACAGTAACTACTGACTGGATAGTGAACTCGATCCAAACAGCCACGCCAAAAAGTACGATTGATGGCAGTGTAAACATAGCGGAAACTGTTGTCAAACAATGGATCTAATCAATGTATTTGTCCATTTATGTGCATCAGTGGATAACCTTTTTCTGAGTTAACGTAAGGGCAATAACTCATACAGTAGCTGAGAAACGCCATCATTTTATCTTTGCCTGCGTTGCACCTGTTGCAGACAGAAACAAACTTATACTACTCGTACTTAATTAAATATAAGGCGCCGTTGTTCCTGGTGTTAAGTCTGGTCCTCTTTTTAGAGAAATAGCCCTTCTCTAAAATTTCCCTACATGGCTACATTGCAACTCTCTCACTAGGCTATGCAATAATTTGCCAGTGTAATGTCAGCACATACGCAAAGCAGCGGAAGCACAAGTCTCCATCACTCCCAAGTTTGGACTTGCAAGTTGCTATGAGACGAGACCAGACCCAACAAGTGAACTCCTTTTACTCGCACGCTTACGCTATACATCCCCACCACTCATCCTCCGCGCACGAACACAAAACAACGAGACAGACACGCACCGCGCTCCCCATCTCCACATGTCAGGGAGAGCACGGCCGACACAGCCCACAAGAGGCCAACAAGCCACGCCCTCGCCGTGGCTATGATGCCACCGGCGGCCGTCGCCCTCGCGCTCCTCGCGGTCTGGACGCTGCATCCCCGGACGACGGTGCGCGCGCAGCTGTCGGCCCCGCCGGCGGGGGCTCCGGCGCCCAGCAGCTGGGGGGAGCTGGACTGCAGGGGCGCGATGCTCAACCTGTCCACCTGCCTGACGTACGTGGAGTCCGGGAGCGCGCTGACGCGGCCGGACAAGGGCTGCTGCGGTGCGCTCTCCGGCGTCGTCGACGGGGAGGCCGCCTGCGTGTGCGGGCTCGTCGGCGGGTACGGCTCCTTCGGGGTCCGCGTCGACGCCGTGCGCGCGCTCGCGCTGCCCACCATCTGCCGCGTCGAAGCGCCGCCTCCCAGCCTCTGCGCCGCGCTCGGCATGCCCGTCGCGGAGACGCCGGGCGGCGCCGTGCCCGCGGAGTCAGGTACGATACGAAATGACAGTATATGCTCTGCCGCGTGCAATAAACGCTGAGTACTTTCGCTTTCTTTGCAATGTGGCCGTCGTCCAGTAGTGTGTAAATTGAAGACTGAATGGGAAATTTGCGAATTCTTTAGTTCTGGTAAATTCCTCCCATGCGTAATTCGAAACAAATGCGTCATTTGCAACATTAATCTATCTGCGAAAATACCATATGAACCCATAGCAAGGTACATGTTCGTATCAAAACTCTCGAATTAACTGTCAACTGGGCTGATGTCTGCACTCTGCACAGTCGTGCCATTACATGAAAAAAAAGGGAACATAATACATACTACCAAGTAATGCCATTTTCCGTTGTTGTTGTAGCCAGCCACTTGCTCGGTAGCTAAAACAGTAGAGGAACCAAATTGTCCGGTCTATGTTCAAATCCTGTTTCTTTTTTCATATAGTAGTATCGAGTCTGTGTGCACTAACAAAAAGTCTGAACGCCCGGCAGGATACGGCACGCCGGCGACGACGCCGGCAACCTCATCCGCGAGCAACGGCCCGGCGGCCACGCACGGGAACCGACGGCGTCATCTTCACCTCGTGCTCCTCCTCCCGTACTGCGCCGCGCTCCTCACGCTGCTGCCGTAACTCCCGAGCCCACACGGCACGGCATCACGCGTACGGGGCTGCTGCGTTCCACTTCCACTCGGCATCCGTACAACTGTACATGTACACACGCGCGCGACTCATCAAATCGATTCAATTTTCAGCAGCCGTCCATGTATGTATGTATGTATGTACGCCATGCTTGGGAGATCGCATTGTCCAATGCACCTTTGGGCGCAGATCCAGTCCGAGTCCGTCACCCCATTGCCCGGCTGGCTGGGCTGGCCAAAACCGTCCAGTGGTGCGTGATGGACGGATGGGGACGTCCGACCTGCACCGCAGCTGCAAATGCATGCGCAGCCGCGGGGACGCGTGAGAGGGGTTAAAGCGCGGTGGGGCTGTGCAGTCCAGTTCCCTGGTGGTGCTGTGCTTCCCGTTCCATTCCATGGGCCAGCGGCCAGCGCGCGCGGGCTACATCATGTGACCAGCTGAGTTGCGGTGGCGTGCGGCTGTGCGACGTGTATTGCCCAAGGCAAGAGGACGCGCCGTCGGTGTACGGCGGTGGGTCTGGGTTTTGGCCGCGCATGGCAGGTGCTTCGTCGCTCTCGGGCTGAGCTGCTCTAACTTGTGCTTTTCGTCATAATTCTCTCTTATCTTCTTTTCCAACGAAAACACCAACTTTTCATAATGACAATTGTGTCGAAAATAAAAATGTGCCAGCAATATACAATTCGAACCATGCACAAAAAAACTGCAAGTTTGCTGTAAGAGACGGGATCACTCGTGAGAGTTGTTTTCTCAGCAGTGCGGGTAAGACATTTTTTTTGGGTCTATGTTTCTCAAAAAAAAAAAAAATGACAGATGATTTTTTTTTTGAGAAGAGAGGACTGAATAAAATGCTTGTAGTAGAAGAACAAACGAGAGGGAGAGGCCTGTATACATCTAGGCCCATTAGTGGAAGGATAAGAGTCATGGTCTGGACCTATACATTCCACCTTTCAAACGATCCTTAGTTTTCAGAAACGTTGACCAGCCAACTGCTATGCCAATCTCAAATGTAATAGGTGATGGCACCATATGGTCTCACCGGTTTCGAAAGCCGCCTGAAAAGATAAACATAACCTATTTGTGTGATTATCACACTGCTTGTAGTTAAGACTAATGAAAACTCCGTCCGTTGTTTGAAACGAAAGCAAAAGCTTTATCTATAACATTAATTAAGAAAAAAGTGCCATGTTATTTAGCGAAAAACCGGGCAACAACCATACAAGAACGACAACACCACGGGACAACACCACCGACCCAATACCTAGGAACAACGAAGTTCAAACTCGAAAACACTACTCCGCCAAGACTAAACTCCATCTACCACCGTAGGAGACAAGACATCATGAATGCTATCGGAGGAACAAACACGGTACACTCGAATGTAGATGAAGAAGGCAACCCTCCGAGGAGCCCGCAATACCCGAAGCTTTGAGGCCGTCGGCCCAATATACCAATTGTCATGCCATTCAACTTATCCATGAGTACCACCAATAGGCCTGGTAGCAACCATTGTATGGCCGGCGACCGATGGCATGTCCATTCAGTCCTTTGCCTGAGGCCCGAATCTTCATGTTTGGCCATAATGGTTCCCGGTGGGGCCCTTTCGATTGTCTGGGCCCACCTGGTACCCACGACCTCATCAGTAGCCCCGAGTCCTTCGTGACTAGAGGGAGCGCAACTTCGAGTTCCACTCGGGGATGCCGAGCAAAGGTCGCGAAGGAGTCTTGTAGTCTTGTAGGTTGGAGTGTCGATGCTGAGTTTGCCCTTCACTAGAGTCCATCGGTGTGGTGGGATCAGATCAGGCCAGGAGGTTCATCCCCAAAAAAAAGTAAAACGGTTGCCCGTGGGGGACTTCTTAAGAGAGAGAGTTCGTAGTGATCTTGTCCTTTCCCTATTGAAGTAGGGAGACGACAGGGGGTGCGTGGTATCCACTCACACCATCGAGACTTCTAGACCTAATCTTTCATCGTTCCTCTCTTTTGATATACTGTCGCAACCTTCTTCCTCCAATCCTTCCATCCCCGCTCCGATGTCATAATCGAGGAGCGAGGAAGTTACCCCTCATCCCATGGAAGAGGGAGAGGTGTCGTTGGAGAAGACCTTGTCGCACGGGGATGTCGACTCCTCCTAAGAGGAGGAGGTGGACGTCATCAACCCCACCATGGTATATTGGTCTCGAAGATCCTTAAAGGAGAAGGATCTCAAGACCTCATAGGCATTGGAGGAGTTGGAGTCACAAACCAAGATCTTCTGGCGGTCCTACCCTGAGGCAGAAATCCCCAACCCCGGTGATGGCGAGGTGGTGTTCTTCCCTATCTTCTTCCACGTGGTTTAGGGCTCCCGATCTCCAAATTCTTTCGCATGTTTCTTGACTTCTATGGCATCGGGATTCATCACCTGTGAAAATGCATGTGTGCCCCTTGTGAAAGTGGATGTGTGCTCCCACGCATCAGGATTCCTATGGACTAATGTTTGCACCGAGTTACACTTGTAAGAATTTTCCATTGGCATCACTTGAATCATTGGTTGGCTTTAAGGTTGAATAATGAAGAAAGGAAGAAGATTAATCCATGACTGAAGAATGTTAATGTGAGTGTTGAGCCTTTTGGAGGCATGTCTTGAAGAAGAAGAAGAATATAGTGTGATATTCTTTCATCACTTCAAGACATCATGTTGAAGAAAGAATAAGATCCATGTGGGTGAACTCTCAAGAAGAAATGAAGAGGTGCAAGTTGAAGCTGAGCCATCTCGAGAAGATCAAATGCTTGAAGCTTGCTGGCATCTTGGTGATTATGGATATGAAAAGACATGCCCAAATAAGAGGTTCCCCATAGGAGCATGGGGAGCAATACATAAGTCTTCATCAAAAAAGCAAAAGTAAAGTCAATCAAGAAAGGTGTTCCAACTTGAAGAGATCAAGATCATCTTCATCAAGATCTAGTGGATTTCGCAAGGCAAAGTTATGATCTTGATAGGTATTCTATTTTGTCGATCTCTTCCTGTGTGTTGGGAGACCGAGTTTAGGATAGATAACCATACTATTAAGAGGGGCTCTCGAGTGACTAACTTTATCGATGTCGTGGTGGTGGCACAACATATGTCATGTATAGGCTAAAGATGGGGCCAATGTGCACTAGAGGAATCCAGGGAGGGATAGTGTGGTGATTCCACACACAGATGTTTGTATTGGTCCGGACTCAGGGCACATTGGCCCCATCTTGCTTTACTGAGGGGCCAATGTGCAAGATGCCTCTTTTCCACTTTAACAGGTTGGTCCGGACTCATGGCGTAATCCTCCCTGAGCCCCTCTATAGCGTGGCATCATCTGACACTGGTGGCGTCAGCCGACATTGGTTACGTCATCCTTGTCGGCCACTCCCCGCTGGTCCTTCCCTCTGTCCGCTTCGCTCATGATACAGTGGACAGAGGCCACCTTTTGACCAGCGATATTCCTTCCTTCTCTTGTAAGCCAACTGATAACCCGGCTAGCGCCTGGCTAACTTGGCCACGTGGGTACCTACAAACAAGTTAAAGTGGCTAGCCGACATACGCTATACGTCAGTCGGGACAAAGTTAGATGAACATCCTTCGAGCCGGGCCACTCCGTAAGTCGGCCTACCTTGAGGAGACCTAGCCAGCATATGCTTTGACCTTGCCGTACCTCGGCTAACATGGCCTTTATACCTCGGCATGACCCTACCTAGGGGTATCCCCCCAACATTAGTCCCCGAAGCTAGTGCGGTCTTAGCAACATCAGTTGATAAGGCCACAACATGTTCAAACTACCAAGCTTTGTGCTCTCTTCACCGAGTCATCCTGTAACTCGGCTCTTATGGTTTGACATTCCCTTGGCTCATTCCGAGATATTACTCGCTGGCTGAGTTACTTTCTATTTATCTGGGTCATCCTTCCTTCTCTTGTACGCTTCCCCATATCCTACGTGGAGGGTAACCACTGTGTCGGTTACTGTATTTACTGTCAGGGATACCTGCTGCGGGCGTCGCATCGTGGCTGCCTCCTCGTTAACTGCATCACCATGTCACGTCGTGGGATCTGCTGCTCCCTGTGGCCCTTCGTGTGGCCCGCGTCTGATTGGCTGCCTGGAAAATACACGGCCACACCGTGTGGCTCTGCCGTACCACTGGATCCCACTTTCCCCTTTGGGGCGTGGTTAAATAGGGAAGGAGGGCACCCCTTGGTTGCTCTTCCCCCACTTTGCACGCGCATCTGCTCTTCTTCTTCCTTATTTCCCACAACAGCGCTGCCGTCGCCGCTGCTTCTGCTCCTCGTAGCGCTGCCGCCGTCGTGCCTTGTTGATTTTCCGTTGTAGTTGCATTGTCGCTCCCACGCAACCTCGCCGTTACGGGGCCTCGCTAGTCCCGACCACTATCTCCCACCCCAGATTGGTTCTGTGAGGACAGTGACTTGGAGATGACAGAAGAGGAAATCACAATTGTTGAGGAGGAGGAGGAGGAAGGCGAAGCGCACGAATGCTGCGGCTGGGCTGGATCCTAGGTCTGTCAAGATGATCTTGACTGGCTCTACCGGACCTGTCGCATCCCTGAAGGGGTTACCTGCCGCCTCGCTGCCCAGGAAATCGCTCCCTCTCCCAATCTGGGTGAGTTTGTGGTCTTCCTCTCTCACTTCCAACACAGTTTTGGTCTCCTAGTCAGCGATTTCTTCCATGATTTCATCAATGCATATGAGCTCCAACCGCATAATCTTCGGGCAAATGCAATCACCTCCCTTTCTTCCTTCGCATCCAGCATAGAAGGGTATGTCGGCCTCTGGCCCACCAACAAGCTCTGGATCAAGTTCTTCGGCCTCTACAAGAACGTCATCCCGGATCCTTTTCTTTCCCTGTCGACAAATCCTTAACCTAGTGCGGTGGAGCTCTATCTCTTCCTACAAAAACTCCACATTCCCTCGAGTCACCGGCCTCGGGTATTGCAAAGGCTGGGCCTGGACCTTCTTATATGTGAGGAATAACACGGATGAGGACCTGATCTGGATGCGCCCCTTCAAGCTGGGTGTCCTGGATACTTCTTTGTGGAACCGAATCCCAAAGCGTCCAACAACCTTAGCGAAGCAGGTGGAGAACCGAATCAAGGAGCTGAACAATCTGGGGCTACACAGCGAGGATGTGATGATCACCTTCGTTCGTAGACAGATCTCTCCCCTGTAGAAACACACTCACAAGCTCTGCCATATGAGTGGGCATCTTGACCCCAACCGAACCTCCTCCTTCGAGCTTAGTAACACTGAGATTTTCTGCCAGGTCAAGGCTATCTTCAAGATAGAAAAGGAGTTCACCGAGGAGTAGGAATGGGGGCTGGAACACTTCTGCCAGGATAAGTTGCCTCCTCCGGTATGTTTCCCGCCTGATCTTTTTTCGAATCTTGCCTTACGTCGGACAATCCTCTTACTCAATTCTTTTGTATTTTTGCCTTCAGTTGTTTCTTCAGCAGACTATCGAGGATGGCAAGGAGCTGTCCCTTAAATGGGTGAATGACCGTCTAGTCTCGGACATGGTGGAGCCGAACTTGGAAATGTTCTTGCCCACTCCGGATGGCTCCAGACAAACTTATGGTAAGGCCTCTTCTTTAAGGGATTGGACTGATGTCTATGAAGACTCCGATATTGAGATTATGGAGGTACTTGATCTAGTGCTTATTTCTTACGCGTTTCTGGTTGACTCGGCTTCAGCTAATCCGGCTGGGCAGGTCCACGAGGATCCTCCTCTTGCCATGGGCGACCCGGTTCCTACTCCCTCCAAGAAGCGTGCTGCTACCTCGGTTGCTTCTTCCGAGCCGCCCCTAGCTAAGAAGAGGCAGAAGAAACCCAGCGTCAAAGGCGCCAACAAACCCGAGCCCAAGGTCAAGACCACGGTCCGGAGAGCGCCCAGGCCCAGGGTACCTCCAACCTCATACGTATTTCTTGTTTCTCTTTTTCTGTTATAACTTGTTGTTCTTTGTCTGACTCGACAGGGCTACCAAGGAGGTCCCCTAGAGCGGCTCCAGCATTGCTTCGCCTATCCGGAGTGCCCCATCTCCCCCTCACAACCACGACATGCGCTCGCTGAGCCCTATTCAGGAGAGCTCGGCGGATGCTCTGAATCTTAGCCCACCTCGTCATGAGGAGGGCAACTTCGGTGCGAGGGGAAGTGGTGCCACCGAGGATATGGCTATGCCGGATCACCCTAGCTCCTCTTTGGCCCAGCCGCAACCTTCCATCACCGAGGTGCCAGTTACATCGACACCGACCCAAATTTCTTCTCCACCTGCTCTAGCACCAGCACCAACATCAGCACCAGTACCAGCACCAGCACTAGTACCAGCTTCAGGTTCTGCACCAACTCCTCCTGCCTTGTCCGAGTCTTCCAAGATGTGGCAAGAAGACCAAGCTCAGCCCCGCCCAAAGGCCAAAACTCCAGTGCCTATATCTTCTGCCAAGGATATCTTCCAGCAGAAGTCTCAGGCCAAACCTGGCACCAAGGCCAAGAAAGGGCCTGATGCCCCTAAGAGCCAAGCAGCTGCGGAGGCCGCCAAAATCCCCAAGGGATCAACATCCAAATCTGGACAGCGTACTATCACGTCCATGATAAAAAGGGGAGTGCCGCCTCCGACATGCTTCTTCCAGGTTTGTTGGCAGTAAGCAACTCACTCTTCATACAAGCCCAACTGCTGCACAGATTGCCAGAAAAGAGGCTCATGCTAAAGGCCTGGTGTCGACCCAGACGCTCAGTGGGGAGAGTTATAGTCCGGTGCTCATTGAATATGTTAACAACTGGAATGACGCCAAGTTCATCAACCCCAAAGACGACCTCTCGGAGAAATTTGGTCCGGCTGAGTTCAATGCCCAAATGAACACAACCACCAAGGTTATTTCCTTTGCTGGCTGAATGATGGAGGTAAGCCTTTTTGCCATGCCCTTAATATGCGCAAGTACTTAGAGATATATCCACTAGTCCCTAAGCCTCTGGGGGAGTAACTTGTTGCTTGGCCAGATGCTCCTAGAAAATTAGCGTAGTTCTTTAGTAGCCTCGAATATTCACACACCTAGAGCCGGGTTAAGTCCCACTTGGCCCGGATCTTGTAAACATCGAATATTCACACACCTAGAGCCGGCTTAAGTTCCACTTGGCCTGAATCTTGTAAACTTCGAATATTCACACACCTAGAGCCGGGTTAAGTTCCACTTGGCTCGGATCTTGTAAACTTTGAATATTCACACACCTAGAGCCGGGTTAAGTTCCACTTGGCCCGGATCTTGTAAACTTCGAATATTCACACACTTAGAGCCAGGTTAAGTTCAACTTGGCCCGGATCTTGTAAACTTCGAATATTCACACACCTAGAGCCGGGTTAAGTTCCATTGCTTGATATGATGCTTCACTTTCTCGAACAAGCATGGCAGCATGAGGCCGAACTGAAGAAGAAGGATGATAAGATCGCCGAACTCGAGCTAAAAAATGATGAGATTACTCGGCTGAACACCGAAATCAAAAAGCTAAAGAACTCCCACAAAGCTGAGCTGGACAAGGCTGATCAAGAATTCTCCGAGGAAAAGGAGGGCCTAAAAACCCAGCTTCAAAAAGACCAAGATTCAACATCAAATTTGAGTCGGTGACCACCGAATATGAGAAGCTCAAAAAGAGGAATGCTGACGGTATCAAGGAGCTGACTCGGATCCTCGGTTATATCTCTCGTCAGTTCTTTTCCTTACATCGACTTTTTCGTCTGGTTCATGCGCCCTTACTTACTGATGTTATTTGTTTTGTTTCTAGGCAAATTTCCAGAGAGCGATGCCATTGCTTCTGCTGTCGTTGCCAAGTTCCGCCTGCAGAGAGGTACTCCAATTGGTCCTGGCACTGAGCCTATTCCTTATGATATGGAGGACATGCTGGTGAGCCTCGCTTCCCAGGTTGAAAGTATGAAGAATTATGGCACGGACATCATGAATGCAGCTGTCTGGATCTTCAATGCCCTTTGGCCGACTGACCCCACTCCTAGAGGTAGCACTGCTTTTATTGCAAAACTGATGGAGTGTGAGACCCAGTTGAACCTCTGGAGGGAATTCGGTGCGCGGGCTGGAGCTGACACGGCGCTAAGCTTCATGCTATCTTGGTACGAGGGCTTGGACCTAAAGGTTCTCGATCGCTTGCGGACCGGGTCTAGGTGTATGAATGATCCGGAGTGGATAGCTCGGCGCAAGGCTTGCACTTATAACCTCATCTAGTATGCCTTTGTCCACAGCTGGAACAAAGGACCTAGCTTCCTCGACACCGTCGATGACGCCTATATCTCAGATGGACCAGATGGCGAAGAAGAAGAAGCTTCGGAGCTCGGTGAGGATACTGAAGATCCAGAGGATGCTGGGGCCAACCCGGAGGATGAGGCAGAGACCGAAGCTCCCCCATAGATACCGAATTACCTCCTCCTGTGGCTGATACCTCGGGCGCTGCTGCTCCTTAGAGGGAAAAACACTTTAACATTTATCAAATCCCCGGTATGCCGGGTGCAAATGTATCAAGCACAATGGTTGCGCTTTGCTACTAAGTTATTTATGCTGGATTAACTTGGGCGTAGTCCCCGAGTTCCATTTTCTTGTTCCCTCAATTTTATGATTCGGCTCGCGTCTACCTTGATTCAGTTTTTTGACTTATGACTCCGAGGTTAAATTGACTTAACAATACTTGAAACTTTAGGATTAGCTCAAAGTAATTCAACATAACATAAATAAAATAAATACAGGGTTAGTCCGGATAACAAATGTCGGCTCTATTACGTTCCTTTCCTTAGTCGTTTTTCATGTGCTTTGCAATTCCAAACTTGTTCTCTTGCTTGCCATCAAGCCAATTCTTGTCGGACAGCAGCAAGTCGAAGAGTTAGGTTTTTGGTGCCTACACACTACTAACCCGACTAAGGTGTAAGTAATTTAAGCCAACCGACATATAAAAAGTAAATACAGAAAAGACAATTATTAAGGCAGTCCCCGAGTTTCTGCTTGGGGTGCCGAGGTTTCATTGATAAACTCATTGCCGACATACATATCGACATATGAGAGATTCAGATACATACACTTCTTCACTAAGTGTAAAATGGACGGAGTAGAGCTACATTCCATGGACGCTTGGATTCCTCGCCAGACTAGTCCGCCTTGTTTTTCTCCTGCGGCTATGCATCAATGAGGTAATAGGAATCATTGTGCAATGCTTTGCTTACAATGAAGGGTCCTTCCCATGGAGGGGATAAATTATGCATGCCAGCAGTGCGCTGCACCAGCCGAAGTACAAGATCACCTTCCTGGAAGACTCGGGTGTTTCCTTTCCGGCTATGGTAACGTCGGAGATTTTGCTGATATATGGCGGATCTGGACAAGGCTAGTTCTCTCGCTTCTTCCAGCAGATCAACATCATTTTGACGGGCTTCTTGCACTTCGGCTTCTGTGTATTGGGCGACCCTGGGCAAGTCATGCTCTATGTCGGCTGGTAATACAACTTCTGCCCCATATACTAGAAAGAATGGCGTATAGCCTGCTGATTGATTCAGAGTTGTTCTTAAACTCCATAGTATTGCTGGTAGTTCTTCTATACAGCACCTCACTGATCTTCGCAGCGGCTCAATGAGCCAGGGTTTTATCCCGGACAAAACCAGTCCGTTGGATCTTTCCACTTGCCCATTTGATGCGGGGAGGGATACTCATGCGATTTCTAGCCGGATCTTCTTTTCTCGACAGAACCTTGCAAATGCTCCTTCAGCAAAATTTGTGCCATTATCAGTTATGATACTGTGAGGATAGCCATATCTCAAGATTATGTCTTTGAGGAATGTCACAGCTGTTGCCCCATCACATTTCCTGATTGGCTTTACTTCAATCATTTGGTAAATTTGTCTACCATAACCAAGATATGGGTCATGTTTCCTTTTGTCGGCTTAAATGGGACGACCATATCCAAACACCATACTGCAAATGGCCAAGTGATAGGGATAATTTTTAGTTCTGACATAGGCATGTGTGTCTTGGTGGCGTACCTCTGACAACCATTGAATTTTCTCACAAGATCTTCTTCTTGCTCCAAGGCACTTGACCAGTAAAATCCATGCCGAAAAGCTTTTGCCACTAATGCTCTGGATGATGCATGATTCCCACATTCCCCCTGATGGATATCTCGGAGGATGTCGAGCCCTTCTCCTGGGTCGACACATCGTTGCAGAACACTTGTGACACTCCTCTCGTATAATTCAGCATTGATAATAGTGTATGCCTTTGCTCTCCTTTGGATTTGACTTGACAGTATCTCGTCACTCGTCTAGGTTCCTTCTTTCAAGAACTCAAATATTGGCTTTGACCATGCAGGTATAGCTCGAATAGGGAAAAGTTCCTCGTCAATTTCCATTGCTTCCACCGACATGACCCCAGCCGGATCAAGCTGAATAGTCCCCGGGTTATGCGAGGTAGTCCCCGGGTCTGCCGAAGTAGTCCCCCGGTTTGCTGAGGTGCTCCCCCAATATATATCCATAGGGATATCTTATGATCTGGAGTGTGCCGGGACATAGATTGAGTCGGATTCTGGTGAAGGTGTGATAGATGGTTTTCTCAAGTGCTCCAAAGTAACGCCTGGAGGGATTGGCTATCGAGATGACCCCCAATTTAGATAATACATCGGCTGCCTCATCTTCAAGCCGAGGTACGTTGTGGAATTCACATCCTTCAAAGAACCCACTTCTTTTCTGAACATGGAATCTGTAAAGGGCCATGTTTGCATCCAGAGCATCCCAATTGCCACACACTTGCTGCACCACCAAATCCGAATCACCAAAACAATGTATCCAACGTATCCCCACTTCCTTTGCCACCTTAAGTCCATGCACGAGCACTTCATACTCGGCAACATTATTTGATGCTCTAAAATGGATCCGGAGGACGTATTTTAGCTGATCTTTCTTGGGCGAGGTAAGTACTACCCGGCCCCCAGTCCTTCCTTTAACTTTGACCCGCCAAAGTGCATCCTCCAATAATTCGAGTTCGACAAAGGTGGTTCATATTGCATCTCGGCCCAATCCACGAAAAAATCTGCCACTACTTGAGATTTGATGGCATCTCTCCTATAAAACGGTGGTGCATATGGGGCTAACTCAATTTCCCACTTTGCAATCCGGCCACGTGCATCTTTGTTGCTCATTATCTCGGATATAGGTGCTTAGCATATCAATTTTATGGAGTGTTCCTCAAAGTAATGCTTAAGCTTCTTGGCTACCATATATACTCCGTACGCCATTTTCTGATAGTGAGGGTAGTTCTGCTCCGAGGTTGACAACACCTCGCTTAGGTAATACACTGGTCTCTGCATCGACTTACCCTCCTCATCACGCTCCACCACTATCACTGCACTTACGACTCGGTTGGTCGCTGCTATATAGAGCAAAATAGGCTCTTTGGATAGTGGCGAGGCTAATACTGGCGCAAAGGCTAGCATCTTTTTTAGTTCATGAAATGCGCTATCAGCTTGCGGTGTCCATATAAATTTATCTGCCTTTTTTATTAACTGGTAGAGGGGCAATGCCTTCTCTCCCAGCCGACATACAAACCAACTTAACAATGCCAGGCAACATGTGAACTTCTGCACATCGTTAAGACATTTCGGAAGTTCCATTCTTTCTATGGCTCGGATTTTTGTGGGGTTGGCATCGATACCTCGGCTGCATATGAGAAAAACGAGTAACTTCCTAACCAGCACACCAAAGGTGCATTTCTACGGGTTAAGCTTCATTCAGAACCTCCTTAGGTTCGCGAATGTTTGCCGGATATCATCAAGGAGCGTTTTTCTTTCCTTAGTTTTTATTACAACATCATCCACATAAACTTGCACATTTCGACCAATTTGGTCATGTAGACATTTTTGCATGCATCGTTGATACGTTGCTCCTGCATTACATAAACCAAACGACATAGTGCGATAGAAATAATCCCCATACGGGGTGATAAACACAGGCTTTATTTGATCATCCGGGTTCAAAGGTATCCAGTGGAAGCCAGAATATGCATCTATGAATGATAACAACTCACACCCAGCAGTCGAGTCTATGACCTGGTCTATCCTTGGCAGTAGAAATGGATCTTTTGGACATGCCTTATTCAGGTTCGTGTAATCGATACACATACGCCACACCACTACCACATTCAGATCATCTTTCTTCTTCTCCACGAGCACCGGATTAGAGAGCCAATCCGGGTAAAGTACTTCCATGATAAACCCGACTGCAAGGAGCCGAGCTATCTCATCTCCAATGACCTTTCTCCTGTATTCGGCGAACCACAGAGAAGTTGCTTGACCGGCTTTGCTCCGGGTCTTACATTCAAAGAGTTCTCAGCCAACTCCCTCGGCACACCTTGCAGGTCCTGTGTAGACCAATCAAAGATATCTCGATTCTCACGGAGGAAGTTGACGAGCTCGCTTTCATATTTGTCGCTTAACCCGGCACCAATGGTTACGGTGCACTCTAGGAACCGATCATCAATGGGCACCTTCTTCGTATCCTTCATTGCTTGGAATGAGACACTCCCATGCGGGTTAGTCAGAGCCAGCATATGCTGCTGCGCGGACTGAGCCAATGCCGCCACCTCCTAAATTTTCCTTTTCTCCTAAGTAATCAAGAGTGACTTGGCCAGGTTAGACCCGGCTGAAGCACACTCAATGGAATGCCTGAAGTCCCCAGCTATGGTGATCACTCCCCCTGGTCCGGGCAATTTCATCTTCAAGTAACTGATGTGAGTACTTGCCATAAACTTGTTCAGAGTATGCCTACCGAGTAACGCATGATACGTGCTTTCCAAGTTCACAACTTCAAACTCCAAGTTCTTAGTCTGGCAGTTGTCCCTTGTGCCGAATAACACGTCAACCCGGACCTTTCCAATTGGCTCACATGAGATACCCGACATGATGCCATGGAAAGTGGTCTTTGTTGCTTGGAGCATGTTCTCCGATATTCCCAACTTGTTCATGGTATCCTTGTACATGATGTTAATGCTACTGCCATTATCTATCAGCACCTTGGAAAATCTCACATTGATATTCGTCCCAATGAACATCGGATCCAACACCAGTGCATATGATCCAGGACTCCGCATGAGACTAGGGTGATCCTTGATGCTCCAAGTGATTTCCTGTTCTGCCCAAGGCATATACCTCGTCACAGCTGGCATTATAGTGTTCACCTCCATATGTCGGTGCTGCAAGCTCTTTCTATCAGTTTCCTCTGTGGTGAACACGCAGTAACTCTAGTGATGCTCCCTGTATTCATTCCTGCCATCATTTCCATGATACCCTTGGTCTTGTTGCTGCTGATTATTCACCTAATGCACTGCATCCCTCCTCTCATGGTTCTCATACCTCGGTGGAGGTGGAGGCAACATCAGTTGCTGTCCATTTCCCCCAGTGAGCTGCTGTTGCGGAGGCGCGTCGTTCCGAGGTGCTTCCTGATGAGGTCCATCATGCCGAGGTGAGTAATTCCGAGGTGCCTTAGCATTCACAAAGCCAACTTGCTCTATCTTCCTCATCCATTCACATTGTTGGGTCGTATGATTCGTCGGATTATTCGGACCTAGTGTGTGGAACTTGCACGGCTGATCCAGCATAGACTCATATGTGTATCTCGGACTATCCTTTATTTCTTACCACTGTTTCTTCTACTTTGGGGTCCAAGGTTTCTTACCTTCACCCTTTTGTTGCCACTGTTGCCTGATGACCCACAAGTATAGGGGTGTATCGCAATATTTTTGATAAGTAAGAGTGTCGAACCCAATGAGGAGCAGAAGGTGTTGACGAGTGGCTTGGAGCAGGAATTCTCTGTAAATACTTAGCAAATGGATTTTTGGGGTTTTTGATAATGCAAATAAATAAAGTACGACTAAATAAAAGACAATAAGAATAAATGCAGCAAGTGGCCCAATCTTTTCTTTAGAAAAGGATAAGCCGACTGTATTACTTAAGATGACCAAACGTTCTCGAGGACACACGGAAATATCGTCAAGTGCTTTCGCTTCATATAGTTGATTAATCTTCTTTAGTTTGATAAGTGTTGTGTGGGTGAACCCGTGCTAATGTACTGACCTTCCTAGGACTAATACATACTTGTGATTATACCCCTTGCAAGCATCCACAAGTACAAGAAAGTAATTAAGATATAAACCTAACCACAACTTTAAACTCTGAGATCCTGACATCTCTTGTGTAAAGGTTTCCTAATGGGGGTTCAGGTTTTTGTCACTCCGGCAACCCCTACGATTAGTATCAAAATACACAATGCATTCCCCTAGGCCCATAAAGGTGAAGTGTCATGTAGTCAACGTTCACATAACACCACTAGAAGAATAACACCACAACTTAAGTAACAAACTATTGAATCTTTCTCAACACAATTCCACTACTAACAACATGACTTCTCCCATGTCCTCAGGAACCAAACGAAATACTCACAAGACATCATATGGATCAAGATCGGAGATGATATAATGATAAGTAACAATCTGAACATGAACGATAATTCAATGGTTCCACTCAATAGCATCAACTACAACAAGTAATCAACACCGGGAAAGTTCCCCCTAAGAACTATGCAAGATTCAACCCAATTGTTACATCGGTATGGAGTGGTGATGGTGGAGATGATGATGGAGATGATGATGATGATCCTGATGAAGTCCAGCTTGATGGTGGTGTTGATGGCGATGATCTCCCCTCTCCGGGAAGGAATTTCCCCGGCAGATTTCTGCCTGCCGGAGAGCTCTTTCTCTCTGTGAAGTTTTTCGCCCCGTAGAGGCGGCAGAATGTTTCTGTGGTCGCTCCCTAAGGCTTAGGGTTTCGTGGGGATAATATACGCCAAAGGGGAGAGATGGAGGTGGGCCAGGGTGGCCACACCACCTAGTGGCGCAGCCAGGGGTGGCCCGCGCCAGGGGGTGGTGTGGGCCCCTATGACCCAACTCCGCTCCCCCTTCTGGCATCCTTCGTCTTCTGGAAAAATAGAATTTTCCATGTATTTTCTGGGATTTTCTGATATTTGCGAATTTCGCCTCCAAACAGTGCCTTTTCCATCAGAATCCTGACTTCAGCGGCCCATCCTCCAAAAGTCATCAACCATGCAAAAACAGATGAAATAACATAAGTATCATCTCTTTAATATGAAATATATCAATGAATAATAGTAAATTATGATATAGAATAGTGATGTAAAATGGATGTATCAACTCCCCCAAGCTTAGACTTCGCTTGTCCCCAAGCGAAAACTGAGCTCAATAAACATGACCTCAGGTTTATGGAGTGAAGAGTCGATAAAAGAATACGAACAAGAAGCATCACATTCATCAATACGCAAATCATAATATAATACAACTCACTATTATATAACTTAACTTGCAATAAGTAAAGGAAACACAATAAAGATACATAAAGTAAATCATAATTGGTAATGGCAAACTTTGGTCTTGGTCGAAGAACAGTTAACAACTTGCAGGAGTTCAAACATAATGGGTTTTCAATGATAGCTTTCAAAGTAATATTCACTAAGATAAGAGCAATGTGCAAAACAAGGAACATAAGAAACATGATTGAATAAATCATCATATGAATGAATGAAACAGAACAACTCAAAATACTTGCTGAGATAGAAAGGAATAGGTTTACTGACTCAACTTAAAAAGTAAAAGATAAGCCCTTCGCAGAGAGAAGCAGGGATTTCAAGTTTCATAAAGAGATTCCAAAAATTATGGTACTTATTAGTTTTCAGCTCTCATTGCCCCTATCATAAGCATCTTGAGGTGATTAAGGTTAAAGTGAACAAATATGAGGATATGTTTGACAAGTTATAAGTTGAAAATCTCATGCCCCGCGCTTACGAGTACCAGACCTCATGCTACTCAACTTTAGTCACGAGTAAGTTCTTGTCATTGTAAATACACGTGTATCATGGAGAACCACCAACGGGGTACCCCTTGCCCGATGATACGGAAGCATTCCCATATCAAAATGACAAGGCAAGCAGACAATGAGCATCTCAGCGATCTTTTTATTTGCTATTTGCATAGGTTTTTATTAAGGATGCTTCACAGGTTGCTCATTATGGTTATGCTACAAGTTTCCACCATGATTAGGCATGGCTTAGGCTAGCGACCCAAACGTTTCTCTAACACATGTACAAACTCCATGAGCTTACAAGCTCCCCTTTTATTTCACACCACAGGGATCCATAAGCAAAAGAATCATGATATCAACTAAATAAGTGCAATGTTGAAAGCGTTCCCCATGGTAACATGGTTCTGCTAACTCACAACTTATAAAGCGCAAGCATATATGCACCATAGATGGGCACAATGGTCAAGTTTATTAAGTGTAGGGAAGTAAAGTGTGCCATCAAGTTCATGAGAGCTTTAATCACTAATTTTCACATAACAAGTTTAATTTGGAAGGTAGATAAAAACATGAATTTACTTGGAATAGCAATAATGCTAATAGGTAGGTATGGTGGACTCAAATGGCATAGGTTTTTGTCGTGGTGGTGGCATGGTAGATGCCATGGATAGGCTAAAGATGGGGCCAAGGTGTGCTAGGGGAATCCAGGGAGGGAGAACGTGGTGATTCCACGCACAAATGTGAAGGGTTTCGCAACATAGTAAATCAAAATTTTCTACGGAAGCGAACAGAGGGAAAGCCAAGATCTAATCTAGGAGATGCAAACAACGAGAGAGATTGGATTAGATCTTCATACCCTTGAAGATTCAAGCGTGAACGCTCGTAACGTGGGTGATGTAGTCGTACTCGCTTCTCCTCCTCGCGATCCGATCCGATCCAGCACCACAAGTGGCGGTGCCTCCGTGAGATGCACACGTGCGACACCTCGACGTCTCCTCCTTCCTCGGACCAGCAAGTATGGTGGAGAGATAGATTGGATCTACAACACGACGGCGTGGTGTATATGGTGGAGAATTTCTGCAGCAGGGCTTCGCCCACAAACAGTCGGGAGGGAGAGAGGAGGGCAGCAGGGTTACTAGGGCTTGGAGGGAGATGTGTATTGGGGGGAGGGGGCGCACCAGCCCTCTATTTATAGAGGGGGTGGCGGCGGCCAGCCCTAGCCCCTCCTCCAAGCCTATCTCTAGTTTAAACGATTTAAACTCTCCCCTTATCTAGAAATCTATCCCTAGATTTAAACGAGTTAAATCTATCTAGAATCGGCTGGGCCCTATGGGGCCTTGTTCCCCTGGCCCAATGCGGCCAGGACACTCCCTCATAGGCCCATGCCCCCTCCCGGAAGGTGGGACCACGTTGGCCCCCTTCCGGAAGGTTCTAGAAGCTTCCGGTACAATACCGATTAATCCGAACAATTCAACTCCAAAACTGCACCGCGCCTTTATATGAATCTTATTCTCCGGACCACTCCGGAACCCCACGTGATATCCCTGATCCCATCCGAGACTCAACAAAATTCATAAACCAATTATCCAATCTATCCTAGCGTCGAGACACGTTATGTGTGACCTGCTGGTTCGAGAATATGCACATGATCTTCTATCAATAATCAACAGCGGGTCTGGGCACCCATATTGACTCTACACATTCATCGATGATCATATCGTATGAACCATGATGCCAGGATTCAATCAATCCCATATATATATTCCCTTCGCCTCGCGATATTTTACTTGCCCGAGATTCGATCGTCGGTATCGTCATACCTAGTTCAATCTCGTTCACAAAGAAGTACTTTACTGCTCCGAATCCGATATCACTTTGTGATTAACTCCTTAACCACATGCTTGCAAGCGATGTTGATATCGACACCGAGTGGGCAAGTATATCTCTCCGACTTGGGAGGGACAAATTCCATCTCGATACATACAACCCAGATACTTTCCGATCACCGAGAGAGACACCTTTATGATCACCCTCTCATAGGATGACGCTTTGATGACCTCAAAGCTTTCTTCCGATACCAGTGGAGTTGTATTATCTCATGGTCTAAGGAATACAATATTTGATATAGGAAAAGCTTCGCAAAGAAGAACACAATGAAACGATCTAATAGCTTTGCTTAGTTTGTACATCCACCATATCATTCTCCCAATGATATGGTCTCATTATCAATTGACAACTCATGTCCATGGTTAGGAAACCTTAACCATCATTGATCAATGAGCTAGTCCATAGAGGCGTACTAGGGACACGGTGTTGTTCACAAACCACACAAGTATTAATGTTTCCGCTTAATACAATTCTAGCATGGAATATAAACTTTATCATGAACAAGAATTATAATAATAACATCTTTATTATTGCCTCTAGGGCATAATTCCAACAGTCTCCCACTTGCACTAGAGTCAATAATCTAGTTTACATTTGGCAACAATCTCACACCCATGGCACTGAGGTGCTGATCATGTTTTACACGTGGAAGAGGTTTAGTCAATGGATCTGCGACATTCAGATCTGTATGTACTTTGCCGATCTTTAGATCTCCATCTGCTATATAATCTCGGATTATATGAAACTTGCGGTTGATATGCTTGGTCTTTGGATGATATCTTGGTTCCTTAGCGAGTGCTATGGCGCCAGTGTTGTCACACAATATCTCAAGTGGGTCCAATGCACTTGGAACCACGCCAAGCTCAGTGATGAAGTTCCTGATCCAAACTCCTTCACTTGACGCTTCTGCAGCAGCCATGTATTCCGCTTCTACTGTAGATCCCGCGATCACGCTTTGCTTGCAGCTTCTCCAGCTCACAGCTCCTCCATTCAAAATATATACGTATCCTGTCTGAGATTTACAATCATCCTTGTCGGTGTCGAAACTAGCATCGACGTAACCTTTTACGACGAGCAGTTCATCACCCCCATAGACTAAGAACATTTCTTTAGTCCTATTTAGGTACCTTAGGATGTTCTTCACGGCTGTCCAGAGTTCCACTCCTGGATCACTTTGATATCTGCTCGTCAAACTAAGAGCATTGGACACATTCGGTCTAGTACATAGCATGACATACATGATAGAACCTATGGCCGAGGCATAAGGCACTTTGCTCATAGCTTCCCTATCATTTCATCAGAATGGACACTGAGCCTTGCTCAATATCTTACCTGACAACATAGGCACTGAACCTTTCTTTGCCTTATCCATTCTGAACCTTTTCAGAACTTTGTCTAGTTATATACTCTGGCTTATAGCTATCAGGCGTCTTTGTCTATCTCTAAAGATCTTGATGCCCAATATATAAGCAGCTTCACCTAGGTCTTTCATTGAAAAACACTTGTTCAAATAACTCTTCACATCGTAAGCATGTTAATGTCATTTCCAATAATCAATATGTCATCCACATATAGTACCCGAAATGTCACCGAGCTCCCACTCACTTTCTTGTAGATACAAGCTTCGTAGCAATTTGGAACAAATCCAAAGCTCTTGATTACTTGATCAAAATGAAGGTTCCAACTCCGAGATGCTTGCTTTAGTCCATAAATGGAACGCTCAAGCTTGCATACTTTATCAGCATCCTTAGGATCGACAAAACCTTCGGGTTGCATCATATACAACTCTTCATCAATGTTGCCATTGAGGAACGCAGTCTTGACATCCATCTGCCATATTTCATAATCATGAAACGCAGCAATTGCTAATAAAATCTGAATGGACTTAAACATCGCTACGGGAGAGAAAGTCTCATCGTAGTCAACACCTTGAACTTGTCAAAAACCTTTCGCGACAATCCGTGCTTTATAGACGGTAACATTACCATCCGCGTCCGTTTTCTTCTTGAAGATCCATTTGCACTCAACGGCCTTTCGGTCGCTAGGAGGGTCCACCAAAGTCCATACTTGGTTTTCGCTCATGGATCCCAATTCAGATTTCATGGCTTCTAGCCATTTCTCGAGTCTGGCTCATCATCGCCTCATAGTTCGTAGGTTCACCGTCTTCTACTAACAAGACAGTCAAGACAGGGTTGCCGTACCACTCAGAGGGGCACGCGACCTTGTCGACCACTGCGACGCTCAAGAGCTTGACATCGTCCAAGCTTCATGATCCTTGTCATTAGCTTCCTCTATCGTTGGTGCAGGCGGCACTTGAACAATTTCAGGTGCTGCGCTACTCTCCAATTCAAGAGAAGGTTCAACAACCTCGTCTAGCTCTACTTTCCTCCCACTCACTTCTTTCGAGAGAAACTCCTTCTCAAGAAAGGAACCGTTCTTTGCGACAAACACTTTGCCTTCGGTTCTGTGATAGAAGGTATACCCAATAGTTTCCTTAGGGTATCCTATGAAGATGCATTTCTCCGCTTTGGGTTCGAGCTTGTCCGGCATCAACTTCTTGACGTAAGCTTCGCATCCCCAAACTTTAAGAAACGACAACTTAGGTTTAGCACCAAACCACAGTTCATACGGTGTCGTCTCAACGGATTTAGATGGAGCCCTATTTAAAGTGAATGCAGCGGTTTCTAATGCATAACCCCAAAACGATAACGGCAAATCAGTAAGAGACATCATCGATCAGACCATATCTAATAGGGTTCGATTCCGCTCGTGACACACCATTGCTACTGTGGTGTTCCGGGTGGCGTGAGTTGCGAAACAATTCCGCTTGCTTTAAGATGCGTGAGAAAATCATAACTCAAATACTCGCCCCCACGATCGGATCGTAGAAACTTAATATTTCTGTTATGATGGTTCTCCACTTCATTCTGAAATTCCTTGAACTTTTCAAACGTTTCAGATTTATGTTTCATTAAATAGATATACCCATATCTACTTAAATCATCGGTAAAAGTGAGAAAATAGCGATATCCACCGCGCGTCGAAACACTCATTGGTCCGCATACATCGGTGTGTATGATTTCCAACAAGTCCGTTGCTCGCTCCATCATACCGGAGAACGGGGTTTTGATCATCTTGCCCATGAGGCATGGTTCGCATGTGTCAAATGATTCAAAATCAAGAGACTCCAAAAGTCCATCAGAATGGAGTTTCTTCATGCGCTTTACACCAATATGACCTGAGCAGCGATTGCCACAAATAAGTAGTATTATCACTATCTACTTTGCATCTCTTAGCCTCAATGTTATGGATGTGTGTTTCATCCCTTTCGAGATTTAGAAGAAATAAACCATTCACAAGAGGTGCATGACCATAAAAGATGTTACTCATATAAATAGAACAACCATTATTCTCCGATTTAAATGAATAACCGTCTTGCAACAAACACGATCTAGAAATAATGTTCATGCTCAACGCAGGCACATAATAACATTTATTAAGGTTTAAAACTAATCCCGAAGGTAAAACTAAGGAGAGCGTCTTGTGGCCATCACATCAACTCTTGATCCGTTGCCAACGATCGTCACCTCATCCCTCGCAAGTCGCCGTCTATTCCGTAGCTCTGCTTCGAGTTACAAATATTAGCAACTGAACCAGACACTACAACTAGGGCTAGTAATGAAAACATCAATAACATGTATATCAAATATACCTTTGATGGTGCCATCCTTCTTGTCCGCTAAGTACTTGGACGATTATGCCCAAAGGACCCTTGTCCTTGCAATAGAAGCACTCGGTCCGGCTTAGGTCCAGACTTGAGCTTCTTCTCAGCAGGGGCAACGCTTGCCGCCGCTTTTCTTGAAGGGCTTCTTTGCACCTTTACCTTTTTTAAAGGAGGGCTTGTTGACCATCAACACATGATTATCCTTCTTGATGTCCACCTCCGCAACCTTCAGCTTTGCGAAGAGCTCGGTGATCGGGATTGGAACCAATCTGATTATGAGTCACTACAAAACTTTTGTAGCCGGGAGGAGTGATTGCAGAACCCGTCAATCTTGAGCTCCTCCGAATCTTGCACCAGTTGCTCAAGGCGTTGAGTGTAGCAGACATCTTAATGGCGTGCTCACTAACGGAACTCCCTTCCTCCATCTTGCGATTAAAGAACTTCTCGGAGATCTCATATCTCTCAGAACGGGCCTGAGTCTGAAACATGGTTTTCAGCTCCTCGAGAATCTCAAAGGGCCCGGGATAGTTTTCAAAACGATTTTGAAGCTCCGGTTCCATAGCAAATAACATGGTGCTCTTAATCACACCATAATCATCTTTGCGCGACTGATAGACATCTTTCTCATCAGCCGGCGCAGTTGCAGCAGGGGGGTCACCTAACGCTTACCCAAGGACATAGTCCTTTTGTCCATGAACAGAATGATTCTTAGATTGCGGAACCAGTTGGTGAAGTTAGACCCATTGTTTCTAAGCTTTTCTTTCTCAGCAAAAACGTTGAAGTTGAAGTTGGACTTGGCCATGTGATCTATAGTATTTGCAAGTACAATTTAGACTATGTTCATGATAAATAGTTCAACTTAATCAAATTACTAGATGAACTCCCACTAAATTCAACATCCCTCAAGTTGTTTAGTGAACACGATCCAAATTTACCACACCTAATCCGATCATCACGAGAAGAGATGTGGTTTCAATGGTGGACAATGAAGTGTCGATCATATCATTCATATGACTCATGCTTAACCTTTCGGTTCTTGTGTTCCGAGGCCATGTCTGTACATGCTAGGCTCGTCAAGTTAGACCCAAGTATTTCCGCGTGTGCAAAACTGGCTTGCACCGTTGTATGTGAGCGAGAGTCTATAGCACCCGATCATCACGTGATGCTTGGACACGCAATTTAATTTTCGCAACGGTGCATACTTGGGGAGAACACAGTTTTATCTTGATCTTTATGAGGAATCATCTTATAATGCTACCGTCACGATCTAAGCATAATAAGATACATAAAAGGATAAACATCACATGCATATAACTTTATGTGACATGGTATAGCCAATCTTCGCGCAATGATCTCCATCTTGTGCGTTCCGGCATGATCTCCATCACTCCACCATGATTGCCTCTACCACGAATAGCAACTACAACTATTGCTAACTACTTAGCGATAAAGTAAAGCTATTACATGGCGTATAAGAAGTTGACTCGCAGGTCATACACAATTATAAAGACAACCATATGGCTTCTGCCGTTGTGTACTCATCGACATGCAAGTCGTGAAACATTACAAAACATGATCATCACATACAATATACACATCACATCTTGGGCCATACCATATCACAAAAACACTCGCAAAAAACAAGTTAGACGCCTACTTTGTTGTTGCATGTTTTACGTGGCTTATGGGAGTAGATGCTAAGAACGATTCTTACCTACGGAAAGCCACAATGGTGATATTATGGTTGCCAAACTCCGGTGTTAATCCCATGACAACTATAGTGAGAGAAACTGACATCCACCAGCCGCATGTATGGTACAAGCCACACGTCAAGTGCGGAGCCGGTCTCGCGAACGACGTCGCGTAAGGTTGGCCTGGACCGCTTCAATCTCACTATCCCGCGTCATAAGAAGAACACAAACAAGAGGCTTGCAACAGAAAACATCAACGCTCGCAACAACCATGTTATGCTCTACTCGTGAATCACATCTACGCATAGATCTAGCTCGATACCATCAAGGGTTTCAGCATAGTAAATCAAAATTTTCACGGAAGCTTAACAGAGGAAAGCCAAGATCTAATCTAGGAGATGCAAACAACGAGAGAGATTGGATTAGATCTTCATACCCTTGAAGATTCAGACATGAACGCTCGTTTAACGCGTGGGTGATGTAGTTGTACTCGCTTCTCCTCCTCGCGATCCGATCCGATCCAGCACCACAAGTGGCGGTGCCTCCGTGAGATGCACACGTGCGGCACCTCGACGTCTCCTCCTTCCTCGGACCAGCAAGTATGGTGGAGAGATAGATTGGATCTACAACACGACGGCGTGGTGTATATGGTGGAGAATTTCTGCAGCAGGCTTCACCACAAACAAATGGGAGGGAGAGAGGAGGGCAGGGTTACTAGGACTTGGAGGAGATGTGTCTTGGGGGAGGCGCACCAGCCCTCTATTTATAGAGGGGTGGCGGCCAGCCCTAGCCCTCCTCCAAGCCTATCTCTAGTTTAAACGATTTAAACTCTCCCTTATCTAGAAATTCTATCCCTAGATTTAAACGAGTTAAATCTATCTAGAATCGGCTGGGCCCTATGGGGCCTTGTGCCCCTGGCCCAATGCGGCCAGGACACTCCCTCATAGGCCCATGCCCCCTCCCGGAAGGTGGGACCACGTTGGCCCCCTTCCGGAAGGTTCTAAGCTTCCACAATACCGATTAATCGAACAATTCGAACTCCAAAAACTGCACGCCTTTATATGAATCTTATTCTCCGGACCACTCCGAACCTCTCGTGATATCCCGGATCCCATCCGAGACTCGAACAAAATTCATAAACCAATTATCCAATCTATCCTAGCGTCGAGACACGTTATGTGTGACCTGTGGTTCGAGAATATGCGCATGGATCTTCTATCAATAATCAACAGGGTCTGGGCACCCATATTGACTACACATTCATAGATGATCATATCGGATGAACCACGATGCCAGGATTCAATCAATCCCATATATATATTCCCTTCGTCTCGCGATATTTTACTTGCCCGAGATTCGATCGTCGGTATCATCATACCTAGTTCAATCTCGTTCACAGCAAGTACTTTACTCGTTCCGTAATCCGATATCACTTTGTGATTAACTCCTTAACCATGCTTGCAAGGTGTTGATATCGATTACCGAAAGTGGGCCCAAGTATATCTCTCCGACTTGGGAGGGACAAATTCCATCTCGATACATACAACCCAACAGATACTTTCCGATCACCTGAGAGACACCTTTATGATCACCCTCTCATAGGATGACGTTTGATGACCTCAAAGCTTTCTTCCGATACCAGGGAGTTGTATTATCTCATGGTCTAAGGAATACAATATTTGACATAGGAAAAGCTTCGCAAAGAAGAACACAATGAAACGATCTAATAGCTTTGCTTAGTTTGGGTCTGTCCACCATATCATTCTCCCAATGATATGGTCTCATTATCAATTGACAACTCATGTCCATGGTTAGGAAACCTTAACCATCATTGATCAATGAGCTAGTCCATAGAGGCGTACTAGGGACACGGTGTTGTTCACAAACCACACAAGTATTAATGTTTCTGCTTAATAAAATTCTAGCATGGAATATAAACTTTATCATGAACAAGAATTATAATAATAACATCTTTATTATTGCCTCTAGGGCATAATTCCAACAAAATGTTCTTGTATTCTCTCTATCAATGGTGTTTGCAAGTGCTCTTCAAGCTATTGGTGAGAAGGAGACTCTCTCTTACTCCCCACAAGCTAGCTCTAGAGTTCTATCTTAGACAGAGAAAATGATCGATCCCCCTCTCTGGAGGCCCCGATGCTCCTTATATAGGGGAGCTCGGGTTACAAAGTTAGGGCACACGTGGTGGCATATTCTCCGAATATGCCCCTCGACTAAAGCTAGATGCTTCTTTATTCTCTTTAACGGCTCGTCCGGGCTTTGGACGTAACCCGCAACATAATCCTCGTCTTTAAGCATCACCAGACACGGGCTACGTCAGCCGACATTACCCGCGTCATCTTGGTCGCCCCTGACCCACTAGTCCTCCTCTCTGCTTTGCTTCGCTCATGCCACAACTAATAAAGCTACCTTTTGACCAGCGGGAGATTCCTTCCTTCTCTTGGAAGCCATATGATAGTCCGGCTAGCACGTGGCTAATCCGGTTACGAAGGTACCTGCATAATAGACAGACAAACATGGCCGACATATATTTTATGTCGGCCGGGCTACGACTAAGGAGATGCTCCACTGGCTGGGTTACTCCATGGTTCAGCCTGCCTTGAAGTGACCCGTTCAGCACTTGCTTTGACCGCACCGTACCTCGGCTAACTCGGCCTTTATACCCCGGCGTTACCCTACCCGGGGGTATCCCCCCAATATTAGTCCCCAAAGCTGGTGCGGTCTTAGCAACTTTTAGTTGTTAAGGCCATAGCAGGTTCCCATATCCAGATCTCTGCCTCATTGGCCGAGTTATCTCGTAACCTGGGGCTTTTCCTCTGGTGATCCCTTGGCTCATTCCGGGTTATTCCTCGCTGGCTGGGTCTTTTTCCTACTTATCCGGGTTATCGTTCCTTCTCTCGTACGCTTCCCCACGTCCTACGTGGAGGGTAATCATCATTTTGCCTTATTTTAAGGGCCATGCGCATTTAATGTGCCAGTTACTGTCGCAATGTCAGGAATAACTACTACGCGTGTCCCTTCACTGCAGCGCCTCGTTAACTGTAACATTACATCGCGTCATGGGATCTTCTGCTCCCTGTGGTCCTTGATGTGGCCATGTTCTGATTGGCTGACTCAGCTACATACACGCCCGTTGTGTGTGGCATGGCAACCATAAAGGATCCCACTACACGCCCTCTTGCGCGGTTAAGTAGGGGGCCTGAGGCAATCTTTGGGGAAGTTCCCCATTTCCTTCGCGCCTCCCAGCCTCCTTTCTCTGTCACTGTAACCTCATCGCCGCCGCTACTTCTTCATCACAACTGCACCGTCGTGACCATGCTCAAGCAGCACCTTGCGCCTGCGCCACCGTTTCCGCTCAAGGGCTTCACCACGGGGCCTTGCGCTTCTCGGTTCCCCTCCACTGGTTATTTTTATTCTGATTTCCTTCTCGAAGACCTCGAGTTTGCCATGACTGAGGAGGAGGCAGCCATGGTGGCGTAGCAGGAGGAGGAAGGAGAAGGCCGCGAGCGCGGCGGCTAGGACGGCACGTTTGTCTGCGAGGATGATCTGGACTGGCTCCGTGCCACGTGCCGCATCCCCGCCGGCATTGCCTGCCATCTCGCTGCCGACGAGATTTCCCCCTCCCCCAATCCAGGGGAGTATGTTGTTTTTCTTTCTCATTTTCAGCGCGGCTTCGGCCTTCCTACCTCTGATTTCTTTTTCGATTTCATCTCCATGTATCAACTGCAACCACACCATCTTCCTGCCAATGCCATCACTTCTTTATCCTCTTTTGCCTCTGGCATTGAGGGATATCTTGGCCTCTGGCCATCTAAGGAGCTGTGGATCAAGTTCTTCGGTCTCCAGAGAAACGCCGTTCCGGCTAAGGAGCTTACTCCGGAGGAGAAGCACCTGACTCAGTGCGGTGCAGCCTCCATATCTCCCTACAAGAACTTCGTATTTCCCCGGGTTACCGGGCTCGAGTCTTGCAAGGGCTGGGTCTGGACTTTCTTCTACATCCGGAATACAACTTCCAAGGATTTGATCCGGCTCCTACCTTTCAAACTCGGACCTCCAGACACTTCTTTCTGGGAGAACATCCCCAAGCGACCCACAGCCCTGGCGAACCAGGTGGAGCGCCGGATCAAGGAGCTGCTCAAGGAGAAGCTCTGGGAGGAGGACATTATGATCACCTTTGTCCGCAGCCGGGTCTCCCCCTTCAGAAGCGTGCCCACAAGATCTGCTACTTGAGCAGCCCCCTCGACCCCCATTGGACTTCATCTTTTGAGCTCAATAACTCGGCAGTTTACCGCCGGGTTAAGGCCATTTTCAATGTGGAGAAGGAATTCTCCGAAGATTGGGAATGGGGGCTCGAGCCCTTCACCCGGGACAACCCTCCTCCAAAGGTAAACTCCCTTCTTACTATTTTCCGGATCTTCTCCATATGTCGGATTATTTTCATAACTTAGCAATTGTTGTCTTGTTCTTAGCGATTCCTCCAGCAGCCACTAGAAGATGACGAGGTGCTGGCGAACAAGTGGGTACCAGACCGCGCCGAGGAGGACGAGGAGGAGCTTGATCTGGAGATCTTCCTTCCCACTCTGGACATTGTCAAATGCAGCTCTGGTAAGGCCTCTTCTCTAAGGGATTGGCCTGATGACGATGACTCAGACATTGAGGTCCTGGAGGTACTTGACCCGGTTCTCCTCTCTTACGTATATCTGGTTATGGTCGAATCTTCAGCTAACCCGGCCGGTCAGGTCCACAAGGTTCCCCCTTGCCATGGGTGGTCCAGTCCCTGCTCCTCCCAAAAAGCGCGCGGCTACCTTAGCCGTAGCTTCGGAGGTGCCGCCGCCCAAGAAGAGGCAGAAAAAGTCCAGGGTGAAAGCCTCGACTAAGATGGCCACCAAGAGCATGGTCCTAAGGGTGCCCAAACCTCGGGCACCCCCAACCTCGGACGAGTAAGTATCTTTGCATTTGCACTTGGGGTTTTTTCCTTCCTGTGTTTGCCTTTGTCTCCTATTAGTTCTTTTTTCTCTTTTTGACTTGGTGCTTTTCTGCTTTTCAGAGCTCCTAGGGTCATTCCCTAGAGTGGCTCCGGCATAGCATCTCCAATCCAGAGCAGCCCTTCCCCCCCCCCCCCCCCCGCGATGACGACACTCGCCCGCTCAGCCCTACCCAAGAGGGCTCCGCGGCTGCGCCTGATCAGAGCCCACCTCACCATGAGGAGGGCAATGTCAGCACGTGGCGTGGTGGGGCAGCTCAGGATACAGCCATGCCGGATCTCCCCAGTTCCTCTTCGGCCCCAGCGCTAAGTGTTGAGGTGCCAGTTTCATCGGCACCACCCCAATCAAGTTATTCTCTTGTTCAAGTGTCTTCAGAACCAGTAGAACCAGCGTCCCCAACACTAACAGCACAAACAACACACGGCACCACACCGGCATCACCAGTTCAACAAGCAACATCAACATCATCACCGGCGGCAGCCGGCACGACCAAGGCCCCAAAGAGGTAGGCTCCGTCAGTCGCCTCCAGATCAATGACATCTATTGCAGATATTTTTCTGCTAGCTTCCCAAGCTCCTTCCAGGTCAATGGCCTTGGATCTTCCACCCTGTCCTCCGTCATCCAGCAAGCTCAAGAAATTTGTCGGATCAGCTAAGGGCATCACTTTTGGGTCACCCACTGCCGGATCAGAGGGTAGCAGGCAGCTGGTCCTGCATACCAGCCCTGCTGCAGCTCAATTTGCAAGGCGAGAGGCCCACATCAAAGTCTTGGTGGAGAACTACTCTCCCAGCAGTGAAAGTTATAGTCTACTGCTCCTGGAGTATGTGTGTATCTGGAACAACGCTGAGTTCATCGACCCCAAGGATGATCTGCCGGAGAAGTTCGGCCCAGCCGAGTTCAGCGCACAGATGAACTCCGCCACCAAGGCCATCTCTTTGGCTGGTCGGATGATGGAGGTAACTCTTTTCCTCTGCTGTAGTACTTTGTATGCATGAGCACTTGTAGATATATGCCCTACTCCTCGAGCCTCCGAGGGAGTAACTTGTTACTCGGTCGGATGCTCCTAGAGAATTTGGTTCCTGTCCTTAGCAATTTCAAATATTTACATAGAGCCAGGTTAAGTTCCCTTGACCCGGATCTTGGACACTTCGAATATCCACACACCTAGAGCCGGGTTAAGTTCCACTTGGCCCGGATCTTGTAGACTTCGAATATCCACACACCTAGAGCCGGGTTAAGTTCCACTTGGCCCAGATCTTGTAGACTTCGAATATCCACACACCTAGAGCCGGGTTAAGTTCCACTTGGCCCAGATCTTGTAGACTTCGAATATCCACACACCTAGAGACGGGTTAAGTTCCACTTGGCCCGGATCTTGTAGACTTCAAATATACACACACCTAGAGCCGGGTTAAGTTCCACTTGGCCTGGATCTTGTAGACTTTGAATATCCACACACCTAGAGCCAGGTTAAGTTCCACTTGGCCCGAATCTTGTAGACTTCGAATTTCCACACACCTAGAGCCGGGTTAAGTTCCACTTGGCCCGTATCTTGTAGACTTCGAATATCCACACACCTAGAGCCGGGTTAAGTTCCACTTGGCCCGGATCTTGTAGACTTCGAATTACTTTTTACTTTGCCTTTGATCTTGACATTGCCTTGCTTATTTCAGATTACCACTAACCGCCGATCTACCGAGTTCTAGCGCCTGTTGGACTCCTATAAAGACATTCACGCGCATTATGGCAAACTCCTGGAGGAGCATCAGAAGAAGGGTAATGCTTTTTACTTAGACTTTTCCTTCTTCCATTGTCGTTTGTTCGAGTTATATGTGATCTGTATTAATTTGTTATCCGAACTATGCAGCCGAGGTTGAAGCTGAGAATATCATCATGCGGAAGAATCTAGCTGAGATCAAAGGTATTTTATCTTGTTCACCCCATTATTGTGTGTTCTTTTCTTCATCCGGTGGATATTCATACTCCGGTTCTGCCGGATTAATCCACTGTTGCAGTTGCTCTTCAAGATAGTGTTCATGTGCCTGATATGATGACCCATTTCCTCGAACAAACAGGGAAACATGAGGCTGAGCTAAAGAAAAAGGACGATGAGATAGCTCGGCTGTAGCTCCAGGACTCGGAAATTACTTGACTGAATGCCGAAATTTAGAGGCTCAAAGACTTCCACAAAACCGAGTTGGACAAGGCAGACCAGGAGTTTGCCGAGGAAAAAGAGCGTTTGACGACTCAAATTTCCAAGGATAAGGATCTATTGGAGGAAGCCGATGTAAAACTTACGTCGGTAACCTCCGAGTACGAGAAACTCCAGGCTAGCAGTGGCAATGTCGATGCCGAGCTTCAACGTCTCCTCTTCCAAATTTCTCGTGAGTTTCTTTCTCCTGTTCAATTCTCTTTTTTCCGGATTAATGTGTTTACTCATTGCTTCCTCTGCTTTGTTCTCGGGCAAGTTTCCAGAAGGTGATACTCTTGCTGGCGCTATTGTAGCCCGGTCCCGCGATCAGCGTGGTATTCCCACGGGTCCTAGATCTGGGCCAGTCCCTTACAGGACGCAAGATATGCTTGTTAGCCTCGCTGCTCGCCTGGAGCTGGTAAAGACCTATGGCGCAGATATCATGCCTGCTATGATGCGGATGCTGACCTCTCTCTGGCCCGGCGAGCCCACTCCAAAGGGAAATGCCACTCTCATTGCCAAACTGATGGAGTGCGATACGCAACTGCATTTGTGGCGTGAGTCGGCTGCACGAGCCAGGGCTGACATTGCCTTGCAGTTCGTCCTCTCGTGGTACGAAGGAATAGACCTGGGGCTGCTTACCCGCATGCGCATCGGATCCAAGTGGAACAAAGATCCGGTGTGGGTTGCGCACCACAAAGCCAGTGCTAACAAATTTATTCAGTATTCCTTCTGCCATGCTTGGAATGATGGGCCGAGCTACCTCGATGTCTTCAATGATGAAGTTGCTTCTGAAGATGAAGAAGATGAAGGGAGCAAGGGTGAGGCCTCCGAGCTTGGCGACGAGGCCGAAGACCCGGAGAATGTCGAGGCCAACCCTGAGGACGAAGCCGAGTCTAGCGCCCCTCTCGCAAATTCCGAAGTACCTCCTTCTTCGGCCGACGATTCGGCTACTGCCCCTGCTCCTTAAAAACACTTGATCGTATTTGTCAGATCCCCAAAATGCCGGGCGAAAATGTATCTAAGTACTTTGGTTTGGTTATGCTACAATTTATTGTTTGGAACTAAGTTCTTTATGCTGGATTATCATGGGCGAAGTCCTCGAGTTTCGTTTTCTTGTTCCCCCAATTTTTGACTCGGCTCGCGTCTACCTTGATTCGGTTTTTTGACTTACGAGTCCGAGGTTCGAAAAATTGACTTAACAATACTTGAAACTTTGAGATTAGCTCAAAATAATCCGGCGTTAGATAAATACTGTAAACAAAGGGTTAGTCCAAATAACAAATGTTGGCCCGCTTAAGTTCTTTTCCTTAGTCGTTTTTCATGTGCTTTGGCATTCCAAACTTGTTCTCTTGCTTGCCATGAAGCCAATTCTTGTTGGACAATAGCAAAGTCGAAGAGTTGGGTTTTTGGTGCTCACACATTACTAATCCGACTAAGATATAAGCGACTTAACCTAGCCGACATAAAAATAGGAAAATGAGAAAAACAATTATTATGGCAGTCCCCGAGTCTCTTCTTGGGAAGCCAAAGTTTCATTAATAAGCTCATTGTCGAATACATACCATCACATGAGTATCTCGGATACATTCACCTCTTTGTCAGGTGTAAAAGGGATGAAGTAGTGCTACATTCCACGGTCGCTTAGATTCCTCTCTGGACATGTCTGCCTTGTTCTTTTCTTGTGGCTGTGCATCAATAAGATAGTAGGAATCATTATGAAAGGCTTTGCTTACAATGAAAGGTCCTTCCCATGGAGGGGATAGCTTATGCATGCCAGCAGTGCGTTGTATCAACCGGAGTACCAGGTCACCTTCCCGGAAGACTCGGGGGTTTACTTTCCGGCTATGATAGCGTCGGAGATTTTGCTGATATATGGCGGATCTGGACAAGGCTAGTTCTCTCGCTTCTTCCAACAGATCAACATTATTTTGCCGGGCTTCGCACACTTCGGCTTTTCTGTATTGGGTGACCCTTGGCGAATCATTCTCTATGTCGGCTGGTAATACAGCTTCTGCCCCATATACCAGAAAGAATGGCGTATAGCCTGTTGATCGATTCAGAGTTGTTCTTAAACTCCATAGTATTGCTGGTAGTTCTTCTATCCAGCACCCCACTGATCTTTGCAGCGGCTCTATGAGCCGGGGTTTTATCCCAGACAGAACTAGTCCATTGGATCTTTCCACTTGCCTGTTCGATGCGGGATGGGCGACTGAGGCGACATCTAGCCGGATCTTCTTTTCTCAGCAGAACCTCGCAAATGCTCCTTCAGCGAAATTTGTGCCATTATCAGTTATGATGCTATTGGGATAGCCATATCTTAGGATTATATCCTTAAGGAATCTTACTGCTGTTGCCCCGTCACATTTCCTAATTGGCTTCACTTCAATCCATTTGGTGAACTTGTCGACCATAACTAGGATATGGGTCATTCCTCCTTTAGCCGGCTTAAATGGCCCTACCATATCTAGGCACCATACATCAAATGGCCAAGTAATGGGGATAGTTTTGAGTTCCGACATTGGTAAATGAGTTTTCATGGCGTATCTCTGACAGCCATTGCATTTTCTCACCAAATTCTCTGCCTGCTCCAAAGCACTTGGCCAATAAAATCCATGTCAGAAAGCTTTCGCCACTAATGCTCTTGAGGAGGCATGGTGGCCACATTCCCCTTGGTGAATATCTCGGAGTATGTCAAGTCCTTCCTCCGGGTCAACACACTACTGCAGTACTGTTGTCACACTCCTTTTATATAATTCGGCATTGATAATTGTATAGGCCTTTGCTCTTCTTTGGATCTGCCTTGAGAATATCTCATCATCCGGCAAACTCCTCCTTTCAGGAAATCATATATTGGCTTGTCCCAAGATGGTATAGCCAGGGCGGGAAATGGTTCCTCGTCAATTTCCATCGCATCCACCTACATAACTCCTGTCGGGTCTGGCTGATCAGTCCCCGGGTTTGCTGAGGCAGTCCCCGGGTTTGCCGAAGCAGTCCCCGGGTTTGCTGAGGTGCCTCCCCACTCTATCTCCATAGGTGCAGCTCCTGATCCGGAGAGTGTCGGGATATAAATTGAGTCTGATTCAGGCGATGGCGTGATGGATGGTTTTCTCAAGTGCTCCAAAGCAACATTTGACGGGATTGGCTACCGGGATGAGCCTAACTTAGACAGCGTATTGGCCGCCTCGTTTTCAATCCGAGGTATGTGATGGAATTCACACCCTTCAAAAAATCCACTTATCTTCTGAACATGGAATCTGTATAGGGCCATGTTAGCATCCAAAGCATCCCAGTTTCCAGACACTTGTTGCACCACCAAATCTGAATCTCCAAAGCATTGTATCCGACGTATCCCCACTTCTTTTGCTACCTTGAGATGTACCAATGCTTCGTATTCCGCAACATTATTCGAGGCACTAAAGTGGATTTGAAGGACATACTTCAGTTGATCTTTCTTGGGCGAGGTAAGCACTACTTCGGCGCCCAACCCATCTTTCAGTTTTGATCCATCGAAGTGCATTCTCCAATAATTGGAGTCCGGCAGAGGTGGCTCGTATTGCATCTCAGCCTAGTCCATAAAGAAATCCGCCACAGCTTGCGATTTTATCGCATATCTTCTGTCAAACTGCGGTGCATATGGGGCTAACTCAATTGCCCATTTTGCTATCAGGCCACTTGCATATTTGTTACACATAATATCTGATATGGATGCCTCACATATCACTTTGATGGGATGTTCCTCAAAATAGTGTTTGAGTTTCTTGGCCGACATATACACGCCATACACCATCTTTTGATAGTGAGGGTAGTTCAGTTTTGAGGCAGATAGTACCTCACTCAGATAATACACCGGTCTTTGCACTGACTTTCCTTCTTCCTCGCGCTCCACTACAATTACTGCACTTACGACTCGGTTGGTCATGGCTACGTAGAGCAACATTGGCTCCTTGGGTAGCGGTGCTGCTAGGATCGGTGCAGTAGATAACATCCTTTTCAATTCTCGAAATGCGATATCCGCCTATGGCGTCCATGTGAATTTGTCTGCCTTTTTCATCAACTGGTAGAGGGGCAAGGCCTTCTCTCCCAACCGACATACGAACCGGATTAATGATGCCAGGCAACCAGTGAACTTCTGCACATCGTTAAGGCATTTTGGCAGTTCCATTCTCTCTATGGCCCGGATTTTTGTCGGGTTAGCTTCGATACCTTGGCTAGACACTAAAAACCCGAGTAACTTTCCTGCAGGTACACCAAAGGTGCACTTCTCTAGGTTAAGCTTCATCCGGAACCTTCTTAAGTTCGTGAATGTCTGCCGGATGTCATCAAGGAGCGTATTGCTTTCCTTAGTCTTTATCACCACATCGTCCACATAAACTTGCACGTTTCGACCTATTTGGTCGTGTAAACATTTTTTGCATGCATCGTTGGTACGTTGCTCCTGCATTACGTAATCCAGACGGCATAGTGCGATAACAATAAGCCCTGTACGGGGTAATAAACACAGTCTTTATTTGATAATCCAGATTTAGGGATATCTGGTGGAAACTAGAATATGCATCAATGAATGACAATAGTTCACATCCGGCTGTTGAGTCTATGACTTGATCTATTCTAGGGAGTGGGAATGGATCTTTGGGACACGCCTTATTCAGGTTCGTGTAATCAATGCACATGCGCCATACCACGACCACGTTCGGGTCATCCTTCTTCTTTTCCACAAGCACCGGATTAGAGAGCCAATCCAGATAGAGTACTTCCATGATAAACCCGACTGCTAGGAGCCTAGCTATTTCATCCCCAATGACCTTCCTTCTATCTTCGGCGAAACGCCGGAGAGGCTGCTTTACCGGCTTAGCCCCGGATCTTACATTCAATGAGTGCTCGGCCAACTCCCTCGGCACACCTTGCAGATCCTGAGTGGACCAAGCAAAGATATCCCGATTCTCACGGAGGAAGTTGACGAGCTCGCTTTCCTATTTGCTGCTTAACCCGGCACCAATGGTTATGGTGCGCTCTGGGAATTGATCATCGATTGGCACTTTCTTTGTATCCTTGGTCGCTTGGAATGACACGCTTCCGTGCAGTTGGTCAGAGCCGGCATATGCTGCTGCGCGGATTGAGCCAATGTCACTACTTCTAGTATCTTGCTTTTTTCCTGAGCTATCACGAGTGACTCAGCTAAGTTTGATCCGGCTGAGACGCACTCGATTGAACGCCTAAAGTCCCTTGATACCGTTATCGCTCCCCTAGGTTCGGGCAGTTTCATCTTAAGGTAACTGATGTGAGTACTTGCCATGAACTTGTTAAGCGCGGGCCTGCCGAGTAATGCGTGATAAGGGCTCTCCAAATTCACCACTTCGAACTCCAAATTTTTAGTCCGGCAATTGTTTCTCGTGCCGAATAACACATCAACCCGGACCTTACCAATCGGCTCACAGGAAATACCTGGCACAATGCCATGAAAGGTGGTCCTCATTGCTTGCAGCATGTTCTCTGTTATTCCCAACTTGTGCATGGTATCCTTGTACATTATGTTGATACTAGTGCCATTGTCAATCAGTACTTTGGAAAACCTCACGTTGAGATTCGGCCCGATGAACGTTGGATCCAGGACCAGTGCATAGGTCCCATGGCTACGCATTATCTTTGGGTGATCCTTAATACTCCATGTAATCTCCTGATCCGCCCAGGGCATATATCTCACTATCGCCGGCATTACCGTGTTTACCTCCATATGCCGGCGATGTAAGCTTTTCCGGTCATTTTCTTTCGTGGTAAACACACAGGAACTCTGATGATGCTCCCTGTACTCGTTTCGTCCCTCATTCTCATGGTAACCTTGACCTTGTTGCTGATTATTGTCTACTTGATGTACTGCATCCCTCCTTTCCTGATTTTCGTACCTCGGCGGAGGTGGTTGATATGTCCAAAACGTATCTACTTTCCCGAACACTTTTGCTATTGTTTTTCCTCTAAACTTGTGTGATTTGGATACAACTAACACGGACTGATGCTATTTTTAGCAGAATTACCTTGGTGTCTAGTTTTTGTGCAGAAAATCAACTATCAGGAAAATCCCGGAAAATATGCCAAAACTCCTATTTCACCAGAAGACTCAAGGAGCTAGAATATGAGACGGAGAGGGGCCGGGGCCTGGCCACACCACCTGGCCGCGCGGGATAGGCCTGGTCGTGCCAAGGGGTTGTCTGGCCGCCCCAGACACCCCCTCGGTCTCCCTCTTCGCCTATAAGTTTCCTCCTGACCTAAAAACCCAGGGGGGTTCAACATTTTTCCAGAAAGAGTTCCGCTGCGCCGCCACCACCAGATTCCGCGATTTGGAACCAGAAACTTCGTTCTGGCACCCTGCCGGGACGGGGAATTGGAGGAGATCATCTCCATCATCATCACCATCGCTTCTCCATCGACCATCCATGTTTCCCCATCTATGAGTGAGTAATCCCCCGATGTAGGCTATGGGGATGGTAGGGATTGGATGAGATCATTCATGTAATGGCATCAGATTGTTAGGGCATGTTGCCTAGTATCTACTATTAGTGCTTTTTGACTTTGTTGTGACTTGTTATGCTTAATTCTTGTCACTAGGGCCCGAGTGCCATGATTTTAGATCTGAACATGTTATTGATTCATTATGATAGTATTGTTTATGGTCTTACCTGCAAGTTGTTTACACACGTTGTTGTCCGGAACCAAAGGCCCCGAAGTGACAGAAATCGGGATAACCAGAGGGAATGGCTTTGATGTGAGGATCACATGTCTTCATGGAGTGTTAATGCTTTGCTCCGGTGCTCTATTAAAAGGAGCACCTTAATTGCTAGTAGTTCCCTTGAGGCCCCGCTGCAAACGGGATGACAGGACAAAAGATGTTGTGCAAGTTCTCATTGCGAGCACGTATGACTATATATGGAACACATGCCTACGATTATCTAGTACTTGGATGCTTTATCTTATTTATCTGCAAATGCCCTATGTCTTTGATTGCCATGTAAATTGTCTTGTCAATGCAACGCTCGTCCATCCTTCCCTATGCCTACCACGCTTTAATCCTATTGTTTACTGCAATTTGTACTACTTTCTTTACTTTACTACTGCTATTACTTTACTATTGCTACTACAAAACTGTTGCTACTGATAAACTGTTGTGAGCAAGATTGTTTCCAGGTGCAGCTGAATTGACAACTCAGTTGTTAAGGCTTATAAATATTCTTTGGCTCCCCTTGTGTCGAATCAATAAATTGGGTTTCACTTCCCTTAAAAATACTACGATAGACCCCCTATACTTGTGGGTCATCAAGACTATTTTTTGGCACCGTTGCCGGGGAGCATAGCTTTATTTATCAAGTCCACTTGGAATCATTACTGTTTGCTGCCATCCATCCATCATGGGTAAGTCTCGTGATGGCGAGGTTCCTATTTTACCATCCACTACAAGAAGAGGTACGGTTCTGAACACCTCTGTTGCTCTTGATTTACTGTCTGTTATGAGTAAGCTCCTTACACCACCACATACACATGCTACACACACTGCTACTACTGCTGAATCTGAAACTTCTGATACTTATGATGCTGCTTCTACTGTGCTTGATAAGAGTGGTTCATTAGGTCCTTTCCTATATGCTATGATTGCTAGAACTATAGCTGGAAATACTGAAACTCCTAATGAAGACACTACTACACCTGTTAGTTCACCTGAGTCTAGAGAGAGCTATGATATTGAAGACGGTTATATTGAGATGACCGATGAATTTATTAAAGAATGTTAAAACATCCATGATAGGAGTGCTATTAAGAGTCTCCTTGAGAGGCGTACGATAAAACCCAAATTGTCTCCTAATGCTAAGTTTGCTACATCTCCCATAAACATTAAAGATAAGGATTATGATTTCTCTCTTGATCTATCTTACATAGCTATTGTTGAGAAAGAACCTTTTTGTGGGACTAAGAATGAAAGTGCGGTAGCACATATGACTGAGCTTTCTACCATGCCTTTCCCTGATAAGAAACACAAGTCAAAGGAAGATGAACACTATAACAAGTTTTGTGAGTGGATGAAACCTTTATTATTGCAAATTCCTTTGATTGATGCTATTAAATTGCCTCCTTATTCAGAGTATATGAAGGACATTGTTTCGAATAAAAGGAAGATCCCTAATGAAGAAATTTCTACTTTGCTTGCTAATTATTCCTTTAATGGTAAGGTTCCAAAGAAACTTGGAGACCCAGGGATTCCAACTATTCCATGCTCTATTAAAAATAGTTATGTTAGACCTGCTTTGTGTGATTTGGGAGCAGGAGTTAGTGTTATGCCTTTTTCTCTCTACAAGAGACTTCAATTGGAAAAACTAATACCAACTGATATATCTTTGCAAATGGCTGATAAATATACTACTATTCCTTTTGGTATATGTGAGTATGTACCTATTCAAGTGGCTCATAATTGCTTAATATTAACTGATTTTGTTGTGCTTGAAATGCCTGAAGATGATAATATGTCTATTATTCTTGGGAGACCTTTTCTTAATACTGCAGGAGCTGTTATTAATTGTAATCAAGGAAAGGTGACTTTTAATATTAATGACAAGGAGCATACTGTCTATTTCCCCAAGAATATTGATAGGACTTATGGCTTAAATTCAATTGAACATGTTGAGGGCATCCAAGTTGGAGAAATATATTGTCCCATACCAAGAGAAAAATATGAAACTATTATGATTGGGACCATTGCTATCAAGGTTGAGGTAACATAATCATTAGTGGAATACAAAGTTTTTGTTTCATATAAAATTGCTTTGGTAACAAGACCTGATCAACCATGTTAACAAAGGGATTTTAATGAACAAAACAATGTTTTCACCATGATTACCTTTGTTTAGTTTTATTTTATCCATTTTAGTCTTAGCTTTCGTTTACTTTACTTTTCTGTTTTTAGATTGCTTGCATATTAGAGTGTCTTAGAACTTCTGAAGTTTTAGTTTAGTTTTGCTTTTGCATCTTTTTGAAAAAATCTTTCTGTCAGAAAATCATTCATCTATGCCTGAAAATTGCTCAAAAATCTCAGAAAATCCATATTAATTTTTTACGTGAAAAAAGGGGCAAAGAAGTGCCTGGAAGGTACCCGGGGCCCACCAGGTAGGCACACCACCTGGTGGCGCGGCCAGCCCAGGGGCTCGCCTGGCCATGGTATGGGCTACCCCTGGCCCTCCACTCACTCTCTCACTTCTCACTTTCTTCTCTCTCCCGAGAAAACATCAGTTCTTTGCTCGAAATCACGTTCTTGCTGTTCTTGCCCTCGATTTTTTGATCTCCTTGCTCAGCCCATCCTTGCTGCTGAAATTTGGAGCATTTGTTCTTCGGTATGTGACTCCTCTGCTTGTCCAAGTAGATTTGTGTTTAGTGGTTTATATCTTGAGTATTTTGTTGCTGTAGGTGACAAGTTATGAGTGCTTGTAAGCTTGTTCAATGCTTAGAGATATTGTTTTGATGCATGTTTAAGCCTCTTACAAGTCCCTATGAGTAGTGCCCTTCATTATATATTCACTTTGCAATCACTTGTTTAATGGATGTTTAAATTTCAGAATACCAAAGATGAACAACCACACCTTTGGAGAGATATTTGAGAGGGACACACCTAGGAGGTCAATGCCTTCAAGATCAGCCTCTCAGTTTAGGCCTTCATACAACGAAGATCTCATTGCACCACGCTTTGGCAATGAAGGAGATGAGGGGGATGCTCACCCATCTACTTTTCCTTGTTATACCTTCTTGCGAGCTGCAGGGATTCTCGATGATTTCTTACTATTGATTCAGAGGGTTGGTTTGACCTCATACATGGAAGATGAGAGTGAGAAATATGCCATGCTCACCAAAACTTTCGTTGAGAGTTTTGTTTTCACTAGCACCCCCTATCAATCAACTGTTTCTTTCAGAATTTATAATCTGCCGTTTACCATGCCATTGGAAAGATTTTGCAGCATTATAGGTATAGGCATGACAGGGACCATGAATAAGATTCAAGGGCGACCCGCTGATTTGCTGGAGCTCTATCAAGGTGTGACCAATGATGATGACCGCGTGGCTCAGCGCGTGAAGATAAGAAACATCCAACTCCCAGCTCTTAGATACTTTGCTTATTATCTTTCTACTAGCATTCTTGGTAGGGAGAATACGAGTAATATCTCCAATTATCATTTAGCCTTCCTCGCTGCTGCGCTTAATAATGATACTTGGTACAATCTTGGCTCTCTCATTGCTCGCCGCCTAGCTGCTAGGGGACCTATTTATGGGGGCATTATTGCCTCACGTATGGTTATTGCATTAGAGCTTTCTGTGGATCCTAATGATACTATATTGGCACCACAAAGGCTTGATCTTGCTGCCATGAAAACACATCACTTCGTCACTTCTGACTCTAATATGGACAGTCTAGTATACATGATGTTGTTTACTGACGGGGACGAAAGGGAGATTCCTTTGCCACAATCTACTTTGTTTAGTGTTCACAGGAGGCCGTGGTCGCGCTCCAAGGAGGAGGTGGACGAGCAGCTCCGCTTGCTTGGTTTCCACAGGCAGCACCAGGAGGATGTGCCCTCCTACGATTACTCTACACACTACGGTGGGGCGTCCTCGAGCTCGCACCAGGACGAGGGTACTTCCTCACCTTACCACGGAGGCGCACCATCTTGGCCAGCTTGGGATTGATACCCACTTAGGCCAAAATCCTAAGCTTGGAGGGAGGTACACCAACATCACACTCATCTCCATATCATGTTTAGTCGGTACTTTGTATATTCATGTTTCGTTCTCTTTTTAATTTTTGTTCTCTCTTTGTTTTTGCTTTCCAAAACACAAAAGGACCAAAAATATTTCTGTTGTTTCTCTTTGTTTGCTTCTTCTTCTTTTTGCCTTGGTTTGTTTTTCCCTTTTTGCTTTGTTTTAACTATTCGAAAAACCCAAAAATATTTTGCTTTGCTTGTTTTTCCTTTTGGTTCTTGCCTTTAAAAATCAAAAACACCAAAAATATTTGTTGTTCTTCTTTGGTTTTGTGAGTTTGTTGCAGGGTTCAGTAGTCCTCAGTGGAATTAAGTTTCATGTTATTATTCAAGCCACACAAGTGAAGGGCAATAATGAGGATTAATGACAACTTGAGGTGTGGTAAGAGGCTAGTCACGAACTCTATTTGTTTTCATTTTTGTACATATACTCATCATTGTGGTCATGCTTAGTCTGTTCGTGTAGGGTGTATGTTATTTAGGGATACTTAGTAGTTCTTGCTTTCTTATGATTAGCTCCAGCTCGCTAATAATTTGTAGCATGTCATATGAATGTTCGCTTGCATTGCTCTATTCATGACTTGGTATGATATTGTGGTACCCTCCTCTGAGTGTTTCACTTGAATTGACTTGGCACATGCTCATGCATGCATATGACTGAATCAATAATCAGTTAAGCCTCGATGAAATATTTTGCCTCAGGGGTCTTGAATCACTTTCATGCCATGATTAGTCATGTTTTGTTGCAAGCATGATTATGACAATTACTGCTCTCTCGTTTGTCGCTCCCTTACTATTGCTAGACTTCACTTGCACTGAGTATGCTTTACTCGTGTTTCCAACTCCCTAAAACCAATATTGCCAAAAGTGTCCACCATACCTACCTATTAGCATTATTTGATGTTCCGTGCATATTTAGTATGCCTTGTTTTCTTTCGAATAAAATGTTTGCTTGTTATGAGAAAGTTAGTTAGTAAAGCTCTCACGAACTTGATGGCACACTTTACCTTCTTTCACTTAATAATCTTGAACCATTGCGTCCATCTTTGTTGCGTATATGCTTGCGCTTTATAAGTTGAAGTTAGTAGAACCATGTATCATGGGGAACGCTTTCAACATTGCACTGGTACTTTGTACCTCGTTGATATCATGATTCTTTTGCTTATGGATCCCGACGGTGTGAAATAAAAGGGGAACTTGTAAGATCATGGAGTTTGTATGTGTGTTAGAGAAACGCCTGGGCCGCTAGCCTAAGCCACGCCTAATCATGGCGGAAACTTGTAGCATAACCATAATGAGCACTCTATGAATCATCCTCAATAAAAACCTATGCAAATAGCAAATAAAAAGATCGCTGAGATGCTCATTGTCTGCTTGCCTTGTCATTTTGATTATGGGATAGCTCCTGTATCATGTGCAAGGGGTACCCCGTTGGTGGTTCTCTATGATACATATGTACTTACAATGACAAGAGCTTACTTGTGACTGAAGTTGAGTAGCATGAGGTCCGGTACTCGTAAGTAAGGGGCATGAGATTTTAGCTTATAACTTGTCAAGCATATCCTCTTAGTTGTGTCACTTTAACCTTAACCATTTAAAGATGCTTATGATAGGGGCAATGAGAGCTCAAGGCTAATGACTACCATACTTTTAGCATTTGGAAGCCTTTCAAACTATTCAAAACCTTTTCATTTCTTTGTTGAGTCTCCACATATTCTATGAGCACTTGCTTGAGAGCATAGTTGTCATTCTTAGTGTAATATGCTTGTCTCAAAACTTGACTATTTGTGTTATGACTTTGATGCTTGTATCTTTGATATCTTTACTTCTAGTCTTCACTTGAACTTCAGAGGTGCCTTGGCATTTATGTTTGCTCTACAATCAAAGGCAAGCGAGATACCACTCTATCATACCTTTTTATGAGCAGTACAATGTTGCTTATGTTTTTGTTTCATGCTACTTATTATTTTTGAGTTGGGATCTCTTCATAGCTTGCATTGACTATTAAGTAAACTTAGTTGCATACTCCCTATTATGAATTGCCTAAGTAGTTGATCACATGCTGAGAATATATACATCATATTAAGCAAATGTGTTCGTGAAAGTTTCTTTTATCGCACTCAGTTTTCAACTGAATTGCTTGAGGACAAGCAATAAGCTAAGCTTGGGGGAGTTGATACGTCCAAAACGTATCTACTTTCCCGAATACTTTTGCTATTGTTTTTCCTCTAAACTTGTGTGATTTGGATACAACTAACACGGACTGATGCAGTTTTCAGCAGAATTACCTTGGTGTCTAGTTTTTGTGCAGAAAATCAACTATTAGGAAAAATCCCAAAAAATATGCCAAAAATCCTATTTCACCAGAAGACTCAAGGAGCCGGAATACGAGATAGAGAGGGGCTGGGGCCTGGCCACACCACCTAGCCGCGCGGGCTAGGCCTGACCGCGCCAGGGGGTGGTCTGGCCGCCCTAGGCACCCCCTCGGTCTCCCTCTTCACCTATAAGTTGCTTCCTGACCTAAAAACCCAGGGGGAGGGTGACGTTTTTCCAGAAAGAGTTCTGCTGCGTCGCCACCACCAGATTCCGCGATTCGGAACCAGAAACTCCGTTCTGGCACCCTGCCGGGACAGGGAATTAGAGGAGATCATCACCATCATCATCACCATCGCTTCTCCATCGACCATCCATGTTTCCCCCATCTATGAATGAGTAATCTCCCGCTGTAGGATATGGGGATGGTAGGGATTGGATGAGATCGTTCATGTAATGGCATCGAATTGTTAGGGCATGGTGCCTAGTATCTACTATTAGTGTTTTTTGACTTTGTTGCGACTTGTTATGCTTAATGCTTGTCACTAGGGCCCGAGTGCCATGATTTCAGATCTGAACATGTTATTGATTCATTATGATAGTATTGTTTATGGTCTTACATGCAAGTTGTTTACACACGTTGTTGTCTGGAACCAAAGGCCCCGAAGTGACAGAAATCGGGATAACTGGAGGGAATGGCTTTGATGTGAGGATCACATGTGTTCACGGAGTGTTAATGCTTTGCTCCGGTGCTCTATTAAAAGGAGCACCTTAATTGCCAGTAGTTCCCTTGAGGCCCCACTGCAAACGGGCTGGCAGGACAAAAGATGTTGTGCAAGTTCTCATTGCGAGCACATATGACTATATATGGAACACATGCCTACGATTATCTAGTACTTGGATGCTTTATCTTATTTATATGCAAATGCCCTATGTCTTGATTGCCATGTGAATTGTCTTGTCCATGCAACACCAGTCCATCCATCCCTATGCCTACCGTGCTTTAATCCTACTGTTTACTGCAATTTGTACTACTGCTATTACTTTGCTACTACAAAATTGTTGCTACTGATAAACTGCCGTGAGCAAGATTGTTTCCAGGTGCAGCTGAATTGACAACCCAGTTGTTAAGGCTTATAAATATTCTTTGGCTCCCCTTGTATCGAATCAATAAATTGGATTTCACTTCCCTCGAAAATACTGCGATACACCGCCTATACTTGTGGGTCATCAGTGGTGGCAACATTAGTTGCTGCCTATTTCCCCCTGTTAGTAATGGTTGCCGTGGTGCCTCATTCCTAGGTGCTTCGTTCCGAGGTGCCTAGGCATTCCCCGAACTGACCTGCTCTAACTTCCTCATCCACTCACATTGCCGGGTCGTGAGATTTGCCAGACTATTTAGACTTGGTGTATGGAATTTGCAAGGTTGATCCAACATAGACTCGAACGCATACCTCGGTCTATCTTTCCGCTCTTGCCATTGCTTTTTCTGCTCCGGGGTCCAGGGCTTCTTCCCTTTGTTTTACATGCTTTTGCCTCCGGTTTTTCTGGCTGCTGGCGCCAAAAGATTGGGTTGGTCCCGGTCTATCACTGCCACCTACTGCGAGTTATATCTATAATCTGAATGCTCATCCCTTCTCTTTCCTCGAAAATCATTTCTCCTCGATGACCCGGAGCCATCTGGGTTGTAATATTCCTTGTTTCCCTCGCTTGACATTAGCCAGGGTTGTGTTGGATCTCCCAAGGCATATGAATCTGTGATCCGGATTGTCTCAGCCAAAGTGGTTGGCATATCTCGTTGCAGCCTCTGCCACAACATATTTCCATATCTACATCCCTGGGCGAACCACGCAATAGCTTGCGATTCAATTACTCCCTCGCATGAGTTACGCACGTTGCACCATCGGGTCAAGAAATCCTAGTATGGCTCATTCGGTCTTTGATGGCATAACGCCAGATTCTGTGGCCTGTTGGGCCTCTTGTAGGTGCTCGAAAAGTTGCTAACGAACAACTCCTCAAAATCTAGCCAACAGTTAACACTTCCCGGTGGCAAATTGTTCAGCCAAACTCTTGCTGGTCCTTCCAACATTTGTGGCACATAACTCACTGCCCATCTCAAATTTCCAGTTGCGATCTTGACCGCCGTTGCGTAATCAATCAGCCAATCCTCTGGCCTAGTACTACCATCATTGGTTCTGGTTCCTCTGGCCAGCTGAAAGTTCGGCACTGGTCGCTCCTTCATGATCTGGGGCCCAAAGCATGTCAGACCAGGAGGACCTTGTACCTCGATTAGCTCCGACCTATAAATTCTATCTAGTTTCAGCCTCACATCATCTGGCTACAAGTTCCTGCTTCCCAGCCTTGACCCAATTATGTGGTGATCCGGTCTGGGATATCCGTCGTTGATCATAGCCGAACAACCATCATTGTATCTTTCCTGATCCGGATAAGCATTCTGTTGTTGCGCTGCTTGTCCCACACTTCCCTCTTGTCGAGGTGCGCGATGCTACTGCTGCCGAAGTACATTTTGGCCCGTTCCCACGGGATCACGCTGTCTGACATTGCTGTTGGCAGCATTCCTTTGACCGACATTGCCTTGGTCGCGGTTACCTTGGCCAGCCACACCTCGGCTGGTACTGTGGTGATCTTCATCAACTTGCACTGCCTTGCCTTTTCCGGCCCTCACTAGATTGTAGGGGACTATCTGTTTGTCCCTTCTCCCGGAGTTTACCACCTCCTCTCTCCTGGGATTGTGACCCGGAGATGATGCGGCTCCCCCGGATCTTGCCGAGTTATTCCTAGCCGAATGAACCACATGTGATGCCCCCGCTGGTACCGGGTTTGCCTTGTTCATTTCTTCATTTTGCTGGCAAGCGACCCTCAGTAAGTGGTTCACCCTCTCTTGTTGCCTTTGTCGGGCCTCTTCGGTTATACCTTCTAACTCGGATGCGGCCGCATTTTCTACCTGAGGTTCTTTGCTAGGGTATTGTACCTCTCCAGCCCTCCTGTTACTATCGTGGTTGTCTGACCCGACCTAGGTTCGTATTCTTTGTCAATCTCAGTAATCAGGTTTCTACCCCGGATCTTCACTCCATCTATGCGGTTTGCCTTTGCATATTCTTTCAAAGTAATGTTCAAGGACTGCTGTAGCTCCGCTACTTTCTTTGCCCCAGCTAACATCTTCCGCCTAGTTTCCTCTAACTCAGCTTTCGCCTGAGCCGGATCTACCACAGGTGCTATCGGCGTTACTAGGCTATATATTTCCTGCTGGAGCACATTCTCTGGCCTCTCTAATGGGGGAAACGAGACCTGGTCTGCTTCGGCATGACTTCCGGCTCTGGCACCGGGCCCTTGCTTGCTTCCGCGTTTGGTGCGGTCATCAGGACCTCAACGCTGCTGGTGGGGCGAGAGATATGCACACCATGAGCTCCGCTAAGAGGTGGTTTGCCTCCCTCGATGATGTGCTGCGGATGAACGCAGGACTCGTCCACACCGACGTAGATCTTATGCGCGCCAAGCTTGATGAAGACGCCGTTGCACGGAGGTGGGTGCCTGCCGAAGCTCCCTGCGTTGTCGCTGACGTAGTCCAGCGCTCCAAAGCGCTGAACCAGGCCAGAGACGACACGCTCGCCGGTGCTGGAGATGCTTCCCATCCGGATTTTCACCCCTGCTAGCACCGCTAGCCCCATGGTGGGTGCCAACTGTCGTGGTGGTGGCACGACAGATGCCATGGATAGGCTAAAGATGGGACCAAGGTGTTCTAGGGGAATCCAGGGAGGGAGAACATGGTGATTCCACGCACAGATGTTCTTGTATTCTCTCTATCGATGGTGTTTACAAGTGCTCTTCAAGCTATTGGTGAGAAGGAGACTCTCTCTCTTACTCCCCACAAGCTAGCTCTACAGTTCTATCCTAGACAGAGAAAATGATCGATCCCCCTCTATGGAGGCCCTGGTGCTCCTTATATAGGGGAGCCCGGGTTACAAATTTAGGGCACATGTGGCGGCATATTCTCTGAATATGCCCCTCGACTAAAGTTAGATGCTTCTTTATTCTCTTTAACGGCTCGTCCGGGCTTTGGACGTAACCCGCAACGTAATCCTCATCTTTAAGCATCACCAGACACGGGCTACGCCAGCCGACATTGCCCACGTCATCTTGGTCGCCCCTGGCCCACTAGTCCTCCTCTCTACTTTACTTTGCTCATGCTACAACTAATAAAGCCACCTTTTGACCAGCGGGAGATTCCTTCCTTCTCTTGGAAGCCATATGATAGTCCAGCTAGCAGGTGGCTAATCCGGTTACGAAGGTACCTGCATAATAGACATACAAACATGGCCGACATATATTTTATGTCGGCCGGTCTACGGCTAAGGAGATGCTCCACAGGACGGGTCACTCCGTGGTTTGGCCTGCCTTGAGGTGACCCGGTCAGCACTTGCTTTGACCGTGCCGTACCCCGGCTAACTCGGCCTTTATACCCCGGCGTTACCCTACCCGGGGGTATCCCCCCAACAGTTTTGGTTTAAGGATTGGATGCACGAGAAGCATTCCCTCTCAGTACAAGTTTTTGGCTAGCAAGGCTGGGTAGCAAGCATAAGAGTTGAAGGAAACAAACAAACATACAAGTGATAAAAACAAACATGCAATCTTCCTTGGAAGCACAAAAGATCTTAACTAGAGAATACTAAGCTTATGAGCCAATCAAGAAAGAAAGAAAGATGATATTATATTTCTTAAGAGTATTTTTTATATTTTTCATTCAATTCTCATAATAGTGTTGCTACTGACCGAGCCGAGTTTTCCAAAACCAACTAAATTTACTCAATGATCCCAAAGTGATACCAATACTAACAACAAGATCAGTCATATAACAGAAATTGAAAACTAAAATAAGATGTGCAAGAGAGCAAATCAAAGAACTTCTCATTAATATTCCATAACGGCAACTCACACCAAGGGATACATAGATAACTAATGAGAGGGGGGACACTTCCATAATGCAAACCATCCTACATGATAACTTCTCTATTCATGATTTGACTCTACTTAAAAAGGTAAAAAGATAGAAGATAATGATATGATACCGCGGCACTCCCCCAAGCTTGGAACAAACCAAGGGGAGGCCAAAACCTGATGACAAATTACTCCTTCGGTGGCGGTGGTGTTCTCTCGATCGGCGCGAGGAAATCTTCCAGCATCTTGCGAAGCCTATTATTCTCCTCTTGAAGCATACCCACCTTCCTCCTCAGGACTCAGTACTTGTCGCAGAACTCATCAGTTACTCGTAGAGCTTCCACTGCTGCAGGGTAGGAACTGAAGTCTAGAGTTGGAGGTATCAACCCCTTTCATGCCTGCTGACATGTCCTTTACTTCCTCCCCGATGTTCTGATCCATGTCTTTGCACCTAGTTGCGATCCTTTCTTGTTTCACCCATCCCACGAGAGTCTCCTACTCAACATTGCGATGGAGCTCGCGACGACGTCGCAGCTCATAACCCTTTGAAGACGAATCCTGGAATGACATCTGAACTGAACAGATCGAAACAAAAACACGATGAGAAAACGATATACGAACCTCGGGGGATCCGGGGGATTATATATATTACGAAGTTTAACAGCAAAAAGGAAGGTACTGGGAGAAAACGGGTCAGAGATGGACTCCGGGGTGGCCACACCACCCGGTGGCGCGGCCAGGTGGGCCCGTGCCACGGGGTGGTGTGAGCCACCCTAGCTCTATTTTCGTCCCTCTTTCGCATCGTTGCTTTCCTTGTTAAATAAAAACTCCAAAAATATAACTTGACAAATTTTTCGTGGACCTTTTCTTACCAGAACTGTTACCTATTCGAAAATAGACTCTGTAGGTCTATGAACTTGGTATTTAATAAATTCTTCCGGAATCACCGCTTGAATAACATCAATATCTTCATCTTCATACACATATTTCTTGAGTCATTTAACCTTTCACTATCTCATTACACCACTTTCTCCTGCAACTTGGAAATTTCTTTCACACAAAACTTCACACAATTCTCATTAGCAACATTAGTGCATGCAAGGTAATAAACCTTTTATGTTCAATTTCAACTGAAATCCATCAAAACATAAGCTACTGAAAGAACTCCTTCTGAAAGCCCAAAAGGAATTCAAAAAGGAAATCGATTTAAGAGGCAAATGCAAGAGTGGCAAAAATCTGTCAAAACAGACCAGCAGGTAAAGATCAATTTTTTCGAAAATCTTCTGTTGCTCAAATCAAAAAGTTCAAAACTAACGAAAGTTAAATAACAACCTGGGGCAGGAGCACAAAACATTACAGCTCAATCCGATGTACAAAGATTTTTCACGAATTTTTACAGCGAAGCACAAAATATCTATTTCGGGACAACAACTTTCCCAAATATTACTTCTCTCTCGTTAGAGGTTGATCTTGACACAAAACCAAACAAAAAGGATAAGGAGAGTTTATTACCAAAGTGATAACTTCCAAGTCTCAAATAAACAAAAACAACTGAAAGCACAAATATATTGGGTTGTCTCCCAAAAAGCTCTTTCTTTATAGCCATTAAGATGGGCATGATAATTTTAATGATGCTCACATAAGAGTAAGAATTGAAGTAAAAGAGAGCATCAAGAAGCAAAAATACACATGTTTAAGTGTAACCCACTTCCTATGCAAGGGAATTTTGTAAGCAAACAAATTGTTGAAACCAAAGGCTGCTAGCATAGGAAGGCAAAACAAGTACAACATAAAGATTTTCAGCATAAAGCGAGGAAACTTAATATTATTGAGATGCATAAGAACACTTTTGCCTCTCTCATAATAACTTTTAGTATCATGCATAAATTTAATGATATAACTATCACAAGAACCATTGTAGCAATGATCACTTATCCTAACATAAAACACAGGGACACTTGTTCTTATAACACAACTTTGTGAAACAATATTAAAAGTATCCTTACAGAGGATAGTATGTCCATCTTCTACATATTTAGTGACAAAGTCTTTCACATTTGCTATCATAGGTTCAACAGCTACTTGTTCATCAGGTTCAACAGCTTTATTTGTACTTTCATTAACCATACTAGCTATCATAGAATTTTCCTTTATCTTAACTGGGAAAGGGATTTTCTCAATGTAAGGTTCGGGTAAAACATGATTAGCAGTATAAACTTCAGTATTTCTTGCAGGAACACAATTAACAATATCTTTATAAGGTGCATGATACTTATTCCACTTCTTTTTAGGAATTTCAATATAAGAAGCAAAAGCTTTAAAATAACTCGCAATACCTTGAGAGTCTAGACCATAAGCATTTCTAATATTTTGAAAGTCATCAGTTCCCATAAAAGATTCAATGCATTCATAATCATAATTTATATCTGACTTTCTTCCTTTATCATTCTCCCATGCTTCTACATTGTCTTGAATACGGTCTAGAAGATCCCATTTAGCTTCTTCTTTCATGCGTGTAAATGATCTAGCATAAGAAGCATCCAATATATCCTTATCATGAAGAGAAAGTCTTGCATAAAAGTTATTGATAATAATATTGTTAGGGAGCTCATGAATAGGACATTTGAGCATTAATAACTTCAATCTCCCCCAAGCTTGAGCTGTACTCTCTCCATCAAGAGGCCAAAAGTTGTATATTTGATTCCGATCTTTATGAATCTCACTAGGAGGATAAAATTTGGAATAAAAGAGAGGCACTATTTTCTCCCATTCAAGAGATTGACCATTCTTCAACAGCTTATACCATTCCTCAGCTCTTCCTTTCAGTGATAATGAGAATAACTTCTTCTTGACTTGATCTGTTGTAATACCTGCACACTTGAACAACCCACATAATTCATGTATAAAGAGAAAATGATCACCAGGATAGACAGATCCATCTCCAAAATAGTAGTTATCCATAACATGATCAACAATTCTTGTAGGTATCTTAAAAGTATCATTCTTAGCAGGTGGTGGTTCATCTACTACCTTAGTAGTGGTAGCAGCATTTCGAAATAAGAAACTAAGCAAATTATTCATATTGAAATAAAGTAACTAACAGAAATAAACAATACTCATAGTAGAAGTTTCCTTTACCAGTTCCACTCTCCAATAGCGCTTCACCCCCCAGCAATGGCACCAGAAAATAGTCTTAATGACCCACAAGTATCGGGGGTGTATCGCAGTATTTTTGATAAGTAAGAGTGTCGAACCCAACAAGGAGCAAAAGATGTTGACGAGTGGCTTGGAGAGGGAATTCTCTGTAAATACTTAGCAAACGGATTTTTAGGGTTTTTTGATAATGTAGATAAATAAAGTACGAGTAAATAAAAGACAATAAGAATAAATGCAGCAAGTGGCCTAATCTTTTCTTTAGCAAAGGACAAGCCGGTTGTATTACTTAAGATGACCAAATGTTCTCGAGGACACATGGGAATATCGTCAAGTGCTTTCGCTTCATATAGTTGATTAATCTTCTTTAGTTTGATAAGTGTTGTGTGGGTGAACCTTGTTGGAATTTTGCCTAATAAAGGCCCAACCCATTTATATTATTCAACAATTCCTGAAATCCTAGAGGTGGGACAAGAGTTTAGTCCCACATTGCTAGTTGAGTGGAAGTTGGACCAGCTTATAAGGAGAGCTCTTCCACCACTTGTACGAGCTTGAGAAGAGAAGACATATACATGCGCGCTCCTCCTCCTCCTCCATCGCCTGCCTCGCCACGCCTCGCCTCGCCACGACACGCGCGCGCTGCGGGTTGCCGGAATGCCTCGAGCCAAGAGCTTCTCTTTCTTTTTGCCACGCATAAATGGATAATAATTTGAACAGTCTGCGTGAGTGTATTTTTAATACAAACTCAGTGGAGATTTCGAGCTTAGTGGAGGCTGTTCGGCTTTGGTCGATGCCTGTTCACTTCCTCTCCCGACGCCGACTGTTCGCCTGCCTACCCGTGCCTATAAGAGCGAGAGGTCGCTCCTCTCCTTAGACACAATAACACACACACCTTGCGCCTCCAGTTCTAGAGCATTCCGCTGCTTAGATCTTCCCCATCCCGTCTTGCGGCATGCACCGCGAGCTGGGATAGTAGGCCTCCGAGACCCCGCTGCTTCGAGTCCTGTACGGGAGAAGGGCGATAAGGTTTTTGGGGAGCGCTACCAGCACGACTACTGGCTTCATCACAGACTCCTTCACGGATAGCGACTGTACCGACGTCTTCCCCAATGACGGCTTCTTCCCCAACATCAACAACCTTTTCCTCGACAACATGGCTGACGAAGGTGACAACGCTAACGGGAACACCGCCGGTTCCTCTACCGTGATGTATATCATCTTCTGGTCCTTTTCTATTATTCTTTTTGTGTTTTATCTGTCTTTTAATATGGTTAAATCTCTTGGAAAATTGCTCTATTTCTCAACAATCCAAAAACCTTATTATAGGCAATTTGCTCCAAGTGGTTTCGTTGCTTCTATGAAGCCACCTATTTTTGAGGGTACGCATTATAAGAGGTGGCGCGTGAGAGCAGTTCTCTGGTTTCAAAACATGAACTGCTATGACGCCACCCTTGGCAAGCCTGAGGGAGAGCTTACTCCTGCTCAGGAACAAGTTTTTCGGAAAACTGATACCCTGTTCAAGGCTGCTTTGCTGTCTATTCTAGGGGATAACATTGTTGAACCCTATATGTCATTTGATAATGGCAAGGACATGTGGGTTGTGCTCGAGGCCAAATTTGGGGTCTCGGACGTTGGCAGTGAACTGTATGTCATGGAACAACCCTATGACTACAAGATAACTGATGACCGCTCCGTGGTTGAGAAGGCTCATGAAATACAGTCACTGGCCAAGGAGCTTGAGCACTTCCCTTGTGTTTTACCGGACAAGTTCATTGCTGGGGGCATTAGTGCCAAACTTCCCCCTTCATGGAGGAACTTTGCTACTTCCCTCAAACACAAGAGACAAGAGTTTTCCGTATCGGATCTCATTGGGACTCTTGATGTGGAAGAGAAGGTGAGAGAAAAAGACACACATGCTCGAGGTGCTGATGGAGGTTCAAGTGCCAACCTGGTACAGAAAAAGAACTTCCAGTCTCACAAGTTCAAGAACAAGGCAAAGTTTGATGGAAAGAACAAAGCCTCACAGTCTACTAGCTTCAAGAAGAAGACTGATAAGAAGAAAGGTGCTTGTCATGTGTGCGGTGATCCTGATCATTGGACTCCTGCTTGCCCCAACCATTTTGACAAGCGCCAACATGGAAAAGGAAGCAAGACTGCTAATGTTGTCATGGGCGACGTTGAGATGAAAGATGTTGGGTATGGTATATTACCTACTGTTCCTTCATTATGTCATTCTCCTGATTGGTGGATTGACACGGGCGCTAATGTACATGTTTGTTCTGATGTTTCCATGTTTTCCTCATATCAGGTCAGAGGGGCTCAGTCCATGCTGATGGGGAACGGCTCACATGCTTCTGTTCATGGTGTTGGTACGGTCGATCTGAAGTTCACTTCGGGAAAGACCGTGCGCCTGAAGAACGTGCATCATGTTCCCTCAATAAATAAGAATCTTGTTAGTGGATCACTTCTATGTCGTGACAGCTACAAGATTGTGTTTGAGTCCAATAATTTTGTACTGTCTAAGTTTGGAACATTTATTGGTAAAGGCTATGAGTGTGGAGGTTTGTTCTGCCTGTCACTGTCAGATGTGTATAATAAAATCGTGAATCATGTTTCATCTGATCTTGTATCAAATGTCTGGCATTCACGTCTTTGTCATGTTAATTTTGGTTGCATGACGTGGTTAGCTAAAATGAATATAATCCCAAAATTCACTACTGTGAAGGGATCTAAATGCTAAACTTGTGTGCAAGCAAAGCAACCTCGCAAGTCACATACGACTGCAGAGGTGAGAGATTTGGCCACTAGAGCTCATACATTCAGATCTTTGTGAGATGAATGGTGTGTTAACATAAGGTGGAAAGAAATATTTTATGACATTGATCGATGACTCTACGAGATATTGTCATGTGTATCTTCTGAAATCAAAAGATGAGGCTTTGAGTTACTTCAAAATCTATAAAGCTGAAGCGAAAAACAAACTTGATCGAAATATTAAGAGGCTTAGGTCTGATCGTGGTGGAGAGTACTTTTCCAACAAGTTTGATTCTTTTTGTGCAGAACATGGTATAATCCATGAGAGGACGCCTCCCTACTCGCCCCAGTCAAACGGGGTAGCCGAAAGAAAGAACCGTACTCTAACAGATTTGGTTAACGCCATGTTAGACACATCGGGTCTCTCCAAGGAATGGTGGGGGGAGGCATTACTGACTGCTTGTCATGTCCAAAACCGAGTTCCCACTAAGAACAAAGAGATTACTCCATTTGAATAATGGGAAAAGAAAAGATTAAATCTTTCTTACTTGTGAACTTGGGGCTGTCTGGCAAAGGTTCATGTGCCAATCCCAAAGAAGCGCAAACTTGGACCAAAAACCGTGGACTGTGTTTTTCTAGGATATGCTTTTCATAGAATTGGCTATAGATTCTTGATAGTAAAATCTGGAGTACCAGAAATGCATGTTGGTACAATCATGGAGTCAAATGATGTGACTTTCTTTGAGGATATCTTTCCGATGAAGGATATACCTAGCTCATCAAATCAGGAGATACCTGACTCATTGAATCAGGAAATACCCATAATTCCTGAACATACCATTCCTATTGAACACTCGAAAAAACCTGAGGAGGATGATAATGAAATTCCTAAGAGGAGTACGAGAGAGAGAGGACTGCAAAATCCTTTGGTAATGATTTCATTGTGTACCTTGTGGATGATACTCCTACTTCTATTTCAGAAGCCTATGCATCTCCTGATGCTGACTACTAGAAGGAAGCCGTTCGTAGTGAGATGGATTCCATCTTAGCGAATGGAACATGAGAGATCACCGATCGTCCTTATGGGTGCAAACCTGTAGGATGCAAATGGGTGTTTAAGAAGAAACTTAGGCCTGATGGTACTATTGAGAAGTACAAGGCAAGACTTGTAGCCAAGGGTTATACCCAAAAAGAAGGTGAGGACTTCTTTGATACTTACTCACCCGTAGCCAGATTGACCACCATTCACGTACTACTATCTTTGGCTGCCTCACATGGTCTTCTCGTTCATCAAATGGACGTTAAGACGACTTTCCTAAATGGAGAGTTGGACGAGGAAATTTATATGGATTAGCCAGATGGATTTGTAGTGAGTGGTCAAGAAGGAAAAGTGTGTAAGTTGTTAAAGTCTTTATATGGCCTTAAACAAGCACCTAAGCAGTGGCACGATAAGTTTGAGAGAACCCTAACCACTACAGGTTTTGCTGTAAACAAAGCTGACAAATGTGTGTACTATCCCTATGGTGGGGCGAGAGAGTAATTCTTTGTTTGTATGTTGATGACATACTGATTTTTGGGACCAATCTTAATGTGATTAAGGAAGTCAAGGATTTCTTATCTCGGTCTTTTGAGATGAAGGATCTAGGAGTAGCTAATGTTATTTTGAACATCAAGCTATTGAGAGATGATAATGGTGGGATCACACTGCTTCAGTCTCACTATGTGGAAAAGATCTTGAGTCGCTTTGGGTATAGCAACTGTAAGTCTTCTCCAACACTGTATGATCCTAGTGTGTTACTTCAAAAGAATAGAGGCACTACTAGAGATCAATTGACATATTCTTAGATTATTGGGTCGCTTATGTATTTAGCTAGCGCTACGAGGCCTGACATCACTTTTGCTGTAAGCAAACTCAGTCGGTTTGTTTCAAATCCTAGAGATGATCATTGGCAAGCACTTGAGAGAGTCATGCACTATCTAAATGGCACTGCGAGCTACGACATTCACTATACTAGGTACCCAAGGGTGCTAGAGGGATATAGTGATTCAAATTGGATATATGATGCTGATGAGATAAAGGCCACGAGTGGATATATATTTACACTTGGTGGTGGTGTTGTTTCTTGGAAGTCTTGCAAGCAGACCATCTTAACGAGGTCAACTATGGAAGCAGAACTCGCAGCATTAGACATAGCCACTGTTGAAGCAGAGCGGCTTCGAGAACTCTTGATGGACTTACCTATGGTTGAGAAACCTATACCCCCAATCCCAATGAACTGTGATAATCAAACTGTGATTGTTAAAGTTAACAATTCTAAGGATAATATGAAGTCCTCAAGACATGTGAAGAGGAGATTGAAATCTGTCAAGAAAATGAGAAACTCCGGAGTTATTGCATTGGATTATATCCAAACATCTAAGAATCAAGATCCTTCATTAAAGGGTCTATCACGTAACGTGATAGAAAATGCATCAAAGGAGATGGGTATGAGACCCACAATATAAGTTTTCCATAGTGGTAAACCACTCTATGTGATCGGAGATCCCGTGAATTAGAATTGGGAGACAAGCTGTTGGTTAACTGAGAGGAAAGTATCCCTACTTTAAAACACCACTCTGTGAAGATGCAATACTTTCCTATTCTGCATGGCAGGTTGATTTATCTTAATGTGTTCTAAGTGGCTTAGTTTAAGCAGAGATGTTGTCCTACAGAACATTTTTTGAAGAACACACCTATATGAGTCCGAATGTTAAACGTCGCAGTCTATGAGAGTTGGGTGCTCTCTAATAAACTCATGAAAGGCTATGGAGTATGACGCATAAGCTCCACCCGAGGGGAAGTCCCACGGCAGCCCAGTATTGGTCAAGGCTTTGTGTAAAGCTAGAATGCAGCAAACTTATAGTTCAAGGCATAGTCCACTGTACAAGTTGCAAACTAGTGTAGCATAGAGTTCTAGGTGGAAGTTCAACTTAACAGTCTCCACTAGTACCAGTATATAAACAATGTTTTGGAACCATAGGCAAATTTATGTGTGCCTCTGGGATCTGGTGGGGGATTGTTGGAATTTTGCCTAATAAAGGCTCAGCCCATTTATATTATTCAACAATTCCTAAAATCCTAGAAGCCCACTTGGCCCATTCATGCAAGACAAGAGGTGGGACAAGAATTTAGTCCCACATTGCTAGTTGAGTGGAAGTTGGACCAGCTTATAAGGAGAGCTCTTCCACCACTTGTACGAGCTTGAGAAGAGAAGACATATACACGCGCGCTCCTCCTCCTCCACCGCCCGCCTCACCACGCCTCGCCTCGTCACGACGCGTGCGCGCGCGCCACGGGTTGCGGGAATGCCTCGAGCCAAGAGCTTCTCTTTCTTTTTGCCACGCATAAATGGATAATAATTTGAACAGTCTGCGTGAGTGTATTTTTAATACGAACTCAGTGGAGATTTAATTCGAGCTTAGTGGAGGCTGTTCAGCTTCGGTCGATGCCTGTTCGCTTCCTCTCTCGACGCCGACTGTTCGCCTGCCTACCCGTGCCTATAAGAGCGAGAGGTCGCTCCTCTCCTCAGACACACTAACGCATACACCTTGCGCCTCCTGTTCCAGAGCATTGCGCTGCTTAGATCTTTCCCATCCTGTCTTGCGGCGTGCACCGCGAGCTGGGACAGTAGGCCTCCGAGACCCCGCTGCTTTGAGTCCTGTACGGGAGAAGGGCGATAAGGTTTTTGGGGAGTGCTACCAGCGCGACTACTAGCTTCATCATGGACTCCTTCATGGATAGCGACTGCACCGACGTCTTCCCCAACGACAACTTCTTCCCCGACATCAACAACCTTTTCCTCGACAACATGGCTGACGATGGTGCCAACACTAACGGGAACATCGGCGGTTCCTCTACTGTGATGTATATCATCTTCTGGTCCTTTTCTATTATTCTTTTTGTGTTTTATCTGTCTTTTACTATGGTTAAATCTCTTGGAAAATTGCCCTATTTCTCAACAAACCTGTGCTAATGTACCAACCTTCCAAATACTAATACATACTTGTGATTATACCCCTTGCAAGCATACACAAGTACAAGAAAGTAATTAAGATAGAAAACTAACCACAACTTTAAACTCTGAGATCCTGACATCCCTTGTGTAATGGTTTCCTAACGGGGGTTCAGGTTTCTGTCACTCCGGCAACCCCTACGATTAGTAGCCAAATAGAGAATGCATTCCCCTAGGCCCATAAAGGTTAACTGTCATGTAGTCGACGTTCACATAACACCACTAGAAGAATAACACCACAACTTAAGTAACAAACTATTGAATCTTTCTCAACATAATTCCACTACTAACAACTTGACTTCTCCCATGTCCTCAAGAACTAAATGAACTACTCACAAGACATCATATGGATCAAGATCATGGATGATATAATGATAAGTAAGAATGTGGACATGAATGATAATTCAATGGTTCCACTCAATAGCATCAACTACAACAAGTAATCAACATCGGGAAAGTTTCCCCTAAGAACTATGCAAGATTCAACCCAATTGTTACAGCGGTATGGAGTGGTGATGATGGTGCTGGTGGAGATGATGATGATGATCCCGATGAAGTCCAGCTTGATGGTGGTGTTGATGGCGACGATCTACCCTCTCTGGGAAGGAATTTCCCCGACAGATTTCTGCCCGCCGGAGAGCTCTTTCTCTCTCTGTATTTTTCCGCCCCGCAGAGGCGGTGGAATATTTTTGTGGTTGCTCCCCGAGGCTTAGGGTTTAGTGGGGATAATATACGCCAAAGGGAGAGCTGGAGGTGGGACAGGGTGGCCACACCACCTGGTGGCGCGACCAGGGGTGGCCCGCGCCAGGGGGTGGTGTGGGCCCCCTGTGGCCCAACTCCGCTCCCCCTTCTAGCATCCTTCATCTTCTAGAAAAATAGAATTTTCCATGTATTTTCTGAGATTTTCTTATCTTGTAATTTCGCCCAAACAAAGGTTTTTCCATCAGAATCCTGACTTCAGCGGTCCATCCTCCAAAAGTCATCAACCATGCAAAAACAGATGAAATAACATAAGTATCATCTCTTTAATATGAAATATATCAATGAATAACAGTAAATTATGATATAGAATAGTGATGCAAAATGGACGTATCATTGCCCTCCAGTATTCTGACGCTGGCTAGCACTGGCATTGGGCTAATCCTGATCCATAGCTACAACTTGCTGTGAACTATACCTATAATCCTGTCGATCATATCTTCTCTTACCCCGGAAGTCAGTGCGTCGTGATACACCGGCACCCGCACGGGGGTAGTACTCATCATTGGGCTCATTGGACATCATCTGAGGTTGGGTCAGATCACCCAAGGCATACGAATTAGCATTCTGGATTGTTTCAGCCAACATAGTTGGCATATCTCTCTGCAATCTTTGCCACAACATACTTGCATATCTACATCCTTGGGCGAACCACGCAATAGCTTGTGATTCAATTACCCCTTCATAGGAATTTCACACATTGCACCAGCGAGTCAAGAACTCCCGGTTTGTCTCATTTGGTCTTTGCTTGCATAATGCCAGAGTTTGTGGCCTATTCGGTCTCTTGTACATGCTCGAGAAGTTACTAACGAACATCTCCTCGAAGTCTATCCAGTAGTTAATACTTCCTTATGGCAAATTATTTAACCAGACCCTTGTTGGCCCCTCTAACATATGTGTTACGTACCTCACGGCCCATCTCAAATTCCCCCCCCAACTATGTTAACTGCAGTAGCATAGTCAATGATCCAATCATCTGGCTTAGTGCTACCGTCATACGTCTTTGTTCCTCGGGCCAACTGAATGTCCAGCACTGGTGGCGCCCTCATGATCCGAGGTCCAAAACATGCTGGACCTGGAGGACCTTGCACCTCAATCATTTCCGACCTATAGATTCGGTCCAACTTCAGTCTTGCGTCATTTGGCTATAAATTCCTGTTCCCCAATCTTGATCCAATCACATGCTGGTCTGGTCTAGGGAATCCGGCATCAGCCATTGCCGAGTAACCATCATTGTATCTATCTTGACTCGAACGAGCATTTTGCTGCTGCATTGCTGGGCCAGCACTTCTCTCCTACTGAGGTGCATATTGTTGTTGCCGTTGCCGAGGTGCATTTTGCCTTGCTCCCACCGAATTACGTTGTCCGGCATTGTCGTTGGCAACGTTTCCTTGACCGGCATTGCCTTGGTCGCGGTTACCCCGACTAGCTTCACCCTAATTGGCATTGTGGCGATCCTCATCAATTTGCACTGCTTTTCCTTTTCCTGCCCTTACCGGGTCATACGGGACCATCTGTTTGTCTTTTCTCCCCGAGGTTACAACTTCCTCTCTTCTAGGGCCATCATGGGAGACGATGCAGCCCCAGCGGACCTCGTCAGGTTATTCCTTGCCGAATGAACTATGTGCGAAGCTCTAGGTTGTGCCGTGTTTGCGTTGTTTATTTTCTCATTTTGCTGACATGCTACCCTTAACAAATGGTTAACTCTCTCCTATTGCCTTTCTCGAGCTTCTCCAGTTAAACCCTCTAGCTCGGATGCCGCTGTGTTGGCAGCCCTGAGGTTTTTCGTCGGGGTGCTATACCTCAACAACCTTGTTGTAACCAGAGTAGCTGTCTGACCCAGCTTAGGCACATACTCCCTGTCTATCTCAGTGATCAAGTTTCTACCTCTGATTTTCACTCCATCTATATGATTTTCTTTTGCATACTCCCGTAGAGTAATGTTCAGTGACTGCTATAACTCAGCTACTTTTTTCGCCCCAGCTAACATCTTATGCCTAGTCTCCTCTAACTCAGCCTGTGCCTGAGCCGGATCTACTGCTAGTGCTATGGGTGTTGCTAAACTATCTATCGCTTACTTCAGTACATTCTCTGGCCTCTCTAGCGGAGGGAATCTAGATCTTGTCTGCTTCGGTGTTGCGTCCGGATCTAGCGCTAGGTCCTTGCTTGCTCCTGCATTAGGCGCTGTCATCATAACCTCAGCGCAGCTAGCGGGGCGAGTGATACACGAGCCGCGAGCTATGCTGAGAGATGGTTCATCTCCCTCGACAACATGCTGTGGGTGAACGTAGGACTCGTCGGCGCCAACATAGATCTTGTGGGCGCCAAGCTTGATGAAGAGGCCATTGCACGGAGGAGGGCGCATGTTGAAGCTACCAACGTTGTCACTGACATAGTCCAGCGCTCCAAAGCGCTGAACGAGCCCAGAGACGATGCGTTTGCCGGTGCCGATGATGTTTCCTGTCTGGATTTTTACTCCTGCTAGCGCCACTAGCCCCACGATGGGCGCCAACTGTCGTGGTGGTGGCACGGCAGATGCCATGTATAGACTAACGATGGGGCCAATGTGCACTAGAGGAATCCAGGGAGGGATAGTGTGGTGGTTCCACACACAGATGTTTGTATTTCTCTCTTGTTGATGATGGATTACAAGGGCTCCTCGAGCTGTTCATGGGAAGGAGAATAGTTCTCTTACCACCCACAGCTACACTCTAGGTTTCTCCCTTAGTAAAAATGGCCGACCCTCTCTATGGAGGTCCTACCCCACCTTATATAGGGGGGGCTAGGTTACAATTTAGGGCATACGTGGAGGCATATTCTCCGAATATGCTCCTCGGTAAAGTAAGATGCCTCTTTTACACTTTAACAGGTTGGTCCAGACTCAGGGTGTAAGCCTCCCTGAGCCCCTCTGCGGCATGGCATCATCCGACACCGGTGGCGTCATCCAACATTCGCTATGTCATCCTTATCGGCCACTCCTCGCTGGTCCTTCCCTCTGTCCGCTTCGCTCATGATACAGTGGACAAAGGCCACCTTTTGACCAGCGAGATTCCTTCCTTCTCTTGTAAGCCAAGTGATAACCCGGCTAGCGCCTGGCTAACTCGGCCACGTAGGTACCTGCAAACAAGTAAAAATCGTTAGCTGACATATGCTATATGTCGGTCGGGACAAAGTTAGACAAACATCCTTTGAGTCGGGTCACTCCGTAAGTCGGCCTGCCTTGAGGAGACCCGGGCAATATACGTTTTGACCTTGCCGTACCTCGGCTAACATGGCCTTTATACCCTGGCATGACCCTACCCGGGGGTATCCCCCCAACAATCGATCTTTTGGAAAGAGATGAAACCTTTGCATGCTTGGCATCAACTTTCTTGCTTGTTATTTCGATCTTATTCATGAGAGGTTTTAGAGCTTTGGTTATCTTCATAATAAGATCTAGTTTGAATGAATATCTTATTATGTTTTTTATTTTGAAGGTTTAAGATTTCATTGCTTTTAGAGAGGTAAGACCTTTCACCATTAGGTTTTATCCTCCTCATTCAGACTATGATGTTTCTCTGCATGATGTTGTAGAGCTTGTTGTTAGCTTCGACACGATCCCAAGATCATTAAAATTGGAGTCTGTATGCAAAAGATACGTTTTGGTTTTGCTATTTCTACAGAATTTTGCCCCCTCAAAATTCATCTAAGGACCAAGTGGTGCTCCTCCCAGTAAGCGGGCGGAAATTTTGATGGAGGGCCAAAAATTCCGCCCCTGGGCTGGAAATTTAGCTCCCGGGGCAGGAAATTCTGCCCCGGGTGTCGCTTCCGTGGAATCTAGGGGTGCACGATCTGACGGGCAAGGAGTCGAACATATCCTGGAGCAAGGAACTAGAGCATCCTCCCTAGAACCCTGAGAAACCACACATCAGGGAGCACCTATGGTACCGAGCACAGGACTAGAAGACCTAAAGCCTGCCCCAAGAAAAGAACGGGACAGCTAGCCGATGATGTCTAACCTAGGCGCCAGGGTACTCCTTGTCTCTCTCTAGCACACACTAGGGGACAACGGGACAACCGCGTCATGTCAAGGCCATGCACGTTCTGCCCTGACGCGTGGTATCCATGCATCCATGCGTGATAACAAGCCATTATTAGACCTTGACAACGCCTCCACATAACAGAGAGAAACCCCGAGCACCAACATCTAGACAAGAGTTAGGTTGATGGGACAAATTCTAGTGTGCCCCTATGCAATCTCGAACACGGCCACTCGGTCAGGGTGCGGGGTGCACGCAGTGCACCGCCACGTGGAGACCTAACCTTGTGGTGTATCCTTGCCACTATAAAAGGAGGCCTAGGTCGACTGAGAGAGGGGAGGAAAAGAGGAGGGAATAACATGTTATGTTTCTTCCTTGAGAACAAACTCTGTGACCATGTGTTCATCCACCATATAGTAGACAATTGCAAGATGTAGGGATCCGCATATCGCGGCCTGAACCTGGGTAAAAAAGATGTGTCTCTATGTGTGATTGTGTTTGTCTAGATTGCTCATCCATCTCGCCAGATGTTGCGCCCCTGGCCGAACTAGAAATGGGATCATCCATCCCAAGTGTTGAAATCTAAGACACAACATCTAGTGCGCCAGGCGGGGGCGCAGGCTGGTGAGCAACCTTCACCAATGATAACCATCTCCCCTCATGCATGGCAGCATGAGGGAGGGGTGGACACCGCCAGAAGGCATTTGGCTCGGCAACATGGGTGAGGATAATCACCAGCATACTTTACCAAACAAGGCGTGGTGGCTTCGCAAGAGGCAGAGCCAGGGCCGCGTTTCCTGCTTCCTCTCATGAGGAAGCGGGGCCAGTAGCTCGCCCAGAAGGAGCAGCTGAACTTGACACAATGGAAGCGGCTAGTGAGCGGCCGCCTCCCCCTCCGAGTTTCCTCGGACCAGGGGCTGCTCTCGCGGCCGCTGACCCCCTGGTACATTTTCCAACAGAAGTCGTTGGAAGCAGCCCATGTGTGGGTTCATGGCTCGTCCAGTTGGTGGACTTGGTGGGATACTCCCTCTAGTGCCACTAGGCGACATGCCGCCACTTCATTGGGCTCACTCCCCTGGTTGCAATTTCACCCCGGGGAGGGCCCCAACATACATCAAAAGAGGAGTTCGACGCTTACTTTCTCTCCTCCCAAGGCCCCAGACACGCGCCCGCCGCGGAGGCCGCATCTGTACTAACTTTAGAACGCGTGAAGTGTTGTTCCTTCATAGGGACACCTTAGCATTCCCCTCACACATTTCTGGAGTCGTTAGATTTTGAATCTCTCGACACATGTGAGCCATGCCTCATGGGTAAAATGACCAAGGCATCGTTAAAAAGTATGATGGAACGGGCTGCAGACTTACATTTAGATGTATGCGAACCAATGCGCGTATCCACACGCAATGGTTATCGTTACTTTGTCACCTTCACTGACGGTTTGAGTAGATACGGGTATATCTACTTGATGAAGCACTAGTCTGAAACCTTTGAAAAGTCCGAGGAATTTCAGAGTGAAGTTGAGAATCAACTCGACAAGAAAATCAAGCACCTTTGTACTGATCGAGGGGGCGAGTATTTGAGTCACGAGTTTGGCACACATCTGAAGTCTTGTGGCATTATACCACAACTTAAGAAGGCTGGAACACCACAACGTAATTGTTTGTCCGAGCGACGTAATCACATCTTTTTGGACAGCGTGCGGTATATGATGTCTCTCACCAACTTATCCGTATCATTCTAGGGATATGCACTTGGGACTGCTGCATTCATTTTAAATAGGGCACCATACAAAGTCGTGAATACAATGTCGTATGATATATGACATGGTAAGGAGTCAAAGTTTTATTTTCTGAAGGTTTGGGGATGTGAGGCTTCCGTTAAAAAACTACAACCTGACAAACTCAAAACAAAAGTGGAAAAACGCATATTTGTAAGATAACTAAAGAAGACTATTGGATATACCTTCTACAACCAAGCTGAGGGAAAAACGTTTGTCGCAATGAATGGTATTGTCCTCGAGAAAGAGTTTCCCATGAAAGGAGTAAGTGGAAGAAAGATAGAACTCGATAAGATTATCGATCCTGATCTTGAAATACCGAGTGTCACAATGTAAGATGTTCCGGAGCCACCCTCATTAATTGAAGTGGGAGAAAATTATGATGACCATGAACCTCATGAGGAGATAGCTATTGAATCCCGTAGGTCAACTCAAGAAAATGTGCTACCCATGATTGGTACAGTTATCTTATGAACATGGTCATGTTGGTTGAACCTGATGAACCTGCAACCAACACAGAAGCAATGGAAGACCCTGAACCCAAGAAATTGCAGGAAACCATGGAATCCGAAATGAAGTCCATGTATAACAACCAGGTATTGACCTTGGTAGATATTCCCAAAGGCCGAAATGCTATCAAGAATAAATGAATCTTCAAGAATAAGACAGACGCTGATGGAAACATCATTATCTACAAAGCTCGAAATTGTTGTAAAAGGTTTCCAAAAAATTCAAAGAATTGACTATGAAGAGACATTATCTCCTGTAGCGAAGCTAAACTCTATTCAGATTATACTAACAGTTGCTGCACATTTCGATTACGAAATATTGCAGATGGATGTGAAGACCGCCTTCCTGAATGGCAACATTGAGAAAGAGTTGTATATGATGCAACCTGGGGGGTTTGCCAATCCATAGGATGCTGGTAAAGTATGCAAGCTTCGTAGGTCCATTTATAGACTGAAGCAAGCATCTCGGAGCTGGAATTTTAGATTTGTTGAAGTCATCAAAAGTTTTAGATTTGTCCAAATGTAGAAGAGGCCTGCATATATAAGAAAGTGAATGGGAGTTCAATGACATTCCTAGTACTATATGTAGACAACATATTCTTAGGGAATGACGTGAACCTTCTGAAAAGCGTGAAAGATTATTTAAATAGTAAATTCTCTATGAAAGACATGGGTGAAGCTTTCTACATATTAGGCATTAAGATCTATATAGATAGATCAAAACGTTTGCTGGCTCTTGGTCAAAGCAATTACCTAAAGAAAATTTTGAAGCGTTTCAAAATGGATCAGGCAAAGAAGGGTACGTTGCTGATCGTAAAAGATAATAAGTTGATTGTGACTCAATGCCCAGTAACGGATCGTGACAGGGAAGCAATGAGAGACATTCCTTATGCCTCGGCCATTGCCTCCATCATGTATGCCATGTTGAGCACTAGACCAGATGTAACCTTGCTTCTTACCTTGACGAGCTGTTTCCAAAGCAACCCTGGGTCGGTTCATTGGAATGTAGTTAAAAATATCCTCAAGTATCTTAAAAGAACTAAGGATATCCTTTTAGTCTATGGAGGACGTGAACAAGAGATTTCAGTAACAGGTTACATGGATGCAAGCTTCGACACTGATCTAGATGACTCAAAGTCCCAAACAGGGTACGTGTTCCCGATGAATGGTGGCACAGTGAGCTGGAGGAGCGAGAAACAAAGCTCGGTGGCTCAATCTATAATGGAGTCGGAGTACATGGCTACCGGTGAAGCAGCCAATAAATCTGTTTGGATGATGAAGCTCGTTATTGAACTTGGAGTGTTCCCAAGCGCACAAGACCATGTGTGCATCTACTTGTGACAACATGGGGGCCATTGCGAATCGAAGGACCATAGTTTCCAATCAACAACTAAACACATACACCGATGTTACCATGTAATATGAGATTACGTAGATAAGGAACATTAGAGTTTGCAAAGTACATACATATATGAATGTAGATGATCCATTCACGAAGCGTCTTCCACAGGAAAAACATGATCAACACCGGAATGCTATTGGTGTTAGATTGATGCCTGATGTAAACTAGTGTAATCGTACTCTATTACAAGTGGGAGACTGAAGAAGATATTCCCTAGAGGTAAATAATAACGTTGTTTTATTGACATATCTCTAATATTCATATTATTTTTGTATCATGCTATAACTATATTAAGCTGAAACTTTAATATAGGTGTGGTATATAAACAACCAGGTCTCTAGTATCCTCTAGTACTAGTTCGTTGGGAAGATAATGATCGAGGTTTCCCAATCATGAACTTGACAATAAGGTCACTTAATAAAGTGATGGACACACCCGACCGTAGAACTACAATGTGATCCAGACATAAAGTTCAACATTACAATATCTAGCAGAACGTAGTAACTTAATCCTTCGACCGTGAGATCATGCTTAATCACTATCTCCCGTGGGCTTCTTTGATCGCATCAACCGCCATGACCATAACTAGGTGGCTATAAAGGTGTGCATTAGGTATTCCAGAGGATAGTTGAGGCGTATGGATCGACATCGGGATTTTCCTGTCCAAGTGACGAATAGCTACTCTGGGCCCACTCGGTGAGATTACATCAATGAGCTTGCAAGCTGGTGACTAGGTCACATGGATGTAATATCAGGAGAATGAGTAAATGTGTTTTTAGTAACAAGATTGAAATGTGTATGGATACATGAGATCTAGTCTTGGACAAACCAGGTATCGCTGTGCAAAAGGAATAAGACTCAACTTCTGAAGGTTCAAGCGAATAACCAAATTCGTGGAATATGAAGGGATCATCATGTGTTTCAAGATACCGTTGTTGGTCATTGATTCTGGAGGTGTCTCGATCATGTCTGAATATTTCCCAACCGTAAGGGTGTCAAGCTTAAGGGTAAAGACCAAAAGGGAAATAGGAAGAGAGAACTCCGGAATTGTTCTGAGGAGATACCGAAAGCGTTTCGAGGATATCCGATAATGATCGGAGGGGTCCGAAAGGTATTTCGGAATGATAGGTATTAAATAATATGTATTTAATATTAATTAAATGAATAATATTAAAAATATTATTTGAAATGGATTTATGGGGCTGCCCACCTAATTAGGCCTCACTGGAGGAGGCCGGAGAGGGGGACACGCCCAAGGGAAGGCCAAAGGAGGGCCACTAGCCCTAGTGGGCCTCCCACCACGTGGGGCCCATGTGGGAGGGCTGGCCGGCCGCCTCCTCCCACCTCCTCCTTCCTGTTTAGTTCCACCCTGGAACTTTGAGGGGAGGGGGTACTACCTCCTTTCCTCCTATATAAAGAGGGGCACCTCTCTCCCCAAATCCATCCAAAAATTGGCCTTTGCATTCTCAATCTTCCTCTCTCACTTTCATGCATGTTCCCAAGTTTGGAACGTGTTCTACGAGGCAGGATTTTTTCCATCCAGCATGCTGCTGGAATCGGTCCGGTTCTTATGTTTCCACTACCTTGCTGGATTGGGGCCCGGGAGACGTCCTTTACACCGTACGCGTGTAAAACTCGATGAGGCACTGCCGTTAGTGGTGCTGGACGCTTGAATCCTTCTAGATCTTGAGGTCTGCTACGCTCGGCTTCATCAACAATGTTTGTGCGGGAATTTAATCCTGCGTCCAGTCTTCAAAGGTATGAATATTGTATCTTGCTCGTTACTTACTCTTCTCCATAGATAGATTTTGGGTTGGTGCGTTTTTGTAGTAGAATTTTTTATTTTCTGCCACGGAACCCTTTCAACCATGCCCGGGGCACGTATAGTTATCGAAGTCTCGGTGGAATCTCTTGTGCTTATCGCAGAAGTCCTCTGCCTCCATAGATCTCCGCAAGAGGATTCGATGAGCGATGGCCGCGTGGTTGGATCAGGCTAGTTGAGGAATAACGCTCCTGCTTAGTCAGCGATGAACACCAAGGATCTGAATCGAATGGATTGTCCGGGGGCTAGGGAAGCCTCCACATCATGGTTAAATACAATCGAGGCCATATCGATCTGGAATCTAAAATGCGCAACCCCTACCTGGCATGCCAACTATCGAAGTATTTTACGATGGTAGATTTATGTTTGGAGGGGTCACGCTCAGAGATCGGATGGTAGCACACTGAGATAGAAATTTATGTAGGTTTTGGCCCCGAACAAATAATGTCCGATAAAAAACCTACTCCCTTGGTATTATCATAGTGTGCTCGGGTGATATCGAGATACGACTCGATGTCACCTATGGATGATAGTGTTAGAATATGATATGAGAAATGATCTATGTGATCTTGCAATCTTTGGATGTGTGTCCTATTGTGCCGTCTCATTCGGCATCCCTGCCCCTTATATACACGGTCAGGGCTAGGATTACATGATGCCGAGATGAGTTACAAGTGGCGGTTCCTATACAAAACCCTAATAGAAATATCTAGGTCCAATCTTGACGATGTAATCACGATATCCCGAAGAATCCATTCGGCGATACACCCTGGCTTGGCCGCCATGGCGTCTCCATTCGGGCCTCTGTCTGAGGCCCGAGTCTTCATGCTTAACCACAATGGTTCCTCGTGATCCTCTTTCAGTTTTTTGGGACAACATGGTACTTGTGACCTCGACAACTATCACAAACTCACATCGTATACACTCGCTGGAGCTGGTTGTCGTCGATAGAAATCGTGAATGATGGCCACCCTCCCGCATGGAGCCAGCACGGACGAGCATGCCGGCATGCCGCCCAGTTCCTTATGGTACGCTCCCTATACAATGGGGAGAGTTGGTATGTGTATGGGCGTATGGCGACCGTGAGCAGGAAGCTCCTACATGCCGACTAGTGTGGCCTATAACCCGCGCCACCCCAACAGTCGGGTGTATTGTGCGGACCCCAATGTCTTTTTTTTCTGGTTTTTTCTTGTTGTTTCTTTTTTCGTTTGTGAGAATGTTAATAACTAGTTCATATATTAAAACATTTTTCAAAGAACTTTTTTTTTGAAAGTTGAATGTTTTTAGAAACGAACAATTTCAAATTTTGAATATTTGCAAATAATATTTTAAAAATATATATTTTTCAAAATCTGAACTATTTTCAAATTTGAATACTTTTCAAATATAAATAGATTTTGAATCTAAACATTGTTCTAATATAAACGAAATTTTAAATTTAAATAATTTCCAAATCTAAACACTTTTCAAATCTAAACAGATTTCACATCATAAAGTTTTTCAAAATATAATTATTAAAAAAGTAGAAATAAAATTGTAAAAAAAAGAAAAAGTAAAGTAAAACCGTAAAAGAAAACCAAAAAAATAAAAAATAAAGGCAAAGGAAAAAAAAGAAAAGGAAAAAGGCCGATTGGGCTGGCTCATACCCCACGCGTGTGCGTGGCGCGGTATGCACCGAGCTGGTCGACATATAAGGACTTCCCGTGAATGTGCCGACCTGGTCGGCATATAAGCAGTTCCATGAGCTCAATTGCTTTATCACAGGCTTCTGGGCCAAGTCCATTATCACTTGGGCAGCCCGTCGGCCTTTTTCCAGGAGTTCACGATTTCACACACCGACAGGACATCTCCGTAAGGCGTCTAAACAAGATAATGTTCTAAAAAAAATCTAAACATGATCAAATCTGCGCCTGCTCATATAAATGAATCTATACACACCACAGCTCGTTTCGCTTGGATATAATTTGTTAAAGAAATCCTGCAGGGATAAACATTAATTCTGGGACGTCTAACTGTTAGTAAGAAGAAAAGCAGAAAAAGAAAGGCAAACGTTCGCATCAACCAAAATGATCAATGCTTAGATTGGGTACATGAACCTACCGATACGGATACCCAAAGCTTCACCCCACCCACACACGCTCTCTTATTGATCGGAGTAAACCACCATACCCAAATTACTTCAACGCACCTCCGCATTCCCCCAAGAAAGCTGATCTGATCATAAGCAAGGCCTCTAATCAATCAGCGCCAGAGGTGCACGGACGGACGAGAGACCACGAGATCTCCCAGTAGATCGCCAGCAGCTACCAGTGCGATCCGAGACACTGAACATAGACGGGCAGCCCACACCGGGACACGACTCAGACAGCGAAGCGGAATCCCTATGCTCCCACGCATACGCCGCGTGCGCCCCGGATTTAAAACGAAATCCGCCCCAGAATCCACACAAGAAATGGCCATCGGAGGAAGCGCCTGCCTGACCGGAGGGAGCACACCGCGCGCCAAGTGGCCATTGACAATGGCTTCGTAGCAGCTCCGTTTCGCGTTGCGGCTCCGTGTAACATGCAACTGTCTGCGGCGGCGGTTGTGCAGAGAACCTGGCCTTGGGCTGGTACTGTGGTACACTTGGCTTGCGCTGGGCACTTTGGACGAGATGGTGGCAAGCGGCATGTGCGTTTTTATCCCCGGCAGCGGCTGGCAGGGAAGCGTTTTGGGGTGTTGCGCCAACGAGGGATCGGATCAGGACTCAGAGGCTGCTGCCCCCCTCGATTGCTGGCGACTCATCGTCAACTCATCGCAAGCCGTTCATATTGTCTGCCCATTTGTGTAAGTTAAACGCCTCAAAGTAGTTTCTGCAACACCCACGTTACCTTTGTTGTTTTTTGGTTCATCAGGCAATGTCCACATATATGCAGTAAACAAAAATGGCTATGGAACGCTTAATCCTGAATCCAGTGCAACATTTTTTACACTTGACCAGCAACCTTTATAATCTTATCTGTAGCACTCTTAGGTCACCAAATATTGTGCAGTTCTGGCAGCGTTTCTTGCAAATGAAGGGAAGCAAAATCACAGTCACGTGCATAGCAGCAGTTAACTGGGGCACGGTTGTACGAATCTGACCCTTCATGCACCCCAAAGGTTCAGATGAATAATTACAGGTTGATGTTTCCAAAGAGGCCTAGGAGGCCAGAGCGTGCTTTGGTGAATCAAGAGATGAAAGCAAACCCTAAGCTGGCACAGCCGTGTATGTATACGCACGCTTCTGCATACTATTTGTCTGTCTGCTTGGCAACATGACAGTCTGGACTGACAGGGATACCACTTAATTAAGGATTCAAGTCTTGGAGACTAACACGTATACGTGAACTATGTATACTAATATACACCACATGACAGGAGTTGAATATGTTAAAAAGGACACCCTGTTTCAATCATTATTAGCCTTATATATATGAATGTATATCTGGTAGCTCGTGGGAGATTACAAAGTTTAAAGAGTTGACCTCTTTTGTATATATCATTGAGTCTATAAACATATGAAATTCAGGCGAGCAAATCCAGAACATAAGTATCCACGTGTTTCCAACCGTAAAGTCAGTTCATGATTTTAGAATGAGAAATTTAGATTGATTACTTAGTGAATGAAATGAAAATACTCTGTATTTCCTGTTTAAGGGCATCTCCAACCGATCGCTTAAAATTTAGAGGAGTACATGGCCTCTTATTTTTTTTTAACTCCTCAGATTTGCTCCTCTAGAAATATCGGTTTTTAGCTGATACCATAAATTTAACTCCTTAAAAAGTTGAACATAAGCTCATGCGGAATTGATTCAAACTAGTTCATCAAACTCGATTCAAACTACTAGTTCAAACTTTATTTACATAACTTTAAACAAAATCTAAAATAAAATTGCATAAATCAAACAAACTAGTCACTGCAGGTGAACTCGGCTAGCATCCTCTCCAATTCCTCATCGCTCTGGGAGCTAAGGTCGATGACCGACACACCGGATGGCCCGGCTTCGGTCTTCCCCAACTTGTAGCGCATGTACTAACGACACTCCTCCTCGACGCGTTCCACATATCGTCGATGGAGCTCCTCTATGTACTCCTCGTCGGTGCACTCTAGAGTGGGTCTGGTGTGGCGGGGGGCGACGCCGGAATGGATTTGGGGAAGGAGCCACGACCGAATCAAAATAGGGTGGAGCGTGATGGGTGTTGTGGGGTGTCGACGGTGACACATGGTGGTAGGCGGAGGCACAGAGGACGAAGCCAGGGTGGATGCAGCTGAGCCGGGGAGTAGGGAGAGATGATGCGGAGTGAAAATTGTACTCCTATAATGCCAATAAGGGCTCAACTAGGCAGGGGCGGAGCTCCCAGTAGGGCAAGGTAGGGCGGGGCAGCCGCCCTACCTTGATTTTTGGAAAAATACTTTACATGCGTATGTTTTTTTGAATAATTTGAGTGGTCATACGCTGAAAATGGACTTTGTATGAGAGAGTTATGCTTGCATTAGCGAACACTGCGAAGACTGATTTCAAAGTGAAAAAAGGACTAGGTATAGTCTAGTTTTAAACCAACTCTTTCTCTTTGCAATAGATAATTCTCAATCTAATAAAACTCAGTGTCCTAGATAGGGTATATAAGGAGGACCTGAGAGTATTTTCGCCATCTTATGCCTTATAGCCAAAACCAACTCTAATTATGTGACGGGTTATGTTTTATGTTTCTACTTAGGTTTGTATATACTATTGATATAAAATTATAATTTACATGATTGCTCAATTGGAGAAATGATGGCCCTCTTGAAAGATATGAATCCGCGTATCACAATCCTAAGTATGGACCAAATGGTAACAAAATGAGTGAAGATCATTAAAAGCTAGAAACACTAGGTCACTATTGATTATTTTGGAGCGTGGACACCTTCAATTTTTCTGTGGAATCTATTACTACTAATATTGACCATCGCTTTGATGAATTTTCGTCATAGTTTCTTTAGAACCCGTCTTAACTCAAGTGACTCAATTATAGGTTTAATGTGAATAACATTTCTCGGCTTACAGAGATTTATCATAGAGATTTATCTTATTATGAGCATGCGTCTATATAAGATAACCTTGAGATATTTATTATGCATATGCGAAGAATTAAAGATTGAGATTATCTTAATATTTAAATGATACATCATGCTTCATATCGTTTATCACCTTATTGAGTTGACATTGCTTTTACTGGTGGCGAAACAATAGTTGAAAGGGTTTTCTCGATGGTAAAGATCAACAAGACCGTGCTGGTATTTACTTTTTTTTAGAACGCCCTACCTCTGATTTTTTCTGTCCTCACTAGGTGCGGTTTAGCCCCATAAAACCAAACTATTGTTCTAAACAGTTTTGATGGATCGTCTAGAGATGCCATAAGCACAACTAAATTTTCCATTTCAAAATCTTAGAACCGAATTACACATATCCTAAGGCATTACCATCAACCTTTTTCCCGGAAAAGAGAATATATACATATCGAGATGATAAAAATTCCGCATGGCTTCCTCAAAAGTAGCATCAGCGGCCACAATAATTACAAAGTTGTAGATGGTGCTTTGACTAGATTTAAATCTCGTGGTCACGAAGCATTTCTCTTACGCAAGAGATAACCTTAACACAAATAACAGTGTATCATAGATTTCTAATAGTAAAAGCTAGTGTTGCATGATTTGTCCAATTCAACTTTTTCCAGCTACATATTCTTGTATTCCATCTCCAATGAACTATTTGTTTTGGAAAATAATAATGAAAATGTGCTTAGAAGTTAAAAATGGCACAAAAGAGTCATCACATGTACATGCTAGAATATTCTTTTAATTAGCAAAAAAATAGTGGCACATTCCTTTTAAATCCCATGATGCCATTTTCAAATAAAACATCAGTATATCAAATAGGCTGATTTGGTAGTAGAGAAATCGTATTTAAGCAAAGCTGATTAAACAAGTTAAAAACCTTAAACCCGAATTACACAAATCCAAAAATAGTAGCATCGTCTGCCTGTGTAATAACAAAGAATGGTGCCTTTGATTTTGTCCAAATTTCTAGAAAATTAAATATGGTGCGATAGATTTGGTTGAAATTTCTTTCTAATTAAGGATGGTGCCATTAATTTAGTTCATAATTGGTTATTGTGAAGCATTTTCTATTATATGCAAGAAATGATCTTGCCAAACAAAACTATATGTCACAGACTATGAAATATAAGCCAACTTTGTGTTATTGGTTTATATTCATTTTTTCTTGCCTATTTTGGGTTTGCTAGCTATAGTGAACTTTTACTTTGGAAAATAATAACAAAAGATGTGCATAGAAGTCAAAAGTACAAAAAGAATAATCACATGCACACGCCTCAAATATGCTAAGATTTGGCAATATTTAGTGGAACACTCTTTTTGGACGCTATATTAGATCACATATTTGTCTTTTTGCGCAAATCTCAAAAGAAAAGAGCATTTTTCAGAAAAAATAAATGAAAATTTGCAGTGTATTCACACACAACATCTGTTTTGATTTTTCACTTGTAAATGCATTGTTTATAAAAGGATCGGCGCATGATGGAGCGAAGAGTTGTTAGGGATGTCCTGTATACGTGCCTTCGTCATGTGTGCTATTTTATGCGAAATGTTTGTTAGACGATAGGCTCGAGAAGAATCCAATTTTAAATTAGTGAAGCCAAACACCAGGAAACGATGGTACACAAGTTCAAACACACGTATCCAAAGAGTTCAGAGGATCTAAGGATCCAAACAGTTAAGTACAACATCATGCAAGTTGCGAATAAAAGTACACTGACACTTTAATAGCCACATACAAGACTCTATGGGGATCTCAGCTCTCCAGTATTTCCCTCACTATAGCATGGAGATAACGAATTCTGCCGATCATCCACTCTAGATCTTCCCTATCCTATCGTGTAGCCCCTGGCTTCCACACCTTCAAATGGATAGTCATTTTGTAAAGCCATCAACTAACTATGTTGGGAAAAGCCCCTCAATTGTGAGTTTGTTTCTAAGGTTCCACAACGACCAGTAGAGGGCCGAGCAACATATCCAAAGAATGTGTTTAGTCTGACCTTAATGGCTTTGGATTAAGCTATATGCATCTGCAAAACACGAGGGGTTCCAGGAGCAATGTAACAGTTCTTGAATCTAGCGAGGGTGCGGGAGAAAAGATATGATTTTTGTCTTCAACCTATCCGCAAATGGCACATCTACCATTAGATGGGCCTCTTCGGTGAAGGATGTTGTCATAGGCAGGGAGATGTTTCCGCAGAAGTTGCCAAAGGAACATAGATTCTTAGAGGAATTTCACTCCTCCAAATGCCACTAAAGTGTTCCTGTGTAGTGGCGGACCTAGCAATATTTGAAATCCTGGGCACACTTCAAAACTATTTTTTGGCAAGACTTCAAAACTAAAAAACTTCATTTGGTCAACCAAGAACCACAAATGTCACATATTCAAGTAAAACATCATATGAATATATGAAATATTGTGTCAGTGATCATAGATGTAATTTTTTAAACTAAGTTAGCATAAATATTCCCTTGAATTTACTAGTGAAAGGACACATATGTTGCCTAGATGTGGGTGAATAGGCGGTTTAAATCTTTACGAAATGAGCTTAACAAAGGCGGAATTAAACTAGCGTTCACTTTGTCAAGCACAAAACCTATATATATTATGGTTCACCTATGTGCACCAACAATTTATGCTAGGAAAAACAAACAACTAAATGATAGAAAGGACTTCAAGCATGAAGGCTATCACAAAGTAAAGTGCATAAGTAAAGGCTTGGGGATAGAGATAGCCGAGGCACGTGGAGAAGACGATATTTTACCGAGTTCTTCCCCATAAGAGAGTACGTCTCGTTGAAGGGGTGGATGGTACTAAGACCACCAGCTCCACAAGAGGCCTAATCCAATTCTCCTGAGCACCCTTTGCACGGCAAGCAACCGATCCACTATGGGACACTTGAGGGTGGTCACCAAACCTATACAAGATTGGGGCAATTTCCACAACTTAATTGGTGGCTCCCAATAATCACCACCAAGTACACTAACTTGGAGAGAGATCCACAACTTAATTAAAGGCCCCAAGAACTCACCACAAATTCCACTTAACCGTCAAGGGTTCCAAGAACCCAAGAGAAACAAGCTTCTTGATTTCACCAACAAAATCCTCTGAGAAGAACTCAAACCGATGCACCTAATACAATGGCAAGTCCTTCACTCCCAAATTCCACCAAATCTACAAAAGGTATTGGGGAACAAGAGAGGAAGAACACAAGAGAAAAAACCACAAAAGTCTTCCAAGATCTAGATCCCAAGATGTCCCCCTCACTTAGAGGAGAGATGGAATGGTGAGATTGTAGATCTAGATCTCTTCTCTATTTCCCCAAAATAGATGCAAGAATCATGGGAGGAGGAGGGAGACGACAATCTCAAGACATTCAACAATGGAGGGGGGAAATATCTCAAAGGGATGAGGTCCAATGGAGAAGAAGGGCCCCTTTTATAGGGGGCAGGTAATCTGTCGTTACCCACCTACGACAAATGGTACTATCGAACTTGGCAGCGGTAGTACCGGACAAGTTCGGTACTACCGGCCAGGTACCAGAGACAGCAACCAGGCAAGTCATAGGAGGGAACATGGCATCTGAGCTAGCCCAGTCGATCACCGGTAGTGCCGGATCCATGGGTGCTACTACCGCTCACCGGTAGTTTCGGGCCATGGAGCGGTACGACCATTGACCACCAGTTGTATAGGGTGGTGGTACCGGATGCTCTAGAGGAGGATGCCCAGCTCGTGGATAGGTTTAGATGCAATCAGTACCACTAGACGGTACTACTGCTGCTGAGTGGTACTACCGGACAAGGAGTCCGATACTCCCGGTCACAACATACAAGACAGGCACCAGCAGCAAGTGCAATAACTCGAGCATCCGAACTCCAAACAGGATGAAACCAATTTTGTTGGAAGGATAACGACATGTAGAATCCAAGGGAGCAAATACCATGCATAAATAAGTGATAAAACTCCCAAGGTGAGGAGCCAGAAAACCTTAAAAACGCAATTAGATATACAAGGTAAATCCATTTTTGATGAACTAGAGCTTGTTATGAAGATTACCACAAGCTCTAAAACCACACATGGATAAGATACAAATAACAATCAAGAAATATTATGCTAAGTATGCAAAGGTTTGAGCAATCTCCGAAATATACGATCGAGTTACTCACTCGAGATCCCCTCTTGATAGTACGATTATCTACCCTAAACTTAGTCTCCCAGCTACCAACATGAGACCAGAAAAAAGGAAAACCAATCGAGATCATACCATTGCCTTGAGCATTCCACTTGAGCTTGATGTAGACGATCTTGTCCTCCTCAAGCTGGAACACCTTTCTTGATTTCTCTTGCCACACTTGTTTGATGAAGACTTGCAAATTGCTCCCCCATACACCATGTGACAACCTCTTCTTTGAGCTTGTCTTCATCGATCAATGAAACTTAGGATGTCAAGCTTCAAGCATGAGATCTTCTAGAGAAGGCGCATCTTGAACTTTCACATCATTTCTTCAAACTCCATTAGGATGACGTCTTGAAGATATATAAGAGGAACTCCAACTTTTCTTCAAGACACTCTTGATTTTATTTTCTTTGTTCTTATTCTTCTTCAACATCATTCTAATAGGCCCAAAGCCCTTGGACATTGTTTATTGTTCTTCATCTTTCAACCTTGAAGCCAACACATGGTTCAAGCGATGCCAATGGACAATTCCTACAAGTGTAACTCAATGCAAACATTAGTCCATAGAGATTGTCATTAATTACCAAAACCACACATGGGGCACACATGCACTTTCAACTAGCCATGCAATGACAAAACCAAACATACGAACGGACAATCTGATGATCAATTAAGTTGTATCTAGCTTCCTGAACATGAGGAGTGACCAAACATGGAATATATGGAATGACTGGGCGAAGAATTGCTGCTAGGGAATAGTCGAACAGGCCCAAGCTATCCAAGTTAACCTAATACAATGTTATTTTCAGCTAATTTTTATAGTTCTAGCTATTGAGTGCATGTACATGTCGGTTTCAAGCCCGGGCACATGCCCAGGGTGCTCGGACGGTAAATCCGCCATGTTCCTGTGGGATTCCTTGATAGATATTGCAGTAAAGGGATATGACTAAGAACATCCTGAAGGTTCAACGCCGAAGTAATGATATCCTTGATAGGTGCAAGGTGAAAACAACCAATTTCCCTCATAAGATTGTCCCATTCTATCCCATCTCCCGTATCCAATGCATGAAAGAAGGGGATACAACAAGACTCTAGATACCAAGCATGCACCACTGAGGTGTGGTGGCTTGACCACCATCACAAACAATCTAGGGTTTAGGGGGCATGACCCGTTCCACTAGTGCATCCACAATCTAGTCGACTTTCCATCATGAATCTGGTGTTTTTATCTCGAGCAGAATATATTTTTCACTTTCCGAATGGAGTTCTATAATTGTGATCCTGCCATATGCGAGTCATCAAGAAGGTCCTTAGGGAATCTCTAGTGGGACTACTTAAATGGGATTGTATGGGCATCTAGAAGGAGGTGAATAGGTGCTACTCCAAATTTTAATTATTTTTGATTTAGGCTTGACACAAAGGTAAATTCTCTAGATATGCAACTAAGGTGAATTTACCTATATGACAACCTAGCTACTAAACGAGGTAAGTGCGGTGAGAGGAACAAAGTAACCGAGAGTGGAGCACGCGGAGACACGTGATTTGATTTACCACAGTTCCTTCATTTTTAGGAGAAGTCCATATGTGTTGGAGGGGTGGCGGTACTAACACGACCATGCCACAAAAGGCCTCACCCCGTTCTCAGGTGGATCTCGCCACAACTGGCCTGATCCACCTTTCTACTATATTGTACCCTTCGAGGAGGGAACCGACGCCTTTACAACAAGATCAGGGCACGCATCCACAACTGAATTGGAGGCTCCCGAGAGGACAACAAGCAACCACAACAAATCAAGTTTATCAAATAGCAAAAACGAGATCTAGAATTTCAAAAGAAACTCTAGATGCAAGGGGCCCTCAAGTGAATGAGGGGGAATTGAAGATCTCTTTGGTGATGATGTAGATCAAAGCCTCCTTCTTTGGTTCTCCAAAGATCTAGACCTTTGGATGGTTGAATGGGGAGATCTTGGGACATTGAGGGCTCAATAGCATTGTGTTTTTTAAGATGATTCGAGAGAGACATGCTTGAAGATAGGGAGGGGTATTTGTAGCCCCTCCCAAAATGAAGCCGCTGGAGTCAACTGAGAGAAGATAATCCGGCCCAAGTGTGGGTCGGATAATCCGGCATAGGCAAAAATCTGGCCCCGGAGCAAAACTCCGATCCAAATCTCCGACCCTTAACGAATTGCCATGCCACCCTTAGTCGATTTCTGGGAGGGGAGGATTATCCAGGCCTAGATGGGGCCGGATTATCCTCCCTAGGAAAACATCCGTCCAAGCGCCAAAATTCTCGCCCATTAGAAAATACATAGATGATAATAATAAGGTACCTCCCTAGATTCGTCCTCCTCATCGTCATCGGTGTGGTAGTGCCTGCAGCACATGGTCCCATCGAAGAACTTGATGGTGACCATGTCGTGGCCATAAAAGTTAAAGATGAGGAAGTGGCTAATCTAAAGATCATGCGCCACTACAACACGGAGGCCGGGTACTGGAGCTAATAAGAGCCGAGGCACACGCCTAATCACCGCTCTTGTTTGAAAAAAGGATGCCAGGAATAACTGCATTAGGGAAAATGAATAGGTGGTACTTTTTTTGCTCTACATATCATCATCCTCCGAGATAGCGCTAACATGACACCATAGAGTATGCGCCTCCGTACATTACAGACGATGGTGGAACTTTATAAAATCTTACGTAAAATGGGAGTAGTACAAGGTGATCCTTTGTCACCTTTACTATTTTTATCTATTGCGGAACTTCTAGAGGACTTTGTTAATGATGACTGGCATAATGGTGACATTATCCTTCCCCTAGACTCCTCATTTTATCTAGACTATCTCATTGTGTAGTATGTAGATGACACGCTACTCATTATGCATGCATGCACTGATCAGTTAAGCAGACTGAAAGTGTTACTTGAGAAGTTCTCTCTGTCTACTGCCCTTAAGATTAATTTCCACAAATACTCAATGGTTCCAATTAACATATCATTTGAGAGATGGCAATAGCTGGCTAATGTTTTTGGATGCAAAACAAAGGCCTTACCATTCACCTATCTTGGTCTCCCCATGGGAACAACTAAACCCAGAATGGAACATCTGATTAGCATTTTGGAGAGAATCGATAGAAGACTTGTTGGCATTGCAGATACACTCTCATATGATGGTAGGCTTATTATTGTCAAATAAATTATTGCTGCCATTTCAAATTTTGGTATGTGCACACTCCACCTTCCCCTTGGCTTCATTGATCATGTGGAAGGCTCTGCTATGGAATTTCTATGGAGAGGGAAAGAAATAGGAAAAAAGGCAAATATCTTGGTAAATGGAAAAATGTTTGTAAATCTAAAGTTGCGGGTGGTCTTGGGGTCCTAAATATGAGAACACAGAATTTCCCTTCTCATGAAGCATCTGCATAAATTCATGAACAAATCAGATATTCCATGGTGCAAGCTTATTTGGCAAGCACATTACCATAATGGTTAAATCACCCAAAACACCAACCCATGTGGTTCCTTTTGGTGGAAATGTTGTCTGAGGATCCTGAATAGTTTCTAGCATATTTTTGAGTGTAAGCCTAAATGTGTAAGTACTATTAGGCTCTGGCAGGACAAATGGTATGATGAGATGGTAAAACTTAAATATCCACATTTATTTTCGTTTGCAATCAACCAGAAAATCATCCTACAAGCAGCCTCAATTTTCAGTACAAATGATGAGATCCATAGACTGTTCCATCTACCTTTTTCAATGATTTCTTATGATCAATGTAATGAGCTGGTTGTGTTTCTAAATGGCAGAACACTTAATCAGGATAATGACAAGTGGACATTATCTTGACATCCGTTGGACTTCTCCAGTAGGAGGATCAATAAAACACTATCTCCCTCACAAGCAGCACCTGCCCATTTTGGTTGGATTTGTAAATCATGTGTTCTTCCTAAACATAGATTCTTCCTTTGGTTGTTGCTTCAAAATAGATTAAATACAAGTAACCTACTAACAAGAAAAAATTCTACATAGAATCCTATGATTGTGTCCTATGTGAGGAAAGGGATATGGAGGACTACATGCATCTCTTCTTTTTCTATGACTTCGGTACGACCATCTAGTGGTCTCTGAATATTGAATGGGACACATGCCATTAGATTATAGAGATGCTTCAGGAGGACAGGGCTAGCCAGAATCATATATGTTTCAATAAAGTCTTAAATCTCGGTTGTGGGTTGATGACCCACAAGTATAGGGGGTGTATCGTGGTATTTTCGATAAGTAAAAGTGTCAAACCCAATGAGGAGCAGAAGGTGTTGACGAGTGGCTTGGAGCAGGAATTCTCTATAAATACTTAGCAAACAGATTTTTAGGGGTTTTTGATAATGCAGGTAAATAAAGTGCGAGTAAATAAAAGATAATAATAATAAATGCAGTAAGTGGCCCAATCCTTTCTTTAGCAAAAGACAAGCCAGTTGTATTACTTAAGATAACCAAACGTTCTCGAGGACACACGGGAATATCGACAAGTGCTTTCGCTTCATATAGTTGATTAATCTTCTTTAGTTTGATATGTGTTGTGTGGGTGAACCTGTGCTAATGTACCAACCTTTCTAGGACTAATACATACTTGTGATTATACCCCTAGTAAGCATCTGCAAGTACAAGAAAGTAATTAAGATAGAAACCTAACCATAGATTTAAACTCTGAGAACATGACATCCCTTGTGCAAAGGTTTCCTAACGGGGGTTTTGGTTTCTGTCACTCCGGCAACCCCTACGACTAGTAGCCAAATACACAATGCATTCCCCTAGGCCCATAAAGGTGAAGTGTCATGTAGTCGATGTTCACATGACACCACTAGAAGAATAACACCACAACTTAAATAACAAAGTATTGAATCTTTCTCAACACAATTCCACTACTAACAACATGACTTCTCCCATGTCCTCAAGAACTAAACGAACTACTCACAAGACATCATATGGATCAAGATCAGAGATAAAATAATGAAAAGTAACAATCTGAACATAAACGATAATTCAATGGTTCCACTCAATAGCATCAACTACAACAAGTAATCAACACCGGGAAAGTTTCCCCTAAGAACTATGCAAGATTCAACCCAATTGTTACAGCGGTATGGAGTGGTGATGATGGTGCTGGTGGAGATAATGATGGTGATGATGATGATGATGATCCTGATGAAGTCCAGCTTGATGGTGGTGTTGATGGCGATGAACTCCCCTATCCGGGAAGGAATTTCCCCGATAGATTTGTACCTGCGGGAGAGCTCTTTCTCTCTCTGCAGTTTTCTGCCCCGTAGAGGCGGCGGAATCTTTCTGTGGTTGCTTCCCAAGGCTTAGGGTTTTGTGGGGATAATATACGCCAAAGGGGAGAGCCAGGAGTGGGCCAGGGTGGCCACACCACCTGGTGATGTGGTCAAGGGTGGCTCGCGCCAGGGTGTGGTGTGGGGCCCGTGTGGCCCAACTTCGCTCCCCCTTCTGGCATCCTTCGTCTTCTAGAAAAATAGGATTTTCCATGTATTTTCCGGGATTTTTTGATCTTCGCGAATTTTGCCTCCAAACTACGCCTTTTCCATCAGAATCCTAACTACAGCGGTCCATCCTTCAAAAGTCATCAACCATGCAGAAACAGATGAAATAACATAAGTATCATCTCTTAATATGAAATATATCAATTAATAATAGCAAATTATATATAGAATAGTGATGCAAAATGGACGTATCAACTCCCCTCAAGCTTAGACTTCGCTTGTCCCCAAGCGAAAACTGAGCTCAATAAACATCACCTCAGGTTTATGGAGTGAAGAGTCGATAAAAGAATACGGACAAGAAGCATCACATTCATCAATACATAAATCATAATAGAAGACAACTCACTATTATATAACTTAACTTGTAATGAGTAAATGAAACACAATAACGATTGATGACCCACAAGTATAGGGGGTGTATCATAGTATTTTCGAGGGAAGTGAAACCCAATTTATTAATTCGACACAAAGGGAGCCAAAGAATACTTCTCAGCCTTAACAACTGAGTTGTCAATTCCGCTGCACCTGGAAACAATCTTGCTCACAGCAGTTTATCAGTAGCAACAGTTTTGTAGTAGGAATAGTAAAGTAACAGTAGCAATAAAGCAAAGACAGTAGTAACAAAAGCAGTAAACAGTGGGATTCGAGTGCGGTAGGCATAGGGATGGATGGACGGGCGTTGCATGGACAAGACAATTCACATAGAAATCAGAACATAGGGCAATTGCAGATAAATAAGATAAAGCACCCAAGTACTAGACAATCCTAGGCATGTGTTCCATATATAGTCATACGTGCTCGCAACGAGAACTTGCACAACATCTTTTGTCCTGCCAGCCCGTTTGCAGCGGGGCCTCTAGGGAACTACTGGCAATTAAGGTGCTCCTTTTAATAAAGCACCGGAGCAAAGCATTAACACTCCGTGAACAGACGTGATCCTCACATCAAAGCCTTTCCCTTCCGGCTACCCCGATTTCTGTCACTTCGGGACCATAGGTTCCGGACAACGACGTGTGTAGTCAACTTGTAGATAAGACCCAAAACAATACTATCATGATGAATCAATAATAAGTTCAGATCTGAAATCATGGCACTCGGGCCCTAGTGACAAGCATTAAGCACAACAAGGTTGCAACAAAGTCATAAAGCACTAATAGAGATACTAGGCACTATGCCCTAACAATCTGATGCCATTACATGAACGATCTTATCCAATCCCTACCATCCCCATAGCCTACAGCGGGGGATTACTCACTCATAGATGGGGGAAACATGGATGGTCGATGGAGAAGCGATGGTGATGATGATGGCGATGATCTCCTCCAATTCCCTGTCCCAGCAGGGTGCTAGAACGGAGTTTCTGGTGCTGTTTCGTGGAATCTGGTGGTGGCGGCGGAGCGGAACTTTTCGTGGAAAACGTTGAACCCCCCGAAGTTTTTAGGTCAGAAGGCTTCTTATAGGTGAAGAGGGAGACCGAGGGGGTGCCTGGGGCCACCACACCATGCCCTGGCGCGGCCAGGCCCAACCCGCGCCTAGGGGTGGTGTGGCCAGCCCTTGGCTCTCCTTCGTCTCGTATTCAGACTTCTGGAGTCTTCTGGAAAAATAGGCACTTTGGCTTTTGTCCCATCCAATTCCGAGAATATTCATTTTCTGACTTTCCTGGAACCAAAAACAACAGAAAACAAGCAGCTGTCACTGTGGCTCTTGTTAATAGGTTAGTCCAAGAAATCATATGAAAAGTACTCCAAAGTGTGGACAAAACACAAGAAAGTAGATAAAACCAAGCATGGAGCATCAAAAATTATAGATACATTTGCAATGTATCAACGATACATAAAGTGAATCATAATTGGTAATGGCAAACTTTATTCTTGGCCAAAGAATAGTTAATAATTTGTAGGAGTTCAATCATAAAGGTGGTTTTCAATGATAGATTTCAAAGTAATATTTACTAAGATAAGAGCAATGTGCAAAACAAGGAACATAAGAAACATGATTGCATAAATCATCATATGAATGAATGAAACACAACAACTCCAAAATACTTGCTGAGATATAAGGGAATAGGTTTACTAACTCAACTAAAAAGTAAAAGATAAGCCCTTCGCAGAGGGAAGCAGGGATTTCAAGTTTCATAAAGATCTTCCAAAAATTATGGTACTTATTAGTTTTCAGCTCTCATTGCCCCTATCATAAGCATCTTGAGGTGATTAAGGTTAAAGTGAACAAATATGAGGATATGCTTGACAAGTTATAAGTTGAAAATCTCTTGCCCCGTGCTTACGAGTACCAGACCTCATGCTACTCAACTTTAGTCACGAGTAAGTTCTTGTAATTGTAAATACATGTGTATCATGGAGAACCACCAACAGGGTACCCCTTGCCCGATGATACGGAAGCATTCCCATATCAAAATGACAAGGCAAGCAGACAATGAGCATCTCAACGATCTTTTTATTTGCTATTTGCATAGGTTTTTATTAAGGATGCTTCACAGATTGCTCATTATGGTTATGCTGCAAGTTTCCACCATGATTAGGCATGGCTTAGGCTAGCGGCCCAGGCGTTTCTCTAACACATGTACAAACTCGATGAGCTTACAAGCTCCCCTTTTATTTCACACCGCCGGGATCCACAAGCAAAAGAAACATGATATCAACTAAATAAGTGCAATGTTGAAAGCGTTCCCCATGGTAACATGGTTCTGCTAACTCTCAACTTATAAAGCACAAGCATATACGCAACATAGGTGGGCACAATGGTTCAAGTTTATTAAGTGTAGGAAAGTAAAGTGTGCCATCAAGTTTGTGAGAGCTTTAATCACTAATTTTCACATAACAAGTTTAATTCGGAAGGTAGATAAATACATGAATTTAGTTGGAATAGCAATAATGCTGATAGGTAGGTACGGTGGACTCAAATGGCATAGGTTTTGGTTTAAGGATTGGATGCACGAGAAGCATTCCCTCTCAGTACAGGTTTTTGGCTAGCAAGGCTGGGTAGCAAGCATGCGAGTTGAAGGAAAGAAACAAACATAGAAGTGATAAAAACAAACATGCAATCTTCCTTGGAAAGACAAAAGATCTTAACTAGAGAATACTAAGATTATGGGCCAATCAAGAAAGAAAGATGATGAAATTATATTTCTTAAGAGTACTTTTATCTTTTCATTCAATTCTCATAATAGTGTTGCTACTGACCGAGCCAGGTTTGCCAAAACCAACTAAATTAACTTAATGATTCCAAAGTGACACCAATACTAACAACAAGATCAGTCATATAACATAAATTGAAAACTAATATAAGATATGCAAAAGAGTAAATGATAAAACTTCTCATTAATATTCCATAACGGCAACTCACACCAAGGGATACATAGATATCTAACGAGAGGGTGGACACTTCCATAATGCAAACCATCCTACATGATAACTTCTCTATTCATGATATGACTCTACTAAAAAGGTAAAAAGATAGAAGATAGTGATATGATACCGCGGCACTCCCCCAAGCTTGGAACAAACCAAGGGGATGCCAAAACCTGATGACAAATTACTCCTTCAGTGGTGGTGTTCTCTCGATCGAAGTGAGATAATCTTCTAGGATCTTGCGGAACCTATTATTCTCTTCTTGCAGTATATCCACCTTTCTCCTTAGGATTCGGTACTTATCGAAAAAACTCATCTGTGGCCCATAGAGCTTCCAACGTTGTTGGGCAGGAACTGAGGTTTAGAATTGGAGGTATCAGCCCTTGTCCTTTCATGCTTGTCGTCATGCCCTTCACTTCCTCCTTGATGCTCCGATCCATATCTTCGTGCCTAGTTGTGATCCTTTCTTCTTCCACCCATCCTACGAAGGTCCTCTGCTCCATGTCGCGATGGAGCTCGTGCCGGCGTTGCAGCTCATAGTCTTCTGAAAACAAACCCTGAAACAACATCTGAACAGCGAAAACACGGTGAGAACACGATATACAAACCTCGGGGGATCCGGGGGATTATATATTATGATTTTTTTACAACAAAAGGAAGGTACTGGGAGAAAACGGGTCGGAGATGGACTCCGGGATGGCCACACCACCTGGTGGCGCGACCAGGGGGCCCGCGCCACGGGGTGGTATGAGACACCTGCCCGCTTCATCCCTCTTCGCTTGCTTTCCTTGTTAGATAAAAACTGCAAAAATATAACTTGACAGATTTTTCGCGGACCTTTTCTTACCATAACTATTACCTATTTGAAAGCGGACTCTGCAGGTCTCTGAACTTGGTATTGAATAAATTATTATAGAACCACCGCTTGAATAACATCAATACCTCAATCTTCATACACATTTCTTGATTCATTTGACCTTTCACTATCTCATTACACCACTTTCTCCTACAACTTGGAAATTTCTTTCACACAAAACTTCACACAATTCTCATTAGCAACATTAGTGCATGCAAGGTAATAAACCTTTTAAGTTCAATTTCGAATGAAATCCATAAAAACATAAGCCACTAAAACAGCTCCTTCCAAAAGCCCAAAAGGAATTCAAAAAGGAAATTGATTTAAGAAGCAAATGCAAGAGTAGCAAAAATCTGTCAAAACAGACCAACGGATAAAGATCAATTTTTCCAAAATCTTCTGTTGCTCAAATCAAAAAGTGCAAAACTAAGGAAAGTTAAATAACAACCTGGGGCAGAAGCACAAAAAATTACAGCTCAATTCGATGTACAGAGAATTTTCACGATTTTTTACAGCGAAGCACAACAATCTGTTTCGGGACAACAACTTTCTCAAATATTACTTCTCTCTCGTTAGAGGTTGATCTTGACACAAAAAACAAACAAAATTATAAGGAGAGGTTATTACCGTAGTAATAACTTCCAAAACTCAATTAAACAAAAACAAACTGAAAGCACAAATATATTGGGTTGTCTCCCAAAAAGCTCTTTCTTTACAACCATTAAGATGGGCATGATAATTTTAATGATGCTCACATAAGAGTAAGAATCAAAGTCAAAGGGATCATCAAGAAGCAAAAATACACATGTTTAAGTCTAACCCACTTCCTATGCAAGGGAATTTTGTAAGCAAACAAATTGTTGAAACCAGGGACTGCTAGCATAGGAAGGCAAAACAAGTGCAACATAAAGATTTTCAGCATAAAGCAAGGAAACTTAATATTATTGAGATGTATACGAACACTTTTCCCTCTCTCATTATAACTTTCAGTATCATTCATAAATTTAACGGTATAACTATCACAAGAACCATTGTAGAAATGATCACTTATCTTAATAGAAAACACAGGGACACTAGTTCTTATAACACTACTTTGTGAAATAATATTAGAAGTATCCTTACAGAGGATAGTGTGTCCATCTTCTACATATTTAGTGGCAAACTCTTTCACATTTGCTATCATAGGTTCAACAGCTACTTGTTCATCAGGTTTAACAGCTTTATTTGTACTTTCATTAACCATACTAGCTATCATAGAATGCTCCTTTATCTTAACTGGGAAAGGCATTTTCTCAATGTAAGGTTCGGGTAAAACATGAGTAGCAATACAAACTTCAGTATTTCTTGTAGGAACACAATTAACAATATCTTTATAAGGCTCATGATACTTATTCCATTTCTTCTTAGGAATTTCAATATAGGAGGGAAAAGCCTTAAAATAACTCGCAATAGCTTGAGAGTCTAGACCATAAGCATTTCTAATATTTTGAAAGTCATCAGTTCCCATAAAAGATTCAATGCATTCATAATCATAATTTATACCTAACTTTCTTCCTTTATCATTCGCCCATGCTTCAGTATTGTCTTGGATACGGTCTAGAAGATCCCATTTAGCTTCTTCTTTCATGCGTGTAAATGATCCAGCACAAGAAGCATCCAATAGATCCTTATCATGAAGAGAAAGTCTTGCATAAAATTTATTGATAATACTATTGTTGGGGAGCTCATGAATAGGACATTTGAGCATTAGTAACTTCAATCTCCCCCAAGCTTGAGCTGTACTCTCTCCATGAAGAGGCCAAAAGTTGTATATTTGATTCTGATCTTTATGAATCTCGCTACGAGGATAAAATTTTGAATAAAAGAGAGGCACTATTTCCTACCATTCAAGAGATTGACCATTCTTCAGAAGCTTATACCATTCCTCAGCTCTTTATTTCAGTGATAATGAGAATAAATTCTTCTTGACTTGATCTGTTGTAATACCTGCACACTTGAACAACCCGCATAATTCGTGTATAAAAAGCAAATGATCACCAGGATGGACAGTTCCATCTCCAAAATAGTAGTTATCCATAACACGATCAACAATTCTTGTAGGTATCTTAAAATTATCATTCTCAGCAGGTGGTGGTTCATCTACTACCTTAGCAGTGGTAGTAGCATTTCGAAATAAGAAACTAAGTGAATTATCCATATTGAGAATAAAGTAACTAACAGAAATAAACAATACTCATAGTAGAAGTTTCCTTTACCAGTTCCACTCTCCAATAGCGCTTCACTCCCCGGAAACAACGCCAGAAAATAGTCTTGATGACCCACAAGTATAGGGGGCGTATCGCAGTATTTTCAATAAGTAAGAGTGTCGAACCCAACGAGGAGAAGAAGGTGTTGATGAGTGGCTTGGAGCAGGAATTCTCTGTAAATACTTAGCAAACAAATTTTTAGGGTTTTTTGATAATGCAGGTAAATAAAGTGCGAGTAAATAAAAGACAATAATAATAAATGCAGTAAGTGGCCCAATCCTTGTTTAGCAAAGGAAAAGCCGGTTGTATTACTTAAGATAACTAAACATTCTCGAGGACACACGGGAATATCTTCAAGTGCTTTCGCTTCATATAGTTGATTAATCTTCTTTAGTTTGATAAGTGTTGTGTGGGTGAACCTGTGCTAATCTACCGACCTTCCTAGGACTAATACATACTTGTGATTACCCCTGCAAGCATCCGCAAGTACAAGAAAGTAATTAAGATAGAAACCTAACCACAACTTTAAACTCTAAGATCTTGGCATCCCTTGTGCAAAGGTTTCCTAACGGGGGTTCAGGTTTCTGTCACTCTGACAACCCCTATGATTAGTAGCCAAATACAGAATGCATTCCCCTAGGCCCATAAAGGTGAAGTGTCATGTAGTCGACGTTCACATGACACCACTAGAAGAATAACGCCACAACTTAAATAACAAACTATTGAATATTTTCAACATAATTCCACTACTAACAACATGACTTCTCCCATGTCCTCAAGAACTAAACGAACTACTCACAAGATATCATATGGATCAAGATCAGAGATGAAATAATGATAAGTAACAATCTGAACATAAACGATAATTAAATGTTCCACTCAATAGCATCAACTACAACAAGTAATCAACACCGAGAAAGTTTTACCCTAAGAACTATGCAAGATTCAACCTAATTGTTACAGCGATATGGAGTGGTGATGATAGTTCTGGTGGAGATCATGATGGTGATGATGATGATGATCCCGATGAAGTCCAGCTTGATGGTGGTGTTGATGGTGGGCTAGGGTGGCCACACCACCTGGTGGCACGGCCAAGGGTGGCCCGCGCTAGGGGGTGGTGTGGGCCCCTGTGTCCCAACTCTGCTCCCCCTTCTGGCATCCTTCGTCTTCTGGAAAAATAGGATTTTCCATGTATTTTCCGGGATTTTCTGATCTTCGCGAATTTTGCCTCCAAACAGTGCCTTTTCCATCAGAATCCTGACTGCAGTGGTCCATCCTCCAAAAGTCATCGACCATGCAAAAACAGATGAAATAACATAGATATCATCTCTTAATATGAAATACATCAATGAATAAAAGCAAATTATGATATAGAATAGTGATGCAAAATGGACGTATCATGGGTCTATTTGGAATAAGAGAAATAACTTCATATTTGAAGGTCACATTCCCAGTCATGAGAGTTGTATCAACTTCTTTAAGAAAAAATTCTCTTATTAGGCATAGGTCCAAGGTAAGCCTTAGAAAGGAATGGCATAGTGGCTTGGCACTTTGTAATCTGCTACTTTTTTCTCCTCCTCCTCCCATCCCATTTGTACATTCCCATAATTTATAAAAATGAAAATGATGCAGTAGGGATTTTCCCTATAGTTTTTGCGTAACAAAAGATGACACTAATATGTTCCGGTATCGACTCTGCCATGGCATATAAGTGTCCGTCGCGACAAAATGGTGTGTTGAATGCCCATCCGCTGGGTAACCAACTTTTGTAGGTATTTTTTTGCTTCTGCCACCTCAAAAAAAGTGTCGGGAGCGGGGGCGTATTTTTGTAGTGCGCAGGTGAACTACTCCCAGTCATGGTAGAGGTACAAGTGGCCTTGGCCGCCAAACAACACCTCCACTAGCCAGATGCGGCACCCGATGATGACCTCTCGCAACTTGACTTCATGGGTCTCCTACCATCGAGCACTCGCCAAAAATTGTCAGCGAGTCATTGTTTGTCCCATAAGTTTTCGTGGATGGGCACAACAAACTCTAAGTTGGAGAGACCCATAGCGGAAAGAGGCGATGACATCAATGAAGACTTATACGACGATGCGTATGGCGACCAAAACGGATACGACGATGGGTGATGGTCTCTTCCTTGGCCTCACCCCATCCTAAGGGGCAACCTAGTCATCCCCAGTAGATCATATGCCCCTGGCTAGGGCTATCCTAGCCATGGTTGTTGATGTCTATGCATGCTTCTATTCTTGTAGACAGTGTTGGGCCTCCAAGTGCAGAGGTTTGTAGAACAGCAGCAAGTTTCCCTTAAGTGGATCACCCAAGGTTTATCGAACTTAGGGAGGAAGTGGTCAAAGATATCCCTCTCAAGCAACCCTGCAATCAAGGTACAAGAAGTCTCTTGTGTCCCAAACACACCCAATACACTTGTCAGGTGTATAGGTGCACTAGTTCGGCGAAGAGATAGTGAAATACAAGTAATATGGATGATTATAAGTGGTACTTGCAATCTGAAATAAGAGTGGCAGCAAGCAAACATGTAACAGAACTAATTGTAAATGGTGTTTCAATGCTTAGAAATAAGGCCTAGGGATCATACTTTCACTAGTGGACACTCTCATATAAATATCTTCTCTTCATGATGCTACCCTGAACTACTCTCCAGTTGGACGATGTAGGGCTATACAACACCCCTTAAAGTTCGTATTCCCCATCTAGATAACCCCTCACTGTCACCTTGAGCGCTAGATGGTTCCAACAAACAACACAATCTCATAGAGACATCCAACTCAAATTATACTCATGATAAGTATTTATGTAACCTTAGCCAAAGTGCCACACGGTGTGCACACATTCAACTTCACACACGTGGGGATAAGCAGAGATTCATTAAAGCACTTGAGTAGCAGAATAGATCTATAGATTACAAAGCTCATGATCTCATAAGATCACGCATAGAGAGAGAGATGAACACATAGCTACCAGTAGAGCCCTTAGCCTCGAGAGAGAACTACTCCCTCCTCATCATGGGAGTCAGCAACAACGATGGAGATGGTGGTGGAGTCGATGGAGATGGCTCCGAGGGCACTTCCCCGTCTCGGCAGGGTGCCGGAATAGAGACTTCTGTCCCCCGAATCTCCTCTTCGGTGGCGGTGGTGCTGCGGAAATTTTCGTGGAATTCTGATCTGGTGTTTAGGGTTTTCATCCTGGGAGGCTTTTATAGGCGAAAGGGCGATGTCAGAGGGTGGCCCAGGGGCCCACACTACCTGGTGGTGCGGCCAGGGGGTACCAAGCACCATAGGGTGGCCAGCCCTCCTTCGATCGCCTCCGACTCCGTGTTCCTTCTGGTAAAATATTTACTTTGGCTTTTGTCCCGTCCAATTCCAAGAATATTTTATTACTAGCTTTTCTAAAACCAAAAACAGCAGAAAACAGGCAACTGGCAATGCGGCATCTTGTTAATAGGTTAGTTCCAGAAAATGTATAAAAATACTCCAAAGTGTGGACAAAACATAAGAAGGTAGATATAAAACAAGTATGGAACATCAAAAATTATAGATACGTTTACAACGTATCAGTTGCCGGTGCTGAGACGTGGGGAAGCAAGAATGGCTCAAAATGAAAATGGAATATGCGTGGGAAATATGGATGCGGGTGGCCTGCCTAAAAAGGCCAAGCATGAATGGGGTCGCTGCTAGGTGGGACCGAGGTGAATGCGGATCCCGGCGTGTCTGGCTGAACGCATTCCCAACCCAAATTTGTGTCAAGAATGGATCAGTCTACATGCATCATCCATTTACATCGTGCCACTGGACTGGCTTTCGGCTGTCCTCCTGTCTGGTCGTACAAAAAGGCCGGCCTCAGCCTATTTGGGTCACAACGCTAGAGATGCCCTTAGATCGAAGATATTTGTTCCCAAGGATATCATCCCAAATACCTTGCTCCCTAGCATAGATCTTCCGGATCCACTTAACCATAAGGAAGACATCCATAATCTTTATGTAGATGATGCCTAAGCCCCCCAAGGCTCTAGCATTTGAAATATTCAAAAATATCCAATATTCACTCTTTAGTATAAGATATGCATGCTATGCGCAAATATAGAAAATACGAAAATTATTTACGACAAGCTGAATTTTCATGAAGTGAAAACACATGAATATATAAAATCTACACACAACAGGGCCCTAGGTTCGGATGGCTTTCCAACCAAGTTCTACCAAAACTTTTGGAATAAAATCAAATCGGATCTTCTAGATTTGTTTGGCTCCTTCATGCTGGACAAGTAGACATATTTCATCTGAAATTTGGTGAGATAATTTTAGTACCTAAGATTATTGAGACAGAAAGGATCCAACAATATGTGTCTATTTGTCAGCTTAACATTAGACTTAAAATATTCACTAAGATCACAATGATTAAGTTAAATTTTGGATGATCATATAGCTCATCTCCCTCAGACTACTTTTATGGAAAGAAGAAATATCCTAGATAGTGTTATAATCTTGCATAAAATAATACACAGACTATATAAGAAGAAGATGAATGGGATAATTTTGAAAATTGACTTTGAAAAAGCTTATGAAAAAGTCAAATGGTCTTTTCTTCAATATAGTATCAAAATGAAAGATTTTTCTCAAGAGTATGGCGCTCTACTCAGTAGTTTCTAGTTCCATTGTTGGAGGAAGTGTGCCATCAGAGTCAACCATGATGTTGGTAGATACTTTTGAACTAAAAAAGAACTTAGATAAGGTGAACCATTATCGTCCATGCTATTTAATATAGTACCGAATACGTTAGCTATCTTTATTGAGCGGGCAAAAGTTGATGGCAAATATGGGATAGTTTCTTGCATAGTTGATTTCAAACTTTCAATCCTTTAATATGTTGATAACACAATTCTATTTATAAAAGATGACTTTGAAAATGCAATAAATCTAAAGTTAATTATGTCAGCATTTGAGCAACTTTCGGATCTAAAAATAAATTTGCATAAAAGTAATTGTTTTGCTTTGGCGAGGCTCAAGATGAGGCCCACTTGTACACCGAGATTTTTGGCTATGGACAGGGCAAGTTTCCAATTGTTTATTTGGGGATTCTGATTCATTATTAGAGACTTATAAATACTGAGTGGAAACACGTCGAGAAAATATTACAAAAAAGGCCTAATAGTTGGAAAGGTAAATTGCTATCTCTAGGAGATAGATTGGTGCTCATAAATTTAGTATTGAGTAATATGGTACTATATATGATTCTCTTCTTTCTGCTTCCTAAAGATTACATAGATTGGATTGTTATCGATGAAGATTATTTTGGCAAGAATATAGCAAGAAGAAGAAATACCGACTTGACAAAAGGAGTGTGGTTTATTGTCCTAAAGACCAAGGTGGGCTAGAGATTCATGACCTTGAGGATCAAAGTACTTCTCTACTTGCTAAATGGATTTTCAAGCTACTTACAAAAGATGGTGACGAGGGGTAACCTCGGCAATGTCCATGGTGAAGGATTTGGGGTTTCGCGAAAAAGAGAACGTTGGGGATTTCGTCGGATGTCAGGAAAACAATGGAGTCAAAGTCGCCTGAATATGGAGTAATTGCACTATTACAAGTTGCCTTCTAGATTTCAGTACCCTTGCTTGGGCTTCTCCCGTCCTATATATAATAGGCCGGGTCTCAAAGCTGTATGCGGATAGGTTTCATATACGCGTAATTACAATACCAACACAATGTCGGTTCATAGTCTCTTTCCTAATACAATCAAAGTCTTTGTCGGTTGCTTCCTTGGGCTATCATCTAAAATCTTCATCGGTCGTAAGCTTTTTACCCAATATAGGGCAGCAAATCATAAGCATCCGAGTAACCGTACCTATGTCAGTAGCCCCCGAGACTTTACTTGAACCATAGTTTTAGGTTGAGTCTCAAAGTTTCTTTTCATTTATTTGTATCATTTTTTGTGCTTTATAGAGATTTGGTACAACGAGTCTGATGCTTTCGATGGATCAGGAATCAGTTAATTGCTCCTGGCAAAACAAGGTTGTCCTATATCAAATTCAAGTCCCTAGGCCTGAACTCGGAATTTATTACTGGCGTAATTCAGTTCGGGCCGCTGAGGTCTTACCGAATACTGAATTCCAGCTTCTATTTTATCGGGTACCCAACGCGTCCGTCGGGATTTTCCATCGTATCGTTGATACGAATATTTTACTGGTAGAGCGCATTCTTATGCGATTACCAGGCCACACAGGACAAAACCTAGAGTCTTACCTTCATGTTTCTGAACATGGCATTCGGATTTTTGTCGCGTTTGAGCGCGATCCGAGATTTTTGGCTTTTTCGGCGGGCCCTGTTGGGCTGATTTATCAAATAGTTTTAATGCTTTATACTGGCTCCAGATGGGAGTAATCTTTTCTTTTGAATATACCTTTTTGAGGATACATTGATGTAAAACTCAAAGGTATTTTCAATCATGAATATTTTTGTTTTGTACACAATTGGAATTTTATCGGGTGCGCGCTAGCGCTCCCGATGGGAGTAGCCCCCGAGGCTATGTTTGGATGCCTGTATCTGGACATAGGCTCATAGTTGTTGTTAGCTTGATGGAAAACATAGATCTTTTGAACAATAATAAAGATCTTAAGGCACGAAAAACTTATCTCTTTATACATAAGGCGAAAAATCGATGATACATTATTCTTTTGGGCGGATGGCATCTAGCCGTTGTTCTAAATATTCTGGCTTAAGAAGCCGAACTGTAACTCTTATCATATTGTAAGTAATCTTATGCGTAAAAGCGTCATAGCTATGCTACGTTCCATGGATTTGAGTAATTTACTCATGTCTTCTTGTCTTATAGTCGATATGCTCCTCCAGGAATAACTTCTGTGACGATGTATGATCCTTCCCATGGAGATTCTAACTTCTTTTGGCCCTTGCTTGAGGCGAAGAACTAGGTCCCCTACTGCGAAGGACCTAGGCCACAATCTTCTGTTGTGGTAATTGCGCAAGTTTTGCTGGTATATAGTTGCTCTTTGTAGGGATTCATCTCGAGCTTCATCAAGTGCATCCACATCATCTTCAAGTGCTTCTCTTGATTCCTCTTCATCATATGCAGCTACTCTTGGGGATTCGTGTGACACCTCAACGGGAAGCATGACTTCTGCACCGTGGACCAAAAAGAAAGGTGTCTCTTGTGTTGAATTATTTTGAGATGTACGTAAACTCCATAACGCAGATGGCAATTCATCAACCCATGCTTCTTTTGCTCTATCAAGCGGTGCTAGTAGTCTTTTCTTGAGTCCAGCAGTAACTAGTCCATTGGCCTTTTCCACCTATCCATTTGTTTACGGGTGAGCTACCGAAGCGTAGCTTACTTTGATGCCCATCTCATGGCAGCACTCCTTGAACTCATTGGAAGTGAAGTTGGTCCCATTGTCTGTGATGATGTTGTTCGGTACGCCAAACCGAAATACTATGGATTTAATAAAATTCACAGCCGAAGTTCCGTCTTGGGTTGTGACAGGCATTGCTTCAATCCATTTAGTAAATTTGTCGACTGCTACTAGCACAAAGATGTGTCATCCTAGCAATGCTTTGTGAAGTTTTCCCACCATATCGAGTCCCCACTGAGCAAAGGGCCAAGCCAAAGGTATAGGATTCAACTCAGCGGTGGGTGCTCCAGGCTTTGTTGCGAATCGTTGACATGCTTCACATATTCTGACAATATCTTTTGCATCTTGAACTGCAGTGAGCCAGTAAAATCATGTCCTGAATGCTTTTACAGCAATTGCTCGGCTACTAGCATGGTGACCACAAACTCCTTCATGTATATCTTTGAGTATGATTTTCCCTTCTTCGGGTGTTACGCAACGCTACAACATGCCCGAAATACTTCTCTTATACAGCTCCCCTTTGATTATTCTGAAGGCCTTCGATCTTCGGGTGATTCGCGGGGCTTCTATCACATCTTCAGGTAGTTCTCCCTTAGTCATATATGCTATATACGGCTGCATCCAGGTAGACTCAATTAGCATGACCTCTCCAATTTCCTGCTCTTCTTCTTTGATGGCATCTTCTATACTCTTGGTTTCTGATGGAGCCCCCGAGTCTTTTTGCGGATGTTTCTTTTTCCCTGTTTTTGGTGCGACAACCTCGGAGACTCTTTTTGCTTTGATCGATCGTTCTGTTATTTCTTCCCAAAAAACTCCAGGTGGTATTGGTAAGCACAAGGATCCGATATTTGCTAGGTTGTCAGCTTCTTCATTGCTTGCTCTCCCTATATGTGATACTTCGCACCCATCAAATTGAGCTTCCATAATGCCATATAGATCATGATAAGCAATCATATTTTCGCTGACGGCGTCACACTTGTTCATTGCATGCTGTCCCACAAGATTGGAATCTCCGAAAATTTTGAGGCGAGCTGCACCGCAAGCTTTAGCCATTCGCATGCCATGCAACAAGGTCTTGTATTCAGCTTCGTAATTGGATGCGTTTGCAAAGCTCATCCGAAGTATATAGCACATTTTGTCGCCTTGCAGTGATATTAGTATGACTCCTGCTCCTTCTGTTCTTTTTGATCCATCAAAGTACATTGTCCAGACACTAGAAAGGTCTGGTGGACCCACACATTGCAACTATGTCCATTCTGTGATGAAATCCGACAGAACTTGCGACTTGATTGCTTTGCGCTTCTCATACGTGATATCTCGAGGGGATAATTCGATGCCCCATAGAGAGACACGCCCAGCTGCTTCTAGATTGTTGAGGATGCTTGACAAAGGTGCTACATTGACCACTATGATCGGATGCTCCGAAAAATAATGGCATAATTTTCGTGCTATCATAAATACCCCATATGCTAGTTTTTGGTATTGTGGGTACCTTTGTTTGGATGGTGATAAAACCTCGCTCAGGAAGTAGACTGGCCTTTGCACACCATGGGTCTTCCCTTCTTCGGGTCGCTCCACGACCAAGACCGTGCTTACCACCTGATTTGTGGCAGCGATATAAAGTAGTAAAGGCTCTTTCTCTTTTGGTGACACGACGATAGGAGATGTAGAAAGTGTCCTTTTAAGATCTTCAAAGGCGCGCTGAGCTTCTTCCGTCCATTCGAATTTTTCTGATTTCCTCATGAGGGCATAAAATGGCAGTGTTTTTTCTCCTACCCTTGCAATGAAACGACTGAGTGCCGCTACTCGCCCTGCCAGCTGCTGTACGCCATGTAGATTTGTTGGCTTCTTCATTGTTAGGATTGCTTGTATTTTCTCTGAATTAGCCTCAATTCCCCTGGCTGATACCAAATATCCGAGGAGTTACCCTGCCAGGACTCCAAAGGAGCATTTCTTCGGGTTCAGTTTGATGCTAAACTTGTCAAGATTTTGGAATGCTTCTTCGAGGTCCTTGATGAGCGCAGATCCTTGTGTTGTTGTAACTATAACGTCATTGATATATACTTGTACGTTTGTGCCTATTTGGCTTCCCAAACACTTCTGCATCATCCGCTGATATGTTGCTCCGGTGTTCTTGAGGCCAAAAGGCATTGTTGTGTAGCAGAATACACCATAAGGCGTGATAAACGCCGTTTTCTCCTGATCTTCTTCCTTCATCCTAATCTGGTGGTATCCTGAGTAAGCATCCAAGAAAGAAAAACGTTTGCATCCCGCAGTTGCATCAATTATTTGGTTGATTCACGGCAATGGGAAGTGATCTTTTGGATAATGTTTGTTCAGTGCAGTAAAGTCGATGCACATCTAAAGTTCTGTAGTATTTTTCTTTGGAACACATACTGGGTTTGCGACCCACTCTGCTTTTGTTAGTTCCTTGATAAAATTGGCATTAGTAAGGCGATGGAGCTCTTTTCCAATGGCTTTACGCTTTGGTTCTGCGAAGCGACGAAGCGGTTGCTTTACTGGCTTCGCCTTTGGATCCAAATTTAATGCCTGCTCAGCGAGTTCCCTGGGAATTCCCGGCATGTCAGAAGGTAGCCATGCGAAGATCTCTCAATGCTCACGGAGGAACTCAATGAGCGCGCTTTCCTTTGCGGGATCAAGGTTAGAAGCCACAAATGTTGTTTTCGTCGGGTTGACAGGGTGGATCTATACTTCTTTTGTGTCCTTTGTCATATCAAAAGCCTGATCGGGATTGACACGCGCTACTTCCAGTGGTTGTGCATTTGCTCAAGTTTTGAGTTGTTCAAACTCCGTTGCCATCTCGAAAGATTAAGAAATTTTGTTGAACTCCCGATCGCAATTGTCGGCATGTGTGAAGCTTCCTTTTACCGTGATGATTCCCTTTGGTGCTAGCATTTTCATAACTAGGTACGCATAATGTGGCACTCCCATAAACCGTGTGAAGGCTGGTCGTCCCAGGATCGCATGATATTGTGATGGACAGTCCATGACTTCGAATTCGAGTTTTTCTCGCCTGAAATTTACTTTGGAATCAAAAACAACATCAAGAAATACTTTGCCTAAAGGAATTTCGGCTTTACCTAGTATTATTCCGTGGAAAGATGTTTCTGTTGGTGCAAGATTGTTAAGTGGGTAGCCCATTGTTCTGAGTGTTTTTGCGTAGATTAGATTTATGTTGCTTCATGCGTCCATGAACACCTTGCTCATATCGAACCCGACAATTTGTGCTTCGACTATCAAGGCTGAGTGACCCGGTCGTGGGACTCGAAGCGGGTGATCGGCTCTAGTGAATGTGATTTCTTGCTCTGAATAGTGGAGGTATTCGGGTGTGGTTGATATTATTGTTTCCGCCATGTTAATTTGTCTTGTGATGAGCTTCTGAGTTCTGTTGGATGGGCGCCTTTTCTGAATCATGGACATTGCTCCTTTTGACCTAGGGTACTTATTACTTTGATCATTTGTGTTTTGTGGTGGTGCCGCTAGTGGTGGTGGTGGTGCGCTGATGGCTAGTGTGCCAGGCGTAGATGCATATCCTCAATTTGCCGCTTCGGTCGCCTTTGCATTGCATAACTCCTGCATCTTCAGGAATGTTCGGCAGTCTTTCATGAGGTGGTTAGATTGTTGTCTGCCTGCTGAGTCGATGTAAAAATGCATATTATAGGGTCCTTCCAGCATTTGCATCGCGGACATGGGTAGGTCTTGTACTCTTGGATGATACCGCTATGTTGACTGGCTTCCTCCGATGTCGTCCCTGTTCTGGCGGTATCCGATGTTGTAGTCGTTGCTTCTATTGTTACCTTCACCCGAGAAACCGGCTACGACATAACTTGGTCCCGCGTTTCCATCATTGGTCCTTCTTCTTCTGTTGTTGCCACGTTTACCCTTGTCTTCTTCGGGTGATTGCGTATACTTATTATACAGCGCGTCCTCCCCATCAGCCTAGCGATTTGCTATTTTCATTAACCGTGAGATTGTTTTGGGTTTAACCTGTCCCAGTTCTTCTATGAATTCTCGACGATGGAGGTCATCGTTGAAGGCGTCGATGGCCCTTTCATCGGATATGGACTCAGCTGAGTTTTTAATGATATTCCATCGTTGGATGAATGCTCTTATTGATTCCCCCAATTTTTGTTTGCACGCTCGCAATTGCTCCAAGGATGCTGGTCGTTTAAACGTGGATTGGAAGTGTCGGATGAACTTATCTTCCAGGTCGTTCCAGCTACCGATGGAATCTTCGGGTAATTGCCCAAGCCATGATCTCGCGGCGCCGGTGAGATGTAGTTGTAGGCTTTGCATTGCGGTAGTTGTGGAGCCACCTTGTAATTTGACAGTGGCCAAATAATCTGCTAACCATGCTTCGGGTTCCTGGATTCCATTGTACTTGTGTCGGTCATGTGGAAGTTTGAAGTCCTTAGGTACTGAGGTTTTGCGAATCCGCTGCGTAAAGCAGCTAGCCCCGCATAGCTCATAATCGTCTTCATTATATCCATTATGATATCATCGGCTGCGGTTTTCATCTCTTGATCCATCGCTTCTGTGTTGCGTGTTGTCGTTTCTTGTGTTGTTTCGCGGCTCGGGTCCTACGAGATGCGCCTGGTGTGGCGATCGAGATCATCGGATGTGTCCCACTTGCCGAGGACTGTTGTGACAGCGTGGGGATCTATCGGGTTGTCGAGTGATTCCTTGCTCTGCTTCCGCGAGAGATGCTCCCACCATGCCAAGGTTCATCATGGTGGAGCGGTGGAGGGCCGCACGCAGATCATCGGGTGCGGGCTGAGTGATGATTAGATATGTTTGTGCGGCCACAATGGCTGCCTGAGCTGTTTTCGCCTTGATGTTTCCTGCTTGGTCAATCGACATGAATGATAGGTCGACATCTCGGATGAGTCCACTTGACGAGGGTTTAACTCATCAATGCCCATTGTTATGGACTTGGGTTTTGGAGAAGGAGACATCTATCGGCTAGCAAACAAGCACACAGGGGACAAAGATTTACCCAGGTTCAGGCCTCGTAGAGGTCCCTACTCCTGCTTGCCTGCTCGTGGAATTATCGAAGGAATCGAAGATTAAAGTGGTGCACAGATGCAATCTGGCGAGGGTTGTGGAAACTAGGGTTGCGTGTGTCCTCCTCACCGCCCCTCCTAACCTTTATATAGGTAGGCTAGGTCTCGGGTAGCAGGTCGAGTCGGTTACAAGTTAGGGTTTTCCCCTTCAAACTTTCTATCTTTAGCTTCTTCTTGTTCTTCAAGCAATCGAGAGTCTGTAGGTTACTCGAGTCCTTCATTTGGGCCTTGGCAACACCGTGGGACTTTACGTATTTAGACCGTATATACCAAGCTCGAGTACCTGTAGGGTATACCCATGTCAGTATCCCCTAAGTGTCCAGTGGAATCGCAGATTCGACTGGGGACTTTTTGAATGAGTATATTTTCGACTGCTTTGTTTGTGTCATAGGGATCGTTGATGTGCGTGCCTGATATAACCGAAGTATCGGTATCAGTTAACCACTAACGAGGTTTAATCTCGTCAATGCCCATTGTTATGGACTTGGGTTTTGGAGAAGATGGGGATGCTGGAGATCGTGGCACGGTTAACAGACAAGCAACCAGGGGACACGAGATTTACCTGTGTTCAGCCCCGGAGGGAAAACCCTACTCCGCTTGTCCGCTCTTTGATTACGGCGAACCGAAGTTACAGGTGGGTGCGATTCGATCTGGCGTGGAGGTGTGTATGTCGTAATCTAGTAGTTGTCCTCTCGTTGGACCCTCCTAGCCCTTATATATGGGGAGGCTAGGTCTCTGCACCGACACGGTAGGTTACAAGTTGTATTCAAACTCTAGTCTTGTTCTCCAAGGATTCGAAGGCGTCATGGGCCTGGGCCACCCGAAAATCTTCATGGGCTGGCATATATTTGCCGTGGGCCTTCCTTGGGCTGGACTAGGTATGCTGAAGTTTCGTACCCATAGGGTATAACCATGTCAGTAGCCCCCGAGTGTTCAGTCGAATCGTAGATTCGGCTGAGGACTCTTCAATCCTTCGGGTGCAACTCTGTCTTTCAAGAGAATGTGTAGGGATTGTTGATGCGTGTCGACTCACCGACGGATCAGGGTCGCTTAATCGCCTTAGGACAAAACAACACGATCTTCTTCAGTAGTCCCTCGACCAACCCGAACATATGCTGGTGTAATTCGACTCAGGCCGCGGAGGACTTATAGGAGTGGAATTCCAGTGATTTTAAATGATGTACCCAACGCGTCCGTCAGGATTTTTCATCGCACCTGCTGGCACGGATTTTGACTAGCAGAGCAATGCAAGCGTTGCCGTGCCATCGATGATATCTGTAGGTCTTATCTTTGTGTCGTAGACGCAGCATCCAAAAGTTTATCACCGCGGAGGTGTTTCGGGTGGCCAAGGAGGTCGTTGCTCACTTAGCGTTAATTAGGGCAGAGTTGCCGAAAATTTTTTGCATGCTGATCCGAAGGATCGCAGTCGAAGAGTTCATAGGGTGCGCGACCAGCGCTCCCTATGGGAGTAGCCCCCAAGTGTCTGTTCGAGTCGTAGACTCAAACGGAGACTTTTAATTCAGGCATTGTTTCAATCATTAAGTCCGCAGGACTCAAAAAATTTCGGATGCTTGAATCCATCCTCCCTATGGGAGTAGCCCCCGAGTCCGTAGTGGAGCCGTAGACTCGACGTAGGACTCGAAGGTCTTTGTGTGTGAACGACCATTGCTCCAGTTTGGAGTAGCCCCCAAGTATTTAGTCGAATCGTAGATTCGAGTGAGTACTTTTAGATGTGGAGCCGAAATTGGTGCTAGTATAGCTTTTGATGACGTCAATGCTGACGATCGATGACCACAAGCGTCTGCTACGCCAGAGATGACTTGACTGGACGAATCGTGTGTCCCACTTGCTAACTTTGAATTGACCGGTCACGCGCGTCGTGGAGATGATTACGGCGTCTCCTCGATTTCCGCGCGTAGTGGACGGCGTGGTAGAGACGGTTTGTTGCGATGCTGACACGTGTACGGCCAGATCTACCATTGGCGTTAGGTCTTCTCAATGGACGGCCAGCGTGTGTCGTCTTCGCTGTTATAATCCATGGTGAAATCGTGGTTTGTTTTTCACCGCAGCAGTTCTTGTGTTCACTGCTTCCTTGTTCTTGAGCTTATTCTCGCTGCGCGCTGAGAGTTCCTTCCGCATTTCCTTTGTCTTCGTCGTTCGCAACGCCACCACCACCGTAGCACCATGGGGAAGAAGAAGTCCTCATCTGCAGTTGAGACCAGCGCTGCCGGAGGCAAGAAGGGCGCCGCCGCTGCGCGTGTCACCGATGGTGGTTGGCGGCGATCAGAGACGCGGGAGAGCGATCTCCGCAAACTGCGTGAGCGGAGCCTGATCCCGCAGGACGCGACGGCCGTGAGATTCCCTGGCAATGAGGTAATCCCCCGTCCCCCATCTGGGTTCCGGGTTATGTTCGTTGCCTTCGTGATTCGCGGGTTTTCTTTTCCTGTCCATGACTTCCTTCGTGGACTTCTCTTTTTCTATGGGGTTCAACTCCATCATCTGTCTCCCAATTCCCTTCTCCACATTGCGTGTTTTATCATGCTTTGCGAGTGTTGGCTTGGCATTGAGCCGCACTTTGGCCTTTTCCGGAAGCTGTATTCCGTGAAGAGGCAGTCTGGTTCGGATGGTGTGTATCCCATTGGGGGTTTCATCATCTCTCTCAGTTAGAATGTGCAATTCTTTTCCTTCTCCATGTCCGAATCTGTCCAAGATCAAGGAGGAAATGGTTTTACATCCGTGACTCAGATTGCTCGGGCAAGATTTTGGTCTCGTTCCTTTTGACCCCTCCCAGTTGATTGAGAAGAAAAGATCCTGGAAAAACCAAATCTTGGATGGTGAGGTAGCAGAGGTAGAGGCCCTGTACCGTCGGGTGGAGGAGCTCCAATTGATTCCTGAGAAGGAGGTGAACGGTGTTGACATCATCCGGACGTTTCTTGAGCGTCGGGTGCAGCCTCTTCAGGCGAGGGCGCACCCGATGTTCCTTTACTCTGGGCGCCGTGATCCGACGAGGGTTTCGAGTGAGAAGATCTCCGAGGTGGACCTTGACAAGGATCTTCGCGTGCTGTTGAAGTTCAAGGCCGACAAAAAAATCCCGGGGAAGTCACTGACTCCTCCCTTTTCTTCGACGTTGGTCGTGTCGAAGGTGTAGATTTGCGCACGTAGTGCTTCCCTTTTGTTTTTGTCAGCTGTGTACTTTTTTCCTTTGTTTGCTAACAAAGTTTCTTCTCATTTTGTAGAGCTTCAAAGTGCCAGGCATGGCACCACCATTGCCCGAAAGGTATCCGAATGCCCCGGATAATGAAGTGGTGGATTCCGTGTCCGAGCCTCCTTCGGCGCGATCTCCGGCGGAGGATGCCGACGAGTCGGGTGAGGATCATTCGCTCGAACAATCACTGAGCTCTAGCAAATCGTCAGATGCCTCGACTCCTCCGACTCCCAGGAATCCTCTGGGTCTTGAGCGTCATGATGATGTTCCTGGGGGTTCTTCCTCTCCCCTTCCTGCCATTCCTGTGCGAGCTGTTGCTCCGCACCCGCCAGCAAAGCGGAAGAAGGAAGAGAAAAAGGAAGAGAAGAAAGAGGAGAAGAAGGCCCGAAGGGCTTCTCCTATCTTTGATCTGAGCGCGTTGGGCTCGTAAGTGTTCTTGTTGTACTGTTGTCCTTTTTTCTTTATGATGTTTGCACCTGTGTTGATTGGCTTCGTGCGAATCTCACGGCTCCAAAGGATGGAGCGCGTGAGATGATGGGGGAGTCGAACATTGCGTCGCCTCCTCCCCAGACGGTGGCGACTTCGGGTGGTGCCGCTCCGGATCCTCCTGTGCAGGAGAGGCTGATGGTTGCGCCTCAGAATTTTGCAAAGGGCCTGGGTTCGCTTTTGGAGCACGTAAGTTTGTCCGCTTCATGTCACGGGGAGCCCGAGCGTCTTCGTGTGCTGATGTTGTGTTTGCTTCTGTGTTTTGGGCGTAGCCCCCAAGTCCTGTGCTTACTGTGATTGCCTTTTTCTATAGCCTTTTGTCCAAGAGGCCAAGCGGCTGGTGGAGGAGCGCCTGACGCTGGAGGCGAAACTGCGGCAGCTGCAAGGTATTCGTCTGCCTTGTAGTACTCATCTTGCTATATTTTTGGTCCTGTTTGTTGACACTTGGTTGTTGTAAATGCAGAGGAGCATAACGACTCTCTCCATGAGGTTGATGCTCTGAAGAAGAGCCTTGGCCAATCGGCGGTATAATGTTGCCGAGGCGAAGAGCGCCTTGAGCTGGAGCCGGCGAAGGCACCGAAGCGAAGAGCCTCCAGAGGAGGCCGCAGATCGTGAGGAGCAGGCCACACCGCTGCGCTGCTCGTGAAAAGGGTGGCGAGAAGCTCATGGCCGCCAAGGCTATTTCGGTGAGTGCTAGCTTTTGTACTTGCTTCTTGTTCTTCGGTCTTCTTCACGTTGCCTTTCTTCATGTTTTCTTCGTTTGTCTCAGATGCCGCAGTATCGAAGTGACACGGTGCTCGAGCACGGAAGTGCTCGATGATGCCATGGCGTCGAAGACCGCCGCAAAGACCGCTGCCAACTCTCTTGCCAAGGCGAAAGAGGTCCTTGGTCGCTTACCAGAGCTCTTCCAAGGGCGCATCCCTTGAAGACGTGGGTGCCTGGCAGAGAGTCACGTCTGCGGTAGAAGCGCATAAGCGCAAGCAGAAGGGCATCGGCGCGTCCGTCGGGCTGGCGATGGCCATGGCGGCTGGGGCGGAGCTGGACTTGCCCCAGATCACTTCTCGGATGCCGACTGCGGATGGATCAGAGGTAGCCTTCGCCTACTCCGTCGCAGCATTTATATGGGCCCAAGCTCATTGACTTGTTTGTCGAGTACGCTCATGGCAGCAGGCGAGGCCAAAGCTAGGCAGTCTGGCTCTGAGGCGACTCGGTGTCCTACGCCTTAGGCATAGGAGATGTAGGGTAGTATGTAGTTTACTTTTGCTGTAAATATCTTTTGTAGCACCATCCTTGTGCCACGCAGTGGCCTTATTTTAATGAATTCCTCCGAGTTGAGCTTTTCCCTTGGTTGAATGTCTGTGTGCTTTCTTTTTTCTGCTGCTATAGGTTCCTTCGGTCTTGACCCGTTGACACGTCATCCGAAAGGCCCTTGCGAGCATCATTGGATGATTCCTCGCAGCTCGCGTTTCTTCGAGATCGCGTGCGCAGCTTGGAGAGAGATTTGCTTGGGTTGCGCGGTCGCGCTGATGTTTGGAAATCCAAAGCAGATCGTAGTGCAGCCAGAGAGGAGTACTTGATGGCGGAGCTGGGTCGGCTGTCCGAGCAGATGCAATGTAAGTTGATCCGTCTTTCGGGCTGTAGCTCAGTCCTTCGGGTGAGCCTGCTGGCCTTACTCTTGTTCTGTGCTGTTGTCGCAGGTGCGAATCTTGCTCCGAAGGAAGAAAAGGAGCGCATTGCTGTTCGAGTCAATTGCTTGACTCAACAGGACATGGAAGCCGGCGGCTTCTTCTGGATGGATCGCGATCGCGCCATAGTTCTGGCGACGGTGCAGGATCGTGTCTACCAGGTTTCGTGGGTGCTCCGCCAGGTGCAGACGTCGCTGTCCTCGGTGCTGCATGTCATGTTTCCGTTGGATGGCGTGCCGACGACCCTTGCAGGTCTTCTGGCGAAGTTTCGGAGTACCAGCAATGTCAGGGAGCTGGTGCGGCAGCAGCTCGTCGTGGGTGAAGGCCGCCTTTGTCTCTTGTGAGGTGCATCGCCTTATGTAGATTTGGCTGATGTGGCGATCGGGCCACCTCCTCGACCAGATGGTGGCGAGTGGAATATGCGTCCGCATTACTGGCTGTCAGAAGGCGATATGCTGTAACAGATTGTAGATTTGTTTGAGCAGCGTGCTCAGGTTATTCTTCGGAATAGGTAGTACCTGAAAATAAATATATAGATGTAAAATTTGTGTATTGCGACTGGGCGTGTATGTGCCCTTTGTTGTAAAGGTTCGCTTGTTAGCGAGCACATAGTGCTTTGATTTAGTACGTGCCCTTTTTGTTAGCCTGACATGGTCAGCTACTCAGGTGTACACGTGTTGTCCTCAGTCGATGAAATCGTGAGGTGGGGGGAGCCCCCGAGCGTGTTTTGTCCTCAGTCGATGAAATCGTGAGGTGGGGGGAGCCCCCGAGCGCGTTTTGTCCTCAGTTGATGAAATCGTGAGGTGGGGGGAGCCCCCGAGCGCGTTTTGTAGTATATAGTAGATATGCAGGAAATAGTGAATCGAAGGTTTGGGGCGAGGCACTTAGCTTTATTTGCATCGTAATGGAGGAGGTACATGGTTCGGCTGAGTAGCCTTGGCCGTAAGCCTTATTGAAAGTAAAAGGGGGGTACATTGCCCATTGTTATGGGTAGAATCGTCGCAGGTGCGATACGTTCCATGGGTTGGAGTATGCGACTCCAGACTCCACGTGCTTGAGGCGATAGGCGCCACCTGGTATGACTTCGGTGATGGCATAGGGTCCTTCCCATGGTGACTCGAGTTTTTTCGGTCGCTTTTGCTTGAGTTGCAAGACGAGGTCTACTTCGATGAAGGACCTTGGGCGCAGCCGGCGGCTGTGATAGTTCCGGAGACTTTGCTGGTACACCGCGGATCTAGCTGCTGCTATATCCCGTGCTTCGTCGAGTGTGTCGACGGCATCTTCGAGTGCAGCCGTGGATTCGGCTTCGCTGTAAGCGACGACTCGTGGAGCCTGGTGGCGATTGCCGGTAGGTAGCACGGCCTCAGCTCCGTGCACCATGAAGAACGGTGTGTAACCGGTGGAGCTGTTTGGCGTAGTCCGTAAGCTCCACAGGACAGACGGTAGCTCTTTCGTCCAGTTGCCAGCTTTGTGCTCGAGTGAGCTCATGAGGCGTTTCTTGATGCCAGCGCCGATTAGGCTGTTGGCCTTTTCCACTTGCCCGTTCGTTTGCGGGTGCGCCACTGAGGCATACGTGATATTGATCACGAGGCCTTCGCAGAAGTCCTGGAATTCTTCTGAGATGAAGTTCGACCCGTTGTCAGTGATGATGCTGTGCGGTACGCCAAATCTGTAGACAATGGATTCGAAGAATTTGACGGCGGTTTTTCCCTTCTGGTTGGTGACTGGCATTGCTTCGATCCACTTGGTGAATTTGTCGACCGCGACCAGGAGGAAGACATGTCCTCCCTTTGAGGATTTTGGCAGTTTGCCGATCATGTCGAGGCCCCATTGGGCGAAAGGCCAGGCTATGGGTATGGGTCGAAGTTTGGACCCAGGTGCGTGCGGTTTGTCGGCGAACCGTTGGCACCCGTTGCATCTTCGGACGATGTCCTTCGCGTCGCTCATGGCCGTTGGCCAGTAGAATCCTGCTCGTAGAGCTTTGGCGACGAGGGAGCGACTGCCTGCGTGGTGGCCGCAGATGCCCTCGTGGATATCTTGGAGTATGGCCTTGCCGTCATGGATGGTGACGCATCATTGTAGTACGCCCGTAATGCTGCATTTGTACAGTTCGCCGTTGATGATGGTGAAGGCTTTCGACCGACGGGATACGCGCCGGGCATCTGTCGGGCTGTCTGGCCATTCTCCGTTTATCAGGAACTAGACGTATGGACGTGTCCAAGTTTCTTCGACTGCCATGACCTGCATCAGGTTGACCATGGCAACTTCGGTGTCCAACTTTTCGGGTCCTTCATGACCTTCGGGTAGCGTAGCCCCCGAGTGTTCTGCTTCTTCGGGTGATCCCTTGGGGAATTTCCGCTTGATGGATGGCACGCAGATCTGTTCGAGGAACACACCTGGTGGTACCTTTGCACAAGTGGAGCCGATGTTGGTGAGTCTATCGGCCTCCTCGTTGCTCTCCCTTCCAACGTGCCGAAGTTCGCAGCCGTCGAATTCTCCTTCGAGTGCGTTGTATAGCGCACGGTACGCGATCATGTTTTCGGCGTGTGCATCGCACTCATTCATCGCCTGCTGTACGACAAGGTTGGAGTCACCGTAGATGACCAGCGCTAAGGCATATTTTGCCATCTTCATGCCATGGATGAGGGCTTCAGATTGTCCTCGTTGTTGGAGGCTCTGAATTTCATCCGAAGGACGACTTCATCTTGTCACCTTGCGGGGAGGTCAAGATGACTCTGCCTGCTCCAGCTTCGCGTTTGGAGCCGTCAAAATGCATTGTCCAGACTGCGACATGTCTGGGTGTCGCAGCATTGCAGCTCCATCCAGATGCACCGTAAAGTCCGGAAGAACTTGGGATTTGATTGCGTGTCTTCAGTAGATGATGTCCAAGGGTGATAGTTCAATGCCCCACAGGGCCCGCGTCTGTGGCCTCCGGGTTATTTAGGATGCTGCTTAGGGTGCCTCGTTGGCGACCATCACCGATGCTCACGGAAGTAGTGACTACCATCGAGCCGTCATGAACACGCCGTAGGCAAGCAGTAGTCTTGGTGCCGCTGTTTTGTTGGAGTGAGAACTTCGCTGAGGTAGTAAATTGGGCGTTGTACCCCATGGGTCTTGCCTTCTTCGGGTCGTTCGACCACGAGTACTGTGCTGACCACCTGGTGTGTGGCTGCTATGTACAGCAACAGGGGCTCGCGCTCTTTTGGCGTGACCAAAACTGGCGAGGTGGAGAGGAGCGGCTTGAGGTTTTCGAATGCGTCGTTGGCTTCTGGTGTCCACTCGAACTTGTCTGCTTTGCGCAGCAGCTGGTAAAATGGTAGGGCCTTTTCGCCCATGCGTCTGATGAACCTGCTTAGTGCCGCTACTCGCCCTGCGAGCTGCTGAACGCCCTTGAGGTTTTTCGGCTTCTCCATTGTCATGATAGCTTTGATTTTATTCGGGTTTGCTTCTATCCCTCGTTGAGAGATGAAGTACCCAAGCAGCTGGCCCGAGGGGACGCCGAAGGTGCACTTTTCTGGATTGAGCTTGATCCTGTAGCGATCGAGGTTGTCGAACGTCTCGTAGAGATCGTCGATAAGTGTTCTTGCCTCCTTGGTTTTGATGACTATGTCGTCGACATTGACTTGGACGTTGCGACCGATCTGGTCCTTGAGGCAGGCCTGCATGCATCGCTGGTACGTGGCACCTGCGTTCTTTAGCCCGAAGGGCATTGTATTGTAGCAGTATACTCCGAACGGTGTGATGAACGCCGTTTTCTCTTGATCTTCGACCTTGAGTCGAATCTGGTTATAGCCTGAGTAGGCGTCGAGGAAGGAGAGTTTCTCACAACCTGCAGTCGAATCGATGATCTGATCGATCCGAGGAAGAGGGAAGTGGTCTTTAGGGCAGTGTTTATTTAGTGACGTGAAGTCCACGCACATCCGCAGGATGTCCGTGTCCTTCTTCGGGACCATCACCGTGTTTGCCAGCCACTCGCTTTCCTTGATTTCCCGGATGAAGTCTGCTGCGAGTAATCTGTTGATCTCCTTGCCGATAGCTTCGGCTCGTGGCTCTGACAGTCTTCGGATGGACCTTGGCGGCTTGGTGCAGGAAGACATTGAGTGCGTGCTCGGCGAATTCCACAGGAACTCTGGCATGTCCGCAGGACACCGGCGAAGATTTCAGCCACGGAGGAATTGACGAGCGCTTTCCTATGCGGTGCTGAGGTCGTTGGCGATCAGCGCCGTCTTGGAGGCATCCGTTGGATGGACCTGCACTTTTTTGGTGTTGATGGTGGAGTCGAAAGACATGTCAGGTGCATTCTGCTTGGTGACTGGGGGTAGCCCATTGTCTGTTGCTTCGCGGAGCTTTACAAGCTCGTCTTGCATGCCGAAAGACTGAGAGATTTTGTTGAAATCTCTGTCGCATTGGTCCGATCGGGTGAAGCTCCCGTGGACTGTGATGACGCCCCTTGGTCCTGGCATCTTGAGTAGTAGGTATGCGTAGTGTGGGACGGCCAGGAACCTTGCGAATGCTACGCGTCCCAGGATGGCGTGGTATTGCGACGGCTAGTCCACCACCAATTCTAGGCGCCCAAATTAAAGTTGTCCGGCTTCCCGAAGATGACGTCGAGACCTATTTTGCCCAGGGGGAAGATGCCCTTTCCTGGGACAATGTCGTGGAACATTGTGTCTAATTGTTCCAGGCTGCATAGCGGGATCCGCATAGCTGCTAGAGTGCTTGCGAATATTAGGTTCATGCCGCTGCCGCCATCCATGAAGACGCGACTCATCTCGAAACCTCTGATCTGCGCCTCCAGCACCAGGGCAGCATGACCTGGGCGAGGGATCTGGCAAGGGTGATCCGCGCGAGTGAATGTGATGCAGGACTCCGATCCGCTGAGGTACTCAGGGATTGCAGGCGGAGTTGCCACGGCCATGTTGATTTGTCGGGTAATTTTCTTCTGCACCCTGTTGGTTGGGCGTCCCTTCTGGATCATATTTAGTGCTCCCTTTGGTGGGGGGTATGCGACCCCGGCGTTGTTTTGCGCTGGTGCGACTGGTTGATGTGGGCCTCCAATAGGCGGTGGTGGAGGAGCTCCGTGTGCTATTTCACCTGGCGTAGGTGCGTTTCCGAACGCAGGAATTGGAGCTTGTTGCCTCATCTGCATCATGCCTTCGCTGAGTTTCTAGAACTCGCGGTAGTCCTTGAGCATGTGGCTAGCTTTCTTTTTGCCATCTTGTTTGTCGATGTAGAAGTGGATGGTGCATGGACCCGAAAGTTTGTCGAGTGCTGAGGGTCCGTTATCACGGTCGCGGCGTTGCCACGACTGCGTTGGTCGTCCGTTGTCGCGGAAGTTTCCGCTGCGGTATCCTCCGCTATTGCGGCTGTTGTCGTTACGGCGGTCGGCATAGCCGGCTACGACCATGTCGGGTCCGTCGCGGTCTTCGTAGATGCGCGATCTCCTCTTGCTGCGGCGTTCGCGTCTTCGGCCGTAGTCGTCCTCTTCATCTGATTGCGCTCGCTGGATGCAATCTTCGCCGTCTGCCCAACTGTTGGCGATTTCCATGAGCTAGTCGAGTGTCTTGGGTTTTACACGTCCAAGTTTTTCCTTGAAGTCTGGGCGTTTGACGCCGTCCCTGAAGGCGTCGATGGCCCGCTCTTCGGAGATGTGTGCTGCGGAGTTCTTGGTTGTAGACCAGCGTAGTATGTACGAGCGAATGGATTCACCCATTCTCTGAGTGCAGGCTCGCAACTCTTCGATTGAGGCGGGCCTCTTGCTGGTGCCCTTGAAGTTTCGGATGAAGCTATAAGCGAGCTCCTCCCAGCTTCGGATGGATCCTGATGATAGGCTGCTAAGCCAGACCCGTGCCGCTGTCGGTGCGGTGAAGGCATTGCATGGCGGTTTCTTTGTTGCCTCCGTGAAGCTTAACGGATGACAGATGGTCACTGAGCCAGGACTTTGGATCTTGCGTGCCGTTGAATTTCAGAGTATCCGAAGGAAGCTTGAAGTTGCGTGGCATCTGTGTTCGCCGGACGGATCTGCTGAAGCATCGAGCCCCGTAGAGTTCTCCTTCGTCTTCATCCATCTCAGATTCAGACGAGCATGCGCGTTTGGCGCGTGCTTTGTCTATCTTGCGTTGTGTAAGATTGTCTCTGGCGTCGTAGTCGTGTTTATGGCGGTGCGAGCTCTTCTTCCTTCGAGGAAGGTCGTGTTCTTCTTCATCTTCGGATGAGGGAGTGGGACTCTGGTCGCGCCTGGCCGGAGCTTTCTTCTTCGGCTCCGTAGGAGCGTCTTCGTGGAGCGCAGCTCCGATTAGTCCTAGTCCGGTGAGTGCGGACCTATGCATGGCCCTTTTCAGGTCCCCCTCCGGAGGTGGGTGAGCCGCGAGATATGCAGTGGCTGCCATGATCGCAGCTTGTGGCGTTTTCGGAGTGATGTTGCCGTTGGCGTCCATATCCATGAACGATGTGTGGAGAGTTCGGGTCACGTCACGCCGTTCCTTCGGGTCCATGTTTGCCACCCGAGAGCGGTGCTTGTTTCCCTGGTTTCCATTTGTGCTAGAGCCGGGTTCCATGGCGGAGAGCGCAGCTCGTCGCGCACTGGACTCAGAGGCTGCTTTCTTTCGTTGATCAAGCGTCTCCTGCATCTTGACTTGCTTCTTGTGCTCCTCAATGAGGAGGTAGTGGTATGCCATCAGCAGATCACGTGGGGAGTCCAGAGGTAGGACTATTTACGCTTGACGGCGGCGGCGTGCTTGCCCCATCCTTCTTTGCTAAGTTGGATGAGGTGGCCCTGTTGTCCCTATTTTCGCGTTTCCGTCCTGCGGGTTGGGGTTGGGCGGGTTAGGCGTTCCTCGTCGGTTTGGATGATTGCGGCGCATGAGATAGCGCTGCAAATTGGTTGGCGCTGCGCAGCTTTCGGATCCGGAACCGTGGGTCCCTTCATCCGAAGGTGGATCGATAGATCGGAGTTGTAGCTGCTGCTTTGTAGAACTCATCTGATGATGGCGTCGTATGCGGGTGTGGAGCCCACGAAGCGGGCCTGATTGGCGGCACGGGCATCCGCTCGGGGAGGCGGAGGGTGCCAGTTTGTCCCACCTGGAAGCAGAAGCTCCCGAACAAGATTTCGAGTCCGTCGCCTACGGGCTCGAAATCCTTCATGGTATCCGGCGAGTGGGCGGTGAAGTCAGCGCCGAAGAGGTGATTCTCCGTCGCGGAGTTGTAGATCGATCGGGTCGGAACCGTCACGACCGCACAATCGAGCCCAGTTCCTGACGACACCAATTGAGGAGGTTTAATCTCGTCAATGCCCATTGTTATGGACTTGGGTTTTGGAGAAGATGGGGATGCTGGAGATCGTGGCATGGTTAACAGACAAGCAACCAGGGGACACGAGATTTACCTAGGTTCAGTCCCCCGGAGGGAAAACCCTACTCCTGCTTGTCTGCTCTTTGATTACGGCGGAACCGAAAGTTACAGGGGTGCGCAGATTCGATCTGGCGTGGAGGTGTGTATGTCGTAATCTAGTAGTTGTCCTCCTCGTTGGACCCTCCTAGCCCTTATATATGGGGAGGCTAGGTCTCGGGTACCGATACGAGTAGGTTACAAGTTGTATTCAAACTCTAGTCTTGTTCTCCAAGGATCCGAAGGCGTCATGGGCCTGGGCCACCCGAAAATCTTCATGGGCTGGCGTATATTTGCTGTGGGCCTTCCTTGGGCTGGACTAGGTATGCTGAAGTTTCGTACCCATAGGGTATAACCATGTCAACCACCTTAGGGTGAAACAACGCAATCTACTCGAACTCGAGTCCCCGGACTCAAATCCAGAAAAGTGCTAGTGTAATTCGACTCAAGCCGTGGAGGTCTTACAGGAGTCGAATTCTAGTTATATGGGTGTGAGCACTTGACGCATCCGTCAAGGCATATTCATCGTACCTGTAGGCACGGATACATTTCTGGTAGTGCGCAGCTAATGCGTTGTTAGGCCTTATCCAGGTCTTACCTTCACGCTGTAAGCGCGGCATCCAAATTTTATCATCACAGAGACGATTCGGGTGACCCAGGAGACGCAGTCTCTTTGTAGGGAAATGAGGCGATGCCGCCATAAACTTCGAGTGTGGATGTTATCAACACACGGTACTTAGTACAAATAATCATAGGGTGCACGACCAGCGCTCCCTATGGGAGTAGCCCCCGAGTGCCTGGTTGAGTCGAAGACTCAGGCAGGGACTAAAGAAGTTTATCGATTGCTGTCATCTTTTGTTTGCTTGTTTCAGTCGAATTTGTTTCCGGCGCTCCCTATGGGAGTAACCCATGTCCATAGTCGAACCGTATTTCGAGTGGTTGGGTTTTCCTGTGATTGTACATGTTCCTGTAAAAAGAAGAGAAAAAATCAAAGGGTGCGCGACCAACGCTCCCTATGGGAGTAGCCCCCGAGTGCTTGGTGGAGTCGAAGACTCGAGCAAGGACTAAAGTAGTCGAAGTCTTCTGTTGCGTACCTTTGATGACGTCAGTGCTGACGATTTCATGACCTCAGTTGCCCGCGTGAGCGGGTTTGACGGGACGTGACGAGCAGTGGGTCCCACTCTCTGACTTTGATTTGACTAGGCGTGCGTAATCTTTTATTTTAACTGCGCCTCCTCGATTTTTGCGCGTAATGGGAGTAGTGGAGGGACGGTTCGCGCTTCCACTCCTCCACGTGTCCAGCATGATGTTTACCACGCGTCCAGTAGGGTTTTTCTGAGCCGTTGGATTGCATCTTCCAGGGGTTAAGTAGCGGCGCTGCGATGGTAATTTCTCATCTGCTCTCATTCATCCTTTGCTTTCATCGCCATTTCCATTGCTCCTCTGCTTTCTCTGCGTTCGTCTCGTCTACGACGCTGGACCAGCTCCGCTCGTTTCCAAGCTACTTCCTTCGGTCGCATCGCTGCCACGCAATGGGGAAGAAGAAAGGAGGTGTTGCGGCCGATTCTGCGGCCACCGCTGCTGCAGCGAAGAAGAAAGGCGGCTCCGCCGCTGCGGGCACCAGCACCGCCGGCGGCGGGAAGAAGAAAGGCACGGGCGCCCGCGTCACGAATGGCGCGTGGCGTCCCTCCATCATCAAGTCATCGGATCTCCGTCTTCTTCGCCAAGACGGAGTGCTGTCCGACGCAATCGGCGACGTGCGCGTCCTCGGCGGTGAGACAATTCCTGTTCCTCCCGCTGGTTTTCGAGTGATGTTTTTGGCATTCATCATTCATGGTCTATCCTTGCCCCTTCACCCTTTTTTTAGGGGCCTCCTTTGTTTCTACAGGCTTCAGCTCCATCAGCTGTCCCCGAACACTATCCTCCATATCTCTTGCTTCATTACCCTCTGCGAGTGCTGGCTCGGAATCGAGCCACACTCCGGCCTCTTCAAACGCCTCTTCAAGCTGAAGCGCCAATCTGCTTCAGGCTCCTTAGTGTATGATGTAGGTGGTTGCGGAATCCACGTCGACCCATCCGCCACCTATTTCGACATTAAGTTCACAACATCCGTCCAAGGGTGGAGGGACAGGTGGTTCTACATCCGCGATGAGAAGGCTGATGGGGAGCACTTCGGACTCGCGCCTTTTGATCCGGCGATGCCGTGCACAAGGAGGCGCTCCTGGAAAAATGTAGTCATGTCTGGCGAGTCCGCGGAGACAGATGTGCTGTACGAGCGTGTCTGCGACCTCGAGAATCGCATCGGCAAAGAAGAGGGAGGCTGCGCCCTCATTCGCACCTGGCTACACCATCACGTCTAGCCCCTGCAGGCCAGAGTCCACCCCATGTTTCAGTGGACTGGTGCTGACGATGCCACTCGCGTGTCTGCCGATGGCATGTCCACGAGTGAGGTGGAAAAAAGGGTTCGGCTGGTCACCAAGTACACCGTCAAGGATGTGCTCCCTAGTGAGCCAGTTGTTCCTCCATTTGATGCTACTAATCCTCCTCCCGAGGTATAGTTGTGCTACGCAGTAGCTTAGTTTGTCGATTGCTTCTCTGCTGTTTTCTTGTCTTTGTGCTAATTGTCTGTATGCAGGATTGGGCGGTGTCACCTTGTATGACTCCTCTTCCTGAGGGGATTATCCCTCGCGAAGCCTTGGAAGAGGATGAGTCGGAGTCGACCGTGCCCTCTGATGTGGAGGAGGAAGCCCCCAAGTCCGGTAGTCTGGATACTCGCAAGCGTTCGCGCAGCGAGGATTCCGATGCATCGTCTCCTTTGACTCCGGAAGGTACAGGTGTTGGTGCGGAGTCGCCAATACCTGCTATTCCTATGAGCTCCATGGCACCATCTTCTCGCAATAAGATGCGATTGCCCAAGGAGTCTTCGTCAGAGTCGGGGGAGGCCACTTTTGACTTGACAAGTTTGATTGGTAAGTTTTCTAGTTTACTTGTTCTTCTCTGTTTTGCCCTTGTTAGCTCGTCTCTGGGTTTGCCCTTTCTTGATGTGAATTTTGTCTTGCAGTCAAGAGGCATCGTCATCTTCTGGCAACGTTCAATTTTTGAAAGAATCAGGAGTCGCGACCTCAAAGGCCAAGAAAGAGGTCAAGCGTTCTCCTTCACCTCCATTGGCGGCCCACTCCAGGCACAACTCTTCCAGTTCTCCTCATGCAGGGGAGCATCGAATGGTTGCCCGGATGACGGTACAGCAGACATCTTCGGAGTCATTGGAGGATCATGTAAGTGTAGGTTTTATTTTTTTGCGTGTTGCAGTCGATGTTATCTATTGCTTCTGCTGATTCTCTGTTGTGCGATAGCTCCTTGTGAAGGAAGTCGTGCACTTGGCGGAGCAAGTTCTTGCGATGGGCCGCCAGCATGCGATGCTGGAGACGCGTCATCGCGTGGTTGAGAGTGAGTGTCCTACACTTCTTCTTCTTCTTCTCCTTTGATATAGTCGACTGATAGTCAAACTTTTTTGCTGTGTAGCTGAACATAATGCCCTCCTGCGCGACGCTGCTACCATGGAGAAAGCTCTCGCCGCGGCTGTGAAGGGTCGCGATGAAGCAATCGCGGCACGTGATGAGGCACAAAGGCGCGAAGAGGATCTTCATGCTTCCATTGCATCCAGGGAGAAGTTGTTCGAAGAGCAGCTTTTCTTGATTGCCAAAGCCCTCTTAGGTACCTTGTATGGATATCATTGTTGTTCGCTGTTTGTTGTTTTTGCCTGTTGGCATTGATGTTTGATATTCATGTGTTGGTTTGTGTGTAGATGCTAGCGGTTTGAGCTTCGATCCTCAGGCCCTCCACCATGATGATGCTTTGGCGGGTGCGCTTTTGGCAGTCGAGGACCGCAACATCGTCGTTCAAGATACGCTCTCCAAGGCCAAGGGCGTTCTCAGTCGCCTCCGGGAGGAGCTGATGCCCAAGGCTGAGCTAATCGAGAACATGGGCGAGCTGGTGGAGTCTTTCGCGGGGGGTGTTCTCTCCAGTTTCAAGAACTCACTCCGCTCGGCTGGCGCGTCCATGTCGCTTGCCATGGTGCAGGCCCACGGAGTCGAGATTGATCCTGCTGCGGTGTAGAGAGCGATGCCTGTTAGCGCGGATGGCCAGCAGGTAGTCTTCGCTCCTTTCGCGACTGCCTGTGGTAAATATGGGCCGCAGCTGATAAACACGGTCGCGAAGTATTCTGAGGAGCTGCAGCGCGCCAAGAAGGCGGCAAAGGCGGCGGCATTAGGGGCTGGCAGAAAGTCAGTGGCATCTAACACTGCCACGGACTCAATGAAGCCCCCGAAGCCGTCGAAGTCGAAGAAGCCAATCGCTCCTTAGTAGCTTTTTGTAATAGTTAACTAGTTTATGTCCTTTGTTAAGAACATGCCTGCTGGCGAGTGTATCTGCTGATACTTTTGCTAGTCTTAAATGCACTTGAACCTTTTGTCTTTGTGTTGATTTGGTCGTATTCTATCTTGGATTGTGGTAGGGTACATCGAGTGATCCTTTGAGGGAAACTCAGGACTCGCCACCTCTTGATGATACTTTGGCACCGCCGCGCTCCAGGGTAGATGAGCTGTCGCTGCTTTCGCGACTGCGTGACCGCGTGAAGCAGCTGGAGCGTGAGTTGCCCGTGCTCCACGGGAACGCAGATGCATGGAAGTCAAAGGCGGAGAAAGCCGCCGCCCGAGAGCAGTATCTGCTTGGCAAGGTGACGCAGCTGGGCGACCAATTCAAGTGTTAGTTTTGCTTGCTCTTATCTTTCCCTTGTAGTCACTCGCGATTGTGCGCTATACTTATGTTGTTGTTTGCTGCTTCGTGTAGTTGTCAGCGCGCGTCATCCGCAGGATGAGAAGGATAGAATTGCCATTCGTATGCATGATCTTACCCAGGAGCAACTTCAAGAGAGTGGATACTTCTGGGTAGATCATGATCGTGCGATTGCACTGGCGACCCTGCAGGATCACGCGTCGCGAGTGCTGCACTTTCTGAAGAAGTCGCAATCTTGTTTGAAGAACATTTATCGGACGATGTTTCCGTTGGATGTTACTCCGTCGGCCTGCTGGCCCTCCTTGCCAAGTTTCAAGACCTGACCGCGGTTCGCGAGTGCGTGAGGCAACAGTTGGTGGCTGGTGCCAAGGCTGCTCTATCATTGGTGCGACTGCACAGGCCTGACGTAGATGTTGCGGCAATTGCGGCTAGGCCGCCTGCGCCACCAGCAGGGTCTGCCTGGAATATGGTGCCACACTACCAGGCTGTGGATCGCCCAGCAGAAGAGATTGTCGACTTCTTTGAGGAACAAACCAACGTTCTCTTGCTGCAGTAGTAGCTTAGTTTGTATCCTGCACATAAGTGTACCCGTGTTGTAAAGTTCGTATAAATGTTGTATATAATTTATTGTCGGATATGTATAAAGAGCTTTGTTAGCATGAAGTGCGTTGCGCTATGCGAGTCCTTTTCGTTAGCCTGGCCATGATCTTATCTCAGTCCCTTGTAAACCTGTCAGGTGCGTTGCAGCTGGGTTGATGTTGTGTCAAGGGTTTCGATTGATGTGCCCGCTACTCAGGATATCGTGTTTTGGTTCGTAGAATAGATGTATATAGGGTGGCGCAGCCCCCAAGTAGATAAATTGGAAAGATAAAAGAGAACACAGAGTTTTGGGGCACTTAGCTTTATTTATTCGAAGGATAGTGCGAGGTACAATGTGTGGCTAAGTAGCCTTGGCTGAGTAGCCTTATTTGCAATGTAAAAAGTAAGAAGCGACTAGGGGTAGAAGCGTCGCAGCTGTGCGACATTCCAGGGGTTGGAGTATGCGACTCCTGTCTCTAAATCTTGAAGGCGATAGGCGCCACCTGGGATTACTTCTGTAATCACATACGGTCCTTCCCAGGGGGACTCGAGCTTGAGATGCCCCTGTTGCTTCAGTCGCAGGACCAGGTCGCCTTCAACGAAGGATCTGGGGCGTAGCCTCCTACTGTGGTAGTTGCGCAGGTTCTGCTGGTAGATCGTTGATCTTTCCGCGGTGATTTCTCGTGCCTCGTCAAGGAGGTCGACGGAGTCTTCGAGTGCGAGGGATGAATCTTGTTCGCTGTAAGCGACCATGCGCGGCGCCTTGTATCGTACCTCGGCGGGCAGCACTGCCTCGGCTCCGTGCACCATAAAGAATGGGTGTAGCCTGTGGCACTGTTTGTAGTTGTGCGTAGGCTCCAGAGTACGGATTGCAATTCGTCCGGCTAGTAACCCGCGGCTTGTTCGAGTGGCCGGAGGAGTCGCTTCTTGATGCCGCCGCAGACGAGCCCGTTTGCATTTTCCACCTGACCATTGGTCTGTGGATGCGCTACCGAGGCGTAGCTGATGTTGATCCCCAGGTTCTCGCAGAATTCTTGGAACTCTTTGGATGTGAAGTTCGTCCCATTGTCAGTGATGATGTTGTGCGGTACTCTGAAGCGGTAGACGATGGATTCGAAGAACTTGACTGCGCTATGTCCTGATTGGTTGGTAATTGGCATGGCCTCAATCCACTTGGTGAATTTGTCGACTGCGACCAAGAGGTAGACGTAGCCTCCTCGTGAGGACCTTGGGAGTTTGCCAACCATGTCGAGTCCCCATTGCGCGAAGGGCAGGGCCAATGGAATTGGCCGGAGTTCTGCGCCCGGTGCGTGCGGCTTGTCCGCGAATCGTTGGCAAGCGTTGCATTTTTGGACGATGTCCTTAGCATTGCGCATGGCCGTAGGCCAGCAGAATCCAGCTCGTAGAGCTTTGGCGACGAGGGCACGACTGCCGGCGTGGTGCCCGCAGGTCCCCTCATGGATGTCGAGGAGAACAGCTCTTCCATCGGTCGTGGAGATGCATCGCTGGAGTACTCCTGTGATGCTGCGTTTATACAGTTCGCCGTTGATAACAGCGAATGCCTTGGATCGCCGCACGATGTGCCGTGCATCAGTCGGATCGTCCGGGAGCCTTTTGCTGAGGAGGTACGTGATGTACGGCTGCGTCCAGGATTGCTCAATCATCATGACGCTCATTGGTCCCTCGAGTCCTGTGTCCAACTCCAAGTCGTCGAGTGCCATTGACTCATTAGGCGGCATAGCCCCCGAGTCCGTTGCTGCGCTTGTTTTCTTCTCTGCGGCCTTTGGCTTGATGGAGCATTCGCAGATGCGCTCGAGAAATACCCCGGGTGGTATGGGGGCACAGGTAGAGCCTATGTTGGCGAAAAGGCCCGCCTTTTGCTTTCGCGACCTACGTGCCGCAGCTCGCAACCGTCGAAGTCTCCTTTGAGTGTGTCGTAGAGGTCACGATATGCGATCATGTTGTCGTTCAGTGCGTCGCACTCATGCATTGTTTGGTTGACGACCAACTTGGAGTCGCCATATATGATGAGCCTCTTGGCGCCGCAGGCTTTTTCCATCCTCATCCCATGCAACAGGGCCTCGTATTCAGCCTCGTTGTTAGAGGCTGTGAACTGCATTCGTAGGATATACTTCAGTTTGTCCCCTTAAGGTGATGTCAGTATGACACCTGCGCCTGCCCCGTCCTTCCGTTTGGACCCATCGAAGTGCATTGTCTAGAGGTAGGACATATCTGGTTTGTCTAGGAGCTGGTTCTCCATCCAGTGCACGAGGAAGTCAAGGAGGACTTGCGACTTGATTGCGTCGCGCTTTTCGTATGTGATGTCTCGTGGAGACAGTTCTATTCCCCAAAGCACGACTCGTCCCGTGGCGTCGGGGTTATTGAGGATATGTCCCAATGGGGCGTCGTTGACCACCACGATTGGGTGTTCCTGGAAGTAATGGCGCAGTCGCCGGGCGGTCATGAAGACACCGTACACCAGTTTCTGGTAGTGCGAGTACCGCTGTTTTGTTGGCGTGAGGACCTCGCTGAGGTAGTATACTGGGCGTTGTACCCCGTGGACCTTGTTTTCCTCGGCTCGCTCAACGACAAGTACTGTGCTGACCACCTGGTTGGTGGCGGACATATATAGCAACAGTGGCTCCCTTTCTCGTGGTGTCACCAGTACTGGCGAAGTGGATAGCAGGCGCTTGAGGTCTTCGAATGCTTCTTGCACTTCATTTGTCCACTCGAATTTTTCAGCTTTGTGGAGGAGTTGGTAGAAGGGTAGTGCCTTTTCACCCATCCGACTGATGAATCGACTGAGGGCCGCGATTCGCCCAGCCAGCTGCTGGACGCCCCTTTTGTTTTTCGGCTTCTCCATGGCCAGTATGGCTTTTATTTTCTTTGGGTTTGCCTCGATTCCCCTCACGGAGATGAGGTACCCGAGTAGTTGCCCAGATGGTACGCCGAAGGCGCATTTGTCCGGATTGAGCTTGATCCGGTAGCGGTCGAGGTTGGCGAAGGTTTCGCGCAAATCGTCGATTAGGGAGGCTTCCTCCTTGGTCTTGATTACTATGTCATCGACATAGACTTGAATGTTGGGACCCAGTTGTTCCTTGAGACAAGCCTGCATGCACCGCAGGTAGGTGGCTCCCACGTTCTTTAGCCCGAAGGGCATTGTGTTGTAGCAGAACACACCAAAGGGTGTTGTAAACGCTGTTTTCTCTTGGTCTTCCTCCTTCATTCGAATGTGATTGTAGCCTGAGTAGGCGTCGAGGAAGCAGAGGCGCTCGCATCCCACGGTGGAGCCGATGATCTGGTCGATGCGTGGCAACGAGAAGTGATCCTTTGGGCAGTGCTTATTCAGAGAGGTGAAGTCCACGCACATCTACAGGATATCCGTGTCCTTTTTTGGTACCAGCACCGTGTTGGCGAGCCAAGTGCTTTCCTTGATCTCGCGTATGAATTTGGCGTCGAGGAGTCTGTTGATCTCCATTCCAACTGCTTGCGCTCGTGGCTCAGACAATCGCCGAATTGTTTGCTTGACTAGCCTTGCGTTGGGGTTGACGTTGAGTGCGTGCTCGGCGAATTCCCTGGGAACTCCTAGCATGTCCGCAGGACACCAGGCGAAAATTTCCCAGTGCTCATGGAGGAATTCGACTAGCGCGAGTTCCTATGCGGGACTCAAGTTGTTGGCGATGAGGGCCGTCTTGGCGGGATCCAATGGGTGGACCTGCACTTTCTTTGTGTGCACCGACGAGTCGAAGGATAGATCGGGTGAGCTTGGCCGGCTCAGGGGGGCAGACTGTTGTATGTCGACTCTTTTAGCCTTGCAAGTTCTTCCTGCATTCCGAAGTACTGGGAAATTCTATTGAATTCCCTGTCGCAACTGTCGGATCTCTCGAAGCTCCCGTTGATTGTGATGACGCCATTGGGACCTGGCATTTTCATCTGTAGGTAGGCGTAGTGTGGCACTGCCATGAACCTAGCAAACGCGACATGTCCGAGGATGCAGTGGTACTGTGAGGGCCAGTCGACGACCTCAAAGTCGATGCGCTCGCGCCGGAAGTTCTTCGGCGTGCCGAAGATGACGTCGAGGTTGATTTTTCCCAGGGGGTATACGCCTTTCCCTGGGACAATACCGTGGAATATTGTGTCCGAGACCTCTAGGCAAGTTAGAGGGATCCTCATTTCTCGCAAGGTATTCGTGAATATAAGGTTAATGCCGCTCCCGCCATCCATGAAGACGCGGCTCATGTCGAAACCTCCGATTTGCGCCTCGAGTACGAGGGGGCAATGGCCTGGACGAGGTACCTGAGGCGGATGGTCGCGTTTGTCGAAGGTGATGCATGACTCGCTTCCACTGAGGTACTCAGTGGTAGTTGGTGGCGAGTGTGTGGCCAAGTTGACTTGGCGAGTGATGTCCTTCTGCACCCGATTGGAGGGGCGTCCCTTTTGGATCATCATGGTGCCCATGGCTCGTGGGTATGGTTCGCCTCCGTGGTGCTGGTCCGGTGCAGCTGCATTAGGGGGTGGCCCAGGTGGTGGTGGCGAAGCGCCATGTGCCACGGCGCCTGGAGCGGCTTCATAGCCTCTTTCGACTGCATTGCGGTTCATCTGAACCAATCCCTCATGTAGCTTGAGGAACTCGCGGCAGTCCTTGAGGAGGTGGCTGGACTTCTTATTGCCATCATGCTTGCCAATGTAGAAGTGCACCGTACATGGCCCAGACAGTTTGTCCTCAATGGAGGTCGCGGGTGCCTCGTCGCGAGTGCGACGTTGCCACACTTGCGTGGTTTTCCCGTAGTCGCGGTATCCGCCGCTACGGTATCCGCTGTTGCGGTTATCGTCGCGTATTTCGGCGTAGCCGGCCGCGACCATGTTGACGTCGTCGCGGTAATCATAGATGCGCATGCGACGCTTGCCTCGGCGATCGCGTCTGCGCTTGAGTTCTGCCTCTTCCTTGGAGTGAACGCGATTCTTCACCGAATCTTCACCATCGGCCCACCGATTCGCGATCTCCATCAGGTGGTCGATGGTCTTGGGTTTTGAGCGGCCTAGCTCCTCCCCGAGTTCTAGGCGGCGGACGCCGCCGTTGAATGCGTCAATCGCGCGACCCTCCGAGATGTTTTCTGCGGAGTTCTTGATGATGGACCATCTTTGGATGTAGGAGCGCAGCGATTCGCCAGATCTTTGCTGGCAGCATCTCAGCTCTTTGATTGATGCAGGCCACTTGTATGTGCCCTTAAAGTTACGCACGAAGCTGTAAAGCAGCTCATCCCAACTGCGAATGGATCCGCGTGGGAGGTTGTTGAGCCATGTCGGCGGCGCTTTGCAGTGTAGTCGCAAGCATTGCATGGCCGTGTTTCGACTGCCTCCGTGGAGCCTGACGGAGGAGATGTGGTCCTCCAGCCAGATTTTTGGGTCCTGTAGGCCGTCGAACTTCGGGTTCTCTGACGGGAGTTTAAACCCCTTTGGCATTCGCTTCTGCCTGATGGACCTACTGAAGCATCTGGATGTAGAGCTCCACGTCTTCCTCTTCTGAGTCAGTCGACCGAGCACGTCGTGCCCTTGATTTGTCGATCTTGCGCTACGTGATGTCATCACGCGCGTCGTAGTCGTGGTCGTCAATGCCGTGTGAGCGGCGTCGATATAAGTCGTGGATCGCTATCACTGGATGAGGGCGAGGAGTAACGCTTTGCTAGCGCTTTGCCCTTCTTTGGTTCTGGTGTTGGCTCCTTGTCGAGGGCGGCCTCGATTAATCCCAAGACCGCGATCGTGGATCGGTGCATGGCGGCTCGGGGATGTCCAGCCAGTGGTTGGTTGTTGAGGAGGTACATGGTGGCCGCTGTCACCGCATCCTGCGGCGTCTTGGGGACCACGTTGCCCCTGGTGTCGACTGTCATAGAGCCGAAGTCGAGGACCTTTGTGGCTTCTATGCGTTCTTTCTTAGTGAGATGGGCCATCCGAGATTGCCTCTTCTTGGCGAGGTGCTCATTGCCCTTTGAGGAGGATCCTCCGTAGGAGGAGAGCCCAGCACGACGAAGGCTTGACTCGTCTACCGCCTTTTTGCGCGCCTCGAGTTGCACGATTGTTTGTACTTGGCACTTGAATTCTTCCTTCAGGAGCCAATGGTAGCCCATTAGCAGTTCTTGCGAAGATCCGAAGGGTAGAGGAGTGCCTCGTAGGGCCTCGCGACAGCGAGCCCATTCTTGCTCGTTGATCCTGATCACGACGCGTTCGCCAGTTTGCTCGTTTATTATGGTTGGAGGTTCGACTTCTCCTCCGTTGTTGGCGTTGGTGCAATCGCCACCGTTACCGCCGTTGCCGCCGTTAGGCGGGTCGGTTCCGTTGCCACAATTACCACTGTTGTCACGGTTGGCAGAGGTATCGCCTGCGTTGATGACGGCACACATGAAGTGATTGGGGAAGCTGCTGCTTCCACAACTCTCAGATCTAGAACCATAGGTCCCATCTTCAGTGGCCAGATCGCTCAGATCGTAGTCGCGACTGCTGTCGCTGACCGTGTTCTCGACTGTTGTCGGGGCGTTGAGCTCACTAAGGGTGTCGATCGATGGAGGGAACCATGATGCTGGGGAAATCGACGGTGCCGTCGGCTGATCAGGCATGCGAAGCGTGCCCATCTGACCGACTTGGGTTGATTCCCTATCGCCCATTCTCGAAGGCAAGGTAGTGGCGGCGTGTGGATGGTGAAGTCGAACGCGCCGAAGAGCTGGCGGATCTCCGCTGTTGCGGAGTTGTAGATCGAGGTTGATGGGGCCGAAGAAGCCGCAACATCAGCACTCCCAATTCCCACAGACGGCACCAATTGACGAGGTTTTAACTCATCAATGCCCATTGTTATGGACTTGGGTATTGGAGAAGGAGGGAGCACTGGAGACATCTATCGGCTAGCAAACAAGCACACAGGGGACAAAGATTTATCCAGGTTCAGGCCTCGTAGAGGTCCCTACTCCTGCTTGTCTGCTCGTGAAATTATCGAAGGAATCGAAGATTACAGTGGTGCACAGATGCAATCTGGCGAGGGTTGTGGAAACTAGGGTTGCGTGTGTCCTCCTCGCCGCCCCCCTCCTAACCTTTATATAGGTAGGCTAGGTCCCGGGTAGCAGGTCGAGTCGGTTACAAGTTAGGGTTTTCCCCTTCAAACTTTCTTTCTTTAGCTTCTTCTTGTTCTTCAAGCAATCGAGAGTCCGTAGGTTACTCGAGTCCTTCATTTGGGCCTTGGCGACACCGTGGGCCTTTACGTATTTAGACCGTATATACCAAGCTCGAGTACCTGTAGGGTATACCCATGTCACCACTTCTTTCTGCTTCAGGGATATGTTGCAGTTGAGATGTTGCCCTTCTTGGTGGTGCTCCTCATGTTACGCTCCCTGATCCTCGAGTAGAGCTTAACTCTGCCCGTCGTAAGATGGATTCGTCGGCTAATATTTTTCTTTCGTCGACTTGCCTCTGCATCCTAAGTAGGTCTCTCTTTTTGTGGTGAAGCAGATACTGATATGCTAATAGATCCTCATGCGAAGCATCCGCTGTCATCAAAACTGCTCCCGAAATTGCTTCCCTTGCTTTTTGCCATCCCGATGCTGGTAGCCGAAGTCTTTGCCTCTCTCCTCCGTGCGGTTCTCTGCCTCTACCTTGGACTATGTGATTATCTGTTGTTTCTCCTCCGTTTCTATGATCTCCTTCATTGTCATGGTTTCCTGCATTGTCATCTGATAAAATATCATCGGGGTTGAGGATAGGATTACCATTAGAGTCGTGTGGTGTTGAGGAATCCCCGTTGATCATGCACAGTTGATGGCGTGTTATGCGTGGGACGATAGCGTCATCTTCTGCTTCAAAGGATGTGCTGACAGTATTCCGAGATTGTAGTTCTGGATAGATCTTCACCATCCTTTCTTCAAAGTCGAAGTTTTTGCTGTTTTCTTCGGGTTTAGAGTTTGTCGGGTTCGTTTCGCGTGGTGGGGTTGGCTGTGGGCCTGACCCGAGGGAGAGATTACCATGAAAGCCATCAAGGTCCCCCAGATCCATCTCGATTTGCTCGCCTTCTTTGCCTGCTTCGATCTGTGTTGTGACATCCGTAGAGGATCCGACGAAAGATGCCGGTACCGCCGTAGGTGCAGTTTTTTCCACCTACAGTTCTGATGTGATCATGGCCGAAGGGTGCGATTCTTGTGGGTCATCTACTTGGAAGTGGAAACTTCTGATGATTAGATCGGATCCGCCGTTGAAATCAGCGGGTACCAATACAGGGGTGGGTGGGTGTAGATCTGCTTTTGTTGGGTTGATGCTTGGTGGAGAGCGGTCCACCGAATACTTGGTTCCAGCGTTCAGGTTTCTCACAGACGACGCCAATTGACGAGGTTTAACCTCGGCAATGTCCATGGTGAAGGACTTGGGGTTTCACAAAAAAAAAGAACACTGGGAATTTCGTCGGATGTCAGGAAAACAATAGAGTCAAAGTCGCCTGAATATGGAGTAATCGCACTATTACAAGTTGCCTTCTAGATTTCGGTACCCTCGCTTGGGCTTCTCCCATCCTATACATAATAGACTAGGTCTCAAAGCTGTATGCGGATAGGTTTCATATATGCGTAATTACAATACCAACACAATGTCGGTTCATAGTCTCTTTCCTAATACAATCAAAGTCTTTGTCGGTTGCTTCCTTGGGCTACCATCTGAAATTTTCATGGGCCGTAAGCCTTTTACCCAGTATAGGGCAGCAAATCATAAGCATCGAGTAACCGTAGCTCTGTTAGATGGTATATGGAAACCCTCCTAAAAATAAAATAAATTGGCTCAAAATCATTGTTCCAAGTGCTCTGAAAGTTTGGGGACTCACACTTTTGGCTAGTTTAATGGCTATAAAGAATATTTCTTCTGTTTTAGATCATTTTCTATCAATGATGATTTAGAAATTTGTTTATGAGAGGACATGTGGCTTGAAAATGCTACTCTTTGAAAACAATATTCAACTCCGTACAACATTGTTTCACAAGCGTGATACTATTGTCACACTTTTATAACCTTTTCCTCCAAATGTGACGTTCAGAATAGACTTAATTGGTCTCAGACTTGCATCGTGGAATTTTTGTCTCAATGTCTAGCCATAGTGCAATTTTCAAATGGAGCCGATGGGTAGTGGAAAGTTCTCCATAGATTCCATGTATAGAGTTCTGGTCCAACCATATGTGCTGGTTCATAATAACAAAAAAAGTCTGAAAGACGAAGTTACCACTTTACTCCGATTGGTTCCTTCATCGAGAAGTTATTCTTACAAAAGACAACCTTGTCAAAAGAAATTGTCATGCAGTACAAAATGTGTTTTTATCATCATGACGAGACAATTAAATATGTATTCTTTCAATACAAATTTGCTCGTTTTATATGACCAGTCATCCAAATATCTTCTGGATTGTATCCTCCATAACATATTTGAGAATTGGCTACATGAGAATGAAAATAGGTTTAGAATTTTGATTAGGGTGAGAGTGCTTGCTGTTATTTGATCGCTTTGCCTATGTAAAAATAATAAGATTTTTAATGATAAAAGTTTTGATCTTACGCAGGTTATCTATCAGTGCACCAATATGCGTCATTCACGATCATCTCTATATCGTGTGGAGTACTACGACATGTTTATAAAGGTTCATTCATGCTTGTAGGACACAACGAAAGATACAACATGATCTTCAGGTTGGTCCTCCATCACCATAGAGTTATGCAGTTTCCATCTAATTACATGTATCTCGCCTTTTTATGTATCTTCATTTGAGTTTGGAATTCCGACGGCCGTATCTTAGTTATGCAGAAGCCAGACGTAATTGCTGAATCTTTTAAGTAATAAAGTGTATATTATCAAAAAGGATATAAAATCTACAATGGTAGAATCCTTGAATTGTGGATCCCTGGTGTTGGCAGTGACGAACACGATCTTCCCACGCGCTGGAGGCCCCGACCCGGGAGGGTGCATATGGCGGTGGTGTGGCTCGGCTTGTCTTGGTCCGGTGGCGGTGCAGATGACCCCGGGTGGACACGAGGCGGCGATGCTGCCTGCTCGGCCCAGATCAAGGCCTGTTTGGGCCCCATCTGGGTCAGGTCGGGCAGGTGGTGGCATGGGCTGTTGCGCGTCATGGAGAGGATTCCTAGGCGTTGGCGGTACTGTTGCGCGCCTACTACAGCGTAGCGGCGGGGGCTTTGTGGCCCCAATCTGGGCCTGGCTAGGCCCACGGGCCTGGTATGCCCTTGCTGCCGCGTCCGGTCGGTTACGACGAAAGCAGTGAGGTTTGTTCCCTCCGGCGCCACGACGATGCTATCGCCCGCGAGTCCTGATCCGCTACTTGGTCTTCGTCTCTTAGGCCTCATGTCGATGTCCACGGTGAGACGACGTTGGTGGTGTCAAGATCGTGGTGGCGCGAGTTGGTCGGCGGCATGGATGGGTGGAAGCCTACCGGGCGTTCTGGGTAGAGGTCGTTTAGGGTCGGAAGAAATCCCAGTCAGTCTTCCGACACCGACGGGGTGACGGCTATGGGTATCGCCTCTTCCTCTTGAGGGTGTCGGGTGTACCATTTTCCCTCACACCTCCGCGTATGGGGGAAACACTAGGACAAGTCCGAACAGCAGCGTCGTCAACGTCGTAGACCTTCTTGAAGGTGTTGCTTGATACGCCGCGTTCCGTAGGTTAGATTTGCGGCGGGAATTCGCCGGAGGGCATAGCGATGGCGAGCCATCTTTGTTTAGTCGGCCTGCCTTGGCTGGCATTGTTTTTTTTTTTTTTTCTCCGTTTAGACTACTGTGTGCTGAGGTCTCAGCAGTTGTATCGTTGTATCGGATGATGACTATATTAATATAGTGAGGGAAAGACTGTTTCGAGTAGAATCCTTGAACTAGGTAAAGTCTCTCACTTTCTCTGTAACTTTCGCCGATACCTTTGAGGAAGTAGGCTTTCCTAGTCAATGTGGGGGAAAAGGGCGAGGAAAGACGCAATTCAACGATCTCCTGCCGACACCGAGGGGAAAGGTGTAGAGGTCGATCTTATCGTGGAACTGAGCCAATGCAAAACCCCATGGTCCACCACCCCTGCGCCTGCGCGTGGGCGCGCGTGGGTCTAAACCCCGACGTGTCCACCAGAGGTCCATCGTCGTACTAATTCGCTCTATATGGGTCTTTGAGCTGCGGTCGGGTACGAGAGAATTCAGAACAAGGGGAGCATCGCGAATGAATGCCTTCAGTAGCTGCGATCCACTGGCAGGGGCTCAATGCCATGATGGAAGAAGTGTCAAACACGGACGAACGAAAAGGTAAAATCATGCGCGTGCGTGCGCCTCCGGTGGTAGTATTGCTACGACGGCAGTGGATCTGCGCGGCCACACGCACGCGTATACGCGTCTGCCATTGGTGCACACGCCTCCATAGTCCATCCATGTTTGCTCAGCCAGAGCGGCTAAAAGTTTCTGATAAAAAATGAGAGAAAATAGAACACACGTAAAGCGCTGAGATGGTTAATCATATTGCTAAGATTTGGATGACAGTACGTTCTATGTAAAATACTAAGTTGACAACGGTAGCTCCATTCCGCACGTGGTGATATGACTAGCGATTAGTACTGCCAAAGTTGAGGCCGGGACCCATGGACCATCGTAATGACCTCACCCGCACTACAACCATATAGGCTGGCTGGCAGTCATTTTGTCGTTCAGGTCGTGCTTCCTCCGATAATTTCCACACGAGTGATCCCTCTCGTCTGCCTTGCCTTGTGCATCGTTGCGTCAACTTGGCGAAAAATCTCTCCTTTTCATTTTTCTACTTGTAATTACATCGCCATCACTCGATAAGAGAAAGTACATTTATCTGTTCTGCATAGGAAAATGTCAGTCACAAAAAGTTAGCGCGTCACGATTATGGATGCAGAACTCGTTAGGTAAAGGGGTCCAAAAGCGAGCACGGTGAAACTAGAACTTCAGTGGGTCCAACACTATCTTGACCTCACAAGTCTTTGGCTTTGCGGTAACATGGAGAGCTTGAATTGCAAGCATCCAACTGCCAGTGCTGCCTGCTGCGTAGTGACTAGCCAGCGTCTACTTGTTCCACTGGCGCCACAACAGCAAGTGTTCCAGTGGTAGTGTAACATCATGCTGTTTATAGTCACCCTCCTGGTTTGGATTTCATATCGTACTAGTTTGGATTTCATCATCCTGGAAAGATTCTGTTTCCAGTCACCCGCCTGGATATTTTCACAATGTGGCTATTGCACACTAGAGCAACTTGTGACTTGTTGCTCACTACCAGAGAAAGGGACATGTGCAACTGTAACTAGTGGAGGAAAGGCATTACCGGATTCATAGAGCGGGAAAAGCACCAGCTTCGAACTGCTTCCTCTTCTTTTCCTCGAGTCGTCAAGTGGCACGGACAGTCTGCAACCGAGGCCAGCCACAAATTTGGAGCTCAGGATTTCACAATTATCTTGCAGATATAGCGTCAATGCGTCGTACTGTACAATTTTCGTGGTAAGCTCCCCTGTACAAACACGAGAGAGAAAAAAAACACTACTATAGCAGGTTCCCATTGGCATGCACTTGTATCGTGTTCACGGAGTTTCATTTCATCACCAGTACCCCGCGGCCCAGACATTGATGGCTATTGCAAGAGATAAGGCTGCATGATTGCTTCTCACCTGCCAAATCATCAAGAAACAGGCTACTGCTGGCAGTGCCAGTACTACCGTTCAGATATAGGGTCAAATCGAGCAAAACAGAGGAAGGTGACACAGAATGGCAACCCGCATAGTGTCTTCCTGGATCTTAACTCAGCGGGGTCCGCTTCAACCGGTGAGTCATCTGAAACAGTTCAACCGACTGTTTACCATCATACGCTCCGTCCTGAGATGGTCGACGCCTATGAACACTACGTCGGAAGAATGTTCGCATTCACAATTTGATATGACATCGTACTTGTCAATGTCTAATGTATTTATGCAACAACGCCGTACAAAACCGTTTATTTTACCACACGTTTATGTGCTTTTCTTTTTTTAGAAATAGTCATAGTCATCCATACTATTCTATACTAATATAGAGTCTAAGCGGGTTTGAGTCTCCTCACCCGTTACGAGTTGTCTAAGCGGGTTTCTTCTCCCCTTTAGCTTAGTTTTTGTTTCACTATTTTAATATTTACTTTTGCAAAATTTTACCGATCTATTAATAACCATCAATAACAGTACAAAGAGTCACAAAAGTAGTAAAATTACAAATAGATCATTGGATCACCTAGTGACGACTACAAGCACAAGCACGGGCCGAAGGCACGCCGCTGTTCTCGCCCCTCCATCACTAGAGCACGGCAAACCTTGTCGTAGTAGTCAGACGGAAAGTCGTTATGCTAAGATCCCAAAAAACCAGCGCACCAGAGCAGCAACCGTCGCCGAATATGACAATTGTAGATTGAAAGAGACTGACCTCGAACCTGAAAGAAGACCAAAAACGATCAGATTCCAAGAGATCCGTCGAACATATGAGTCCGCACGCCCTCCGTCGATGCTAGACGCACTACCGGAGCGAGAATAGGACGACGAAGGTCTTATTCTGACTTCACCATTTTAATATTAATGCAGGGACGGCTATTTGACTACCATGTGAAGTAATTTTACAACCATTCTTTTTCTTCATAACTTTACTTTTTTTATCACGTAAGTTTTGCATTACCCTGTAAGTTAAAAAGAGCATAAAAATAAATATAGACATACCGTAAACTTTTTTGTATGCAATTTACAAAAGTAGGATGTAAAATAAATAAATTGTTTGTGGTTTTTTTCAGTTGTTATGACTCATATTGTGTTTCTTCTATCAATTTTTGTCGATTGTTATTATAAATGTAATTATGTGTATTATGAACATTAATTCTGACGAAACGCCATAAAAAATATGTGTGCAAAATAACATATTATACGCTCCATGTGCTGAATAGGATTACTATTTTATTGCATTTTATGATAGCAAAATACATTTAGCGTTTCCAATAGCAGTATGTTAAGAGTCCACCAATGCCGAGATCCACGGGGAGTACAAACCCAAATTATTATGAAATAAAAAGAAAAAAGAAAATGTCATTATAAAAATTGGCATGTGCTCCAAACATCGGTACTCGATAAGGCAATAATGATTTTGTATTTTATTTACCGCATTTGGCAATACCAAAGTTATGAGATCAATGGTCCTCCAAACTCCAAAACAACGGCTCCAAGAAGGGAGTCACAAATGTACGACGTTGTTTATTTTATCAGGATCTTGGTATATGTGGAGTTTTATTATCGGGATCTCCTCTCTTCGTTTTCTCTCGATCCTGGATGACATGGTGGCTCGTGTGTCCGAGCCATCTACCGCCTTCACAAAATTTGACATGTTTGAAGTGTTGGATTTGAACATGCCCCATCTAAGCGCGATGACGCTATGGATACGGGTCAAAAAAATCTTCCGCAACAAAAAGGGGTACGTTGCTAGATGTCGGTCGATGATGTGAAGACCTCTAAGGACACAACCAAACCTCATTATTGACAAAGGTTTCTTTGGCAACGGTTTTCGTCTTCTGTATGTTTCCTTGAGGTGGAATTCATCCGTTTTGCTTTCACTCGTTTGCATGAGATTTTTTTTCGTGTGTCCATACGAGAAATATATATTTCATATCACATTAAAATGATGACAACAGAAGCGTAAAAAATGCAACACTTCATATTGATCCTCATAACATCATAATGTTATATCACATATTACAATGTGATGTCAACAGTAAGCACATCACGACTTTTTCTTCCTTTTCACCAATCCCCGCGAGCGCGTCTCTTCTCAACTTTTGGTAGAAGGATATATATATACACGGAGAAAGTTGTTATCGATAGAAACGCCAACACTAAAAAACATAAACAAATTGAATGTCACCTAAATAGACTCCCATTTTTACATGAGTTCTCACTTAGTCACAAGACCATTTAATCTAAACAGAATGATGTAATAGGTAAAATCTAAACATAAACATTACAACAAAACTAAATAGAATTATATAAACACAACACCCACGATAAATAGACTCATGTTTTCAAATGACTTCTAACTAATTGATAAGAACAATAAATTGAACTCCCTCCGACCCATATTAGTTGACTCAAGTTTATCTAAATTCATATGTATCTAGTTAAGTATCTAGTCTAGATGCATCCGTATCTAGACAAAATTGAGTCAACTAATATGGGTCGGAGGGAGTACAAAATTTATATATGGTAAACCACATAAAATACTTAATCTAAACAGAATTATATAAACCTAAATAGGACAGCCACAATCCAAATCAGAGTATCTCACATAACATTCACAATAGCCAAAATAAAAGCAGCACAATAACCTAAATGGCCGGTCACACAAAGAGTAATCTTTGATGGGTAAACATAACCTAAATAATAAAAACAGCTAGACAACTCCTAGTTCATTGTCACGGTGGACAATCATAGAAAGATTTATACCTTTGCATCAGGGACAGTTCCTTGTCGTCGTCCTCTAGATTGAGGCACCATGGGATGGAGGAAATCCGACACCAGCCGGATGCAACCACAGCTGGATGCGCCCAACACCGACCATATGCAACAACAACCGACATGTTTCTTCTTCGATGTCACCTCTATGGGGATCTCCTACCCGGCTTAACCAGATATGGACGAAGAGGTGACGAACACCATGCCTTGGGCATATCTGGACGAAGAGGAGGGGCATGTGGACAAGGAGCCGTCGTGTCTTGACCAGATCTAGATGAAGAGGGGAGAAGGACGGGCAGTCACCGTGCTTTGACACGACGGATGCGCTCTCTCTAGTTGGGAGAGGACACGAGAGACACCTAGCTAGGCCACCTAGAGCGTTGACGCTCCAAGATGTGTGGGGGGGGGGATGGAGAGTGAGGGAGGGGTACAGTCTCTCTTAGGGTTAAGAGACATTATACAGAGGGAACATAAAACATCGGCAAAATGCCATTTAAAGAACCGTTTTTATAGAGACCATTTTGGTAACAACCGTCATAGGATAACCGTTGAGAATATATTGGTGACGGGGAGTAAAGTTTATGTGTGGCCTACAATGTGCGGCCCGTGGGAGTTCTTCCATGACGGGGCATGCCCAATTTCGTTTATCCATGGAACATGTCGCTGTCGTTTACGATGGGGGTATCTTGCGTTACTCTATACTAGTGAATATCTTTTTCTCTCATGAAGCCTTCGATAACTAAGTTTCCAAAATAGAAGTAGTGTCAGACTTCATTTTCTACGCAATTATAGGGCTGGATGCAATTAACAAAGACAGGTCCTATTCGTAAATAGCAAACAACCGAAATTTCTCCAATAATAGTGGTAAATGAAAAACAATTACATGGCCAAAATTTAGGTTAGATTAATATGAACTCTTTGAGAAAATGGAGGCATAAAGAAAGCATCACTGAGATTGGCCATTGATTAACAAGCATGCTATTCCAATCCAAGAATGATGAGAGGGGATAAAGAGAGCAAGAAAGAGAGAGAGAGGACGTCGAGCATGCTCGTGTGCCTAATCGAGTAAATGCGAACAAAGAGTGTAATATAAAATTTTCACATGTACTCCCTATGTTTTTAATTACTTCACATTCTAGGTTTTGTTGAAGTCAAATTTTATCAACTTTGACCAAAAATATAAAGCATTCTAGGTTTTGTTCAAGTCAAAATTTATCAACTTTGACCAAAAATATAAGAAAAATTGACATTCATGATACAAAATGCATATATTATGAAAATATACTTACGATGATTCCAATACTATAGGGTTTACATTGTAGCATTTTTATTCTTCCCCAAATATTTAGTCAAACTTCAAACTTTTTGACTTTAACTAAATCTGGAACGCAATCTAATTGTGGAAGAGAGTATGGGTGACTTCTTTTGGGCTTCTGCTTATGCATAAGTCTGCTTATAGATTCCGGTGGGGAGAAACTGTGGTGGGCAGAAGCTTGTAGAAACTCTCGAGAGACTTCTTTTGAGCTTATGCTATTTTGGCTTATTTGTTGCGATGAGTTGTGAGATGTCTGTTATGCCCCTAGACTTGATCTAGCCACTTAATGAAACGAGATATACTAGTTATAAGTAGAAATAGAGCTAGAAATAAAATAAAAAACATGGTGTTGTAGTATAATTCAGGACATGCCAAAAAATGTCATACGATTTTGAAATTACAATAAAATAACATCTCAAGCTACTATTTCTTCAGCGATGCTCTGTCGTAGTGCACCCATGACGTTGTCAGATGAAGAGGGAGCGGTTCCACCAATATACGATGCGCTATCCTCGTGAATATAGGGGCCTCGCTCAAAGTTATAGAAATGTTGATCATATAGCTTACTATCACGGATGAAGTTATGCAAACATATGCACACGGTGATGATCTTCGTTTGCGTCAGAGGATCATGAAAATGTGGCAATCCTTGCAGAATGCACCACTTCTTCTTCAGAACGCCAAATGCTCTTTCGACAACATTTCGTAGACAGGAATGAAGATGGTTGAATATCTCCATCATGTTTTGTGGAGGTGCTCCTTGGAATTTTGGAACATGGTAGCACTTCTCTTTGAATGGGGCGAGATAATCAATTTTGTCTGGATATCCAGAGTCAACAAGATAGTATTTTTCTGTAAGTAGTAAGCAAAGTAGAACATTAATATATTATATTTATCAGCATATGTTTTGTGTACGTACTACATATGCAAGAAGATTACCAGTAGGAGGGTGCAGATAGTTGGAGAAATGGGGCCGAGCATCAGTCCATACACGATTATCATCAACAGATCCAGGCCATCCAGCAACAGCAAATGTGAACCTTATGTCAAAATCACATATTGCCAACATATTCTGACTTGTATAACCTTTTCTATTGTTATATTTTTGCCTGTCTTGCTCAGCAACTATCACAGGAATGTGTGTTCCATCAATTGCTCCAATGACATCTTTGAAATGGGGCCAGAATCTAGGTTTTCTAAGTTTATCATGAACTTGGGTGAAAGTAGGATCATTAGGTCTGATATAATCACCCGCCATATGGTCTACACAGTCTAAAACATGATGAAACTTGTTGCTCATGGTAGAAACACTATGCTCAAAACGATCTACAGCTTGACTATTGGACACAGGTCCACCCAACATCCATAGAAATAGAGCTAGTGATTCCACATTCGACATCTGAGCGGTGGATAGGAGGCCATAGTCAGCAACTAGAATGGCATGCAGCATTTTAAAGACTGACCTCCTCGTTCTAAAAGCCTTGTAGAATGGCATGCAGCGTTTTAACAAAGTTCATTACAAATACAAGTTGCAAACACTACTTCTTGGTATGATGCTCCCATGTCATTTAATCCATTCTATTCTCTGGGCAAGCGTTGCATCCTCCACAAAACAAGCAAACATTTCACGATACTCCCGTAAAATGAAAAGTTGTGTCGCATAGAAATACTCCAAACTCCCAGGCTTAGTTCCATCCTCATATACTAAGGCAACCAACCGCCTAATCTCATCCCTAGACTTACTCTTGTTCGGAGATGTCACCAAATTCTTACTCTTGTCTTCCTCCATCATCCTAATCCTCTCTTTGTCTTTCTCCCTCTTTTCCATGAGCTCCATCATACGGTCCAACCTAGAGGCACTGGTAGTTGTAGCACTCATCTTTGACGTGGCTATGTGAGTAGGTGAGTAGGGGCATCCTCTCTTGTTCTTGCCATGTGCACACACAGGTGTAACAAGAGGGTTGTAAGCTTCAGCTTCAGAACCTGAACCTTCAACATCCACTTCCATGTCCACTTGAGCCTGAGAAGATGGAGGCACCCTAGCAGCCACATTGGTCACAACATTCTTGTCAAACAGTATCTTCTGGTCCTCCTCATCCTGCAATGGAGCTATCCGAAACTTCGCAGCCTCCGAACACATCTACATATCACAAAATTCTATTGGAACAACAACAATTGCCAAACATATGAATAGAACAACAGCAATTGCCAACCATGTTATCATTATATGTATCTCATGTGCCCACCAATCGTCGCTAGAATCAATGGTATGAGTGACAGGATCTACACCCAAATCGGATGCATGTTGGAGCAAACCCTTCCAAACAGTGTAATCCTTCTTGAGTGTTTTCCACCTATTTTTCATTTGTTTTTGGTTATAGTTTCTCTTCGTGTGCTCGTTGAACTTCGTAACCAAATTTGTGTAACCATGTTTGGTCAAAACTTGCACCGGACGATTGTTTGCATTAATCTCTTCGATGCACACATCAAGAAATACACGATGCGCTACAACATCCCAACTAGCTTTCACCTATTTTGGCTTAACAATCTAGATGCACAAGAAACAAATTGTGTTTCAGGTCTCGCCCTAAAACATTCCAACAAGCTCCAAAGATATCCTCACACATAGAACATCATCAATATCATGTTTTAAGCACCATCAGTATATCATGTACTAGCAAACATCAACAACTAGCATCTCACACCGAGCATGTACTAGCATCAACAAATAACATCAAACATCTAGCCTCTACTAGCATCTGGCCACATGCATCTCAAGAAAAAATTGGAGAAATCAGGCGGGTACCTTTGGAGCTTCAGAAGTGGACATGGTGCAGCGCCTGGGCAGCGGATGAGCAGACGAGGAGGGCTGGCCGGCCTTGGAGATGATAGCGGGGTCGGGGTAGAGATGGGCCAGGAGTTGGAGGGCGGCGATGGTGGGGATCCGGCTGAGCGTAGGTTGCCTGGGAGCTTCGAGAGGAGAGGGAAACAGGAAGAAATCAGCCTTGGAGGGCGGGATCCGGCCGAGGCTGCCGGGATCCGGCGGTTTGCGGCGTTGGGAGCTCGCTGGTGTGGCTGGGAGGCGGCGCCGCGCGGTCGAGCGTAGTGAGGGGGTCGAGCGGAGCGAGGATAGGCAGGTGCGGGTGGGGAGGAGTCGGGAGTCGGGAGTGGGTTGCTTTTTTTTCGTTTCAATCGTTCGGTAATGGGCGGTGGCATTTGAGCGTAATATGCTACCACGACATGTCTTTTTTTGGAGAACGGTCCGTCATCCGATCGGAGAAGCTCGGGAATCTGCTCTCGACTAGTTTCTCTCCATTGCATGTACGTGGGCTTCTGGAGCGTTTTTCGGTGGGGAGAAACTGGACACTTCTTTTCTGCCTATGTGGTGGGAGGTCTAGAAGTCCGGTTAGAAGCCCAAAAAAATTCACCCTATATTGGTTCTGCTATGGTATGACGAGGCAACGATTGAGCTAGAGAGACATAGGAATTTGCTTCGCGCTGGCTTCCGCTCCATTGTTTTCCTCGCGAGCTGCCGTGGAAATGTTCAATTTTCCTAATCAAGGTTTTAACTGTTGCCTCAGAAAAATGAACACCAAAATATCTCGTAATCAAACGAATTATAGAAAAAGTAATGGCTTAGAAACACACACACACAAAGGGCGAACAATTCAGCATTGACTTACTACAGTAGTATAATATACTTCTACACTTATGCATAAGATCAAGGTCATTGGACTGTCCGTGAAGGCGCTGCACGTCCGTCTACTTAAACCATTTTCAAGTTGACTCTCTACATAGAAATCGAATTGCCATAGTTGACAAGCCATTTTTTATATCCAAAGGCCAACTATACGTGGGTAGTACTGTTCCATGAGTAATGGAACTCCTTAAAAATGCTCGATTTTCCTATGTGTTAACAGTTGCCCCAGAGAAAAGAAGACAGCTGATGCATTCCAAGATTCCCCACCACTGCTTAAGCTCTTAATTAAGGGTCAGATGACGACCGTGCACTAGCTGTGCAGTATCGATCTTACACCCTGTAACTTGTACACACACGATTAATTACCATTCGTGACCGCGGGGCCACACGGGCGTTAGTGGACGGACGGGACCAGCTGGTGCTAGCCGATGCCGCCACGCATGTTGAGCTGCAAGAGAAGCACGATGAGCACGTGCGGCGGCTCGGAGTGGAGGTCACGACGGACGGCCATGGATGGATCCATCGTCCTATCGCGACGTGTACGGGCTGGATCGGTGTCGGCCAGTATATTCCCTCGCATCCCATCGACAGGTGAGCACGGCACGGGTGGTTCACCTGTTCTTTTTCTGATACATATACTTGGACCGAACAGCCAGTAGCCACACTGATACGCACACACCAGCCTGTAACGCCGATTAGTTCGCACACAGTGACAGTGAGCTAGTGTTACCAGCCGGTGGCTCCGCCTGTGTCTTTCAGGCTGAAACGCCTGGCGGTCATTTGGAATATCTTTTGCGTCGTGGACTCGTGGTGTACGTGTATGCAAGGTGCTCCGGTTGAAACTGAAGCAGGATGGAGCCAATTGACCAGCCGTCCGAACAGCCTGTGTGTGTGTGGCTGCAGAAACGGCCGTGCTACTGCTGTCAAATGGGTCGAGAAGACGACGTCGACGACCCTTGCCAAGATAAGGCCAAAGCAAATAGTGAGCGTAATTAATTGGCCATTACTACGCAGCTGTCCATTTCAACCGTATCTGTCCATACGCAGGATCACTAAAGACTGGCTGAAAAAGGGTAAAAACATGTGTCTGACTCTTCGATCAAAGGGGTAAAAAAGAGGTGGGTGGTAAAAATCTGGGATTTTGCTTTTTCTCCTGCTTTTGCACCAAGGCGCTTCTGTTCCCCCCCCCCCGCAAAAAAAAAGGTACTTCTGTTCCGGCCGTGTGAAATCGGCAGGGCCTGTGTATCCTCGCGCGTCCTTTTGCGCAAGGTGAGCGTGCGTGTGACGCCACACGGCCTGGAGATATGGGGCCGGCCAGAGGGGTACCACACGTGGCCCCCGCACATAAGGCAGCACGTGGTTGTGCTTCAACCTCCTCGGGGCGGCGGCTACGGATCCGAAGGCCGTCAAAGTTAACCACATTTGATGGGGCGATTGCTGCCCATTTTGCCCCCCGTAACAGGGGACACTGCTACCGCTGCTGCTGATCCTATGCGGACTGTTTCGCTGCAGCCATCCCATCAAGGTCTTGGTCGGTTAATCCACTTCCCAAGTAGATTGGAGAGTATTAGAGAGGACTTTAATTTAGTAGTTCGGATTTAAACCCTCTCAATACACGTCAAACCTCGTGGATCTGCATGCAACCGAACAAGACCGAGTGGTGTCTATCTTTAAGTAAAACATCAAAATCAAATAAATTTCAACAACCCACAATATGTGCTGCTGTAAATTTTGTTTCTCGTCCAACTTTTGTATCGTCTTTCTTTCGCTCACCTCTCTCGCTCCTCGAGGGTCGCTTTCATCACCCCAGCTCCTCTTCACCACTCCTTCGGTGGCCTTGTCGGTCGAAGAGGGGGGAGGGAGGATGTCGGATCTCTCTTGTAGATAGGCGCAACTCTAGGTCTAGTTACTAGATCATGATGGCGCGCTGTGCCGCGCCCGTCAGTTTTGACAATATGATGGTTGGAATTTGCAAAATTTAGAGCTATGCAACAAAATAATGTAAGAGGTTAATACTTGCTAGTAATGGAAAAAACATTACCAATATTTATAATCATGCAACACTGAAAAAAGTGATTTTCAGATATGCAAACACAGACCATCGCTCAAAAAACAATTTATAAACAGCAGTACCAAATTGTAGTCATGAAAAGCATGCATGAGCAATACTACTATAAGTTATAACTACTGAATTCTTATAAACATAAACAATAGCCAAGATATTTATGAGCATGCCAGGGCAATCCATGGTTTTACCAATTAACTGCTAGACTAAGAGTGTACATTATTACTTTAGAATATTCTAGCATAAGTTCTGAAGCCTATTTCCAATCATGGACCGGTTTATATCATTGAAAAAGACAGTGCCAGAAGCATATTTGTGACATACCCGGACAGCTAGGGCTATAGGCAAGTGAAGGTTGTTAAAAACTGCCTTAGGATCATCTAGGCTAGATCGATTCGGTAGCTGCTTTTGCCTATGCAAGATCTTGTCCAAGATCTAAGAGGAGAGGGAAGAGATCAGTGAGGAAGAGAAACATACCGAGCTAGTGGCCATGGTAGAGGGCGACGGCGTGAGCGTGGGTGAGCGAGGCAGCGTCGGTGGTGCTTCCCGTGGCTAAGCGCAACACCCTAGATCGGAAGGGGTTGTGGTGGGGAGAGCGGCGGCGCGACGAACCTCGTAGTCAGTGCCCCGGTCCCCACCTTTCTTTATATTGCGCTGCCATAGGGGCCCACCAACCTTGACTTGGTTGGGCGCACCCGATCAGGGCGCGAATCGAGGGTCCGTATGAACCGTTGGGTTCATACGTAGAGAGGTCAACCTAACAATCTCCCCCTTGATCTCGACTTTACTTTTCACTTTATACTTTACTTATTTCATCACAAAATGATACCTAGAGCATGTTTCATCGTCTCAGCTCAATTGCCGATAGAATCAGACAGCCACTATATACCTTCATGTTCTGAAACAAATTCTGTTACTTTTGGGCCTCTATGGTCCAGGAATCATAGGCTTGCCGTTAAACCCATGCCGGCTATGTGCTCCTTGAACATATTGGGTGGTAAGCCTTTCGTTAGCGGATCCGCAAGCATATCCTTTGTCCTTATATGCTCGAGACTTATAGTTTGATCGTGGACTTTGTCCTTCACAATATAATACTTTATATCTATAGACTTTGAAGCATTACTCGACTTGTTGTTGTGAGCATAGAATACTGCGGGCTCGTTGTCACAGTACATCTTTAGTGGCCTGCTGATGCAGTCAACCACTTTCAAGTCGGGTAAGAATTTCTTTAACCATAACGTCTGTCCCATGGCCTCATAACATGCTATGAATTCTGCATACATCGTAGATGATGCAACTATCATCGCTTTTGGCGCTTCTCCACGAAATAGCACCTCCTGCGAGAGTAAAGACATACCCTGTCGTGGACTTTCGGTCGTCTTTATCTCCCGCAAAATCTGCATCTGAATACCCTTTTATCTCTAGGGAATCAAATCGTCTATATGTTAGCATGAGGCCTTTTGTGCCTTGCACATAGCGCAAAGCTTTCTTTACCATCTTCCAAAGGTTTCATGCCTGGATTCTCTTGATATCTACCGAGTAATTCGTGATAAATGCTAAGTCGTATGCGAGTGCACACTTGTGCATACCGTAAGCTTCCAACACCAAGCATATGGTAATCGACTTCATTTGATCGATCTCATATTGATTCTTTGGACATTGGGATTTCCCAAAACTGTCGCCCTTGACTATGGGAGAAGGTGTTGAATTACTTGCATGCATATTGTATTTCTTTAAAATCTTTTCACAATACGCTTTCTGTGACAGTCCTAACACTCCATTCTTTCTGTCTCGGTGAATTTCTATGCCCAAAACATAAGATGTTTCACCAAGGTCTTTCATGTCAAAGTTTGATGACAAGAACTTCTTTGTTTCTAGTAGTAGACTAACATCACTGCTAGCAAGCAGAATATCATCCATATATAGAATTAGGAAAATATATTTCCCACTTTTGAATTTTGCATAAATGCAATTGTCCTCAACATTTTCTTTGAATCCAAATCCTTTAATGGTATCATTAAACTGTAAATACCACTGCCTAGAGGCTTGCTTTAACCCATAAATGGATTTCTTTAGGCGGCATCCCATATGTTCCTTCCCCTCCATGAAAAAACCCTTGGGTTGTTTCATGTAAACATTTTCTTCTAAATCTCCATTTAGAAATGCCGTCTTGACATCCATTTGATGTAACTCTAAATCAAAATGTGCAACTAGTGCCATGATGATTCTGAAGGAGTCCTTACATGAGACCGGAGAAAAAGTCTCATTGTAATCTACGCCTTCTCTTTGCGTAAAGCCTTTTGCCACGAGTCTAGCTTTGTACTTTTCTACATTCCCGTTGGAGTCATACTTTGTTTTGTATACCCACTTGCATCCTACTGTTTTGGCTCCTTTGGGAATTTCCTCTAAGTCCCAAACATGGTTGGAACTCATTGATTTCATTTCATCTTCCATTGCCTCCACCCACTTGGCTGAGTGAGGGCTACTCATGGCTTCTTCATATGAGGTAGGATCGCCCTCCATATGAACTATATTGTAAACTTTGTAGATTTCTTTGGAAATGGCTGGTCTTCATTCTCTTTTAGACCGTCTGAGTTCATCAGACTCTTGCTCATTTCTTGCCTCGGGTTCAGGCACATTTACACTAGGTGGCTGTTACGCCCTTTCGTGCTCAACAAGGTTCTGTGTGGCTCCTGATGGACAGGTTCCGAACTTTCGCCCATTGTTGTCACGTGTGGAGTCACAACAGGTGTCGGCACCACAACCTCAGGGGTTGTAGATGGTGGTACAACAGGTAGCGAGAAAAATGGCTCCTGAGTCATCGGATTAGGTGCATGCACCCTCTTCTCCTCAAGATCAATTTTCCTAGCTACCGTGCTCCCCTCATCGCCTTCGTCCTCCAAGAAGACTGCATGTCTCGTTTCTACAAACTTTGTGTATCTGTCGGGACAGTAGAAACGATAGCCTTTGGACTTATCTGGGTAGCCAATAAAATGGCAAGATACTGTTTTGGGGTCTAGCTTTGCGATGTTTGGATTGAAAACTTTTGCCTCAGCTGGGCTCCCCCAGACCCTCAAGTGGTGCAGAGGGACTCTCATCCACAATTCATACGGTGTTTTGGGCACCGACTTACTTGGTACTCTGTTGAGAATATGAATGGCGGTTTTAAGCACCTCCATCCACAATCCCAATGGGAGGGTGGAATAGCTCATCATGCTGCGCACCACATCCATAAGGGTATGGTTGCGCCTTTCAGCTACTCCGTTTTGCTGAGGTTCGCCCGGTATAGAATACTGGGCGACTATTCCGTTTTCTTGCAGGAACCTTGCAAAGGGTCCTGGTACTTGTCCATATGGAGTATGCCGACCGTAGTACTCCCCCCCACGATCGGACCGAACTGTTTTAATTCTTTTATCATGCTGATTTTCTACTTCAGCTTTGAAAATTTTAAATTTATCCAATGCTTCAGATCTTTCTTTAATTGGATAAATATAACCATACCGGGAGTGATCATCCGTGAATGTTATGAATGAATCATACCCATCCACACTTTTCACCGGAAACGGTCCACAAATATCCGTGTGGATTATTTCTAGTGTAGCTATGCTTCGGTTTGCACCCTTTTTTAATTTGTTTGACATACTTTCTTTAATGCAATCTATGCATTGTTCTATGTCGGAGAACTCTAACGGAGGAAGAATGTCATTTTTACGAGGCTTTCTATTCTTCCCCTCGAAATATGGCCTAATCTGCAGTGCCATAACTTCGATGAGTCAAGAGTTCGCTTTCTTTTCTTTTGTTCTTTGTTCGACAAGGGAACTTGTTCATTCACATAACACACAGAAAATACTTTCTCATGCAAAGATAATAAATAAAGCTTGTCATGTAGTGTAGTAACACCCACACAAGCAATTTTAAACCATATGGCATACTTGCCACATCACACTCATAGTTATCATTGTCCACATGGGATACACATATCAATTTTCTGTGTAATGAAGGCTTTTAGTCTTTTCTATGTCCCATTTTCCTGGAAACATGCTATAATTGACAACAGAGGTGTTTAAGCCATGTTGAGGCAGTGAAGCCATCACCAAGTGAACAAGGAGTGCAGCCTTTAGCTCCAAATCAGTATCCATGGGTTTAAGCCATGTTGCTCATCCGAAGTCTCTTATGCCATGTGCACCTCCATTGTACTTTTCTGTCACCGGCTATTTCAGCAGGTGGGGCATATGCCTTTTGAAGAACCAGTGAACTAGCTCTTTATCTTTTCTATAAACTCCCATGCGGAAGCACACTTTGCAATCGAGCCCGCATTAGCGTTCTCAATTGTATTCTTAAAAAATAATGCAACTTTTATTGGTATTAAACATCTTTTGGTTCTCTAAGGTATATGCCATATCCAATAGATCATGGTCCTTTTCTTTTCATGCCATGCAACATCATCATATTTTCTTCCTTTACACCACAATGATGTGTAATCTTAACAACAATTGCATGCATTAATCCAACGTTGGTATAAATTAAAACATGCAACTGTTTATGCAATTAAATCTATATCACCGTTGGGCAGATAATAGAGATAAATACATATATTATTGCAACAAAACATGATCATGTTATTAATAACGTTGGTCATAAAATAACAGAACCATAATTGTTTCAATAATCACTTTAACATACTTTTTGAAATTTAATTCACTTTAAACCTTTAATAAATACTTTTAACTATTTACATAACAAAACATGATCATGCTATTAATAACGTTGGTTATATAATAACATAATCACAATCATATTTTAATATCACTTTATTGCATTTAAGCAATTACCTTTGACTGTTTGCAGCGGAAAAATGAATAAAATTCATCAACTTTAATACTTTGCAGAAATATTTCTGTCACTTTAATATTCTCTAAACAAAATTTCGTTGGAATGTTTTGAATAGAAATCTCTGTATGAAATTTGCTCAAAAAATGAACAAAAAACATTAAAATCAGTAATTACCAAACGGCTCGGTGCCTGCCTTGTATTTGTCGGCGAAATTTGTAGCAACCTTCGGCTGACCAACTCGCTGGTTTACGCGCCGCTCGGCGCGTTCCTTTACCTGGCGCCGCCGCCATGATGCGGCCCAGCTCGGCGACTGACCCACGTTTCACCAGATCCAGTCCCCGCTTGCTCCTGGCCGCACGATGAAGATCTGACGGTCGAGCGCCGTTTTCGCGAGATCAAAACCGACCCCGACCAGACTCCCTTCGAAACCCTAGCCTCACTCGCTCCCACCCGCGCGTCTCTCCCCTCTGTCCCGCGACGGCTGCGACCTGCGCCAGAGAAGACGGGCGCGCTACGCCGGCGGCTCGTCGGCGGCGGCGGTGCTCGACGGCACTCCCTCTCCCCTTTCTTTACCCTCCTTTTCTACCACCACCGCCACCAAAACAAGGTCTGGAAGAGGACGTGACGGCCCCCTGCTTCCTAACGCCGGCGACGACGGCTGGAGCTGCGCGGCACGCGCCTTTGCCCCCGAAAATCTCTCTCTTTCGGCAGTGGCGGAGGCGTGGCCCCCTCCATGCCCGTGCCCTTCTTCCCAGATGCCCCTGCATAGGTGCGCATCGGGATCGAGAGGGGCAGGCGTGGCCTTGACGGCGGCGCTCTTTGCCGGCAACGCCGGTGAGTTCTTTCCCCCCTCTTTCGATTTGGGGATTAGGTTTTGATTTTGGGGTTTTTGTTTCTTTTCGGGATTTGATTTTGGGGATGAACTAGGGTTTCTTTTGATTCTTTTCTACCGAAAATGATCTAGAACTAGCTAGGCTCTGATACCAATGTTAAAAACTGCCTTAGGATCATCTAGGCTAGATCGATTCGGTAGCTGCTTTTGCCTATGCAAGATCTTGTCCAAGATCTAAGAGGAGAGGGAAGAGATCAGTGAGGAAGAGAAACATACCGAGCTAGTGGCCATGGTAGAGGGCGACGGCGTGAGCGTGGATGAGCGAGGCAGCGTCGGTGGTGCTTCCCGTGGCTAAGCGCAACACCCTAGATCGGAAGGGGTTGTGGTGGGGAGAGCGGCGGCGCGACGAACCTCGTAGTCAGTGCCCCGGTCCCCACCTTTCTTTATATTGCGCTGCCATAGGGGCCCACCAACCTTGACTTGGTTGGGCGCCCCCGATCAGGACGCGAATCGAGGATCCGTATGAACCGTTGGGTTCATACGTAGAGAGGTCAACCTAACAAAGGTGACCATGAGTACCCGGCTCCAGGTTTCGGGAACTCTATATACAACATGTATATGGTCATTAATCACAACACATCAACAAATTCAGGATCATCAATAGCAACATGCAACGATATTGAAAGGCATGTGATAATATCAGTGGAGACTACCGTAGGGTAGGTATGCAGCCCATCAACCTGACTTGCTAGAAACCTGGCTAATTAAACCACGCAAAGGTCCTGTAAAACCTAGGAACAGGAAATTATAGGAAGAAACTAAAATACCTAGAAAGGTGACCAAGCTCCCAATAGTTGTTCCATACAATATGTAGTACCTTTGCGAGGCAAAAAACATTCAATGATGTAGCGATCTAATAAAACAACTGCAATAACAAGAGTATTTGCTCTTGCAGCCTGTTAGAGATGATGTCCCTGCCACCAGTGCAAGCCTCCAAGAATTCCCCGAACAATTTGACCAGAACCAATATCCAACACTTGATTGATAGCACATGCAGAAAATTGAGAACGAAAAAACATCATCAATTAGAAGGAATCCAACCAAATTAGAATCACCCGTGTATTTTCTTAGACTATTGGCAACACTACTGGTCTTCTGTGTAGTACAAATAATCTTGGCAAAATTAATAAAGTGAAATACATTAAGAACAAAGAGTCGAATACAAAAATCACCATCTTCTAAGTGTATCCCTAATGTTGCTCCACGTTCAGCCAGGGCATCTTCAGTTCAGTATTGTCGGTAAAAGGTCGAGCCGTTCTACGCCAAAAGGGCAGACATGATATCAGCGGCCATCGCCCCTTTTACCCCCAACCACGAGTACCATAGGGCATAGAGGTAAGGGAAGCCACAGCCGCCGCGCGGACAGAGGATGCGGATGAGGCGCGATCGGATCTAGGGTTGACATCAAGAGGAGTAGGTCGCGGGAAGGGGATATATATCTTACGTGCATCCCACATCCATGGGGACAAGAGCGTGACGAGGGGTGAGGCGGCTGCATGGGAGGCCAGGAGTGTCGGCAACCATCCTCCCCCGTCCCATGTCATCGACTTTCACCGGCAGTGCAGCAGACAGGCGAGAGTAGATGGCGCCATTCCCATCGAGATAGAATCCGTTGTTGCTCCCTCCGATAGGGTTAGGTAGGTGGCGTGAGAACGAGGAGGTCGGGAATCGAGTAGGCCGCTTCAACGGTTTTTGGTCCAGTTCACCGGAGAATGTCAATTTGATGCATAGAGACCCGTCCGCTAGGGACAGCTGGGCTAGTTCGGGAGCACACGTAGATCGGACGACCAGTAAAGGTTCCAGGTGACGATCAGACGGCTGATAACATCTAGTGCGTGAGAGAGCTTCCTCTTGTTTCAGTTATAATATCCCTAACTAATGGTTATCCACAATATGTGAGAGAGCTCCAAGTTGTATCGGTTATAATATCCCTAATAAGTCTAATGTGGTGTATGGCTCTATGTCATGGAGGGAGTTCTTGCTAGCACCATCGCGCGATGCTAGGAGATCGTCAGAACAGTTCCTCGGTCGGCCGCCATGGTGGTGGCTCCATACAAGAAAAGGTGATAGTGAGCCCTTCTTCAATAAGCGTGTTGGAGCTCTGGCTGTTGTGGTCCTTGCCAAATCTGGTTATCAAAGTAACGAGTGGGATGGCCGAACTTCGAAATCTTGAGTTCTTGGGGATGAAGGTGAAGCTGCATCTCACGGAGTTTCTCAACAACGGCAAGATCGAGCCCAAACTATTCTCGACCAAAGAGAAGGCCACTTCGCGCTATGGCGCTCTTTGTGCTGGAGTATTTTCATCCTCCTGGTAGACATGCCTTTTCGGAGGATCTCCCTCGATCGCGGTGCAGCGCCGCACACTAGCTCTACTCCAAGTGCCTTTGTCCCCGGTGGCAAGGACCTGATTGGGTTTTCTTTCTTTTTCCAAGGTCCTTTCCATAAAAAACGAGGTTTTGTTCTATCTTTAGATTCCTACAAGGTCCTCTTTGTAATTGTATACCCACCACTTTAATGAAGCAGATTCCAGGTTCTTCGGGCCTTCTGAATTGAAAAACACAACCAGGGCCAATTTGGCGCTACAAAAATGGGAATAATAACCTTGTTTTGGTATTTACAAGAGGTGAATATATCTAGTTGCATTCTGTTAATAGATCATAATTACCTTTAAATGGATATATTTACGAACACATTACCTAGATCACACTTTATTAAGCTATTAACAAGACAATAGATGTTGCAATTTTCAAAACATCTTATGTGTTTATGTAAACATATTGTAACATTTTAATAATCATAAACAACTATCGCATAAAATGTACACATAACATGTCATTCATCAATAACATGTGACTAAACGAGTATATAAATTAAGTAATCTATGCATAACAATGCTTAAGATATAGCTAGGGCTAGCCTTGGGCCAGTGCATAAATGGCGACAGTTGAAAGACAAACACACCTAATGCATACATGGTACTCGAGCTACAACATGCAACATCATTTTTTAACAAAACAAAAACATGAGATTATATTATATTTTACTAAGTTATGGCCACAAAGATTTGGAATACCCATACAAAGTTCTTAGCTACAAAGATTTGGATTAACCACTACAAGCGTAAATGTAGACTCTTTTCATCGCATGTCATGCACAACAAAAATTTCGAGTAGATAGGTATATCATGAGAGGTTATCCCATCAACATGCCATATGTGTACTTCAGATCGAGCATCATCCCACCTTGTAATGACTTCCCATCAACATGCCATATGTGTACTTCACTATCAAGGTTTCACGGATGGTGCATAACTAGGCAAAATTCTTAATTCTAATATGGATTGTAACCCTTGTTAGAAACTACTCCAAGGCCTTTATGTTGGTAGGATCGGCCTACATACATCTACTCTGAATTAATTGACATGTATATCCACATGTTATTTAATTTTTATCTTCTTTGCCATTCTTATAGATATCCATTTATTCTTGTTATAACATTTTTATATTATTTATTTTGGTGGTAGTCATTCTCCTTTATAGTGCTTTATCAGGTAAACGGTAAACCACCATAGTGTCACTCCATTACAAATATCAATCACAAAGAAGAAACTACTACCGAAACGTGTGACATCCACGCACATCAATTATGTGAATCCGTGCGAAAGAAAGTAGCGGAATACTCAGCTAAATTATAGAAATATTAAATAATTAACGTTCAAAAGCGATTGCTCCATGCCAAAAAAATCTAAAATCATGTCTTTTATTTTTGTTGTGTTGTTCGCGAGGCCGTGGTATGCCCTTACATCAATTTTATTTTTTTATTTTTCTTCATATGAAGCAACATACTTTGGGTTGTGATATCTTTTCTTCTCCTTTACCTCCCTCTATCCATGTGGGAAAACAAACACAAGATCAATGATGAGCAAACTTGCTCCGATCAATGTCGAGTGTTGCAGCTCTAGTGACCAATTAGGTGAGTTGTGTCTCACAGGATCTTGGTAGGACCATCTCTTGGAAGGATACAAGGAATGATGGCTTGTGCATAAGATCATGACCTTCCTCATACCCACACCAACAACGGTAGTGCCTATCTGATAATCATCGATTACTTCGGCTCCGATGACCAATTTAGACAAGGTATCTTTGACAGGTTCCTCCTCTAACCATCTCTTTGAAGCACAAGAGCATCTCATATGCCTAAAAAGATCAATCTTTATTTTTCTCAATTTTTAGAGATCCTATTTGCTCTAGGAGAAGCCAAAAGTTTACTCTAGATGAAGCCCTATTCTCGCCTGCCTCTAATTACTTGCAGGATCATCAAAAATATTTTATTTAGGACTTCAACTATAAGGATGGAGATCTATTTTTACAACATACTCTAAAACAAAATTTCTCATGATTTATCTACCCCTTCTATAACTCCCTCTACCTCTCTCATCTCGTCTACTCTCGATTCCGTGCTCCCTCTGCTGCATATGTTCCTTTCCAATCACCAATCAAGAGTAGGCGACCCCACGGTCTCATCTCTAGCGTCGGCCAACCCTCATGCATCCTCTTGTGCCTTCCTCACAGTCGTCGACTGATCCGCCATGGCCACCAATCCTTCGATTATGGTGTACTGCCTCGGTCTCCTCCTACTTTGAGGCCCATGAAGAACTCCCAGAGCCTCCCATTGTCGGCTCACTCGAGCAGAGCACCTCACAAAGCCCTCCCGAGGTCTTGCGATCCTTGTCATCATTTGTTAGCTCGCGATGCCATCTTTCCTCTCTTGTCTGATCGCGAACTGCGGTCCGTCCCAAGCTCTCGAGCATGAAATCACAAAAATATATCTTTATTTATGGAACCAAATTAGGGTGTGTGACATTGAGCTCAGAGCAAGTTCAGGAGGTACCCTACAGCCTCCTCATTAAACAAAATAGGGGAGAGAGTGACAAAACACCCTCCAGCAGCACCCTACAAGCTCCTCTACGGGTCGAGGTCCCCAAACCAACCCCTCCCTCTCCCCTCGGCAAGGGGGAGATGGCCACCTCCCCTATACTGATCCCCGACCTACTTGCAGGGCGTCAACCGCTCGGAGGACGACGACCGTGCACGAAGACTGCCACCGATGAGGCACCCTCCTGCCTGCCCGTGAGCTCCGCCACAGCTGGCTCCACTTGCGCCCCTCCCCGGGACGTCGTGCTCAGCACGCGGTCATCCCCATCCTCGACGGCGGCGGAGATGGTGGCGATGGCCACCCGGCGAGGACGCATCTCGCGGAGGTGGTGGCGGTGGCTTCTCGATTTTGGGATTTTATCCCTTTGGAAGGGATGAGTGAGTAGTTGGTTAAAAAATTGACAAAGTGGGCTCTACCTAATTAAAATATATGTATTTTTTATATAGGGTAGATAACTTAGGGGAGTTGCATGAGATACGCATAATTTAGGGGGGAACTCTTTTTAGGGGAGGCCCCTACATACATGTATTGGGGAGAAAATGTAGGTGTGTTGGTGGGCTTGCTCTCAACCTGCCAATTTTGTAAAACTGTCCAAAGTTTGAAGCATATATATGCTAGAGATGCTCTAAGAGGAATACGGCTATGTGTAAAAGATCATTGTCTTCCTCCTAGACACCGGGAGGCAGCCTACCAAGTAGAGAGTTCATGAGAGGGTTGTATATACATATTCATATAGGTTCCTCTTTGTAATTATATACCCACCGCTTTTATGAAGTAGTTTCTGGGTCCTTCGGGGCCCTTCCCTATTAAAAAACACAACTGGGGTCAATTGTCGCTACAACAAAAGGGGAGTACTAACCCTATTTTGGTATTTACGTGAAGTGAATATCTCTAGTTGCATTCTATTAATAGCTCACAAGTACCTTTAAGTGGATATATTTACCAACACATTACCTAGGTCACACTCTCTTAAGCTATTAACAAGACAATACATGATATCCACTAAATTGCATTCCCAATTAACCATGTTACAATTTGTTTTCTCTAAACATCTTATGTGTTAATGTAAAATATTGTAACATTTTAATAATCATAAACAACTATCGCATAAAATGTACACATAACGTTTCATTCAACAATAACATGTGACTAAAAGAGTATATAAATTAAATAATTTATGCATAACAATGCTTAAGATATAGCTAGGGCGAGCCTTGGGCTAGGGCATAAATGGCGACGGTTGCAAGCCGAACACACCTAATGCATACATGGTACTCAAGCCACAACATGCAATAGCATTTTTTAGCAAAACAAAACATGAGATTATATTGTAATTTACTAAGTTATGGGACACAAAGATTTGGAATACCCATACAAAGTTCTTAGCTACAAAGATTTGGATGGCCCACTACAAGCGTAAATGTAGACTCTTTTCATCGCATGTCATGGACAACAAAATTTACGGGTCAATAGGTTTGTCGTGAGAGGTTATCCCCAACAACATGCCATATGTGTTTAGTTCGGATCGAGAAACCTCATCCCACCTTATAATGAATTCCCATTCGCTATCAAAGTTTCACGGATGGTGCATAACTAGGCAAAATCCTTAATTCTAATATGGATTGTAATCCTTGTTAGAAACCACTCCAAATCCTTTATGTTGGTAGAATCGACCTACATACATCTACTCCAAATTAATTTACATGTATATCCACATGTTATCTAATTTGTATCTTCTCTACCATTGTTATAGCTATCCATTTACTCTTCTTATAATTTTTTATATTTTTTTTTGGCGGTGGTCATTCTTCTTTATAGTGCTTTATAAAGTAAACGGTAAACCACCACAGTGTCACTCCATTACAAATATCCATCACATAGAAGAAACTACCACCGAAACATGTGACATCCATGTATCATCAATTATGTGAATCCACGCGAAAGAAAGTAGTGTTCATCTATTTCTATCATAATACTCAACCGGAATATAGAAATATTACATATTAACACTCAAAAAATCTTTCACCATGGCAAAAAATCTAAACTCATGTCTTTTGTTTTTGTCGTTTTGTTCGCTGGACGTGGTATGTCCTTACATCAATTTTCTTTATTTTTTCTTCATATGAAGCAACATACTTTGGGTTCTGCTATCTTTTCTTCTCTGTTTCCCTCGCTCTATCCATGTGGGAAAACAAACACAAGATCAACTACGAGCAAACTTGCTCTGATCAATGTCAAGAGCTCTAGCTCCATTGACCAATTAGGCGAGTTATGTCTCACTAGCTCCTAGTAGGACCATCTCTCGGAAGGATACATGGAATGATGGCTTGTGCATAAGATCATGACCTTCCTCATACCCACACCAACAATGCTAGTGCCTATCTGATAATCATCGATTGCTCCGGCTCCGATGACCAATTTCTTTGACCCACAAGAGCATCTCTAATATATGCCTAAAAATGTCGATCTTTATTTTTTTCGATTTTTAGAGGTCCTATTTGCTCTAGGAGATGCCAAAGGTTTACTCTAGATGAAGCCCTATTCGTGCCCGCCTCTAATTTCTTGCATGTCATCTAAAATCTTGTATTTGGGCCTTAAAATGTAAGGCTGGAGCTCCATTTTTACAACATACTCTAAAACAACTTTTCTCATAATTCGTCTACCCTTTCTATAGCTCCCTCTACCTCTCTCACCACGCCGACTCTCGATTCTGAGCTCCCTCGGCTGCATATGTTCCTTTCCCGTCTCCAACCAAGAGTAGGTGACCCCACGGTCCCATTCCTAGCATCGACCAACCCTCATGCATCCTCCTGTGCCTTTCTCATAGTCGACGACTGATCCACCATGGCCACCACTCCATCGATTTTGTTGTACTAACTTGGTCTCCTCCTACATTGAGGCCTGGGAAGAACTCCCAGAGCCTCCCATTGCCGCTGCACTCAAGCAGAGCACCTCGAAAAGCTTTTCCGAGGTCTTGTGATCCTTGTCATCATATGTCAACTCATGACGCCATCTTTCCTCCCTTGTCTAATCGCGAACTGCGGGACGTACCAAGCTCTCAAGCACAAAAACCACATAAAATATATCTTAATTTATGGAACCAAATTAGGGTGTGTGACATTAGATCAAGCTACAAATTTTGTAAAACCGTCCAAAGTTTGAAGCATCAGCTAGAGATGCTCTAAGAGGAATACGACTATGCGCAAAAGATCATTGTCTTCCTCCTAGACATCGGGAGGAAGCCAACCAAGTTTAGAGTCTATTAGAGGGTTGTATCTTCATATTCCTATAGGGTCCACTTTGTAATTATATACCCATCGCTTTGATGAAGTAATTTCTGGGTCCTTCAAGGCCCTTCTCTATTAAAAACACAACTGAGGTCAATTGTTGCTACAATAAAAGGGAAGTACTAACCCTGTTTCAGTATTTACGAGAAGTGTATCTCTAGTTACATTCCATTAATATCTTACAAGTACCTTTAAATGGATATATTTACCAACACATTACCTAGGTCACACTTTCTTAAGCTATTAACAAGACAATACATGCTATCCACTAAATTGCATTCCTAATTAACCATGTTACAATTTGTTTTCTCTAAACATCTTATGTGTCAATGTAAACATATTGTAACATCTTAATAACATCTATGGGTAAAACTTTACACACGGTGTGTCATTCAGTAATAACATGTGACTAAATGAGTATATAAATTAAGTAATATATGCATTACAATGCTTAAGATATAGCTAGGGCCAGCCTCGGCCAGGGCATAAATGGCTACGGTTGAAAGGCAAACACATCTAGTGCATAGATGGTACTGAAGCCTCAACATGATATATAATTTTTAACGAAACAAGAACATGAGATTATATTCCATGTTACTAAGTTATCAGCCACAGAGATTAGGAATACCCATACAAAATTCTTAGCTACAAAAGATGGCCTACTAAAGGCGCTAGTGTGGGTTCTTTTCATCATATTTCATGCACAACAAAATTATGTGTAGATAGGTTTGTCATGAGAGATTATCCCCTCCCCCCCCAACGAACCCCTCCCCCCCAACGACATGCCATATGTGTACTTGGATCGATAAACCTTATCCCACCCTTATAATGAATTCCCATTCACACTATCAAGGTTTGTGAATGGTGCATAACTAGGCAAAAACATTAATCATAATATGGAGTGTAACCCTTGCTAGAAACCACTCCAAGACCTTTATGTTTATAAGGGCCTAGATACATCTATTCCGAATTAATTTACATGTATATGCACATGTTATTTAATTTGCATTATCCTTGCCATTGTTACCATTATCCATTTACTCTTCTTATGACATATTTATATTATTTACTTTGCTGGTGGTTATTCTCTTTTATAGTTCTTTATCAAGTAAATGGTAAACCATCGCAGTGTCGCTCCATTACAAATATCCATAACATAGATGAAACGGCTACCAAAAGCTATGACATCCACGTGTCATCGACTCCGCCAAACTGTGCAAAAGAAAGTAACGTTCATCTATTTTCATTGGAATACTCAACCGAACTGTAGAAATCTTAAATAATTAATCCTCAAAAGAGCTTGCTCCATGACATTTTTTGCTGAAATAATGTCTTTTGGTTTTGTCTTGTTGTGCGCGTGGCCTTGTAAGCCCTTATACCTATTTCTTTTTTTATTTTTCTTCATATGAAGCAACATACTCCGGGTTCCTCTATATTTTCTTCTTTGTTTTATCCCTTTATCCATGTGGGCAAACAAACACAAGATCAAGAGCGAGCACACTTGCTCAGATCAATGTCGCTTGCTCCGGCTCCGGTGACCAATTAGGCGAGGTGTCTCTCATGGGATCCTGGTAGGATCATCTCTTGTAAGGAAACACGGAATGATGGCTTGTGTGGAAGATTGTGACCTTCCTCCTACCCACACTATTGTCGAGTGCTCCGTCTCCAATGACCAATTTTGACGAGGTATCTTTGACAAGTTTCTCCTCTAACAATCTCTTTGACCCACAAGAGCATCTCTAGCATATGCCTAAAAAGCTTGATCTTTATTTTTTAAGGCCCTATTTGCTCAAGGAGAAGCCAAAACTTCAATCTAGGAGAAGCCCTATTCATGCCCACTTCTATTTTTTTTGCAGGATCATGCAAAATCTTGTGTTTGGGCTTCAAATGTAAGGCTCGGCCTCCAGTTTTATAAGAGGCTCTAAAAGAACATTTCCCATGATTCCATTATCCCTTCCGTAGCTCCCCTCTACCTCTCTTACCGCTACGACCCTCGTGTCCGATCTCGCTCCACTGCATCTATGCCTTTCCCGCCGCCAACAAGGAGAGGATGAACACATGATCCCATTCCTGGCGTCGGCCGGACCTCATGGAGCCTCGTACGCCTTTCTCGCTGCCGGATGGTCCTCCATGCCGACCACTCCTTCGGTTCCGGTGCACTGCCCTTGTCTCCTCATACTCTAATGCCCGGAAAGAACTTCCAAAGCCTCATGCATGTTGCCACCGCACCAAATAGAGCACCTCCCAAAGCCATCATGAGGTCTTGCCCTACCGTAACCCTTAGCCGTCCCGAGCTGTCTCCTTGATGTTCCTGCCCTCTTGCGTTGCTCGCGACGCCATCTATCCTCTCGTGGTTGATCGCGAGTTGCGGGTCGTCATGAGCTCTAAAGCGCACAAACCACAAAAAATATAGAAAATCGTTACTCACATACCCAAATTAGGGCGTCTGACATTAAGCTCAACTGCTCAAGCTGCAAAATTTGTAAAACTGTCCAAAAGTTTGAAGCATCTGCTAGAGATGCGCCAAGAGGAATATAGCTATGCGCAGAAGATCATCGACTTCCGCGAGACAGCCAACCAAGGCGAGAGGTCATGAGAGGGCAAATCGGTAAAGCTCCTTTCTCAACTGGTAGCCCCTTTGTCCGTAGCCCGACGCACTCTCCGATCCCCGGACCCCACGTTACCAGGAACGCACCGACTGGGACCCCACGTGTCATATTATGCGGAGAGGGCACTCACCATGGAACTCCTTTTTTTCTTTCTTTTAACCTCGAGAGATCAGGCCGGGCGGCGCGCTGTCGCGGCTAAGAAAATATTACCAGCACGAGCGAGGTTCACAGCGGCGGTTCGAGCGTGGGGTGGGAGAAGACTAGTTGTAGTTTGTGAAGGGCAGAAGATTATAAAATCAGGGGGTCCCTGTCGCTGTTGCGCCCGAGCGAGCTCCACCCGCACCCACTTGCCCTATTACTTTTCTGCGCCTGCGCCGTGGTCTCCCTCCCCCCTCCCTCCCTTCCTTCCCCTGTTCTTATCTGATCTCACCTCTCCTCGTGCCTTCCCTTCTTCCTCCTCCCCTCCCCCGTTTTCTCTCTGCCCCTAGCTAGCTCTCCCAGGTCATGGCAAAGGTGAAAAGCGGATAAAATTAGCAAGTGGGGGGATCAGCCTGCATAGAGGTGAGCTCTTGCTGCCCTGCTTCTTTTAACCCCTTCATGTTCATGTGTGTGCATATGCTTCGGAAGGGTGGCCTTGTTTCTTCTTCTTCTTCTTTGTTGCCTGCGCCCTTTATGGTGTGTTTGTCTGTGCTCTTGATTGGCTTAGGGGTCTGAGGTAGGCTAGCTATGATTTCTTTTTTCGGGTAATTTTTTCTAGATATTTTTGGGTGTCCTGGAGTAGTAATCAATTCCAGTTTGTGCTTCTTTGCTGTTCTTTTTCATTTTTTCTCTGGCGATATTTTTCCTGTCGGAGAGGTGTATAAATCCATGGTAGCAGCCAAATACCTGAGTTATTTTCTTCCTTATTTATATTCTGATAGATATTTGTTCTTCGGAGTTGCTAAACATCAGGCGGCAGAATTTGTCTGGGCCTGTTCTAGGAAACCCGTAAGATATAGGTGTTAATGGAAGGCTTTTATTGTGGAGCGGCAAGGAAATGTTATTTCTGCCTCCTCTTCGCAAAGGAAACCTCTCCATTTTGATCCATTTCCTCTCTTGTTTTTCTTCTCCTTTTATTTGTAGACAGCTTTGGTTCCTTTTTGGTAAGCACATGGGCACATGTTCTTGTTTCCAACTGTCCATACCTGTTTGGCTAGGTGAAAGCAAATAGTAATTACTACACATAAAAATGGCTTTCTTCCATGGAAAAGTTCTTCCCTTGTTTTCTCATCATTTTGGTTCCGCACCCCTATGATTGGATCAAAGCAACACGCTTAGTACTATATTGAAAAAAAGAAGAAAAAGGTAATTGTGCATACCTTTAAATTTAAGATTTCTTTTTGGTAAAACCCTGTGTGAACATATGTTTCCATGCTTCAGTTTTTTCTGCCTTATTCTTCCGTTAGTGTGTCATGATCATGCATCACACGTGATGCATCCATTTCTGTTAGTTATGCCGTGCAATATGATCATGCCACGGGAAACAAGATGATGATCTTGTTTTTCTGCCTGCTAGTTGCGTGCGTTGCCTAGCTTCCTTGGCTTGATTGATCAGATCAAGCGCATTCTGTTTCGCTAAACACATGCAAACTAGGCGGGCCTCCCGGTTCTTTGCTTCAATCGGCAAACTGGCTTTTATGACACATAATTGTCTCCAGGTTATGTAGATCTACTACTAGGATGTTTACAGAACTACTCCAGCTGTTTGTCTTTAAGCAGGAGGAAGACAAGAAGTAAAATGTTAAGTCATCGTCTAATTACCGAATTAAGGAACTTGTATTATGGCTAATTCAAGCTTTGCTCTTTAATTGTAATTACTACCTTCTTTGGACACTAATCGTGTTGCACATGTTGCCTAGTTATTGTGTTCAGACGCAACCATAATTAACATGGCCCCTTCCCTTTGCTTGCTTGTGTGCAGGAAGGTAACGGGTACAAGTACCAAGAGGTGCCATTCATCCGTGAGAGAGCGGTGTCTGTGTAGTCATCAACGTTTTAACATGATGGGAGGTGGGCTGGTGATGGATCAGACCATGGTGTTCCCCGGCGTGCACAACTTTGTGGATCTCCTTCAGCAGCACAACGGTGCCGACAAGAACCACCTCGGCTTCGGCTCGCTTATGCCGCAGACGTCTTCCGGCGACCAGTGCGTCATGGGCGAGGGCGACCTCGTCGATCCCCCGACGGACAACTTCCCGGACGCCGGGGACGACGACAGCGACGACGATGTGGATGACATCGAGGAGCTGGAGCGCCGTATGTGGCGCGACCGCATGAAGCTCAAGCGCCTCAAGGAGCTGCAGCAGAGCCGCGGCAAGGAGCAGGCGGCCGGCGGCGGCGGAGTGGGCGACGGACTGAAGCCCCGCCAGTCGCAGGAGCAGGCGCGCCGCAAGAAGATGTCGCGCGCGCAGGACGGCATCCTCAAGTACATGCTTAAGATGATGGAGGTTTGCCGCGCGCAGGGCTTCGTGTACGGGATCATCCCGGAGAAGGGCAAGCCGGTGAGCGGCGCCTCCGACAACCTCCGCGCTTGGTGGAAGGAGAAGGTCCGCTTCGACCGGAACGGCCCGGCCGCCATCGCCAAGTACCAGGCCGACAACGCCGTGCCGGGCTCCGAGAGCGAGCTTGCTTCTGGCACCGCGAGCCCGCACTCGCTTCAGGAGCTGCAGGACACCACGCTCGGCTCGCTGCTCTCGGCGCTCATGCAGCACTGCGACCCCCCGCAGCGGAGGTTCCCTCTCGAGAAGGGCATCTCTCCGCCCTGGTGGCCGTCCGGCGAAGAGGAGTGGTGGCCGGAGCTTGGCATCCCCAAGGATCAGGGCCCGCCCCCGTACAAGAAGCCCCATGACCTGAAGAAAGCTTGGAAGGTGAGCGTGCTCACCGCTGTCATTAAGCACATGTCGCCAGACATCGAGAAGATCCGGCGCCTTGTCCGTCAGTCCAAGTGCCTGCAGGACAAGATGACTGCCAAGGAGATCTCCACCTGGCTGGCTGTCATCAAGCAGGAAGAGGAGCTGTTCATGAGGCTGCACCCAGGCGCGCGCCCACCGGCGTCGACCGGTGGCATCGCCAGCGCCTTATCGTTCAATGCCAGCTCGAGCGAGTACGACGTTGACCTCGGTGAAGACTGCAAGGGCGATGAGGCAGGCACCCACAAGATGGCCATGGCCGATCCAGCCGCCTTCAACCTTGGTGCGGCCATGCTGAATGACAAGTTCCTCATGCCGACGCCTAAGGAGGAAACTGCAGATGTCGATTACGCCCAGAAGAGGAGCGCCGAGCCTGAGCTGATGCTGAACAACCGCGTCTACACCTGCAACAACGTCCAGTGCCCACACAGCAGCTACGGATTCCTTGACCGTAATGCGCGCAACAGCCACGAATACACCTGCAAGTACAATGATACCCTCCCGCTGAACAGCGCGGAGAACAAGCCAGCGCCACCACCTGTGCCACAAGTCTTCCCGGCAGCCTACAGCCAGCCGAACCAGGCGCTGAACAACCTTGATTTCGGCATGTCCATGGACGGCCAGAGGTCTATCGCCGAGCTGATGAACATGTATGACGCCAACTACAGCAAGAACATGGGCAACGAAGATGTCACCATCATAGAGAGGCCTAATGTGCTCACCCCGGGGATGCAGATGGACGAGGGCTTCTTTGGACAAGCCAATGGAATTGGTGGCAACGGCGACGGTATGTTCAATAATGTCAGTAACATGATTCAGCAGCGGCAGCAACAGCAGCAGCAGGCCCCCGCACAGCAGCAGCAGTTCTTCATCCGCGACGACACGCAGTTCGGGAGCCAGATGGGCAACATCACCGGTCCGTCTGAGTTCAGGTTTGGCTCTGGCTTCAACATGTCTGGTGCCGTGGATTACCCGCAGAAGAACAACGACGGCTCCAATTGGTACTACTGAAGAATAAACTTGTAGAGTTTAAATCCTTCATAAGCTTTTAAATTTCGCCATGGCACAGTCTTGTGTTTCCATGGTAAGTGTCTCCTCCTAAGAACTGGGTAATTCTATAGGTCTCTTTCTTAATTTTTCATATAGGTTTTGCAGTAGTTGCAAATAGGCTGGAACTTGGAACTGGTTATATACATGTATGTCCATCCAGCTGGTGAACCTCTTATGGAAACTTAATTTATTCCTAGTTTAATTTGTTAGTAAAATGTTGTTCATATGACTGGTTGGTTGTTAAAATTGTTTGTGATTGCGTGTATATTTGATTCCGTTTCTTTCAATTGGTGAATGTATGAACTGCTGCTCTCTCTTATGTGAACTTTCCCCAACGATGATTTCTGATGTTTGTGTGTTTTATCACAACTGTTTCATAAAAGGAGAGAAAATATTTCAATTCTTCTTGAAGTTATCTTTCTCTCCTAGGGATTTTAACTGGATATACTTTTCCAACCCGTATCTTTTATGCCTGGAAATTTTGTCAACATTGGTTAATGGATAGCTACTTCTGTTTGTCAGGCTAGGAGAAATTTTGACTGGATTAGGTTCACTTGGATATCGATATCAACTCGGATATTTGTTTTCTTCTCATTCCCCTTGACTTTCTCAGTAGAATTCATCCTGTTCAGTTGCTTCTTTTATGTCCTATATTAGAGATCTAGTGACTTTCACATCAAGATGCTTAGAAAGTTAGTATTTGATCCCCCTTTTCCTAAAGGCGGGTCAATGCAAAGTGGCAACCCTAAGAAAGTTAGGCAGCCGAACAACGCTTAGAAGTGTCAGGTCAAATAAAAATAAAAATTGAAGTGTCTTTGATGCTCATGAGTAAATAACCTTTTCTTGGTGATCTTAGAAAGAAAGAAACATAGATTGGATGGTCCTCTCTTTGATCACAAGAGCCCTCTACCCTTTATTGCTTGGTGGCACCTATCATCTGTGCATCTTATCCCTTAGCCCGTCAATGTAGTGGTGGGACTTGTGACCCCTCCTCACATGCTCGCCGAGGCGCCTCTATCATGGAGATGGCGATCAGGACAAGGACATCTTACTCAACCCGTCAACAGATTCGGGGATCTTGATCAGTGCGTAGAGGACCGTTCGATCGAGTGGTTTATGGGCAAGAGAAATTGTCATTTAAAAAAATTCAGGTACCTTGATCCTAGGATCTTCTAAGTTTAGGTGTTGCTGTTTCTAAATTGTAGTATAAGCAATCCTTTTCCAGGTTATATCTAGCTACTGAAATATACAACTACAGTACTTGATTTTCATTGGTTAAAGAATCAACAAACTGAAGTCGATTTAGGAGTAGACAGTGTCTCCTAAGGTGAGGTGGCAACCCTTGCTGGTTTAAGCGGAAATGGATTCAGGTACCTTGATCCGTTTCAGCTCACGCATTGCTAACCGTTGAATCAAGTCTTGAATGGCTAAGATAGTACAGTAGTACGGATGTCTTTTTTATGAGAAACTGACAATAGTTCTGTCAATCAGCTCCCGATAACTTTTAGAAAATGGCTCCCGACAGCTGAGAAGTAAGCAGCTAGATCATGCGATTTAGTGAGATACATGTTGAAAGGTGAAGGGACGACTGCCACGATTTAGTGAGATACATGTTGAAAGCTGAGAATGGGCAGTGAAACACTATGGAAAGGGTTAACAGTTGAGTTAGTTGGAATCCAATGACTAAGCGTTGTTGTGACTTGTGAGGGCACCGAAATCCGGGGCTTGTGGGCTCCAAATCGTTCTCGAGATCTACCTAATCTGCCTCTAAGAAACCCTTAAGAAAGTTGCAAAGAAAGGGCGAGATAATATAAGAAAAACAAGTGGCTTATGTGAGTCCAAATGGTCAATCTGTCCCTTGGATATTCTTGTGGAACGGGAAAGCTACCAGACCGAAGGTTCTTGACCAAGAATTGTCCGCAAAGCCTCAAACTATAAAACCTGTAAACTATCTTCCGGACACTATTCTGGTGTGGCGATGTGTGCAACGATGGTGAGAGGAAGGAGCAAAGCAGTCCTGAAATTAATTACTACTACTAGCTGTTTGGGAACAAAGCTGCACTCAAAACATGTGCTTAAGCACAGATTACATTAATTACTACTACTAGCTGTTGAAAGGTGAAGGGAGTATTCTTTTGGTCACCAATTGTATGAAAGTTTGGACTGGGCAAAAAGGCAGCTTTGTGAAAGGCCTAATTGCTAACAAGAGAGGGTGAAAGCAAAGCACTGAGCGTTGTTTAGTCTCAAGTTGACACTAAGGAAACGGCCATAAAGAGAAGAATCAGGTGATAAAAACGTGTACCCACAATTATCAATCCGGTTGGTTGTTGAGGAACGGTCTTCATTGGTCCTGGCCATTTTAGTCGGAGAAACAAAGCGCGCCAAACAAAAGCACCATCATCAACCGGACACAGCTCAGCATAACTAATAGTACTAGCACTGCTAAAACAAAAATAGAATTAGATCGTATACTAGCTGCGAAACAAAAAATAGAATTGGAATTAGTAGTAACTTGATATGAAATACTACTAGTTGGATTCATGTGCAGATCCGATATAATCGCCAGTCCCCTACACACGCGTTAACATCTGGTACAGGGACAGGGTGCCGCGCAGCACTGTACGCCGAGATGGAGATGGTTCTCGGAACATTTCGGCGGGACCAAGAAGGGGAAGAAGATGAAGAGGGAAAAAAAGCAGCTGGATCGGTGCATGCACCAGGTGGCATGGGCGGGGAGTGGCGTGCGTGGCTGCCTGCCTTGCCTGCCTGAAAGCAACGGGGTGAGAGATGAGGAGCCCAGGCCCAGCGCCCGGCGGCGTGGGCACCGCACGGCGGAGGAGACGAGATCCGTTTCGACGTGTGCGTTGCCGCGGTCCAGCCTGGCTCGACAACTCAGTCTGACCCGACCCGACCCAAGCGAGGAGAACGACTCAGGAATCAATGTGTTTGCCTGCGCTGCGCTGCCTCTGTGGCATGGCCTCGTCAATCAGACGATGATGGTAGATAGGTACGGTGTGCAGCGATTCCATCGTCGGCTGACACCGACTCGCTTCTGGCCCAAAAAGAAGACGGCGACGAGCTGGAGTCGCTACCTGCAATGCAACGTATCTGCTGACGATATTCTGCGCGACTGAGCTTTTCCTCTGTTAAAATCCTGGGGGTCTCATTCAGTCTCACGGCTGCTGCCCCGATCTGTGTTACACGGGTGGGTGTACCGTGTGACCACTGTCCAGTGGATAGATGTCGATCCCAGATTTTCACGGCACGGCTGGGACTGCCGAAACAGCAAGGAAAGCCGATCGATCGAGCGAGGTGGGCGCACTGTTTGTGGGAGGCGCGATCTGGATAGATCCGATCAAATAGGGTGGGCCAGCATATTCTAAGACCATGATGCGTACGCGCAATGTCTATACGAGCTATGAGCATCTGGATTCGCCTGGTCATGACATGACGGGTGCCTGGATTCCGCTGAACGCTGGGCCTGTGTAGGAGATGTCGCCAAAGCCTGCCAAGCTTGTACCGGCGGTACCCATGCTGCTCATGCCGGTCGCCCATCCCCCATCTGCTTGTACGGCTGCTAGTTGCACCACAGTGTTGGCAAAAAAAAAGAAAAACAGGTCAAACGTTTTTTTTTTTGAAAATACCGATTTGATAACTCTCGACTAACCTAGAATCAACTTAGCGCTCGATCGATCCTTTCGATGGTTGGATCGTTAGATTTAGCTCTCCATGATTGTTTACTCTGCTGTGTTTTTGTCCGCCTGTTGTCTTTTTTGGGGGCTTTTTTTGTTGGGCCAGAGTTCGTTTTGCAGTTAGGCCTTTTTTGTTCGGCTGCTTTATTTCTTTTCCTCTTTCCTTGTTTTCTTGTTTTAGAGATATTTTTTTGTTCTTGTTCAAGTACTGTTTCTCCACTTCAGTATGCAATTTGTAGAAACAGTATGTGAATTGCAGTCCACATGTAATTGCATAGGGAGTTGCAGTGGCGGAGCCAGAACTTTAAACCTGTGTAGTCAGTTTGAAATTGTGCGGTCAAATCCATGTATTTGTGTGATTTTTCATCAATTTGTTTCTGTATTTTTCAGCTTGTATTGCTAAATTTAACTGTGTAGTCAATTGACTACACAGTTTGTATTGGCTCCGCCACTGGGGAGTTGGATTACACATATGTTTTTAAAGCATTTCTAGTGTTGTGCAAAGGACTAGACATATTGTTCAATCGTACGAAAAGACTTAAAATAGATCAAGACTTTTTAATAGAATTCCTAAACAGACTATGGAGTAATTCACGCTGGTGCTTTGAGCTTCGACCACAACTTGTACTCATTCTAAATCTTTGATAGCATCATAGCTTTTAATTTTTCTCATTTTTTTTCTTTTCTCTCTTTTCATTCCTTTTATTCTTTTATAATTTTATAACTAAAATATTGGTCTATAACATGCTATCAAGAGTTCTTAAAATTTTTGAGCGGTACTAATGGTGTGGAAGATTCCAAAGTCATCAAAATAGTACAACATCACGCACACGGTGCCTAATCGGGAGTATGCTTCCTGGATTTCTCGGGATCAATTCGCCCTTGGATGGTTACCGAAGTCTCTGTCCTAGGAAGTTCTTGTGCACCTGCTCAGCCTTGATCATGCAGATGATGCCTTGGCTGTTGTTGAACAACATTATTGTTAGGGGGATAACCCTAGGTAGGGTCAAACTGCGGTATAAGGACAGAGTCCACCGAGGTATAAATCAGTTAAAGCTGGCCGAGGTATATAAGGGCTGGCCGAGTTACGGTCGAGTTACCCAAGGCCGGACTGGCCCAGAAGGACCACGTCACCTACGTTGATTTTCTATATGCAGGTACCATCCAGGCCGAGTCATCTAGACAGGACCGAGTCAGGGGTTGGCGTGCTCAGGAAGGAGTGAGCCAGCCCCAAGTGTCGTCGGATTGATGACAAGTACGCCATGAGGGGGTCCTCGAGGCGTGCGGAAGAGAGGGGTGTGAGACGTACGGTATTCCGGGACGGTGAGCACACAAATTTACCCAGGTTCGAATCCGGCGGCTTTGGACGGATCCTACTCCTGCTAGCAATCGATGTCTGCGAGAGGAATATGGGTTACAAGGGTTTCGCCTGTGCGAGTTGAGGGTCTAAAGTATTGGGTGCCCTAAAGGCTCTCCCTAGGACGACTTATATAGATATCCGGCCTAGGTTTACAGGAGAGATCTATCCGGCTATGACTAAGAGTCGGTTACAGAGTACATCTTGAACTACAAGTAACATTATGGGCCTAAATCGGTAAGTCTTCTGGGCCTTCCCGTAGTCGGATTGGACTCCGTCTTTCTTCCTGACTAGGCCGCCCGTGAAGCAAAGCTCTAACCCGAAGTGGGCCACCCTGGTCAGTGAGGAACTGTGAGGATACCCGAAAAGTATATCCCCAACAGCAGCCCCCGGAGGCCTCCAAGATCCAAAGTCGGATTTATCATCGTCTAGCTTGATCTTCGGCTTGCAGAATCTTGAGGAGTTCCTGAAACTTCACAACAAAAATGATCCGGGTCTTAAGAAATAAGTCGGACCTATCAGTAGGTTACTCGGATTTTCCAGCTCGATTTCAAACTAAGCCGGAACTTGGTTCTCAACGCCACCTGACACAAGTCATGGTCAAGTCACGTCATCCGACAGGCATTTCGTCAGCACGACCGTTGGTGGGTCCGCGGTCCACGGAACCGAGGCGCCGTTTCAATGCGTGCATGGAGATCGAGGCGACGCAATCATCGCGTGGGTCCTTCCCAGTTCCTTCCACGACGTGTGGCGGTTACACTGTAGCATTTGCACGAACCTTGGCGTAGTTAGGTGGGTATAAGGGGTTAGGATTTCTTCCCTCTTCTTTCACCAGTCCTTTGCCTTTTCCTCTCCTCCCAATCTCCCAGCGCGCACAGAGCTCCCCCGTTCTTCCTCCATAGAACTCCCAGCGCCGCCCCTTTTAGGTCAATCACTCGCCGGAGAAATGGCTTCATCTTCTTCCTCCGGCTTGGCGGCAGCGGCAGCGGCGGCGACGGCGGAAGCGGTGGTGGAGAAGGAGAGATTTCGCGGTCTCTGGATCCCCTGCGCTCTCAACGAGGAGGGCCTCAGAAATGTGGAGAAGGAGGGACTTCTTGCCACCGACGACTAGCGGAGCGGCTTCGAAGAAACCGTCCCCAACCCGCGTGACGGCGAGCGGGTCCACTTCAGCACCCACCTCGACCGAGGTCTGTCCTTTCCTCCCTCGGAATTCTTCTCCGAGGTGATAGATCATTACGGAGTTCAACTCCATCATCTTCCTCCCAACTCTCTGTTAGAAATGAGCGCATATGCTTCGTTGTGTGAGGGCTTTCTCGGCATTAGGCCGAGTCTGACTCTCTTCCGGTATTATTTCCATGTCCGGAGAAACTCCATTACTGCCGGTGTTCCTTATATCACCGGCACCATTAGTTTTTCGCTTAGACGCGACCGGGCGTATCCCAAAATTCTAGCTAGTGACTCGGTCAAACAATGACCAGCCACATTTTTCTATCATAGGGATATTCCGACTCCCGGCAAAGCCACTGCTTTGCCGGCTTTCATCGACGGAGCCGCCACGGCGCAACCTTCCTGGGACGAGGCCGCTTCGGCTCTCACCGACGATCTGATCCTTGCTAAGAGGCGGATCGAATATTTAATCAAACACAAGGATCTGAAGGGATCCGACTTGGTCCAATGCTGGGTCTCACGTCGGATCCAGTCCCTCCAGTATCACGGAACCCGACTGATGCATTCCATCACGTCGTCTCCGAAAGACTCCCTCCGCATCAGCTCCAAAGCCTACACCACTCAAGGCTACATAAGCCAGATCAAGTGGCTGATCCGGGAGCGGATAGAGAGGAGAATCCCGGAGGTTTCTCTGGACATGCATACGGCGGATAACCCCGTAGTGCCGGTAAGCTTCTATCAGTACATCTTTTTGTGTTCTAATCTTTGAGTTATATCGCAATACTGATATGTTTTCTTCTTTTCAGCTTGCTGACCTCCCCGAGTTGGAACTTGCTCCACTCGAAGGATATCCTCTGGAGTTCTCTCAGGAGGTGGAGGTAGTTCCATTGCCAGATCTTGCGCTCAAGAATCGCAAAGCTCCGACAGTGGCTGTTGGCACAAAGGAGGTGCCTGTTGTGAAGAGGTAACTTTCAATCACAATTCTCCGCCTTTGTATCTTATTCAAAATTCTTTCCGAGATGTAATGTTTTCTGACTTTACTACATTCTCAGAGCAAAACCGCTCGTTAAGGCCAAGGGGAAAGGGATTCCTTCGAAGCCGCTGTGGCAAACGAAGCTTACCATAGCTTCCCCTGCCGTGGCTCCTCCGACTCCTGCCCCTCAACCTTCTGCAACGCCGATTATCTCGCCAGACGCTGCAGAAGATCCGGCTCCTTCAACGGGGCCTACGAACCTTGGGTCGCAAACTGACGTCACCATGAGTGTGTCAGATCTAGATAAGGGTGAACCCTCTTTGGGTAATGATCCCTCGGCAGAAACCTTCGCCGAAAACCTCCTGAGCAATCCGGGTCTTTCCAAGTTTGGCTTGTCCCAGAAATCTGCTGAAGAAATCCAGCGGCTTGCCAAGCAATGCTTGGAGAAGAGAACTTTATCCGCCGAGGAAGAAGCGCAAGAAGCAGAGGACGTCAAGTTCTCCGACCTTCTCGCTCAAGTGCGCCTCCGCGATGAGAGGATTAGGACTGGTGAGCTTCCAACAGCCCCAGTGATTCCTCTGACTCTCACCGAGAAGGTGGCAGCTGAAGTTAACGCTGGTTTGGATAAACTCACCCGCGAACAATATGTAAGTCGGAATTCCAACTCCTGTTTTTTCCATTATGTTATATCATATCCTCTAGCCCCCAAGCATGAAGTAGGATATATAATCCGGGTTTATGCTTCATTAGGATGCCAAAGAACGAACTAGTGTAGCCCCAAGGCTCGTGCTGATATTTAACAAAAATATTACCCCGAGTCTTAAGTAGCTTTCTGACTTTGGGTATTCTGACTTACAGAAAGTATGTTCCTATAACCAGGAATTACTGACCAATGTCTGTGATAAGCGGAGAGAGATCAAAGCTCTCCGGCTTAAAAAATGCTGAACTCAAAGTTGCCAAGGATGAGGCCGAAGGTAAACATTCCGAGACTCAAACCTTGTCTTTGTTATTTTCAATGTCGAATTTTTCTGAACTTTTGTTATTTTTGACTTACAGCGCTGGTGAAACAATCCGTCGCCATGATCGAAGAGGCCGAGAACCTCAAGACCCTGGTGGTGGAAAATAAGGAGCTTCGCCAAGAGCTGGACCAGCTCAAGGTCAATCATGAAAAGAGCATAGCTCAAGTCCTTGAATCCTCCTCCATGGCCACTGAAGAGCGTGATCGCAAGATTGCTGCTCAAGATAAAATAATCTCGGACCTCAAGAATGAACTTGGCAGGGAGAAGGATATGTCCCAGGCACTCCGGGCTGAACTCTAGAGTCTCCGGGAGGAGAAGACCAAAACTGACGACGTCATTTTTGGTACGTTCCATCTATCTGACTTGTCTCTTTCTTCGACTTTTATCAATGTCGGATTTTTCTTAACTTGTTTTGTGTATAGGTCCTCTGAAATTGACGAACTCTTCCTCCTCCGAGCCCCGCACCCACCGGCTTACCCAAGTCGGTGACCTGCTTCATGACTTTTGCCGGTCACTTGAGGATGTCGGCGAAGCTCTCAAGATTCCGGACATGCCAAGCATGTCGGATTTTCAGGTGCGGGACAAGGCGAAGGAGATGCCGCAACTTGTTCGGGACTGGAACATGTCCTACGCGCGGACTGCTGCGCAGAACACTCTCACCATGGTCATGAGCCACCATGGAAACATGGAGATATGGCAAGTGACCAGAGGGTACTGCAAGGTAGACGAAGACGGCCAGGAGCAGGACCTTCAAGCTATCATGCACTCCTGCGCCGGATATGGGTGTCACGTGGCTGACCTGACCAGCTACGAGATCCCCTTCTTCACCCGCGTGGCTACTCCGCCTCCTCCTCCGGAAGAACCAACAGAAGTTTCCGACGATGAACGCACCATCTCGGATGCGGACATCTCGGAATGATATCAAGGCGGAATCTCCAGCGAGCCGGCAACTCCTTCATCTCCTCCTGCATCATAGACCAGAAATTTTTGTATTATCCTGAAAGAACATGATGCGTTTTGTAAATGTAAAGTACTATGACTTTGCTAGTGCTAATCTTTTGATCTATTCAGCACTTTTGGCTTTAATTTTTTGTGTGCCTGAAATGTTTATATAAGCACTTGTATTTTTTCGTCTCTACTTATCGTTTATCTGGCTTTCCACCTCGTCCCTTTCGTGAGCCGGCTAAACCTTCTATCGGAAACTTTGCCGAGCAACGGAGCTCAATTGCTAAACCAGTTTAAACTCGGAAACAAAGCCGAATTCCAGTACCAACAATTCACTACTCGGAAAATGCCCGCATCTAGCAATCAGACAAATAACCAAAGTAAAGACTAGAAATTTTAGAGTTATACCCGAGGGCAGCAATTTTAGAATCGGAAATCTAAACCATAACGAACATGAGCATAAAGTACTTTCAAGCATTCTGGGATTTTTGACTATGACATGATCATTCGGAAATAAGATGGTAAAAACTTCTCCGAAAAATTAGAGGCAATCAAAACTTTTATTTCTCATAGAATCATGTACATATATATGATTACAAATAAGAATAAACTAAGAATAAAAGGGACGTAGCTGAGCAATATTCCATGGTCTGTCTAACTCATCCGGATTTGTACTGCCTCCAGCTCTCTTTCTCTTCTTAGTAGTAGGGCTTTCTTTGACTGGCCTCATGTCAGTTAAGTAGTATGATCCATTGTGCAATACTCGACTAACTAAGAAGGGCCCTTCCCATACTAGGCAAAGTTTGTGCTTTCTTTGTTGCACAAGCCGGAGAACCAAGTCACCTTTATTGAAAGATCTATCTCGGACTCTCTGGCTATGATACTTGCGTAACTTCTGCTGATAGGCTGTAGATCTCATTTCAGCAACGGCGCGAACTTCTTCGACGAAGTCGAGATCATTTTGTCGAGAAATCTCGGCATCCTCTTCGATATACGCGGCCACTCTAGGAGAAGTATGAATCAAATCACTAGGAAGAACTCCTTCTGCGCCATAGACCAAGAAGAAAGGTGTGTATCCTGTTGACCTGTTTGGAGTTGTTCATAAACTCCAAATTACAGAGGGTACTTCCTCTGCCCAAGCCCCCGCAGCACGTCATAGTGGTGCTTCGAGTCTCGGTTTTAGGCCTTGCAGAATTAAACCATTTGCTCTTTCGACTTGTCCGTTAGCCTGTGGATGCGCGACTGACGCAATATCAAGCCGGATATTTTGCTCGTTGCAGAATTCAGCCAATTATCCCATAGAGAAGTTACTCCCGTTGTCCGTGATAATATGTGGATAACCATACCGGATTATAACATCCTCGACAAATCTTTTGGCTGTTGCTCCATCACAACTAGTGACAGGTTTAGCCTCAATCCATTTGATGAATTTAGCCACCATCACTAAGAGGTGAGTAAATCCACTTGGAGCTCATTTAAAAGGTCCTACCATGTCAAGCCCCCAGACCACAAAGGGCCACGTTATAGGTATTGTTCGCAGCTGATTAGCCGGAACATGAGCTTGCTTAGCGTACTTTTGGCAGCCTTTGCACGTCTTGACTAATCGTTCGGCATCTGCCTGAGTTGTAAGCCAGAAAAATCCGTGTCTAAAAGCTTTTACCACTAAAGATTTGGCTGCAGCATGGTGACCACACTCGCCTTCGTGGATTTCTCTTAAGATTTCCACTCCTTCTCCCGGAGATACACAACGCTGAAAAACCCCAGAAACACTTCGTTTATGGAGCTCACCTTTAACAATAGTATAGGCTTTTGCTCATCAGATAATCTGCCGGCTCAGCACCTCATCTTCGGGTAATTTGCCATCTACCAAATAATCGAGGTAGGGTTGAGTCTAGCTGGGAATTACAGCCAGAACTGCTATCAAGGGTGAGTCGGATTTGGTCAGATATTCCTCATCTACTCCCTTTATTGAGGGAACTTTGAGGTTCTCTAGAAAAGCGCCATCCGGGACCTCTTTCCGCGCAGAACCTATTCGGGATAGTGCATCTGCTTCCTCATTTTCTGCTCGAGGGATGTGTTGAACTTTAAACCCTTCGAACGATTTAGATAGATCATCCACGACAGCTTTATATGCTGCCATGTGTTTATTTGCGTTACAAATATCCGACACTTGCTGAGCAACAAGATCCGAATCTCCGTAACACATCAAACGTCGGATGCCGATATCCTTAGCAATCCGGATTCCATGCAGCAGTGCTTCATACTCGGCAATATTGTTTGTCGCTGTGAAGTGTATCTGCAACACGTATAAAAGTTTATCTCCTTGGGGTGATTTGAGCACCACGCCAGCCCCCGAGCCCTCTCGAGCCTTAGACCCATCGAAAAAGAGGGTCCAATATTCCAACTCATGGAGGATCATGTTCTCCTTCGTCTTTGTCCAATCAGCGACAAAGTCCACAAGGATCCGAGATTTGATTGTTGTCCGAGGTTTGTACTCAATATCGAAAGCTGAAAGCTCTATGCCCGATTTGGCGACGCGTCCTGTGGCATCACTGTTGTTGATTATATCTCTCATGGGAGCTGTGCTCACCACGGTAATTGGATGCTCCTGAAAGTAGTGTTGTAACTTACGAGATGCTAGAAAAACACCGTAAGCCAACTTTTGATAGTGCGGATACCGCTGTTTTGATTCTGTCAGAACCTCGCTGACAAAGTAAGTCGGACGCACTGTGTTCCTGATTTTCCTCTGTCTCTCCACCACCATGACGATACTAACGACCTTATTTGTCGCATCAAGATAGAGCAACATCGGTTCCTTAGGTTCCGCTTTGCAAGGATAGGAGCAGATGAGAGTACTTTCTTCAGTCTTGTAGTGCTGACTACCTTCGGTCAAACAAAATCTTTGGTCTTTTTCAGGAGTTTGTATAATGGTGCGGCTCTTTCTCCAAGCCGGCTTACAAATCGACTGACCGCAGCAATGCAACTAGTTAGTCTTTGTACGTCCTTCAGGCGAGTTGGCCTGGAAATATTGAGTATATCCTTGATTTTGTCTCGGTTCACCTCTATGCCTCTTTGAGACACGATGAAACCTAACAATTTTCCGGCTGGTATTCCAAAGAAGCATTTCTTCGGGTTAAGCATGACGTTGTATTTTCGTAGATTGGCAAATGTTTCCTCCAAGTTGGAAATCAGCGTTTCCTTCTTTTTGGACATTACCGCGATATCATCCACGTATGCATGTACATTGCGTCCGAGTTGGTCATGGAGGCAACGTTGCATCATGCGCTGGTACGTAGCTCCTGCATTCTTTAGCCCAAAGGGCATCGTAACAAAACAGAAGGTTCCGAAAGGGGTTATGAATAAAGTTTTGACTTTGTCAGATTCCTTCATCCGGATTTGATGATAGCCGGAATATGCGTCAAGAAAACAGAGGAGTTTCGAGCCTGCCGTAGAATCGATAACTTGATCAATTCTAGGCAGAGCGAACGGATCTTTTGGACAAGCCTTGTTCAAGGCAGTATAATCAACACATATCCTTAAATCAGTGGTGTCCTTTTTAGGGACCATTACAGGATTGGCCGACCACTCAGTGTGGATGACCTCTTCTATGAATCTGGCTAACTCGAGCCGTGCTAGTTCCTTAGCTATTGCCTTACGCTTTTCATCGCCAAACCGTCATAAGGACTGTTTGACGGGTTTAGCATTCGGGTTTACATTTAGAGAGTGCTCGGCAAGTTCCCTAGGTACTCCGGTCATGTCAGATGGCTGCCATGCGAAGATATCTTGATTTGCTTGGAGGAACTTGACGAGCGCGCTTTCCTATGCGCTACCTAGGCCTACGCCTATCTGGGTCACCCTGGAGGGGTCATCATCCTTCAACAGTGCTTTCTTCGTCTCTTCTGATGCCTTGAACTCCGGGTTTGGCTTTGTAACTTCCTTCTTTGTTGCGGGCATCTCGGACGGGTCTATGCTCTTCTTGATCTCCTGGTACTCCTGGGCGTGCAGCACGGCTTCGGCAAAGGCGGCATTTCCATCCTTGCACTCTCGCGCTTTCTTCGGGTCTCCCCTGATGGTGATCACGCCGTTGGGACCTGGAATTTTCATCATATTGTAAATGTAACACGGACGAGCCATAAAAGCCCAGTAAGCTGGACGTCCGAATATAGCGTGGTATGCGCTCTTGAACGGGACCACTTCGAAGGAAAGTGCTTCCGTCCGATAGTTCTTTGAAGTTCCAAAGGTAACATCCAAAGTAATCTCTCCTAGGGAATTAGCTTATCTTCCTGGGACAACTCCGTGAAAGATCACAGAGCTATGGTTCAGCTGGGTTTCCGAGATCTTCATCCGGCGTAGCGTTTCGACATAGAGAATATTGATGCTGCTACCACCGTCCATGAGGGTCTTGGAGAAACCATAACCGTCAATAAGTGGGTTGACGATTAAGGCGTATTTTCCTCGCCTGTGTAACTTAGGTGGATGATCATCGCGGTCAAATGTGATTGCCACTTCTGACCAGTCCAGATACTGGGGGACAGCCGGAACTATTGCATTGAGCTCGTGTAGAACTGCTTTCTTGACCTTTGCTGGTTGAGATCTGAGGAAAGTGACGTAAGTGTCCTTCTTGGTGGGAAAAGTTTTCTTCCCTTCCGGCTTGGGATTTGAAGCATCAGCTTCCTCCATGTCGGAATCTTCCTTGGTCTCCTTGTCCTTTTCGGGATTTTCTTTCCCTTCTTCCGCTTAGCTTTGTAGCCCGCGGTATCATCTCTTTTGATGTCGTCATTGAAACGGCATTCAACGTTGGTGTGGGACGAGCCCCCATTGGCGTCTAGGTGATGCACACATGGGTTATTGGCAATGTCGGCCCAAGAGTAGGTTTTGCCTGGTTGCTGTTCTCCTCTACCTTGGACCCTTGAAGTCCCACGGCCACGCCCGTGGCCTTCGCCACGTCCTCCTCGTCCTCCAGACCCGGAAACAGTAGTAACCACCGCTGTTTCCGTGTTGGGTTTTTCTTCTGAGGTATTTTTGTGCTTCTGATCTTGTTGCTTTGGTTGTCTTGCCGACTGAGGCACAACTAGGGCATTGAGCAATCCCTCTGCATCGTCGTCAGCATCTGCATACTTGCTCGCTGTTTCTATCATCTCTCCCAAATCAGTGACCTTGTCACACTTCAAGTGATGACGCAGTAGACCAATTGGGAGACCTGCAATGAAAGCTTCAATCGCAGTTTGATCATTTACTCCCTCACAGGAGTTCTTGGTGTCGATCCATCGTCCGAGGTAGTCCCGTCAAGTTTCTCCGGCTTTCTAGGTGCAGCGCTGTAGGTCTCCGACCGTACAGGGCCTCCGATATGTGCCTTAGAAATTCCAAAAGAATGCGCTTTGCATGTCATACCAGTTATGGATGGTGTTCTCCAGAAGTTCATTGAGCCATGATCGTGCCGTCTTCCGCAACATAAGTGGGAGATATGGGTTGCGACCAGGCTGTTTCCGCCTTTGGCGATGCAACAAGCTTGGAAGAAATCTTGTAGCCAGGTATCTGGCCGAGCAATGCCATCGTAGGCTTGGATATGTCTTGAGATAGCAAATCCTTCCGGGAATTTTGTAGCTCTGATGCATGGTCCGAAGCACTTTGGGCCCACGTAGATATCATCGTTTTCGTAGCGTCGAGCCTCTATGTTGGAGTTGATCCTGTGCCTTGCATCGTTCGGGGATAAAGATCGTCCCGAATGTCGGCTGTGGCTGCGGTGCCTTGGAGTCGGACTTCGGCTTCTGCTACCACCTCCTCCGCCATGTCATCCTCCTTGCCCTCCTTGGGAGCCGTTGTGATGACTGTGTGGTGGAGAGGGTGGGGCAGCTGGATAATTTCTGGCTGATCGCCGGCCTCTGTCCGGAACATCATTATTCTGATTCCGGGGAGGGTCTTGACTATGACGAGCCCCCCGCCTGCTTGTTCCGGCGTGGTTTTCGTCGTTTCTTCGTCCGTCGTTCCCACCATGGTGGGGTTTAGCCGGATGGCTTGCATGTCTAGGAGGTGGCATTTTTTGACGATCCTCGTCCCGATGTTTCTCTTTATCTTCTCCCCTTTGATCGTTAGATTCTCGTCGGGGAGGATTCCTCGGATTCAGAGCAGCGATGGCTTCTTTCTCGGCCGCTGGTGCGACGTTGCTCCAGTCGCGTGCAATCCTGCGATGCTGTCCTGACGATCCGGTTCTCGAATAATTGTCCTCCCGTCGTTCGGGGTGATAATGTTGCTCTGGAACACGGTTGGGTCTTACGTCAGCCCATGCCGGATCTGTTCGACATTGGTCGGAATCTGAGACCAGTTTTTGACTTCCGGACAGGGCGACCTTTTGCTGCTCCCGTCCCTTGTTGAGTAGCTTGATACCCAAACGGATCTCCTCTGGTCCTGGATTAGCCGATAGAATTTCTCGGGCCGCCACGGTATTCTGTACTGGGGTTGGATATACCGAATCTCCTTTGCTATCTTTCCATGGCTTCCCCATCTCATCTCCGAAAAGGACGGCACGGACGTGTGGGAAATTGTTGTCATCTGTATGACGCTTCCGTGTCTTCTGATGCAACCGAGACATGTAGTCCTTAGTTGCCATGCGTTTCTTCTCCACCTCGATGTTTTTGGCTTCATCGAGGAGTTGTTGACGACGCGCTTCTAGGGCTTGGGCCCTTTCATCCAGCTCTTCAGCAGTAAGTTCTGCAGCTATAGGGATAGGTGTGGTTAATGCAACATCGATGAGTTTACACGCACCTTCGGTGATCATGTGTCCATCCACCGATTCTTCTTTTTTCGGCTCGTCTGGGATAAGTGCTCCATTCGAGTCTTCTTCGTATTCCTCGGCAATCACCTCCTCATCCAGAGGGTCTTTTTCTGGGGTTTTGTTCTTCTTCTTTGCCTTCTTGGCGGCGCCGGTAGCAAAGACGTTTTTGGGTCCGTTTCCTGGAGTCAAGCTCTGATCTGTACTTTCGGACATCTGGACCTCGGGATTATCTCCGACGTCCATGTCATCCTGCGCTTTGGGAGAGTGTTCCCCGGATCCTTCATCCATGGCTTGTCCTTCTTCTGCAGCCTTGGAGTTGTACTCCTCTTCATATTCCGCGGAGAACATTCAGAAATCTGCTGACGTCATCGATTCATCCGAGGATGCGGGTACGTCGGCGTTTGTTCCAATTGCCTCCAGCACCGAGTCGGTGTTTTCTCCAGCATCAGCAGAGCCGGATCCGGATCCCACGTATCCAACGAAGTGCGACGCGTGCTTCCTGAGGTACCTGCGGCTTTCGCGATCAGCCATGTCGAAACTTTTGATGGTCTCGAGAATTGCATCTGCGCTTTCGCCTTGCAGTATCATACGTCGTAATGTGTACCTTAGGAAAGGTCTGTCTGTCCCGGCATCATCAGAGCCGGAATCAGTGTCACTGATATGTTCCTCCTAGATTTCGACTTCTGCGGGTGGGTTGATCTAGGATCCGGCTCCTCCAGGGAGATCCACTCCAGACTCGACTTGGACCGCTAGGTCTTCTTGAGCTTCAGTTTCTCGGTATCTCCAATCGGTGCGGGTTGGGTGGGATTAGGGTTTTCTGAGATCTGGAACTCTACCGCCTCCGTGGATAAAGGGGACCCAGAAGATTCTTCTGCCCCTATCATCACCGCTGGGGTGGGTTGGGCAGGTTCAGTGAAACCGATGTAAACATCGATCTCGCCAAAGGACATGATTGTGTAGGCAGTCACGGCCTCCCTAGCTGGAATCCAAGTCTCGTCGAGAACGATGAGAGGGACGTCGCTGGCGTAGAGGATGCGACCGACGGCGATAGTCTCGCCGATTCTGATTCTTGCAGATTCCGCTCGGAACGCAGATCCGAAGCTCACTTGCCCCAAGGTGGGCGCCAACTGTCGTCGGATTTATGACAAGTACGCCATGAGGGGGTCCTTGAGGCGTGCAGAAGAGAGGGGTGTGAGATGTACGGTATTCCGGAACGCTGAGCACACAAGTTTACCCAGGTTCGAATCCGCCGGCTTTGGACGGATCCTACTCCTGCTAGCAATCCAGATGTCTGACGAGCGAATATGGGTTACAAGGGTTTCGCTTGTGCGAGTTGAGGGTCTAAAGTATTGGGTGCCCTAAAGGCTCTCCCTAGGACGGCTTATATAGATATCCGGCCTAGGGTTTACAGGAGAGATCTATCCGGCTATGACTAAGAGTCGGGTACATCTTGAACTACAAGTAACATTATGGGCCTAAGTCGGTTAGTCTTCTGGGCCTTCCCATAGCCGGATTGGACTCCGTCTTTCTCCCTGACTAGGCCGCCCGTGAAGCAAAGCTCTAACCCGAAGTGGGCCACCCTGGTCAGTGAGGAACTATGAGGATACTCGGAAAGTATATCCCCAACACCAAGGTCAGCGCTTCTCTCTCTCTCCCAGAAATCCTAGGGAGACAAGTGCTAAGGACAAGGGCGTCTGGAGCAAGGTTAGGGCAGAGGTTCACAGACGTGACAGTGTCTGACCGTTGGAGGTCAGACAACATGGACTCTGGGTACTTGTCGTGCAAAGCCTAGCGAGTAAGGAAAGGAGCGAACTGAACTACTATACTCGTACAAACATATCCTAGGAATATTCGGGCCACGTATGCCCTAGATATAACCTGGTCACCCCTTTATAAGGTGACTCAGGGCCTCCAAGGAGGGGGTCGGTCCATTAGCAGTACGCATGAGCCTTAGAGGGAGAGAAGAGCAGAAGCATATTATCTTCTTCATCCTCTTGATACAGCTCAAGTAGCTAGCATTTGTACTAGTCCAGAGATCATAGTAAAAGATCTAGAGCAGGAGTAGAGGTTTTATCTCTATAGGAGAGCCTCGAACCTGGGTATATCGTGTGTTGTGTGTGTGTTCTTCGTATGTGGATTCACTGCACTATCCCTTCCCAGATACCACTAGTGTCCATAGGCCCCATCTTTAGCCTACCCATGGTATCTGCCGTAACACCACCACGATAGGTGCCCACCATGGAGCCAGTAGCGGCACTAACTGGTGTGTTCATACGGACAGGAAACTTCATCGCTTTGGGGGAGCGCATCGTCTCTGGCTTGGTTCAGTGATTCAGCTCGCTAGACTTTGTCAGCGACAACATGGGAAACTTTAGCAACCGCCCTCTCCCACGCAACGGCAAGTTCGTCAGCTTTGGGGCGCACAAGGTCTACATCGCTATCGACGTCACCTATGCGTTCCCACAGCGGGTCATTGTGGTGGCAGATCATCCTCTCTATGCGGCTTGCGGTCCACGTATCACTCGCCCCGCCAGCTGCATTGAGGTGATGATGACGATGCCAGGGACTGGCACCAGCAAAGATCTAGCCGAGGATGGGGAGACAACTCCCAAGGTATCTCGTTCGAGGTTCCCTCTGCTGGAGAGGCCGGAAAATATACTCCAGCAGGCCATAGAGAGTTTGACTACTCTAGTAGCTTCTATCGTAGATCTCGCTCAGGCACAAGCCGAGCTGGAGGAGTGATGGCTCAATGCACGGCGCCCAGAAAAATGCTTGATGGCAGTGTTGATGTAGAGCTCGTTGGGAACCCCAAGATGAAGGTATGATGAGCACAGCAGCAAGTTTCCCTCAGTTATGAAACCAAGGTTTAATCGAACCAGTAGGAGCAAGGAAACAACCCAAAGGTGTTACTAGCTGAGCTTTGGCAGGGCGCACTACCGGTGCTAGTAGCAAAGTGGAGACTTGCACAACACAACCACAGAACTTTGTCCCCAACCTGCGATGAGGTTGTCAATCTCACCGTGTTTTGCGGAAAACAAAGGATTAAACGTATCGAATGGAAAGAAGTAAAAGTTTGCAGAAAGTAAACACAAAGCAGTAAACAGTTGTAGATTGTATGTAAAGAAAGAGGACCGGGATCCATAGTTCACTAGAGGTGGCTCTCCTTAGATAGATAACATGCTCGGTGAACAAATTACAGCGGGGCAATTGACAAACACCGAGAAAGCAATACATGCATATACTAATCATCTTGACTCCTTTGAGACTTGATTAGGCATTACAACATTATACATAAACCGCCATCCAACTGCATCTATTACTAATAATCCACCTTCAGGTTATCATCTGAACCCCCTCCAGTATTAAGTTGCAAGCAACAGATTATTGCTTTATGAATTGCGTGTAAAGTAAAAAATACGATTGTTCTATGAACAAAAGATTGTTGTTTTCTCCCTAGTAGCAACAACACATCTAGTACCTTAGAGATTTCTGTCACTTCCCCAGATTACCAAAGGCATGAACCCACTATCGAGCATAAATACTAACTCTTGGAGTTGCTAGCATCTACTTGGCCAAGATAGCTACTAACAACGGAAAGCATGCAAGATCACAAATAATAGAGACATGATAGAATCAATAATCAATCTGAAATAGCATCACAATATCAATCGGATCCCCGCAAACACAACATGCAGAATTACAAATAGATGATCTTGATCATGAACGGAGCTCACAAGATCTAAACATGAAAGCACAAAGGAGGAGAACCAACCATCTAGCTACTACATGGATCCGTAGTCCAAGGATGAACTACTCACGCATCACACCCGAGGCTTGCATGGTGATGAAGAAGGCCTCCAGGGTGAATTCCCCTCTCCGGTAGGGTGCCGGGAAGAGCTTCAGATCCCTCCCGATCTAGGGATGGAGATGACGGCAGCTACAGAATCTTTCGTGGATTTTTTGATCGGGTACTTAGGGTTTACGTCCCGAGGGCATCTTATAGTCGGAAGGGGAGGCCGACGGGGTGCCTGGGCTGGCCACACCACCCCCTGGTGTGGGCCAGGCCTGGCCGCGTGGCCAGGTGGTGTGGCCGCCCTCTGGCCCCTCTCCGTCTCGTATTCTGGCACTTGATGACATCCGGAAAAATAGGCACTTTGGCTTTTGTCCCGTCCAATTCTAAGAATATTCATTTTTTGACTTTCCTGGAACCAAAAACAGCAGAAAACAGGCAGCTGGCACTCTTGCTCTTGTTAATAGGTTAGTCCAAGAAATCATATGAAAAGTACTCCAAAGTTGGAATAAAACACAAGAAAGTGGATAAAACCAAGCATGGAACATCAAAAATTATAGATACATTTGCAATGTATCAACATCCCCAAGCTTAACTCCTGCTCGTCCTCGAGTAGGTAAGTGATAAAAAGAAAGAATAATTTTTGAGGTGACATGCACCATTAAAGACTTGATCAAAGTATTTGTAAAACATTCGAAGCTGGGATCATAGTACTTCAATCATAACATGAAAGACAAAGTTCTAGCAATAAGCAAAGAAACTATGATGCAACATGAAAAGGCACAAACAAAAGATTCATGAATAACAATGCTTTGCAAGATGTTTGTTTGTTTCACATAAAGAAAACATAGCATAATAGTATTGAGCTTGTCCCTCAATAGAGTAGCAAATATAAATGCATAGGACACCTTCAAAGTTCATAAGAGTGACTAGATACAATAGTTTAAAACAAGCAATAACAAGTTATGCATCAATCAACTAGTCTTGGGACAATGCACATAGAACTAAGAATGGCCACTATGCTCTCAAAGTAGGTGCATAAGGATAGAAGGTGGAGACTCAATGTAATGGTGGAAGAAAAGCCTTCATAGAAGGAAGTAGGGATTCAAGTCTCATAAAGAGCTTCCAAAAATTATGGTACTTATAGCTTTCAGCTCTCATTGCCCCTATCATAAGCATCTTTAAGGTGATTAAGGTTAAAGTGACACAACTAAGAGGATATGCTTGATAAGTTATGAACCGAAATCTCATGCCCCTTACTTACGAAGACCGATCCTCATGCTACTCAACTTCAGTCACGAGTAAGCTCTTGTCATTGTAAGTATATGTGTATCATTAAGAACAGCCAATGGGGTACCCCTTGCACATGATACGGGAGCTTTCCCATAATCAAAATGACAAGGCAAGCAGACAATGAGCATCTCAACAATCTTTTTATTTGCTATTTGCATAGGTTTTTATTGAGGATGCTTCATAGAGTGCTCATTATGGTGATGCTGCAAGTTTCCACCATGATTAGGCATGGCTTAGGCTAGCCCAGCGCTTTCTAACACACATACAAACTCCATGATCTTACAAGTTCCACATTTATTTCACACCGCCGGGATCCGTAAGCAAAAGAACATGATATCAACGAGGTACAAAGTACAAGTGCAATTTTGAAAGCGTTCCCCATGAAACATGGTTCTGCTAATTTCAACTTATAAAGCGCAAGCATATACACAACAAAGAAGGACCCGATGGTTCAAGTTTATTAGAGGCAATAAAGTAAAGTGTGCCATCAAGTTCGTGAGAGCTTTAATCACTAGTTTTCTCATAACAAGTGAAAGGTAGACAAAAGCATGAATATACTTGGAATAGCATAAGCTAGTAGGTAGGTATGGTGGACTCTTTGGAAAAACTTGGTTTAGGGAGTTGGATGCATGAGTGGAACTCATACTTTGTGGTGGAGGCTAGCAAAAGACTGGGAGCGACAAACTAAGAGAGCAATAATGGCCATAATCATGCAGAGCGACAAAACATCATTGATCAAAGCATAAAGTGATACTACAAGTTGAAAACTAAAGGATCATAAAGGCTATGGTGACTTGGGATAGTCATAACATGGTGTGAGCATGTGCCAAGTCAACCCAAATAAAGCATCAAAGGAGAATACCACTATACTATGCTTTAATATGCTAAAACAACGCATGATTCATCCAAGGCACATTAAGCAATCTCAATTGTTTATAACAAGTCATGCTACAGCAAAGAATACTAAGCTTAAAGCCAAAACAATATCAAGCATGGCATGACAAAGCATATGCCACAGTAAAAAACAAGCTCTTTTTACCACATAAGCATGAACTTTCCTACTCTTTTCCAAACCAAACCAAACTATTTGCAAACCAATATATGAAAGAGGGGGTCCAACCAATTTATTCATAAAACTAAGCAAAGAAAGCAAACGAAAAAACAAAACAAAAACGAAAAAGAAGACGCTCCAAGAACAATACAACTATGCATGAAACAATAAAAATGAAGTGTTTGGAAGAAACCTGGGATTTTTATTGATGAAGAAGGGGATGCCTTGGGTATCCCCAAGCTTTGACGCTTGTACTTCTTGGATATTTCTTAGGGTAACACGAGTGGAATCCCCAAGCTTGAGATTTATTCCATCCTTCATCTCATTACTCATTCCTTCCATACACTTGAAAATTTTCCTTCATACAGAACTTCACACAATCTTTATTAGCAACATTAGTGCACTCAAGATAATAAGTCTTTAGGTTCAGTTTCAACACCAATTAAACTTACATTAAAACACTAGCTACTGTAGCACTTCCCTCAAAAAGCTCAATTCCCCAAAAGAACTCAAAAAGGAACCAACAAGAAGCAAATGCAGAAAATGGCAGAAATCTATCAAAACAGACCAGCAGGTAAAGACGAATTTTTTAGAAGACCTTATGTTGCTCAAATCAAAAAGTGTTGAACTAACGAAAGTTATATAAAAACCTGGGGCAGAAGCACAAAAAGTTACAGCTCAATCCGACATACAGAGCTCTCTCACGAAGTTTTACGGTGAAGCACAAAAATCTGTTTCGGGACAGCAACTTTCCCAAGCATTACTTCTCTCTCATTAGAGGTTACTCTTGGCACAAAAAGCAAATAAAAAGGATAAGGAGAGGTTATTACTGAAGTAATAACTTCCAAGACTCATCTAAAACTTTTGGGTTATCTCCCATAAGTACTTTTCTTTAACGCCTTTAAGTTAGGCATAAGAAACAAGAAAAAGAATCAAGTGTTCTCAAATGAAGAAGCATTAAGACCAAATTTCTTGCCCTTACCTCTCTTACTTTTAATCTTAACCTTGGGTAAAATATGATTGTTTGGTGGAGAAGAAAGGTGCATGGTCCCTTTTCCCACATCTATTATTGCTCCAAGGAGTTCTAATAGGGACCTTCCAAGTGTAATTTGTCCTTTTCCTGCACATTCAATAACAACATAATCAATAGAAATCGTTTTCCCAAGGATCTTTGTAGACACTCCTTCAGCTATTCCAAGAGGTAATATGGTAGTATTATTAGCAAGAGATATTTCTTTTCCTCCTTTAGTGAGCCCCCAAGTATTCAGAGATTTATAAATATCTTTGGGCATAAGACAAAATTCAGACATGATATCACGAGCTTGAAAAGTTTCATTGTTCATCTCAATCTTTACTGTAGGGAACCACTTTGATGGTTCAGAGTTTATTGGAACATAATTGTGGTGCTCCCTAAGCGTGTTATAGCAATTTTCTAAGCTAGTAGTGCTAGCCTCAAGAATGTTCAACCTAGCAAATATTTTTGCGAAAGAAATATCAGTTTGGCTAGGCATGTTGTAAGTGAGGATCAATTTCTTTATAGCATTAATAGCATCATCCTCATTACATTGGAGGAAATCTCCTCCCACAACAGCATCTAAAGCATATCTATAGCAAAGAGCAATCCCAAGGTAAAAACTGCTAAGGAACAAGCTTTGAGTCATTTTAGGCTTAGTTTTTTCATGTAGATCGGAGATTCTAGACCAAGCTTCCTTAAAACTTTCCTCAATTCCTTGTTTAAAAGTGAAAATTATTTCCTCGGGTGACATAGTGATTGGAGCAAGGCTAGACATAAAGGCAACTTAAGAAAGGAACTAATTTTTTTGTGTTTTTGAAATAAGAAAGCAAACTGGTAAAACTAATTTTTTTGTGTTTTTGAAAAGAAAGCAAACTAGTAAAACTATTTTTTTGTGTTTTTGAATAACAAAACAAGCAAAGAAAGCAAAAAGAAAACTAAGCAAAACAAAAACAACAAAGTAAAGAGATTGGTTATGAGGGACTCCCCTTGTGAAGATGTCCTTGACTCCCCGGCAACGGCGCCAGAAAATCGCTTGATGGCTCAATGCACGATGCCCAGAAAAATGCTTGATGGCGGTGTTGATGTAGAGCTCGTTGGGAACCCCAAGATGAAGGTATGATGAGCACAGCAGCAAGTTTCCCTCACTTATGAAACCAAGGTTTAATCTAACCAGTAGGAGCAAGGAAACACCCCAAAGGTGTTACTAGCTAAGCTTTGGCAGGGCGCACTATCAGTGCTAGTAGAAACGTGGAGACCTGCACAACACAACCACAGAACTTTGTCCCCAACTTGCGATGAGGTTGTCAATCTCACCGTGTTTTGCGGAAAACAAAGGATTAAACGTATCGAATGGAAAGAAGTAAAAGTTTGCAGAAAGTAAACACAAAGCAGTAAACAGTTGTAGATTGTATGTAAAGAAAAAGGACCGGGATCCATAGTTCACTAGAGGTGGCTCTCCTTAGATAGATAACATGCTGGGTGAACAAATTACAGCGGGGCAATTGACAAACACCGAGAAAGCAATACATGCATATACTAATCATCTTGACTCCTTTGAGACTTGATTGGGCATTACAACATTATACATAGACCGCCATCCAACTGCATCTATGAATAATAATCCACCTTCAGGTTATCATCCGACCCCCCTCTAGTATTAAGTTGCAAGCAACAGATTATTGGTTTACGAATTGCGTGTAAAGTAAACAATATGATTGTTCTATGAACAAAGGATTGTTGTTTTCTCCCTAGTAGCAATAGCACATCTAGTACCTTAGAGATTTCTGTCACTTCCCCAGATTACCAGAGGCATGAACCCACTATCGAGCATAAATACTAACTCTTGGAGTTGCTAGCATCTACTTGGCCAAGATAGCTACTAACAACGGAAAGCATGCAAGATCAAAAATAACAAAGACATGATAGAATCAATCTGAAATAGCATCTCAATATCCATCGGATCCTCGTAAACATAAAATGCAGAATTACAAATAGATGATCTTGATCATGAACGCACAAAGGAGGAGAACCAGCCATCTAGCTACTACATGGGTCCGGAGTCCAAGGATGAACTACTCACGCATCACACCGGAGGCTTGCATGGTGATGAAGAAAGCCTCCAAGGTGAATTCCCCTCTCCGGCAGGGTGCCGGGAAGAGCTTCAGATCCCTCCCGATCTAGGGATGGAGATGACGGCGGCTACATACTCTTTCGTGGATTTTTTGATCGGGTACTTAGGGTTTACGTCCCGAGGGCATCTTATAGTCGGAAGGGAAGGCCGAGGGGGTGCCTGGGCTAGCCACACCACCCCCTGGCGTGGGCTAGGCCTGGCCGCGCGGCCAGGTGGTGTGGCCGCCCTCTGGCCCCTCTTCGTCTCATATTCTGGCACTTGATGACATCCGGAAAAATAGGCACTTTGGCTTTTGTCCCGTCCAATTCCGAGAATATTCATTTTCTGACTTTCCTAGAACCAAAAACAGCAGAAAACAGCTAATGTGGCTCTTGTTAATAGGTTAGTCCAAGAAATCATATGAAAAGTACTCCAAAGTTGGAACAAAACACAAGAAAGTGGATAAAACCAAGCATGGAACATCAAAAATTATAGATACATTTGGAATGTATCAAGGAGACTCGGCTGAAAGTGCTTAAGAGGGCCAAGAAAGTGGCTATGGCTCAGCAGGCACTGAACATCACCTTGCGTGAGTACGATGAGGTCAATAGGATTAACACTAGTCCCACTTGCATGGATGGTGTAAAGATTAGAGGAAGGAACTTAATCAGTGAGATAGATAAAGAATGCACTCCAAAATCAGTAGATTCGGGTAACCCAATGTATGCGGGCTTGCTGAGGTATAGTACCATGACAAAGAACCTCATGGTTCTAGATGCAGGAGTAGCCGAGTTAGATGCTTTAATCGGCGAGGCTCGATAGAGGCAGCATGACAAAGTCATAGAGCTGGTGCGCATTGGGAACTAGCAGGTGAGGAACTACTTAGGGCTAACCCGGTGAGAGAAGGTGGTTCCCATGTCGTTCATTCGGCCAAGGGTGCTCCTGCAAGATCGTCTGGGTCAGCGTCGTCACCTGGTGCAGGCCCAAGGAGAGATGAGGGTGCAACCTCTGGTAGAAGGAACAACAGATGGTACCTTATGACCCGAAAGTGGCGGGGAAAGGAAAAGCAGTACAGGGCAATGCTGATCGAGGAAGTGTTAGCCGAGGTAATGGTGGTCAAGGGAACCTCGACCAAGGCAATGCGAGTTAAGGAAATGTTAGGCGCGGCAATGCCGGCCAGCATAATTCGGCTGGAGCTGGGCAATATCCGCCGCAGTAGCACCAGCAGCAGCATATACCTTGGCAAGAGCAAAGTGCTAGACCAGCTATGTAGCACCAGTATGCTTAGCCAGCACATAACAAATACAATGATGGTTATTCGGCTATGGACAATGCCAGATTTCCCATGCCGGATCATCATATGATGGGGAATGCAATGGGATCTAGGCTGGGAAACAGGAAATTGCAGTGGGATGATGCAAGGTTGAAGTTGGACATAATTTATATGTCAGAATTGATGGAGGGACAAGGTCCTCCGGGTCCTGCGTGTTTTGGACCTCAGATTTTGAGGGAGCCACCTGTGCCAAACTTTCAGCTAGCTAGGGGACAAAGACATATGATGGCAGCACCAAGCCACAAGATTGGTTGATTGACTATGCCACTGTTGTGCACATCGCACAGGGCAATCTCAGATGGGCGGTGAGATACGTGCCTCAGATACTAGAGGGACCGGCAAGGGTTTGGCTGAATAATCAGTCGGCACGAAGTATCAACTGTTGGTTGGATTTTGAAGAGATGTTCATCAGTAACTTCACAAGTACTTACAAGAGGCCAAATAGGCCGTAGCACCTGGCAATGTGTAAACATAGGCCGAATGAAACAGACTAGAGTTTTTGACTCAGTGGTGTACATTGTGCAACTCATGTGAAGGAGTAATCGAGTCACAGGTAATTGGGAGATCCGACCCAACCCTTGCTTATGTCGGCAGAGCCGAATGAGGAGTATTACTCCAGGGACGGGGCTTGGTCATCCCGACAGAATGATTTCTAAGGTAAAAGGAGAGATGAAAGGCCGGATTATCGGTATGGTTAGAATCATGTTGCTACTGTGAACCAAGATCACCCAGGTGCTGGGAGTAGCCAGCGACAGAAGAACAGTGGCCAATAGTGGACACAGAAAACCGACTGCAAGAAGACATGGATCAACAAATAGAAGAAATAGTGGTAGGAGAGGTCGAGATACACCTATGAGTCTATGTTGGATCAACCGTGCAAGTTTCACACACAGAATCCGTAAAATGGTGAATCATACGACTCAACAGCGCGCATGGACGCAACATGCAATGTGTGACATGGGACCACCTTAGGGACCTCACCAACCACAACTCATAGGGGGAAATGCTTAGTGCTAACTCGTGTATTAGCGAGCTCATTGGGGAACCCAAGAGGAAGGTATGATGAGCACACCAGTAAGTTTTCCCTCAGTTATGAAACCAAGGTTATCAATCCAGTAGGAGCAAGGAAACACCCCAAAGGTGTAGCTAGCTGAACTTTGGCAGGCGCACTCTGCAGCAATGTGGAGACCTGCACAACACAACCATAGAACTTTGTCCCCAACTTGCGATGAGGTTGTCAATCTCACCGGTTTTGCTGAAAGCAAAGGATTAAACGTATCGAGTGGAAGAAAGTAATAGTTTGCTGAAAGTAAACACAAAACAATAAACAGTTGATTGTAGATTGATAGTAAAAGAAAGGACCGGGGTCCATAGTTCACTAGAGGTGGCTCTCCTTAAGATAGATGACATGTTGGGTGAACAAATTACAGCGGGGCAATTGACAAACATCGAGAAAGCATACAAGCATATACTACTCATCTTGACTCCTTTGAGATTCGATTGGGCATTACAACATTATACATAGACCGCCATCCAACTGCATCTATGGCTAATAATCCACCTTTAGGTTATCATGCGAACCCCCTCCAGTATTAAGTTGCAAGCAACGGATAATTGCATTACGAATTGTGTGTAAAGTAAACAATACGATTGTTCTATGAACAAAGGATTGTTGTTTTCTCCCTAGTAGCAATAACACATCTAGTACCTTAGAGATTTCTGTCACTTCCCCAGATTACCAAAGGCATGAACCCACTATCGAGCATAAATACTAACTCTTGGAGTTGCTAGCATCTACTTGGCCAAGATAGCTACTAACAACGGAAAGCATGCAAGATCACAAATAACAAAGACATGATAGAATCAATAATCAATCTGAAATAGCATCTCAATATCCATCGGATCCCCGCAAACACAACATGCAGAATTACAAATAGATGATCATGATCATGAACAGAGCTCACAAGATCTAAACATGATAGCACAAAGGAGGAGAACCAACCATCTAGCTACTACATGGACCCGTAGTCCAGAGATGAACTACTCACACATCACACTGGAGGCTTGCATGATGAAGAAGAAGGCCTCCAGGGTGAATTCCCCTCTCCGGTAGGGTGCCGGGAAGAGCTTCAGATCCCTCCCAATCTAGGGATGGAGATGACAGCGACTACAGACTCTTTCATGGAATTTTGATCGGGTACTTAGGGTTTCTGTATCAGAGGCAACTTATAGGCGAAAGGAGAGGACGAGGGGGTGCCTAGGGCGGCCAGACCACCCCCTGGCGCGGGCCAGGCCTGGCCACACGGCCAGGTGGTGTGGCCGGGCCCCAGCCCCTCTCCGTCTCGTATTCTGGCTCCAGGTGTCCCTCGGTGAAAAACTGACTTTTGCTTTTGTCCCGTCCAATTCTGATAATATTCATTTTCTGACTTTCCTGGAACCAAAAACAGCAGAAAACAGGCAGTTGGCACTGTGGCTCTTGTTAATAGGTTAGTCCAAGAAATCATATGAAAAGTACTCCAAAGTGTGGACAAAATACAAGAAAGTAGATAAAACCAAGCATGGAACATCAAAAATTATGGATACGTTAGCAACGTATCAACATCCCCAAGCTTAACTCCTGCTCGTCCTCGAGTAGGTAAGTGATAAAAAGAAAGAATAATTTTTGAGGTGACATGCACCATCATAAATTTGATCAAAGTATTTGTAAAACATTCAAAGTTGGGATCATAGTACTACAATCATAACATGAAAGACAAAGTTCTAGCAATAAGACAAAGAAACTATGTTGCAACATGAAAAGGCACAAACAAAAGATTCATGAATAACAATGCTTTGCAAGACGTTTGTTTGTTTCACATAAAGAAAACATAGCATAGTATTTTTCACTTGTCCCTCATAGAGTAGCAAACATAAATGCATAGGACACCTTCAAAGTTCATAAGAGTGACTAGATACAAATAGTTTAAAACAAGCAATATCAAAGTTATGCATCAATCAACAAGTCTTGGGACAATGCACATAGAACTAAGAATGGCCACTATGCTCTCAAAGTAGGTGCATAAAGGTAAAAGGTGGAGACTCAACAAAAAGTAAAAGAAAGGCCTTCGTAGAAGGAAGCAGGGATTCAAGTTTCATAAAGAGCTTCCAAAAATTATGGTACTTAATAGCTTTCAGCTCTCATTGCCCCTATCATAAGCATCTTGAAGTGATTAAGGTTAAAGTGAACAAACTATGGTGTATATGCTTGACGAAGTATAAGTTGGAAATCTCATGTCCCTTGAATACGAGGGCCACTCCTCATGCTACTCAAGTTTAGTCACCGGTAAGTTCTTGTCATGGTAAGTACATGTGTATCATAGAGAACCGCCAACGGGGTACCCCTTGCCCGATGATACGGAAGAATCCCCATATCAAAATGACAAGGCAAGAAGACAACAAGCATCTCAGCAATCTTCTTATTTACCATGGGAATATGGTGCATTTTTCTCTCTTTCCTCTTTTCTCATATTTTTTTCCTTTTCTCTTTTTTCTCTCAATATCTAACTCTTTTTCTTTATAAGAAGAATGCTTCATAGATAGCTCATTATGGTTACGCTGCAGGTTTCCACCATGACAGCATGGATTAGACCAGCGGCCCAGGCATTTCTCTAACACATATACATAACTCCATGGACTTACAAGCTCCCCTTTAATTTCACACCGACGACATCCATAGACAAAAGAGCATGATATCAACTAGGTACAAAGTACAAGTGCAATGTTGAAAGCGTTCCCCATGACAGCATGGTTCTGCTAATCCCCAACAAATAAGTGCAAGCATATACAACATAGATGACACAATGGTTCAAGTTTATTATGGCAAGAAAAGTAAAGTCTGCCATCAAGTTCGTGAGAGCTTTAATCACTAGTTTTCTCATAACAAGTTTAATTCGGAAGGTACATAAAAACATGAATATACTTGGAATAGCATATGCTAGTAGGTAGGTATGGTGGACTCTTTGGAATAACTTGGTTTTAAGAGTTGGATGCATGAGTGGAACTCATACTTGGTTACGGAGGCTAGCAAAAGACTGGGAGAGACAAACTAAGAGAGCAATAATGAACATAATCATGCAGAGCGACAAAACATCATTAATCAAAGCATAAAGTGATACTACAAGTTGAAAACTAAAAGGATCATAAAGACTATGGTGACTTGGGATAGTCATAACATGGTGTGAGCATGTGCCAAGTCAACCCAAATAAATCATCAAAGGAGAATACCACAATACTATGCTTTAATATGCTAAAACAACGCATGATTCTTCAAAGGCACATTAAGCAATCTCAATTGTTTATAACAAGTCATGATACATCAAATAATACTAAGCATAAAGCCAAAACAATATCGAGCATGGCATGAAAAAGCATAGGCCACAGTCAAAAACAAGCTCTCTTTACCACTTAAGCATGAACTTTCCTACTCCTTTTCCAATCCAAACCAAACTATTTGAAAACCAATGTATGAAAGAGGGGGTCCAACACATTTATTCAGCAAACTAAGCAAACAAAGCAAACAAAAAACCAAAACAAAAATGAAAAAGAAGACGCTCCAAGAACAACACAACTGTGCATGAAACAATAAAAATGAAGTGTTTGGAAGAAACCTAGGATTTTTATTGATGAAGAGGGGGATGCCTTGGGCATCCCCAAGCTTTGACGCTTGTACTTCTTGGATATTTCTTGGGGTGACATGCGTGGCATCCCCAAGCTTGAGCTTTAGTCCATTCTTCATCCCATTACTCATTCCGTCCATACACCTGAAATTTTTCCTTCATACAAAACTTCACACAATCTTTATTAGCAACATTAGTGCACTCAAGATAATAAGTCTTTAGGTTCAGTTCCAACACCAATAAAACTTCCATTAAAACACTAGCTACTGTAGCACTTTCCTCAGAAAGCTCAATTCCCCAAAAGAACTCAAAAAGGAACCAACAAGAAGCAAATGCAAATAATGGAAGAAATCTATCAAAACAGACCAGCAGGTAAAGATGATTTTTTTCGAAGATCTTCTGTTGCTCAAATCGAAAAGTGTTGAACTAACGAAAGTTAGATAACAACCTGGGGAAGAAGCAAAAAAATTCATGCCTCAAAAGCACGTACAGAGATTTTACACAAATTTTTACGGTGAAGCACAGAAATCGCTTTCGGGACAGCAACTTTCCCAATCATTACTTATCTCTCATTAGAGGTTACTCTTGGCAAAAAAAGCAAATAAAAAGGATAAGGAGCGGTTATTACAGAAGTAATAACTTCCAAGACTCATCTAAAACTTTTGGGTTATCTCCCAATAAGTACTTTTCTTTAACGCCTTTAAGTTAGGCATAAGAAGCAAGAAAAAGGATCAAGTGTTCTCAAATGAAGAAGCATTAAGAGCAAATTTTGTTTTCATAGGAGAGGCAAAAGAAATCTTCTCTCTCTTCTTAGGGAAGTGTTCTATACCTTTCTTGAGTGGGAGTTGATATTTAATGGTGCCTTCTTTCATATCAACAAGGGCACCAACAGTTCTAAGAAAAGGTCTTCCCAAAGTAATAGGACAACAAGCATTGCATTCAACATCCAAAACATAGAAATCAACAGGGACATAGGCATTGTTAACCATAATAAGAACATCATTAATACTCCCCATGAGTTTCTTTTTAGCATTATCATCAAGTGGGACATTCAAATAATAATCTTCAAGTGGTGGCAAATCAAGCATATCATAAATCCTTCTAGGCATAATAGAAACACTACTATCAAGATCACATAAAGCTTTGAAATCAAAATCATTCACTTTCATATTAATGATGAGTTCCCAACCATCTTCTTGTTTTATAGGAATAGAAGCTTTATGTTTCATCTTTTCTTCTTTAATCTTTATGAGAGCATTAGTAATGTGTTTTGTAAAGGCCATGTTCATAGCACTAGCATTAGGACTTTTAGCAAGTTTTTGTAGGAACTTAATAACTTCAGAGATATTACAACCATCAAGATCAAAATCATAATTATCATCTAAAGTAGTAGAGCTATTACTAGCCTCAACACTAGTGGTAGTGATAGTAGAAACACTAATGTTTCTAGCAATTTCATCTTCTCTTTCCCACTTAGCATGCAATTCAGCTAATAGTCTAACATTTTCATCAATTCTCACTTGTATGGCATTAGTACCTACAAAGGATTATCAATAGTTTCAGGTTTAGCAGCCATTTTATTCAAAGAAGATTGAGCTTTAGCCAATGATGCTATATTTCTTTCAGCATTAGAGAGTTTTTCCTCAATAGTTTTATTGAAAGCAGTTTGTTTACTAATAAAGTCTTTAAGCATAACTTCAAGTTCAGAGGGAGCACTCCTATTGTTGTTGTAGGAATTTCCATAAGCATTACCATTGTTGGGAGGATATGGCTTATAATTGTTGTTACCAAAATTATTCCTATAGGCATTGTTGCTAAAATTGTTATTTCTTATAAAGTTCACATCAACTTGCTCTTCTTGAGCAACCAAAGAGGCTAAGGGAACATTATTTGGATCAATATGGACTTTCCCATTAACTAGCATAGACATAATAACATCAATTTTATCACTCAAGGAGGAGGTCTCTTCAACAGAATTTACCTTCTTACCTTGTGGAGCTCTTTCAGTATGCCATTCAGAATAGTTAACCATTATATTATCCAGAAGCTTTGTTGCAGCACCCAAAGTAATGGTCATAAAGGTACCTCCAGCGGCAGAATCAAATAGATTTCTTGAAGAATAGTTCAATCCTGCATAAAAAGTTTGGATAATCATCCAAGCAGTCAGTCCATGAGTGGGATAATTCTTTACCAAAGATTTCATTATTTCCCAAGCTTGAGCAACATGTTCATTATCAGATTGTTTAAACTTCATTATTTCACTTCTCATAGATATAATCTTAGCAGGAGGATAGTATTTTCCAATGAAAGCATCTTTGCATTTAGTCCAAGAATCAATACTATTCCTAGTTAAGGAATTCAACCATTCTTTAGCTTTTCCTCTCAAAGAGAAAGGAAACAATTTAAGCTTAATAATATCTCCATCTATATCCCTATGCTTTTGCATCTCACAAAGTTATTTAGATGGACAGCAGCATCTTCATTACCAATACCAGAAAATTGTTCTCTCATAACAAGATTGAGTAAAGCAGGTTTTATCTCAAAGAAAGTAGCTTCAGGAATAGGTGGAGCAATAGGCGTGCTCATAAAATCATTGTTGTTGGTGCTAGTGAAGTCATACAACTTAGTGTTTTCAAGAGTAGTCCTTTTTGTGTTTTTAATAAATAAAGCAAACTTGTAAAACTAATTTTTTTTGTGTTTTTGATAAAGAAACAAGCAAACAAAGCAAAAGTAAACTAAGCAAAACAAAAATAACAAAGTAAAGAGATTGGTTATGAGGGACTCCCCTTGTGAAGATGTCCTTGACTCCCCGGCAACGGTGCCAGAAAATATACTTGCTGACTCGTGTATTAACGAGCTCGTTGGGGAACCCCAAGAGGAAGGTATGATGAGCACAACAGTAAGTATTCCCTCAGTTGTGAAACCAAGGTTATCAATCCAGTAGGAGCAAGGAAACACCCCAAAGGTGTAGCTAGCTGAACTTTGGCAGGGCGCACTACTAGTGCCAGCAGCAACATGGAGACCTGCACAACACAACCACAGAACTCTGTCCCCAACTTGCGATGAGGTCGTCAATCTCACCGGTTTTGCTGAAAGCAAAGGATTAAACATATCGAGTGGAAGAAAGTAATAGTTTGCAGAAAGTAAACAGAAAACAGTTGATTGTAGATTGATAGTAAAAGAAAGGACCGGGGTCCATAGTTCACTAGAGGTGGCTCTCCTTAAGATAGATGACATGTTGGGTGAACAAATTACAGCGGGGCAATTGACAAACATCGAGAAAGCATACAAGCATATACTACTCATCTTGACTCCTTTGAGATTCGATTGGGCATTACAACATTATACATAGACCGCCATCCAACTGGATCTCTGACTAATAATCCACCTTTAGGTTATCATCCGAACCCCCTCCAGTATTAAGTTGCAAGCAACAGATAATTGCATTATGAATTGTGTGTAAAGTAAACAATACGATTGTTCTATGAATAAAGGATTGTTGTTTTCTCCCTAGTAGCAACAACACATCTAGTACCTTAGAGATTTCTGTCACTTCCCCAGATTAGCCGAGGCATGAACCTACTATCGAGCATAAATACTAACTCTTGGAGTTGCTAGCATCTACTTGGCCAAGATAGCTACTAACAACGGAAAGCATGCAAGATCACAAATAACAAAGACATGATAGAATCAATAATCAATCTGAAATAGCATCTCAATATCCATCGGATCCCCGCAAACACAACATGCAGAATTACAAATAGATGATCTTGATCATGAACGGAGCTCACAAGATCTAAACATGATAGCACAAAGGAGGAGAACTAGCCATCTAGCTACTACATGGACCCATAGTCCAGAGATGAACTACTCACACATCACACCGGAGGCTTGCATGATGATGAAGAAGGCCTCTAGGGTGAATTCCCCTCTCCGGCAGGGTGCCAGAAAGAGCTTCAGATCCCTCCTGATCTAGGGATGGAGATGACGGTGGCTACAGACTCTTTCGTGGAATTTTGATCGGGTACTTAAGGTTTATGTATCGAAGGTAACTTATAGGCGGAAGGAGAGGCCGAGGGGGTGCCTGGGGCGGCCAGACCACCCCCTGGCGTGAGCCAGGCCTGGCCACGCGGCTAGGTGGTGTGGCCGGGCCCCAGCCCCTCTCCGTCTCGTATTCTGGCTCCAAGTGTCCCTCGGTGAAAAACTGAGCTTTTGTCCCGTCCAATTCCGAGAATATTCATTTTCTGACTTGCCTGGAACCAAAAACAGCAGAAAACGGGCAGTTGGCACTTTGGCTCTTGTTAATAGGTTAGTCCAAGAAATCATATGAAAAGTACTCCAAAGTGTGGACAAAACACAAGAAAGTAGATAAAACCAAGCATGGAACATCAAAAATTATGGATACGTTAGAAACGTATCACTTAGCAGTTAGTTCTACCTCTGCCACTGCCGAGGCATGAGAACCATGAAATAAGAGAAACTATGCATCATGTGGGAAATCAGAACCAGGGGAACTACGGAAACCCCAGCCATGATGGGCGGAATGAGTATAGGGAACATCACTAGAGTTATGTTGTGTTCACCATAGAGGAAAATGATAGGCAAAGTGTGTAGAGGCGACATCTGGAGGTCAACACGGTTATGTCGGCGGTGTCAAAGTATATGTATTGGTCAGACCAGGAAATCACCTGGAGCATAAAGGATCATCCCAAGCTTATGCCGAGTCCTGGATCATATGCTTTGGTGCTTGACCCGACATTTATCAGACAAACATAAATGTGAAATTTCCAAGGTACTCATTGGCAATGGCAGCAGTATCATTATATTGTACAAGGACACAAGGACACAATGCACAAGTTGGGTATCTCAGAAAACATGCTCCAAGCGACTAAGACCACTTTCCATGCCATTGTACCATGTTTGTCGTGTGAGCCGATTGGGAAAGTCCGGATAGATGTCTTATTCGGCACAAGGGATAACTGCATGACAGAAAATCTGTTGTTTGAGGTCGTGGATCTAGAGAGTTGTTCTCATGCATTGCTTGGTAGGCCGAAGTTCGTGGCCAGTACACACATAAGTTACTTGAAGATGAAGATATCAGGGCCCAATGGGGTCATCACTGTTGCTGGGGACTTTATGCCCTCGATGGAGTGTGCCTCGGCCGGATCAAATCTGGCCAAGTCATTAGTGATAACACAAGAGAAGAAGAGGATTCATAATGAAGTGGCACTGGCTCAGCCGGCTCAGCTGAATATGTCGGCGCTGAGTAACCCGCATGGGAGTATCTCTTTTCAGCCAATTAAGGACATGAAGAAAGTTTAGATTGATGAGTAGTTCCTGGAACGCATTGTCACTATTGGTGCGGGCCTAAGTGACAAATAGGAAAGCGAGCTCATCAGCTTCCTCCTGAGAATAAAGGGATAATTTTGCTTGGTCCACACAGGATCTGCAAGGTGTTCTGAGGGAGCTGGCTAAGCACTCTTTGCATGTCAGGCCTGATGCAAGGCCGGTGAAGTAACCTCTCCGCCGCTTCACCAAGGATAGGAGAAAGATCATAGGTGATGAGATAGCTCGGCTCCTTGTAGCCGGGTTTATTATGGAGGTACTCCATCCGGATTGGCTCTCTAATCTGGTTCTGGTGGAAAAGAAGAAGGATGATCCAAATGTGGCAATAGTGTGGCGCACGTGCATTGACTAAACCAATTTCAACAAGGCATGTCCAAAAGACCCATTTCCTTTGCCTAGAATTGATCAGGTCATTGACTCGACCGTTGGTTGTGAACTTATATCATTTATAGACGTGTATTCTGGTTTACACCAGATACCGTTAAAATCGGATGATCAAATAAAAACTGCTTTTATTACCCCGTACGAGGCTTATTGCTATCGCACCATGCCATTCGGCTTACGTAATGCAGGGGCAACGTATCAAAGATGCATGCAAAAATGCTTGCATGATCAAATTGGCACAAATGTCCAAGTGTATGTTGATGATGTGGTGATAAAAACCAAGGAGAGTCATACTCTCCTAGATGATATCCGACAAACATTCGCGAACTTGATAAGATTCCGAATGAAGCTTAATCCGGAAAAATGTACCTTCGGTGTCCTGGCCAGAAAATTACTCGGATTTCTCATGTCTAGCCGAGGTATCGAGGCTAATCCGACTAAAATCAAAACTATTGAGCGTATGGAACTAATGAAGTGCCTCGACGATGTCCAGAAGTTCACAAGCTGCCTGGCATCAGCGAGTCGCTTTGTTAGTCGGTTGGGGGAAAAGGCATTGCCACTGTACCAACTAATGAAAAAGTAGGATAAATTCATTTGGACACCGCAAGCCAATAGTGCTTTTCATGAGTTAAAAAAGGTGCTAGCCTCTGCACCCGTGTTAGCTTCACCACTATCCATAGAGCCGATATTGCTCTACATAGCAGCGACCAACCGAGTCGTAAGTGCCGTGGTAGTGGTGGTGCATGACAAAGAGGGTAAGTCGATGTAGAGGCCAGTTTATTACCTACGAAGTACTTTCTGCATCAAAACAGAATTATCCACATTATCAAAAGATGGCATATGGCGTCTATATGGCGGCCAAAAATCTTAAGAATTATTTTGAAGAACATCCTATAAAGGTGATATGTGAAGCACCAATATCCAAGATAATGGGTAACAAAGCCGCAAGTGGCTGAATCTCCAAGTGGGCTATTAAGTTAGCTCCATATGCCCCCACAATATGATAGGAGAGATGCTATAAAATCTCAAGCACTGGCTGACTTTTTTGTCGATTGGGCTGAGATGCAATATGAGCCGCCCTTGCCTGACTCGAACTATTGGAGAATGCATTTTGACAGGTCAAAATTGAAAACTGGGTTTGGTGTCGGGATAGTCCTTACCTCGCCCAAGAAGGATCAGTTGAAGTATGTGTTGCAGATACATTTTGCCGCCTCAAACAATGTATCCAAATATGAGGCACTTGTGCATGGGCTCAAGGTAGCAAAGGAGATTGGGATACGTCGGATTCAATGTTTAGGTGATTCGGACCTGGTAGTGCAACAAGTTTCAGGTCATTGGGATGTGCTTAACACAAATATGGCTCTGTATAGATTTCATGTTTAGAAAATCAGTGGGTACTTTGAAGGATGTGATTTCCATCATGTACCTCGTGCTGAAAATGATGCAGCTGACATGTTATTAAAACTTGGTTCATCTCGGCAATCTATCTCGCCAGGAATAGCTCTCTATCACCTCAGAAAACCATCAATTAACCCATCACCTGAATCCGAGTCAATCCATATCCCAGCAAAACCAGGATCAAAGGTTGTCCTAATGGACATTAATTGGGGGAGTGTTTCGAGTAACCCGGGGACTACCTTGACAAACCCGGGGACTGCCTCACAAAACCTGGGGACTTTTTAGCTTACCCCAACAGAAGTTATGTCGGTGGATCGAATGGAAGTGGACGAAGCTGTTTTCCCGGCCCGTGCTACTCCAGCATGGGCATAGCCAATCTTATTCTTTTTGAGAGATGGAACTTTGCCGAATGATGAGGTTCTCGCTAGACAAGTTCAGAGAAGGGCAAAGGATTATACCATAATAAATGGTGAGTTATATAAAAAAGAGTGTTATGTGTTCTATAGAGATGTGTTGATCTAGTAGAGGGGCAAGAAATCCTTCGGGGTATCCATCAGGGGGAATGTGCGCATCATGCCTTATCTAGACCCCTAGTTGCCAAAGCTTTCTGACATGGGTTTTATTGGCCTAGTGCCTTGCAAGACACCGAGGACTTAGTGAGAAAGTGCAATGGGCGCCAGAGGTATTCGAGTAAAATACGTAAGCCGTCCTTTGAACTCAAAACTATACCTATCACTTGGCCATTTGTTGTATGGTGCTTGGACATGGTTGGGCCGTTTAAGCCAGCCCGTGGAAACATGACTCATATCTTAGTCATGGTTGAAAAACTTACGAAGTGGATTGAGGTCAAGCCAATCAGAAAGTGTGATGGACCCACAGCCGTATCATTCCTCAAAGATATAATCTTGATATATGGGTACCCACACAGCATAATAACTGATAATGGCACAAATTTTGCCGATGGAGCATTTGCTTGATTCTATAGAGATAAGAGAATAAGACTTGATGTTGCATTAGTCGCACATCCTGCATCGAATGGGAAAGTAGAGATCCAATGAACTAGTGCTATCCGGGATAAAACCCTTGCTCATTGAGCCGCTACAGCGATCAACACGGTGTTGGATTGACGAAATCTCGACAGTACTATGGATCCTAAGGACAACTCCAAATTGATCAACCGGCTATACGCCATTCTTTCTAGTATATGGGGTAGAAGATGTATTACCAGCCGACATAGTGCATGATTCACCTAGAGTCACCCAGTACACAAAAGCCAAAGTGCAAGAGGCCCCGCAAAATGATGTTGATCTGCTAGAAGAGGCAAGAGAATTGGCATTGTCCAGATCCGCCATATTTCAGCCGAATCTCCGACGCTATCATAACCAAAAAGTAAACCCTCAAGTTTTCCGGGAAGGGGATTTAGTGCTTCGGCTAGTGCAACGCACTGCCGGCATGCATAAACTATCACCTCCATGGGAGGGACCATTTATTGTGAGCAAGACACTACACAATGATGTGAATTATCTCATAGATGCTCAAGCACATGAGAAGAGTAAGGCGAATAGGTCAGGAGAAGAGTAAAAAAGGCCATGGAATTTAGCGTTCCTTCGTCCATTTTACACTTAGCAGAAGTGTATGTATCTCGAACACTCATATGTTGGTTTATATGTCGGCAATGAGCTTATTAATGAAACCTCGGTACCTCGAGTACTGACTCGGGGACTGCCTTAGTAGTAATTTTATTTTTCTATATTTACATTTTTATGTCGGCTGGCTTAAGTTTCTTACCCCTTTGGGCCAACTTAGTAATGTGTCGGCACCAAAAGCCTACTCTTTGGCTTGCTGTTGTCCGAAACCTGGCTTCATGGCAAGCAAGAGCAAAATCTGGTGAGTGTTAGGCACATGAAAAATGACTAAGGATAGAAACATAGGCGAGCCGACACTTGTTTTTTGGGCTAACCCCTGTATTTACTTTCTTTACTATTATGTCGAATCACTCTGAGCTAATTCTCGTGGCTTTAAGTATTGTTGATTTAATTTTCTGATCTTGGACTCATAAGTTGAATGCCAAAAAATGGTAGACATGACCCGGATCACAAGATTGAGCAAACAAGAAAATTGAACCTGGGGACTCCACACAAAAGATCTGACATAAAAAATATAGCAGTAGCAAAATAACTTAAACTATATGTTACATTTTGCACCCGGCATACCAGGGATTTAATCAAGTTTCGAGTTTTTCTACCTAAGGGGAAAAATAGATTTGTCAGCAGCAGCAGCGGTGGCTGAATTAGGTGCAGGGATAGCTGGATCAGAAGCCTCAACTGACGGAGGAGGAGTGGTGGCAACTGGGGTATCAGCCTCAGCTTCTTCGCCACCGTCCGAAGCTTCTTCATTTTCATCCGAATTTTCTTTCGGGTTTTATTCATCTCCTTCGGGGTTTTCTTCGTACTCATCATCAACCTCGCCCAAATAGCTCGGCCCTTTGTTCCAAGTATGAACCAATGCATATTGGATGAGCTCATAGGCTCGGGCTTGGTGTTGCTTGATGAAGGCCATATCAGTAGTCCATCTGGATTCGGTGCGCATGTTTTGGAGAATATCCAAGCTGATACCATCGTACCATGAGAGGACAAAGGATAAGGTGGTATCAGCACCGGCTCGCGCAGAAGACTCCTGCCATAGGCTTACCTGTTCTTCGCAATTCATCAGTCTCTCGACCAATTTCTTGACTTGCTTGGGGGTGGGGTCTTCTGGCAAGAGGACATGGAAAACCCAGATAGCAGCATCGAGGAGGTCCACCCCAAAAGTTTTCATGGGTCCAAGGCTGGCCAAGAGGCCAACCAAGGAATCATCAATATCATACTCTGGTGGGATAGGACTAGCCTCGTCCTTCTTATCTCGGAACTTCCGGATAGCGGTAGAAGTGCGAGTTTTGGACTCGAGGAAGTTGCTTAAAAGAGTAAGCACAAAAGAGCAAGTCAGGCAAACAATAAGAGTATAAGTGAAACCTCGGTAGAAAAGGCAAAATCAGCAAGAGGAAACTCACGAGTCACAATGTTGTTGATCCGGGTGAGCTCGGACAACCAACGCAAAGAGGCAAAGTACCTTCCAAGTCAGCAATGCGCTTATGCAGTTCTTTGTTCTGGTCCTCCACCTCGGCTGGCAAAAGGAAAATCATAAGTTAATTCAGCTGATCAAGAACAAGAAGAGTACTAGGGCAATAAGGAAAAGACATACACTTATTCTTCAATTAAAGCAACAATATCTTATGTTTGTTGGAGAGGCCCTTGTGTGCAAAAAGGAGTCTTTGAAATTTGACAGTGTGTCGGTTGTTGGAGATCTAAAAGAGACAGCTGTTAGTTACTGAGAAAAATGAATATTCGATTCTGTTCAAGATTCGAACCGAATAACTCGATCCGAATCTAGGTGGCTGTATATTCGATTCTGCTCAAGATTCGAACCGAGTAAACTCGATCTGAATCTAGGTGGCTGGATATTCAATTCTGCTCAAGATTCGAACCAAGTAAACTCGATCCGAATCTAGGTGGCTGGATATTCGATTCTAAAGGAAATTTTGACCAAGTTACAGTGACTCGGCTCAATATCTCGGGCATGCTAAGATCTGAAACTAAATTACTAAGTGTTAGCCTGGAGGAGCATCCGGCTGAGTAATATCTTACTCCCTCGGAGGCTCGGGGACTAATGTTTATGTGTTATCTATTGCGAGTGCAAAAATGCAGCCGAGATATTTACCTCCATCATTTTGCCAACATCAGCATGAGCCTTACTGGCAATGAATATCCTGTCGCCAATCTCTGTCGGACCAAACTTCTAGGGTAGAGGATTTCTAGAGCTAACCTTACCATAGTCGGCATTGTTCCAGTTCTCGGCGTACTCAACAAGTGACCCGTGGCTTCACCGCTCGGAGTCTGAGTTAGGACTAAGCCTTTCCCGGCAGAAGCCTTCTAGGTGGCCATCGCAGCAGCTAGGCTAATGTGTAGTGTAATCTTCTTATCCATAGTTGAGGCAGAAGCAAAAGCACTTTTCTGCAGCATAGTGGTGACTAATGGCTGTGCGGGTGCAACCCCGGCTTTATTCTGAGTCACCTTGGTAGCAGCACCAGCTTTCTTCTACTTGCTAGTTGGATTAACTCACTGCTGGGATGTAGCTGGCCGAGGTTGAGGCTGCGAGGTTAGCGAAGGATGAGACTATGAAGTTAGTTTGGATTTGGCCTACGGGCTCTACCGAGGTTGATCTTGTGGCCGAGTCTTGGAAGAATTGGATGATGCTGGTGGTGGTTGCTGCTGCTGGGTCAAAGTAGACATCGGGGTTGTTTGCTGCTAAGGTTGGGGCTGAGCTGGTGTCGGTACTACTGGCGCCACGATCTTCACTCTCTCTTTCAGGGGCGGGAGAATCACCCCTCTGATCCGGCATGGCCACATCCCCTGGGGCTTCACCTCCACCTTCGCCGACATTTTCTCCCTCCGGTTTTGATGGACTATAATCTAGTGCAGGAGTGTTGCCATGAACCGGGCTGAGGACCCGAGTATCGTCGCGAGGTGGAGAAGAAGATGGCATGTGGATTAGAGAGGCCATGCTAGAACCGCTCTGGGAATGTTCAAAGCGTCCCTGCCGAGAGAAACAATGAAATGAATCAGATAGGATAGAGAGAAACAAGAAATACAGAAAAAGAGAAACAAGAAATACAAAGATAACCCGACGGAGAAAACTTATGCGGTAACAACTAGAGGTTCCCTCCGCTTCACTATTTTCTTCCCAGGCTTCTTATACCTCTTCTCGGCCCTAGATGACTCGGCAATCGGGGCAGAGGTTGCGACACGTTTCTTCGTAGGACCTTGGCCTCTCACAGCAACAAGAGGCACATCGTGCACCTGACGAGCCAGGTTAGCTAGGATCATCTTCCCATGTCAGGGGGATAGGTAAACAATATTGGCATTGGATCAAGTACCTTGAGAACAAAGCAATCATCTTCCTCATCATCATCATCCGGCCAATCCCTTAATGGTGATAAGATAGAAGTCTTACCATGGGTTCAGCCGCAAATAGTGTCTGGGATAGGCATAAACTCCTCAGAGTCCGGCTCTTCCGGATCCAAGGTATCTCGGTCCTTGCCCCAAGTGAGGGAAGGATTCTGAGTGTCTTCTACAGTTTGCTGAAGAAATTGCTGCATAAAGAAACATAGAGAGATCAAATAGACAGGTCAGCCGACATAATGTATAACCCGACAAGGATGGCTCGGGGAAATTACCAGGGTACTGGGTTAGCTCAGCTAAAAGGAGCCATGCCCCACTCCCACGTCTCAGCCATGTCTGTTTTGAAGATGGATTTGACTCGCTTATAGATCTGAGCTTTGGTTAACTCGACCATGGAGACACGATTCGTATCGAAGCGGCCGCTCAAATGGCAGATCTTGTGGTTGCGCTGTTGTAGGGGCAGACTCAGCTACTAATAAAAGTGGCCATGAGGTCATCACTGGATAACCTGGCCTCCTTCAGCTCCACGAGATATGTGTCAACCATGTTGACAAGAAGATTCTTCTTCTTCGGATCAATGTCCCATTTGAGCTTGGAGGGGACACCGACAGAGAACGCGGGAAGCCGAATCATGTCCTTGTCGGAGTTATTCTTCACATAGAAGAAAGACCTCGGCCATTTCTTGCATGAGTCGAGGCCGTGGATCCGAGGAAAGATAGAATTCTTTCCAGGTGTAATGGAGGCAGCCCCACACTAGGTCAAAGGTTTCTCACCGAGAGAAAGATCCTTATTAGGAATGACGTTGGTACGGAGCTGGAAGTACTTGGCCCAAAGGTTCATGCTGGGCCAGAGGCCAAGGTATCTGTTGGGTTCACAGCATAGAAAACAAAAAATTCCTACGATGGGAACTATACGCCAAGATCTATCTACTAGATACAAGGAACGGGTGGATATACATCCATAGAGAACTTACCATCAAAGACAACAAAGCTTTGTTAACAAGATGGAACTCGTGGATGATGTAGTCGTACACTTACCGATCTCAAGATCGTGATGAAGTCCAGTAGGTCCGGCTCCAGCACGTCCATCAGATCCAACTCCAGCAAGTCCAACACCACCAAGTCCAGCACCGCAAAGCAGCGGTGCGTCCGTGATCGCACACACGTCCGGTACCCCGACAACCTCCATCCCTCGCTCTAGCAAAGCAGCGAAATCAGCAACTTCTTTCCAGATAAAGCCACTAGGAACATGTATCTCGCTAATCCGAGACCATGGGGAATAACTAGAGGGGGAGAGAGATCCTTCACGAGGAGGTGTGTGCTGTGAGGAGGAGAGGGGGACTTTTAAAGGGAAGAGGGGGCAACCAAGGGCCATGGCATGGCATCCATGGTGGTGCCCCCACCTCTTCCATCATTCATGTGGTGGATGCTCCACTCACATAAATAAGCCTCCACTCACACTTCCACTCACATGCATTAAATTTCCACCAAATTTAATGCGAGCTCTCATTAAATAAAACTATTTATTTATTTTATTCAGAATTTTGTTAATTACTTTAATTAACAAACATTCACATAAAACCCCCTGCAACATTTCAATATCACATGCAGAACCAGTTTCTGCAATTTCACCCGAAACAATTCTGGTTTCCATCGAAATGATTCCAGCGCTTTCTTAATCTTTATTTGAAACATATTTGCTCCAAATGGTGTCGGTATCCCTTAAGTGTGTCATCCTACTGTTCGCGAATAATGCAGACATGATCGAGACCCCTCTCTGATCAATAATCAGCAGCGGGACTTGGAGATCCATACTAACTCCCACATATTCAACGATGACTCTTGTGATCGTGTGAACCTTTAACGTTGTAACTAAATCCCTTTGTCTCGCGATATATTACATGTCCGAGATTCGATCATCGGCATCCAAATACCTAGTTTGATCTCGTTACCGACATGCACTCTTTTCTCGTTCCCGTGATATAACATTCTAGTGATCACGTCACTTGCTTGCAAGCTATTTCAATATGATATCACCGAGAGGGCCCAGAGTATATCTATCCGTCATCGGGATGGACAAATCCCACTCTTGATCCATGAGCCTCAACATAACACCTTCGTAGCACTGAACCCACCTTTATAGTCACCCTGTTACGGTGCGACGTTTGATGTTATCAAGATACTCTTCCGGTGTTAGCAATTAACATGATCTCATGGTCTAAGGACTAAGATTACTTTGTATGATGTTATAGCAATATAAACATAATGACTCTGATCGTAATGCTATACTTCGGATGAATGTTCGTCACATCATTCCACCAATGTTGTGACCTCGTTATTAACGACATCCAATGTCCATGATCAGGAAACCTTGATCATCTTGTTAATCAACGAGCTAGTTTATAAGAGAGGCATAACTAGGAACTTTCCTTTTGTTTATTAAACACACATGTATTAACGTTTCCAAATTAATACAATTATAGCATGCAAAATAAACATTTATCATAAACACGGAATAAGATAATAACCACTTTAGTATTGCCTCTCGGGCATATTCCCTTCAGTATCCCTCGCAGCAAGAGATGTACCTAGACAAAGAAGCTATAGCATTGCCAGGAGATGATGAGGCTGGAGGCCAAAGGGGTCAAGGAACTCTCTTGTGAATTTGCTAAGGGGAGACCAAATCCATGGGCGAACTGGGTGACAAATACTACATACTCACCCTCCTTGGCTTCGGGGATGAGCTCATCGCCGGGGAGGCGGTAATCCTCCTCCGGTGGAATCCTCTGGGTCCGCTTGAGGCAATCAAGCTCCGCTTGGGTCACATCAGACCCATCCCAAGCACCACGGTCGGGAACAGCCTCCTCTTCGTGGTCATCGATGGTGACCACATCGCGGGGATCCATCTCTAGACCGATTTCCTCTGACAAGGTGCGAGCTACGGGGGCGCATGGCACGGACTACCACAGTCCCGTGGTGGCAGCAAAGGGCGGCGCTTGGGTAGAGCAGCGGCGCGATGGAGACAGAGGAGCGGCATGGTCGCAAGAAGCAGAGCGTAGTGGTAGTGGCGGTGCGAGGAAGAAGAAGAGAAGTTGGGAGTGGGGGAAAGTGAACAAGGGTTTCCCCCCTGCTCCCCTATTTAACCGCGCCTGCACTGAGGGTAGTGGGATCGGTTGCGCATCTCGACCCCATTATGTGTGTGTGTGTATTTCGCGGGGAAAATCATGAACATGCCACATGCACGGTTACACAACCCAGATGTGTAACTACACATTGTGGCCATAGCGGTATTCGAGGAGGCATGCCACGATGTGATGGGCTGCAGTGATAACTGACACGGCGTGGCAGTGAATGTTGTCATGGCCCTTAAAATGAGGCAAAGTGCAATGATTGCTTAACACGTAGGATAAGATGAGGAGTACGAGAGAAGCTAGGGATCTAAGGGAAATAACCCAGATGCGACAATATGACTTGGCCAGCGAAATATGTCTCGGAAAGAGGCAGGAAGAGTCGAATTAGATACCAAATCACCAAGTGGTGTAGCCGAGTTAAATTCGGTACGGGCCAACATATAAGTATGCCGGCAATACGGAAAAAGATTCGGATAAGTTGAACCAGTTGTGGTATTTTTAGCTAAAGCTGCTAAGACGACACTAGCTTCGAGGACTATTGTTGGGGGGATGACCCCAAGTAGGGTTAAACTGTGGTATGAGGACATAGTCCACCGAGCTATAAATCAGCTAAAGTTAGTCGAGGTATATAAGGGTCGGCCGAGTTACCCAAGGCCGGACTGGCCCAGCAAGACCTGGCCGACATATATCATATGTTGGAACAACACCTATGTTGCTTTCTATATGCATGTACCATCCAGGCTGAGTCATCTGGACAGGACCGAGTCAGGGGTTGCCGTGCTCAGGAAGGAGTGAGCCAGCCCAAGGTCAGCGCTTTTCTCTCTCTCCCAGAAATTCTGGGGAGACAAGTGCTAAAGACAAGGGCGTCTAGAGCGAGGTTAGGGCAAAGGTTCACGAATGTGACAGTGTCTGACCGTTGGAGGTCAGACGGCGTGGACTCTGGGTACTTGTCGTGCAGAGCTTGACGACTAAGGAAAGGAGCGCACCGAACTACTATATCCGTACAAGCATATCCTGGGAATCGGGCCACGTATGCCCTAGATGTAACCTGGTCACCCCCTTTATAAGGTGATCCAGGGCCTCCAAGGAGGGGGTCAGTCCATTAGCAGTACGCATGAGCCTTAGAGGGAGAGAGGAGCATAAACACATAATCTTCTTCCTCCTCTTGCTATAGATCAAGGAGTAGAGGTTTTATCTCCATAGCAGAGCCTCGAACCTGGGTATATCGTGTGTGTTGTGTGTGTGTTCTTCGTGTGCGGATTCACCGTACTATTCCTCCCTGGATACCACTAGTGTCCATAGGCTCCATCTTTAGCCTACCCATGACATATGTCGTGACACCATCACAACAAATATTCTACTTGGCCCAAGTACAGGGTGTCAATGCTTCGTGGCACTCTCGCAAACACAAAGAAGCATGGCCTTTCTGTGGCCACGTACATCTCCAAGATGAAAAGTTTGCCTCGGAACTCATTGCAGCGAACCGAATGATTAATGATGAGGAACTCAAGGACTATGTTCTCAATGGCCTCTATGGAGAATACGATGCCCCCGTTGCCTCGGTCAACGATGTTCCAAGCACTACTCTTAGTGACATGTGATCGCAACTAACAGTCTTTTACTACCATTAGAAAATGTTTTTGAAACCGATGAAGGTACTGGTTTGTTTTCCTCTTCGGCTAATACAGTAACTTGTTGTCAAGGCGGCAATTATCATCATCAATGTTCTGGTGGTGGTTAAGAACATTAGCGTGGGCCCTCAAACCAGTGTCTTGATGGTTGTAATCAAGGTCATTGACTTTCCTCCAATTCTAGTCGTGGTAGTTGTCTTGGTCACACGACATTCCCCTACGAAGATCTCACATGTCAGATTTGCAAGAAGCACGACCACCCGGCAAGCGAGTGTTGGTGGTGTTATTCGAACAACAACAACAAATATGATGATTCCTTTAATGATCAAAAAGGTGCCAATACCGTTTGCTATGGTGTTGACACTAACTGGTATATGGATAGTGGTTCTACAGACCACTTCGCTAGCAAATTAAGCAAGATTTCCGTCCATGCACCTATAAAGGTCATGATCAAGTTCACACCGCAAGTGGTAAAGGTATTATAATTGAGCATATTGGTCATTCGACATTGCACACCCCTCATAGTTCTATCAAACTTCGAAATATTTTGTATGTTTCTAGTGCATCCAAGAATTTATTATCCACACACAAAATTGCTCTAGACAACAATGTTTTTGTTGAAATTCATCCATCTTTCTTTTTTGATTAAGGAGTAGGTATGAAGAAAATCATGTTTAAAGTCCCTTGTCATGGTGGTCTCTATCCTCCTGCGCCTATGTCAACGGGGTATCAGAAGCATTCCTTCATCATCAGAAGCCCTCTTCATCCGGATGACATCATAACCTAGGGCATCCCTCAACTTTATTATCAATTAGTACATTAGAAAAATTATCTTCCCTACACACCTGAAATAAATCCCTATGTTTGTGTTCCTTGACAACGAGCCAAAAGTCATCAATTGCCATATCATATTTATACTAGTGTTTCTAGTGGTCCTATGGATGATGTGTTGGGTCTTACTGCTACTTCTGTTCGGAAACATTCATATTGTGTGAGTTGAAGTTGGACTTGCTTTGCTTTTCTTGCTAATACGTTCATGCCATTAGAATTTTGGGATGAATTATTGCGCGCTAAAGTCCTCAATTTTGAGACTCCTATATAAAAACTTCTTAATATCACTTTCAACTATGACTCTCTTCGAGTTTTTGGTTGTACATGTTCGTCCAACCTTCATCCCTACAACAGACGAAAACTCCCATTTCGTTCATAATAGTGCATCTTTTTGGGCTACAACCACTTCATAAAGGAGTAAAATGTCTAGATGTTTTCACTGGTCATACCATGTTGTGTTTTCATAAGAATATTTTTCCATTTGATTTCCTTCATTCCAATGCAGGTGTTAAATGTTGAATTATTTTGGTAGATTTTTCAATTCGAAATATTTTTCCATTCGATTCCCTTCATCCCAAAATACATGAAAGTAGCCCACTCATGATTTCTTACCTATGAAAATCGTATACGATGTATTGTCTTGAGCTTGTAGAGGTAGAGAAAGTTGACGGTGTGACAAGCGGTGGTAACGGTTTACTCCAAAAGTGGTACGGTGTCTTCAGGTTTTTCCCAATATTTCGTGTTGTTTTTTAGAGGTTTTTTATTTTTCTTTTCTGTTTTCAATTCAAACATTTTCCAAATTCAAACATTTATCAAATTATGAATATTTTTTAAATATAAACAACTTTAATAAACAATTTCCAAATTTAAACTTTTTGGAAACATGAACAAATTTTAAATCTAAATAAATTTTGCATCTGGCTTTTAAATCTGAACATTTTTGAAATCTAAACATTTTTTCAAATAAAAAACACAAAATAAAAATAATAAAAATAGAAAAGAAAAATCTGGGAGCGGAACCGCCGAAGGGCAAACCGCCCCATAACAGGTGATCTATAGAAGCTCCTGGGAGCTACTATTCATCGTATTTAGTGATGCGGGAGGCTCCCATGACCTACACGAAGCCCGAACTGGGTTGCATTGTTTGCGATCCAACAACAAAGTTGAGTTTTTTATGTTCTATTTTTTAATCCAATCAATTTTAAAAAATATGAACATTTTTCATATATGATCTTTTTTAATCCAAACATTTTTCATGATATAAACATTTCAAATATTAATAATTTTCAAAATCTGAATATTTTTTCAATCTGAACATATTTAGAAAATAAATAAAAGTAAAGAAAAAAGAAAACATAACAAAATAAAAAGAAACTGAAAAAAGAAAAAAGAAAAAAAGAGAAACAACCTACATGTGCTTTGTAACACCCCATTTTCAGTAACCTTAGTTATGAGTCCAAAGTGCAAAAATTAGGGGGGGGGGGAATCTTGCTTAGTGGTGCACTAGTTGTTTGTTGATTTTCTGCCCTTGTTTGTGCTTGTGTAGTGATTAAGATACTCCACTATCTTATCAAAGGTTTATCAAAGCTATTTAACAAAAAACAATTTCTTGTCTTACTCTACATATTTTTAAATGTTCTGGCATTTCAAAACAAGAGCCAAGATGTCTTTGCAACAACAAATATTTTTTTATCTTCTATTGACAAAATTATGGAGATCTATATGATACCATCTGTTGGGTTCACAGCGTAGAAAATAATTATTTTCCTACGATATGAACAACTAAGCACCAAGATCTATCTACCTAGATACAATCAACGGGTGGATATACGTTCATAGAGATCTTACCCTCGAATATTGAAAAGCTTTGTTAATGAAATCTGATTTCATGGATGATATAGTCGTTCACTTGCCGATCTCAAGATCGTGGTGAAGTCTAGCACCGCAAAGCAACAGTACATCTGTGATTACACACACGTCTGATACCCCGACCACATCCGAGTCCTTGCTCTAGCAAAGTATAGGAAGAGGCAAATCCTTCTAGAAAAAGCCATCAGGAACATCTACTTCGCTAATCCGAAGCCACGGGGAATAATCTAGAGGGGAAGGGAGATACTTCACGAGGAGGTGTGAAGTGAGAGGAGAAGGAGGAGGCCTTTTATAAGGGGAGGGGCAGCCCCTCCCATGGCCGGCGGCTAAGGTGGTGCCCCAACCTCTCCCTTCATTCATGTGGGTGGAGCTTCCACTCACATAAACTCCCTTCACTCGCACTTCCACTCACATGCATTAAAATTTCACCAAATTTAATGCATCTCTCATTTAATAAAACTATTTTATTTATTTTATTCAGAATTTTGTTAATTACTTTAATTAACAAACATTCACGTAAACCCCTGCAACATTTCGATATCACATGCAGAACCAGTTTTAGCAATTTCACCCGAAACAATTTCGGCGTCCTTCGAAATAATTTCAGCGCTTTCATAATATTTCTATAGTATAATATTTGCTCCAAATGGTGTCGGTATCCATTAAGTGTGTCACCTTATGGTTCGAGAATAATGCACACATTATCGAGACCCCTCTTTGATCAATAATCAGCAGTGGGATCTGGAGATCCGTACTGACTCCCACACATTCAACGATGACTCTAGTGATCATGTGAACCTTTAATGTCGTAACGAAATCCCTTTGTCTCACAATATATTACATGTTCGAGATTCGATCATCGTATCCTCATACCTAGTTTGATCTCGTTACCGACAAGTACTATTTTCTTGTTCCTGTAATATAACATTCTAGTGATCTTATCACTTGCTTACAAGCTATATGAACGTGATATCACCGAGTGGGCCAGAGTACATCTCTTCGTCATTGGGATGGACGAATTTCGCTCTTGATCCATGAGCCTCTACATAACACTTTCAGAGTATATGAACCCTCCTTTATTGTCACCTTATTACAGTGTGACGTTTGATGTTATCAATTTACTCTTTCGGTGTTAGTGATTGACATGATCTCATGATCTAAGAACTAAAGTTACATCGCATGATGTTATATAAATGTAAACATAATGACTTTGATCGTATTATTATACTTCAGATGAATGTTCATCACATCATTCTACCAATGTTGTGACCTCGTTATTAACAACATCCAGTGTCCATGATCAGAAAACCTTGATCATCTTGGTAATCAATGAGCTAGTTTATAAGAGAGGCATAACTAGGAACTCTTATTTGTTTATTAATCACACATGTATTAACGTTTCCAATTAACACAATTATAGTATGAGAAATAAACATTTATCATAAACATGGAATAAGATAATAACCACTTTATTATTGCCTCTCGGGCATGTTCCCTTCACCATCTCCTTATATTTTCAATAAAGAACCTTCCAAATATCCTTACCTCTAGTTTTTCCAAAATCTTTTATAAAGCTATTTGTTTCCCACTCTTGGTAGAAGTTCCAAAGGACTCTCACCTTTTTCAAAACAAAAACCTTTCAAAGCCTCTCTTCTTTAGAGCATCTCCACTCGGGTTTCCAGCAGGCTGTTCCCAGGGAGTTTTTTTCGTCCGGGCGCCGAAAATTGGCCTAGTCGCGTTCCCAGGACGCCGGTTTCGTCCGGATTTGGCCCAAAATACGTCTGGAGATCCCATGTCGTTCTCGGGGCGACGGGAACACGCTAGGAACGCCGGACGAAGCGAAATCGGCACGTGGACCCGCCCAATCAGCAGCTGAAGGCCGATCGTCATCATCCTTCCGCCTCGGCTCCCGCTTCGGCGACGCGCCAGCGCCACCTCAGCCTCCCGCCTTTTTCCCTTTTCCCGCCACGCCGCTACACCCCTACCGCCTTCGCCGCCCGCGCTCGGCCTATAAATCACGTCTCCATCGCCGGTTCACAGCACACCGCCCCCAGCCATCCCACTCCACCATGATCTCCGGCGAAAAGGACCACTCGGCAAAGACGATGGCCGAAAGCGGCACCTTCGACCGGTGGACGCTCCAGCCCTGGGAGGCGTGGATGCTCCGCGACACTGGCAACATGGCGCCGCCGGACATCCGCTGCCCGTGCGGGTGGAAGCTCAGCGTCGGTGGCGTGCTAGTGCCACCAGTCCCTAAAGGCGACGAATTGGTCGAAGCGATCCATGCCGCCATAGCGGCGATGCCGGATCCTTAGCTCGCCAAAAACACCAGTAACCTCGTGCATTGGGAACAGTTCTTCGCCCAACGCCGGCTCGCCGAACTCGCCGCTTACCAAGGACCTCCAGGCTCGCCGCCGAAGTGTGGCAACGCGGCAGGGTATCGCCGCTGGTGGAGTGCGCCTGGCCGGAGGCTCGACGCCGTTCTCGAGCACATCCACGCCAGCAACAACCCCTGCCTCGGCCTTTTTTAGTTTTTTTTAGCCTAAATGAAGTCGAAATTCGGGTGTCTGCTCGAATTCGACATAATATGTATGAAACAATCATCTATTAATGAAACCCTCCTATATTCGCCCAAAGTTCGCCGAGTTTTGTTAAAATTTGTCCAAACCTGGGAACTCGGCCTGGAAACACGAGTGGAAAATAAGCCATTCCTAGGCCGAAAACTTCCTCTGTCCGATGCTATTTAGCTCCGGATTTCAGCCTAGGAACGGCTAACGAGTGGATATGCTCTTAGACCTTGAGTAATGCTTGTGTGTGTTAGTAGTCTTCTTGAGATGTTTGTATGAATTGTCTTGATCTCTTGTTAAGATGAATTGCCTTGATCTGTTGTCAAGATGAATTGCCTTAATCTACTGTTTTAAGCATGATCTGTCTTGACTTGATTGTTAGATGTTTGTCTGAGCTACCATAGGATCTCAACCTCTAATAACAAACCAAACCAACAACACACCCTCTAAACTTCAAGACGGTGATTAGAAAACACTCTCTTCTCAACCCCCTTAAGCTGGATGGATCCCAACATCTCTTTCACCCCAATTCACCTATACCCAAACCCTTATCAAGCAAGATAAGGATAGTAGATCCTAATAAAACCTCACCCTAAATCTCTTGTGATCGAATCATTCAAAACCCTAGTAAGAAGAAAATCTTCCTCCTTGTATCCAGTTCCCCTTCTTGGGACTTTATCTAAGGCCTTTACTCTTAATCTTAGGGCAATGTGCCCACCCCATCATCTTCTTTGTGATATGTTCCTCCCTCACCACTACTGTTTTTTTATCAAGGATCCCATGTATCCAGTTCTCTAAGCTATACTTGGGCTCTAGTCATTAACTTGACCATATATCTTCTTATCAGGATCATGTAACGCCCCAGAATCAGGTCTATGCAGATCTTAGCATTTCCCGCCAAAACCCGCATAGAAGCGATTCAAGGACGCCCACCAAACACTTTCGTGTGGGTGGGATTTGATTACAAGTAGTTACATCACAGTAGTTTACAATAGAGTCCACAAGAACTTTATATACAACAATGACTCAACGAGTCAAGAATACAAATGATACAATACAAAGATACGAATCAGGAAAAAATCCAAATAGTATCCGAGTACGGACAAGATTCAAATTGGACTAAGAGTCCTGAAGAATAACCAGCGGTGTCCGTAACCCTGCCCAGGCCAAGCCGGAAGGGTAACATTGCTAACATCGTCAATCGCATACCTGTCAAAACCAAAGGGGTGCCGACAAAGGGCAAAGGAGAAAGAGAGTGGTCAGTACTGAGGCCAGTACACGGCGAGGCTAGAATTCGGCGGTCCTCGCCTACATAGGATATATGGTGGGCTCAGCGGCGGCAAAGCTTGCACTATCTAACTTATAGAGACACGCTACACTTCGGCTATTAGAGCGAGATAAGAAAGCGCTATACGGTAAGTATAATATAACACCAAACATAACCCATCCGAAGGTTTCCCCCTCGAAGACCAGTCGAGGAAGTTCACTTGCGAAACACACACGGTGGCAATTTTAATTAAGCAAATGTTTAGTTGATAAGGCTAATTACTAGTCATGTTATTAGAGGCGAAACATTAGTGGCGTTGTCTATGATCATGACACCGTACTCCTGAGGCGTCCATAACCGTGGACACACGGCTTCTCGAAAAGATTTACCCTGCAGGGGTGCACTATTGTACCCAAACGCATGTTCAATCCTTCAGGCAACATAATACGAGTGCCTTCCAAATCTCACAATAAGAACTGTCCCATAACTACGCGTGTATCCAGAGGTATCACCTACTGTGGAGAACCAACCAAGAGGTACGACGATTCTCAAGGAAGGCACAGCGTTTGCGCCTACTATACCGAACAACCCTGGAAGATAACTTGTAGAGCTCCCCTTGAACCACCGGCATGTACCGCTTTTATGTATGCAATGCCCGGGCTGTCCACCAAATCATATCATAACCAAGTCCGAAGACATATCAACTCACCCATGTCCGAGGACATATTATGCGTATGCACCAAATGGAAAACCAATTTTGTGATCCTCTGGATAAACGAATAGCGCCGGTAGTTGAGGGGGGATCCCAGGGCCCCCCACGTTTGGTTAGCGCGATCAACTCAGAACTAGTATCGTAGAACGAACGGGTCCTAGGTCGGCTCAAGCAGTTCCCATAGGTGGTCCCTGCTGGGCCTTATCATTAGGTGAAACCATAACCGTAACCAACATCACCAATTTAATTATCTTAGTATCAACCATATCCGGTTATCACGGTGCACCTGTATGAGAGAGGTACTAAGCATGCCTACGACTCGCAAGGGCAAAACTAGCTACTCAAACAAGGCAGTAGGATATCAAGGCTATATAGTAGAGCAGGTAAATAAATGTACGGTACTAAAGCATCGACAATAAGGGTAGCAATAGATCAAAGGAAGGAAGTAAAGACTATAAACGTAAAATAGGTAGAAGGGGGGGAGAATGCTCGCTTGTGAGACAAAGTCGGTGACCGAAGGCTTGTCGCAACTCGCAATCACTCATCGTCCTATCCAGTGAAGAAGCAAATCACTAGAAAGAACAAACGATGTACTATTTAATGCCATGGCGCAGATCCGGCATGATGCATGAAATGGCAGAGATGTGATGCGACTAGACAATATTAAGCGGAACCGGGGTCCCGACAATTAATTAATAGGTTCATGTTGTTTAGGTACCCCGCAAATTAAATGTTGTCTTATCAAAACAAAACATGACATCGATTCGCTGCACAAGTTTAAATGGAGGCAAATATAGAACTAGAATAGCCTGCATATACTCCATATTTAATTATTAGGTGAGTCAACAAAATACCCTAAATAACAGAGTATATATACATGCATGATCAATTTATATGCAACAAGTTGTACATCATATTATAAAATAGAGGCGGATAGGGGTCACACATCGGGGTTTGAAGATCTTGAGGTTTGAAGGATCGGGTTCCAGTCTTCGGATCTTCGGATCTTCGGGTGGAGTCAACAATTCAGACAGGGGCATACACGACTTCTTGGAGACCTTGGCACCTGATCATACATCGTTGGCATGGTCCTCGTGGTTGTCTGTCAGGTGGTACCACAACAATGCATCCACCACTTCAGCACAACTTCTCAACAAGGGAAGCACGTGAGCTGGGGCCTGAGACAGCAATACACGCACAAGATCAAAGAGTGCAGGTTCGGTTCCTGGCAGCAGACGGGATGGAGGTGACAAGCAGAGACACAGTTGCGTGTGCAGGGACGGTGTCGCGGACGTCCTGCTCGGGGCGAACGCAGAGCAACGGTGACGGCAAGGTGCAGAGGAAGCGCGCGACCTGCACAAGGAAGCAGAGACGCAGCGAATGTCGGCCGAGCTCGTGGCAGGAGGGCGCCTACATGGGGGAGGACGACCAGGAGTGGAGAGAAGGTCGCGGACGATTCCATGGCGCGGTGACGAACTCGGGACGGCGGTACTCCGTCGAGCAGGGTGCTGGAGCAGGGGAAGTCGGCCTCCATGGCGGCACAGGCGATGGGCGGCGGCGCTCTGCGGCTTCGGGACGAGAGAGGCAGGGGGCTGCGCAGGCGGCGACACGAGGCTGTGCAGGCGCCGGAGCAGGGGCGTCGCTGGGCGGAGGTTGACCAGGAGAGGCGAGGCCGAGGAGCTCAGGCTCCGGCCGAGGTTGAGGCCGACGGCGGTTGAACACGGCGGCGCTCCATGGCTCTGGCGGCGGCTGTCGCGTAGAGGAAAAGGCGACGGAGTTCAGGACAGAGAGAGGAAGCGAGGTCGGCGAGGCTCCGTGAGGAGGTTGCTGGTTGAGGGGAATCCGGCTCGAGGACGGGCGGCGGTAGGCGCGGTGAGCTTGGGGAGGCGGATGCCGTTGCTCTGAAGAGGAAGGCGAGCGGAGGCGTGCGCGAGCAAAGAGGTTGGTGGCGATGCGGGACCTGGGGATGAGATCGATCGGGGCAGGGACGGGGTCTTATGCGTGAGGCGTGCAACGAGACACGTGCAGGTGTGGTGTATCACGAGCATGGGTGTGGTTCTTGCATGCCCGCGCCTGGATGCGTGCATTGTGTGTGCTGCCTGGCGGCGGCGGGGTAGGTGCTAGCTGGGGTGTAGATTAGGGTTTCTCTTGGGCCCGGTGGTAGGTTGTCAGGCCTGGTAGGCTGGGCTGCCTCCTGAAAATATATTTTTTATTTGTTTTATTTTTAGAGAGGCTTTTGTAAATAGTTTTTAGATAAATAAAAAATCTAGAATAGACCGAGGTTTTAATTTAAAATTAAAGGAGGAGACTAATTAGAAAGCAAAATAGACTTTTGGTGAAAATATTTTAGGACAAAAATATGCATGATGTCATGATGATGCACAAAATAAAAACAACAGGCAAAACTAATTAGGGAATATTTTCCCGGACATTACAACTCGACACCACTAACAAAGGATCTCGTCCCGAGATCCAAGCAGAGACACCAGGGGGGGGGGAGAGGGAGGTTTGATGATCGGATCTTCTTGCGTTAGGTTGATGGTCGCGACACCACTAATAAGAATTCTTGCTCCGTCTTGAAATCGTCGACACCACCAACAAGGATTATTGCTCATGTTCTTCGAGGAAAACTCCGTAGACGCAAATGTGAAAGTAAAGGTATCAGAAGGGAAGACCACCTTTAACTTCCGTGGAATGAGTAGAGATCGCATTAATCCACCAATTCAATATACAAGAGCGAATGATAAGGGTAGTGATATGGTCGCGACTCCATCCCGCACTCAAAGCATTACTCCATACAAGAATAGGAGGATCGTGCAACTAAACTCTCGGAATTATAGACTGAAGATCTTGACAAACAGTATACAGAAAGCTTCGGAAAAAGATCCAGATAGGGTGGGGTCGTCATCTTAGGGACCACAACACTAGAAACATATGAAGAGAGTTCGGATAGAAAGAAAACCAGATATAGCACCACCGTTACAAAAGGAAGGACGCAAAACCCTAGAGGTACGATGGAAACCCAACCACGAGAAATCCTGGACTTGAAGAAGGTAAGAGATCAGATTGAACACGCAAAGGTAAGGGGAGAAAGAATGGAGGTAAGGAGAAAAATCAGAACTAATCAGATCTATCTAACGCATTTGTAGTAAAATAGTTTTGACACTAGACAACATCCGTTGGAAAGGTTAACCTACAGACTGGACCAGTGGGGTATAACGTCCTTGAATCGCTTCTATGCGGGTTTTGGCGGGAAATGCTAAGATCTGCATAGACCTGATTCTGGGGCGTTACAGATCAACTCCGAGCCATTTCATTTTTATATTTTCCAAATCTTTGGGACCAACACAAAGTATGTAACCCTTCGAATCAACCTTCTCTTCAATATTATCCACTTGATGATGATTTGGACCTTGAATCCCACCAAAACCACTAATATCATACCCTAGTGAAAACCCCTCAAATAGTCAAAAATTGACAATGCATGAAACTGTTATCAAGACCCAGTCTTTGAGCTTCCATATATAGTCATCCATGGGCATTTTTGAAAATGCACCTGGACCATATTTCACACCAACTTATGCACTTGCAAACCACACTCTTTCCCTTGGCTAGATCACTCTTGGACCCACTTGTCCTTGATGGTTTTGTAGTCAAGAAAATAATATGTTTCTATCAACTATTTCAATATGCCAACTTTCGTAGAAGATATCATCTCCATCCCACCCTTTCTTGGCCAATCCTTTGCATGGTTGTGATCTACTCAACCTTGTCTATCAACCCATACTCTCCTTGTTCCAATTTTGTCCTTGAGCTTCCTAAACCAACATGGTTTTGGAGGCAAGATGATAATATATTTTGACATCCTTAAAAACAACAAAGTTTGGCATTAAATCTTTAAGCACTCAATCATGAGCAAAATAAAATATTTGTACCTCTACCTATCCATCTATCCCATGGTCCACATGGATCTTTGAGTCACCTATTATAGCATGCTCAAGAGGGCTTGATAATGCTAATCATCATGATCACTAATTCCCTTTTCTCTTAAACATTTAATCTTTTAACTTTCAATCCCTTAACCACCACTTCATCCCTACCTTTCATCCCCAGTCACTCACAACCCCATCAAAAATCAAGGATCCCAAATTAATAAAAATAAAACACTCTCTTAAAAAGCCATGCATGGATAAATCATGCCTTAATAATCAAGTGAGCTCTAAATGATTTGTTAAGGTGACAAGGTACTCCCCTCTAACACCACCACCATCTCTGAAACACATATACCAATATCACTCAATGATTGCTGTGTTAAAAGTAAAATTAAAATGGGAAATGTTTTACATCCACACATGATCAACCCTAGCCCCTTTAAAATCATTTATGCAATTACAAAACCATGCCACTAACTATCCAACAACCACCTCTCTCTCTGGTTGACTCCCACTATAGAAATGGCACTGTATCCTCCTCCTCATTGTCTCCTAGTGCTTGGGAGAGGAAGGGAGAGACACATTTATATCTTGCAAAGATCCTTGTTGCCATCAATGCAGTAGTAACCAGCACCTCTCTCGACTCCTCTATCACACCAGTACCCCCACACCACCCCCACCACCGTCCCCATTGCCCAATCGATTCCCTTGGACCATAACCTAACCCACAAGTGAGCCAAGTCCATGATGGACCATCCCCTTAGGGATAAATATCCCCAACCCTCTCTAGCCCGTCCTGGCACCCTCATTTGGTTCATTCACTATCCCCTTATCCATTTAGAGCTCCAGAACCATTCCCCATGGCCTGTACTGCCAGGAGGAGGAGGAGATTTTAATTCGGCCACGAGCAAGAACTCAAGCTTAATACCTAAGCACAATCCCTTTCTTCCCTTTTTCTCCTGTAGCGCGACTTCGTCAGCGAGATCTAGCTACCCCCTGCCTTTCTTTTTTCTTAGGGAACCCCCATGTGTCTCCTCCGTCATGCCCCGTGACATGCATGCCCATCGTTGTTGCACGAGCAACCTTCCCGTGACCAAAGCCATCGATGTTTCCCCTCATTCTGCCTATTGTGGTGTGCTGCTTCTTCTCCACCACTTCTCGGTTGCCGGCAAGCCCCCTGGTAAGATCCCCGTGCCTCATTTCCTACCCTAGGGTTTCGTCTCTTTCATGGGAGGCCACGTGAGGACGATGACCCACACCTGTCGGATCTCTCTTGATCCAGTGGTCGGGTTCCTTTGGTACCGCTTTGGCCTCGCTTGGTCGCTGACCTGCGATCCCCTCAGCGGTCCGTTTGAAACTTGCCTCACCGCACGCGCCGCCGCCTAGGTGGGCCGAATCTGCCCAGGTCGGGCTAGATCCATAGAGATCTGGCCCCGGTTAACTTTTCTTTTTAGAAATCTTATTCTTTCCCCTAGATCTGCTAGAAGGATGTTTGAAATAAATTCAAACAAAAATGGAAAATACATTGAACTTCCCAAATATAATTATGTGCATGTACATACTTGATTTCCACAACATGCAGAACAACTCATTCACCCAAAATGAATTTAGTTATTTACCGGGAAGTAATCTTCTAAAAAGTGTCCTTTTCAATCAAAAATAGATTTCTTGGGTTATGTACCTCCAAATGGGGTGAAACAAGTTTCTACTGGTAGGTTTTCAACATGTCTATCTTGTGATCCTAGATTAATATCAAGAAGATCTATACACCTACTGTAGAAAAAATGACAAAATCAATTCAGATCTGACTTTGGAAAATTCACAAGGTAGATGTACTACAAGTTTTGATTGTTTCTAACTTAAAGTGGTGTGGTACTACAAGGTCTACCAAACCCTAGGTTTCCCTAAATTATTGAGAAAACCATGAATATAGCAAATTAAATAACACTACATGTAGTTATTTTAGTCAATAAATCATATTTGAACTTATAAAACTCCAAAATTTGTGAAACCAATTTCTAATGAAAAGTATCAATGATTCCTATCTTGTGTCCCTATTTTCACACAAAAAGGACCAATAGAATAAATCTGGTGAAAAAGAAAATTTACCTACATAACTGACTATGGAAATTTCCCAAGGGCATTCTAGAAATTATTTTGAAGTGATACAAACTCTTAGTAAACCAGTACTCAAATACCTTCCTTACTGAAAGAGGAATTAATTATTTGAGATACAGATAATTTCTGATGAATTAAATACCAAAATAAAGGTTATTTTCACTAGAAATTTCATAACTAAATAAATGAAAAGAATAAAATTATGAGACCACTTTTGGTGGTTTTGTTATTTCATTACCTACTCGTTGATATCATTTTTAAACATTGATGTCATATAAAACTTGGCCTTGGTATAAAACTCCTCAATTAAGAAGTATTTAGCCATTAAATGAGTTCTACAGATGCAAAAAGATAATTCCAATTTATTTGAACTAAAAATATCAATACCTACTAAATGGTTGTGAGTCTTGTATTGTTTGTTGCTATATTGTACTGATGCTTGTATGCCTTGTGTTGATTGTGGTATATTGCTTATTTGCATGTGTGATATATGACGATGATAGTTGTGATTGTATCGAAGTTAAGAAGGAGAAGGTTTTTATTATTGGATTTCTAAGAGGAATTCTAGGGACATATTGCTACCAGGCAAGCCAAGTATTTGATCATAAGACTTGTCCTACTATTTTACTTATGCATGTTTTATCTACCTGTTTATGCAAACTGCATTGTTTTATTATATTGTTATCTATATATAGTAGTGTCTTGGATCCTCCAAGATATTACACCATGGTACAACTAAGTACAACCCTTTTAGGTTGGTAGTTAACACCATACCCCTTTGAAGACCCTTTTTTGCCAAAGCAAAACTATATGTTGGGAAACCCTTGGGAGGTTTACAAAAATGGTTATTGTAAAACCTTGGTAAGGGATGCCTTGCCAAGAGGAATTTTGAGAAAAGAAGAGATTTTGTTTTACAAATGGTACTGAAGTGGAGACAGGGGAACGATGGTTACAAAAACATACCCGGTTCTATGTAGTTTTCTAGAACAACTAAAATGTGCAACCACATTATCCTGAAATGGGACAAGGCTTAACTCAAAGTTAGTTTGCCCTAGCATGGGATACCTTGCAACTAATTATAAGGTATCATATCCCCTGAATGCCGGGTATCCCTTACCGATAGGATCATATGTCGGAAACAATGATCTGGGGGAGGTGCGAACAGTTCTTGTAGGCAGCTGAGCGATACTATGAGCCTCTCATTAAAAGTTCCCACTCGAGAGGAGTGTAAAATGTGGTCCGGTTGGTCCTTGGTACCCGACACCCCGGTGTTGAGAGGAACACCTCATAGGGTAGGGCCCATGCCGAGGTGGACTTTCCAAGAGTTATGGTCGGTTACTCGACCCACGATCCATGCAGGATTAGGGCAGGGTACCCGAATGGTGTGGGTAAAGTGTACAAACTAGTGTAATTCTATTCGAATAGCTGTGTCCACAGTCATGGATGGTTGGGAAGGTTGCTTCTTAGAGGTGTTGGTTTTTGATTTGATAAATGTTTGAGCAAGCAAAACGGCTTTTGTAAAATGTTCTGGTCCTGGGATGACTAGAAGGGAAGATGGAGGTGTGGTCATGGGATGACCAGAGATGGAAGTAAGTGTTGTGGTCATGGGTTGACCAAGAGGAAAAAGAGGGCGACCCTAACCTAGTGGTTTCAATTTCAAATGTTTTCAAATATTTTAAAAAGGTTTTTCAACAAAGATATGGAGATGCTATATCTATAAGAGAAACTGATTTTAGAAAAGAATCTCCTATGGAGCCCTCCTACTAACACATCCATATTGCATATCCTTTCATTAATACTATCTTAGAGTGGTTTGCGAGTATATTCAAAAGTACTCACTGGAAGGTGAAGAAGGAGATGTTGACGACTATGCGAACTAGGACTTTATCCTAGTTAACTGCCTATAGGGTTAAGGCGTGAGTTGGGCTCGACGTTTTGATAAAGTCCCAATGCGGACGATTGATGTTAACCCGTCAAGGCTTATGTAAGGTATAACCATAATGGTATTGAGGTAATGACATGTAACCGCTTACATAATGGATATTTATTTTGATACTTGTCGATTATGCTCCACGACACACAAATCTTGGGATCATGGTTGAATGCATAAGGGATTCTCGGATGGCTAATCCGGAGACACCAATGCTTTGAAATGGGCCTAGCCCTGCTTCAGGACTCTGGAGCCGATGCCCCGGCTAGGAATGGTTGCTCTTATATGCTGACATGGTTGGCATATACGGGCACCTCACACCCCAAGCGACCCGGTGTGGTTTATTTGGACCGTGACCCATGAGGAAACACGCAATTTTTTGCTTTCCTTTTTTCCTTTCTGGTAGTTTTTTCAGAATGTGAACATTTGTTCAAAAAGTAAAACATTTTTCAAATACATTTCCACTTTTTGAAATTTTAATAAATTTAAAAATGAACATTTTTCAAAGCCTAAACTTTTTTCAAATCAGACCATTTTTAAATTTGAACATTTTTTGAATATGAACATTTTCCAAATTTAACACATTTCAAAATAAAATAAAACGAATTTGAACAAAATTTTAATTCATATATTTTCCAAATTTAAACAAATTTCGAATCTGAATATTTTTCAAAAAAAATTGGAAAAGAAAATCGTAAATGTACAATATAGTAAAAGAAACAAAAAAGAAAATAAAATAAAAATGGAAAAAGAGAGGAAAAAATAGAAGAAGGAGAAACGGCGCCGACTAGGCTAGCTCATACCTTGCGCGGGTTGTGTGTGGCGCATCTTAGACACTGACAGTGGCGGACCTAGCGTTTTTTGGAAGCCTGGGCACACTCGAAACTAAAAAAACTTTAATTTGGTCTACCAAGAACAATAAATATCACATGTTTGGATAAACATTATATAAATATAATCAATAATGTTTGTAGATCATAGATGTAAAAAACATAAACTAAGGTAGCAAATATCTTGCTAAATATACTAGCCACGAATTCTTGTGTGAATAAGAAATCTTCACAATTCTAAAATAAAAACAATTTGAACTGTAAACCGGACAATATGATGTTTAAACAAAAAAAATCCCTGTAAATTAAAGAGAAAGGCTCGCCTGCTTGTCGTGTGCGACCCGTGCGGATCGCCATCCCATCGTCACCGGTCCGCTGCTACTTCAATCCTCCATGTGCACATGTTGGAAAATATCCACGGACTGCCGCACGGCTACTTCTCGCTGTGGCGCCGACAAGCCACCATTAGACCGATTGGAACTCCAGCCGCTGCTATTGCCTTCTTGTTGCTTCCGCTTCCGCACGTCGCTGTCTATCGACAGAGTAATAGACTGATCAAAGCGACAGACGGGAGCCACATTTTCTTCTCCATCTCGTCATCGACCTCTCTCATAGCTAGGGCAGGCTAGGCACGCAGTCGCCGCTGTCCCTGTCGTCAGTTTCGCCTAGGGACTCGCGAATAGGGGAACAGACGAACTGATCGATCGATGAACCTGAGAAGTGCCCCGGTATGGATACTGTGGAACGTAATGGGCTAATTAGTTTTGCTAGGGATTGCTGAATAGGCCCAAGGTGGCCCAGCCAACGTGATGCATGTATTTTTCGGCAGAAATTTACAGTTCCAGCCATGTACATCGACCTGGGATGTCGCCACAGTACCTGAAAGCGCCGCCGTCGAGCCCGGGCACGTGCCCAGGGTGCCCGGGCGGTAAATCCGCCCCTAGACACTGACCTGGTCGGTGTATAGTTTTTTCCGTTGGAAATTGTGATAATAACTGATAAACGATGAATAGGGATTGCTAGAGCTCCCAGCTCGCCCTGTACCGCACAATTCTAGGCTCACACAGTTCTAGGCAAGCCCGTTAACCATTGGGCTCGGACTGGCGCTCCCAATATGGAAGAGCCCATTAAAACAATGGGCAGTGTCCGACACAAATTTGCTTGCAAATTAAGCATGCTGAGACCATTGAGAAGAAAAAAACATGCTGCAAAATTTCCCGCATCCTTCTGATCGGAAAATCAAAAGCCGATTTAGCTGGCATGTACGCACTGGGGTCAGCTGACCCCAATGGAAGTTAGCAATCCCTTCATTAACTAATAATAATTACTGTCTATTTTAGCAAAATAACCCTAGTAAAATAGAGATAATACAAAGCTGACCCCAGTGAGATTTTCTTCTAGCTTCGTCACTTGCTATCCGTATCCGTTATTCTGATCGGCAAGAATCACAGTTCACAGGAGAGCCCTAGTCCGAATCGGTGATGATGGCCATCCCACGATCGACCCATGCATATATACATGCTTCTCCGCCCTCTTACGCACCTTGTGTTTCCCTCCTTGACCTAGCAAGTACCAAAAGGCTCGATCGGAACAGCAGCGCGATGGAAAAGCATCTTCCCGGCGGCATCCCGGCGGTTCGTCTCTCCAGCCGTCTTCAGCTCGCCGCCTTCTTCCCACCATCCGGCCGAGGTGGGCGACGCGGCTCGGCACCACCCCCTGCGCTGATGGTGGACGTCAGGGTGATCATCCGCCGACACTTCCCCATCGGCCCCGGAAACCAGATCGTACAGGAGGTGGCGGAGGACATCGTGCTTCGGAGGCAGCAGGCATGAAAGCTTCGCCTCCCCGAGCGTGTGGAACGGGTTCTCGCCGAGGACTTGCTCCCCCCTCGTGCAACACCCGTTCGACCGCGGCGCGGTGGTCGCGGCAAGAGAGAAGATATGCGAGTACGTGGCGGGGGTCTGCGCCGACCCGCGCCTCGCCGAGGGAGGCGCGCAGGTGCTCGTGTTGCTGGATACGTTCGCGCGTCCAGCGTTCGTACGCCCTCCTCCTCCTCCTCCTCGCAAGTCGATGAGGATCAGCATCGGTCTGGCTAATAAGCACGCCTTCGTCGCGATGAGGACCAATGCATGCGCCAAGACGGAGTCTGGGATCGCCGCAGAGAAGGCACAGCGTATGGGCGTCATCGGAGACAGACGGCCGAAGCAGGTTGACGAGAGCATCCAGCTGGCTGAAGTTGAGCAGAGGTGGAAGGGTTGGTTGCCGTGGTAGGACAATCTTGAGTTCTTTGTATCCATCCATGCCATAACATTTCTGTATGAATTCAGAATAGAGTTCAATATTGGTGCTTCTTGTTATTGAATCTTGACGGCCTGCTCAGATTATTCACGAGCATGACATGCCCGCGCGCTTAAATGTTGTGCTCCTATTTAGTTGGTTTTTCGTCCAAAGAGCAATGTATGCTTCTGTCTTCTCGATGCTATGATGTATTGCTTCGCTGAATTTTCTAGAGTTGACATTCTTCTTCAGACAAAAAAGAGGACGCCAATTAGGCGCGAAGTCAGGGCGTTCTCCCGCGCGCGTGACTCGCAATAGAAGTTGCCGGAAAATAATTCTATGAGACCTGGTCCATAAATTTAGGCCGTGGAACAAATTCTGCAAGTGACACGTGGCATTTGTGACCATTTAGATCTAAAAATAGACAATCATTTGCTGTGATTTTCTCTCTCCTTGACACGTGTCACTTGCAGAACTTGGTCCACGGAGCTAAAGTTGTAGACCAGGTCCCATAGAATTATTTTCCGAAGTTGCGGTAAAATTGGTGGTGGACAACTTGGACATGGCACCCTTTTCTTTTTAAAATAGCCACTCCACCGTATGATCGAAGATCTAACGGCTGACAATGCGTGCGCTCCGCAGACTAAAATTTGCAGGTTCTTTTCATATTATTTGGGGAAAACGTGACAGTTCTGTCATGAAAGAGTTAACAACGACCGACGAATTTTAGTTAGTAGACAAACCAAGCATATCCATCTTTAATTGATAGTAGGTTTTTGTCTTCGTTTGTGCGTACTGTCCGTGGATGCCAATGCAGAACGACAAGCCAATCCACGGAAAAAGGATAACACTTGCTATACTGCATCATTTAGAATATGTACTCCAAGTCAAAGAGTTACGAATCGTCGTGCTATTATCGCATTGCATCCAACAAGGATTTTACTGTTTGCGAAAAAAAAGGCTTTACTGAATGAACGGCATCAGACCAATCCTGAGATGAAAACAAAATCAGCATTTTCGTCCACAAAAACAAGACCAATCCATGAGATGAAAACGCAATCAGCATTTTCGTCTACAAAAACAAGCAGCACACACTTTCTCTCAACAAAGAAAAACTTCCTTACAAAGAAGGCAACCAGCTGGAAATGAGGGATCTACGAGCGAAGCTTTATAACTTTGAGGAAGCCCTTCCAAGAGGAATCAACAAATTGCAAGCTTCAACAGTCGCAACAATGATTAGTAGAGGCTTTGTCTGAGGACCCTCATAGTGATGGTACAGAGAAAAAAATGCCATTTCAATGTTTACCAAATATTTGCAGTCCCCTTACGGATTGTGACCTAGCCCTATGTAGAAAGATATCGAGTGAGGCTTGGTCGATGGGTGGAGTCATACGAGAACGAGACTACTTAGAGCTAACTCAAAAACTAATCTTCCTGGACGTTGACGCGAGCCATGCGTGGCTTTTCGAACTCGATCATGAACTTCCGAGTGAATCTTGAGGATGTAGTTCCTCCCTTGTTTTCATCCGATTCAGAGGCAAAAGACCAAAGGCTACTCTCGGTGTTGGTAGGTATGAGTAGCAGTGGTAAACTAGTCTACGATGGACTCAGTGAGAGAGAGGGTTCATCGTCTACCGTAAACCAAACCCTCTCACCCCTCCATCAAAGTGTATTTCTTTTATCACGAGTCTTCCTTTGAGTTGCCTTTATCTTCTCTTTTATTTTTTGACTTGTTGACTTAGGCTAGTTGCTTGGACTTATCTTGACTTCAAGCATTTTCCATATAAACGCCATGTCAAAATCCTTGGACAAGATTAACCATTCTCACAACAGGAGTCCCCTTGAGTCGTAGTCACCAAGGCCGCTTTGTGGGCATAGGTCATAAGGAGATCGAGAGATCATACAAAGTGGCTACAATATGATCTCAGTGGGTTTATAATGTTACCCGACGAGAGAGGAATGTAGGGTTTATGACTAGGGCTAATGACAAAGACATGGGTGATTATGGCGTGTCTCTTTAGGTGAATGTCTTCAAGTACTTATAAGCGTCGATGGTGTCAGAGTTTTCCTTAGTAACGTTAGGTCTTCATCTTGTCTTGCACATACGTTGATCTTCGATCTTCCTTGTACGTGTTGTTGGTCTTCGAGATCTTCATAAAGCCATCTTGCAGCCCCACATGTCAGGTCGGTTGAAAGCTTCTAGATGCAGGCCTTCATGACTTTGATCGTAGAGATAGGTGTGGGCATCAATCATGGATTAAGGACCATGTAAGGTGTAACATACCAAAACTTTTCAAATTTTGGAATGTTAAAATAAAATAAAATAATTTAAGTATTTGCTAAAACTTTCTTTCCCTTATTTGAATTTTCAAAAGAAAAGAAACTTTTCAAAGTTTATGAAAACAAATCAAGACCTTTTTCTAAACAAACGATTTTGGAACAAGTGGATAGGGAAAAACCATATTTCAAAAGCTCTTTAAAGTTATTTTGTTTTATGGAAAACAAAAACTTTTTAAAATGATTTTGATAAAACCTAAGAACCCTTGTCAGATAGTTTCATCTACAAAACCCTTCTTGCATAAAACAAACCCTAATAAAAATATTGGGTTTATGTAAATATTAGTTTTAACGTTTTGTTTCCCATATTTGATAATGTTTTGTTTTGAGCCAAATATAAGCATTATACTTTCACTTTCAAGATTTTCCATAAAGCCCTAATGGCATTAGGTTAACAAAATGGTGCTTTATAAAAGGGTTATTTGGATAACAGAATATTAATTCTATTTTCATTCTTGAAACACTTTTGTGTCTAAAAATAAATAAAACATTTTATTAAAAACTATTTTTAGGGTCTTTGTATGCCATAGGCTTTTCTAAGGTGAAACTGACAAAACCTATATTTATAAAATTATGATTATAAATTTAGTATTTTGTTTTGAAATGGTTTCCTAAAAGTCCAAAACATCTATTTGAGGTTTTATAAAATTCACCTATTTTATTTTTATTGATTTCTATTTAACCCTATGGGGGAAAATACCCCTATAGCAATCTTAATACCTAATTTAAAATATTATAATTAAAAAAATGTGTTTATATATCTTAGTACAAATAATTAAAATATTTTCAATTTCAAGTTTTAAGAAATTTTCTAGAAAATCTGAATTGTTTTTGAACTAGTTTTGAAGCTAAAAGAATTAAAAAGAAAAAGAAATAATAGAAAAAAAAGCTAGGCGGCCAGCCTAGCCAGTCCACCAGGCCAGCCCGTTTCCCTTCCACCCTCGCGGCCACCTCTCTATCCACCGCTCGGGCGCTGATGTCTGCAAGTGCATAGATCGTTTGTAACTAGTTTGAAGTATATATATTGATCCCATAGGGAGCCCAAAGATAAGTGTTTATGAGTGAAGTTTGTGTCACACTTAAAGTTGTCACAGGTCTTCGAGTGAATTGACTGCAAGTGTGAAATAAGAATGAGATTTGGATTAAACTGGATGTATTTAAATAAAACTAAAATATAAACTTTAGAAATAAAAAGCATAAAAGTAAAGAATGATTCGGTTGTTTGTTGTTTTCTGCAGATGACGGAAAAGGCGCGGGGAGATACAGTTCATGGTAATAGTGACTGTGCAGGTGAGCGAGTGATAAATATGTTGGGGATCGCAGCAGAAAACAAAAAATTTCCTACGATGTAACCCCAAAATTGCCTAGGATCTATCTATGTAGTAATGCAGTAACGGCCAATGCGTATAGAATACATATCCTTGTAGACCGTACGCGGTTAACGTTCCGCGGGGAACGTGTTGAAGTAGTCGTACTCGTAGCCGACCTCAAGGTCGCGAAGATCCTCGCAGGTTACCCCTTGCTCCTTCTTCATCTTCATCGTGCAACAGCTCCGGCTCACGATATTTAAGCGCCCCAAGTGTTGCGCCTCGTGTCTTCATACACATCTGGTGCATGATGAGACCTCCGGCTCCCCGATCCCGCCGGGAGTGCGGAAGTTGATATCTGGCTAGGAATCCCTGCAGCGCAACGGCGTACTGTAGGTGTGCCTCGATCGCACAACCCAGACTTAGGGCCATGGTCACAAGGTATAGAGAGAGGGAGGGAGAAAGTCAACCAAAAGACTTCTCTAATTGTTGTATTTAATCCCACCCATGGACACCCCTTTATATAGGCGGAGGGGGTATGCCCTCCCCATTAGGTTAGCCATGTGGGACTAATAGTCAAAAGAAAATTACAGGAATTTTCGTCATGGTCGATTGGGCGAAATCAACTCAACCCAATAGTCAAAACAGAAAATAGACAACAAAAAAGGGCGAGCGATTAAGCAGAGCCAGCCCCAGGTGGGCCTTGGCGCCCGGCCAAGCGGCGGTGGCGCCCTGGGTGGGTCATTTGCTCCCCATGACTCACCTTTGCGCCGCTTGGGATGGGCAGCTCGCCCAGCCCAGCTCACAGCGTGGGCCAGGTCGAGCAGGCCCCGACACGGCGGCTTGCTGCTTTGGTCCGCCCCCGTGCGGCGGCAACTATCTGCCGCCCAGGTGAGCTGTTGCTTTTTCTTTTTTCTTTTATTTTTCTGCAGCTTTTATTCTAGGCTATTTCGCTCCGGGGATTTGGCCTAATATAAAAGTTGCCTTTATAAATCTTAATCTAAATATTATTTAGAATATATTAATTCACAATTAACATATAATAAATATATATTTAAATTCTCATTTATCCGAAAACACTTTTACGGTCTTTTCCTTTATTCTTTCTCCGAACAACTTCGGATCTCTCCGCGGAACGATTCCGGCTTTCTCTCTTTCTCTACTGTGATTCCGTCTTACGAATGATCGCTCTCATCGTACCCTTAAGTGTATCCTCTCACGGCTCGGAAATGCTCTAGACATGATCTATATCAATGATCAACAAAGGGACCAGGGATGTCCATGTGACCCCTATGCATTCTTGATGACAATATCGTTTGAACCGCTAAATGTAGTATTCTCTTCCTTTTGTTTCTCGATACAACTTGTCCGAGATCCGATCATTGGTATTCCATACCTTGTCAATCTCGTTCACAACAAGTTCTGTTTTCTTGTTACCGTGATATTACATCCCCGTGACCTAGTCACATGTTGCAACATTTATGGATGTAATCTCACCAAGCCGGCCGTATGTATCTTTACCCGTCATGTGGGTGAACAAATCCCGCTCTTGACATATATTGTCTCTACAGTTCCTCCGAGTACCTGAACACACATTTATAACCACTGTATTACCAAGTGGCGCTTGATGCTATCTAAGCACTCTCGGGAGACTGTGATTGATATCATCTCACGGTCTAAGGAGAAGGAGTCTAGGTATAGCTGTTACAACAATGAACTATATGACTTGATCGTGTTGCAATCCTTCGAGGAATGTCCAATCACATCATTCTCCAATGATATGATCTCGTTGTCAACCGGCATAAATGCCCATGATCTTGAAACCCAGATCATCTCCGTGACCAACGAAATAGTATGAATAGAGGCTAATAGGGACTTGGTTGTTTCATACCACACATGTACCAATGTTTCTACTTGGCACAGTTATAGCACAATATGAAACTATTATAAACTAATTGAGATATAACAATAAAAACCTATTTATTATTTGCCTCTAGGGCATATCTCCTTCAAAATGTAACAATTGTAATCTTATAAGTATATGTGTAGGCAAGCAACCCATAATTAGCTGGAACTCCTCTTGGTAGATTTCTTCCCAACTTTAATAATCCCACTAGTCTGTTACCAAAACCATGGTCAGATACTAGACGATTAAGACCCTTCAGGTTGCTTAGCAATTAAGCTCATTGGATCGGACTAATGCAATAAGCATATTGGTTCCTCGTTATCCTCGAGTCAACTAGTTTCCCATTGATATCCCCGTGTCACTCGAGGGTCGCCGGTTTGCTAGCGAACAAGATCTTATCTATGTAGAACAAAGCATCATGTTGTCTTGGCCCTTAATTGGACAACAAGCATTAGGCATCCCACACATAGTCAAGCACACATAATATAGTAATTAAAATCAATCACAAACTAATGGAAAATATGTGGAGGCACGTCACATCTCACCAATCCCTTACATCTTCCATGCCCAAGGAACTTACTCACACATGAGAGAAGAAAGCATCATCGATATAATTAAATACAGGGAGTTCTTCTCGATATTACCGCGGAGATCCACAATAAGAATAGAAAAGTAATCCAACACAATTCAAGATAGGAAGAATCAATCTCAAACCCTAATATTGCAAAGTGAAGATCTCTCTCTGTCTCTCTCTCAAGTACAAGTAATGGCCGTGGGGGTGTGATGGCTAGGAGGTCGAAGATCGTGGAGCGAGATGAAGAACGTCTCCCCTTCTTCTCCGGATCTCTTCTATCTCCTTTCTGGATGGGATGGCGGCTACTGTTTTATGATTTCGCGCCTGGCCTCTTCATGGAAGTTGTCCCTTTTGACAAGAAGGAGGCGGCGACAGCTATACGGCGGGAACTATATGGCCGGAAAAATGTTCCCATCGTATAGTTGCTCGTTGAAGCCTCTATATGCTTCCCTCGATTGCTTCCAAAGAGAGACTTGCTTGTTTTCGCCTAAATATTGTGTTTCTCTTGTTAAAACCTTTTGTTGACGTTCAGAACCTGAAACACACATTAAAAACCAAGTTTTCTTCGCTACCGAAGTATTAGCGTTAGGTAAAGCTAGAAAACAATCAAGTCCGAGAGAAAACCACCAATAAAAACCATAAAAAATGTGTCGAATCTCACAGCTATCAACTCCCCCAAGCTTAGATGTTGCTCGAGTGACAAGGAAATAAGGAAGAATAGCAAAGATTCAATACTGAAATAAAAGAACTTACAAGCTTGAGTTGGTGTCAAATTCTTTTCTTCACAATTCCTGCAATCTTAAACATGATCATACAAGTATTCACAAGATTGCACTGAGTCCACTTCCTAACCACGTATATCTTGCTAGCAAATAAATCATATGCCCAAGCAAGTGTCAAAAGTTTAGCTAGGAAGGTGACAAATTCTTTTGGTATCTCTCTTTATTGAGAGATGAAAACTTTTTGCTCTTGCTTCTTTAATGAATTTAGAGTACTCAAGTTGGCACCAAAACATTCAATTTAAGAACAACTCATCTATTCCCATGTCAAAATTGCAAGACTCTCAAAGCACCTTTTTTCTTTCCTTGCCTTTCAAAAACTTCAGCTCTTTCATAGAGAAATCATGCAACTGTTTTTAACATGTTAATTGGGACTGTGTTGTGCACTCGTGACCATGCCAATAAATAATTGTTGAGCGATAGTGGGTCAGAGGAGTACTACAACGTCACTTGGAACGTGAAACCACGAGGATACTAAAATTTTACCCATCATAGCATTGCCGCTATAGACGTTTACATAACTCAATATCCGAAATCAAGTGGTTTCCCATATTTAGATCGTTCATTAGCCAGCGGAGTTAATAGTTCCCCATGGAGCACAACAGTGTTGTAATGACGCGCGTAAACCAATATCTTACGGTAATTATTAGAAAAAGTAGTGGCATAATCTCTACTACTTCGAAGCATCCATTTTATTAGACAATTTCATTCAAGGGTACTATTGAGTATATTTACATTAAGCTCAAATGGGATGGAGTAGTTCTAAAATCAAATCCTTTGGGCTAAACATGGACTCAAGTCATCTTTTAGATGCTTTTTCTTGTTGTAAAAATGTTGGAAGTATTTTTAACTAAGTTTATTGCTCGTTGTTTCAAAGCTAAAAAGGAGACACTAGCAAAGGAATATAATTTATAGGATAGTAGGCTAAGTGGGGTGTGACTCTAGTGCAAGCGAGTAAATAATTGTAGGATCAATTCAAGGTTGGAGAAAAGGTTATGAAAGGAATATGATACCTCCTCTTGCTTGCTTCCTTCTCGTACTTGAGTCGAACCCCCTCTATATTTCCCTATTGCCAAGTCACCTGAAATGTAGCAATCTTCGAGTGAAACAAAGAAACGAATTTGCAATAAAGGTTACAACTATTTTTTTTGTATTTTTGGTTTAGGAATGCAAACTGAAAGTAAACATGCAATTTTGAAGAAGTAAAATAAATCAAAAGAAGAAATAAAAATATGAATGCAAGGTTTGGAGGTTTTCAAACCTCCCCCAAGCTTAGGCTATTGTTGCCGTCATTCGGCATGGTCTTAATCATCTTGATAGTAGTTGGAGAAGTTGGTCATGAAGTGACTGAAGTTTTGAGTTAAGGCACTCACATCTTCATCCACTCCTTCTAGAGTATGGTCAATCTCCCCAACGCGTTGGTTGAGCTGCTGAAATTCTTGATAGGGGACGTAGTTGAACCCCTGCTGCGGCTGATTGGGCCATGGGTACTAGGGTCCCCCTGCTGCTGTTGCTGCTGTCCCTCCCAAGCAGGGTTGTGTTCCTGCTCCTGCTCCTACTCATCCTCATCCTCATCCTGCTCCTCTCCTTCTTCATCTTCCTCTTGATCAGGCTGGAGTTCAGCCATGATCTCCGCCACCTGATCCTTGGTGAGGATCTAGGTGTCGTTCTCCACAATCGAGAATGCTTGGGGACAAGGAAACGGAACCTGCTCAACCTGCGCATCACCAGGATAACCAAAATGATATGCTCGGAGCCTCCTGTTAGCTCGGTAAACACCGAGGAAGCCACAAGCAGTCAAGTATTTGACATCCATAAGCTTGGAGCCATCGATATGTTGCATCACAGGTAATACAATGTTTAATTGATGAGCAAGGTGGGTTACCAATCCACCAATGCGAATGTCACCTTTCGACTTGTTTCTCTGGTGACGGAAGTGCTGGATGAGTAGAGCCCCTGGATTGGGACTTTGCGGGGCATTAGGGAAGAGTGCCTTGGTGATCATTGCCATGTCCGCATTGGCCATGGAACCGGTATCTCCTCTTCCTAGCAGTGTGTTGGCGAGGAACAAGGCGTAGTAGCAAATTTTTGGGTTCTGAATGGTGGACATCTTCTTCTGGTAGAATTCTCTGCCACCATTAACATAAACAAACTCCCAAGTTTTTCCACTTGTGACGCTCTATAGGTTAGTAACATTTGACTCCCCATCGTGAGGGAAGCCAAAAGCATTAAAAAATTGTTCAAAAGTTATTTCATATGGCCGCCTGTTCATGGTGAAGCTTACCGTGCATGCATTACCTTTCTCCCCGTGATCATCATAGAAGGGGGCAAGGAACTCATAGGTGAGCTCGACGTAGGTGTTGTGGCTTGCATAGGAGAGTACTGGAAGTCTTGAGGTTACACACATGAGGTCGAAGTCCGCCCTCAACCCTGCCGCGGCGAGAAAGCTATGATTGGCCCAACGTGTGGGCAACATCCTCGATGAAATTACGGCCAGCTTGGGGTTGAGCTCGCCTGGTGCCCCGAACTCTCGCCATGTTGGCGCTTGCCCTTGCAAAAAATGCTACCAATTTTGTTCGTCTTGATGCACTGAAAAATTTCACCATAAAACCTTAGGCATATAGTTTCTACATGATATACAAATGATTCTACATGGAAAAATTTAATCCTAACGTCAGAAATTAAGAGGAAAAGCAAAATAAGCTTGAGTTCATCCACTAGATCAATGCGAGAGTTTCAACCATGGAAATCTGAAAATAAAGCATGCATAGGGAGAGAAACATACCGATCTGTTGATTCCCCCACTCAAACAAACGAAATCCGCAAAGAATCAAGAGTTATAGGTGGGTTTGGAGAGGTTTAGAGAGAGAATATGAGAGAAAAAAGTGAGGAGGGGGAAAAACCTAGCCGCCCCGACGCGATTATGAGGTCACGCCGAACTATACGGCCGCAACTATACGAGCGGGATATGCTGTTCTTGCCGTATAGTTGCGGCGGTGCCGCCAACTAGGGTTTCTTTATGTAGAACATAACTATACGGACGCAACTATACGGCCGGATCATAATGATCCCGCCGTATAGTTGGTCGTCAAACCGTCTGTATCCTTGAGATAAATTTCTAAAACAGGCATCGATATTTATACGACCGGAACTATACGACCAGAATTTTTATTCCCGCTGTATAGTTGGTCGTTAAACCATCAGTACTTTTGAGAAGAAATTGTACAACGGCATTGATATCTATACGACCAGAGCTATACGGCCAGAATTTTTATTCCCGCCGTATAGTTGGTCGTTAAATTCTCTGTACCCACGCAAGAAAATTTGTTGATGGCAAAGATATCTATACGGCCAGACTATATGGCCAGAAATTTTATTTCCGTCGTATAGTTGGTCATTAAACCTTTTGTACTCATCAAAAAAATTCTATTTCTTCGAGAATACCTTCTTATCCTGAAACTTAGCGGAACACCTTGTTTTTGATAAAAAAATGATAGTTGAAATTATCGACCAAAAACAGCATGTATAGAGCAGAATATCTAGTTCTACCTATCTTCTTCTCCTCAACTGGAGGTTCACTTTTTGATCTTGACAAAAATGATTAAGCTAGTTTTTATAGATAAAACTCAAACTTTTATTTTTATACTTGTTCTACACTTGTTCAATCAATATTTATACTACTTTTTGATAGCTGCATCTTCACGAGCGCGCTTTCGCAAAAATGTTTGTGAAAAAGTTGTAGGAACACGATGAACACTTTATTTTATAGTTTATTTTATTAATGTGATGGGTTGACTACCATTAAGCATTTTATTAAGGATGGTTGAATAACTCAACCCCTTCTCTGTTCTCGAATTCTTACCTTGGGCTGCCCCTTATCAAAGGCACTTACCACATTGTAACACCCCAAAAATATTAATCAAGTTTATCAAGTTCAAATCACCTATGATTAGGGTTAACAAAAACTTTTATTATTAAATTTAATATGAGTGTATGTATGAATTGCATTAGTGTGTGAATGAGTGTAATTGCCATGTTTGATTGCTACAAATGATGAATGGTTTAAAGATGAATTCTACATCATCTATGCCAATTACAAACAAAATCAAAAGAAAAGAAATTCAAATATGAACCATATGATCAAATGGTCATTTTGACAAAAATTAACCACTAGACCACTTTGGGTGTTTCTAGTAAAAGATTTCTAATATGAACTTTCTCAATTCTTTTCACCCCTTGCTAGACCAAGTAAAAGTGAACCCAAGCCCACTTTAAAAATTAACAGAAACAATTTCCAAATCATTTTAAAGGACAATTCAAAATTGAATCAAGTTCATATGCATAGATCATCATTTTGCAAAAACCACTCAAATCAATTCACCTGGGTAAACCCAAGCAACCATAGATACTCAAGCATGTGACAAACACACTCACCAAATTCCATTCAAAAATTCAAATCTTAACTTCATGCGGCTATTTGGTCAAGCACTTGGCAGACACAGAAAACACTTGCCTAACTTCTACTGTTCTGAGTAGTGATCACTTGCCACTAGCCCCTCATTTCTCTCCCTGGTCTCCCTTAGTGCCTAGCAGCGCAGTGGACAACTCCCCCCTTTGCCGTTTGCGTCAGTCGCCGCCCGAGCTCACCATGCCGGTCGACCATGCCCATCTCGCCACAGCCAGCGCTGCCCTCTCCCACGACGACCAGAAGACAGGCGACCATCCACCTCCACCCTCTATCCACCCCTTGACCACAGACAAGCCGTGGACCGGTCGTGATCGCTGCGCCCACCTCTCTGTCTGCCATGCCGAGAGCGCCAGGCGCCGCGGTGACACGCACACACACGTCTACGCCCTCCTTGCGTGTTCTGCACCTTTTCGGTGACCCTAGCTACCTCCCTGACATGCCCGTTACGCTGCACATGACCAGCTTGTGCGTCGTCTCGAACGCCACCTTTCCCGCACAGAGCATGGACCTATCCTGACCATTCTCGACCGCCCCTTGCTGCACCATCACGCGCATTACGACCGCCTTGAAGCACCACGTCGACCCCTACCCTCAGCCATGCCTATAGCCCCCTCTAACAACGTCGCCGACGAGCCCGAGCCATACCGCTCTGTCCCTCTCGCCGGTGTATAAATAGAGGCCACCCTAGAGCTCATTCGCCACACCACCCCACTCCCCTCTCTCTCAGACACCTCCCACACCCTTTCCGGAGCAAGGCGAGCACCACGAAGCCGGAATTTGGCCGGAATCCGCTGCTGCAGTCGAGGAAGGGATCCGTTGATTGCGACCACCCCAGGAGCCGCCGCGACCACCATTTGAACCTCCGTCGTCGACAACCCCATTCGCCCCCATCGTCCACCTTAGCTGGAGCCCAGGTGAGCCCCCATGTACCCCCACCATTCGTGTTAGGGTTCAGTCTCGCCGGAACTATGTGATGGAGACGACGATGCTCAACCATCGATCGCGCTCTAATCGCACGACCTAGATTGAAAGATACCGTTTTGGTTTAGTTTAATCGCTGACGCGTGGGACCGTCTTAGCCAGCTTAAATTGCTTGGGCCAATGCCCATTTAGTTTCCCGCGCAGAGCCCGTAGATTCAAATAGACCTTTTCTATTTTAGTTAAAACTAGATTTTGTCAGTAGATTCAAAAATCAATTTAAAGAGATTCACTGAACCAAATTGCATGATTCCAATTTTGTGAGAAAGGTATTCAAAATATCTATCCAAGCCCGTTGGATTCAAACCATTTGAAATTATAGATCACCTATACCAAAATATAACAAGACAGAGGCTTTTCCAACTTTAAACATTTTTCAAAATCAACCATAAATGCTTTTGAGTTGATTCCAACTCTCAAAAATCACATTTGACAAGATCTATCAGAATATGTAAAAAAATTTAGGTTTACATGCAATGACATTGGACTAGTACTAAAAGAATGCTATATAGGCATTTCTAGTCACTTTAATTATACTAAATAGTAATTTTAAACTTTATAAAATATGACCAACACTTTAAATCACATTCCCAAGTATTAGAATATGTGGTGATGACATGTGTCAACATGATCCCATATTTTAATTAGAGAATATTAAATCTTAAGTATTTTTTTCAATGAGTAGAAATTACTTTTCCAAAATAAGATAACTAAGACTAGGTCTTTAGTTCATGTGATGATTGTAATGATGCTAGATCATCTAGTGTGAGCCTTTGTGTGCTAAATAGAAGTAGTTAAGTATTGTTTTGTGATTGTGTATCTCGTATTCATTTATAGATGTTAGTACCGACTCGGGATACGAGGAGGAGGAGTACTACGAAGAAGAAGAAGAGAACTTCAACCATTGCACTACTCAAGGCAAGCCTAACACTGCAAGTCATCCTTGCAAGATAACCTATGCAAGATGCATTAGGCATGCTTGGTTATGCAGCCTTACACTACAAGAAATGTGTTAACTTGTGACCTTATAGTGGCGGGAAATGAAATCGTCATAGATATATGACGATTTTACATGAGATGGTCATAGGTCATTCAGAGAGATCAAAATTCTATAGACTTACGATGATTTGTGTAAAAATCGTCATAATTTCATCATACGAAATCGTCATAACCTACATGATACATCTTAGAGCATTATTTATAGCTAATTATGACGAATTTAGATCGTCGTAGCTTGTAAAATATGGTATGTTGAAAAGACTGGTTGACCACATCAGAAATTATGTCTATGTGTCAATATTTGTATATGTGTGTGTCTATATGCACCTAAATGACAAGTAGGTCTGCCACGCTGGACCGTCCCGCGTCGTTATTACAAAGGAAAGCCAAAAAATCTTGTCAGGGGATCGAACCTGCGACCGCGGCTCCGTCGGCGACCTCTGGAAACAACCCCGCCAACGTCTGTTTGATGTCTCAACACCGTGCTCATAGTATATTACCATTGACATCGTTTGTTGGGCCTTGGCCTCGCCTGTTGATTTGGCTCGACCCACGAAGTAGACTACAGCTAGCTTGAAATTGTCGTGCGTTAGATTACAGACAGGCCAGTTCAGCTGGTCCGTTAGGATTTTTTTTTCATTTTTGTGTTTTCTTAATTAATTCATTTGTATCTTTTTTCATAAGAAGTCTAAAAGAATTCATTTTTGTCTCTAAATTTTTATAAAATTCAGTAGATCAACTTAGAGTGTTAATTATAAATACTTTGACTATTTGAAAATAGTGGATTTACTAATCCCATATTAGTCCATAGTAGGAATAATATCTTATTTTCTTGGAAAAAAGGGACAATATGATATTTGAAAATAAGATTTTGCAACTAGGTATTTGAATTCAACATTTTAGATGAGTGCAATGTATGATTCAAAATTTTAGATGAGTGCAATTATGTCATATAATATGACACCATATGAAGGATTTACATTATTCAGACCATTTTTGAATTTCTTATGCTCATTTCTAAATTTTCCTATTTCAAACTATGGTCAAAACGGCGGGCATGAAGATAAAGGATGAGCCTCGCTAAACTTGCATTGGATCTATGAGGAAATAGCATGTTGTGAATCTAAAAATGATTTTTGCAAAAAATCACGAGCATTAGATCATGTATCTGTAGTTCAAACTAGACCCACTTTCTACCAATTCGGCAGTCATTTGTCTTCTTCACCAGGGGTGGACGAAAAGGTTTTAAAATCCCCAGCTGAGAAATTGTTCATGTAAGGTGGTCTAGTATTTTTGAAAAATGGGGTGGTAGCATTCTAAAACTGTCATTTGGTGGTTGCTTCACAAAACGCTCCGTTTTTTGCGCTCGGAAAATAGAAAATGGATTTTTCGTGGGACGAAAAGAAAACTTCCTCCTGCAACATTGTTCATCATCCCAAGATGCACACGCGTGCACAATACGAGCATATTATGGCAAACTATGCCCTCATTCTAGCCATAACACTCGTCGTTTGGCCCGAAAGTCATGAAACCTCGAACATGATAGGTCATTTCTGAGAAGGTTTTTTTGAGACACCTGTAATATACCAAGTTTGGTATTTTTACTTGCAACTATGTCACATAATAAGACACCACGCGAAGGATTTGCATTGATCAGACTGTTTTTCATTTTTTTATACCCGTTTCAAACTATGGTCAAAACGACGGGCATGAAGGTTCTTAGCTCGGGGCTGACCATCACTAAACTTGCATTGGATCTCTGAAGAAACATTATAATGTGAGTCTAAAACTCATTTTTTTCAAAAAATAATGGGCATCGGATCATGTACCTATAGTTCAAATCGGACCCACTTCCTACCGATTCGGCAGGAATTTGTGTTTTTCGCCAGGGGTGTACGGAAAGGTTTGAGATACCCCGATTGGGACATTTGTCCATGTAAGGTGGCCTATTATTTTTTAAAAATTGGATGGTAGCATTTTAAAACTTTCATTTGGTGGTTGCTTCACAAAACGGTCCATTTTTTGCGCTCGGAAAATGGAAAATGGTTTTTCTGTGCGACAAAAAAGAAAACTTCCTTCCGCAACATTGTTTGCCATCCCATGATACATATGAGTGCACAATATGGGCACATTATCACAAACTATACGGCGATTCGGGACATAACATTGGTCGTTTGGCTCGAAAGCCATGAAACATCGAATATGATAGGTCCTTTCTGAGAAGTTTTTTTTGAGACACTTGTAATATACCAAGCTTGGTATTTTTACTTGCAACTATGTCACATAATAATACACCATGTGAAGGATTTGCATTGATCAGGCCGTTTTTCAATTTTTTATGCCCGTTTCAAACTATGGTCAAAACGGCGGGCATGAAGGTTCTTAGCTCGGGGCTGACCATCACTAAACTTGCATTGGATCTATGAAGAAACATTATAATGCAAGTCTAAAACTCATTTTTTTTAAAAATAATGGGCATCGGATCATGTACCTGTAGTTTAAATCGGACCCACTTCCTACCGATACGGCAGAAATTTGTCTTTTTCGCTAGAGGTGGACGGAAAGGTTTGAGATACCCCGATTGGGACATTTGTCCATGTAAGGTGGTCTATTTTTTTTGAAAAATTGTATGGTAGCATTTTGAAACTTTCATTTGGTGGTTGCTTCACAAAACAACCCGTTTTTTGCGCTCGGAAAATGGAAAATGGTTTTTTTGTGCGACGAAAAGGAAAACTTCCTCCTCCAACATTGTTCGCCATCCCATGATACATATGGATGCACAATATGGACATATTTTCACAAACTATGCTGCGATTCGGGCCATAACTGTCCCAAGCCCTCTTTTTGGCACTTAGAAAATGGAAAATAGTCTACAACCAATCAAATCGCAGCAAATCACCTCCCATAGATCGTCCATTCTTTTTTTATCTGAATCGTTCACTGCCCATCAAACGGCTTAGTCTCTCAGTAAAGAAACACACAGCCCACCATGCCTGCTGCATCACCAAGTCCCCACTCCCCAGCCCCGCGCAACCACCTACCTACCTCCACATCCACAGATCACAGAAACCCTAGGCCTCTACTTCCCTCCACCGCTGCCACCACCTCGCAGCAGATCCCCATCTTCTTTGGAGTTACATCCCTCACGCCGCCCCTGATGCCCACCTCCTTCCGCTCCGATGCCCACCTCGCAACAGATCCCCACTGCCGCTCCGATGCCTACCTCCCTGTTCTCATAGCCTCTCTCTCACCTTGCAACAAAGACAATCCGCCATGGCCGCCGTTGCGTCTAATCTGGGGAGCAAAGGAGGCGCTGGACCACGGGCATCTTCAGATTCATCGACTAGACCGCGTGTTTCCTCGTCCTCTCGTCCACCACCGGCATCGAGGGCCAGCAGGAGGATGTTGTCGTGGTGCCGCCGCCGTCCTTCCTCCTCGTTCTCCGGCCAAGGGCACCACCGTAGGATGCTGCGGATCTCGAGCCTTGCTAGGTCACTACGGTGGAAGGCGGACATGCCCGACGGTGCTCGAAAGTCTGGCCGCCTCCATGACTTCGCGCGAGGTCCAGATCCAGAGCCAATAAGCCATCACCCTGTGAGTCCCTTCCTCTCCTATCTCCTCAAAGTCCCCTTCCCCCATGCGTCTGCCCTGCTGATTACTTTGTCGTCTGGTCTCCCTAGCAAACCCTAGCAAGTTGTGCTCCCATGGGCGAAACCCTAGCAGGACGAGCGGGAGTTGGAGCCCCGCATGGATCTGGCGCCCCCAACCTCCGGCCTTCTGCACCTCCGCGCATGCCTCGTGCAGTCCGGCCGCCATCGATAGCCCCTGGATCCCCTTCCAGAGGCTACGCCTCATCACTGCGTTGGTCGGCTCCTCCATCTCCCTCAAGCAAAGGTAAACATCACCGCGTTGGTCATCTGTTTTACTAGTATGGTGATGCTCTAGGTTGTTAGATTAGTTCCTGCTGAATGTTTTGGAATCGGGTATCGACGATGAATAGGTAGGAAGGGATATAAGCAATCGTGTTCATGCTATTACTATTTGTGGATCTGTGATTGCACAAAAAAAACTCATATGATTGCCAATTTATGCCTGGCAGCTAGCAATTGGTCTATTTAGGAGCTATTAGTACCATAATTCGTAGGAATGGCCGATGACCTCTATTCTAGCACTCTTGTACTTCTAGCTTTAGCTAAGATTTGATACTGATTAGTTCCTAATTTTGTGTATATCCTGATGCATGTATGTAGATGAACAAATAAGAGAAATGACATCCCCTATTAAGTATGACCATGGATGCATGTATACTGATTCCTAGTCACATACACCTTGTATGGTCATGGATTTGTTGATGACCTACTATTTGTTTACTGAGATTTGATACTACTGTTAATTTTTGTTTGCTAGATTAGAATTCTGAGTTGGTGGGCAGTATGATAATCAAGGCAGATACAACCAAGATGGTTGGTACTATGATAATCGAGGTGGGTATGGTGGTGGACATGGCTATAACCAAGGCCGACAAGGAAACTACCAAGATATAAGTGTAGCTTGTAAATTTCTGTTGCTGATCTTGCTTATTTAAGAAATTTTGATGCTCAATTGATTTACTGAACCAATGTAACTATCAAGTGTCAGGAATATGCTTATGTTGCAGTTTTTACAATATAAAATGTTTCAGGATGTTCATTTGATCTGTTACTTTTGTTTGAGACACTCCATTCACCTGTTAGTTTGCCATGCAAATATCCTAGTATTGTCCTATATGAACTCCTTTTGAGGGTAAATTCTGTATGTGTTCTGTTCATTTTCTTCTTCTTTAATGTGCCATTGCATCTAGAAATGTCAAGATTTTTTTAATATTGTTCCCAACCTATGATCCTGCATGTAGGGTATGAACGCGACAGGGGTGGTGGTGCTCCCGATGGGAGGTGATACAAAGGTGGAAGGGGATATGATCAAGCTCCTGCTGGCAGGGGTATGCCGTAGATTTGTATCATCCATTTAATTTTTGCTAATAGTTATTCCTCACTGTTTCTAGCGTTATCCATGCCTCATGCTTCAAGATCGATATGTATCTTCTAGTGCACCTATTGATGATCCTTGCTATCTTTAGAACATATTTCTTTCTGACTGACAGCCAAGAAACATCATTTTCTCTTTTATTACAGGAGCTCCAGGCTGAAGGTGGAAGGACCGAAGGCTTCATTCATAATCAGTAAAGAGTGGATAGCATATTATTTTGTAGATAGTCATATTATGATTTGAACTATGGAATGATTGTAATATACTACAATACTATTGTAGTGTTTTTATATTTTAGTGATGTGAATTATTTGGATTGTAATATATGCTATATTTTTGGTTACTTTGAATGAATGTGATCTGAGGTGTGCTTAACAAAATATTAGTTATCTATAATACCTGTATGTCTTGTACGTTTTAAATCAACCAAACAGTAGTTGCGCTTGAAAAATATGAGAGCCCCAAAAAATACCAGTAGTGCACAATTCTGACCATGTAAATGAAAAGACTAAAATGTTGGGCTTGGCCCAAGAAGCAATAAGAATTGACAGGAAGAAATTAATGGACTGGCCCAAGCAGCAATGAGAATTGACTGGAAGAAATTAATGGACTGAGTTGTTGGGCTTGGCCCATCTAATTTTTGAAATGGATCAGGCTGATTCTATGCCACATCGGATTGGACAGGTAGGATCTGACCTGGCGAGGCCAGACTGTCCATGACGATATTCGATCGTTATAACGCTTATGACGATTCAATATCGCCATAGACGATTATGACGATTTCAGTAAAAACGTCGTTATAATTTATTAGCGACGCCCAGCTTTTGACGATCTCAAAATCGTCATAGAATCGTCATAAAAGGACTATTGTGACGATTTTGTGACGAAAATAGAGGGTCATGTATAGCCAGATTCTTTGTAGTGTTAATTATACCAATCACAAGTTTTACTTGCAAGATTTGTTCTTTTACTTTTACCAAAGTTCTTTACCTTTAGTTAGTGATTTGTGAGTATTGGAAAAATAGTATAGATACCATAGAGTATAAAACTAGGCCTAAGTAGTTACACTTAGATGCCATCAAAATCTTAAAACTAGATTTAGATAGTTACACTTGATTTGCACCCCTCTTTAGTGAATACCCTCAACTTTAGTGGCTAGTGCTAAGCATAAAAGTTGATCACTTTAGATGGGAATACTTGGTGAAAATGATAATGAAAACCTTGGAATGAGGATTCATTCTATTGAAATGCTTTGACATGTGTTGTGGACACAAAATGATTTGATGATGAAAATGTTGAGGGATGAGCCTTAACCCTTTATAAAAACTGATGGTTGGGTTCGGATGCGATACCATTCCAATTTTACCGTACAACCACAATACCTGAATTGGGTAGGGCTTAATTGGAAGTTTATATGCCTTAGTATGGGTTCCCTCGCGGAAAGAGGTTGAGCCGAGGCTACCTCGTGAATGTGAATGTCCACCTATGTAGTGCCCAGGATGGCAGATGGCCATGGCTGGGAGGCCAAGCTCATAGGGGAGGTGCCTATACTAGAGTGTGTAATTGAAAAGTTATGATTGATTATCCGCATACTAAGTATGATGATCCAGGGTTATCCTTGACGGATGTATCGAATTTTGTGGTGAAAGTGTACCACCTCTGCAGAGTGTCAAACTATTCGAATAGCCGCGTCCGTGGTCATGGACAGTTAGAGTGGCCATACTGTTCCGTTGTCAGATCTTTTCAAAATGACTTGTGAATTGAACTATGACCTTGACTTGACCACAACTGGGTTGTGGACATGAAACCTAGGTTCCCACTTAAGTGATTAAATTAGTTTTCTTTACTTTTGAACTCAGTATGAAATAAACCTACCTTTTTGCAAATAAACCCAAAGCTTACGATTCCTACTAGAACTACCTTACTTGTTAGTGATAGTTTGTGAGTACTTAAAGAGTACTCATGGCTTTGTCCCTGGCTATTCCCGTGGCCAGACTATGAGGAGGACTACCAGGAAGATGGATAGTAGGAGGTCTATGACAACTAGGATCATCTCCCATCGTCAGCATTGCCCGTGACTCTGAAGATTGAGCCCCTACTACGTTTATTTTCTGCTGCTTTGATTGTATTAAGACTAGATCATGAGATCCTCTATTTGTAAGACATTTATTATGGTTTGTAATGGATGATGTACTATGGTACCAATTCTGTTATGTCTCGCAAAAATGGTAATCCTGGGATTGAGATGTATGCATAACAGGCATTTGGGATTAAAAATCCGGGTGTTGACAAGTTCGTATCAGAGCCATCCTGACCATAGGAGACCCTAGTTAGAATGGACGTACGAACAAAAACTTTGTTTCAAAACAAAATAATTGAGTATTTATGAAAACCTATTCCCCCTCTTATCCGTGGAGATTCTTTCAAAAAAATTCATGTTCCTAAAAAATTCTTGCAATCCTACATAAAATTTGACACACCTGATCACCCTACTAACTTGCTCACCCTAAATTCTTATAGATGGAGGTAAAGTATAGCAAGTTCTACTAGCTGGGCAACGGAGGCCACCTGATCTTTGAGAGGGATCTAGATGCACTCACAGAGTATCTTGAGCGCCCGCACCCGGAGTTCTTTAGGGCGCAACTCAATGATCAGCAAGGAGGAGAGCTGAAGTGGCTGATAGTGGCAGATCTCAGAGGCAAGATGGAAGCACCCACCTCGGAGCAGATCCAATTTAGCGTTCGGGAGAACAACTGGCTAGATGGATTAGCGAGGGCTATGCAGGAAGCTCTTGCCCGTCTGTGTGGACAAAACATCAACTAGATCCAGGGAACTCACTTTGCTCACTACGCAAGGCGTGATTCTATGGGAATGCCCTTGGATATGCAAGGACACCAGGAGTTGAAGCACCAAGTGGATAATCTCGATTTCATGTTGTATGATAAACAACAGGAGTTGGACAACGCCTGTTCCTACGCCAACCACAACCATGCCATCGCAGTCAAGAAGGACCATACCCCCGCCATCCTCGCCAAGGAGCTCCTATCACTTCTCCTTCAGCATGACAAGAAGGATCGCATCATTGATCGTCTTCGCAAGAAGGTGGCCACTCTCGAGAAGACCATCCGTGAACAGGAGATCTAGCTTGAAGCGAAGGAGGAGGAAGGTGAAGATATCCGTGGAGATCTCTACTCTTACCTCAGTGATGATGATGACTACCTGGAGGATGATGATACATTGCAAATGCATCTATAATTTTTGATGTTCCATGCTTGGTTTTATCCACTTTCTTGTGTTTTGTTCTAACTTGGGAGTATTTTTATTATGATTTCTTGAACTAACCTATTAACAAGAGCCACAGTGCCAGCTGCCTGTTTTCTGTTGTTTTTGGTTCCAGAAAAGTCAGAAAATGAATATTCTTGGAATTGGACGGGACAAAAGCCAAAGTGCCTATTTTTCCGGAAGGGATCAAGTGCCAGAATACGAGACAGAGAAGGGCTGGGGCCCAGCCACACCACCTGGCCATGCGGCCAGGCATGGCCTATGCCAGGGGGTGGTCTGGCCGCCCCCAGCACCCCCTCGGCCTCTCCTTCCGCCTATAAGTTGCCCTCAGGACGAAAACCCTAGGTACCCGATCAAAAATCCACGAAAGAGTCTGTAGCCGCCGTCATCTCCATCCCTAGATCGGGGGGGGGGATCTGAAGGTCTTCCTGGCACCCTGCCGGAGAGGGGAATTCACCCTGGAGGCCTTCTTCATCACCATGCAAGCCTCCGGTGTGATGCGTGAGTAGTTCATCCTTGGACTACGGATCCATGTAGTAGCTAGATGGCTGGTTTCTCCTCCTTTGTGCTTTCATGTTTAGATCTTGTGAGCTCCGTTCATGATCAAGATCATCTATTTGTAATTCATACATGTTGTGTTTGCGGGGATCCGATGGATATTGAGATGCTATTTCAGATTGATTATTGATTCTATCATGTCTTTGTTATTTGTGATCTTGCATGCTTTCCGTTGTTAGTAGCTATCTTGGCCAAGTAAATGCTAGCAACTCCAAGAGTTAGTATTTATGCTCGATAGTGGGTTCATGCCTCTAGTAATCTAGGGAAGTGACATAAATCTCTAAGGTACTAGATGTGCTAATGCTACTAGGGAGAAAACAACGATCTTTTGTTCATAGAACAATCGTATTGTTTACCTTACACGCAGTTTGTAAAGCAATAATCTATTGCTTGCAACTTAATACTGGAGGGGGTTCGGATGATAACCTGAAGGTGGATTATTAGTCATAGATGCAGTTTGATGGCGGTCTATGTATTATGTTGTATTGCCCAATCAAGTCTAAAAGGAGTCAAGATGATTAGTATATGCATGTATTGCTTTCTCGGTGTTTGTCAATTGCCCCGCTGTAATTTGTTCACCCAACATGTTATCTATCTTAAGGAGAGCCACCTCTAGTGAACTATGGATTCCGGTCCTTTACTTTACATACAATCTACAATATTTTACTGCTTTGTGTTTACTTGCTGCAAACTATTACTTCTTTCCATTCGATACGTTTAATCCCTTGTTTTCCGCAAAACACGGTGAGATTGACAACCTCATCGCAAGTTGGGGACAAAGTTCTGTGGTTGTGTTGTGCAGGTCTCCACGTTGCTACTAGCACCAGTAGTGCGCCCTGCCAAAGCTCAGCTAGTAACACCTTTGAGGTGTTTCCTTGCTCCTACTGGTTCGATTAAACCTTGGTTTCATAACTGAGGGAAACTTGCTGCTGTGCTCATCATACCTTCCTCTTGGGGTTCCCAACGAGCTCTACATCAACACCGCTATGAAGCATTTTTCTGGGCGCCGTGCATTGAGCCATCAAGCATTTTTCCAAGCGCCGCTGTCGGGAGTCAAGGACATCTTCACAAGGGGAGTCCCTCATAACCAATCTCTTTACTTTGTTGTTTTTGTTTTGCTTGGTTTCTTTTTGCTTTGTTTGCTTGTTTTGTTCTTCAAAAAAAACACAAAAAAATTAGTTTTACTTGTTTTGCTTTCTTATTTGAAAACACAAAAAAAATTAGTTCCTATCTTGAGTTGCCACTATGTCTAGCCTTGCTCCAATCACTATGTCACCCGAGGAAATGATTCTCACTTTTAAACAAGGAATTGAGGAAAGTTTTAAGGAAGCTTGGTCTAGAATCTCTGATCTACATGAAAAGACCGAGCCTAAAATGATTCAAGGCTTGTTCCTTAGCAGTTTTTACCTTGGGATTGCTCTTTGCTATAGATATGCTTTAGATGCTATTGCGGGAGGAGATTTCCTCCAAAGTAATGAGGATGATGCCATTAATGCTATAAAGAAATTAATCCTCACTTACAACTTGCCTAGCCAAACTGATACTTCTTTCGCAAAAATATTTGCTAGGTTAGACACTCTTGAGGCTAGCACTACTAGATTAGAAAGGTGCTATAATACGCTTAGGGAACAACATGATTATGTCCCAATAAACTCTGAACCATCAAAGTGGTTCCCTACAGTAATGATTGAGATAAACACTAAACCTTTTCAAGCTCGCTGTGATATCATGTCTGAATTTTGTCTTATGCCCAAAGCTATTTATGAATCTCTGAATCTTTGGGGGCTCGTTGAAGGAGGAAAAGAAATATCTCTCACCAATAATACTACCATATTACCTCTTGGAATTGTTGAAGGAGTGTTTACAAAGATTCTTGGGAAAACAATTTCTATTGATTATCTTGTTATTGAATGTGCAGGAAAAGGACAAATTACACTTGGAAGGTCCCTATTAGAACTCCTTGGAGCAACAATAGATGTGGGAAAGGGGACCATGCACCTTTCTTCTCCACCAAACAATCATATTTTCCCCAAGGTTAAGAATAAAAATAAGAGAGGTAAGGGCAAGAAAGTTGGTCTTAATGCTTCTTCATTTGAGAACACTTGATTCTTTCTTTGGTTCTTATGCCTAACTTAAAGGCGTTAAAGAAAAGTACTTGTTGGGAGATAACCCAAGAGTTTTAGTTGAGTCTTGGAAGTTATTACCTCTGTAATAACCTCTCCTTATCCTTTTTATTTGCTTTTTGTGCCAAGAGTAACCTCTAATGAGAGTGAAGTAATGATTGGGAAAGTTGCTGTCCCGAAACAGATTTCTGTGCTTCACCATAAAAATTCCAGAGAGAGCTCTGTACGTCGGAATGAGCTGTAATGTTTTGTGCTTCTGCCCCAGGTTGTTATCTAACTTTCGTTAGATCAGCACTTTTTGATTTGAGCAACAGAAGGTCTTCGAAAAAATTCGTATTTACTTGCTGATCTGTTTTGACAGATTTCTGCCATTTTCTGCATTTGCTTCTTGTTAGTTCCTTCTTGAGTTCTTTTGGGGAATTTAGCTTTTTGAGGGAAGTGCTACAGTAGCTAGTGTTCTAATGGAAGTTTATTTGGTGTTAGAACTGAACCTTGAGACTTATTATCTTAAGTGCACTAATGTTGCTAATGAGATTGTGTGAAGTTTTGTATGAAGGAAAATTTTCAGGTGTATGGAAGGAATGAGTAATGAGATGAAGGATGGACTAAAGCTCAATCTTGGGGATGCCACACGTGTCACCCCAAGAAATATCCAAGAAATACAAGCGTCAAAGCTTGGGGATGCCCAAGGCATCCCCTTCTTCATCAATAAAAATTCCAGGTTTTCTTCCAAACGCTTCATTTTTATTGTTTCATGCACAATTGTGTTTTTCTTGGAGCGTCTTCCTTTTCGTTTTTGTTTTGTTTTTGTTTGATTTGGTTTGTTTAGTTTTCTGAATAAGTTGGTTGGACCCCCTCTTTCATACTTTGGTTTGCAAATAGTTTGGTTTGGTTTGGAAAAGAGTAGGAAAGTTCATGCTTATGTGGTAAAAAGAGCCCTTTTTGACTGTGGCTATGCTTTGTCATGCCATGCTTGATATTGTTTTGGCTTTATGCTTAGTATTCTTTGCTGTAGCATGACTTGTTATAAACAATTGAGATTGCTTAATGTGCCTTGGATGAATCATGCGTTGTTTTAGCATATTAAAGCATAGTATAGTGGTATTCTCCTTTGATGCTTTATTTTGGTTGACTTGGCACATGCTCACACCATGTTATGACTATCTCAAGTCACCATAGCCTTTATGATCCTTTAGTTTTGAACTTGTAGTATCACTTTATGCTTTGATCAATGATGTTTTGTCGCTCTGCATGATTATGGCCATTATTGCTCTCTTAGTTTGTCGCTCCCAGTCTTTTGCTAGCCTCCACAACAAAGTATGAGTTCCACTCATGCATCCAACTCCCTAAACCAAGTTTTTCTAAAGAGTCCACCATATCTACCTACTAGCTTATGCTATTCCAAGTATATTCATGCTTTTGTTTACCTTCCACTTGTTATGAGAAAACTAGTGATTAAAGCTCTCACGAACTTGATGGCACACTTTACTTTATTGCCTCTAATAAACTTGAACCATTGGGTCCTTCTTTGTTGTGTATATGCTTGCGCTTTATAAGTTGAAATTAGCAGAACCATGTTTCATGGGGAACGCTTTCAACATTGCACTTGTACTTTGTACCCCGTTGATATCATGTTCTTTTGCTTACGGATCCCAGCGGTGTGAAATAAATGTGGAACTTGTAAGATCATAGAGTTTGTAGGTGTGTTAGAGAAACGCCTGGGCCGCTGGCCTAAGCCATGCCTAATCATGGTGGAAACTTGCAGCATCACCATAATGAGCACTCTATGAAGCATCCTCAATAAAAACCTATGCAAATAGCAGATAAAAAGATCGCTGAGATGCTCATTGTCTGCTTGCCTTGTCATTTTGATTATGGGAAAGCTCCCATATCATGTGCCAGGGGTACCCCGTTGGCGGTTCTTACCGATACACATATACTTACAATGACAAGAGCTTACTCGTGACTGAAGTTGAGTAGCATGAGGATCGGTCTTCGTAAGTAAGGGGCATGAGATTTCGGTTTATAACTTGTCAAGCATATCCTCTTAGTTGTGTCACTTTAACCTTAATCACCTTCAAGATGCTTATGATAGGGGCAATGAGAGCTGAAAGCTATAAGTATCATAATTTTTGGAAGCTCATTATGAGACTTGAATCCCTACTTCCTTTTACAAAAGATCTTTCTTCCACCATTATATTGAGTCTCCACCTTCTATCTTTATGCACCTACTTTGAGAGCATAGTGGCCATTCTTAGTTCTATGTGCATTGTCCCAAGACTAGTTGATTGATGCATAACTTGTTATTGCTTGTTTGAAACTATTGTATCTAGTCACTCTTATGAACTTTGAAGGTGTCCTATGCATTTATATTTGCTACTCTATTGAGGGACAAGCTGAATACTTTTATGCTATGTTTTCTTTATGTGAAACAAACAAACGTCTTGTGAAGCATGTTATTCATGAATCTTTTGTTTGTGCCTTTTCATATTGCATCTTAGTTTCTTTGCTTATTGCTAGAACTTTGTCTTTCATGTTATGATTGAAGTACTTTGATCCCAGCTTTGAGTTTTGCAAATACTTTGATCAAGTTTTTGATGGTGCATGTCACCTCAAAAATTATTTCTTTTTATCACTTACCTACTCGAGGACGAGCAGGAGTTAAGATTGGGGATGTTGATACATTGCAAATGTATCTATAATTTTTGATGTTCCATGCTTGGTTTTATCCACTTTATTGTGGTTTGTTCCAACTTTGGAGTACTTTTATTATGATTTCTTGGACTAACCTATTAACAAGAGCCACGATTACCGCCTGCTTTTCTGTTGTTTTGGTTCGGAAAAGTCGAAAATGAATATTCTCGAATTGACGGACAAAAGCCAAAGTGCCTATTTTTCCTAAGGGATCAAGTGCAATATGAGACGGAGAAGGGCTGGGGCCACACACCACCTGGCAGCGTCAGGCCTGGCCGCCAGGTGGTCTGGCCGCCTCAAAGACCTCGGCCTCTCCTTCCGCCTATAAGTTGCCCTCGGATGAAAACCCTAGGTACCCGATCAAAAATCCACGAAAGAGTCTCAGAGTCGCCATCTCCATCCCTAGATCAGGAGGGATCTGAAGCTCTTCCGGCACCCTCGGAGAGGGAATTCACCGAGGCCTTCTTCATCACCATGCAAGCCTCGGTGATGCGTGAGTAGTTCATCCTTGGACTACGGATCCATGTAGTAGCTAGATGGATGGTTTCTCCTCCTTTGTGCTTTCATGTTTAGATCTTGTGAGCTCCGTTCATGATCAAGATCATCTGTTTGTAATTCATACATGTTGTGTTTGCGGGGATCCGATGGATATTGAGATGCTATTTCAGATTGATTATTGATTCTATCATGTCTTTGTTATTTGTGATCTTGCATGCTTTCCGTTGTTAGTAGCTATCTTGGCCAAGTAGATGCTAGCAACTCCAAGAGTTAGTATTTATGCTCGATAGTGGGTTCATGCCTCCGTAACTGGGAAGTGATGTAAAATCTCTAAGGTACTAGATGTGCTGTTGCTACTAGGGAGAAAACAACGATCTTTTGTTCATAGAACAATCGTATTGTTTACCTTACACGCAGTTCGTAAAGCAATAATCTGTTGCTTGCAACTTAATACTGAAGGGGGTTCGGATGATAACCTGAGCGTGGATTATTAGTCATAGATGTAGTTGGATGGCGGTCTATGTATTATGTTGTATTGCCCAATCAAGTCTCAAAGGATTCAAGATGATTAGTATATGCATGTATTGCTTTCTCGGTGTTTGTCAATTGCCCCACTATAATTTGTTCACCCAACATGTTATCTATCTTAAGGAGAGCCACCTCTAGTGAACTATGGATCCCGGTCCTTTACTTTACATACAATCTACAATCTTTTACTGCTTTGTGTTTACTTTCTGCAAACTATTACTTCTTTCCATTCGATACGTTTAATCCTTTGTTTTCCACAAAACACGGTGAGATTGACAACTTCATCGCAAGTTGGGGACAAAGTTCTGTGGTTGTGTTGTGCAAGTCTCCACGTTGCTACTAGCACCGGTAGTGTGCCCTGCCAAAGCTCAGCTAGTAACACCTTTGAGGTGTTTCCTTGCTCCTACTGGTTCGATTAAACCTTGGTTTCATAACTAAGGGAAACTTGCTGCTGTGCTCATCATACCTTCCTCTTGGGGTTCCCAACGAGCTCTACATCAACACCGCCATTAAGCATTTTTCTGGGCGCCGTGCATTGAGCCATCAGACGATGCCATGGAGTTCCACACTGATGATGATGATTCCGCCTTCATTGATGATGATTAGATGCACTTGAGCACTACCATAGGAATGAGTTGTACCCGGTCCCACTGTGTCGTAGTTTCGTAGAGTAGTTCTTAAAACCATCTGTTTTCTATTTGTGTTGTAGTGTGTGTTATAATGAATGAATGAATGAGAGGAAGTTGTTAGTTTGCAAAACCTGAGTCAAACTCAAAGTTTAAAGCTTTTGAAACAAACCCATGAACCTTAGAGATTTCCCTCTTATCTCATTATCTATCTCAATCTTCAGATGACTCACGGAAATCCCGGAGGAAGCAGTTCATCTCAGGACCCAATGCTGCAGATTCTGCAAATGTTAGTTTCTGACTGTGAAGCTAGTAGAGCCGAACGTCAAGCCAACTTAGCCACTCTTCAACATATAGCTTAGATGGCTCACAATAATCAAGGCCACATAAATCAGGATAACCATGGATCCAAGCTCAAGAACTTTCAAAACACCAATCCCCCTATATTTAACAAGTCTGAAGAGCCCTTAGATCGTGATGACTGGCTACAAACCATGGAGAACAACTTAGAGGTCGCAGGAGTTGAGGCCAATGAAAAAGTACTGTTTGCCACCCACTATCTGGCAGGTGATGCAAGAGCCTGGTGGAATAGCACCCGTACCATGAATGGAGGTCAGATGATGACTTGGGACTCATGTGCCCCCGGGTCTAATTAAGAGGATGAGGGATGAGTTCAGATAATTGAAGCATGGGAGAATGGCTGTGGTTGAGTACCATGACAAATTCTTATCTTTAGCTAGATATGCCCCTAATGAGATTGACACAGAAGCAAAGAAGAAAGAGAGATTTCTGAACAGACTGCATGATGAGATGCAAACCGTGCTAGTCAACATTCCCTTTGATGATATTGAAGCTTTGGTGGATTCCGCCATTCAGATGGAAGGGAAGATCAACCAAGCCAATGACAATCACAAGCGCATAATGATGCACCAGCCTGGATCCCACCATACCCAAAAGTATCGCCCCAACCCGTCTGCAGGATATGCCCCAAGAAACAACAAACCCCCTATGTCCCGTCCAAGCTATCACAACCGTGGAGGAGGAAACCCAAGGTCTAGAGGAAACCACAACAATAACCCCGGCAACCCCAATAACTTCAATCGTGCACCACCCAAGTCCAACACCAACACCAACAACAATAATACTGCCCCAAGGACTGGAAGCAATGCTGTGCCTATTGCAGGAAAAGACAAGTCCCTGATTACTTGCTTTGAATGCGGAGTCAAGGGTCACTACTCCAACGAGTGCCCCAAGAAGCTTGCAGCCACCACCAATGTGAATGCACCTGCTCAGCAATAACGCCGTGTTCATCCTAGAAGGAGATTTGCCCCAGGGAACTCGCTCAACCGCAATGGCCGTTTGTTCCACATGAATGCTGAAGAAGCTCAGGAAGCGCCAGATGTCGTCTTTGGGTATGTTTTTCGTTAACTCAAGACTGCAAGAGTGTTGTTTGATTCTGGAGCATCGCACTCATTTTTACAGAAGAATTTGCATGCACTAGTAAGATTCAACCAACAAAATTGAAGCATGTTATGGTAGTTCAAATACCTGGTTAAACCACCAAAGCTAGAAAATTTTGCAAGGCTGTACCTATCAGAATCCATGGGATAGATTTTTATGCCAATCTAATAGTACTTGGAACCAAAGGTTTGGAAGTAGTACTAGGAATAGATTGGATGTCGAAACATAAAGGATTAATCGACTGTGCCAAGAAAGCCATAACCATGACCAGTAGCACTAGAGTATCAGTAGAGCATGTATCTGAGACACTGCCCCATCAATTAAAATGCAACAAGAGTCTAGCGCAACCAACCCTAGACCAAGTCAGAGTAGTCTGTGAATACCCCAACATGTTCCCAGATGAATTTGCCTGGTATGCCCCCAGATGGGGATATCGAGTTCATCATTGAACTAGTTCCTAGAACTGGACCCACAGCTCAGAGACCTTATAGTATGAACCCATCTGAATTAGTGGAGCTGAAGAAGCAACTTGATGCTATGCTGGAGAAAGGTCTAATTCAACCAAGCGCATCGCCATGGGGATCGCCCGTTTTGTCTATGGATAAGAAATATGGAGGTAACCGTTTGTGTACGAATTACCGGAAGCTGAATGATGTCACCATCAAGAACAAGTACCCACTACCAAAGATAGAGGATCTGTTTGACCAGTTGACTAGTACCAGAGTGTTTTCTAAGATTGATCTTAGAACTGGTTATCATCAACTCAAGATTCGTGCAACGGATATTCCAAAGACCGCCTTTACCACCAGATATGGATTGTATGAGTACACTGTCATGTCTTTTGGATTAACAATTGCCCCTGCTTATTTCATGAATCTCATGAATAAGATTTTTATGAACTTCCTGGATACGTTTGTCGTTGTTTTTATCGATGATATTATGATCTATTCCAAGTCAGAAGAAGACCATGAGCTACACCTGAGAACTATCCTTGAAACCCTTAGAGAACATCAGTTGTATGACAAGTTTAGCAAATGTGAGTTTTGGTGGAAGGAAGTAGGATTCCTAGGACATATTGTGTCGGCAAGAGGAGTCGCTATCGATCTCGCCAAGATCAAAGATGTGGAACAATGGAAAGCCCCAACCACTCAAACCCAAGTCCGCGCATTTCTCGGATTAGCGGGATATTACCACAAGTTTGTTGAACGATTTTCGAGCATCGCAAGACCACTGATGTAACATACCAAAACTTTAATCCAAGGCTATTAAGATCCAAGTCATCAAAATTAGGGTTAACAAAAACTTTTTCAATTAAAATTATTAAAGCATTCATATGTGTGTGCATTTAAATAGGAGTTGTTTGGAATTGCCATGATTAAGTGATCCATTGCTTGTAAAATGATTCTTAGGTGAAATAAACATCATCTAAATCATTCCCAAACAAATCCCAAAGATAAACAAATCAAAAATTAATAAAAGAAAGAAATGGTCATTTGTGCCATTTTAACTACCATGCCTACTTTGGCTATTCCTAGGACTCAATTCTTAACAGAGATAAATATGGATCTTTGCACCCCTTGCTAGTACATGTAATGATTTACCAAGGCCAACTTTGTGATCTGCCAAAAACTTTCAAACACTAATTTTAAATGGCAATTGAAAATTGATTGTAGTTCATATGGGAAGATCCCACTTATTCAAAAACCACTCAAATGAGCTCCATTTTTAAATCCCAAGCAACCACAGAAGCTTAAGCATCTGTATAACAAACCCACCAAAATTCATCCAAAAATTCCAAACTTGATTTCTTTCGGCCATTTTCACAAGCACTTGGTGGACAAAATTCAAACAAAACACAAAACACTATTTGGAGCAGTGTTTGAACCAAATTGGTTCCCCATTTTGCAACCACAGCCAACGCATACACTCCCCTACCCCTCACTAGCCCAGCCACTCACTGTGCCACGACCAAATGGTCATGGCCATTAAGGCCGAACCCCCATTTGGGCACCTCACCGGCGACAACACGCCACAGCCGCCGCCAGCGCCATCCACCATGTCCAGGAGGTAGCCCGTGGTCCACCTCCACCGCCCAACCAGCCCCACCGAGGACAAAGAACTGTGGAGGCCAAGACTCGGCCATGCCGCCCGCCCGCCCAGAGCAGAGCCCCATCCCGTGTAGCCAGACCTCGCCTCGCTCTAGCCGCCCGTCTACACGATCCCCACCGGCCTAGCAAGCTAACGGACACGCCCTTTCCCCCGACCGTGCCCTGTAGTCGCCGGCCGCCGTGAAACTCGCCGTCGGCAGAGACTTAGTGCACGACACGCCATTCACTGCCCCCGACCACAAACCACTGCACACTCATAGCCATGACACTCGCTAGGGCACCGCCCACCGTCCTAGCTCACCGCCCATGCCTCTAGCACGCTGTGTCGTCATCACCGGCGAGCATCGCCCATGCCTCTCTACCGCTTAGCCGCGCCTATAAAAGGAGCCCTTCCCCGCACCAACTACTCACACCATTCCACTCCCCTCTACTCACTGGTCCTTCCCCACCTCTCGTCGGAGCCGCTCGAGCCTTGGTTCGCCAAAATTTAGCCAGAGGAGCCCGCTGCAGAGGAGGTGAAGGCGTCGTCGATTTCGTCCACCCCACGAGCTGCCACGACCACACCTGAGCCCGCCGTCAACAACACGTTCGATCGCCCCCATCGCCGCCGTAGCTGGAGCCCTGGTATGCCCCCTAAGCACCCCCACCGAGCCACAAGGGTTAGACCTCGCCGGCGACCTGTCCGTCGTCGACGACAAGCCACAGCCATAGATCCCCCTTCTAATCTAACGACCCACATCGCCTTGCATCTCGGCGTGTAAAGAGTCACGACCGGTGGACCCCTTAGCTGTTCTCTATGCCATGAACGCCATGGCCGCCCGCTTTTCCCCAAGATGACCCATTTAATTCAAACTTTGATTTTTCTATTTATTTTTGAACTTAGTTCTGGCCCCTAGTTTGAAAATCAATTCAGAGAGATTTACAAATCTAAATGGAGTGATTCAAATTGTATTAGAAAGCTACTGAAAAGATCTATCCAAGCCTGTTGGATTTAATTCATTTAGAGTTAGAGATCTCTCCTAGTAAAAATAATAAGACAGAAGCTTTTGCACATTCAGACATTTTTATAATATCAACCAAAATAGCTTTTGAGTTGATTCCAACTCTCAAAAATCACACTTAACCATACCTATCTGAATATGTAATAATATTAAGTTTTACATGCAGTGACATTGGACTAGTACCAAAATAATGCTATGTAGGCATTTCTAGTCACTTTAAATCATTAAATAATAAACTTAAACTTAAGTAAATGTGACCCAACCCTTAAATCACATTCCCACATGTTAGAATATGTGGTGATGACATGTGTCCACATGATCCCATATTTTAAGTGGTGAATATTAAATCTTAGTTATTTTTCAATGAGTAGAAATTACTTTTCTTAAATAAAAGGAATGAAGCTAGTAATAAAAGTTGTGATGCTTGTGATGATAATAGATCATCAAATGTGTGCCTTAGAATGCTAAGTATCCTAGTTAAGTATTGCTTGGTGATTGTGTACTTCGTATGTATTTATAGACGATAGTACTGACTAAGCTTTCGAGGAGGGGGAGTGCTATCAAGAGGAGGAAGAAAACTTCAACCACTGCACCAACCAAGGCAAGCTAGCATTATACAAGCTAACCATGCAAGATCACCCTTGCAAGCTATTATTGGCAAGATAACACTTGCTAGTATTATACTAGCAAGCCACCATTAACAATGCAAGCTAACCCTTGCAATCTAGATAACTCAAGCAAAGACATTAGACATGCTTTGGTTATACCACTTTGACTATTACTTACCCCAAGTATTATTTCCAAGCTCTACTTCCTTACTTTACCAAAGTCCTTTACTTGTTTTGAAGGTATCATAAAGAGTATAAAACTTGACCTATTTAGATAACTTTAGATGTCATTCTATGGCATGAGATTGATCCCATCTTTCCACCTTAGTGAACACTCTTAACTTAGTAGTTTAGAGTAGATAAAAACTTGAGTCACTTTAGATGGGAACACTTGGTGAAAATGAATTATGAAAACCTTAGAATGACGAGTCATTCTATTGAGATGTTTTGACATGTGTTGAGAAACACAAATGGTTTATGATGAGGAAAATGTTGAGGCATGAGCCTTAACTCTTTACAAAACTGATGGTTGGATTCGAATGCGACACCGTTCCAAATTTGCCGTACAACCACAATACCTGAATTGGGTAAGGCTTAGCCGGAAGTTTATATGCATTAGTATTAGTTCCCTCGTGGGAGAGGTTTGAGCTGAGGCTACCTCTCAATGTTGTTCACCTATGCAGTGCCCAAGATGACAGATGGTCATGGTTGGGAGGCCATGCTCATAGGAGAGGTGCTTATACTAGGGTGTGTAAAGGAAAGCTTATGTTTGATTATCTGCATACTAAGTATGATGATTCAGGGCTATCCCTGACAGATGTATCGAATCTTGTGGTGAAAGTGTACCACCTCTGCAGAGTGTCAAACTATTCGAATAGTCACGTCGGCGGTTATGGACAATTGGAGTGGCCATACTATTTCGTTGTCAGATGTTTTCAAAATAACTTATGAAATGAATGATGAATCTTGACTTGACCACAACAGGGTTGTGACTATGACACTAGCTGCCCAACTTAAGTGGTTCTAGAACTTTTTTTATCTTTCTTTGTTTCTGAACTCAGCTTATGTTTCAAACTTAACTTTCTAGTTAAACTTAGAGTTAGCACTTTAGTTTAGAACTATACTACTTGTTAGTGGTAGTTTGCGAGTACTTAAAGGGTACTCATGGCTTTTGTCCCTGGCTATTCTCGTGGCCAGACTATGAAGGAGACTACCAAGATGATGGCCAGCATGACGGCTATGATAACTAGGACTATCTGCCTTCGTCAGCATTGCATGTGCCCCTGAAGATGGACCCCACCACTACGCTTATTATTTATTCCGCTGCTTGTTGTATTAAGACTGGATCATGAGATCCTTATTTGTGTAAGACCTTATGTATGGTTTGTAATGGATGATGTACTGTGATATCCAATCTGTTATGTGTCGCAAAAATGGTAATCCTGGGATTGCGATGAATGACATAATAGGCATATGGGATTTAAAATCCGGGTGTTGACAAGTTGGTATCAGAGCCATCCTGACCATAGGAGACCCTAGTTAGAATGGACATCCAAACAAAAACTTAATTTCCAAACCAAAGTGAGTATTTATGAAAAATTATTTCCTCTCTTATCCTTGGGAATTCATTCTTTCTCAAAAATTCATATTCCTCAAAATCCTTACATTACTACTTAAAATTTGACACACTTGATCACTTCACTAATTTCCTCATCCTAAATTCTTGTAGATGGAGACTCAGTTCAACAAGTTCTACCAGTTGGGAAACGGAGGTCAGCTGATCTTCGAGAGGGATCTGGATTCACTGTCGGAGTTACTGGGATGCCCACATCCGGAGTTTCTTGGAGCTTAACTTCCAGGACCCCCAGGAGGAGATTTACAGTGGCTAGTCACCGCTGATCTTAGAGGAAGCATCGAAGCACCAACGTCCGGGAGAATCCAGTTCTCCATGAGAGAGAACAACTGGCTAGATGGATTAGCCAGGGCAATGCATGAAGCTCTCGCACGTCTATGTGCCCTTAGTGTCAACCAAATCCAAGGAACCCGTTTTGCTCACTATGCAAGACGTGACTTCATGGGAATGCCCATGGAGATGCCAAGTCACCCAGAGCTGAAGCGTCAAGTGGAGAACCTTGACTTCCTGCTGTATGATCGTCAGAAGGAGTTGGACAATGCTAGGGAGTTTGCCAACCACAACTGTGCCATTGCCGCCCAGAAGGCCTAGACTTTCTCACTACTTGTCAAGGACCGCCAGTCTCTTCGCCTCTAGCGCGAAAAGAAGGATCGCACCATCGCCCGTCTTAGCAAGAAGGTGGCCGACCTCGAGAAGACCGTCAAGGAGCAAGAAGCTCAGCTTGCAGCAAAGGAGGAAGAAGAGGAGGGTGAAGACATCCAGGGAGACATGGATTCTTACCTCAGCAATGATGATGACTTTCTGGAGGACGATACTATGGACTTCTACACGGATGATGAGGACTCCGACTTCATCGATGATGAGTAGATGCACTAGAGCACTGTCGTAGGATGAGATGTATCGGTCCCACTGTATCATAGCTTACAGAATGGTTCTTCAAACCATCTACTTTCCTTTGTTGTCATGGTGTGTGTTTGTATCATGTGCTTGTTTGAATGAATGAAATAAAGTTTGTTGCAAAACCTGAGTCAAACTCAAAGTTTTAGCTTGAAACCAAAACCATGAACCTTAGAACTTTCCCTCTTACCCCTTTATCTACCTCAATCTTCAGATGACTCGTGGAAACCAGGGAGGGAGCAGCTCGTCACAAGACCCAATGCTGCAGATCTTGCAGAATCTCATCATGAGCAGAGAAGCAAGCGAGGCGAGCGCCAAGCAAATCTAGCAACACTGCAACAGATCGCCCAGATGGCTCTCAACAACCAAGGGCATGGAAATCAAGATCATCAAGGATCCAAGTTGAAGAACTTCTAGAATACTAATCCCCCAATCTTTAGCACTTCAGAGAACCCATTAGATGCAGATGACTGGTTACAAACAATGGGGAACAATCTAGAAGTAGCCAGAGTTGATGACAACGAGAAAGTTCTCTTTGCCACCCACTACTTGGCAGGAGATGCAAGAGCATGGTGGAACAGTATCCGCCTGATGAACCATGGGCAAGTGATGACATGGGAAGCCTTCAAGATCAAGTTCAGCCGCACCCACGTGCCGCAGGGCTTAGTCACCAGAATGAGGGATGAATTCAAAGAGTTGAAGAAAGGCAGAATGACTGTGGTAGAGTACCGTGACAGATTGCTGTCACTTGCCAGATATGCACCTGATGAAATTAACACGGAAGCCAAGAAGAAGGAGAGATTCCTGAACGGACTGCATGATGAGATGCAGACTGTCCTCGTCAACATCCGCTTCGAGGATCTCGTAGAGCTAGTCGACTCTACCATTCAGATGGAAGGGAAGATTAACCAGGCAAACAACAACCGCAAACGCCGTATGATGCAGCAATCTAGATCCATCAGTCACCAGAAGTACCGTCCCAACCCCTCACCAGGATATGCACCAAGGAACAACCGACCCCCAATGTCTCGCCCAAGCTACCCCAACCGTAGCGGAGGCAATGTGAAGTCTGGAGGAAACAACAACAACTCCGGTAACCCCAACAATTTCAACCATGTACCTCCCAAGAACAACAACAACAACAACACTGCATCCAGAACTGGTAGCAATGCTGTGCCCGTCGCAGCAAAGGACAAGTCCCAGATCACCTATTTCGAGTGTGGAGTAAAGGGCCACTATTCCAATGAGTGTCCCAAGAAGACTGCCGCCACTGCCAATGTGAATGCCCCAGCTCAACAGCAGCGTCGTGTTCAACCAGGAAGAAGATTTGCCCTAGGGAACCCTCACAACCGCAACGGCCGTCTCTTCCACATGAACGCCGAAGAAGCCCAAGAAGCGCCAGATGTAGTGCTGGGTATGTTTTCTGTCAACTCAGTTTTAGCAAGGGTATTGTTTGATTCGGGAGCATCGCATTCATTTGTCACCGAAGAATTTGCATGCACTAGTAAGATTTACCCAACCAACCTGAAGCATGTCATGTTAGTTCAAATCCCTGGCTCAACTACAAAAGCTAGAAAAATTTGCAAGGTTGTGCCTATCAGAATACATGGGATAGATTTTTATGACAACCTAATAGTACTTGGAACCAAAGGATTGGAAGTAGTACTAGGTATGGACTGGATGTCAAGGCATAAAGGAATGATAGAATGTGCTAAGAAAGCCATCACCATGACCAGTAGCTCTGGAGTAATAGTAGAGCATATATCTGAAACCTTACCCCGTCAATTCAAGTGCAACAAGAGTCTAGCCCTACCCACCATAGACCAAGTAAGAGTAGTCTATGAATACCCTGACGTATTCCCAGATGAATTGCCAGGTATGCCCCCGAATAGGGATATTGAGTTCATTATTGAACTAATCCCCGGAACAGGACCCATAGCCCAAATACCCTATAGCATGAACCCCTCAGAGTTAGTGGAATTGAAGAAGCAGTTGGATGCCATGTTAGCAACAGGCTTGATTCAACCAAGCGCATCACCATGGAGGTCACCAGTGTTATTCATCGACAAGAAAGATGGAGGCAACCGCCTGTGCATAGATTACAGGAAACTGAATGACGTCACCATCAAGAACAAGTACCCCTTGCCAAAATAGAGGATCTATTTGATCAGTTGACTGGAGCCTAGGTATTCTCAAAGATTGATCTTAGGACTAGTTATCACCAACTTAAGATCCGTGCAACGGATATTCGAAATACCGCCTTTACTACTTGTTATGGTTTATACGAGTATACGGTTATGTCTTTTGGATTAACCAATGCCCTTGCTTATTTCATGAATCTCATGAATAAGATCTTTATGAATTTCCTAGATAAGTTTGTAGTTGTGTTCATCGACGATATCCTTATCTATTCCAAGTCAGAAGAAGAGCATGAGCAGCATCTGAGAATCATCCTAGAAACCCTGAGAGAACATCGGTTATATGCCAAGTTCAGTAAGTGTGAGTTTTGGCTAAAAGAAGTAGGATTCCTAGGACATATTGTGTCTGCCGGAGGAGTCTCCGTTGATCCCGCCAAGATCAGAGATGACGAAGCATGGGAAGCCCCAACCACTCAAACCCAAGTCCGTGCATTCCTCGGATTAGCGGGATACTACCGCAAGTTCGTCGAAGGATTTTCAAGCATCGCCAGACCCATGACCCAATTGTTGAAGAAGGACAAGAAATTTGAATGGACTGACAAATGCGAAGCCAGTTTCCTAGAGCTGAAGAAGAGATTGATATCAGCCCCAATATTGATCCTGCTAGACATCAAGAAGCCATTTGATGTATATTGTGATGCATCCAAGATTGGCCTAGGATGTGGCAAAGTCATCGTGTATCTGTCTCGACAACTGAAGCAGCATGTGCAGAACTATCCGACCCATGATCTTGAACTAGCAGCCGTAGTTTTGGCATTAAAGACTTGGCGTCATTATCTGATGGGTAATCGCTGTGAGATTTACACAGATCACAAGAGCTTGAAGTATATTTTCATTCAGAAGGAGCTGAATATGAGACAAAGGAGATGGATAGAGTTAATCAAGGATTATGACCTTGACATTCACTATCACCCCGGCAAAGCCAATGTGGTAGCGGATGCTCTTAGCAGATTGCCTTGCAGGCTAAATACCATGATCAAGGAGAAGCAGCCAAGTTTGTATGAGGAGTTGGAGCAGTTTAGGACTGAGCTAGTTAGCAAAGGATTCTTAGCTAGCATTGAACTTCAACCCACATTGATTAGCAAAATCAAGGAAGCCCAGAAGGGAAATGAAAGTATCGATGGAATCAAACATCATATTGGTACAGGAAAGGTACCTGGATTCACGGAAGACGAAGAAGGAGTTCTGTGGTACAAAGGACGTATCTGTGTGCCAGCAGATTCGGAGCTGAAGCAAGTTATCATGAAGGAAGCTCATGATACTCTTTATTCTATCCACCCCGGAGGAACGAAGATGTATCAAGACCTAAAAGAGAAATTTTGGTGGCACAAGATGAAGAGAGAGATCGGAAGCTACACCGCCAAATGTGACATCTGTCAAAGAGTCAAAGCAGAACATCAGAGACCCGCAGGACTGTTGCAACCATTGCAGATTCCGGAATGGAAATGGGATTCTGTCGAAATGGACTTTATCACCGGTTTGCCTACTTCTAGTAGGGGAAATGACTCAATCTGGGTCATAGTTGATAGACTGTCCAAGGTAGCTCACTTCATACCTGTCAAGACTACCTACCAGAGTGCGAAGCTAGAAGAGCTGTACATTGCTAGGATTGTTAGTCTGCATGGAACCCCCAAGACCATAGTATCAGATCGAGGAACCTAGTTTACCTCGAGATTTGGCAGAAAGTCTAGGAAGGATTGGGAACCAAGTTGAATTTCAGCACCGCTTATCACCCACAAACTGATGGACATACTGAGAGAGTCAACCAAATCCTAGAAGATATGTTAAGAGCTTTTGTGTTAGAGTATGGATCAAAATGGGAAGACTGCCTTCCTTTCGCAGAATTCTCATATAAAAATAGTTATCAAGCTAGTTTGCAGATGGCACCATTTGAGTTCCTATACGGAAGAAAGTGTCGCACCCCTTTGAACTGCTCGCAAGTAGGAGAGAGTCAGATCTTTGGACCCGACATTCTCCGAGAAGCCGAAGAGAAAGTTCACAAAGTCCGTGAGCACCTCAAGACCACCCAATCCAGATAGAAGAGTTATGGTGACAAGAGAAGGAGAGACCTGACTTTCAATGTCGGAGATTTTGTATATCTCAAGGTTTCACCATTGAAGGGAACCCAACGCTTTAGTCTGAAAGGAAAGTTATCCCCCAGATATATCGGACCCTTCAAGATTCTGAATCGTCGAGGAGAAATATCATATCAACTGGAACTACCTGAAGAGATGTCAGCCATCCACAACGTGTTCCATATCTCGTTACTTCGCAAATGTCTGGAAGTGCCAGCGAAGACTGAAGTTTTCAAGAACATCGATCACCGAGCTATTGAGATCAACAATGACCTGACGTATCGTGAAGTGCCCATCCGTATCTTGGAAGAAGCTTACAGAACCACCAGAACCAGGAGTATAAAGTTTCTCAAGATTCAATGGAGCAACCATACCGAAGAGGAAGCCACTTGGGAGCGAGAAGATTACATTAGGACAGAGTTCCCAGATCTCTTTAGTTCCTAGTTTTCTTTTGTAAATCTCGGGACGAGATTTTGTTTAAGGGGGGAAGGTTTGTAACATCCCAAAACTTTAATCCAAGGCTATTAAGATCCAAGTCATCAAAATTAGGGTTAACAAAAACTTTTTCAATTAAAATTATTAAAGAATTCATATGTGTGTTTATTTAAATAGGAGTTGTTTTGAATTGCCATGATTAAGTGATCCATTGCTTGTAAAATGATTCTTAGGTGAAATAAACATCATCTAAATCATTCCCAAACAAATCCCAAAGATAAACAAATCAAAAATGAATAAAAGAAAGAAATGGTCATTTGTGCCATTTTAACTACCATGCCTACTTTGGCTATTCCTAGGACTCAATTCTTAACAGAGATAAATATGGATCTTTGCACCCCTTGCTAGTACATGTAATGATGTACCAAGGCCCACTTTGTGATCTGCCAAAAACTTTCAAACACTAATTTTAAATGGCAATTGAAAATTGAATGTAGTTCATATGGGAAGATCCCACTTATTCAAAAACCACTCAAATGAGCTCCATTTTTAAATCCCAAGCAACCACAGAAGCTTAAGAATGTGTATAACAAACCCACCAAAATTCATCCAAAAATTCCAAACTTGATTTCTTTCGGCCATTTTCACAAACACTTGGTGGACAGAATTCAAACAAAACACAAAACACTATTTGGAGTAATGTTTGAACCAAATTGGTTCCCCATTTTGCAACCACAGCCAACCCATACACTTCGTACCCCTCACTAGCCCATCCACTCACTATGCCACGACCAAATGGTCATGGCCATTAAGGCCAAGCCCCCATTTGGGCACCTCACCAACGACAGCACGCCACAGCCGCCGCCAACACCATCCACCATGTCCAGGAGGTATCACGTGGTCCACCTCCACCGCCCAACCAGCCCCAGCCCAAGGACAGCGACCAGAACGGCTAGGAACCACCATGCACAGAGATCTGCCATGCCATGCCGCCGCCAGCAAGGCGCCCTGTCCCAGCAGCCAGACCGCCTCGCTCAGTAGCCCATCATCTAGCAAGCTAACGGACATGCCCTTTCCCCCGACCATGCCCCGTAGTTGCTGGCCGCCATGAAACTCGCTGTCGGCAGAGACTTAGTGCGCGCCGCGCCATTCACTGCCCCTAACCACAAACCACTGCACACTCACCGTCGTGACACTCGCCATGGCACCGCCACCGCCATGCCTCTAGCGCATGCCTGTAGCTTGTCATCTTTGGCAGCACCGCCCATGCCTCTCTTCCGCTTAGCCGCGCCTATAAAAGGAGCCCTTCCCCGCACCAACTACTCACACCATTCCACTCCCCTCTCCTCACTGGTCCTTCCCCACCTCTTGCCGGAGCCGCTCGAGCCTTGGTTCGCTAGAGTTTAGCCGGAGGATCCTGCTGTAGAGGAGGAGAAGGCGTCATTGATTTCGTCCACCCCAGGAGCTGCCGCGACCACCCCTGAGCCCGCCGTCGACAACACGTTCGCCCCCATCGCCACCGTAGCTGGAGCCCTAGTATTCCCCCTGAGCACCCCCACCGAGCCGCTAGGGTTAGACCTCGCCGGCGACCTGTCCGTCGTTGATGACAAGCCACAACCGTAGATCCCCCTTCTAATCTAATGACCCACATAGCCCTGTACCGCTTCGCGTGTAAAGAGCCGCTAACCGGTGGACCCCCTATCAGCTGTTCTTTGTGTCGCGGAACGCCACTAGGCCGGCCCGTTTTCTTTCCCGCGCGACCCATTTAATTCAAACTTAGATTTTTCTATTTAGTTTTGAACTTAGTTCTGTCCCCTAGTTTGAAAATTAATTCAGAGAGATTTACAAATCCAAATGGAGTGATTCAAATTGTGTTAGAAAGCTACTGAAAAGATCTATCCAAGCCCGTTGGATTTAATTTATTTAGAGTTAGAGATCTCTCCTAGTAAAAATAATAAGACAGAAGCTTTTGCACATTCAAATATTTTTATAAAATCAACAAAAATAGCTTTTGAGTTGATTCCAACTCTAAAAAATCACACTTAACCATACCTATCTGAATATGTAATAATATTAAGGTTTACATGCAGTGACTTTGTACTAGTACCAAAATAATGCTATGTAGGCATTTCTAGTCACTTTAAATCATTAAATAATAAACTTAAACTTAAGTAAATGTGATCCAACCCTTTAATCACATTCCCACATGTTAGAATATGTGGTGATGACATGTGTCCACATGATCCCATATTTTAAGTGGTGAATATTAAATCTTAGTTATTTTTCAATGAGTAGAAAGTACTTTTCTTAAATAAAAAGAATGAAGCTAGTAATAAAACTTGTGATGCTTGTGATGATAATATATCATCAAATGTGTGCCTTAGAATGCTAAGTAGCCTAGTTAAGTATTGCTTGGTGATTGTGTACTCCGTTTGGATTTATAGACGATAGTACCGACCAAGCTTTCGAGGAAGAGGAGTGCTATCAAGAGGAGTTAGAAAACTTCAACCACTGCACCAACCAAGGCAAGCTAGCATTATACAAGTTAACCATGCAAGATCACCCTTGCAAGCTATTATTGGCAAGCTAACACTTGCAAGTATTATACTAGCAAGCCACCATTAACAATGCAAGCTAACCCTTGCAATCTAGATAACTCAAGCAAAGAGATTAGACATGCTTTGGTTATACCACTTTGACTATTACTTACCCCAAGTATTATTTCCAAGCTCTACTTCCTTTACTTTACCAAAGTCCTTTACTTGTTTTGAAGGTAGCATAAAGAGTATAAAACTTGACCTATTTAGATAACTTTAGATGTCATTCTATGGCATGAGATTGATCCCATCTTTCCACCTTAGTGAACACTCTTAACTTAGTAGTTTAGAGTAGATAAAAACTTGAGTCACTTTAGATGGGAACACTTGGTGAAAATGAATTATGAAAACCTTAGAATGATGAGTCATTCTATTGAGATGTTTTGACATGTGTTGAGAAACACAAATGGTTTATGATGAGGAAAATGTTGAGGCATGACCCTTAACTCTTTACAAAACCGATGGTTGGATTCGGATGCGATACCATTCCAAATTTACCGTACAACCACAATACCTGAATTGGGTAAGGCTTAGCCGGAAGTTTATATGCATTAGTATTAGTTCCCTCATGGGAGAGGTTTGAGCTGAGGCTACCTCTCAATGTTGTCCACCTATGCAGTGCCCAAGATGACCGATGGTCATGGTTAGGAGGCCATGATCATAGGAGAGGTGCTTATACTAGGGTGTGTAAAGGAAAGGTTATGTTTGATTATCTGCATACTAAGTATGATGATTCAGGGCTATCCCTGACAGATGTATCGAATCTTGTGGTGAAAGTGTACCACCTCTGCAGAGTGTCAAACTATTGAATAGCGCGTCATGATTATGGACAATTGGAGTAGCCATATTGTTTCATTGTCAGATGTTTTCAAAATAACTTATGAAATGAATGATGAATCTTGACTTGACCACAACAGGGTTGTGACTATGACACTAGCTGCCCAACTTAAGTGGTTCTAGAACTTTTTTTTATATTTCTTTGTTTTTGAACTCAGCTTAGGTTTCAAACTTAACTTTCTAGTTAAACTTAGAGTTAGCACTTTACTTTAGAACTATACTACTTGTTAGTGGTAGTTTGCGAGTACTTAAAGAGTACTCATGGCTTTTATCCCTGGCTATTCTCGTGGCCAGACTATGAAGGAGACTACCAAGATGATGGCTAGCAGGACGGCTATGATAACTAGGACTATCTGCCTTCATCAGCATTGCTTGTGCCCCTGAAGATGGACCCCACCCCTATGCTTATTATTTATTCCGCAACTTGTTGTATTAAGACTGGATCATGAGATCCTTATTTGTGTAAGACCTTATGTATGGTTTGTAATGGATGATGTACTGTGATATCCAATCTGTTATGTGTCGCAAAAATGGTAATCATAGGATTGCGATGAATGACATAACAGGCATCTGGGATTAAAAATCCGGGTGTTGACAACTGACCCACCTATTGAAGGATGATCAGAAGTTTGAATGGACGGACAAATGTGAAGCAAGTTTTCAAGAGCTCAATAAAAGATTGATTTCAGCCCCAATTCTGATTATGCCAGATATCAACAAGTCTTTTGATGTGTATTGTGATGCATCCAAGATTGGACTCGGATGTGTGTTGATGCAAGAAGGCAAAGTCATATCATATCTGTCTAGACAACTGAAGCAACATGAGAAGAATTACCCAACCCATGACCTAGAACTAGCAGCCATAGTTTTAGCTTTGAAGACATGGCGTCAATACCTTATGGGTAACCGCTGTGAGATTTATTCGGATCACAAGAGTCTGAAGTATATTTTCACCCAGAAGGAGCTGAATATTAGGCAAAGGAGATGGATAGAGTTAATCAAGGATTATGACCTTAACATTCACTATCACGCCGGCAAAGCCAATGTGGTAGCGGATGCTCTTAGCAGATTGGCGAGTAGATTAAACACCATGATAAAAGAAGCCCAGCCAAGTTTGCATGAAGAGTTGGAGCAGTTTAGAACGGAGCTAGTTAGCGAAGGATTCCTAGCCAGTATTGAACTTCAACCCACTTTGATCAGTCAGATCAAGGATGCGCAGAAAGGAAATGCATGTATCGACGGAATCAAGCATCGTATCGGTACAGGGAAGGTATCTGGATTCACCGAAGATGAAGGATGAGTTTTGTGGTACAAAGGACATATCTGCGTACCTGCAGATTCCGACTTGAAACAAGTCATCATGCAGGAAGCTCATGATACTCTTTATTCTATCCATCCCGAAGGAACGAAGATGTATCAGGATTTGAAGGAGCAATTTTGGTGGCACAATATGAAGAGAGAAATCGGAAGCTACATAGCCAAGTGTGATATCTGTCAGAGAGTCAAAGCGGAACATCAGCGACCCGCATGACTTTTGCAACCATTGTAGACTCCGGAATGGAAATGGGATTCTGTCGAAATGGATTTCATCACCGGTTACCTACCTCTAGTAGGGGAAATGACTCTATTTGGGTCATAGTGGATAGACTATCTAAGGTAGCCCATTTTATACCTGTCAAGACCACCTACCAGAGTTTGAAGCTAGCAGAGCTGTACATTGTTAGAATTGTAAGTTTGCATGGAACCCCTAAGACCATAGTGTCGGATCGAGGAACCCAGTTTACCTCAAGATTTTGGTAGAAAGTCCAAGAATGATTAGGAACCAAGCTGATATTCAGCACAACTTATCACCCGCAGACCGATGGACAAACTGAAAGAGTTAACCAAATCCTAGAAGATATGTTGAGAGCTTGTGTGTTAGAATATGGATCAAAATGGGAAGATTGTCTGCCTTTCGCAGAATTCTCATACAACAATAGTTATCAAGCCAGTCTGCAAATGGCCCCATTTGAATTTCTGCATGGAAGAAAGTGTCGTACCCCCTGAATTGGTCGCAAGTAGGAGAGAGTCAGATCTTCGGACCCAACATCCTACGAGAAGACGAAGAGACGATTCACAAAGTCCGTGAGCACCTCAAGACCGCCAATCCAGACAGAAGAGTTATGCGGACAAGAGACGTCAAGACCTGACCTTCAATGTCGGAGATTTTGTGTATCTCAAAGTATCACCCTTGAACGGAATGCAACATTTTCAACTGAAAGGGAAGTTAGCCCCCAGATATATTGGACCCTGCAAGATTTTGAATCGCCGAGGAGAAGTATCATATCAACTAGAACTTCCAGAGGAGATGTTAGCCATACATGATGTGTTCCATATCTCGTTACTTCGCAAATGCCTAGAAGTTCCGGAGAAGACCGAAGTGTTCAAGAATATTGATCACAGAGCCATAGATATCAACAAGGATCTAACCTATCGTGAAGTACCCATTCTTATTTTGGAAGAATCCTTCAGAACCACCAGGACCCGGAGTATCAAGTTTCTCAAGATCTAGTGGAGCAACCATACTGAAGAAGCTACTTGGGAGCGAGAAGATTACATTAGGACTGAGTTTCCAAATCTCTTTAGTTCCTAGTTTTTCTTAAATCTTGGGACGAGATTTTTTTTAAGGAGGGAAGGTTTGTAACACCCCAAAAATATTAATCAAGTTTATCAAGTTCAAATCACCTAAGATTAGGGTTAACAAAAACTTTTATTATTAAATTTAATATGAGTGTATGTGTGAATTGCATTAGTGTGTGAATGAGTGCAATTGCCGTGTTTGATTGCTACAAATGATAAGGAATGGTTTAAAGATGAATACTACATCATCTAGGCAAATTACAAACAAAAGCAAAAGAAAAGAAATTCAAATATGAATCATATGATCAAATGGTCATTTTGACCAAAATTAATCACTAGACCACTTTGGGTGTTTCTAGTAAAAGATTTCTAATATAAACTTTCTCAATTCTTTTCACCCCTTGCTAGACCAAGTAAAAATGAACCCAAGCCCACTTTACAAATTAACAAAAACAATTTACAAATCATTTTAAAGGACAATTCAAAATTGAATCAAGTTCATATGCATAGATCACCATTTTGCAAAAACCACTCAAATCAATTCACCTAGGAAAACCCAAGCAACCATAGATACTCAAGCATGTGACAAACACACTCACCAATTCCATTCAAAAATTCAAATCTTAACTTCATGCGGCCATTTGGTCGAGCACTTGGCAGACATAGAAAACACTTGCCTAACTTCTACTGTTCTAAGCAGTGATCACTTGCCACTAGCCCCTCATTTCTCTCCCCTGGTCTCCCTTAGTGCCTAGCGGCACAGTGGACAACTCCCCCCTTTGCCGTTTGCGCCAGTCGCCGCCCGAGCTCACCGTGCCGGTCGACCATGCCCATCTTGCTACAGCCAGCGCCACCCTCTCCCACGACGACCAGGAGACAGGCGACCGTCCACCGCCACCCTCTGTCCACCCCTCGACCGTAGAAAAGCCGTGGACCGGCCGTGATTGCTGCGCCCACCTCTCTGTCTGCCATGCCGAGAGCACGCCAGAGCGCCGTAGCCAACACGCGCACACACGTCGCACCTCGCCCTCACCGCACGTTCCCACACTCACCGTGACCCTAGCTACCTCCCAGACATGCCCGTTCGCTGCCGCGCCGACCGTAGCCACTATGCGCCATCTCGAACACCGTCGTTCCCGCATAGAGCACGAACCTCTCCCAACCATTCTTGACCGCCCCTTGCCGCACCATTACACGCATTACGACCGCCCTAAAGCACCACGTCGACCCCTACCCTTAGCCATGCCTATAGCTCCTGTAACGACGTCGCCGACGAGCCCGAGCCATGGCGCTCTGTCCCTCTCGTCGGTGTATAAATAGAGGCCACCCTAGCCCTCATTCGCCACACCACCTCACTCCCCTCTCTCTCAGACACCTCCCACACCCTTCCCGGAGCAACACGAGCACCACGACGCCAGAATTTGGCCGTAGTCCGCCGCTGTAGTCGAGGAAGGGATCTGTTGATTGCGACCACCCTAGGAGCCGCTGCGACCACCATTCGAACCGCCGTCATCAACAACCCCATTCGCCCCATCGTCTACCTTAGCTGGAGCCCAGGTGAGCCCCCACATACCCCCACCATTTGCATTAGGGTTCAGTCTCGCCGGAACTGCGCGACAGAGACGACGATGCTCAGCCATCGATCGCGCTCTAATCGCACGACCCAGATTGAAAGATACCATTTCGGTTTAGTTTAGTCGTTGACGTGTGGGACTGTCCTATCAGCAGCCCGCTGCGCCAGCGCAGTGCAGTTGGGACGGCCCATTTAGTTTCCCGCGCAGAGCCCGTAGATTCAAATAGACTTTTTCTATTTTAGTTAAAACTAGATTCTGTCAGTAGATTCAAAAATCAATTCAAAGAGATTCACTGAACCAAATTGCATGATTCCATTTTTTTAGAAAGGTATTCAAAATATGTATCCAAGCCCGTTGGATTCAAACCATTTGAAATTATAGATCACCTATACCAAAAATAACAAGACAGAGGCTTTTCCAACTTCAATTTTTTTTCAAAAATCAACCATAAATGCTTTTGAGTTGATTCCAACTCTCAAAAATCACATTTGACAAGATCTATCTGAATATGTAAAAATATTTAGGTTTACATGCAGTGACATTGGACTAGTACTAAAAGAATGCTATATAGGCATTTCTAGTCACTTTAATTGTACTAAATAGTAATTTTAAACTTTATAAAATATGACCAACACTTTAAATCACATTCCCAAGTATTAGAATATGTGGTGATGACATGTGTCAGCATGATCCCATATTTTAATTGGAGAATATTAAATCTTAAGTATTTTTTTCAATGAGTAGAAATTACTTTTCCAAAATAAGATAACTAAGACTAGGTCTTTAGTTCATGTGATGATTGTAATGATGCTAGATCATCTAGTGTGAGCCTTTGTGTGCTAAATAGAAGTAGTTAAGTATTGGTTGGTGATTGTGTACCTCGTATTCATTTATAGATGCTAGTACTGACCCGGGATACGAGGAGGAGGAGTACTATGAAGAAGAAGAAGAGAACTTCAACCACTACACTACTCAAGGCAAGCCTAACACTACAAGTTAACTATGCAAGTCATCATTGCAAGATAACCTATGTAAGATGCATTAGGGATTGTTGGTTATGCAACCTTAATTATACCAATCCCAAGTTTTACTTGCAAGCTTTATTCTTTTACTTTTACCAAAGTTCTTTACCTTTAGTTAGTGATTTGTGAGTATTGGAAAAATAGTATAGATACCATAGAGTATAAAACTAGGCCTAAGTAGTTACACTTAGATGCCATCAAAAGCTTAAAACTAGATTTAGATAGTTACACTTGATTTGCGCCCCTCTTTAGTGAATACCCTCAACTTTAGTGGCTAGTGCTAAGCATAAGCGTTGATCACTTTAGATGGGAATACTTGGTGAAAATGATTATGAAAACCTTGGAATGAGGATTCATTCTATTGAAATGCTTTGACATGTGTTATGGACACAAAAGGATTTGATGTTGAAAATGTTGAGGCATGAGCCTTAGCCCTTTATAAAAACTGATGGTTGGGTTCGGATGCGCTACCATTCCAATTTTACCGTACAACCACAATACCTGAATTGGGTAGGGCTTAACTGGAAGTTTATATGCCTTAGTATGGGTTCCCTCACGGAAAGAGGTTGAGCTGAGGCTACCTCGTGAATGTGAATGTCCACCTATGCAGTGCCCAGGATGGCTGATGGCCATGGCTGGGAGGCCAAGCTCATAGGGGAGGTGCCTATACTAGAGTGTGGAATTGAAAGGTTATGATTGATTATCTGCATACTAAGTATGATGATTCAGGGTTATCCCTGACGGATGTATCGAATTTTGTGGTGAAAGTGTATCACCTCTGCAGAGTGTCAAACTATTCAAATAGCCGCGTCCGCGGTCATGGATAGTTGGAGTGTCCATACTGTTCCGTTGTCAGATGTTTTCAGAATGACTTGTGAATTGAACTATGACCTTGACTTGACCACAACAGGGTTGTGGACATGAAACCTAGGTTCCCACTTAAGTGATTAAATTAGTTTTCTTTACTTTTGAACTCAGTATGAAATAAACCTGGCTTTTTGCAAATAAACCTAGAGCTTATGATTCCTACTAGAACTACCTTACTTGTTAGTGATAGTTTGCGAGTACTTAAAGAGTACTCATGGCTTTGTCCCTGGCTATTCCCGTGGCCAGACTATGAGGAGGACTACTAGGAAGATGGACAGCAGGAGGTCTATGACAACTAGGATCATCTCCCATCGCCAGCATTGCCTGTGACTCTGAAGATGGAGCCCCTACTACGTTTATTTTCCGCTGCTTTGATTGTATTAAGACTGGATCATGAGATCCTCTATTTGTAAGACCTTTATTATGGTTTGTAATGGATGATGTACTGTGGTACCAATTCTGTTATGTCTCGCAAAAATGGTAATCCTGGGAATGTGATGTATGGCATAATAGGCATCTGGGATTAAAAATCCGGGTGTTGACACACATGAACTCATTTTGCCGGCGGAATATATCTTTCTCCTGCTTCTAGCTTCTTTGGAAAATACCGGATGATTTCAGCATCATAAACATTGAAGATTATTTTTCCTTTAGCACAATCAACTGATGCCCCTGCAGTACTAAGGAAATGTCTTCCAAGTATTATAGATAATTTTTCATCGTCTGGCATTTCAAGAATAATAAAATCAGTGGGAATAACATGTTCATCTATTCTAAGTAGAACATCCTCAATCATACCAATGGGTTGTTTAGTGGACTTGTCAGCCATCTGTAAAGTGATAGTAGTGGGGGAATACTCCCCTAATCCTAACCTTTTATAGAGGGAATATGGCATTACACTAACTCCTGCACCTAAATCACACAAGGCATTGTGAATATCAGTTTTGCCAATTGAGCATGAAATAGTTGGTATTCCGGGATCTCCTGATTTAGACAATAGCTTCCCATTAGCAGGATAACTAGTCACCATGGCAAAGGTTTCAGTTATTTCTTTCTTTCTACTAAGAATATCACGGAGGAATTTAGAATAGGTGTGAACTTTTATTGCATTTGCAAATGGAATTTCTAGACGAAGATCACCAAGTGATTTTTTTGAAAGAATCATAGATTACCTGGTCCGGTGCTTTCTTTTTTCGATCTGGATAAGGAAGCTTTTGCTCACCTTTCTTATTTTTCTCTTTTACCTTTTGTGGGGGATTAGGCTCTTTTGTTGCTTTCATTTGTTGTTGCTTGTCACTTTTCTTCTTCTCTACTACAACAACTTCATCTTCATTGATTGTCTCCTTTTCTTCTCTTGCATCAACCGTCTTTGCATCAGAGTCATAATGGTAATCATGTGCATCATTTTGGTCCTCCTTGGTTTGATCTTGTGTTTCTTGGGCAGTTTCATCTTGAGGATCCACCAGTGTATCATCTTCTTGGCTTGATATGAGCAAGCCTTTTTCTTTTTGCTCTTTCTTACCTTCATATTCGGGTGATCCTAATGGTCATGTAACAACTGCACCTCTTCTTGTAACAACATTAGTAGAAACATGAATATCTATATCATCTCGAAGAAATATTTGATAACCAGATGCTATTTGTTCGCATTGAGTTTCAATCATACGAAGATACTTGTGAAATAATTTTATTTCTTAACCAATCTCATCATAATTTTCCGTGAGTTCTACCAAAATCTTTTTATGTTTTTGAAAATGTTTATGTAAGTTATTGTGAGATTTTGCTTGTCGATGTTTTAATTCTTGAAAAACTTTTCTAGTTTCATCTTCTTCAGTAAAAACTTGAAACAAGTCTACTTTATTTTCCTTAACTAGTTTAGAAGGTATACCTTTTTCTTTCATTGTTTTGTGTACTTCAAGCATAAGATCAGGATTTATACGAAGCATCCCTTTTTCTAACTTAGTGTCGAAATCAGGATTGTATAAAGAATCATTCTTAGCCCTAGTAGACATCAATTCCAAACATGCTTTAATAGTTAAAGTATTTATCGATCCTCCTGCTGATAAATCAAGCAACTCTCTGCTTTGAGTATTAAGACCGTGGTAAATTAAATGGCAAATAGTTGATTTAGAATAGCCATGATTAGGAACTTTATTGATCATTCCAAAGAATCTATCCCAGGCTTGTGGGTAGTTTTCTCCCACATTCTAACTAAAGTTGCCTATGATCTTTCTAGTTTCAATTACCTTTTTAAAAGGATTAAACCTATTTATGAATTGGACAATACAGTTTTCCCAACATTTGATGTAATGCCGAGGGAGAGAATATAACCAGTCTAGGGCTTTACCTTTAAGAGACCAACGGAAAAAAATTAGACGAGAGAAATCTCTTGGCAAACCTTTTGATCCAAGTGTTGTTATCAAATCGTCAAACTCTCTAATATGTCTCCCAGGGTCTTCATCTTTCCTTCCACTGAAAGCTTTTTCCTGCAAAATTCTAATAATTCCACCATCAAATCGATATCCTCTAACTCCAGGGTTAGGAAATTCTATTGGTTGTTTAAGGAAAGTAGAGTTTGGAGCACTTTATTCTCTGAGAGTTTTCTCAGGTTTCTTGGGAGTTGTCCTATAAATAGACATGATTTCCATAATATCACTTAGGTTTTCAACTTCAACCTTGTCTGATCTTAAAAGTTTTCAATAATTTCTTCGTGCCTCTGAATAGGCACGCGCTCAAAATAATCTAGTATATAGGTCCTACCAGAGCGTGTAGACCGTTTGTCTCCTAGGGAGACCATTTTGTAGTAGTAACACCTAAAATGTCAAGAGACAAACACTTTGTGCTTAGCTCCCCGGCAACAGCGCCAGAAAATAGCTTGATGTCTGCAAGTGCGCAGATTATTTGTAGCTAGTTTTGAAGCATAGATATCAATCCCACAAGGAGCCCAAAGGTAAGTGTTTATGGGTGAAGTCTTTGTCACACTCAAAGTTGTCATAGGTCTTCGAGTGAATTGACTGCAAGTGTGAAATAAGAATGAGATTTGGATTAAACTGGATGTATTTAAATAAAACTAAAATGTAAACTTTAGAAATAAAAAGCATAAAAGTAAAGAACGATTTGGTTGTTTGTTGTTTTCTGCAGATGACGGAAAAGGCGGAGCGAGGTACAGTTCATAGTGATAGTGACTGTGCTAGGTGGACGAGTGATAAATGTAACAATTGTAATCTTATAAGTATATGTGTAGGTGAGCAACCCATAATTAGCTGGAACTCCTCTTGGTAGATTTCGTCCCAACTTCAATAATCTTACTAGTCTGTTACCAAAACCATGGTCAGACACTAGACGATTAAGACCCTTCAGGTTACTTAGCAATTAAGCTCCTTGGATCGGACTAATGCAATAAGCATAGTGGTTCCTCATTATCCTCAAGTAAACTAGTTTCCCATTGATATCCCCGTGTCACTCGAGGGTCGCCGGTCTTTAGGCAAAATAAGAGCATCACCCACATTCAACCCTCCCTTTTTTCCATTAGCAAGAACTTGTTTCATTTGCATATCATAAGGAATTCGAAGAACTGCTTCAAATACAGTATCGGGAAGCACAGCTTGGGGAACTTCAATATCCATGGGCTTGCTAGCTAAATGGCAATTGGCACATACAATTCGTCCCGTTGCTTCTCGTGGGTTTTCATAACCCTGCTGCGCAAAAATGGGATCATGTCTATGTAGAACAAAGCATCATGTTGTCTGGGCCCTTAATTGGACAACAAGCATTAGGCATCCCATAGATAGTCAAGCACACATAATATAGTAATTAAAATCAATCACAAACTAATGGAAAATATGTGGAGGCACATCACATCTCACCAATCCCTTACATCTCCCATGCCCAAGGAACATACTCACACATCAGAGAAAAAAGCATCATTGATATAATTAAATAAAGGGAGTTCTTCTCGATATTACCATGGAGATCCACAATAAGAATGGAAAAGTAATCCAACACAATTCAAGATAGGAAGAAACAATCTCAAACCCTAATCTTGCAAAGTGAAGATCTCTCTCTCTCTCTCAGGTACAAGTAATGGCTATGGAGGTGTGATGGTTGGGAGGTCGGAGATCGTGGAGCGAGATAAAGAACATCTCCCCCTTCTTCTCTGGATCTCTTATATCTCCTTTCTAGATGGGATGGCGACTGCTGTGTTATGATTTCGCGTCTGGCCTCTTCATGGAAGTTGTCCCTTTTGACAAGACGGAGGCGACGACAGCTATACGGCGGGAACTATATGGCCAGAAAAATGTTCCCGTCGTATAGTTGCTCGTAAAAGCCTCTGTATGCTTCCCTCGATTGCTTCCAAAGAGAGACTTGCTTGTTTTCACCTGAATATTGTGTTTCTCTTGTTAAAACCTTCTGTTGACGTTCAAAACCTGAAACACACATTAAAAACCAAGTTTTCTTTGCTACCGAAGTATTAGCGTTAGGTAAAGCTAGAAAACAATCAAGTCTGAGAGAAAACCACCATAAAAACCATCAAAAATGTGTCGAATTTCACAGCTATCAGGCGGTACCTCGCATCCCAACGCTCACCTGGCCCATGTCCCCTCTCCCTCTCACTTACACGTGGGTCCTGCCTTGGTCACCCCCAACCTCCTGCACCCAACTCCCTCGCCCATGCCTGCGACCATGTCGCACCACTCCCCCATGTCCCCCACTCACCCGAGCCACCCCACTCCATCTTGGAGCCCCCTCCTCAAAGCCCCGGTCTCCCTCCCTCTTTCCCCTCTTTCTTCCCACTCTGAAACACCCCCAGGCGGCAGAGATTCCTCGTCAGAAACTACCATAGACGCCGTCGTCATTCTTTGCTGCCGGTGAGTTCCGACTGCCCTAGTTCTCTGCTTCGCCCGATTCCTCTTCCTCTCTCACCCCTCATCCTCTGGTGCTCCCTTTTTCTCTCCTCAGCATCCCAAGATACCCCCTTCGTGACGCCACCATCCGCCGCCACTCTTGCTGCTCGTCCCCGCCCTTCTAGGAAGCAGAAGACGATGTCGCCGCCTCCATAATCTTCGCCATCCTCTCCCGCACGTCGTAGTCCACTCTGCCAAGCCCTAGGACCAACGCCTCCATTTCCCCGTCCACGTCCGAGCCATCCACCGCCATCTTCCCCGACTCCAGCGCCGCCCAAGCTCCTCCCCCCGGTGAGCTCCTCTTCTCGATCTCCTCCTGGTCGCCCGATCTAAAGCCAACAACCAGGATTAGATCCTGCGCTGAAGCGGTACTACCCAATCGCCGCGTGCCACGTGGCGACTGCCCTCAGTGCCGCATCGGCAACATGTGTTAGACGCGTAGGCATTGCGTGGCAGCCACATCAGTGCCACGTGGGCAATTCAGCCCAGTGTGATTTGTTTTATTATTAATTAGGCAGAAAACTTGATTATCTTGTAAAATGCGTAGAAAATTATCTGTTAATCAGAAAAATACATATAATATATGCCTGGATTCAAAAAATGTGTAGAATATTATAGTGATTTAAAGTTTGAACTTTGCCAAGGAAAATTAATTTAAATATTTAAATACTAATCTAGGGGATTTAAACCATAGAAATTATTCTGTAAATCCAAATAATGCAAATGATACCTTTATGGAATCCACTTGAATAGTAATACAATACTCTACTGTTAGATTTCAAATTTGAATATTTTATATTGATTTTTTTCTTTCAGAAATGCCATTTAACTATTTAGGGCATAACTTTCATTCTAAAAAGTATTTTTTTGAATGATTCTTTTGGGAAAATGCTCACATTTTAGTCCACTATCCAATAGGACCAGAGAGTAAAATTATTTTGTAGGTTTACAACAATGTTATTATAATATGAAGCCTTACCTCTTTCAAATGCTATTTTTACATTATTAAATTAAGAAAATGATTTTCAAATGAAACCTTTTTGCAAAATGTTTTGAAATGATTTTTTTGGTCCAATAGGGATAAATGAAACCCTTTTCCAAACATATCTACCACATAGTGGGTGCATATGACCTAGATCTACTATGAGCACTATGTGGTAAAAAACAACCATGTGAAAGTAAATATGAGAAATCTATGACTAATAAAGTCTTGGTTTAATAAAACATTTGCAAACTAATCCAAACTTTCCAGCTTGCTTGCTTACCTTCCATGTATTGCCTTGATTTGGTGTGTCTGTTTAGTTTGTTTATTCATTGCAATGTTTGTGAAACCATGTAGATTGACCGAAGACTAACCGTTGAGTTCTGAAGAAAGTGAACCCGACAACTAACCGTTGAGTTCTGAAGTTTACTACATAAATGTCCCAATATTTTCCTATGCACTTAGTGTTTTCTTAGTATGCATGTACAATCCTATATAGTATTATGCTATGCAATGCAACCCAGTTAGGTTAGTCACATGAATCCCTGACTATTGAGTAGAAGACAATATAGGAGTTGAATGCTTAGTCCTACAGTAGTTCCGTGAATGATTTCACAATAAGTTTGTGATACTGAAAGTGTCTTTTTCAAAGATTGAAAAACAACTGAATATAATGAACTACATGGGTGTTGGAATTGATATTTCATGGTGGGGTGCCAATCAGGAGTCAACCCTTTCAACGGCTCGCTCCTGTCTTATGTGTGCATACGGAAAGCCACCCAGGCTTAAAGACATTGGAGGCGCCCAGTGTTTTAGAAGCTTCCTGTACAGCCACATGTCACATGGCTCTGTCCTGACTAAGTATGTTGTGGAAACCCGAACCGACATGACTGGCAGATGTAGATGGTGTAGGTTGTATGGGTCCATCAGGGGATCGGGGGACTACTTCTGAAAAGTATTGTCTCAGTCTTCTCCCGGTCGTGCCACATCTAGGTGGTATGTGTGCGGGGGATTAATGGGTCTTGTGGATAAAGTGTACAAACCTCTCGAGGGTGTCAAATCTAAGTACTTAGCCATGTACCTGGTTATAGACAACTATGAGCGACTTGACTCTGAAGCTAACCGAGAAAATCTCATCATTCCAATTTCTTAATTAAAATTTTGATGGGTGGACAAAGGTAGGAGGGTTCACCGGTTTCTATTGGTGGTACCTAGGTTCACTGCTTTCAACTAGTGGTATCGCTTAATAGATGGAAAATGTGTTTTATCAAATGATAGGATAAAATCATTGCTTTATGCAAAGTTTAGCCAAACCCCACCTAGCCAAAAATGCATGTATAGTATAGGTTGAGAATTGTGCCCACCATACATAGTGAACTTGCCAATACATTCAAAGTATTGAGCATTTGTGGCTGCAACCTTTGATGTCGTAGGTTGCCCTAAAGATGAGTGAGGTACGATGTTAGGGTTGCGAGTCTATACTCAGCATGCTTTCGTCTGTGGCTCTTAATGGAGCTCTTTTTAGTTATTAGTCTTCCGCTATTGATCTTTGTTTATGAGGAGCTAGCCCTTCTGCTATGCGTCTTGTATGTGACTATGTAAAGTTCTGGATCATGCGATGTAATAGAAATATGACATTTGTTTCGTGATATTACATCCTGAACTGTGTGTGCTAGCGAGTCGATCTAGGGACTAGCACTAATGAGCACAAAGACTTGGACCCCTACCGGTCGGGTCGCTTCATAAGGTGAAGATCTAAATCCACCCATCACTGACAACTACGACTCCTTTAACATGACCACAAATTAAAAAGTCTTCAACTCGTGTGTCTCATTGAGATAATCAACTTTGCTTTTTTAGTCATCGCGGTCTGAAGTAGTGTTCAAATTTTGGAGCCAAAATAATACGAGAGGACGAATTTCTAGGGTCAAAAGCACGATCGCAAACCACATACAATGTATGTCCCTAGGCACAAACAATGGATATGGGCGACCTAGAAAACCTCCTAATTTGATCTATCTTCTTATGACCTAAAATAAGCACTCAAAATCAACTCAGATAAAAAGTACTAAACTTGAAATTTCTTCAATTTTATGAGACGAACAACTATACTTCTGGCACCATCTTCATCATAGCAAGTATACTACCTCTAGAATTACAATATGACCAAACATAACTAAAATCGTTTGGTTAAAATCTGAGTTTAAGACGAAAACAAGTGCAAAATACCATCAGGATCAGGTATGATGGAAAAATGGCCAACATGAAAGTTCTTTTTTTTGTGAGGCAGACAACTTTGCTATTTACGAGATTATGATCTGAGGTCGTTTACTACCACAAAAATGTTCAGAAGTTTAAGTTAACTTTTGAACCAAATAATTTTAGACACTTCGGCCCAAACTATCTGAATTGGACCCAAACTAGGGATTTGGACATGGATCCAAGCTTTTTTCTCCCGCGGAAAGTCTAGCGACTCCTTATATATGTGAGGGGTGCATGCCAATTGAACCAACACCAATCGAACAAACACATCTACTACCTTTTTTTGTTCATATGCTATTTATCCCTCTCCCTTGTATCTTGCTTCTCGTTCTTCATCATTCTTCAAGATTGGAGGTTGCGAATCCACAAGGCTCTAGGGGCAGTCACGCCGACCTAGGGAATCCCATAGCCACCTTGCCACCCTGACATGGTCCCTCCTTGGTGAGCGATGGTTTGGATCTCTAAAGCGCCAGTCAGACTGCCTTGTGTACCGCACTTCTTGTGAGCCTCCCTCAGTGTGTGCTGGCACGCATCACGCTGAACATCAAGGGTACACAATTACGTGTTTGTGTGTGAACACACTTTTTGGTGACTCCAATGGGATGAAGCTTCAAACGGTTTACAACTCGTTCTTGCTACGAAGAGATCGTTGATGACCCACAAGTATAGGGGGTGTATCGCAGTATTTTTGATAAGTAAGAGTGTCAAACCCAACGAGGAGCAGAAGGTGCTGGCTAGTGGTACGGATTAGGAATTCTCTGCAAATACTTAGCAAACAGATTTTTAGGGTTTTTTGATAAAGCAAGTAAATAAAGTACAAGTAAATAAAAGACAACAGGAATAAATGCAGCAAGTGGCCCAATCCTTTATTCAGCAAAGGACAAGCCGGTTGTATTACTTAAGATGACCAAACGTTCTCGAGGACACACGGGAATTCTGTCAAGTGTTTTCGCTTCATATAGTTGATTAATCTTCTTTAGCTTGCTAAGTGTTGTGTGGGTGAACCTATGCTAATGTACCGACCTTCCTAGGACTAATACATACTTGTGATTATACCCCTTGCAAACATCCATAAGTACAAGAAAGTAATTAAGGTAGAAACCTAACCACAGCTTTTAAACTCTAAGACCCTTACGTCCCTTGTGCAATGGTTTCCTAACGGGGGTTCAGGTTCCTGTCACTCCGGCAACCCCTACGATTAGTAGCCAAATACACAATGCATTCCCCTAGGCCCATATAGGTGAAGTGTCATGTAGTCGACGTTCACATGACACCACTAGAAGAAGTACACCACAACTTAAATATCAAACTATTGAATCTTTCTCAACACAATTCCACTACTAACAACATGACTTCTCCCATGTCCTCAAGAACAAAACGAACTACTCACAAGACATCATATGGATCATGATCAGAGATGGAATAATGATGTATAACAATCTGAATAGAAACAATAATTCAATGGTTCCACTCAATAGCATCAACTACAAAGAGTAATCAACACCGGGAAAGTTTCCCCTAAGAACTATGCAAGATTCAACCCAATTGTTACAACAATATGGAGATGGTGGTGATGGTGCAGGTGGTGATGATGATGATCCCGATGAAGCCTAGATTGATGGTGGTGTTGATGGCGACGATATCCCCTCTCCGGGAAGGAATTCCCTAGCAGAAATCTGTCTGCCAGAGAGATCTTTCTCTCTCGGTGGGTTTTCTGCCCCATAGAGGCGGTGGAATCTTTCTGTGGTCACTCCCCGAGTATTAGGGTTTCAGGAGGATTATATACGCTAGAGGGGAGAGCCAGGGGTGGACCAGGGCAGCCACACCACCTGGTGGTGCGGCCTAGGCTGGCCCGTGCCAAGGGGTGGTGTGGGCCCCCTGTGGCCCATCTCCACTCCTCCTTCTGGCAGTCTTCGTCTTCTGGAAAAATAGGATGTTCTATATATTTTCCCGGATTTTCTGATCTTCACAAATTTTGCCTCCAAACAGTACCTTTTCCATCAGAATCCTGACTGCAGCGGTCCATGCTCCAAAAGTCATCAACCATGCAAAAACAGATGAAATAACATAAGTATCACCTCTCAATACAAAATATATCAATGAATAACAGTGAATTATGACATAGAATAGTGGTGCAAAATGGACGTATCAACTCCCCCCAAGCTTAGACTTCGCTTGTCCCCAAGTGGCCAGGCTCAATAAACATGGCCTCAGGTTTATGGAGTGAAGAGTCGATAAAAGAATACGGACAAGAAGCATCACATTCATCAATACATAGATCATAATAGAAGACAACTCACTATTATATAACTTAACTTGCAATAAGTAAAGGAAACACAATAGAGATACATGAAGTAAATCATAATTGGTAATGGCAAACTTAGCTCTTGGTCGAAGAATAGTTGATAATTTGCCGTAGTTCACAAATAACTGGTTTTCAATCATAGCTTTCAAAGTAGTAAACATCAAGATAAGAGCAATGTGCAAAACAAGGAACATAAGCAACATGATTGAATAAATCATCATATGAATGAATGAAACACAACAACTCAAAATACTTGCTGAGATAGAAGGGAGTAGGTTTACTGACTCAACTAAAAAGTAAAAGAAAGGCCCTTCGCAGAGGGAAGCAGGGATTGCAAGTCTCATAAAGAGCTCCCAAAAATTATGATACTTACTAGCTTTCAGCTCTCATTGCCCCTATCATAGGCATCTTTAGGTGATTAAGGTTAAAGTGACACAACTAAGAGGATATGCTTGACAAGTTATAAGTTGAAATATCATGCCCCTTACTTATGAGTACCGAACCTCATGCTACTCAACTTCAGTCACAAGTAAGTTCTTGTCAATGTAAATACATATGTATCATAGAGAACCACCAATGGGGTACCCATTGCACATGATATATGAGCTATCGCATAATCAAAATGACAAGGTAAGCAGACAATGAGCATCTCAGCGATCTTTTTATTTGCTATTTGCATAGGTTTTTATTGAGGATGCTTCATATAATGCTCACTATAGTTATGCTGCAAGTTACCACCATGATTAGGCATGGCTTAGGCTAGCGGCCCAGGCGTTTCTCTAACACACATATAAACTCCATGATCTTACAAGTTCCCCTTTTATTTCACACCGCCGGGATCCATAGGCAAAAGAATCATGATATCAACTAGGTACAAAGTACCATGGTAGTGTTGAAAGCGTTCCCCATGATACATGGTTCTGCTAACTTCAACTCATAAAGAGCAAGCATATACGCAACAAAGAAGGACCCAATGGTTCAAGTTATTAAGTGCAAGAAAATATAGTGTGCCATCAAGTTCGTGAGAGCTTTAATCACTAATTTTCACATAATAAGTTTAATTTGGTAGGTAGATAAAACAAGAATTTACTTGGAATAGCAATAATGCTAATAGGTAGATATGGTGGACACAAATGGCATGGGTTTGGTTTAAAGGAGGTGGATGCACGAGAAGAATTCCCTCTCAGTACAGGTCTTTGGCTAGCAAGGTTGGGTAGCAAGTACAAGAGTTGAAGGAAACAAACAAACATACAAGTGATAAAGACAAACATGCAATCTTCCTTGGAAGCACAAAAGATCTTAACTAGAGAATACTAAACTTATGAGCAAATCAAGAAAGAAAGATGATGATTTTTTTTCTTTAGAGGTACTTTTATCTTTTCTTTCAACTCTCAAAAATAGTGTTGCTACTGACCGAGCCAGGTTTGCCAAAACCAACTAAATTAACTCAATGATCCCAAAGTACTACCAATACTAACAACAAGATCAATCATATAACCACGAATTGAAAACTAATATAAGCTATGAAAAAGAGTGAATGATAGAACTTCTCATTAATATTCCATAACGGCAACTCACACCAAGGGATACATATCTAACGAGAGAGGGGACACTTCCATAATGCAAACCATACTACATAATAACTTCTCTATTCATGATATGACTTTACTAAAAAGGTAAAAAGATAGAAGATAGTGATATGATACCGCAACACTCCCCCAAGCTTGGAACAAACCATGGGGATGCCAAACTTGATGACGAATTACTCCTTCGGTGGTGGTGGTATTATTTTCTTAGTTGACGTGAGGAAATCTTCTAGCATCTTGCGAAGCCTATTATTCTCCCATTGAAGCATGTCCACCTTCCTCCTCAAGTCTCGGCACTTATCACAGAACTCCTTAGTGACTCGTAGGGCTTCCGTTGATGCAGGGCAAGAGACTAAAGGTACCAGCCCCTGCTTGGGGTCTTGGAGATCTTCCTCCATAGGCTCCTTTCCCTTATCCTTGGCGGACACCATTGTGCTTCTTAAGCTTTCAAGAATAGTTCCTGGCAGAAACAGATCGAAACAAAAACACGACGGAAACCTGATACACGAACCTCGGGAGATCCCGGGGGTTATATATTATGAAGTTTCATATCAAAAGGAAGGTACTGGGAGAAAACGAGTCAGAGGCGGAGTCCGGGGTGGACTCACCACCTGGTGGCGCGGCCAGGGGTGGGCCCGCGCCACAGGGTGGTGTGAGCCACCCTGGCTCCATTTCCATCCCTTTTTCGCTTGGTAGATTTCCTTATTGACTAAAAACTGCAAAAATATAGTTGGATAGTATTTTCGTGGAACTTTTCTTACCAGAACTGTTACCTATTTGGAAACGGACTCTGCAGGTCTCTGAATTTGGTATCTAGTGGATCTTTCCGGAGTCATTACTTGAATAACATCAATATCTTCATCTTCATACTCTTATTACTTGAGTCATAAAACCTTTCTCTTCCTTATTACACCATTATCTCCACTTCCTGGAAATTTCTTTCACACAAAACTTCACACAGTTCTCATTAGCAACATTAGTATAAATGAAGTGATAAAACCTTTTGAGTCCAACTTCAACTGAAAACCATCAAAACATAAGCTACTGTAGCAACTCCTTCTGAAAACCCCAAAAGAATTCAAATAAAGAAGCAAATGCAAGAGTGGCAAAATCTATCAAAACAGACCAGTAGGTAAAGATCAATTTTTTCGAAAATCTTCTGTTGCTCAAATAAAAAAGTGCAAAACTAATGAAAGTTAAATAACAACCTGGGGCAGAAGCACAAAAAAATACAGCTCATTCCGACAGACAGAGATCTCTCACGCATTTTTACGGTGCAGCACAAAAATCTGTTTCGGGACAGCAACTTCCCCAAATATTACTTCTCTCTCATTAGAGGTTGATCTTTACACAAAAACCAAACAAAACGATAAGGAGCGGTTATTACCGAAATAATACTTCCAAAACTAAAAGAAACAAAAATAAACTGAAAGCAAAAACAAATTGGGTTGTCTCCCAAAAAGCTCTTTCTTTATAGCCATTAAGATGGGCATGATAATTTTGAAGATGCTCACATAAGAATATGAATTGAGGTGAAAGGGATCATTAAGAAGCAAAAATACACATGTTTAAGTATAACCCACTTCCTATGCAAGGAAATTTTGTAAACAAACAAGTTGTTGAAACCAGAGGCTACTTGCATAAGAAGGCAAAAGAAGTGCAACATAAAAACTTTCAACATAAAACGGGGAAACTTGATATTATTGAGATACAAAAGAACACTTTTACCTCTCTCATAGTAACTTTAAGTATCGTGCATAAACTTAACAATATAACTATCACAAGAACCATCATAGCAATGGTCTCTTATTCTAACAGAAAACACAGGAATACTAGCTCTCATAACACTACCATGTGAAACAATATTAGAGCTATCCTTACAAAGGATAGTGTGTCCCTTTTCTTCATATTTAGTAACAAAGTCTTGCACATTTGCTATTATAGGTTCATCAACCTTTTGTTTATCAGGTTCAATAGCTTCATTCATACTTTCATCAACCATACTAGCTATCATAGAATGTTCCTTTATCTTAACTGGGAAAGGCATTTTATCAATATAAGGTTCAGGTAAAACATGATTAGCAGTATAAACTTCAGTATTTCTTGCAGGAACACTCTTTGCAATATCTTTATAAGGTTCATGATACTTATTCTACTTATTTTTAGGCACTTCAATGTAGGAAGCAAAAGCCTTAAGATAAGAAGCAATAGCTTGAGAGTCTAGACCATAAGCATTTTTAATATTTTGAAAGTCATCAGTTCCCATAAAAGATTCAATGCATTCATAATCATAATTTATACCTGACTTTCTACCTTTGTCGTTCTCCCAAGCTTCAGCATTATCTTGAATACGGTCCAGAAGATCCCATTTAGCTTCTTCTTCCATGCGAGTGAATGATCCAGCACAAGAAGCATCCAATAAATCTTTATCATGAAGAGGAAGCCTTGCACAAAAGTTATTGATAATAATATTGTTGGGGAGCTCATGAATGGGACATTTGAGCATTAGTAACTTCAATGTCCCCCAAGCTTGAGCTGTACTCTCTCCATCAAGAGGCCAAACGTTGTATATTTGATTCCGATCTTTATGAATCTCACTAGGAGGATAAAACTTTGAATAAAAGAGAGGCACTATTTCCTCCCATTCTAGAGCTTGACCATTCTTCAGTAGCTTATACCATTCCTCAGCTCTTCCTTTCAGTGACAATGAGAATAACTTCTTCTTAACTTGATCTGTAGTAATACCTGCACACTTGAACAACCCGCATAATTCGTGTATAAAGAGTAAATGATCACCGGGATGGACAGTTTCATCCCCAACATAATAGTTATCCATAACACGATCAATAATTCTTGTAGGTATTTTAAAAACATCATTCTCAGCAGGTGGTGGCTTATCTACTACCTTAGAAGTGGTAGTAGCATTACCAAAAAAGAAACTCAGTGAATTATCCATAACGAAAATAAAGCAACTAACAGAAGTAAACAATACTCACAATAGAAGTTTCCTTTACCTGTTCCACTCTCCAATAGCACTTCACTCCCCGGCAACGATGCTAGAAAATAGTCTTGATGACCCACAAGTATAGGGGGTGTATCGTAGTATTTTCGATAAGTAAGAGTGTTGAACCCAACGAGATACAGAAGGTGCTGGCTAGTGGTATGGATCAGGAATTCTCTGCAAATACTTAGCAAACGGATTTTTAGGGTTTTTTGATAATGCAAGTAAAAAAAGTATGAGTAAATAAAAGACAGTAGAAATAAATGCAGCAAGTGGCCCAATCCTTTATGTAGCAAAGGACAACCCAGTTGTATTACTTAAGATGACCAAACGTTCTCGAGGACACATGGGAAGACTGTCAAGTGCTTTCGCTTCATATAGTTGATTAATCTTCTTTAGCTTGCTAAGTGTTGTGTGGGTGAACCTGTGCTAATGTACCGACCTTCCTAGGACTAATACATACTTGTGATTATACCCCTTGCAAACATCCATAAGTACAAGAAAGTAATTAAGGTAGAAACCTAACCACAACTTTAAACTCTAAGACCCTTACGTTCCTTGTGTAATGGTTTCCTAACGGGGGTTCAGGTTTCTGTCACTCCGGCAACCCCTACGATTAGTAGCCAAATACACAATGCATTCCCATAGGCCCATATAGGTGAAGTGTCATGTAGTCGACGTTCACATGACACCACTAGAAGAAGTACACCACAACTTAAATATCAAACTATTGAATCTTTCTCAACACAACTCCACTACTAACAACATGACTTCTCCCATGTCCTCAAGAACAAAACGAACTACTCACAAGACATCATATGGATCATGATCAGAGATGGAATAATGATGTATAACAATCTGAACATAAACAATAATTCAATGGTTCACTCAATAGCATCAACTACAAAGAGTAATCAACACTGGGAAACTTTCCCCTATGAACTATGCAAGATTCAACCCAATTGTTACAGCAATATGGAGATGGTGATGAGGGTGCTGATGGTGATGATGGTGGTGATGATGATGATCCCGATGAAGTCCAGCTTGATGGTGGTGTTGGTGGCGACGATCTCCCCTCACCGGGAAGGAATTCCCCCGGCAGAAATCTGTCTGTCGGAGAGATCTTTCTCTCTCGGTGTTTTCTGGCCCGCAGAGGCGGCGAAATCTTTCTGTGGTCGCTCCTCGAGTTTTAGGGTTTCGGGAGGATAATATACGCCAGAAGGGAGTGCCAGGGGTGGACCAGGGCGGCCACACCACCTGGTGGCGCGGCCTAGGCTGGCCCGCGCCAGGGGGTGGTGTGGGCCCCCTGTGGCCCATCTCCAGCCCCCATCTGGCTTCCTTCGTGTTCTGGAAAAATAGGATTTTCCGTATATTTTCACGGATTTCTGATCTTCGCGAATTTTGCCTCCATATAGTACCTTTTCCATCAGAATCCTGACTACAGTGGTCCATGCTCCAAAAGTCATCAACCATGCAAAAACAGATGAAATAACATAAGTATCACCTCTCAATACGAAATATATCAATGAATAACAGTGAATTATGACATAGAATAGTGATGCAAAATGGACGTATCAGGCCCATATAGGTGAAGTGTCATGTAGTCGATGTTCACATGACACCACTAGAAGAAGTACACCACAACTTAAATATCAAACTATTGAATTTTTCTCAACACAATTCCACTACTAACAACATGACTTCTCCCATGTCCTCAAGAACAAAACGAACTACTCACAAGACATCATATGGATCATGATCAGAGATGGAATAATGATGTATAAAAATCTGAACAGAAACAATAATTCAATGGTTCCACTCAATAGCATCAACTACAAAGAGTAATCAACACCGGGAAAGTTTCCCCTAAGAACTATGCAAGATTCAACCCAATTGTTACAGCAATATGGAGATGGTGGTGATGGTGCAGGTGGTGATGATGATGATCCTGATGAAGCCTAGATTGATGGTGGTGTTGATGGCGACGATATCCCCTCTCCGGGAAGGAATTCCCCAGCAGACATCTGTCTGCCAGAGAGATCTTTCTCTCAAGGTGGGTTTTCTGCCCCATAGAGGCGGTGGAATCTTTATGTGGTCACTCCCCGAGTATTAGGGTTTCGGGAGGATTATATACGCTAGAGGGGAGAGCCAGGGGTGGACCAGGGCAGCCACACCACCTGGTGGTGCGGCCTAGGCTGGCCCGTGCCAAGGGGTGGTGTGGGCCCCCTGTGGCCCATCTCCACTCCTCCTTCTGGCAGTCTTCGTCTTCTGAAAAAATAGGATGTTCTATATATTTTCCCGGATTTTCTGATCTTCACAAATTTTGCCTCCAAACAGTACCTTTTCCATCAGAATCCTGACTGCAGCGGTCCATGCTCCAAAAGTCATCAACCATGCAAAAACAGATGAAATAACATAAGTATCACCTCTCAATACGAAATATATCAATGAATAACAGTGAATTATGACATAGAATAGTGATGCAAAATGTACGTATCAACTCCCCCCAAGCTTAGACCTCGCTTGTCCCCAAGCGAGACTGAGCTCAATAAACATGGCCTCAGGTTTATGGAGTGAAGAGTCGATAAAAGAATACGGACAAGAAGCATCACATTCATCAATACATAGATCATAATAGAAGACAACTCACTATTATATAACTTAACTTGCAATAAGTAAAGGAAACACAATAGAGATACATGAAGTAAATCATAATTGGTAATGGCAAACTTAGCTCTTGGTCGAAGAATAGTTGATAATTTGCCGGAGTTCACAAATAACTGGTTTTCAATGATAGCTTTCAAAGTAGTAAACATCAAGATAAGAGCAATGTGCAAAAAAGGAACATTAGAAACATGATTGAATAAATTATCATATGAATGAATGAAACACAACAACTCAAAATACTTGCTGAGATAAAAAGGAATAGGTTTACTGACTCACTAAAAAGTAAAAGAGAGGCCCTTCGCAGAGGGAAGCAGGGATTTCAAGTTTCATAAAGAGCTCCCAAAAATTATGATACTTATTAGCTTTCATCTCTCGTTGCCCCTATCATAGGCATCTTTAGGTGATTAAGGTTAAAGTGATCAAATACGAGAATATGCTTGACAAGTTGTAAGTTGAAAATCTCATGTCCCTTGAATACGAGGGCTGCTCCTCATGCTACTCAAGTTTAGTCACCTGTAAGTTCTTGTCATAGTAAGCACATGTGTATCATGGAGAACCACCAACGGGGTACCCCTTTCCCGATGATACGGAAGAATCCCCATATCAAAATGACAAGGCAAGCAGACAACAAGCATCTGAGCAATCTTCTTATTTACCATGGGAATATGGTGCTTTTTTCTCTCTTTCCTCTTTTCTCATCTCTTTTTTTTTCTTTTTCTCCTTTTCTCAATCTCTATCTTTTTTATAATAAGAATGCTTCATAGATGCTCATTATGGTTACGCTGCAGGTTTCCACCATGACATCATGGATTAGACCGGCGGCCTAGGCGTTTCTCTAACACACATGCATAACTCCATGGACTTACAAGCTCCCCTTTCATTTCACACCGACGACATCCATAGACAAAAGAACATGATATCAACTAGGTACAAAGTACCAGTGCAATGTTGAAAATGTTCCCCATGATAACATGGTTCTGCTAATTCACAACTTACAAAACGCAAGCATATACGCAACATAGATGGGCACAATGGTTCAAGTTTATTAAGTGCAAGAAAGTAAAGTGTGCCATCAAGTTCGTGAGAGCTTTAATCACTAATTTTCACATAAAAAATTTAATTCAGAAGGTAGATAAAAACATGAATATACTTGGAATAGCAATAATGCTAATAGGTAGGTATGGTGGACTCTTTGGAATAACTTGGTTTTATTTGGAGTTGGATGCATGATTGGAACTCATACTTGGTACATGTGGAGGCTAGCAAAAGACGGGGAGCGACCAACTAGGAGAGCAATAATGGCCATAATCATGCAAAGCGACAAAACATTATTAATTAAAGCATAAAGTGATATTACAAGTAGAAAACTAAATTATCATAGAGGCTATGGTGACTTGGTATAGTCTTAACATGGTGTGAGCATGCGCCAAGTCAACCCAAATAAAGCATCAAAGGATAATACCACAATATTATGCTTTTATATGCTAAAACAACGCATGATTCTTTCAAGGCACATTAAGCAATCTCAATTGTTTGTAACAAGTCATGCTACATCAATAATCACTAAGCATAAAGTCAAAGAAATATCAAGCATGACATGATAAAGTCTAAGTCACAGTCAAAAACAAGCTCCTTTTATACCACTTATAAGCATGAACTTTCCTACTCTTTTCCAATCCAAATCAACTTATTTGAAACTATGTATGAATGCGTGGGTCCAACAAATTTATTCAAGCAAACTAAGAAAATGAAAACTAAAAACAAAAATGATGACGCTCCAAGAACAACACAATTGTGCATGAAACAATAAATATGAAGTGTTTGGAAGAAACCTGAGATTTTTATTGATGAAGAAGGGGATGCCTTGGGCATCCCCAAGCTTTGACGGTTGTACTTCTTGAATATTTATTGGGGTGACAAGGGTGGCATCCCCAAGATTGAGCTTTTGTCCATACTTCATCTTATCACATTGTTCTTCCCTACACTTTAAAATTTCCTTCATACAAGACTTCACACAATCTTCATTAGCAACATTAGTGTACTCAAGATAATAAGTCCTTTGGTTCAGTTTCAACACAAGTAAAACTTCCATTAAAACACAAGCTACTGTAGCACTTCCTTTTAAAAGTTTAAATGATCAAGGAGGACTCAAAGAGACAAAGATTAAGAGGCAAATGCAAATAATGGCAGAAATCTGGACCAGCAGGTAAAAACTGATTTTTTCAAGACCTTCTGTTGCTCAAATCAAAAAGTGTTAAACTAACTAAAGTCGGATAACAACCTGGGGCAAAAGGACAAAAAATTACAGCTCAATCCGACATACAGAGATTTGTAACGAATTTTTACAGTGAAGCATAAAAATCTGTTTCGGGACAGCAACTTTCCCAAGCCTTACTTCTCTCTCATTAGAGGTTACTCTTGGCACAAAAACCACACAAAGGATAAGGATAGGTTATTACAGAGGCAGTAACTTCCAAGACTCAACAAAAGAAAAATTTATTGACTAAAAATTTGGTTTATCTCCCAATAAGGGCTTTTCTTTAACGCCTTTGAGCTAGGCATAAGAAGCAAGAATCAAGTATTCTCAAATGAAGAAGCATTAAGAGAAAATTTTGTTTTAATAGGAGAGGCAAAAGGAATCTTCTCTATCTTCTTAGGGAAGTGTTCTATACCTTTCTTGAGTGGGAATTGATATTTAATGGTGCCTTCTTTCATGTCAATAATGGCACCGACGGTTCTAAGAGAAGGTCTTCCCAAAATAATAGGACAAGAAGCATTGCATTCAACATCCAAAACATAGAAATCAACGGGGACATAGGTATTGTTAACCATAATAAGAACATCATTAATACTCCCCATGAGTTTCTTTTTATCATTATCATCAAGTTGGATATTTAAATAACAATCTTCCAATGGTGGCAAATCAAGCATTTCATAAATCTTTCTAGGCATAATAGAAACACTACTATCAAGGTCACATAGAGCTCTGAGATCAAAATCATTCACTTTCATATTAATGATGGGTTCCCAACCATCTACTAATTTCATAGGAATAGAAGCTTTATGTTTCATCTTTTCTTCTTTAATTTTTATGAGAGCATCAGTAATGTGTTTTGTAAAGGCCATATTCATAGCACTAGCATTAGGAATTTTAGCAAGCTTTTGTAGGAACATAATTACTTCACAGATATTGCAGCCATCAAGATCAAAATCATATTTACTATCTAAAGTTGTAGAGCTATTGTTTCCCATATTTCGAAGAATTTCAGCATTTTTATTGGAAAAGGTTCCATTGGTTTTAGGCTTTGTTGCAAAAGGAATGGGGACTTCATGTGGTTTGCTAGCATCAACATTAGTGGTGGTGATAGTACAAATACTACTATTTATAGCAATTTCATCTTCTCTTTCCCACTTAGCATGCAATTCAGCTAACAGTCTAACATTTTCATCAATTCTAACTTGTATGACATTAGTAGCAGCAAAGGGATTTTCAATAGTTTCAGGTTTAGAAGCCATTTTTTAATCAAAGCTGATTGTGCTTCAGACAATGATGCTATATTTCTTTTAGCATTAGAGAGTTTTTCCTCAATAGTTTTATTGAAAGCAGTTTGTTTACTAATAAAATCTTTAAGCATGACTTCAAGTTTAGAGGGTGCACTTCTATTATTGTTATAGGAATTTCCATAAGCATTGCCATTATTGGGAGGATATGACATATAATTATTATTACCAAAATTATTCCTGTAGACATTGTTGCTAAAATTGTTATTTCTAATAAAGTTCACATCAACTTGCTCTTCTTGAGAAACCAAAGAGGCTAAGGGAACATGATTTGGATCAATATGAGCTTTCCCATTAACAAGCATAGACATAATAACATCAATTTTATCACTCAAGGAGGAGGTTTATTCAACAGAATTTACCTTCTTACCTTGTGGAGCTCTCTCAGTGTGCCATTCAGAATAGTTAACCATCATATTATCCAGAAGCTTTGTTGCAACACCCAAAGTAATGGTCATAAAGGTACCTCCAGCAGCAGAATCCAGCAGATTTCTTGAAGAATAATTCAGTCCTGCTAAAAGGTTTGGATAATCATCCAAGCAGTCAGTCCATGAGTGGGACAATTCTTTACCAAAGATTTCATTCTTTCCCAAGCTTGAGAAACATGTTCATTATCAGATTGTTTAAATTTCATTATTTCACTTCTCATAGATATAATCTTAGCAGGAGGATAGTATTTTCCAATGAAAGCATATTTGCATTTAGGGCAAGAATCAATACTATTTCTAATTAGGGATAGCAACCATTCTTTAACTTTTCCTCTCAAAGAGAAAGGAAACAATTTAAGCTTAATAATGTCTCCATCTATATCCCTATGTTTTTGCATGTCATAAAGTTCAACAAAGTTATTAAGATGAGCAGCAACATCTTCAGCACCAACACCAGAAAATTGTTCTTTCATAACAAGATTGAGCAAAGCAGGTTTAATTTCAAAGAAAGTAGCTTCAGGAACAGGTGGAGCAATAGGTGTGCACATGAAATCATTATTGTTGGTGCTAGTGAAGTCACACAACTTAGTATTTTCAAGAGTAGTCATTTTTTTTGTGTTTTTAATAAAGGAAACAAACTAGTACAACTAATTTTTTTGTGTTTTTGATAATGGAAACAAGCAAACAAAGCAGAAATAAACTAAGCAAAACAAAAAAACAAAGTAAAAAGATATTGGTTGTGAGGGACTCCCCTTGTGAAGATGTCCTTGACTCCCCGGCAACGGCGCCAGAAAAAAGGCTTGATGGCTCAAAATATATTCGAGCTCGTTGGGAACCCCAAGAGGAAGGTATGATGAGCACAACAACAAGGTTTCCCTCAGTTATGAAACCAAGGTTATCGAACTAGTAGGAGCAAGGAAACAACTCCAAGGTGTTGTTTCCCACTTGGAATCCTGCACAACACAACCACAAAACTTTGCCCCAACTAACATTGAGGTTGTCAATCTCACCGGTTTTGCTGAAAACAAAGGATTAAATGTATTATGTGGAAGATAGTAATTTCTTGCAGAAAGTAAACAGTAAATAGTAGATGGTAGATTGATGGTAAAAGAATGGACCAGGGTCCATAGTTCACTAGAGGTGATTCTCCTTAAGATATATGACATGTTGGGTGAACAAATTACAACGGGGCAATTGACAGACACCGAGAAAGCATACATGCATATACTAATCATCTTGACTCCTATGAGATTTGATTGGGCATTACAACATTATACATAGACCATAATCGAACTACATCTATGACTAATAATCCACCTTCAGGTTATCATCCAAACCTCCTCCAGTATTAAGTTGCAAGCAACAGATAATTGCATTAAGCAAAGTGTGTAAAGTAAACAATACGATTATCCCATGGACAAGGGATTGTTGTTTTCTCCCTAGTAGCAACAGCACATCTAGTACCTTAGAGATTCCTGTCACTTCCCCAGATTACTAGAGGCATGAACCCACTATCGAGCATAAATACTCCCTCTTGGAGTTGCTAGCATCTACTTGGCCAAGATAGCTACTAACAACGGAAAACATGCAAGATCACAAATAACATAGACATGATAGAATCAATAATCAATCTGAAATAGCATCTCAATATCCATCGGATCCCTGCAAACACAACATGTAAGATTACAAATAGATGATGTTGATCATGAACGGAGCTCACAAGATCTAAACATGGTAGCACAAAGGAGGAGAACCAACCATCTAGCTACTACATGGACCCGTAGTCCAGGGATGAACTACTCACGCATCACATTGGAGGCAGTCATGGTGAAGAAGAAGGCCTCTAGGGTGATCTCTCCCCTTCGGCAGGGTGCCGGGAAGAGCTTCAGATCCCTCCCGATCTAGGGATGGAGATGACGGCGGATGCAGACTCTTTCATGGAATTTTGATCAGGTACTTAGGGTTTTTGTCCTGGAAGGCTTTTATAGGCGAAAGGGCAAGGTCGGTGGAGCAACAGGGGGCCCACACCCCCTGGTGGCGTGCCCCTAGGCCGCGCCGCCACTAGGAGTGGTTGCACTGGTGCGCCACTTCGTCTCCCCTCCGGACTCCGTGTTGCTTCGGGTAAAATATTGACTTTGTCTTTTGTCCGGTCCAATTCCGAGAATATTTCCTTACTAGCTTTTCTGAAACCAAAAACAACAAAAAATAGGCAACTGGCACTGTGGCATCTTGTTAATAAGTTAGTTCCAGAAAATGTGTAAAAATACTACAAAGTGTGGACAAAACATAAGAAAGTAGATATAAAAGAAGCATGGAACATCAAAAATTATAGATACGTTACAACATATCACTACTTTGCTTCGGTAATATGTTTACCCATAAATGTTCCTCCAGCTGCAGTATCAAGCATAGACTTAGACACAGGATTAAGAGCATTGTAAAATAAATGGAGGATTAACCAATCTTCCATCCCATCACTAGGACAATTTCTTAGGCATTCTATCATCATCTCACATGCAAGCGCTAGTGGCTCATGCTCTTCCTGTCTAAAGCCAGTAATATTAGATCAAAGTTGCATAGTCTTTGCAAGTGGGAAAAATTTAGTCATAAATAAAGAAGTACATCCCACCCATGATGTAATAGTATTTTTAGGCAAATATAGCAACCATTCTTTAGCTCTCCCTCTTAGAGAGAAAGGAAATAGACGCAATTTGACTGCATCAGGTGATGGCTCTGAAATATAGCCATCTACATCCACATTTAAACTGGATATTAATCATATTTTTAATGAAATATCTCCCTAAACCCTACCACTAATGCTAATATTCATAGGGGTATGCAATCCTTTGTTCTTGTATTTTTCCTGCGCAGATAATGTCGTCTAAAGGAGGGAATCACTACATTAAAGTCAAAGATACGATATTTCCTTCGACCAAAAGAAACCAGGAGCCGTCCAACAGAGGCAGACGCTGTAACGAGCAACTATACGACCGGAGCAAAAATTATGACCGTATAGATCCGGTCGTATAGTTGGCGCCGCCACCGTTAGGTCAAACAGAACAACTTTCGTGAAGGGACCCCTATGTAAAGAAGCCTCATGCGACGGGAAAACATCTCTCTCGTGCTCCCTAGACCCGGAAGAAGCCATACCTCGCCAGAAAGCCGCCTCTAGATCTCCAAACCCTTTTCCATCTCCATAGCCATACTCCACCACTTGTAATTGTAGATCTCTTCTCCGATTGGCGACATTGTAAGACTATTCCTATCAATCTTATGATTTTCATTACAATGTTTATGACTGTTGATCTCATCTCTATGTGTGAGTAATTCTCCTTGGGCTAAGGGCTTCGGCCTAGCCATGTGGCAATTGTGCATGTGATTTATCATAGATGGGATCGTGTATTAGTTTGTATGACATGATGATTATTGTATCCTCTCTTGCCTCAATCTAAGGACTTTTCAGGTACCCAAGACCCCAAGGGTTGAGCCAGGTATAGGGAGTATGAGTGATGATTGATCTGCAGGTTGGGAACCCCAGTGACAGAAGGGGTAGTACGGCTGTATGTGAGGGATTTGCCTAGGATTAACGATGACATCACTATGCATATCATTAGTTCTCTTTCTTCTATGGATGAGACTAGTAGGTTATTGCTATAAGTAGTTGCGAAGGCAATAGCTGTTGGGTCCGCAGCATAGAGAACAAAAAATTTCCTACGACGTGAACTACACGCCAAGATCTATCTACTAGGTACAAAGCAACGGGTGGACATACATCCAACGAGAACTTACCCTCGTAGACAACAAGCTTTGTTAACGAGTAGGAACTCGTGGTTGATGTAGTCGTACACTTGTCGATCTCAAGATCGTGAGGAAGTCCAGCAGGTCCGGCTCCAACACGTCCATCAGATCCAGCTCCAAAGAAGACAAGTCCAAGACTTAGCAGCGGTGCATCCGTGATCGCACACATGTCCGGTACCCCGACAACCTCTGTCCCTCGCTCCAGCAAAGCAGCGGAAGCAGCAACTCCTTTCCAGATAAAGCCACTAGGAACATGTATCTTGCTAATCCGAGACCATGGGGGAATAATACTAGAGGGGGAGAGAGATCCTTCACAAGGAGGTGTGTGTGAGAAGTGAGGAGGGGTGGCCTTTTATAGGAGGAGGAGGGTGCCCCTCCTTCATGGCCGGCGCATGGAGGGGGTGACCCTTCACCTCCTCCATTCATGTGGTGGTAACCCCTCCACATTAAAATGCCCCTTCACATTCTCTTTTAAAGTCTCCACTTTAAATGCATTAAATTTCTCCAAATTTAATGCTCTCTCATTTAATAAAACTCTTTTATTATTTTTATTCAGAATTTTTTTAATTACTTTAATTAACAAACATTCACATAAAACCCCCTGCAACATTTCAATATTACATGCAGAACCAATTTCAGCAATTTCACCCGAAACAGTTTTGGTGTCTATTGAAATAATTCCAGCGCTTTCTTAAATCTTTACCTGAAACATATTTGCTCCAAATGGTGTCAGTATCCCTTAAGTGTGCCATCCTACGGTTCGCGAATAATGCAGACATGATCGAGACTCCTCTCCGATCAATAATCAGCAGCGGGACCTGGAGATCCATACTGACTCCTACACATTCAACGATGACTTCTATGATCGTGAGAACCTTTAACACTAGTAACTAAATACCTTTGTCTCGCGATATATTACATGTCCGAGATTCGATCATCGGTATCTCCATACCTAGTTTGATCTCGTTCGAATCATAAACTCTTTATTTTCTTGTTACAATGATTATTCACTTCATCTTGAAAGACTTTGAACAACTTTCAAATGTTTCATACTTCTTCCTTATTAAGTAAATATACAGATATATTCACTCAAATTCTTGAAGAAAGCATATGAAGCAAAAATATCCATCGCATATGGCTACACATAATGGACTTATGCACATCAGCATGCACAATTTCCAATAAGCTAGTCATCCGTTCCTCTTTGGCCTATGAACGGAGTTTCAATTATCTCGAGGAAAGTCTCACATGCGTCAATTGATCAAAATCAAGGACTCCAAAATTCCATCTACATGGAGTTTATTCATGTTTTCTTTCAAATATAATTCAAACAGCGATGTCACTTCATAAGTGATCTTTCAATCATTTGTCTTGCGACATTTTAGCAATAGTGTTTATGGATGTGATTTCTCCAACTAGACTTGTAAAAGTTCATCCATCCTTTATGGAATACGGTAATTATTTGAACAGACATTGTTCACATAATACCGGAACAAAATAACAATTATTTAAACAAATCTTGAAGGCTTGGTTTGATGACAATGAAAAACACAATAACACTTTATTTGTTTTCGATGAACATCATCACTCATTCTCTTGCTGGTTACTTAGGCCATTGTAGTTCATGAATTGCGTTGTCCTGTATGACACTTCATACCAACCAATTCGGTATCCAATACCGGTATCAAATACCTCATAACCACATTGTTTAACAAGCAAGGAATATAGCCATAACATGTATATATTCTATATACCCAAGTTGGACATCTCCAACCTTTTATTTTCTGCCAAATATTTTATAGATTCTCTTTCAGCAATTCCTTTTTCTTTTAAAAGAATCTATCAACATCAATAGTGGTGTCATCAACATGACACATGGTACAAAGCGTATATAGTCAACTACTAATACCTTTGGACTTGCACTTTGAAGTGGATCACCATCATCAAATGTTTGGTGTTCTTTCAAAAATCCATTCTTTAGTAATCTATTAGTGTAGTAAACATTTTACTTACATCTTCTATTCATCCTTATTATGACAACTTTCATGATCAAGCTACTATAGCTTATAAGGAAGAATCACGAGTATAATATCAGTTCCCAAAACCTTTTTGGTAGATTCGGATGCCTAGCATCTCCATCCTTCACAAATTCTCATACAATATGAGAACATGTATTTTGCTAAATTATACTCTATCATAATGCAACCGAAAACATTGTTTCAGATATCACAATATCTTTCACACATGATGGTTTCTGAAACAATTTTCAGCTCCAATATAATCTTGATATTAAAACAACTTTTTGAATATCAATAATCATGGAGGCAAACATGATACTTTAGATACTAACATTGGAATTCTTACTCTTGATTTAATACTACTTATTAAACTTCATGGAGTAAATAGAGTTTGCTGAAAGTTTGCAATAGGACTTATACACTTTAAATTGACATTCAAAACAATACGATACCAGTTCGTAAAGTAAATATCCAGAATTCTATAGTTCTATTATCTCAAATAAAAACTAAGCCTAAGGTAGAAAACGAATGCCAATGACTACAACAAACTATGCAAATTCACTTTGATTTAATTTATGAAAAAATTGGTTCGACTAATCCAAATTAGAAATGAACTCCCACTCAAAAACGACATCCCTCGTGTCTTTTTGGTGATTACATGAACCAAATCCACTACACCAAGTCCGATCATCACGTGAGTTGATGTAGCTTCAAAGGTGAGCATCTATATGTGCATCATATCAACTATATGACTCATGCTTAACCTTTCGATCCGTGTTTCGAGGCCATGTCTGTACATGCTAGGCTCGCCAAGTAAGAACCTTAGTACTCGCGTGTGTAAAACTGTCTTACACCCGTTTGTATGAAAGCGTAGATTCGAGTACACCCGATCATCACGTGATGTCTCGAAACACGATCCATAAAACGGTGCATACTTAAGGAAGAACACATTTTATCTTGATATTTAAATGAGGGATCATCTTACAATGCTACAGAAAGCGCCAAACTTGCAGTATAAGATGCTAACATGTAATGTGTAAAGTGAGATGATATGGTCCATGCATTTGATCTCTATCATTTGCATCGTGGTATGATCTCTATCATTCCTTTGTGTGTAAGGCCAAGGTCTATGGAACTTACATGTTGAGTGTGTTGTAAGAGTATCTATCATACATCTACTTAAAACAATACCATATCAATACACTAGCCCAGCAACGATCTAAACTAGACACCTCTAATTTATCAATTGCAAGTTTTACGTGGCTTAGGGCTTTCGGAGATAGAACCGTTCTTACCTACGAACATGAACCACAACGAGGATAACTAAGTTATTAGCAACTCGTTGTAAATCAGATATTGACTATAGTAGGAGAGATAGACACCCGCCAACCACTTATGCAAAACAAGTTGCATGTTAGTTGTGGAACCGGTCTCATGTACGATGACATGTAAGGTTGGTCCGGGCCGCTTCATCCCACTATGCCACCAATATCCAAAATACATAGAAGATGCAATAACATGATCATCATTGCCCACATATCAACATATGTGTACTACCCGTGCTAAGCACCTACGCATAGATCAGGCTCTGATACCACTGTTGGGTCATGACATAGAAAACAAAAATTTCCTATGATGTGAACTACACGCCAAAATCTATCTACTAGGTACAAAGCAACGGGTGGACATACATCCAACGAGAACTTACCCTCGTAGACAACGAGCTTTGTTAACGAGTAGGAACTCGTGGTTGATGTAGTCGTACACTTGCCGATCTCAAGATCATGAGGAAGTACAGCAGGTCCGGCTCCAGTACGTCCATCAGATCCAGGTCCAGCAGCACCAAGTCCAGCACCGCAAAGCAGCGGTGCATCCGTGATTGCACACACATCCATACCCCGACAACCTCCATCCCTCGCTCTAGCAAAGCAGCGGAAGCAGCAACTCCTTTCCAGATAAAGCCACCGGGAACATGTATCTCGCTAATCCGAGACCATGGGGGAATAATACTAGAGGCGGAGAGAGATCCTTTACAAGGAGGTGTGCGTGAGAAGTGAGGAGGGGGTGGCCTTTTATAGGAGGAGGGGGGTTCCCCTCCTTCATGGCCGGCGCATGGAGGGGGTGACCCTTCACCTCCTCCATTCATGTGGTGGTAACCCCTCCACATTAAAATGCCCCTTCACATTCTCTTTTAAAGTCTCCACTTTAAATGCATTAAATTTCTCCAAATTTAATGCTCTCTCATTTAATAAAACTCTTTTATTATTTTTATTCAGAATTTTTTTAATTACTTTAATAACAAACATTCACATAAAACCCCTGCAACATTTCAATATTACATGCAGAACCAATTTCAGCAATTTCACCCGAAACAGTTTCGGTGTCTATTGAAATAATTCTAGCGCTTTCTTAAATCTTTATCTGAAACATATTTTCTCCAAATGGTGTCGGTATCCCTTAAGTGTGTCACCCTACGGTTCGCGAATAATGCAGACATGATCGAGACCCCTGTCCGATCAATAATCAGCAGCGGGACCTGGAGATCCATACTGACTCCTACACATTCAACGATGACTTTTGTGATCGTGAGAACCTTTAACACTAGTAACTAAATCCCTTTGTCTCGCGATATATTACATGTCCGAGATTCGATCATCGGTATCTCCATACCTAGTTTGATCTTGTTGCCGACATGCACTCTTTTCTTGTTCCCGTGATATAACATTCTAGTGATCACATCACTTGCTTGCAAGCTATTTCAATGTGATATCACCGAGAGGGCCCAGAGTATATCTATCCGTCATCAGGATGGACAAATCCCACTCTTGATCCATGAGTCTCAACATAACACCTTCGTAGCACTAAACCCACCTTTATAGTAACCCTGTTACGGTGTGACGTTTGATGTTATCAAGATACTCTTCCGGTGTTAGCAATTAACATGATCTCATGGTCTAAGGATAAAGATTACTTCGTATGATGTTATAGCAATATAAACATAATGACTTTGATCGTAATGCTATACTTCGGATGAATGTTCATCACATCATTCCACCAATGGTGTGACCTTGTTATTAACAACATCCAATGACCATGATCAGGAAACCTTGATCATCTTGTTAATCAACAAGCTAGTCTATAAGAGAGGCATAACTAGGAACCCTTTTTTTTATTAAACACACATGTATTGATGTTTCCGATCAATACAATTCTAGCATGTAAAATAAACATTTATCATAAACATGGAATAAGATAATAACCACTTTATTATTGCCTCTCGGGCATATTCCCTTCAGTCTCCCACTTGCACTAGAGTCAATAATCTAGTTTGAAAAACTTTGTGTATTGAACACCTATGGCTTTCTGGTGTTGCATATACGCTATTGCTAGTGGTTAACATAATCTCTGGATCTGACAGTTTCAGGTCCATGTGTATTTGCATGTCTTTGTGTCTCTACGCATCACTCATTCTCAAATGAGATGGCATTGTATAGATTTGGTCCTTTGGTGAGACCTTTAGTTTGTTCGGCTCAAAATATGTTGATATTATTGTCACACAATATATCTTCATAGTATTAACCCACTTTGAACCACACCTAGTTTGATAACAAACTACTTAACACAAATGCCTCCTTGTCGCTACTATAGCAGTCATATACTTAGCCTTTTGTTGTAGTATCCGTCACAATGTCTCAACTTTGGAACTCATCCAAATCCATCATGGAACATACTTTCCATTACATTGTGCCACCCATAGTCTAAATTGAGATAAATTTAACTTGTATCTTGTGACAAAACTAGTATCAATGTAACACTTTACAATGAACTACCTTTAACTATTTGTCACTTATACATTATATATTCTTAGTTCTTCCAAAGCTCATAATAATATAATACGCATTCGCTTCCCGTGGATTCGATAACCTAGGTCTACTAGGGAAAACGGGTTATACTACATCCGTAATCCGGATCGAAGGTATCAACCCTTTTTCTGGCGCCGTTGCCGGGGAAGCAATAGCTACCCTGGTGAGGTTATTAGGAACCTTGCTAGTTTTAATTCTTGTTTTTAATTTTGTTAGTTTGCTTTTAGTCTTTATTTGATAAACCAAAAAAATTAGTTAGTATTTAAATTCTTGTTTTTACTGTTATAATTTTTAATCTAAGAAAACCCAAAAACATAGGAAGTATGGCTGAAAACAAGTTTGGGGAGTTTGCTACTCCCAATAATGATTATTTGCATACTCCTATTACTCAGCCAACAATTGCTGTTGATGACTATGAAATTAAGCCCCATTATTTAAGTTTGGTTCAACATAATCAATTTGGAGGCTCTACTGTTGAAGACGCAGGTATGCACTTAAATACTTTCACAGAAATATGTGATATGATGCGTATAAAAGACGTTGACCCTGATGCGGTCAAAATTACGTCTATTTCATTTCTCTCTAAGAGGAAGAGCTAAAGAATGGTTGCTATCTTTGCCTAAAAAATACTATTACATCATGGGTGGGATGTACTTCTTTATTTATGACTAATTTTTTCCCACCTACAAAGACTATGCAACTTTGATCTAATATTACTGGTTTTAGACAGGAAGAGTGTGAGCCACTAGCGCTTGCATGGGAGAGGAAGAAAGAATGCCTAAGAAACTGTCCTAGTCATGGGATGGAAGATTGGTTAATCCTCCATTTATTTTAAAATTCTCTTAATCATGTGTCTAAGTCTATGCTTGATACTACAGGTGGAGGAACATTCATGGGTAAACATATTACCGAAGCAAAGTAGCTGCTAGAGAATATGCAAGACAACCATGCCCAATGGCATGTTGAAAGATCAAACACGAAGAAGGTGAACTCTGTCTCACCACAAGAGTATGAAGATCTCAATACTAAGTTGGATGAGCCCATACTAGCCATAAAAGGTAAGGAAACTCAGGTAAGAGCCACCCCCAAAACAAATATAGAAGAAATAGACTTCGTAGCTCGTAATGATTATAATCCTGCTTGGAAGAAGAGTTACAATCCTTATTTTCAGAAACATTATGCTAGTCCTACAAATAACTCTAATAATAATATGGGAACTAGTAATGGTAGTCTCCAAGAAACGCTTAAGTCTTTTATAGACTTGCAAAATGAACAAAATAATATTCTAGTCAAAATTATGGAGAACCATGATGCTATGCTTGGTAAATTATCTAACCAAGCTGTTAGTTTGAGAAATGATTTGCAGGCCCTTCAAGAAAGAACAAGGATCATTGAGGCACAGCTAGGTAAGATAACCGAGAGTCAAACTCTCATTCTATCTAAATTTGCAGGTAAAGCTGAGCACAATCCTGTTGAAGAACTCAAAATGATGAGAATCCAAAGGGAGGAGACTGAAGAACTTGATTATAGTAATGCCCCTTCACCAAGATACACCATCGAAGATCTCGTAAAAAGGATCAACATGACGAGAAGGAGGCCATCACTTTGAAGGCCAATTACTTTGGAGTGGGTGTTCCACTCATCTAGCCCAAGTGAGTATCACTAAGGTTAAGCTATTAACCATAAAAGAGCGCTCCATGGGAGGCAACCCATGTTAAATAAAGGTTTGAGTTAAGATTTTAGTTTTAGTTTAAGTTCATGTTTAATAAAGAGTGCTAGAAAACTCCATTCGAGGAGAAGAAGTTCGGTAGTACTCGAAATTCTGCTTTATTCATGCTATTGTTGGTCGACAATATTTACTATAATTTTTCTGTCAAAAACAAGGTATATGACTAAGTTACAGGAAAAGAAATAGTTTACGAAGAAACAGAATTTTTTTGATGCATACAGAGAGTTTAACGACCAACTATATGGCGGGAATAAAAATTCCAGCCGTATAGTTCCGGTCGTAGAGATATCTTTGTCATCGAAGTTTTTTCTGCAATATGTATTGAGAGTATAACAACCAACTATATGGTGGGAATAAAAATTCCGGCCGTATAGTTCCGGTCGTGTAGATATCAATGCCTCCGTACAATTTCTTTTCATATGCACTGAGAGTTTAACGACCAACTATACGACGGGAATAAAAAATTCCGACCATATAGTTCCGGTCGTATAGATATCCAGGCCTTTTGCAAATTTTCTTTCATAGGGACAAACAGTTTAATGACCAACTATACGGCTGAAACATTTTGTTCCACATGTATAGTTGTGGTTGTATAGCTGCGCTGGTAGGTGGAATACCTAATATTTTGACAGAACGCCAACTATACTGTCGGAACGCATGTTCCGCCTGTATAGTTGCATCCGACCACAAAATCGCACGGGAAGGTACTCCCAACTCCAAAACTTCAATCCTTTTTCTTTCTTCTACCTCCAAACTCTCTCAAAACCTCAAGGGATCTTCATCCCTACTCAATTTCGTTCGATTTCCTCACACACAACCAATCTACGGTATGTTTCTCCTCCGATCCTCCAATTACTTTTTGCAAATTCATCTTTGATCTATTATCATTATCAATCTAGGGTGAGAGCTACTATGAACTTATTTCCATGATTTTCTTACCTAGATTATTATCTTGAGGAGATTCTTTAGTGTGCTTAGATGAGGAACATATTATACTTACTACTGTTGGATCAAAAAGTTTTATTTTTGACTTTCTTCAATGTTTTAGAAGATGAACACAAGGAGCCAAACTCGTGCTCGTGCCACCGCTAGCACTTCTCGGGCAATCACCCAGGAACGCATGGGGATACGGTTCAGGGATCATGCTCATCGCGAACGCTTCAACAAGATCAAGAACCGCGAAGTGAAGGCCACCAAGTGGGCTTGCCCCCTTATATTGAACCAACTCGGTATTTCTAATGACTTCAATTTACTTTTCAATAGATCTGGCCTGCAACACTTTGTGTACAATGATGTTCCTACTTATCGCTATTTAACTGTTGAATTTCTAAGTTCATTGCAAAGCACTGTTAAACTATGGCAAGGAGAGGATACTATTTCTTTCTGTCTGATGAACAACAACTACACCTTAACGTTAGATGAATGGTGTGCGTGCTTTAATTTTCCAAACAATGATGTTAATGCTCTATGTGCATCCTTTACTGGCTTAATTCCTTCCCCCGACCAATACTATAATGGAATGAGTTTCACTAGTAGAGTGAACAAGGGGTAGAATATTCAACATCCTGCAATTCGCTATTTGTTCTATGTTATTGCTAACACCTTGCAGGCATGCAATGAGTTCATGAGACTCAACGAGGAGGACATCCTAGTCCTTGCCAAGGCTGCTTACTGATGGCTCAAGATATCTCGAGCTCGTTGGGAACCCAAGAGGAAGGTATGATGAGCACAACAACAAGTTTCCCTCAGTTATGAAACCAAGGTTATCGAACCAGTAGGAGCAAGGAAACAACCCCAAAGTGTTGCTACCAACTTGGAATCCTGCACAACACAACCACAGAACTTTGCCCCAACTTATAGTGAGGTTGTCAATCTCACCGGTTTTGCTGAAAACAAAGGATTAAACATATTGTGTGCAAGATAGTAATTGTTTGCAGAAAGTAAATAGTAAACAGTAAATAGTAGATGGTATAGTAATGGTAAAAGAATGGACCGAGGTCCATAGTTCACTAGAGGTGATTCTCCTTAAGATAGATGACATATTGGGTCAACAAATTACAGCGGGGCAATTGACAGACTCAAGAAAGCATACCATGCATATACTTTGGGTAAAATATTGAATTTGGCTTTTGTCCGGTCCAATTCCGTGTATTTCCTTACTAGCTTTTCTGAAACCAAAAACAGTAGAAAACAGGCAACTAGCACTTTGGCATCTTGTTAATAGGTTAGTTCTAGAAAATTTATAAAAATACCCCAAAGTGTGGACAAAACATAAGAAAGTAGATACTAAACAAGCATGGAACATCAAAAATTATAGATACGTTTACAACCTATCAACATACCCAAGCTTAACTCCTGCTCGTCCTCGAGTAGGTAAGTGATAAAAAAGAATAATTTTTGAGGTGACATGCACCATCACAATCTTGATCAAGGTATTTGTAAAACATTAATATCTAGGATCATAGTACTTTAACATAGCATGAAAGATATAGTTCTAACAATAAAACATAGCAACTATGTTGTAACATGAAAAGGTACAAACAAAAGATTCATGAATAACAATGCTTTGAAAGACGTTTGTTTGTTTCACATATAGAAAACATAATGAGAATGGTATTCAGCTTGTCCCTCATGGTATAGCAAAACATAATGCATAGGACACCTTCAAAGTTCATAAGGGTGACTAGATACAAATAATTTAAGAACAAGCAATATCAAAGTTATGAATCAATCAACAAGTTTTGGGACAATGCACATTAAACTAAGCATGACCACTATGCTCCCTTAATAGGTGCATAAAGATAGAAGATGGAGACTCAACATAAAAGTAAAAAGAAAGGCCCTTCATAGAAGGAAGCAGGGATTCAATTTTCATAAAGAGCTTCCAAAAATTATGGTACTTATTAGCTTTCAGCTCTCATTGCCCCTATCATAAGCATCTTTAAGTGATTAAGGTTAAAGTGAACAAATATGAGGATATGCTTGACAAGTTATAAGTTGAAAATCGCATGCCCCTTGCTTACGAGTACCGAACCTCATGCTACTCAACTTTAGTCATGAGTAAGTTCTTGTCATTGTAAGTACATGTGTATCATAGAAAACTACCAACGGGGTACCCCTTGCCCCATGATACATGAGCTAGGTGAGTTTCAACCCATACTAGGTGAGACACGTGTTGGTTTCTCCACCTCGAGGGCCTGTGGAATGCTCACTAGGAGAGGTGGTGTGTATTACCTGCATATTGCTGGAGCTGGGTGTATCTACCCTGCTCCTTTGCCTAATGGTAGTTTCTCTATCGAGGAAGGACGTTTGCTATATGATATGCAGGTTGAGCAGCACCAACCCGAGGAGGAGATTCCTGAAGAGGATGAGGACCAAGAGGAGGAGCAAGAAGTTCCTCATCAGGAGGAGCAGCCACAAACCTGGTTCGCAACATACCAAGATTTCCAAGGACTTGGAGGGACTGTGGAGAGGATGCACAACCTCTCTTTGAACCTCCGAGAATCAACAAGTAACCTCTCCACTCAATTCGCAAACTGGAGTAACAACTTTTTCCCGCCACCACAATGATTTGAAGGGATTGCAAAAGCCTAAGCTTGGGGAAGTTTCCTCATGTATCTTTATTTGGCATTCATTTGCTTTTGTTTTTCGAGGTTACGTTTTTATTTGAGTTTATAAGCACTCGTGTTGGTTTCCCCAACACTTTACCTTTAGTTCTTTTTATTTGCTTTCGAAATTTTCTAGCCAAACTTTGCCACCAATTTTCTATTCTTTATTTCCCTCTTAAAAATCACAAAAAGATTTCTCTATTTTTCCTTATTTTCCCTCTTTCTTTTCTTTTCACCTTGAGGTCTTCGTATGTTTGCAGGAGAGTGATTGACTTCGAGTTTCCAAGAAACAAATAATAAAAGGAAGAGAGAAGTGGAACCAAACATGAGAGGTATGCCTTATGACTCCCCACTTTTGAAGTTTGAGAAACCCATGCTAGTTAGTAGTAAATGATGATATATTATATTGGTGGAGTGAGTCTTTGTATCATAGTAAGATTGTCATTTGCATGGGTATTTAATTGGGCTCATTTTGTTCCAGCTCTCGTAATTAACCAAGTCTTGCCTAAAAATTGCTAATCAATTGTAATAAGAAAAAGTCTCACAATTGAAGGCTTGGGTGTTGTAGTGTTTAGTCTTGAAGGCTTATTACTAGAGACACTTGACACCACTAAAAATGTTGATTGACTTAGTAGCTCTCTTTGAAAGGATTTGTTCGATTGAATTAATGTTTAGCGGTTTTTGTGAGCATCCAAAGTTTGACTTGTTAATCATAAGAATTATATAGTTTTATGCGTGTCAAACTTCATGGGATGCCAACAACTCCGCTAGCCTACGAACGATCTTCATGGAGGAAACTCCTAGATTTCGGCTATGAGTTGATTAAACACTTGTAGCAGCAATGCTATAATGGGTAAGATTCTTGGCACTCCCAGGTAGCTGTAATCATGATGGAATCACTCTTCTGGCTATTATGAGTAATCATTATGCAAAAGGAACAAAAGCCTTAGTGATGCCACATGTCGTGGAAATGGCCACGACAGTCGCTGCAGTAGGCAGCGATTGATTGAATCGGGGGCGAGAGTTGGCGGCCATCTGCGGTGCGAGATGGGGGCGGATGCACATGGGTTTACCCAGGTTCGGCCCCCCGGAGGGTAAAGACCTACTCCTGCTAGATTAGATTATTGGAGAGCGAGTTATAGGGGTGCCGAGCTCGGCGTCTAAGCAGCGAGTCGCTTGAAGGGGTGTATGATGGAACGTAAGTCCTTAGGATACCCTAGGGAGGTTTATATATGAGGCACCTCGCTAGGGTTTGCAAGTTACAACCGAACAAGATATGGATTCGGAAGCTTTGACCTAATCCAACTAGTCTTCTGGTACGCTTCTAGGCCTCCAGTCTCCAGTCGCCGGGCCTTCCTCTTAGTCGCATTCCAGTCGCCGTCCTGTAGGCCCACTCGTGAGACCTTTTGGACCAATAGGAACGTCCTGATGGGTGTACCCCATTTGGCATATCCCCATCAGTAGTCCCCGAGGCCATCGTTGAATCAGACGCAGGTGGTCATTTGGCAGTCGGAGTAGGCAAGTCCAATTTGGATGCCCAGTCGAATCGGCGGTGGACTCCACTAAAACCAAGGAAATTTTCCCCAAGCTCCCAGTCGCCACTCTGGCGAATGTCACAGCTGCCAAGTCGCTGCTTTGGCGAGTGGGCAGGGCTAGTTTCCAGTGAGTGGAATGGAGGAGTTGGACCGTCAACCTGGTCAAACTATCTGTTGGATATTCCAACGGTAACTTCGGCGTAATTACCGAAGGTAACGGCTACCCCGAATTAGGCGGGTAGCACCCCCTTACAAGGGGAGTGGCGAATCAGCCTTGCAGATCCTTCCCTGCATTCTTCATTCTCGCGCATTCATTCTTTCTGTCTTCCTTTGATTCGATCCTTTCGCATCGAGCGACTCCACATCCTTCCCAATGGCACCTCCAAAAGGTTCATGGGGGAAATCCAAGTGCACCACGGCCCAGCTCAAGTCCTTCGAGGATGCCGGAGTCCTCCGCAAGGGGAACTGGCGGGTTCCCGCTCCCTCCGAGGCCAAGCCGAGGCCGCGAGTCGGCGAATTCATTTGTTTCCCCAGCCACCTCGACAGAGGTTTGGGGTTTCCCACCTCACTCTTCTTCCAGCGCTTATGTGCATATTACGCAATCAAGCCGTCGGATCTTGGTCCGCACAGCATCGAGCAGCTGGCGATCTTTGTCGCCTTCTCCGAATGCTACCTTGGCTGCATGCCGTATTTCTTGTTGTGGTTGGAGCTCTTCCACGGCCGCATTGGGCGCGAGGTGTCCGACGGCTTGATGCTGGTGGCCAGCGGCGTCATGTTCCAATTGAAGCCGAAGGCCAACTTTGTCAAGCTCCTACTGCCAAAGAAGACCGCGAGCGAGTGGAAGAAGAGCTGGTTCTACGTGAAGGAATCCACTCACTCCGGCGAAGTGGCGCTTCCCGAGTTTGTCGTCGAAAGGAGTGAGCCTTGCCGGCTGGCACCGAAGAAACTCCCCAAAGACCAGAGGATGGCCGTCGCGGAGATGATGGACCAGATCCAGAGGTTGAAGGACCAGGGGTTGTGTTCGATCAACCTCTACAACTGCTGGCTCGGGCGGTGTCTGGTTCCGCTAGCGGCTGAGCCGCATTGGATGTATGAGTATAGCGGGAAACACGATCCCTCTCGGACCAGCAAAGAGTCGTGGGAGACCGAAGATTACAAGGCCGCCCTGAAGAAGATCACCGATGCGGAATTCATAACCGCATCGGCCGGGCTCATCCCATATACTCCCATGAAGAACGAAGCCCCCACAGTAAGTTTTCCTTCCGGTCGCAATCTCTGCAATGTAACTCGCAGTCGCATCATTCGATACTCATTGGTGGTTGTTTTCAGTTGTTCCAGGTGCTGGAGGGTTGGCTCCCTCCGCTTGACGAAGAGGTTCCCCGGGAGCTCGAAGAGGCCTCCGAGGGAGATTCCTCCGAAAGCGACGAGGAGGAGGAGGTTCCTCCCCCAGCGCCTGTGGATCACAAGACCCGCATGCAGAAGCAGTGCGAGTTCAAGGAGAGTCGCAGCCTCGATGAACATGAAGGGGGCGATGAGATCGTGCAAGAGCACACGTCTCGACGCACTGCCACGCCGGCAAAACCCGCGCGCAAACCAAAGTCGCCGGCGAAGAAGCTAGCATCGCCACCAAGGTCGGCGGTGGTGTTTTAGTCTGATGACAACTCCGATGACGAGGATGCCCCCGATTCTTTGCACAAGATCCCGGAGGACGTGATTCCAATGAAGGGATTGGGGGACGAGGACACCGAGGCGGCGGTAGAAGTCCCTCTAGCAGTGATCGCGCCTGAAGCTTCGGGGGTGCCAAGCCAGGAGGCGACTGAGGCCACAACGTCGAAATCGCTGCAACCTTCAAGGGCGGCCACGTCTTCGGAGCCGGAAATTCTGGCGATCACGGCTTCGTCATCAAGGAAGCCCGCAGTGTCATGGGCTTCATATGTCTTTGAGAAGGGTCTCACGCGCAAGCTGGGGCCAGAACTAGACAAGCCCGCCCACATCAGCACCAGGCTGCGCGTTCTTCCAGTCGCTAAGTAAGTATTGGCTTCTCCATTCCAAGTCGTGTCTCGTTTTTGTGCTGTCACTGTGTTGACTTTGGAGGTTTTGGCAGGTCTGGAGCCAAGACTGGTCGCCCTTCTATGGCGAAGATTCCGCCGGTCGCCACCACGGGAGAGGGCGACCTCCCCAAGAAGAGGAAATCTGCTGGAGATGCGGCGACTGCGGAGGGCGCGAAGAGGCAGAAGGGCGGTGCCGATGATGCCGTAGCGATGGATAGCTCCAAGGAGTGCGATCTCGCTGCAGTCACCGAAGAAGTGGCGGCGACGTGGTCGGAGCCAATCATGGTCGCTCCTACAACGGAAGCACCGGCTCCGACGACCAGCGCCCCGGCTAGGGCGTCGGCAACATTCCCGTGCTTCATGGCGAGGGGGTTTCCAGGAATGGCGGACAACCAGTTTCCACAGAGCCCGGAGATTGTTGATGAAGACATTGGGTCCTGTCATGGGCGCACCTCCTTCACAGTCCTGTCGACTGATGCCAGAGAGCTCCACAAGATGCTTGGCGCCACCATTCAGGTACGTCCAGTCCCCGAGTTCCTAGCTGCTGAATTTCAGCGGCTAGGTACTGAGTTTCTTCTACTCTCCAGTCCCCGAGTTTCTAGTCGCTGACTTTCAGCGGCAAGGAACTGAATTTCTTCTACTATCCAGTCCCCGAGTTCCTAGTCGCCGAATTTCAGTGGCTAGGAACTGAATATTGTTCTTGGTAAGTACTAATTTTTGTTACTTTTGTAGGGTTTGCAGAGGGAGTCGACCGATCGTCAGGCCACGAGGGAACGTCTGCAGCGGGATCTGCGCGTGGCGCAGGAAGCAAACCAGCAACTCCAGGAGACTGTGGGTAAGTACTTGTTTCATTTTTTCAGCTATGAACTATTGGTGTGCCGGCGTGTTGATGATTTATCTCTTTTCTTTTTAGATGGTCTTCCGGCTACGATTTCCAAGGCCCGTGAAGGGTACGTTCCAGTCACTGAGCTGGACGCGGCGAATGGGCGAATCACCTCGCTGATCCAGGAGTTGGAGGAGGCGAAAGCAACCTCAATTTCGTCTGAGGATCGAGCGAAGGCTGCAGTCGCTGTGGCTAAAGAGGAGTGCAAGGCCGCGGACTCGATCATTGTGGGGCTACAGAACGATCACGCCTCCCTGGAGAAGCATGTCACTGAGAACTGCCGCAAGCTTCTTGGTGAATCTCCATTTTTGCTTAACATGTTTGGCGAGTCCCTGAGTAGGGAGATCCATAGTGTCACCAACGCCTGATGTTGCAGCTGTGATAGGGCAAAGCGACCCGGTGGTTCAGACCTTCAACGCTTCATAGTGCGTGACTGCCGTGGTGAACGCGGCCACTGCCTCGACATTGTGCGTCCAAGCGGTCCTTCAAGTGATGTCCCCCACCGAGGTTATTCCTGGGGGACTTACATAAGTGTGGCGTTATCTGGAGGAGGTGCCGGACATCGTGGAGTGGATGGCGTGCTCGGCTTTCAAGCGCGGGGCCACCACGGCATTAAGCCTGGGTCTCGCCCACTTCCCCGACGATTTCGACCTGGACGACGTCACCAACGGCTACCCTTCGGCGACTGGTACGGTGGAGATGTCAGAGGTGCTGAAGTTGACTGCCAAGGCCGCCCCTTATGCTGATCGGGTGTTGGCGATGGGGGACCTTCTGCCATATCAGGAGACGGTGTTGGCGCCTGGCGACCCCGAGCTGGAGCATCACGACATGAAGTCGGAGCAGCCCTTCCGGTCGGTGTTGTCGAAGTCGTTGACGACCTACCCGATGAACCCATGGCAACCCTTCGTTCGTGTTAAGGGTGGTGGGGATGCTTCTTCGTAGGGCCTGCAAAATAGATAGCATCGTTGGGCAATTTGTAATATATGCCAAGTGGCGAATTTTGTAATATGAACAATATATTGAGTAAGAGGAGTCAATCGACTCGCAATTCGACTGTGATTGTATGGTGTGTTTAGTTTTGTTTGAGCGAGTCCCCGAGCCCGTCCGCCCTTTAACGGGGTATAACTCGATTTTATTCATATGTGTTTTCTTTTGTGGTGTTTTGCTTGTGCCTTGCGCCTCCTGAAGGGGCGAGTCCCTGAGCGCTAGTAGGTTTGTTTGTAGGCGAGTCCCCGAGCATAGTGCTTAGCTGTTTTGGGTGCGTTCCTGTCGTAAGTTGCTAATGCGTTGTTGGTAACGTGTCTCCTCCCCTGGCTCGGAGAGCTAGTCGCTGGGCGAGTCCAAGGAAGCTCTCTTACTTGGTGTGTTCTCGAGCCGCGTGAGGGTTCCATTTGTGCGGAGTCCCCGTGCGTGGTACTTAACCGTTCGAGTCGCTTTGCGCGAGGATGGGAAGGACGGGTCGCTGTGAGAAGCGTATACCGGTCGTCTTGGCCCGGTGGGCCAGTCGAGCTAGGTGACTCCAATGGTGGCTCCGGGCTGGCGTATTCGTGGACATCCCAAGGCCTGAGTATTTTTGGTGCCCTTGGGCTGCATTACTTAGCCGTGCCAGTCGCTCGACCAAAGGTTGACTTCCGTGGGTAGTGTATTGCTAATTGTACGAGTGCGAGTGGCACAAGGATATGGCGAGTAGACACAATTTTGTGAACTGAATGAATTCCATTATATATGTCAGCTGAGTATATGTTTCAGTTCTATGTGTAGAACTTCTGGAGGAGGTTTACATTCCATGGCCTCCCAACCTCGAGCTGGTCGTCGCCTCGTATGTCAATGAGGTAGTAGGCGTCATTGTCGAGGACTCGCCCTATGGCAAACGGCCCCTCCCATGGGGGGAGAGTTTGTGCATGCCCTTCTTGCCTTGAGCCAGTCGTAGGACCAGGTCACCCTCCTAGAAGGTGTGAGTCCGGAGTCGGCGGCTATGGTAGCGGCGGAGTCCCTGCTGGTAGATGGCTATACGGGAGCGAGCCAGGTCACGTGCCTCGTCGATTTGATCGATGCTGTGTTGTTGGGCGGTCTCGTTTGTCGCCTCGACGTAATTGGCGACTCAAGGTGAGTCGTGCTCCAGGTGTGTTTGCATTACGGCTTCGGCGTCGTACACCATGAAGAAGGGTGTGAACCCGGTGGAGCGATTGACGGACATGCGGATCCCCCATATGACTGAAGGGAGCTATTCGACCCAGCATCCTGGGGTGCACTCGAGGGGCACCTGGAGTCGTGGCTTGAGCCCGTGGAGGACGCTCTGGTTGGTGCGTTCTGCTTGGCCGTTCGACTCTAGGTGAGCGACTAAGGCGAGGTCGAGTCGTATGACGTGCTCTTCGCAGAATTCCGCCATGGCCCCTTTGGCGAAGTTGGTGTCGTTGTCTGTTATTATGTTGTGCGGGTAGCTATACCGGTAGATGAGCTTGCGTAAGAACTTGGTGGGCGTCTTGCTGTCGCACTTTTTGATTAGCTTGGCCTCGACCCATTTGGTGAACTTATCGACCGCGACCAGGAGGTGGGTGAAGCCGGATGGGGCCTTCTTGAACGGGCCTACCATGTCCATGCCCCATACAGTGAATGCCATGTGATGGGGATGATCTTGAGTGTCGAACCAGGGAGGTGCGTCTGGTGGGCGTACTTCTGGCCTACAGATCGTTGGACGACGTTGGTGGCGTCGGCGTGCGCGGTGAGCTAGTAGAAGCCGGGCCACATGGCCTTGGCGACCAGCGACTTGGCGCCGGCGTGATGGCTGCAATCACCGGCGTGAATGTCCTGGAGGATCTTGCGGCCTTCTTCTGGCTGTATGCAGCGCTGGAACACGCCAGTCACGCTGCGTTTGTGGAGCTCGCCGTTAATGATGACGAAGGATTTGCAGCGGCGCACGATCATTCGCGCCTCCGTCTCGTTGCTTGGGAGGATCTTGTGCTCGAGGAAGGCAATGTATGGTGCCGTCCAGTCGCTAGGCTCCACAACCATGGCGACTAGGGCCGGCTTTGGTTGCAGTGGTATCCCGATGTCGATCTCCTTCGGTGGGCTGACCGAAGGTTTGTGGATGATGTCGAGGAAGACGCCTGCTGGTGGCATTTGTCGGGACGACCCGATGCGGGAAAGGGCGTCTGCTTCCTCGTTCTTGCTTCTGTCGATCCACTCGACGGAATAGCCGTCAAAGTGTCCTCCCAGCTGGTCTACCGCTTGGCGGTACGCGATCATTGTTGGAGAGACGGCATCGCATGTTCCGGTTACCTGGCCGGCGACTAGGTCGGAGTCGCCATAGCACCGTAGGCAGTTGATGTTCATTTCCTTGGCGGCCCGCATGCCGTGGAGGAGGGCCTCGTATTCTGCCATGTTGTTGGTGCAGGGCTTGAAGTTAAGGTGGAGCACGTATCGGAGCTTGTCTCCTGTGGGGGAGGTCAGTATGACCCTGGCCCCTGCACCGTCGGTGTTCTTCGAGCCGTGGAAGTGTAGCGACCAGTAGAGGAGATATGGTAGCTTCTCCGGCTGATGCGCTTCTTCCCAATCTGCGAGGAAATCAGCTAGGGCTTGTGACTTGATTGCTTTGCGGGGCTCGTATTTGATATTGTGGATGCCGATTTCGATGACCCACTTGGCGACTCGCCTAGTCGCCTCGCAGTTGCGTATTATGTCCTGCAGCGGTGCGGATGAGACCACCGTGATTGGGTGCTCTTGGAAATAATGGGGGAGTCGCCGCTGAGCTCGGAATACCGCGTACACAAGTTTCTGGTACTGCGGGTAGCGCTGTCGTGAGTCCGTCAGGACTTCGCTGATGTAGTAGACGGGGCGCTGTATGGGGCGCTCCTTGCCCTCCTCTGGCCGTTCGACGACCATCACGGTGCTGACGAGTCGATTAAAGGCCGCCACATAGACGAGCATTGGCTCTTTGTCGACTCGTGCGGCAAGTAGTGGAGCCACGAGTAGCACTTCTTTGAGTGCTTTGAGTGCATCGCCCGCCTCCGCGTCCCATTGGAACGTGGGGTTCTTGCGCATCAGGCGATAGAGGGGCATGGCCTTCTCGCCTCGTGGAGGGATGAAGCGACTGAGAGCCGTGACTTGCCCGGACAACTTCTGGACGTCGCGCAGGCACTCGGGTTTTCCGAGTCGCGCGATGGTGTCGATCTTGGTGGGGTTGGCTTTGATGCCTCGCTTGGAGACTACGTATCCTAGTAGCTGTCCGGTGGGGACGCTGAAGGTGCACTTTCCTAGGTTCAGCTTGATGTTGTACCTCCGCAGATTTGCGAAGGTTTCGGCCAAGTCGGCGGGCAGGTCGTCCTGGCGGGTGGATTTGACCACCACGTTGTCAATGTAGACGTGAATGTTGTGGCCAATTTGGCTTGCGAGGCACTCCTGCATGCACCTTTGGTATGTGGCGCCGGCGTTCTTGAGGCCGAACGTCATGGCCATGTAGCAGAAGGCACCGAATGGCGTGATGAGCGACGTCTTCTCCTCATCCTCGACCGCCATCTTGATCTGGTTGTAACCGGAGTAAGCATCGAGGAAGCACAGTGACTCCGATCCCGCGGTCAAGTCGATGATCTGATCGATGCGCGGTAGGACGAACTCCTCCTTCGGGCAGGCGTTGTTGAGGTTGGTGTAGTAGATACACATTCTCCATGTGTTGTTCTTTTTCAGGACCAGGACTGGGTTCACCAACCACTTGGAGTGTTTTATTGGCCGAATGAAGCCTGCGTCCAACAAGCGTTGCACTTCTTCGACTATTGCTCAGCAGCGCTCTTCATTGAAGAGCCGCATCGACTGCTTTACTGGTCGCACTTTGGGGTCGGCGTGAAGTTTGTGCTCAGCGAGTTCCCTCGGGACACCTAGCATGTCGGAAGGTTTCCATGCGAAGATGTCGTGGTTCTCACGGAGGAACTCGATGAGCGCGCTTTCCTATGCGGGGCTCATATGCGCCCCAATGGTGACCGTCTGGCTGGAGTTGCCCGGGACGAGCTCGATGGTGCGGGTATGCGTGGTTGCCTCGAACGTGGAGTTCGTGGCGGTTTGCTTCTTCAGTATGGTGGGGTCATCCTTGTTGATGTTTCCCGCGTACTCCTCCGCGTGGTCGGTCTCCACGGTGATGACAGCATCGGCGAGCTCAGCGCCTTTGTTCTCACATTCCACGGCCATATCGGGGTCGTTGTGGACGGTGATGATGCCGCTCGGCCCTGGGAGCTTCATCATGTTGTACACGTAGTAGGGGGTCGGCATAAATTTGGCAAACGTTTGGCATCCTAGGACGTAGTGGTAGGGGCTGTGGAAGTTCACCAGCTCGAACTCGATTCGCTCAGTGCAGTAGTTTGCCGGTGTGCCGAAGGTGACCGGTAATGTCACTTTTCCGATCGGGTATGCCTTCCGACCGAGGACGATGCCATGGAAGGTTGTCATGGTCGGCTGGATTGCCGACTCCGGGAGCTCGAGCCTTTTGAACGTGTCCAGATACATGATGTTGATGGAGCTCCCGCCGTCCATCAGTGTCTTGGGCAGCCAATAATCGGCCACTTTGGGCCTGACCACCAGGGCGACTCGCCCTGGGTACTCGATCTTGGGAGTGTGGTCCTAGCGATTCCAAGTGACACTCTGCTTGGACCAGTTGAGGAAGCGTGGGATGTCGACCTGTGTCACCGCATTGACGGCGACTACATGGGCGAGCACTTTCCTCTCGCGCTTGGTGCCGAGCCCGGTGAAGGTGTGTAGCGAGCCTCCGGCGTTGCCGAAGCCTCCGGTGTTTCCGTTGTCCCGAGGTGGGTTATTGTTTGGGTCTTCCCTTGCTTGCCTTGCCTTTTCAATCTCTTTGAGAGAGTGGTAGTCCGTGGTGGTGTGGGTGGCGGGTTTCCCCTCCCTGCTGTGGTAGACACAAGGCTGGTTGAGCAGGGCGGTGGGGTCGAATTTCGGCCTCGCCACGTTGTTGGCGCGGTAGTTTCCGCTAGCGCGGCAATTTCCTCCGTCATGGCGGTAGCTCTTGGGGTCGTGTTGGCCATAGCTGGCGTTGGCGACGAAGTCGACTCGCCCGTCCGTGTGGCGCTTGCCGGTGATGCGGGTGTTGCTGTAGCGCATGTCACGTTGTCGCCCGCTATCATGGCCGCTGGTGCGACGTCTTCCTCCCGACTCGTCGTCGGAGCCTTGGTTGGGGTCCTCCTCCACGTAGTGCTTGGCGAATTCGAGGAGGTCGGGGATGTTGTTAAGCGTCCGGTAGACCCGCTTGATCTTAGCCACCAGTGATTCGTACCAGCACGCGTTCTTGAAGCAATGTATCGCCATGTCCAGGTGGATGCCGGAGGCGTTGATCCATAGTTCTTGCCACCTTTGAATCCAGTGGCGGGTCGACTCGTGTTGTCCCTGGATGCACCGCTCCAGGTCATCAATCGTGGTGGCGCGGGTGTAGGAGCCCTCGAAGTGCCTGACAAAGGCATCCCCCATTTCCTCCCAGGAGTCGATGCTGTCAGCGAGGAGGGTGTTGGTCCATTGCCAGATCCCGCCCTCCATCATCAGGAGGAGGTAGCGAGCGGCGAGCAGGTCAGTGTGGCCGGCGATTCCAATCGCCATGAGGTACGTATCCATCCACACTGCTAGGTCGTATGTTGGATCGTACTTTTCGATCTCTTTGGGCGCCTTGAAGTTGGCGGGGTACTTTTCCCCTCTGATCATAGGCCCGAAGCATTGGGGGCCAACTCGGCTGAGCGAGCCCGTCAGTTCGGGGTCGCCGCGATTACTAAGGGTGTGACTCAAGTCGTTGGGCTGGCGCACCCGCCAGGCCTGGTTGTTGACGATGTGCGTGCAGGCCTCGATAGGCTGCCCGTTGGCGGCGACCGTGTTGTTCACCGGTCGCGGTTCATTGGTGGAGAGTGCGGGGTTGGTGGCCCGCGGCTGGTTCGCCAGTGGCTGTGGTGGTGGGAAGGTCAGGATGTTGGCGATGGTGGGGTGGCCGCTCGAGGCCGCCCTACTTGCTGAGGAGCAGGAATACATCCGACCCCGCGGGTCGACTCCCGCAGCTTGTTGCTCGACGGCCCTGGCGAGTAGGGCCTTGGCGTACTGGATCTGCAGCACGCCGGCTCCTTGGACGTCGAGGTTGGCGACCGTTGGCGTCGCGGGCTTGTGGCGAGATGATGATCCGCGGCTGGTCCGGCGGGGGCGCACGGCCAATGGGTGGTGGAGGGGCTCCGGTCGCCGGTGCGCCAGGTGGTGGTCTGTTGCTTCCACCTGGTGGCGCGTTCTCGCAGTATTCGCGCTCGGCCGCGCGTGCGGGGTCGCTTTCATCGTTGAAGTTCAGGACGCGGCCCTGGACGTTGGAGTTTAGGCGGGTCCTGATGCGGCGCTGGTGATAGAGCAATAACTCCCGTGTCGTTTCCTGCTCGAGGCGATATTTCTCGCGCTCGGCGAGCTCATTGCGCTACGCCTCCGCGAGTCACAGGCAGGCCTCCTCCACCTCTGTGGCCATGGCAGTCGGCGGGATTGGTGTGGAGAACGGATCTGGCGAGGCGGCCATGCTGCCCGCCATGTAGATCACGTTAAAGCGATTGGATCTGGCGCGGAAGTCTTTAGGCGACTCCAAGCCAGAATCGGAGTCGAAGATCCCGAGGATGGAGGAGTCCTCGAAATCCTCTGGGTTGGAGACTCGCGTGATGGAGTCATCTTGTGATGCCGCGGTGATATATCCATCGACCGAGGCAGGGGTCACAGAGTCGGCGTCGTCGTTTAGGGCCTCGTCGTTCATGGCGGCGTTGGTTTCGGCCGCGTTGCTGGCGACCGAGTCGTACTCGGTGATGAGGCTCCTGATGGAGCGGACCTGCTCCTCTGAGAGTAGATCGCAGTGTGGCGGCGGTCCGCTAATGCTCACCGTCGCTGCTGGGTCGACCGCGCCTGTGAAGCCGATGAAGAGGTTGATGGAGCCGACCGGCATCACCGCGCCGTGAGTGACCGGGCATGACGTCGGGATGTAGCTGCTGGGCAGGATCTGTAAGATCCCGCCAATGGCGATCATGCGGCTGGTGGTGAGCGGCCGATCGGTCGGCGAATAGGGTCTCGCCGCAAAACTCGAGCCAGTCCTGCAATGCCCCACGGTGGGCGCCACTATCGTGGAAATGGCCACAACAGTCAATGCAGTAGGCAGGGATTGATTGAATCGGGGGCGAGAGCTGGCGGCCATCTGCGGTGCGAGATGGGGGTGGATGCACATGGGTTTACCCAGGTTGAGCCCGCCGGAGGGTAAAGACCTACTCCTGCTAGATTAGATTATTGGAGAGCGAGTTACAGGGGCGGCGAGCTCGGCGTCTAAGAAGTGAGTCGCTTGAAGGGGTGTATGATGGAACGTAAGTCCTCAGGATACCCTAGGGAGGTTTATATATGAGGCACCTCGCTAGGGATTACAAGTTACAACCGAACAAGATATGGATTCGGAAGTTTTGACCCAATCCGACTAGGCTTCTGGTACGCTTCTAGGCCTCCAGTCTCCAGTCGACGGGCCTTCTTGTTAGTCACATTCCAGTCGCCGTCCTGCAGGCCCACTCGTGAGACCTTTTGGCCTAATCAGAACGTCCTGCTGGGTATACCCCATTCGGCATATCCCCATCACCACGAGTGTCCATCACAACCCGATAGACTAATAAAAATCTTTGGCATGCTCTCAATTACGTAAAAACTGAAATTCTTGAAGGACAATGAATAAAAAAGTAGTGCTTGCAAAGTCTTGATTCATTGATGTGGGAGAATTGAGATACTCTAGTATATATGCTTTTCATGAAACTCTCACACTCTTAATTTACATGATTATACTTTACTATTCAAAGGCAAGCCTATGAGTTGATTACTTGACATGGAATAAAATTTACTCATTTTAATCATCCATGCTTACAATAATTTTGCTGCGCTATAAGGATGCATGAAACCCGTATGATATGCTTGCCATTACTCTATCTATGTTGAAGTTTTCAGATTTATGAAAGTGGAGAAAACATGAGACTATTAATCATCAGTAAGATCATCATCTCGTTATTTCAGTTTAAATGCTGAGTTCCTTTTTGATTTTGGTTTTCTTGCTCGGGACGATCAAGTTTAAGCTTGGGGAGGTTGATGGCTCTGAAATATAGCCATCTACGTCCACATTTAAACTGGATATTAATCATATTTTTAATGAAATATCTCTCTAAACCCAGCTACTAATTCTAATATTCAGAGGGGTATGCAATCCTTTGTTCTTGTATTTTTCCTACGCAGATAATGTCGTCTAAAGGAGGGAATCACTACATTAAATTCAAAGAGATGATATTTCCTTCGACCAGAAGAAACCAGGAGCCGTCCAATGAAGGCAGAAGTCGTAACGACCAACTATATGTCCGGAGCAAAAATTATGACCGTATAGCTCGGGTCGTATAGTTGGCGCCGCCACCGTTAGGTCAAATAGAACAACTTTCATGAAGGGACCCCTATATAAAGAAGCCTTAGGCGACGGGAAAACATCTCTCTTGTGCTCCCCAAACCCGGAAGAAGCCATACCTCGCTAGAAAGCCGCCTCCAGATCTCCAAACCCTTTTCCATCTCCATAGCCATACTCCACCACTTGTAATAGTAGATATCTTCTCCAATTGGTGACATTGTAAGACTATTGCTATCAATCTTATGATTTTCATTATAATGTTTGTGATTGTTGATCTCATCTCAATGTGTGAGTAATTCTCCTTGGGCTAAGGGCTTCGGCCTAGCCATGTAGCAATTGTGCATGTGATTTATCATAGATGGGATCGTGTATTAGTTTTTATGACATGATGATTATTGTATCCTCTCTTTCCTCAATCTAAGGACTTGTCAGTTACCCAAGACCCCAAGGGTTGAGCCAGGTATAGGGAGTATGAGTGATGACTGATCTGCAGGTTGGGAATCCCAGTGACAGAAGGGGTAGTACGGCTATATGTGAGGGATTTGCTTGGGACTAACGGTGACGTCACTATGCATATCATTAGTTCTCTTTCTTCTATGGATGAGACTTGTAGGTTATTGCTATAAGCGGTTGTGGAGGCAATAGAAATTATGGATGCACTGCCCACATATAATTTGTCAACACCCGGATTTTTAATCCCAGATGCCTGTTATGCCATACATCGCAATCCCAGGATTACCATTTTTGCGAGACATAATAGATTGGATACCACAGTACATCATCCATTACAAACCATAATAAGGCCTTACACAAATAAGGGATCTCATGATCCAGTCTTAATACAAACAAGCATTGGAATAATAAGCGTAGCAGTGGGCTCCATCTTCAGTGTCACAGGCAATGCTAATGATGGGAGATGATCCTAGTTGTCGTAGCCGTCCTATTGTCCATCTTCCTGATAGTCCTCCTCATAGTCTGGCCATGGGAATAGCCAGGGACAAAGCCATGAGTACTCTTTAAGTACTCGCAAACTATCACTAACAAGTAAGGTAGTTCTAGTAGGAATCCTAAGCTCTAAGTTTATTTGCAAAAAGCCAGATTTATCTAAACTAAGTTCAGAAGTAAAGAAAACTAAGAAAAAGTTCTAAATCACTTTCAGTTGGGAACCTAGTTTTCATATTCACAACCCTGTTGTGGTCAAGTCAAAATCATAGTTCACTTCACAAGTCATTTTGAAAACATCTGACGATGGAACAGTATGGCCACTCCAACTGTCCATGACCACGAACGTGGCTATTCGAATAGTTTGACACTCTACAGAGGTGATACACTTTAACCACAAAATTGATACATCCGTTAGGGATAACCCTGAATCATCATACTTAGTATGCGCATAATCAATCATAACCTTTCCTTTACACACTCTAGTATAGGCACCTCCCCTATGAGTTTGGCCTCCCAGTTATGGCCATCTGCCATCCTGGGCACTGCATAGGTGGACAATTCACTCTCACGAGGTAGCCTCAGCTCAAACCTCTTCCGCGAGGGAACCGATACCAATGCATATAAACTTCCATCTAAGCCTTACCCAATTCAGTTATTGTGGTTATACGGTAAAATTGGAATGGTATCGCATCTGAACCCAACCATCAGCTTTTGTAAAACGGCTAAGACTCATGCCTCAACATTTTCATCATCAAAATCCATTTGTGTTTCTCAACACATGTCAAAACATTTCAATAGAATGACTTGTCATTCCAAGGTTTTCATAAGCATTTTCACCAAGTATTCCCATCCAAAGTGATCAAGTTTTTATGCTTAGCACTAGCCACTAATTTAAGAGTGTTCACTAATGAGGGATGCTAATCTCAATCTCATGTCATAGAATGACCTCTAGTATAGGCCTAGTTTTATACTCTTTATGCTATCTATACCACTTTCCAAATCCTCCCAAAGCAATTAACTAAAAGTAAAGAACTTTGGTAAAGTAAAGAGTAAAGCTTGCAAGTAAAACTTGGGATTGGTATAATCAAAAGTATATAACCAAAGCATGCCTAATGCATTTGCTTAAGTTATCAAGGGGGCAAGTGTTAACTTGCTTAGTTCTAGCTTGCCTTGATTGGTGCAGTGATTATAGTTCTCCTCTTCTTCTTCGGGGTAGAACTCCTCCTCCTTGTATCCTTGGTCGGTACTATCATCTATAAATAAATACAGGATACACAATCACCAAACAATACTTAACTAATACTATTTAGCACACTAAGCCTCACACTTGATGATCTAGTATCATCACAATCATCACATGAATTAAAGAACTAGTTTTATTTAGTTTATTTGAGAAAAGTAATTTCTACTCATTGAAAATAATTAAGATTTAATATTCTCCAATTAAAATATGGGATCATGTTGACACATGTCATCACCACATATTCTAATACATGGGAATGTGATTTAAAGGGTTGGTCACATTTTATAAAGTTTAAGATTATTATTTAATAGATTTAAAGTGACTAGAAATGCCCTAATAGCATTCTTTTGGTACTAGTCCAATGTCACTGCATGCAAACCTAAATATTTTTACATATTCAGATAGATATTGTAAAATTTGATTTTTGAGAGTTGGAATCAACTCAAAAGCTATTATGGTTGATTTTTCAAAAATGTTTGAAGTTGCAAAATTCTATGTCTTGTTATTTTTGCTAAAGATTATCTCTAACTCCGAATGATTTAAATCCAACGGGCTTGGATAGATAATTTAGTTTCCTTTCTAGAAAAATTTGTATCATGCACTTTTGTTAAGTGAAACTCTCTAAATTGGTTTTTGAATCTAGGGACAGAATAGGATTTCAACTAAATTGGAAAATCCATATTTGAATTTCCTGGGCTGCGCGGGAAAGCTAAACGGGCCGGCCCAACTGCACAGCACAGCGCAGCGCCTGGCTGACAGAGGGGGTCCACTTATCTGCGAGACTAACGACGCGAAGACGTATCGTGTAACCTGAGCCCTACGATTAGAAGTAAGATTGACGGTTGAGGGTCATCGTCAACGACGAACAGCTCCGGCGAGGAAAATGACCAAGCGTGGTGATGGGGGTCTCGCGGGGCTCACCTGGGCTCCAGCTAGGGTCGGCGACAGGGGCAATCGATGTGGTAGACGACAGCGAGGCGCGGTCACGGCAGGGCTTGGGGTGGTCGGAATCAACGACGCCCTTCTCCTCCAGCAGCGGTGGGCTCTGGTGAAATTCCGGCGCGGTGGTGCTCACCTTGCTCCGGGGAGAAGTGGGGGAGGTCAGTGACGAGTGGGGAGTGTAGTGTTGTGGAGAAATGGGGTGGAGAGGCCGTCTATTTATACACCGACGAGGCGACCGGCCGGATATCATGCCTTCGCGGTGAGGGATTACAATGAGCTAAAGGCATGGGCGAGGGTGTAGGACGGTGCGGTGCTCCCTGATGGTTCTCATAGAATTAAGGGAATGGCACGGGGCGGTCTAGTTTGGTCTGGCGCGTGCGGCGCTCCGCGCGGGATAGCCGGCGTTCTCGATGGTGCGCGGGAGCTATGGGTCACGCAGCGGAGAACGGGGGTGTCTGCTAGGTTGGCGTGATCATGGCGAGGCTGCGCGTGCACGGTAAGGGCAAGGCGCAAGCTGGGTGAGCTGGTTGGGCGCGGCACACTAGCACGCTTTAGACATGGCGCGGAGGCGTAGAGAGCGGCAGTGCTAGGGTGGTCCACGACCGGGTTGTGATCGTGGGCTGGACAGGGGGTGGCGGTAGGCTGTGGCGATGCTCCTGGACATCCTGGTTGGGCGCGTGGCTGTCTGGAGAGAGCTGGCCTTGGTCGACCGGCGGTGACCATTTGCGGGCGGCGCTCCACGGTGAAGGGGGGTGCTGGTCTGCTGCTGCTCGACACCAGGGGAACAAGGGGAGTGGAGAGGCACCTAATTGGTCGAGGATTACTGCACACACAGTGAAGTTAGGCCAGTGGTTTAATTAGTGTAGACAAGGTGTTTGTGTTAATGGCCACATGAAACAAAGTTTGGAATTTTTGATTCAATTTTTTTGAGTGGTTTGATCTTAAGCTTGAGAGTCTAGGTTTGCTGGGAGAGGTCAAGGTAAATTAATTTGATAGGTTTTTGAAAAAGTAGGATCTTAGCATATGAACTAGCTTCAATTTTCAACTGTCCTTTAAATTGATTTAAAAGATGTTTTTGTAAGTTTGTAAAGTGGGCCTTGATACACTTTTACTTGGTCTAGCAAGGGGTGAAAAGAAATAGAAATGTTTCTGTTGGAAATCTTCTTCTAGGAACACACAAAGTGGCCTAGTGGTTGATTTTGGTCAAAATGACCATTTGCTTTATTTATTCTTATTTGATTTCTTTCTCTTTGGATTTTGTTTGTAAATGGTCTGGATGATGTGGCATTCACCTTTAAACCATTTCACATCATTTAGAACAATCAAGCATGGCATATACACTCAAATCTATACTAATGCAAACACACATGCCTTCATATTCATTTTCTTAATAAAAGTTTTTGTTAACCCTAAATTGGGTGATTAGAACTTTATAACCTTGATTAAAGTTTTGGGATGTTACACACCTTCCCTCCTTAAACAAAATCTCGTCCCGAGATTTAAGAAAAACTATAATCTTCTCGCTCCCAGGTAGCTTCTTCTTCGGTATGGTTGCTCCATTGGATCTTAAGAAATTTGATACTCCGGGTCCTGGTGGTTCTGAAGGCTTCTTCCAAGATATGAATGGGCACTTCACGATACGTCAGGTCCTTGTTGATATCAATGGCTTGGTGATCGATGTTCTTGAACACTTCGGTCTTCTCCGGAACTTCTAAGCACTTGCGAAGTAACGAGATATGGAACACATTATGGATGGCTGACATCTCCTCTTGCAGTTCCAGTTGATAAGATACTTCCCCTCGGTGATTCAGAATCTTGAAGGGTCCAATATATCCGGGGGCTAGCTTTCCTTTCAGCTGAAAACATTGCATTCCTTTCAACGGCGAAACTTTGAGATACACAAAATCTCCAACATTGAAAGTCAGGTCTCTATGTCTCTTGTCCGTGTAACTCTTTTTTCTGGATTGGGCTGTCTTGAGGTGCTCACAGACTTTGTGAACCTTCTCTTCAGCTTCTCATAGGATGTCAGGTCCGAAAATCTGACTCTCTCCTACTTACGACCAATTCAAGGGGGTACGACACTTCCTTCCATACAGAAATTCAAATGGGGCCATTTGCAAATTGGCTTGATAACTGTTGTTGTATGAGAATTCTGCGAAAGGCAGACAATCTTCCCATTTTGATCCATACTCTAACACACAAGCTCTCAACATATCTTCTAAGATCTGGTTGACTCTTTCAGTCTGTCCATCGGTCTGCGGTTGATAAGCTGTGCTGAAGTTCAGCTTGGTTCCTTATCCCTCTTGGACTTTCTGTCAAAATCTTGAGGTAAATTGGGTTCCTCGATCCGACACTATGGTCTTGGGGGTTCCATGCAAACTAACGATTCTAGCAATGTACAGCTCTTCTAGCTTCGAACTCTGGTAGGTTGTCTTGACAGGTATAAAATGGGCTACCTTGGACAGTCTATCAACTATGACCGAGATAGAGTCATTTCCCCTACTAGAAGTAGGCAAACCGGTGATAAAGTCCATTCCGACGGAATCCCATTTCCATTCCGGAATCTGCAATGGTTGCAATAGTCCTACGGGTCTCTGATGTTCCGCTTTGACTCTTTGACAGATATCACACTTGGCCATGTAGCTTCCGATTTCTCCCTTCATCTTGTGCCACCAAAATTGCTCCTTCAAATCCTGATACATTTTCGTTCCTCTGGGGTGGATAGAATAAAGAGTATCATGAGCTTCCTGCATGATAACTTGCTTCAGCTCCGAATCTGCTGGCACACAGATACGTCATTTGTACCACAAAACTCCTTCTTCATCTTCTGTAAATCCAGGTACCTTTCATGTACTAATACGACGTTTGATTCCATCGATACTTGCATTTCCCTTCTATGCTTTCTTGATTTGGCTAATCAAAGTGGGTTGAAGTTCAATGCTAGCTAAAAATCCTTTGCTAACTAGCTTAGTTCAAAACTGCTCCAACTCTTCTTGCAAACTTGGCTAGGCTTCTTTGATCGTGGTGTTTAATCTACACGGCAATCGGCTAAGAGCATCCGCTACCACATTGGCTTTGCCGGGGTGATAGTGAACGTCAAGGTCATAATCCTTGATTAGCTCTATCCATCTCCTTTACCTCATATTCAGCTCCTTCTGAGTGAAAATATACTTCAAACTCTTATGATCCGAATAAATCTCACAGTGGTTACCCATAAGGTAATGACGCCATGTCTTCAAGGCTAAAACTACAACTGCTAGTTCAAGATCATGGGTAGGGTAGTTTTGCTCATGCTGCTTCAGTTGTCTGGATAGATATGCTATGACTTTACCTTCTTGCATCAACACACATCAGAGACCAATCTTGGATGCATCACAATACACATCAAAAGGCTTCTTGATATCTGGCATAATCAATATTGGGGCTGAAATCAATCTCTTCTTGAGTTCTTGAAAACTTGCTTCACATTTGTCGGTCCATTCAAACTTCTTATCTTTCTTCAAAAATTGTGTCATCAGTCGATGCTCGAAAATCCTTCTACGAACTTGCGGTAATATCCCGCTAATCCAAGAAATGCATGGACTTGGGTTTGAGTGGTTGGGGCTTCCCATTCTTCAACATCTTTGATCTTGGCAGGATCAACAACGACTCCTCCTGCCGACACAATATGTCCGAGGAATCCTACTTCCTTCAGCCAAAACTCACATTTGCAAAACTTGGCATACAACTAATGCTCTCTAAGGGTTTCAAGGATGGTTCTTAGATGTTGATCATGGTCTTCTTCTAACTTGGAATAGATTAGAGTATCGTCGATAAAAACAACGACAAACTTATCCAGGAAGTTCATAAAAACTTATTCATGAGATTCATGAAATAAGCGGGGCATTGGTTAATCCAAAGGACATGGCCGTATACTCATACGATCCATATCTGGTGGTAAAGGTGGTCTTTGGAATATCCGTTGCATGAATTTTGAGTTGATGATAACCAGTCCTAAGATCAATCTTAGAAAACACTCTGGCACCAGTCAACTGATCAAACAGATCCTCTATCTTGGGCAGTGGGTACTTGTTCTTGATGGTGACATCATTCAGCTTCCGGTAATCCATGCACAAACGGTTACCTCCATCTTTCTTGTCCACAAACGGAACATGCGATCTCCATGGCGATGCGCTTGGTTGAATCAAACCTTTCTCCAACATAGTCAAGTTGCTTCTTCAGCTCCACTAGTTACGATGGGTTCATACTATAAGGTCTCTGAGCTATGGGTCCAGTTCTAGGAATTAGTTCAATAATGAACTCGATATCCCGATCTGGGGGCATACCGGGCAATTCATCTAGGAATACGTCGGGGTATTCACAGACTACTCTGGCTTGGTCTATGGTTGGTTGGGTTAGACTCTTGTTGCATTTGAATTGACGGGGCAAAGTCTCGGATACATGCTCTACTGATACTCCAGAGCTACTGGTCATGGTTATGGCTTTCTTGGCACAATCGATCAACCCTTTATGTTTCGACATCCAATCCATTCCTAGTACTACTTCCAAACCTTTGGTTCCAAGTACTATTAGATTGGCATAAAAATCTATCCCATGGATTCTGATAGGTACAGCCTTGCAAATTTTTCTAGCTTTGGTGGTTGAACCAGGTATTTGAACTATCATAACATGCTTCAATTTTGTTGGTCGAATCTTACTAGTGCATGCATATTCTTCTGTCACAAATGAGTGCGATGCTCCCGAGTCAAACAACACTCTTGCAAGTACTGAGTTAACAGAAAACATACCCAGCACGACATCGGGCGCTTCTTGGGCTTCTTCAGCATTCATGTGGAACAGACGGCCGTTGCGGTTGAGTGAGTTCCCTGGGGCAAATCTTCTTCTAGGCTGAACACGGCGTTGCTGCTGAGCGGGGGCATTCACATTGGTGGTGGCTACAAGCTTCTTGGGACACTCGTTGGAGTAGTGACCCTTGACTCCACATTCAAAACAAGTAATCTGGGACTTGTCTTTGGCTACAACAGGCACGGCATTGCTTCCAGTCCTTGGGGCAGTATTGTTGTTGTTGTTAGTGGACTTTGGCGGTGCACGGTTGAAGTTGTTGGAGTTGCCGGGTTGTTGTTGTTGTTTCCTCCAGTCTTCAAGTTTCTTCCGCTACGATTGGGGTAGCTTGGACGGGACATAGGGGACTATTGTTTCTTGGGACATATCCTGCAGACGGGTTGGGGCGATACTTCTGGGTATTGTGGGATCCAGTTTGATGCATCATTCTGCGCTTGTGGTTGTCATTGGCTTGGTTTATCTTCCCTTCCATCTGGATGGCAGAGTCTACTAGCTCTTCTAGGTCTTCAAAACGGATGTTGACTAACACCGTCTGCATTTCATCATGCAATCCATTCAGGAACCTTTCCTTCTTCTTGGCTTCAGTGTTGATCTCATCAGGGGCATACCTAGCGAGGGACAGAAATTTGTCATGGTACTCAACTACCGTCATCCTCCCTTGCTTCAGTTCCCTGAATTCATCTCTCATTCTGGTGACCAAACCTTGCGGCACATGGGTGTGGCTGAACTTGATCTTGAAAGCTTCCCAAGTCATGATCTGACTATGGTTCATAGTACGGGTGCTATTCCACCAGGATCTTGCATCTCCTGCCAGATAGTGGGTGGCAAACAGTACCTTCTCGTTGGCGTCAACTCCTGCGACTTCCAGATTATTCTCCATGGTTTGCAACCAGTCATCAGCATCTAAGGGATCCTCGGATTTGTTAAAGATAGGGGGATTGGTATTCTGAAAGTTCTTAAGCTTAGATCCATGATGATCCTGATTTCCATGGCCTTGATTATTGTGGGCCATCTAAGCTATCTGTTGAAGGGTGGCTAGGTTGGCTTGGCGCTCGGCTCTACTAGCTTCATGGTCGGAAACTAGCATTTGCAGAATCTGCAACATTGGGTCATGCGATGAGCTGCTTCCTCCTTGGTTTCCACGAGTCATCTGAAGAGTGAGGTAGATAATGAGATAAGAGGGAAATTTCTAAGGTTCATGGTTTTGTTTTCAAAACCTTTAAACTTTGAGTTTGACTCAGGTTTTGCAACTAACTTCTTCTCATTCATTCATTCATTCAAGCACACAATACAAACACACACCACACACAAATGGAAAACAGATGGTTTTAAGAACCATTCTGTGAACTAGGATACAGTGGGACCGATACAACTCATTCCTATGGTAGTGATCAAGTGCATCTACTCATCATCAATGAAGTCGGAGTCATCATCATCGGTGTAGAAATCCATGGCATCATCCTCCAGGTAGTCGTTGTCATCACTGAGGTACGAGTGAAGATCTCCCTGGATGTCTTCACCTTCTTCCTCTTCCTTTGCTTCAAGCTGGACTTCCTGCTCCTGGATGGTCTTCTCGAGAGCGGCCACCTTCTTGCGAAGACGAGCGATGGTGTGATCCTTCTTCTCGCGTTGACGACGAAGTGATTGACAATCCTGGACTAGCATGGCGAGAGTCTGGTTCTTCTTGGCGGCAATGGCAAGGTTGTGGTTGGCGTAGGCTCGAGCATTGTCCAGTTCCTTCTACCAAACATACAGTAGGAAGTCAAGATTCTCCACCTGGCGCTTCATCTCCTGGTGACTTGTCATCTCCAATGGCATTCCCATAGAATCATGCCTTGCGAAGTGCGCAAAGCGAGTTCCCTGGATCAAGTTGATGTTTTGCCCACACAGACATGCAAGAGCTTCATGCATAGCCCTGGCTAATCCATCTAGCCAATTATTCTCTCGCACGGTGAATTGAATCTTCTCAGAAAGTGGTGCTTCCATCTTGCCTCTGAGATCTGCAAATATTAGCCATTGTAGATCTCCTCCTAGGTAATGCTTAAGTTGAGCCCCGAAGAATTCCGGATGCGGGCGCTCAAGATACTCAGACAGTGCATCGAGATCCCTCTCAAAGATCAGCTGGCCTCCGTTGCCCAACTGGTAGAACTTGCAATACTGAACTTCCATCTATAAGAATTTAGGATGAGTAAGTTAGTGAGGTGATCAAGTGTGCCAAATTTTATGTAGGAATATAAGTATTTTTGAGGAACATGATTTTTTTGAAAGAATCAAGGATAAGAGTGGGAATAGGTTTCCATAATTACTCACTTTTTTTTGAAACTAAGTTCTGGTTTGGACGTCCATTCTAACTAGGGTCTCCTATGGTCAGGATGGCTCTGATACCAACTTGTCAACACCCGGATTTTTAATCCCAGATGCCTGTTATGCCATACATCGCAATCTCAGGATTACCATTTTTGCGAGACATAACAGATTGGATACCATAGTGCATCATCCATTACAAACCATAATAAGGTCTTACACGAATAAGGGATCTCATGATCCAGTCTTAATACAAACAAGCAGCGGAATAATAAGCATAGCAGTGGGCTCCATCTTCAGTGTCACAAGCAATACTGACGATGGGAGATGATCCTAGTTGTCGTAGCCGTCCTACTGTCCATCTTCCTGATAGTCCTCCTCATAGTCTAGCCATGGGAATAGCCAAGGATAAAGCCATGAGTACTCTTTAAGTAGTCGCAAACTATCACTAACAAGTAAGGTAGTTCTAGTAGGAATCCTAAGCTCTAAGTTTATTTCCAAAAACCCAGATTTATATAAACTGAGTTCAGAAGTAAAGAAAACTTAGTAAAAGTTCTAAATCACTTTTAGTTGGGAACCTAGTTTTCATATTCACAGCCCTGTTGTGGTCAACTCAAAATCATAGTTCACTTCACAAGTCATTTTGAAAACATCTGACGATGGAACAGTATGGCCACTCCAATTGTCCATGACCGCGGACGCGGCTATTCGGATAGTTTGACACTCTGCAGAGGTGATACACTTTCACCACAAAATTCGATACATCCGTCAGGGATAACCCTGAATCATCATACTTAGTATGCGGATAATCAATCATAACCTTTCCTTTACACACTCTAGTATAGGCACCTCCCCTATGAGTTTGGCCTCCCAGCCATGGCCATCTTTCATCCTGGGCACTGCATAGGTGGACAATTCACTCTCACGAGGTAGCCTCAGCTCAAACCTCTTCCGGGAGGGAACCCATACTAATGCATGTAAACTTCCAGCTAAGCCTTACCCAATTCAGGTATTGTGGTTGTACGGTAAAATCGGAATGGTATCGCATCCGAACCCAACCATCAGCTTTTGTAAAAGGGCTAAGACTCATGCCTCAACATTTTCATCATCAAAATCCATTTGTGTTTCTCAACACATGTCAAAACATTTCAATACAATGACTTATCATTCCAAGGTTTTCATAAGCATTTTCACCAAGTATTCCCATCCAAAGTGATCAAGTTTTACGCTTAGCACTAGCCACTAATTTAAGAGTGTTCACTAATGAGGGATGCTAATCTCAATCTCATGCCATAGAATGACATCTAGAATAGGCCTAGTTTTATACGCTTTATGCTATCTATACCACTTTCCAAATCCTCCAAAAGCATTAACTAAAAGTAAAGAACTTTGGTAAAGTAAAGAGTAAAGCTTGCAAGTAAAACTTGGGATTGGTATAATCAAAATTATATAACCAAAGCCAACCTAATGCATTTGCTTAAGTTATCAAGGGGGCAAGTGTTAACTTGCTTAGTTCTAGCTAGCCTTGATTGGTGCAGTGATTGAAGTTCTCCTCTTCTTCTTCGGTGTAGAACTCCTCCTCCTCGCATCCTCGGTCGGTACTATCGTCTATAAATAAATACGGGGTACACAATCACCAAACAATACTTAACTAATTCTATTTGGCACACTAAGGCTCACACTTGATGATCTAGTATCATCACATGAATTAAAGAACTAGTTTTATTTAGTTTATTTCAGAAAAGTAATTTCTACTCATTGAAATTAATTAAGATTTAATATTCTCCAATTAAAATATCGGATCATGTTGACACATGTCATCACCACATATTCTAATACATGGGAATGTGATTTAAAGGGTTGGTCACATTTTATAAAGTTCAAGATTATTATTTAATAGATTTAAAGTGACTAGAAATGCCCTAATAGCATTCTTTTGGTACTAGTCCAATGTCACAGCATGCAAACCTAAATATTTTTACATATTCAGATAGATATTGTAAAATTTGATTTTTGAGATTTGGAATCAACTCAAAAGCTATTATGATTGATGTTTCAAAAATGTTTGAAGTTACAAAAGTCTCCGTCTTGTTATTTTTGCTAAAGATTATCTCTAACTCCGAATGATTTAAATCCAATGGGCCTGGATAGATAATTTCGTTTCCTTTCTAGCAAAATTTGAATCATGCAATTTGGTTAAGTGAAACTCTCTGAATTGGTTTTTGAATCTAGGGATAGAATAGGATTTTAACTAAATTGGAAAATCCATATTTGAATTTCCTGGGCTGCACGGGAAAGCTAAACGGGCCGGCCCAACTGCACAACACAGCGTAGTGCGCGGCTGACAAAGGGGGTCCACTCGCCTGCGAGACTAACGACGCGAAGCGGTATCGTTTAACCTGAGCCCTACGATTAGAAGTAAGATCGACGGCTGAGGGTCGTCATCGACGACGAACAAATCTGGCGAGGAAAATGACCTAGCGCGGTGGTGGGGGTCTCGCGGGGCTCACCTGGGCTCCGGCTAGGGTCGGCAACAGGGGCAATTGACGTGGTAGACAACAGCGAGGCGAGGCACGGTCACGGCAGGGCTTAGGGTGGTCGGAATCAACGGCGCCCTTTTCCTCCAGCAGCGGCGGGCTTCGATGAAATTCCGGTGCGGTGGTGCTCGTCTTGCTCCGGGGAGAAGTGGGGGAGGTCAGTGAGGAGCGGGGAGTGCAGTGGTGTGGAGAAATGGGGTGGAGAGGCCCTCTATTTATACACCGACTAGGCGACCGAGCGGGATGGGTTGGCGTCTCCGGCGAGGACGGTGCAGCGAGCTAAAGGCATGGGCGAGGGTGTAGGACAATGTGGTGCTCCCTGGCGGTTCTCACAGAAGTAAGGGCACGGCACGGGGCGGTCTAATTTGGTATGGCGCGTGCGGCGTTCCGCGCGGGATAGGCAGCATTCTCGACGGCACGCGGGAGCTACAGGTCACACGACGGCGAACAGGGGTGTCTGCTGGGTTGGCGTGATCATGGTGAGGCTGCGCGTGCGCGGTGAGGGCAAGGCGCGAGCTGGGCGAGCTGGTCGGGCGCGGCGCACTGGCGCGCTCTGGACATGGCGCAAAGGCGTAGAGCGCGGCGGTGCTAGGGTGGTCCACGGCCGGGTTGTGATCGTGGGCTAGACAGGGGGTGGCGGTAGGCTGCGGCGATGCTCCTGGACATCCTGGTTGGGCGTGGTGCTGTCTGGAGCGAGTTGTCCTTGGTCGACCGGCGGTGACCATTTGCAGGCGGCGCTCCACTGTGCTCCATGGCGAAGGGGGGTGCTGGTCTGCTGCTGCTCGACACCAGGGGGACAAGGGGAGTGGAGAGGGACCGAATTGGTCGAGAATTACTGCACACACATTGAAGTTAGGCCAGGGGTTTAATTAGTGCAGACAAGGTGTTTGTGTTAATGGCCGCATGAAACAAAGTTTGGAATTTTTTATTCAAAATTTTTGAGTGGTTTGATCTTAAGCTTGAGAGTCTAGGTTTGCTGGGAGAGGTCAAGGTGAATTGATTTGATAGGTTTTTGAAAAAGTGGGATCTTAGCATATGAACTACCTTGATTTTTCAATTGTCCTTTAAATTGATTTAAAAGATGTTTTTGTAAATTTGTAAAGTGGGCCTTGATACACTTTTACTTGGTCTAGCAAGGGGTGAAAAGAAATAGAAATGTTTCTGTTGGAAATCTTCTTCTAGGAACACACAAAGTGGCCTAGTGGTTGATTTTGGTCAAAATGACCATTTGCTTTATTTATTCTTATTTGATTTCTTTCTCTTTGGATTTTGTTTGTAAATGGTCTAGATAATGTGGCATTCACCTTTAAACTATTTCACATCATTTATAACAATCAAGCATGGAATATACACTCAAATCTATACTAATGCAAACACACATGCATTCATATTCATTTTCTTAATAAAAGTTTTTGTTAACCCTAAATTGGGTGATTAAAACTTCATAACCTTGATTAAAGTTTTGGGATGTTACATAATTTATCTTACTCTAACAAGTACACACATACTTTATTTTTATCTTTTATTTCCATCAGATGTTTTTGCACAGCTACAGGTGAAACCGAACACCCTAGGCCCTCTCTCTCCTTCATCGACAACAACAAAAAGACACAAGCTACTGGTCCGGTAAAAACACAAAAGGAATTCTAAAACTCCCGAAGGTCCGTTAAAGTAACTTCACTACGCATTCGCTTCCCGTGGATTCGATAACCTAGGTCTACTAGGGAAAAAGAGCTATACTACATCCGTAATCCGGCCAGTATAATCCTCCTATTTTCAGCATCCACTTCATCTTTGGAGCCGAATGATGTGTTCCGCATAAGCCACCATGAACCTCCCCCATGGTGACCCTAGCTTGATCTTCACCCAGACATTTTAGGAGAATATTATCTACGGTTCGGTGATACAACTCATCATTGACTAAGCAATATTTTGAAGCTAGTCGTCGAACGGCTCTCTATGTCTTCGGGCCCGGATCTCGTCAATAGCCGTTGATGGGATTTCTCTAGTTGGTCTTGCAACCATCTCCGGCTTTACCTGTGTCAGCCGATTCATTATGAAAATCGGCTTCAGTTGAGATGGCTATGCATAAGTCAGCAGCAAGTACATCGGTTGTTCTAAAACGTAGAGCACTCCCTAGCTTACATGATAACCTGATGCATGTTGTGCTAACTCATCGGCCAACCAATTATCATGTCTAGACACATGTGATATCTTGAAGTAAGTTAGAGTAGATACTATGTCTAGACACTTATCGATGTATAGATTGAGTGGTCCTTCATTGTACTAGAAGATCCCAACAACTTGTTGCACCACCAGCAAGGAATCGCCAAACACCTCAATACATCAAACTCCTGCAGCAACCAAGAACTCTAGGTCGGATAACAAAGTTTCATATTCAGCTTGATTATTAGTGCAATCATACCTTAGTCGGCACCAAGATTCATATACGACCCTTGAAGGTGATACACACATAATCCCGACTTCCTGACCATTGTTGCATACTAAACCATCAAAGTACAACTTCCATGGTAGCACTGACACAACCTGTAAGTTGGCATCATCTTGGATCCGATGTTCAACTATGAAATCAGCTATGGTCCGGACCTTCATAGATCAGAGAGGTTCATACGTCAGATCATATTCGATTAGTCCATAAGCCCACTTACCAATTCTCCACTTAGGATCGATCTTTAAATCATATTATTAATGACATCGGCTTGATAGGCTACTACACATTCACTAGACAGTAGATAATGACTAAGTTTGGTGTATGCATAGTATAATGACAAGCATTTTTGTTCGAGGAAACTATACAGAGTTTCAACATCTAGTAACCACCAGCTAACATATGTGATAGCAGGTTCCTTACCACTAGTTAATTGATTAAGAGCGTCACCAATGACACCTGATCCAGCTGCTATGTATAGCTGGAAAGGCTTGCCTCTTTCTGGTGCCCCAAGACTAGGGTGTGGACAAGTAGGTCTTGATCTTTTCAAATGTTTCTTGCTATTTTTACCCTAGGTGAAATTGTCATCCCTCCTGATCTGAAGAATATCGGTAAAAGCATCAATCTTCCCAGACAGGTTTACGATGAATCGTTGTATGTAGTTTATTTTACCGAGAAACTATTGTATTTCCTCTTTGTTAGTCAGAGCTTGTATATTCTGGATAGCAGTAATCTATTTCGGGTTGATCTCTATGCCCTACTGGTGTATGATGTACCCTAGGAACTTGTCGGCTGATACACTGAATGCACATTTTAGTGGATTAATCTTCAGTCCATACTTTGTCATCCTCTCAAACGCAAGTTGTAAGTTGACCAAATTATTATCGTGTGAGTCCGACTTAACTATGACATTGTCTATCTAGACTTCCAGTATGACTTTCATAGTACGTGGAATATCAGATTCATATCCCTCTGATATATAGCTCTAACATTCTTCAAACCGAAGGTCATCACTGTCCACTAAAACAATCCGACAAATCTTAGACAATGGAATGTTGTCTTTGATAAGTCATCTTTAGCCATGAATATCTGGTTGTACCGGGCATTCCCGTCCAATAAGCTGATTATTTGATGGTCAGATGCATTGTTGATCAACATATCGGCTATGGGCATGGGGTACTCTTCCTTTGGCATAGCCCGGTTGATATCTCTTAAATCAATGCATACCCGCAACTTGTCAGAACCTTTCTTCTCAACCGACACGATTTTTGAAATACGACTAGCATATCTACATATTCGAATAAAGTTGGCTTTCAATAATCATCCTATTTCTTCCTTGATCTGGTCGTACATGGAAGGATTGAACTTTCTTGGTCCCTGATTATAGGGGTGAAAGCCAGCTTTAATCAGTAATCGATGTTCCACAAATTCCCTACTTAAACCAGGCATCTCATGATACTTCTGGGCAAAGCAATCAATGTAATGTTGGATAATACCGATTAACTCTACCTTGTAATCGATTTCAAGATTTCAGTTTACATAAGTCGGGCTAGGTCTCGTTGTATCTCCAATATCTACCTCTTCTAATGGATCAACCGACTTGAAGCCTTGTCTCAACTTTTCCATGTCCCTCCAGCTCTTCTATAGACTCGTACATATCTTCCTTGTTGGCCCGATACTCCACCAGCCTCTTCTAGAGCCACTCGTCATTTGAGTTCATTGGATGGACAACTTGGATGGCTAATCATGATTAATAGGACCTAGTGATACATGGATGAAGTCATTCCTGGTAGTACTCATAAAGTCGTACCTAGAAAAGTCTCTTCCAGAAAGACACACAACATCAGGGTGCAACAAGTCTATGAGCATATCTTCCATAGCAATGCAGGCCAACTCATCAACATGGACAACCTCCACCTCATCACCTATCCACTGCATTAGAGATTAATGCAAGGTTGATGGCACACATACTAATTCGCATGGAGTCAATCCCGAACAAGTAAGATGTTGTAATGGCCTTGTATGTCTTCTACGAAGAAGGTTGTGGCTAGGGTCTTGTTTCTGATAGTCAACTCCATTGTGGTCATCTGTTTAGCCAAAATGCCTCTCCTCCTTTGACCCCGCTCAACACCATGTTGGTCTTCATTAGTGGATCTTATCTAGACCCAGTTTCTTGAACATCGAGTATGGTATTACATTTACTATAGCTCCGCTATCCACCAAATTCGGCCAATCGGCTTTCCATCTATGTGGCCCTTCAGGAACAAAGGCTTCAAATGTTTGATAGTATCCTCTGGGTTTTTGAATACTACGTTCTTCAAGCCAAGGTCTAGCTGAGATATTTCTTTTTCTTTGGCAGATCTAAACTCATCCGACAGATAGTAGACCATGTTAATACTGGCACTTCTAATAGGAGAAGGGTTGTAGTTGACCATCTCTTTATCATCTTCATTAACTTGCATTGTTGCGGTATTTGCTTCCTTCTCCTGTAATTTGGCTGCTTCCACCTCATCATCCCACGATGCATGGGTGATAGCCAATATTGGCACTACAAGCTCATTGTCTCCAATGGGAGCAAGGACAGCTGGTGCAGGCTCAGTGACATCCACAATCGGTGACACGCATTAGCAGGTGTGACCATATCAGTCGGTTTAGGTACCCACACCTGGGATTTAAACCTGGGGTTAATTTGCTCGAAAAGGGTATCACGAGCATGTTATGCCTCTTTCTTGCTTCATTCTTTGTTCCAAAGACGTTGCATCTTTCTCTTCTTAGTCTTAGTCAAACCCCGAGCACACCACGTAGGTTGAACATACCTCGGGTTAACCGGTTTCACAGTTGCCTTCGGATTTTCTAGATCATCCGGTGTATCCTTACTAGACCCTGCCTCATGATCGTTAGCACATGGTTTGATTGTGTAGATAGGATTTCCAGAATTTCCCTTGTTGCTGAACAAGGCGTCACCTCATGTACTCAGCATCTGAGTTTCGATTACCAAAGAACCGACACTAATATTCATCCTGGAATTATTGATGTTGAGCGACACACTTCTCTGTGCATGCTAGGTCAGCATAGTGAGACTGGGGCGCTGAGCTGGAGGTCTGTATGGCTCGCTTCTGGTTGACCTACCAGATGATCCTCCTCCAGAACTCTTGGACAATGGTCTTCTAAATTTTTCTTCAGAGGAACTGCCAGTTGACCAGCCGCCTGAGTTGTTCCCTTGACTCAGGGGTGGGCTATCTCCTGAGGATACTGGCACTAGTGCAGCTGCAACCTCTTGCTATGGTCTTTATTGACACTTAAGTTGGGCCTCTGGTGAGGTGGTCGCTCGTCAAAGTAGCCACCACTAGCTGACCATATTTGGGTGTTGCTAGCTATTCTTCCTTAACAGAGCTTGCGTTGTCGGTAGTTCGCCTTCTGGATGTACTTATCCTTCATCATATTGAAAGTTGGCTTGAAGTCCTTCTTCGTATTCCCAATCAATTTTCACTTCCACTTGCCAACTTTCGGCTTTAGGGGCTTCAGGAACCTGGCTGAGGATTATGGTTGCTCCTTATCTTGCCCCCCAGCACAAGGTCACTGAATGTGATCTTCGGAGTCTCCTTGCCATTAGGTTGCCAACTGATCACAACCTCCCGCACATGGGCACCCTCTTTGTTTTCATTGTTCCTAGGCTCACCAACAACAATATTAGCCTCCTTTGTTGATTCGGCTATCTCAGGACGAACGAGGGCCTTCTTCCCATCTAACACGTTAATGGTGAATGACTGTTGGTCAATCGCCATGTTGGCAAAGTTTAATCGTTCGTAGTTGATGGCCAATTGTATCTGTCATTGGAAAACATTGCATTTGTTGGTGCTTTGAGAATAGACGTTATGATACTTATAGTACATGCAGCGTCTCATCTCGTCGGTAGGCGGCATAACATGATTGATCTGAATAACTTTATTTTTCAATAAAGCATCAAATATTTTGTCGCATTTTCCCACGTCGAAATTGCATTTGTATTCATTTTACTGATCCCTCTTGATCATCTTTAGGTCCTTGCACACATGCGGTTTAGACTTAGATGACCATATAAACTCGCCTATATAAAGTTCTGACTCTTCGGATCTGTCGTTATCTTTCGGATTACTCACGCAGTTAATTCGGCTTCTACCCGAATGATGAGCATCCTTCATCTCATTTGCTTGGCTTTCATAAACCAGAGCTTTTTGTAATACCTGATTGATCGTGATGTACTCAAAACCCTCTAATCTTTCCTTTAAGTGGGGTCTTAGGCCATTGAGTACCAGATCAGCCTTGTCTCTGTCGGTTGTTACCAACTTGTAGTAATGATTTTTTGTATCTCTGAATCTTTTGACATAGTTAGACACTGACTCATCGCTATTGCTAGCCTCTCCCATAGAAGTGTTCATGGATTTTCATTTCTAGCTGTACGAAGTGAGGACAGTACCGAACCCAATGATGAAAACTAGGAAAAGGTAGTGTCGGTTAATGGTAATGGAAACAAATGGATCTTAAGGGCATTCTATTGCTAGCCACTCCCATCTGGGCCAGATATTGGCTAATGTGTTCCCAGGTAGTTCTACCATTTGTTCCACTAAACTTGATAAACTCGAGCACCCTAAATAGTATGGGGTACGGTACATTGTCAAAGTAGTCTATGTAAGGATTTTGGTAAAGGACATAAGTAATATTTGGTTCATTGCTGAATATCTCGTACAACACTTTTAGTATTTCTGTCCTAAACTTTTAAAATCCTGGATCAAAATCTGATGGAGACTTCTGTGGTGGAGCCAAGGCAGAAGGTCTCGACTTGACAGGGGGTTGTAGACCGGGATAGTACTCGGCATTGGTGGATAAGTTGGTGCATTAGGTCTAGCCGAGTAGGGTATAGTTGCCATTGGATCTAGAGATAAGACCAATGGCTAACTAGGGTTTAGGTTTGGACTCTCCAGGTAAATCGGTGGCACAGAGTTTTTTGTGGCATCGACACACTCGAAGACAGCTTTAAGAATCTGCTGATTTGACTCGCTAATTGACATAGGTATGATTACTCAGGTACCTATGATTTTCTACCCAAGCCTGAAGAAAGGCTTACGACCCATAAAGGGTCAAGATGATGGCCCAAAAGGAGCAACCGACAAAGGCTGTAGTTGCATTAGGAAAGAGGAAAAAGGACCGACATCGTGTTGGTATTGTAATCACGTATATGTAACTTGTACGCATACAACTTTGAGACCCGGACTATTATATATAGGATGGGAGAAGCCTGATAAAAGGACCCCGAACAATCCCCAAGTGATTTGTAATAATGCGATTCACCAAATATTCATGCGACTTTGACTCCATTGTTCTCCTGACATCCGACGAAATCCCCAGCATTCTCTTTTCCGCAAAACCCTAGGTCCTTCTTCATGGACATGTCAGAGGTTACGCATCATCAATTGGCGCCGTCTGTGGGAAACTTAAACGCTGGAACCATGGATTCGACAGAACTCTCTTTTCCAAGCAGCAACCCAACAAAAGCGGTTCCACGCCCGCCCACCCTTGTGGTAGTACCCACCGAATTCAACGGAGAATCCAATCTAATCATCGGAAGCTTCCACTTCCAAGTACAAGACCCCCAAAAATCACACCCTTCGGCACTGATTACATCAGAACCGTCGGTGGAAAACACTGCGCTTACGGTGATACCAGCATGATCTGTCGGATCCTCCACGGAGGTCACGGCAGAAATCGAAGCACCAGAAGAAAACAAGCAAGATGAGGCAGATTTGGGGGATCTTGATGGTCTTTACGACAATCTCTCCTTCGAATCAGAGCCCCCACTAACTCCACAACATGGAACAAGCCCAGCAAATTCTGAACCCGAGGAAAGCAGTGAAAGCATCGACTTTGGGATAAGGATGGAAGAAATCTACCCAGAATAGAAAACAATGGATTTCACTGACCCACCCGATAGCGTCTCCCTCGGTTCAGATGGCAATGACACAAGCCCATACATGACGTGCCACCAAGTGTGCATGGTCAACGGGAATACCTCGACACCGCACGATTCTAACGGTAACCCTATCCTTGATCCCAATGATATTTTATCGGATGACAATGCAGGAAACCACAACAATGAAGGGGACCACGGAAATAGGGAGAAACAACGAACAACCGCATAGTCCCAGGAGGAAGAGCAGATACAAACGGGGAAGAAAAGCGAACTCTTTGGCTACCATCAGCAGCATGGCAAAAGGCCAGGGAAGCAATTTCGGGTGCATTTCCAATGACAGTCGGCGCCTCACACTGAGATTTATTAGCATATCAATACTTGCTTCACCACAAGAAGAGAGACCTATTAAGGATGCAGAGGCAACTTGACGAAAGAAAGAGGTTAGCTGATGAATCCAGCCTACGACAGGCACAACTAGGCTCTACCCGAAGGTCTGGAAGCGTAACAGGAGGAGCACCGCCAGGAAGGGAAACATCTCGATTACAGAACATCCCCGAAACAGAAAGGAACGCATTGATCTGAGACCTTGATCTATCGTTTATGTCAGTAGATCAAGGAGGAAACATCAAAGCAAAATATAACTCAAGCAGCTATTGTGGCCGCACAAACATATCTTATCACAACTCAACCAGCACCTGACGATCCTCGTGCGGCTCTTTACTGTTCCGCCCTGATGAACCTCGGCATGGTAGGAGCAACTCTCGCACAAGCAGAACAAGGAATTACGCAACAACCCGACAGATCCTCGTGCCACCACAGCAGCCCTCGGCAAGCGGGGCACACCCGACGATTGCGATCCCCACATCAGGAACTTCTTTCAGGACTGCAGCCGCGAAGTAACACAAGCGACGAAAATCGAAACCGAAGATACCACGACGGTGACAACGAAGACGACAATGAACTCTACGGAGCTAGCTGCTTCATTCAATGGATTTAGAAAACTTCAGTACCCAAAGATTTTAAACTTCCGCATGACCACCAAAAATATGATGGACTTCAAGAATCCGAAGCATGCTTGGCAGATTATTTGGCCTCTGTCAAATTACAGGGTGGGTCGACAGCTACCGCAATGCAAAGTTTACAATTGCACCTTACTGACGCTGCAAGATCATGGCTCAAACAACTACCCGAAGATTCTATTAGTAGCTGGAACAATCTCGAAGATAAGTTCATCCGACATTTTCAGTCCACATTCAAACAACCCGTGTCTTTAGCACAATTCATCCAGCGATGGAACATCATCAAAAGTACAGCCAAATCCATATCCGACGAACATCAAAGCAAAATATAACTCAAGCAGCTATTGTGGCCGCACAAACATATCTTATCACAACTCAACCAGCACCTGACGATCCTCGTGCGGCTCTTTACTGTTCCGCCCTGATGAACCTCGGCATGGTAGGAGCAACTCTCGCACAAGCAGAACAAGGAATTACGCAACAACCCGACAGATCCCCGTGCCACCACAGCAGCCCTCGGCAAGCGGGGCACACCCGACGATTGCGATCCCCACATCAGGAACTTCTTTCAGGACTGCAGCCGCGAAGTAACACAAGCGACGAAAATCGAAACCGAAGATACCACGACGGTGACAACGAAGATGACAATGAACTCTACGGAGCTAGCTGCTTCATTCAATGGATTTAGAAAACTTCAGTACCCAAAGATTTTAAACTTCCGCATGACCACCAAAAATATGATGGACTTCAAGAATCCGAAGCATGCTTGGCAGATTATTTGGCCTCTGTCAAATTACAGGGTGGGTCGACAGCTACCGCAATGCAAAGTTTACAATTGCACCTTACTGACACTGCAAGATCATGGCTCAAACAACTACCCGAAGATTCTATTAGTAGCTGGAACAATCTCGAAGATAAGTTCATCCGACATTTTCAGTCCACATTCAAACAACCCGTGTCTTCAGCACAATTCATCCAGCGATGGAACATCATCAAAAGTACAGCCAAATCCATATCCGACAAAAGAGCCATTGATGCCTTCAACGACGGCCTCCATCAACGAAAATTCATAGAAGAACTGGGTCGAGTTAAACCTAAGAAAATTTCACAGTTAATAGACATAGCAAATTGCTGGGCTGATGGAGAAGACGTGCACAAACAAAGACGATCACCCGAAGAAGACAGAGATAAGCGCGGCAATGATAAGAGGTGATGAAACAATGACGGAAACACGGGACCAAGTTATGTCACAGCCAGTTTTTCGGGTGAAGGCAACAACAGGAATAACAACTACAATAGAGGGTACCACCACAACTGGGATGAAGGAGGAGGAAGCCTGTCAACGCAACAATATCAGCCAAAATCTCGGGACCCACCCATGTCCGCAATGCAAATATTGGAAGGGCCATGTCGACTCAGCGGGAAGAAGACAATCCAACCACCTCATGAAAGACTACCAAACGTTCTTAGAAATGCAAGAGCTATGCAATGCAAAAGCAAATGAACCAGCAAGACAAGGATACGCATCCACGCCTAGCATGTTAGCCATCGGTGCACCACCTCTGCTAGCAGGAGAACCGCAAAACACAACTGATCAAAACACCAAATACCCCAGGTCTAAGGGGGCAATGTCAATGATTCAAAAAGGGCGTTGACATGGGCATAACCCTTCGGGTACCTATTATTGGTATATATGGTGCGGCCCAACGGAAGCTGCACACAACGGTTTGGCTGATACGAAGTATACAAGGACACAGACTCCTGGCGATATAAGACAAGGAAAGTACAAAACTAGATTAGATGCAAACTCTAGCTTGTAACCTACTCGTATTGGTACTCGAGACCTAGCCTCCCCATATATAAAGGCTAGGAGGGGCTAACAAGGAGGGCACTCTCACGATACAATAGACGTTACATCCAACTATAGATCTAGACAATAGACACTGAAATCTAGAAGACAACTTGTATTAGTGCAATTACTCAATATTCAGGGGACTTTGATTCCATTGTTTCCCTGACATTAGATGAAATCCCCTGCGTTCTCTTTTCCGAGAAAACCCAAGTCCATCACCATGGGCATTGCCAAGGTTACCCCTCGTCAATTGGCGCCATCTGTGGGAAACCTGAATGCTGGAAACATGGATTCGATGGAACGCTCTCGATAGAGCATCAACTCGATGAAAGAAGATCCACACTCGCCCACCCATAAAGCTATGCCGACAGAAGTACCAGAACCTTCCGTCGGATCCTCAATGGAAATCGAAGCACAGATCGAAGCAGGCGACGAAAGCGAGCAAATCGAGATGAATATGGGGGATCTTGACGGTCTTTATGACAATCTCTCCTTCAGATCAGACCCACAGTTAACCCCACCACGCGAAGCAAGACCCACAAATTCAGAACCCGAAGAAAGTAGGGAAAGCATCGATTTCAGAATTTGGATGGCGGAAATCTATCCAGAACAAAAACTGATGGACTTCATTGGCTCATTCGATAGTGTCTCTATCGGTGGAAACGATGACGTTACCAGTCCATATGCCACTCAACATCAAGTATGCGTGATCATCAGAGACGCCGCGACCCAGCAAGACTCCAACAGTAACCCAATTTTTAATCCCGATGATATACTTTCAAACCATAATGCAGGAAGTCATGACAATGAAGGAAGCCAAGGAAACGGGGGAGACCCAACAGCTAACCGTGCAAATTGGGAGGAAGAGCAACTGTGTGGAGGCGAGAGGCAAACTCTCAGCTTACCAGCCAGTGCGTGGGAGAAAGCGAGAGCAGCAATTTCAAGTGCAGTTCCAATGACAAAGGATGCTACCCACGAAGACCTATTAGCATACCAATACCGACTTCATCGCAAAAAGAGAGATTTACTCAGCATACAGAGGCAACTCGAAGAAAGGAAAAGGGTTGCCGACGAATCTAGCATAAGGTGAGCGTAGTTAAGCTCCACCCGAGGATCAAGGAGCATAACAGGAGGAGCATCGCCTAGGAGAGGGACGTCCAGGTTGCGGGGTATCACCGAAGAAGATAGGAGCGGACTAATCCAAGATCTTGATCTATCATTCATGTCCATAGACCAAGATGGAAATATCAAGGCAAAAACAACTCAGGCAGCCATTTTAGCCGCGTAAACATATCTAATTACAACGCAGCTCGCACCCGATGATCCTCGCGTGGCCCTTCACCACTCTGCCCTGATAAATCTCTGCATGGTAGGAGAGTCTCTCGCGCAAGCAGATAAAGGAACCATGCGACAACCCAACACATCCCCACGTTATCGCAGTAGCCCTCGGCACGGAGGTCATACCTGACGATCACGATCACCACATCGGGTCCACCTTTCAGAATCAGAACCGCGAAACGATGCAAGAAACGACATCACCCAGCGACGGATCGACCGATCCAGAGAAGAACATAGCACCCGAAGATACCATGACGGTGAAAGCGAGGAAGAACAAGAATTATGCGGACCCAGTTGCTTTACCTGACGGGTTCGCAAAACTCCGGTACCAAAAAGATTTTAAGTTACCCCAAGATCGCCAAAAGTATGATGGTCTTCAAGGACCTGAAGCTTGGCTGACAGATTACTTGGCAACCGTCAGACTATAAGACGGATCCAAAGCTATAGCAATGCAAACCTTGCAGCTGCACCTAACTCGTCCAACACGCTCCTGGCTAAAACAACTACATGAAGAGTCTATCAGCAGCTGGAATGACCTAGAAGACAAGTTCATCCAGCACTTCCAATCAACGTTTAAGCGACTAGAATCCTTGGAGCAGCTACGAGCGTGCAAACAAAAATCCGGGGAATCCATAAGAACATTCATCTAATGATGGAATATCATTAAAAACTCAGCTGAGTCCATATCCGACGAAAGAGTCATCGACGCCTTCAACGACGGCCTCCGTCGACGAGAATTCATAGAAGAACTGGGACGGGTCAATCCTAAAACAATTTCCCAGCTAATGAAAATAGCAAATCGTTGGGCTGATGGGGAGGATGCGCTGCATAATAAACGCGCGCAATCACCCGAAGAAGACAGGGATAGGCGTGGCAATGATAGAAGAAGAAGGAATAATGATGGAAACATGGGAACCAAGGAAGCTAAAGGCTAACGCGTTTTCACACGGAAAGTTCAAAAAAACTAGCTACCTGTATGAGTTTTCGACTCTACAACGGACTACATCTTCGACTCCGTCCGCCGGACGACTTTTTCTACCTTGACTACATGACTCCGCTCCGTCGACCCAGGGGCTCCTTCGGTAGTGGTGACCCGCTAAAATCTTCGGCCACAGTGACCCGCTGTTGATATACGCTACATCAACCCACTACTATCATTGACTCCGGCTCCTCTGGCCACATCAACTTCGTCGACTACCAACAAAGCTAAGTTCTCTACTTCAAGTTAATTTTCTTTCTTATTTTAATCACACTCGAAACACTCGAGGGTTGCGCCCTCTTCGAGTAACCTAAGTTCATCGACTTCATGCACTCAAGCACCTCATACGCGATTTCCTGAATAGCTGATTCTGCCTGATCGTCGAATCCTTGAACACCGACCCAATTGTAGCCCAACTGACAGGTCGGCAAGGTACTAAGACTAAGGGCATCAGGATAACAAAAAGGTCTCGTGTTACAGTGCAAAAGTGTCGAGTCCAGTGGCACCAAAAAATGTTATGACAAATTGAAAGGCGATATTCTTTACAAGATGCAAGTACTTCATAATTCTCTATGTTTTTTGCAAGGATGGTGACTACATCGAGCTATTTTGTTGGGTCCTCCCACGGAATTGACTAAACACCGCTCGCGTCAACTGGTGGCGCACTCGAGAAAAATCAAGACCCGAGCCGAGAAAATCCTCGGGTGAAGATCATATATGCTCACCCGATATCAATACAGCTAAGTTCTCTTAACCGAGTCTACTTTTCATTACTCCATTACACCCGATCCTCGGGGGCTCGGTCGAATAAATTATTACATGATCATACTCTGATACTCGGGGGCTTCGCTACTCAGTACAAATTAAAAATTCTTTGGCTCCACCATGAAATACATCAAAAACACGCTTTGACCCGAGTAGCTGATCCAGCCCAATGGGCATTAGGCTAACGAAAAGGTCTCGCGAGGGGAGCAAACGCCATAGCCATCGGCAAAAATATATAAAGTTCCAAATTCACACTTCCGAAAGAAATTACAACAAGCTATATTTTCGGCTGACTTTACATAACCTACATGTCTTTTTCCAAGGTCCCTATTTTATCTACACGGAGAAATTCTCGGATGAAGAAGATCTCTGAGCCTATGCTCTGGTGCAAACACCCAAACATAGCCTCGGGGGCTACTCCCATCGGGAGCGCTGGCCACGCACCCGATAGAAAAAATAGAAATCCTCCAAACAGGAGTTGATGGAAGAATATCTATAGTGAAGAAGCATAACTTTTAGTCTACCTGAGTATAGCCTCAAAGGTTACTCCCATCGGGAGCGCCCGATGAAAATGCTGACATCACTTCAAGAACAAGATAACGTCATCCATTGCATCAGCCAAAAAAGATATCGACAAGTTCACGCATCCGAGGAAATCTTCTAGTTCACCTTCCGTGCATAATAAAAAGGACTTTGAGCCTATGCTTGTACGCAAGCATCTGAACATAGCCTCAGGGGCTACTGACATGGGCATAACCCTTCGGGTGCCTATTATTGGTATATATGGTGCAGCCCAACGGAAGCATCACCCGATGATTTCCCAAGATCCATGAAGCCCACGATGGTTTGGCTGATACGAAGTATACAAGGACATAGACTCTTGGCGATATAAGACAAGGAAAGTACAAGACTAGATTACATACAAACTCTAGCTTGTAACCTACTTGTATTGGTACTCGAGACCTAGCCTCCCCATATATAAAGGCTAGGAGGGGCCAACAAGGAGGGCACTCTCACGATACAATAGACGTTACATCCAACTATAGATCTAGACAATAGACACCAAAATCTAGAAGACAACTTGTATTAGTGCAATTACTCAATATTCAGGCGACTTTGATTCCATTGTTTCCCTGACATCCGATGAAATCCCCAACATTCTCTTTTCCACGAAACCCCAAGTCCATCACCATGGGCATTGCCGAGGTTACCTGTCGTCAGGCGTCCATCCAATAGAATTCAGAAGCTAATCACAAGACAAGTCAACATGGCATAGGTGGATCCACCAGCCACATCCGAGTATCTCCATTGGTCAGAACAGGAAATCACATTCAGCAGAGCTGATCACCCAGATCAAGTACCAAGACCGGGTCATTCAGCCTTGATAGTTGAAGCACAAATTGGCGGGTTCGACATGAGCAAGGTCTTCATGGATGCAGGAAGCAGCATAAACTTGATCTATGCCAAAACACTAAGGGCAATGAACTACCCCTTGGCGAATGTGTCACCAACAGAAACATCCTTCCATGGCATAGTACGAGGTAAAGCTAAAATTCCTTTAGGTAAAATTTTCCTTGATGTTGTTTTTGGATCGAAAGAGAATTTCAGGTGGGAAAATCGAGTTCAAAGTCATGGACTAGCCATCGCAGTATCACGCGATCCTGGGACGCCCGGCTTTCGCATGATTTATGGCAGTCCTGCACTATGAATACTTAGTCATGAAGATGCCAGCACCAAAGGGAATCATAACAGTAAAAGAAAGTTTCACACGTTCCGACAATTGCGACAGGGAGTTCAACAAAATATCTGAATGTTTCGGGATGGCAACAAAGTTTGAGAAGCTCAAAAATACAACAACCACAGAACCTCTGGCAGTAGCACATGTCAATCCCGACCAGGCCTTCGACAATGCAAAAGACACAAAATAAGTACATATACATCCTACCGTCTCGAAGAAGACAACATTTGTGGCTTCCAACCTTGGTCCCGCATAGGAAAGCGCGTCCATCGAGTTCCTCCGTGAGCAGCGAGAAATCTTTGCATGGCTACCTTCTGACATGCCGGGAATTCCCAGGGAACTCCTTGAGCACGCATTAAATTTAGATCCAAAAGCGAAACCGGTAAAGCAATCGCTTCGTCGCTTCGCAGAACCAAAGCACAAAGCTATTGGGAAATAAATACATCGCCTCACTGACGCTAACTTCATAAAGGAACTAAAGAATGAAGAATGGGTCGCAAACCCAGTATGCGTCCCGAAGAAAAAACCAAGGAGCTAAGGATGTGCATTTACTTCACCACATTAAACAAACACTATCCAAAGGATCACTCCCCATTGCCGCGAATCGATCAAATAATCAATGCAACTGCGGGATGCGGACGTCTTTCCTTTTTGGACGCATATTCAGGATACCACCAGATTCGGATGAAGGAGGAAGATCAGGAGAAAACAACATCCATTACACCTTATGGTGTATTCTATTACACAACAATGCCCTTTGGCCTCAAGAACACCGAAGCAACATATCAACAGATGATGCAAAATTGTCTGGGAAGCCAAATTGGCACAAACATACAAGTATATATCGATGATGTCATAGTTACAACAAAGCAAGGATCATCACTCATATCAAGGATCACGAAGAAACATTCAAAAATCTCGATAAGTTTTTCATCAAATTAAACCTGACAAAGTGTTCCTTTGGAGTCCTAGCAAGGTAACTCCTCGGATATCTGGTATCAGCAAGAGGAATCGAAGCCAATCCCGAGAAAATATAGGCAATTCTGATAATGAAAAAACCAACAAATCTACGAGGTGTACAACAGTTGGCTGGGAGAGTGGCAACACTCAGCCGCTTCATTGCTATACTAGGAGAAAAAGCATTACCATTTTACACTCTAATGAGGAAGTCAGATAAGTTCGAATGGACCGGCGAAGCTCAAAGCGCTTTTGAAAACCTCAAAAATACACTTTCAATGCCTCCCTCGTTGTGTCTCCACGAGAGAAAGAGCCTCTACTTCTTTACATTGCCACTACAAATCAGGTGGTCAGCACGGTTCTGGTCATAGAGCAACTCGAAGAAGGAAAAACCCATGGTGTTCAGAGGCTAGTTTATTTTTTGAGCGAGCTCCTCTCGCCATCCAAACAAAGGTACCTGCATTATCAAAAAATAGCATATGGATTATTTATGATGGCACATAAGCTACGCCATTATTTTTGGAACATTCGATCATAGTGGTCAATGAAGCACCTCTGTCCAACATCCTCAATAATCCAGAAGCAACTGGGCGTGTCTCTCTATGGGGTATCAAATTATCTCCTCGGGACACCACATATGAGAAGAGCAAAGCAATTAAGTCACAAATTTTGCCTCATTTCATCACGGAATGGACTGAGTTGCAATGTGCGGGTCCACCTGATCTCTCTAGTGCCTAGACAATGTACTTCGATGGATCAAAAAGAATGGAAGGGGCAGGAGAAGGAGTCATATTAATATAACCACAAGGCGACAAGATGTGATATATACTTCAGATGAGCTTCACGAATGCATCCAATAATGAAGCTGAATACGATGCCTTTGTTGCACGGCATGCAGATGGCCAAAGCCTGCGGTGCAACTCGCCTAAAAAATTTCGGTGATTCCAATCTTGTAGCACAGCAAGCAATGAATAAATGCGGTGCTATCAGCGACAACATGATTGCTTCTCGAGATCTATACAGCATCATGGAAGCTCAATTTGATGGATGCAAAGTGTCGCACATAGGAAGAGGAAGTAATGAAGAAGCTGACAATTTGGCAAACATCGGGTCCCTGTGTTTACCAGTGCCACCCGGGTTTTTTTTGGGAAGAAATATCTAAGTGTTCTATCAAAGCAAAAAGAGTTTCCGAGGTCATAGCACCCAAAATAGGGAAAAAGAATAAGCCACGAAAAGACTCGGGGGCTCCATCAGCCAGTACAAGCACAGAAGAGGCCATTGAAGAAGAACCAGAAATTGATGAGGCCATGATAATAGAGCCTACATGGATGCAGCCATACATAGCCTATATGACCTGGGGAGAACTACCCGAAGATGTGTGAGAATCCCAACGAATCACTCGGAGATCAAAAGCCTTCAGGATAATTAAATGGGGTTATAAAAAATAAGTATCTCGGGTGTGTTACAGCGATGCGTCACACCCGAAGAAGGGAAAGCTATACTCAAGAAAATACATGAAGGAATTTGTGGCCATCATGCTACTAGCCGAGCAATTGTGGATAAAGCATTCATGGCAAGATTTTATTGGTTCAAGCAATTCAAGATGCAAAAGACATAGTTAGAACATGTGAAGCATGTCAACAATTCGCAATAAAACCTGGAGCACCTATCGCTGAATTAAACCCTATACCTCTTGCTTGTCCATTTGCTCACTAGGGACTTGATATGGTAGGAAAACTCCATATGTCATCCCCAGGAGGACACGTATTTCTGCTAGTAGCAGTCGACAAATTTACTAAATGGATAGAAGCAATGCCAGACACCACTCAAGATGGAGTTTTGGCTGTAAATTTTATACAGTCCATAGTATTTTGGTTCAGCATGCCAAAAAGCATCATTACAGACAATGGGACTAATTTTACTTCCAATGAGTTTAAGGAATACTATGAAGAGATGGGAATCAAGGTCAGCTATGCCTCAGTAGCTCATCCGCAAACCAATGGACAAGTAGAAAAAGGCAATGACTTAGTAACTATTGGACTCAAGAAAAGGTTGCTCGCACCACTCGATAGAGAGAAACGAGCGTGGGTTGATGAGTTACCATCTGTTTTGTGGAGTTTGCGAACCACCCCTAATACGGCAACACAAGAAACACCTTTATTTTTGGTCCACGATGCTGAAGCCGTCCTTCCAGTCGAAGTTTCACATGAATCTCCCAGAGTAACTGCATATGATGAAGAGAAATCAAGAGAAGCACTCGAGGATGATGTTGATGCACTTGATGAAGCTCGAGATGAAGCCCTACAAAGAGCTACTATATATCAGGAAAACTTGCACAATTATCACAGTCGATGATTACGTCCAAGGTCCTTCGCAGTAGGGGACCTAGTACCGGGCCTCAAGCAAGATGGCCATCAAAATCTGGAATCACCTTGGGAAGGACCCTACATTGTTACAGAAGTTATTCCTGGAGGAGCATATCGTCTACAAGACAAGAAGATAGGAGTTAAATATTCCAATCCATGGAACATCGCACAACTACGGTGTTTTTACGCTTAAGATTTTATGTTTACTTACAATTCAATAAGGCCTATGGCCTGACTTTTAAAGCCAGAAATATCTAGGCTAATGGCTAGGCGACAATCCACCAAAATAGTATATCATAGGTTACGCCATATATAAGCTAAGTTTTTCATACCTCTAGTTCTTGTTCATATCAACTCAGGGGATTTTTTATTTTCTGATCATATTAACAAGCAATTATGAGCCTATGTCTAGATACAGGCATCTGAACATAGCCTCGGGGGCTACTCCCATCAGGAGCGCTGACACGCACCCGATAGAAAAATTATGCGTGTCAAGCAAAGACAAATCATCGCAAATCTATGAGTTTTACATTAATGTATCCTCAGAAGGTTACTCCCATTGGGATCTCTCACAAAGTATCAAAATATCTGCTAAAATTCAGAAATATTGGCATCCCAACAAGGCAGCCGACATCAATCAATATATAAGAAAATCTCGGATCGCACTCAAACGTGACAAACCTCCGAATGTCGTTTTAAAAACATGAAGGTAAGACCCCGAGATTCGTCCTGTGTGGCCTGGTAATCGCACAAGAATGCACTCTGCCAGTAATATATCTATATCTACAATATGACAAAAAATCCCGACGGACGCGTTGGGTACCAGATAAAACAAAACTAGGATTCAGTATTTGGTGAGACCTCAGTGGCCCAAACTGAATTACGCCAGTAACAAATTCCAAGTTCAGTCCTGGGGACTTGAATTTGATGTAGGACAACCTTGCTTTTGCCCAGGAGAAATTAACTGATTCCGATCCGTCGGATGCATCAGGCTCATTATACCAAAAAACACATCTTTGAGACTCGACCCGAATCTACAGTTTAGGTAGATCCTCGGGGGCTACTGACATAGGAATGATTACTCGGGTACCTATGATTTGCTACCTAGGCCCGAAGAAAGGCTTACAGCTCATAAAGAGTCAAGATGATGGCCCAAAAGGAGCAACCAACAAAGGCTATAGTAGTATTAGGAAAGAGGAAAAAGGACCAACATCATGTTGGTATTGTAATCGCGTATATGTAACCTGTCCGCATACAGCTTTGAGACCCGGCCTATTATATATAGGACGGGAGAAGCCTGAGAAAAGGCCCCTGAACAATCCCCAAGCGATTTGTAATAGTGCGATTCACCAAATATTCAAGCGACTTTGACTCCATTGTTCTCCTGACATCCGATGAAAACCCCAACATTCTCTTTTCTGTGAAACCCTAAGTCCTTCTTCATGGACATTCCGAGGTTACACCTCATCACTAATGCATAGATCTATGGCGACTAACTGATCATCTGATAAATATTTAAGACTTACAATTGAGTCATCGATGAGAGGCATGAATCGGTTAGGGATGGTTGATACGATGCTGCCCGAGCGATCCTTCTTGAAGGTCCCTAGGAAAGCTTCCCGATCTTCCTCTTCCTTCTTCTCTTAGAGTTGCTGGATTTTTTCCAGGAGTTCCTTTTCTTTCTTTTCTGAAGCTCTTCGATCTTCTCAATGCGCTGAGCTCTCATGGCTTTGAAGGTTTTGCATTGATCACCCGACAATTCATCGTAGGTGGTCTGTATGATGTTAGCCATATAGATCTTGCTTGGCCCTAGGATAGTAGGACCGGTCATTGCTGCCCAATCTATGTTTGATCCCTGGCGGAGTCTCCAAAAAGTGTGTTGTGCTTTAAACGGGGACTCACACTCACATAATGGATCTTCCTAGTAAGGGGACTAGAGTCGCCAATACGAGTTTGACCAGATAACATATGGTCTTACTCGAGTGCATGTAAGAGCAAGGGCGATGCACCTCAATGCATTCCCATGAGGCTGACCTTACATTGCAATACGCAAGACAATAAGCTGACCCACTTTGAACCAGAAGCCCCGGTTTCTCAGAAGAGACCCCATATGACATTCCATTGACTATTGGCTAAGTTAGTCAGCCTGACCGCCCAAACTCGATTGTCAATCCTTCACAGCATAAATTCATTGAAGAAATGGAAGCAAGGACAAGGGTTGGGGATTCGAAAGTAATGTGGGAAGTAGTGCGGAAGTAGAGAAAAAGTAGATTGTATTGATTTATCGATTGTGTGCTTAAAGTCAATCGGCCGCCACCCCTCACAATATATATGGGGCGGTTATTCTTTCCGTGCAAGTCTAGGATACTATTACATGAGTACATTATAGACTCCTTAGTAGGACTGTAACTCTAAACTAGACAACTAACGCCAGCTTCGTACTGGATCCAGTCTCCAAGTGTCTGGTCAAACTCCTCACAGGGTCTCTTTCCTTCTGTGTTGGCGTAGTCATCTTGGTATTCAAGGTTACTTGCTTGCTAAGTCATAGTATTGGGCAAGAATACACCGGCTTCCATAATCTTCTTTATTTCCTGCAGGCCTCCAGTGATGTTATCCATTTTGGGTCGTCTTTCAATAACCAACTTAGAGCCTAGTATGATTATTGGGCTTATAGATGAATCCTGGTAAATCAGCAAAATGCGTCCATCTACAACTCACCTATCTCCGGCTTCAACCATTGTAAATTTAATCATCCCAAAATGGGTTTATGTGTTTTAACTATTTTGGTTTCAGAAACTTAAAGCCAAGGTTATAGTCTTGTGATATAGTCGATGTAGTTATAATTGCGTATCCAAATACATCAGAAAAGGAGTGCAAAATACATTGCATAGCCGACCAAAGTGATGTTAAATCTGGACCATTCGGTTGCTTAATTCCAGATCCATTCTCACAACAAGACCGGCTAGAAGATAAAAGGTGTACCTTCAATTTGATATGAATGTATTGCAAGTTACATGATTCAGTCAAGCCTTGTACTAGGAATTGCAACATGTTTCATGAAATAGTACAACTAGTCATTAATAAAGGATGATTGAAATTTGTTGAAACACAAATTAATGACCAATCTATTTAGATTGGTCTTGATAGCAAAAAGCTATTGCATCGACTACCTCTATTTGATTCATATAATGATGAGCATGTACACAATGAAGATGATGGGATCAAGCCTACAAGTAATGATATTGTTCAAGAGCATAATGAAGATATTCTCGAAGGCAAACATTCCATTGAAGATACAATTAAGACATTAAGCACTGGGGCAACAAGAAATTTGAAGCAAGCAAACCCAAAAAGACAAAGTCCACAAGAAGCAGAAGGGTAAGAAACCAGAAGTCACTTTCGTGTAGCTAATGGGAAAATATCAAAAGGAGAGTGAATAAAAAACTTATTATCGGTCAAGTAATTCAAAGGCATCAAGATCACCCCGAAGGCAAGAGGAAATATTTTTTCGGCCCGAGAGTTGAGACGCCAAGGCATAGCGGTACCCAAGTTGCTTGTAATTGGAGACGCTACCCATAGTTGGCGTGCCAAATGCTCAGAGGGACTTTTTTGGCACGAATTCACCATAATGTTTGAATACAAAATATTAGGCTAACGCCCGTCAAGTTGGGCCCCCCTCTGTTAGTTTTGACCGTTACCCTGTTAGTTTTGACCATTATGTCGCCGTTGTTGTGGCTGCCATGTAGAGATGCAGCGTTGGCGCCTGCATCCAATCCTCATTACGCCGCCTTCTTCTTCCCCGGAGCGGCGATCTATGGTCGCGGCCATGGCGTGGAGCTGGGATGCCATTTCCTTCGTTGGTGAAATTCAGGACATGGACAGAATGACTCAGCCCAGCTCTCCTCCCTATCCCGAATCCCATCATCTTCTCCTCTTCCTCTTCTCCTCATCTCCCTTGTCTCCTCGCACTCGCAGTGGAAGTTCCTGGTCTATGTGTTCTTCTTTCTTCCTCGATCAATATAAACCATTCCCACACATAAGCCATGGCTAGCAGCTGGATGAAGGTGAACTGGTCTGATCTCCTGGCCGACCCACTTCACAACATCGACGACCCACTATGCAAGATCGCAAGGCTAAAGGATTTCTCTCCAAAAAAGGCTAGAGGATATGCAGCAAATGGGTATGCGCAAATTAATTGCATGTTAGGATATGCACGTGAAAACTAATGATGCATAGCACATGAGCTAAGGTGACGCAATGGATAGGACAACACGACTGATAGCGTGAATTGACGTGACAACACAGGGCGCATATATCCTCGTTATTACTAGTATTTTTTAATCTTTGTTTACTTAGAAGATGGAACGGCCGACGCCATGCGTAACCCCATTAGACTTTCATCCTCGTTGTCCACAAACACGCATTGATTGTTCCACCATTCCCTATCTCACAGAAACCACTCTTCTTCTTCCTGTCCTCTATCGTCTTCTTCCCCCGCTGTCCTCTTTCCATCTTCTCCTTGCCGCCATAGAAGGTTACACTCGAGAGACGAGCTTCATTGCCCATGGTAATACGAAGATAGACGTCGTCTACACCAACCAGGAGGAGACAATGGTGCGAGTTTTAAGGATGTACGAGGATTGGCTTGATAAAGACAAGGACAAGTTCGTCGAATTGGACCTCGAGTAGACCAAGGAGGATGATGTGTATGATAATGATGTCACCATTGTTCAACTGGCCATGAGGAAACATGTCCTCGTCTACCACTACTCCTGGTTTGTAGATCTGCTCTATGTAGTTAACCACTTTAAGGGTTTTCTTATTTTGAATGGTCACTTGTATGGTTTTAATCAGTTGATCTTGACTTTACTAAACTGTCATAGTCCCAAAATTTATTCAAATATTGATCTTGCAAGTACTGCAATCTTTCCATATGATCATCTTGCATGTACTGAATTCTTTTAGTACCAGATGAATTATGACTAGGTAACTTTCAGGGTGTTGATCTTGGATTTACTAATTTTTTGTAGATTCAAATTTTATCCACGTTATTATATTGCATTGACTAAACAGTTGTAGTCCCAAATTTTATTATAGTGTGGATCTTGAGTACTACATTTTTGCAATTATTGAATTTTATTGCTTATGGAATATATCCATTTTCTCATCTTGCAACTACTAAATTTTATTGAGGACCAAATAAACTATGGCAAGCCAATGTTGAGAGTCTTGATCACCACACCCACTTCGATGTGTGGGTGTGTTTATATCATTGTGGTTTGGAAAAGAACACATGCAGTGTCACTCCAGCATGTGTCCAACCATGTCCATGAACCCTAGCAACATGCTGGGATTCAACTGCCACATGCAATGGAGTACTAGTTTGAAAGATGCTACATCACCACACCCATTTGGAATGTGTGTATATCATTGTGGTTTGGAAAATAACACATGCAATGTCACTCCAGCATGTATCCATCCATGTCTAGGAACCCTAGCAAACATGTTGGGATTCAACTGCAACATGAAGTGGAGCACTAGTTTGAAAGAAGCTGCATCACCACACCCACTTGGAAAATAACACATGCAATGTCACTCTAGCATGTGTCCAACCATGTCCAGGAACCCTTGCAACATGCTGGAATTCAATAGCCACATGGACTATAGCATCGATTTGAAAGATGCTGCATCACCACACCCACTTGGATGTGTGTGTATCATTGTGGTTGGAAAAAGAACACATGCAATGTCACTCCAGCATGTGTCCAACCATGTCAAGGAACCCTAGCAACATGTTGGGATTCAACCGCAACATGCAGTGGAGCACCAGTTTGAAAGAAGTTGCATCACCACACACACTTGGAAAAGAACACATGCAATGTCACTCCAACATGTGTCCAACCATGTCCAGGAACCCTTGCAACATGCTGGGATTCAACTACCACATGCATTGTAGCACCAGTTTGAAAGATGTTGCATTACCACACCCACTTGGATGTGTGTGTTTGTATATCATTATGGTTTGGAAAAGAACACATGCAATGTCACTCCAGCATGTGTCCAACCATGTCTAGGATCCCTAGCAGCATGTTGGGATTCAACTGCAACATGCATTGTAGCACCAGTTTGAAATATACTGCATCATCACAACCACTTGGATGTGTGTGTGTATCATTGTGGTTTGAAAAATAACACATGCAGCAATGTCACTCCAGCATGTGTCCAACCATGTCTAGGAACCCTAGCGGCATGCTGGAATTCAACTTCAACATGCATTGTAGGACCAGTTTGAAAGATGCTGCATCACCACACCCACTTGGATGTGTGTGTGGCCATGTGTATCATTGTGGTTTGGAAAAGAACACGTGCAATGTCACTCCAGCATGTGTCCAATGATGTCTGCAAGTGCACAAATCGTTTGTAGCTAGTTTCGAAGTTCAGGTATCGATCCCACAGGGAGCCCAAAGGTAAGTGTTTATTGGTGAAGTCTCTATCACACCCGAAGTTGTCACAGGTCTTCGAGTGAATTGACTGCAAGTGTTGAAATAAGAATTGGATTTTGATTAAATGCAATAGATTTAAATAGAAATAAAATGTAAACTTCAGAAATAAAATGCATAAAAGTAAAGAACGACTTTGCTTGTTTGTTGTTTCCTACAGATGGCGAAAGAAGCCACGAGGAGATTCAGTTCATGGTGATAGTGATTGTGCCAGGTGGTCGAGTGGTAAATGTAACAATTATAATCTTATAGATATATGTGTAGGCGAGCAATCCATAATTAGCCAGAACTCCTCTTGGTAGATTTCATCCCAACTTCAATAATCATACTATCCTGCTACCAAAACCATGGTCAGACACTAGACGATTAAGACCCTTCAGGTCGCTTAGCGATTAAACTCCTTGGATCAGACTAATGTAATAAGCACAGTGGTTACTCGTTATACTCGAGTCAGCTAGCTTTCCATTGATATCCTCGTGTCACCCGGGGGTCACCGGTACACTAGCGTACAAGATCTTATCTATGTAGAACAAAGTATCATGTTGTCTGGACCCTTAATTGGACAACAAGCATTAGGCATCCCATAGATATTCAAGCACACATAATATAGTAATTAGAACCAATCACAAACTAATGGAAAATAATGAAGGCACATCACATCTCAACAATCCCCTACATCTCCCACGCCCAAGGGAATTACTCACACATGAGATAAGAACGGATCATCAATATAATCAAATAAAGGGAATTCATCTTGGTATTACCGTGGAGATCCACAATAAGAATAGAAAAATATCCAACATAATTCAAGATGGGAAGAAACAATCTCAAACCCTAGTCTTACAAGATGGAGATCCCTCTCTCTCTCTCTCAAGTACAAGTAGTGGCTATGGGGGTGTATTGGCTAGGAGGTCAAAGATCGTGGAGCAAGATGAAGAACGTCTTCTCCTTATTCTCCGGCTCTCTTCTTTCTCCCTTCTGGGTGGTGTGACGGCTAATGTGTTTTGTTTTCGCCCCCCTTCCCTTCATGGAAGTTGTCCCTTTTGACAATACAGAGGCGGCGGCAACTATACGGCGGGAACTATACGGCCGGAAAAATATTCCCGCCATATAGTTGCTTGTTAAGGCTTCTGTGAGCTCCCCTCGCGTGCTTCCAAAGTGGGACTTGCTTGTTTTCGCCATAATATTGTATTGCTCTAGTTAAATCCTTCTGTTGACATTCAGAACCTGAAACACACATTAAAAACCAAGTTTTCTTTGCTACCGAAGTATTAGCATTAGGTAAAGCCAGAAAGCGATCAAATCCGGGAGAAAACCATCAATAAAAGCCATCAAAAATGTGTCAAATCTCACAGCTATCAACTCCCCCAAGCTTAGATGTTGCTCACACTCGAGTGACAAAGAAATAAGGAAGAATAGCAGAGATTCGAGACTGAAAATAAAGGAACTCACAAGTTTGAATTGGTCTCAAATTCTTTTCTTCACAATTCCTGCAATCTTAAATATGATCATACAAATATTCACAAAATTGCACCGAGTCCACTTCCTAACCACGTATATCTTGTTAGCAAATAAATCATATGCCCAAGAAAGTGTCAAAAGTTTAGCTAGGAAAGTGAGACAAATTCTTTTGGTGCCTCTCTTTGTTGAGAGATGAAAACTTTTTGCTCTTGTTCATTTAGTAAATTAATAGTACTCAAGTTGGCATCAAAACGTTTAATTTAAGAACAACTCATCTACTCCCATGTCAAAATTTCAAGACTCTCAAAGCACCTTTTTCTTTCTTTTGTCTTTCAAAAATTTCAGCTCTTTCATAGAGAAATCATGCCACTATTTTTAACATGTTAATTGGGGTTGTGTTGTGCACTCGTGACCATGCCAATAAATAACTTTTGAGCAATAATGGGCCAGAGGAGTACTACAACTTCACTTAGAACGTGAAACCATGAGGAGACTAAATTTTTTTACACGTCATAGCATTGCTGCTACAGACGTTTTCATAACTCCATAGCCGAAATCAAGTGGTTTCCCATATTTAGATCGTTTGTTAGCTAGCGGAGTTAATAGTTCCCCATGGAGCACGACAGAGTTGTAATGACACGCGTAAAGCAATATCTTATGGTAATTATTAGAAAAAGTAGTGGCATAATTTCTACTACTTAAAAGCATCCATTTAATCAAACAATTTCAATCAAGGGTACTATCGAGTCTATTTATATTAATCTCAAATAGGATGGAGTAGTTCTAAAATCAAATTCTTTGGGATAAGCATGGACTCAAGTCATCTTTCCGATGCTTTTTCTTGTTGTAAAAATGTAGGAAGTATTTTAACCAAGTTCATTGCTCATTGTTTCGAAGCTAAAAAGGAGACACTAGCAAAGGAATAGAAGTTGTAGGATAACAAGCTAAGTGGGGAGTGACTCCAGTGCAAGTGAGTAAATAATTGTAGGATCAATTTAAGGTTGCAAAGAGTGTGATGAAAGGAATGTGATACCTCCTCTTGCTTGCTTCATTCTCGTATTTGAGTCGAACCTCTCCTATATTTCCATATTGCCAAATCACTTGAAATTAAGCAATCTTCGAGAGAAACAAAAGAAAGAAACTTGCAAATAAAATTACAACTGATTTTTTTATATTTTGGGTTTAGGAATGCAAAAATGAAAATAAACATGCAATTTTTGAAGAAATAAATCAAAATAAGAAATACAAACATGAATGCAAAGTTTGGAGGTTTTCAAACCTCCCCCAAGCTTAGGTTATTGCCAGGCTCAGTTGTTGCCGTCATTTGGCGGCTGGTGCGGATACTGCTAGTAGAAGTCGGGGAAGTGGGTCATGAAATGACTCAAGTTGTGAGTCAAAGTGTTCAAATATTCATTCATGCCCTCAAGAGTGTGGTTGATCTCCCCAACGTGTTGGTTGAGCTGCTGGAACTCCTGATAGGGGACGTAGCCATAGCCCTGCTGTGGCTAGTTGGGCCACGGTTCCTAGGCTCCTCCTGGCTACTGCTGCTATCCTTCCCAAGCAGGGTTATGTCCCTACTCTTCCTCCTGCTCATGCTCATGCTCCTGCTCATCCTGCTGCCCTTCATCTTCCTCTTCATTGGGCTGGAGCTGGGCCAAGATCTTCGTCACTTGGTTCTTGGTGAGGATCCAAGTGTCCTTCTCCACAATCGAGAAGGCTTGGGGGCATGGCAACTGAACCTGCTCAACCTGTGTATCATCAAGATAACTGAATTGATATGCTCGGAGCCTCCGGTTAGCATGGTAAACACCAAGGAAGCCACAAGCAGTCAAATACTTGACGTCCATAAGTTTGGAGCCATCAACAGGTTCCATAACAGGTAGTACAATGTTCAATGCATAGGCAAGGTGGGTTACCAATCCACCAATGCAAATATCACCTTTAGTCTTGTTGCTTTGGTGGCGAAAGTGCTGGATGAGTAGAGCTACGGGACTGGGGATTTGCGGTGCAGTGGGGAAGAGAGCCTTGGTGATCATTGCCATGTCCGCATTGGCCATGGAACCAGTATCACCCCTTCCCAACATTGTGTTGGCGAGGAACAAAGCATAGTAGCGAATGGTTGGATTCTGAATAGTGGACATCTTCTTCTGATAAAAGTGACTGCCACCATTAACAGAAATAACCTCCCAAGTCTCTCCACTTGAGACGCTATAGAGGTTATTAATATTGGGCTCCCTAGTATGAGGGAAGCTGAAAGTATTGCAAAATTGTTCAAAATTTACTTCATAGTGTTGTCGGTTCATGGTGAAGCTTATCGTGCACATGTTACCTTTCTCCCTTTGGTTGTCGTAGAAGGAGGCAAGGAACTCATGGGTGAGCTCAGCGTAGGTGTCGTGGCTTGCGAAGCCAAGTACCGTCAACCCCGACCTTTTGCACATGAGGTTGAAGTCTGCCTTCAACCCGGCCGCGGTGAGGAAGTTGTGGTTGGCCCAACATGTGGGCAGCACCCTCCTCGATGATACAATGTCCATCTTCGAGTTGCACAGAGCTTGGGCCCCCGAGCTTGAGCCCTCTCCCTGTTGGCGCTTGCTCGAACGAAAGAGGCTACCGATTTTGTTCATCGTGATGCACTGAAAAATTTCACCATAGAAGCTTAGGCAGATAGTTTCTATATGATATATGAACGATTATACATGGAAAAATTCAATCCTAACATGAGAAATTAATAGGAAAAACTAAATAAGCTTGAGTTCATCCACTAGATCAATGCGAGAGTTTCAACCATGGAAATCTGAAAATAAAGCATGGATAGGGAGAGAAACATACCGATCTGTTGATTCCTCCACTCAAACGAATGAAATCCGCGAAGAATCAAGAGTTCTAGGTGGATTTTGAGAGGTTTGGAGAGAGAATATGAGAGAAATAATGAGGAGAGCAGGAAGACCTAGCCGCCCCAGTGCGATTTTCTGGTCACACCGAACTATACGGCCAAAACTATACGGGCGGGTGATGTTGCTCCGCCCGTATAGTTGCGACGGCACCGCCAACTAGGGTTTCTTTATACAGAAAACAACTATACGGCCGAATCACAACGATCCTACTGTATAGTTGGTCGTTAAACTTCTGTCTCTCGAGATAAATTTATAAAACTAGCGTCGATATCTATACAACCAGAACTATACGGCCGGAATTTTTATTCCCACCGTATAGTTGGTCGTTAAACTCCTAGTACTTTTGGAATAAAATTCTATGAAGGTATCGATATCTATACGACCGGAACTATACGGCCAGAATTTTTATTCCCGCCATATAGTTGGTCGTTAAACTCTCAGTACCTTTCAGAAATTTTTGTATGAAGGCCTCGATATCTGTATGGCCGGAATTTTTATTCCTACCGTATAGTTGGTCGTTAAACTCGTTGTGCCTTCAAAAAAAAATTGTTGATGGTAAGGATAACTATACTACCGGAATTTTTATTCCCGCCGTATAGTTGGTCATTAAACCATCAGTAGTCATCAAAAAAATCCTATCTCTTCGAGGATACCTTCTTATCCCATAACTTAGCGAAATACCAAGTTTTTGATAGAAAATTGATAGTAAAAACTGTCGACCAACATTAGCATTTTAAAAGCAAAATTTTAGCTTACGTAAATAGAAAACTCAAACTTTTATTCTTATTATTATTCTCTACTCATTCAATTGACATTTCTACTACTTTTTTAAGCTGCATCTTCATGGCGCGCTTCAGCAAGAATGTCTGTGAAAAAGTGGTGGGAATGCGATGAACTTCTTATTCTTTAATCTACTAAATTAACGAAAATGGGTTGACTCCCATTTAGCATTTATTGAAAATGGTTGAATAACTCAACCTCTTCTCTCTTCTCGAATTCTTACCTTGGTTGCCCCTTATCAATGGCACTTACCACATGAACTCGTTTTGCCGGTGGAGCATATCTTGCTCCGGCTTTCTAGCTTCTTTGGAAAATACCGGATGATTTTAGCATCATAAACATTGAAGATTATCTCCCCTTCTGCACAATCTACTGACGCACCGACAGTACTAAGAAAGGGTCTTCCAAGTATTATAGGTAATATTTCATCTTCTGGCATTTCAAGAATGATAAAATCAGTGGGAATAACAAGCTCATCTATCCTAAGTAAGACATCCTCAATCATACTAACAGGTTGTTTAGTGGACATGTCAGCCATCTGTAAAGTGATAGTAGTAGGAGAATACTCCCCTAATCCTAACCTTTTATAGAGGGAGTATGGCATTACACTAACTCTTGCTCCTAGATCACATAAGGCATTGTGAATATCTGTTTTACCTATTGAGAATGAAATAGTTGGTATTCCAGGATCTCCAGACTTAGACAATAGCTTCCCGTTACTAGGATAGCTAGTTACCATGGAAACAGTTTCAGTTATTTCTTTCTTTCTACTAAGAATGTCACGAAGGAATTTACTATAAGTAGGAACTTTGATTGCATCCGCAAATGGGATTTCCAGACGAAGGTCACTAAGTGCCTTAGTAAAAGAATTATAAATTACCTCATTCGGTACTTTCTTTTTTCGATTTGGATAAGGAAGATTTTTCTCACCTGACTTACTCTCGTCTTTTACCTTTTTTGGAGGGTCAGGCTCTTTCGTCGCTTTCTTTTGTTGTTGCTTATTGCTTTTCTTCTTTTCTACTACAATAACTTCATCTTCTTTACTTATTTCTTTATCTTCTCTTGGATCAATTGTCTCTGCATCAGAGTCATAATGATAATCATGTGCATCATTGTGGTCCTCCTTGATTTGCTCTTGCATCTCAGTTTCATCTTGAGGATCCACCAACGTATCATCTTCTTGACTTGCTTTGAGCAACGCCTTTTCCTTGCGCTCTTTTTTAGCTTTGTATTCATGTGGTCCTAAGGGTCCTGTAACAAGTGGACCCCTTCTTGTGATAACATTAGCAGAAACAGGAATATATTCGTCTTCACAAAGAAAAAATTTATAACCAGATGCTATTTATTCACACTGGGTTTTAATCATACTAAGAAACTTGTGAAATAGTTTTATTTCTTGGCCAATCTCATCATAATTTTCAGTGAGTTCCGCCAAAATCTTTTTGTCGTTTTAGAAATGCTTATGCAAGTTATTATGAGATTTTACTTGTCGATGTTTTAATTCTTGAAAAACTATTCTAGTTTTGTCTTCTTTAGTTAAAACTTGTAACAAATCCTCTTTGTTTTCCTTAACAAGTTCAGAAGGTATACCTTTTTCTTTCATAGTTTTGCGTACCTCAGGCATAAGATCAGGAGTTATCCGGAGTATCCCTTTTTCTGACTTAGTGCCAAAATCAAGATTATATAAAGAATCATTCTTAGCCCTAGTAGACATTAATTCCAAACATTATTTAATATTTAAAGTATTTATTGATCCTCCTGCTGAGAAATCAGGCAATTCTCTACATTGAGTATTGAGACCATGGTAAAATAAATGGCAGATTGTTAGTTCAGAATATCCATGATTAGGAATAATATTAATCATTGAAAAGAATCTTTCCTAGGCTTGTGGGTAATTTTCTCCCACGTTCTGACTAAAGTTGCCTATGTTCTTTGTTAGTTCAGTTACCTTTTTAAAAGGATTAAACCTGTTGATGAATTTAACAATACAGTTTTCCTCACATTTAATGTAATGGCGAGGGAGAGAATATAACCAGTCTAGAGCTTTACCTTTAAGATATCATAGAAATAATTTAAGACGAGAAAAGTCTCTCGGCAAACCTTTTGGTCCAAGCGATATTATCACATCATCAAACTCTCTTATGTGTCTTCCTGGGTCTTAATCTTCCCTTACACTGAAAGCTTTCTCCTACAAAATTTTAATAATTCCACCATCAAATCGATATTCTCTAACTGCACGATTAGGGAACTCTATTGGTTGTTTAAGAAATTCTGAACTTGGAGCACTATATTCCCTGGGAGTTTTCTCAGGTTTCATAGGAGTTATCCTGTAAATAGACATGATTTCCATAATATCACTTAGGTTTTCAACTTCAACTTTATTTGATCTTAAAAGTTTTTCACTAATTTCTTCGCGCCTCTGAGCAGGCACACGCTCAATATAATCCAGCAGGTGGTCCTACCAGAGCGTGTAGACCCTTTGTCTCCTAAAGAGAACATTTTGTGGTAGCAACACCTAAAATGTCAAAAGACAAACACTTAGCGCTTAGCTCCCTGGCAATGGCGCCGGAAAAAAGCTTGATGTCTGCAAGTGCATAGATCGTTTGTAGCTAGTTTCGAAGTTCAGGTATCGATCCCACAGGGAGCCCAAAGGTAAGTGTTTATTGGTGAAGTCTCTATCACACCCGAAGTTGTCATAGGTCTTCGGGTGAATTGACTGCAAGTGTTCAAATAAGAATGTGATTTTGATTAAATGCAATAGATTTAAATAGAAATAAAATGTAAACTTCATAAATAAAATGCATGAAAGTAAAGAACAACTTTGCTTGTTTGTTGTTTCCTGCAGATGGCGAAAGAAGGCGCAGGGAGATTCAGTTCATGGTGATAGTGGTTGTGCCAGGTGGTCGAGTGGTAAATGTAACAATTATAATCTTATAGATATATGTGTAGGCGAGCAACCCATAATTAGTCGGAACTCCTCTTGGTAGATTTCATCCCAACTTCAATAATCCTACTATCCTGCTACCAAAACCATGGTCAGACACTAGACAATTAAGACCCTTCAGGTCGCTTAGCGATTAAGCTACTTGGATCGGACTAATGCAATAAGCACAGTGGTTACTCGTTATCCTCGAGTCAACTAGCTTTCCATTGATATCCCCGTGTCACCCGGGGGTCACCGGTCCACTAGCATATAAGATCTTATCTATGTAGAACAAAGTATCATGTTTTTTGGGCCCTTAATTGGACAACAAGCATTAGGCATCCCATAGATAGTTAAGCACACATAATATAGTAATTAGAATCAATCGCAAACTAATGGAAAATATATGAAGGCACATCACATCTCAACAATCCCCTACATCTCCCACGCCCAAGGGAATTACTCACACATGAGATAAGAACGGATCATCAATATAATCAAATAAAGGGAATTCGTCTTGGTATTACCATGGAGATCCACAATAAGGATAGAAAAATATCCAACACAATTCAAGATGGGAAGAAACAATCTCAAACCCTAGTCTTGCAAGGTGGAGATCCCTCTCTCTCTCAATTACATGTAGTGGCTTTGGGGGTGTATTGGCTAGGAGGTCGAAGATCGTGGAGCAAGATGAAGAACGTCTTCTCCTTCTTCTCCGGATCTCTTCTTTCTCCCTTCTAGATGGTGTGGCGACTGCTGTGTTCTATTTTCGCCCCCTTCCCTTGATGGAAGTTGTCCCTTTTGACAAGACAGAGGTGGCGGCAACTATACGGCGGGAACTATACAACCGGAAAATATTCCCGCCGTATAGTTGCTCATGAAGGCTTCTATGAGCTCCCCTCGCGTGCTTCCAAAGTGAGACTTGCTTGTTTTCTCCAGAATATTGTATTTCTCTAGTTAAATCCTTCTGTTGATGTTCAGAACCTGAAACACACATTAAAACCAAGTTTTCTTTGCTACCGAAGTATTAGTGTTAGGTAAAGCTAGAAAACGATCAAATCCGGGAGAAAACCATCAATAAAAGCCATCAAAAATGTGTCGAATCTCATAGCTATCATCCAACCATGTCTAGGAACCCTAGCAGCATGCTAGGATTCAACTGCAACATACATTGTACCACCGGTTTGAAAAATGCTGCATCACCACACCCACTTGGATGTTTGTGTGTGTATATCATTGTGGTTTGGAAAAGAACACATGCAGCGATGTCACTCCAGCATGTGTCCAACCATGTCCAGGAACCCTAGCAGCATGATGGGATTCAACTTCAACATGCATTGTAGCACCAGTTTGAAAGATGTTGCATCACCACACCCACTTGGATGTTAGTCTGTGGCCATGTGTATCATTGTGGTTTGGAAAATAACACATGCAATGTCACTATAGCATGTGTCCAACCATGTCCAGGAACTCTAGCAGCATGCTGGGATTCAACTGCAACATGCATTGTAGCACCAGTTTGAAAGATGTTGTATCACCACACCCACTTGGATGTTTGTGTGTGTGTATATCATTGTGGTTTGGAAAATAACACATGTAACAATGTCACTCCAGCATGTGTCCAACCATGTCCAGGAACCCTACCAGCATGTTGGGATTCAACTTCAACATGTAGTGTAGCAGCAGTTTGAAAGTTACTGCATCACCACACCCACTTGGATGTGTGTGTGTATCATTGTGGTTTGGAAAAGAACACATGCAATATCACTCCAGCATGTGTCCAACCATGTCCAGGAACCCTAGCAACATGCTACGATTCAACTGCAACATGCAGTGGAGCACCGGTTTGAAAGAAGTTGCATCACCACACACACTTGGATGTGTGTGTATCATTGTGGTTTGGAAAAGAACACATGCAATGTCACTCTAGCAAGTGTCAAACCATGTCCACGAACCCTAGAAACATGCTAAGATTCAATTGCCACATGAAGTGGAGCACCAGTTTGAAAGATGCTGCATCACCACACCAACTTGGATGTGCGTGTGTTTATCATTGTGGTTTGGAAAAGAACACATGCAATGTCACTCCAGCATGTGTCCAACCACGTCTAGGAATCCTAGCAACATGTTGGGATTCAACTACAACATGCAGTGGAGCACCAGTTTGAAAGAAGTTGCATCACCACACACACTTGGAAAAGAACACATGCAATGTCACTCCAACATGTGTCCAACCATGTCCAGGAACCCTTGCAACATGCTGGGATTGAACTACCACATGCATTGTAGCACCAGTTTGAAAGATGTTGCATTACCACACCCACTTGGATGTGTGTGTTTGTATATCATTTTGGTTTGGAAAAGAACACATGCAATGTCACTCCAGCATGTGTCCAACCATGTCTAGGAACCCTAGCAACATGCTGGGATTCAAATGCAACATGCAGTGGAGCACCATTTTGAAAGAAGTTGCATCACCACACACACTTGGATGTGTGTGTATCATTCTGGTTTGGAAAAGAGCACATGCAATGTCACTCCAGCATGTGTCCAACCATGTCTAGGAACACTAGCAACATGCTGAGATTCAACTGCCACATGCAGTGGAGCACTGATACATCCAAAACGTATGTACTTTCCCGAACAATTTTGCTATTGTTTTTCCTCTAAACTTGTGTGATTTGGATAGAACTAACACGGACTGGCGTTGTTTTCAGCAGAATTACCTTGGTGTCTAGTTTTTGTGCAGAAAATCAACTATCAGGAAAAATCCCGGAAAATATGCCAAAAATCCTATTTCACTAGAAGATTCACAGAGCCAGAAGACGAGACGGAGGAGGTCCACGAGGGGCCCACACCACCTGGCCGCGCGGGCCAGGCCAGGCCGTGCCTAGGGCTGGTGTGGCTGCCTTGGTCACCCCCTCGGCCTCCATCTTCGCCTATAAGTTGCCTCTTGTCCTAAAAACCAAAGGGGGTTCGACGTTTTTCCAGAAAGAGTTCCGCTGCGCCGCCACCACCAGATTCCGCAAATCAGAACCAGAAACTCTATTCTGGCACCCTACCAGGACGGGGAATTGGAGGAGATCATCGCCATCATCATCACCATTGCTTCTCCATCGACCATCCATGATTCCCCCATCCATGAGTGAGTAATCCCCCGCTGTAGGCTATGGGGATGGTAGGGATTGGATGAGATCGTTCATGTAATGGCATCAGATTGTTTGGGCATGGTGCCTAGTATCTATTATTAGTGCTTTTTGACTTTGTTGCAACTTGTTATGCTTAATGCTTATCACTAGGGCACGAGTGCCATGATTTCAGATCTGAACATGTTATTGATTCATTATGATAGTATTGTTTATGGTCTTACCTGCAAGTTGTATACACATATTGGTATCCGGAACCAAAGGCCCCGAAGTGACAATAAGATAACTGGAGGGGATGGCTTTGATGTGAGTATCACATGTGTTCATGGAGTGTTAATGCTTTGCTCTGGTGCTCTATTAAAAGGAGCACCTTAATTGCCAGTAGTTCCCTTGAGGCCCCGCTGCAAACGGGCTGGCGGGACAAAAGATGTTGTGCAAGTTCTCATTGCGAGCACGTATGACTATATATGGAACACATGCCTATGATTATTTAGTACTTGGATGCTTTATCTTATTTATCTGCAAATGCCCTATGTCTTGATTGCCATATGAATTGTCTTGTCCATGCAACGCCCGTCCATCGATCCCTATGCCTACCGCGCTTTAATCCTACTATTTACTGCAATTGTTACTATTGTCTTTACTTTTACTACTGCTATTACTTTGTTATTGCTACTACAAAACTATTACTACTGATAAACTGTTGTGAGCAAGATTATTTCCAGGTGCAGCTGAATTGACAACTTAGTTGCTAAGACTTATAAATATTCTTTGGCTCCCCTTGTGTTGAATCAATAAATTGGGTTTCAATTCCCTCGAAAATACTGCGATACACCCCCTATACTTGTGGGTCATCAAGACTATTTTCTGGTGCCGTTGTCGGGGAGCATAGCTCTATTTATCAAGTTCACTTGGAATCACTATTGTTCGCTGACATTCATTCATCATGGGTAAGTCTCGTGATGGAAAGGTTCCTATACTACCATCCACGACAAGGAGAGGTACGGTTCTGAACACCTCTGTTGCTCTTGATTCACCATCTGTTATGAGTAAGCTCCTTACACCACGACATACACATGCTACACACACTGCTACTACTGCTGAATCTGAAACTTTTGATACTTATGATGTTGCTTCTACTGTGCTTGATAAGAGTGGTTCATTAGGTCCTTTCCTAGATGCTACGATTGCTAGAAGCCTAGAACTATAGCCGGAAATGCTGAAACTCCTAATGCAGATACTACTACACTTGTTAGTTCACCTGAGTCTATAGAGAGCTATGATATTGAAGATGGATATATAGAAATGAATGATGAATTTATTAAAGAATGTCAAAACACTCATGGTAAAAGTGCTATTAAGAGTCTCATTGAGAGGCGTACTATAAAACCGAAATTATCCCCTCATGATAAGTTTGCTACATCTCCCATAAATATTAAAGATAAGGATTATGATTTCTCTCTTGATTTATCTTACATAACTATTGTTGAGAAAGAAACTTTTTGTGGGACTAAGAATGAAAGTGCGGTAGCACATATGACTGAGCTTTCTACCATGAGTGGTCTATTTTCTGATGATATTAAGATGCGCACCGACTTTGTTGCTAAAATTTTCCCTTTTTCACTGAAAGGAGAAGCTAAAACTTGGTTTAATAATTTACCTCCTAGATCTATTGATAGCCCTGATTGCTTGATTAGTACTTTCCTTCAAAAATATTTCCCTCCTAGTGCTAGACATGCCATTCTGCAGGAACTTTTTGATTTTAAACAGGGAGAAAATGAGATATTGCCTAAATCATGGGCAAGGATTTGTGCTTTGATTCATGCACAGGCTGAATGTCCATTACCTAAGAACGAGCTTCTTGATATATATTATAATGGACTAACTGAAGAATCTAGGACATACCTGGATAGTTGTGTTGATTGTGTTTTCAGGAAGAGAACCCCCAAAGAAGCTGAGGAATTAATGGCTAAAATAAGCAAGAATTATGAAGACCGGACTTCTTCTGAGCCAACTACACCTGAGTTAACTGTGCCTGAGCCAACACCAAAACCAAAGAAGAGGGGAGTTATTGAACTAAATGATGAAGTCATGAAGGAAGCTAAGAAATGTCTTAAGGAGAAGGGAATTAAAGCTGCAGATGTGAAGAATTTACCTCCTATAGAAGAATTATGTAAGCCAATCCCCCACTCGTCCACTATTGAGGTACACTCTCTCCAACATTTTGATGAAGGTGATATTCCTTACTCTAAACCTCCTAATCAATGCTTAGAAGAATTTGATGTTTTTATTGTTAAGCAAGATAATTTTAATAAAAGGGTGCAAAATCTTCTAATGGAAAACTCTAGAGCTATTGTTGAGTTGAAGGATATTGTGGAAAGAACCTCTAATGATGTTAAAATGCTTGTTAAACATTTCCAAAGGGTTCAAACTCAAATTGATCAGCTTATGAAGGTACAAAAAGATTTGCTAGTTAATTCTTCTAAGGAAAAACAAGCTTATGAAATTAGAACTAGAAGTGGTGCTGCTACCCAGGATCCTCTATATCCTGAGGGGCATCCTAAAAGAATTGAGCAGGATTCTCAACAAACTGAAAATAATGGTACTACTCCTACGAAAAGGAAAAAAGAAACATAAAACTATTGTAAAACCTTCTTGTAACATCCCAAAACTTAAATCCAAGGTTATTAAGGTCCAAATCATCAAAATTAGGGTTAACAAAAACTTTTCCAATTAAATTTATCAAAGCATTCATATGTGTGTGCATTTAAATTAGGAGTTGATTTGAATTGCCAGGGTTCTGTGATCCATTGCTTGTAAAATGATTCTTAGGTGAAATAAACATCATCTAAATCATTCCCAAACTTTTCCCAAAGAAAAACAACTCAAAATGAATAAATGAAGTGAATGGTCAATTTGTGCCATTTTAATCAACATGCCTACTTTGGCTATTCCTAGTACTCAAATCCTAACAGAAACAAATGTGGATCTTTGCACCCCTTGCTAGTACACATAATGATGTACCAAGGCCCACCTTGTGATCTGCCAAAAACATTCAAACACTAAATTTAAATGGCAGTTGAAAATTGAATCTACTTCATATGGGAAGATCCCACTATTTCAAAAACCACTCAAACAAGCTCAATTTTCAAAACCCAAGCACCCACAGAGTCTCAAGCTTAGTACTAGCACACCCACCAAAAATCTTTTCAAAATTCAAAAAGAAAGTTCTTGCGGCCATTTCATCAAACACTTGGCATGCAAAGTTTAAACTCTAAAAATAGCTCACTATTTGCAATAGGGTTTTGCACCCAATTTTCCTCAAAAACCTCCCTCTGTCCCCAAATGATCTAACCATGCCATTTAAACCCCATCTCCTACCCCCTAGTGGCAAGGCCAAGCCATGCCGAGCACCAACTCGCCGGCCAACCTTGCCCTCACCCCAGGAGACCACCTCCCTCTCTCTCACCATGTCTAGCAGCTAGCTCACACCTCACCGCCACCCTCTGTCCCCTCCCCGAGCCGAGCCAGACCGTGGACCACCGAGGAACCGCCGCGCACTGCCTGTCTGCGCCATGCCGAGCACGCGCCAGAGCGCCACGCCCGACACGCGTGCACGCACCACCCCTCGACCATAGCCCACGTCCACCGCTCTGCCATGACCCCAGGGAAACGCCAGACACACCCATTCGCCATCCAACGCCTCATAGCCACCGCTCGCCGTGGAAGCCGCCGTCTCTGCCGCTCAGAGCGCCAGCTCCTCCTGACCGCATACCACCGCCCCTAGTCCCGCATTAATCACATAGATCACCGCCAGGAGTCCAACGACCGTCCCCTACCCCGAGCCACGCCGCTAGCACACTGTGCAGCCCTCGCCGGAGCCGCCTGCCCATCCCTCTCGGTCGCGTCGTCATCCTATAAATAGAGGCCACCCCCAGCCATTTGCAGCACACCACTCACCTCCCCTCACCTCACTGACCATTCCCCACCTCTAGCCGGAGCAAGGCGAGCAGTCGTTCACCAGAATTGCACCGGAGCAGGACACCTCTGGAGGAAAAGGGCGCCGCTGATTGCGACCACCCCCGGAGCTGCCTCGACCGTCCCTGAGCTCGCCGTCGACCACCAGTCTGTTTGCATGCCTCGCCGTCATCGCTGGAGCCCTGGTATGCCCCCTATGCACCCCCATCGAGCCGCAGGGGTTAGAGCTTGTCAGCGACCAGTTCGTCGTCGACGACGATCCCTAGCCGTTGATCCCCGCTCTAATCCAACGACCCACATTGCCCCGTACCGCTTCACGCGTTATGAGCCGCTGACCGGTGGACCCCCCCTGTCAGTTGTGCCCCGCGTCGTGGAGTGTCACTGGGCTGGCCCGTTAGCATTCCCGCGCGACCCAGTTAGTTTGAATTAGGATTTTTCTATTTTAGTTTAAACTTAGTTCTGTCCCCTAGTTTGAAAATCAATTCAGAGAGATTTACAAGGATCTGGATTCACTGTCAGAGTTACTGGGACGCCCACATCCGGAGTTTCTTGGAGCTCAACTTCCAGGACCCCCAGGAGGAGACCTATAGTGGCTAGTCAGCGCGGATCTTAGAGGAAGCATCGAAGCACCAACATCCGGGAGAATCCAGTTCTCCGTGAGAGAGAACAACTGGCTAGATGGATTAGCCAGGGCAATGCATGAAGCTCTCGCACGTCTATGTGCCCTCAGCGTCAACCAACTCCAAGGAACCCGTTTTGTTCATTATGCAAGACGTGACTTCATGGGAATGCCGATGGAGATGCCAAGTCACCCAGAGTTGAGGCGTCAAGTGGAGAATCTTGACTTCTTGTTGCACGACAGACAGCAGGAACTGGACAATGCTAGAGAGTTAGCCAACCAGAACCGTGCCATTGCCGACCAGAAGGCCCAGACTTTCGCACTGCTCGTCCAGGATCGCCAGTCTCTTTGCCGCCAGCGTGCAAAGAAGGATCGCACCATCGCCCGTCTTCGCAAGAAGGTGGCCGACCTCGAGAAGACCATCAAGGAGTAGGAAGCTCAGCTTGCAGCAAAGGAAGAAGAAGAGGAGGGTGAAGACATCCAGGGAGACATGGATTCCTACCTCAGCAACGATCATGACTTTCTGGAGGAGGATGCCGTGGACTTCTACACTGACGATGAGGACTCCGACTTCATCGACGATGAGTAGATGCACTAGAGCACTGTCGTAGCATGAGATGTATCGGTCCCACTATATCGTAGCTTGCAGAATGGTTCTTCAAACCATATGTTTTCCTTTGATTGTTGTGGTGTGTGTTGTATCGTGTGCTTGTTTGCATTAATGAAATGAAGTTAGTTGCAAAAACTGAGTCAAACTCAAAGTTTTAGCTTGAAATCAAAACCATGAACCTTAGAACTTTCCCTCTTACCCCTTTATCTACCTCAATCTTCATATGACTCGTGGAAACCAAGGAGGGAGCAGCTCGTCGCAAGACCCAATGCTGCAGATCTTGCAGAATCTCATCGCAGACCATGAAGCAAGCAGGGCAGAGCGCAAAGCCAACTTAGCAACACTTCAACAGATCGCCCAGATGGATCTCAAGAACCAAGGGCATGGAAATCAGGATCATCATGGATCCAAACTCAAAAACTTTCAAAACACCAATCCCCCAATCTTTAACCAAGCTGAAAACCCATTAGATGCTGATGACTGGTTGCAGACAATGGAAAACAACTTAGAAATTGCAGGAGTTGATGAAAACGAGAAAGTTCTCTTCGCCACCCACTATCTGGCGGGAGATGTAAGAGCTTGGTGGACTAGTATACGTAACATGAACCATGGTCAAGTGATGACATGGGAAGCATTCAAAGTCAAGTTCAGCCGCACCCACGTGCCGCAGGGTCTAGTCACCAGAATGAGGGATGAGTTCCCCGACTTGAAGCAAGGCAGAATGTCTGTGGTGGAATACCATGACAGATTCCTATCACTTTCCAGATATGCACCTGACGAGATCAACACGGAGGCAAAGAAGAAGGAGAGATTCTTGAACGGACTGCATGATGAGATGCAGACTGTCCTCGTCAACATCCGTTTTCAGGATCTCGAAGAGCTAGTCGACTCTGCCATCCAGATGGAAGGGAAGATTAATCAGGCAAACGACAACCGCAAACGTCGTATGATGCAACAATCAGGATCCAGCAGTCACCAGAAGTACCAACCCAACCCCTCACCAGGATATGCACCAAGGAACAACCGACCCCCAATGTCTCACCCCAGCTACCCCAACCGTAGCGGAGGCCATGTGAAGTCCGGAGGGAACAATCACAACTCTGGCAATGCCAACACTTTCAACTGTGCCCCTCCCAAGAGCAACAACAACAACAACACTGCACCCAGAACTGGCAGCAATGTTGTGCCTGTCGTAGCCAAGGACAAGTCCCAAATCACTTGTTTCGAGTGTGGAGTGAAGGGTCACTATTCCAATGAGTGTCCCAAGAAGACTGCCGCCAATGCCAATGTGAATGCCCCAGCTCAACAGCAGTGTCGTGTTCAACCAGGAAGAAGGTTTGCCCCGGGAACCCTCACAACCGCAACGGTCGTCTCTTCCACATGAACGCCGAGGAAGCCAGAGCGCCCGGATGTAGTCTTTGGGTATGTTTTCTGTCAACTCAGTCTTAGCAAGAGTATTGTTTGATTCGGGAGCATCGCATTCATTTGTCACCGAAGAATTTGCATGCACTAGTAAGATTCACCCAACCAACTTGAAGCATGTCATGATAGTTCAAATCCCCGGTTCAACAACCAAAGCTAGAAAAATTGCAAAGTTGTGCCTATCAGAATACATGGGATAGATTTTTTATGCCAACCTAATTGTACTTGGAACCAAAGGATTGGAAGTAGTACTAGGTATGGACTGGATGTCAAGGCATAAAGGACTGATAGACTGTGCTAAGAAAGCCATCACCATGATCAGTAGCTCTGGAGTAATAGTAGAGCATATCTCTGAAACCTTACCTCGTCAATTCAAGTGCAACAAGAGTCTAGCCCTACCCACCATAGACCAGGTCAGAGTAGTCTGTGAATACCTCGACATATTCCCAGATGAACTGCCAGGTATGCCCCTGGATAGGGATATTGAGTTCATTGCCGAACTAATCCCCGGAACTGGACCCATAGCCCAGAGACCCTATAGTATGAACCCCTCAGAGTTAGTCGAGTTGAAGAAGCAGTTAGATGCCATGTTAGCAACAGGCTTGATTCAGCCAAGCGCTTCGCCATGGAGATCACCAGTGTTATTCGTTGACAAGAAAGATGGAGGCAACCGTCTATGTACAGATTACAGAAAGTTGAATGATGTCACCATCAAGAATAAGTACCCCTTGCCAAAGATAGAGGATCTATTTGATCAGTTGACAGGAACCCAGGTATTCTCAAAGATTGATCTTAGGACTGGTTATCTCCAACTTAAGATTAGTTCAACGGATATTCCGAAGACCACCTTTACTACTCGCTATGGTTTATACGAGTATATGGTTATGTCTTTTGAATTAACCAATGCCCCTGCTTATTTCATGAATCTCATGAATAAGATCTTTATGAATGTCCTAGATAAGTTTGTAGTTGTGTTTATCGACGACATCGTTATCTACTCCAAGTCAGAAGAAGAGCATGAGCATCATCTGAGGATCATTCTAGAAATCCTGAGAGAACATCAGTTATATGCCAAGTTCAGCAAGTGTGAGTTTTGGCTGAAAGAAGTAGGATTCCTAGGACATATTGTGTCTGCCGGAGGAGTCTCTGTTGATCCCGCCAAGATCAAAGATGTCGAAGAATGGGAAGCCCCAACCACTCAAACCCAAGTCCGTGAATTTCTCGGATTAGCGGGATACTACCACAAGTTCATAGAAGGATTCTCGAGCATAGCCCGACCCATGACCCAATTGCTGAAGAAGGATAAGAAGTTTTAATGGACAGACAAATGTGAAGCTAGTTTCCAGGAGCTGAAGAAGAGATTGATATCAGCCCCAATATTGATCATGCCAGACATCAAGAAGTTGTTTGATGTGTATTGTGATGCATCCAAGATTGGTCTAGGATGTGTATTAATGCAAGAAGGCAAAGTCATCGCGTATCAGCGTCTCATTAACAAGCAGCATGAGCAGAACTATCCGACCCATGATCTTGAATTAGCAGCCATAGTTCTGGCATTGAAGACATGGCGTCATTATCTGATGGGTAATCACTGTGAGATTTACTCAGATCACAAGAGCTTGAAGTATATTTTCACTCAGAAGGAGCTGAATATGAGGCAGAGGAGATGGATAGAGTTAATCAAGGACTATGACCTTGACATTCACTATCACATCGGCAAAGCCAATGTGGTAGCGGATACTCTTAGCAGATAGCTGTGCAGGCTTAACACCATGATCAGGAGAAGCAGCCAAGTTTGTATGAGAAGTTGGAGCAGTTCAGAACGGAATTAGTTAGCAAAGGATTCTTGGCTAGCATTGAACTTTGAAACATTGTAAATGTATCTATAAATTTTGATGTTCCATGCTTGGTTTTATCCACTTTCTTGTGTTTTGTTCCAAATTTGGAGTAATTTTATTATGATTTCTTGGACTAACCTATTAACAAGAGCCACAGTGTCAGCTGCCTGTTTTCTATTGTTTTTGGTTCCAGAAAAGTCAGAAAATGAATATTCTTGGAATTGGACAGGACAAAAGTCGAAGTGCCTATTTTTCCGGAAGGTATCAAGTGCCATAATACGAGACGGAGAAGGGCTAGGGGCCGGCCACACCACCTGGCCGCACGGCCAGGCCTGGGGGTGGTCTGGCCGCCCCCAGCACCCCCTCGGCCTCTCCTTCCGCCTATAAGTTGCCCTCGGGACGAAAACCCTAGGTACCCGATCAAAAATCCACGAAAGAGTCTGTAGCCGCCGTCATCTTCATCCCTAGATTGGGAGGGATCTGAAGCTCTTCCCGGCACCCTGCTGGAGAGGGGAATTCACCCTGGAGGCCTTCTTCATCACCATGCAAGCCTCCGTGTGATGCGTGAGTAGTTCATCCTTGGAATACGGATCCATGTAGTAGCTAGATGGCTGGTTTCTCCTCCTTTGTGCTTTCATGTTTAGATCTTGTGAGCTCCGTTCATGATCAAGATCATCTATTTGTAATTCATACATGTTGTGTTTGCGGGGATCCGATGGATATTGAGATGCTATTTCAGATTGATTATTGATTCTACCATGTCTTTGTTATTTGAGATCTTGCATGCTTTCCGTTGTTAGTAGCTATCTTGGCCAAGTAGATGCTAGCAACTCTAAGAGTTAGTATTTATGCTCGATAGTGGGTTCATGCCTCTGGTAATCTAGGGAAGTGACAGAAATCTCTAAGGTACTAGATGTCTTTGTTGCTACTAGGAGAAAACAACAATTGTTCATAGAACAATTGTATTGTTTACCTTACACGCAGTTCCTAAAGCAATAATCTGCTTGCAACTTATCTTGGAGGGGTTCGGATGATAACCTGAAGGTGGATTATTAGTCATAGATGCAGTTGGATGACGGTCTATGTATTATATTGTATTGCCCAATCAAGTCTCAAAGGAGTCAAGATGATTAATATATGCATATATTGCTTTCTCGGTGTTTGTCAATTGCCCCGCTGTAATTTGTTCACCCAGCATGTTATCTATCTAAGGAGAGCCACCTCTAGTGAACTATGGATCCCGGTCCTTTACTTTACATACAATCTACAATCTTTTTACTGCTTTGTGTTTACTTTCTGCAAACTTTTACTTCTTTCCATTCGATATGTTTAATCCTTTGTTTTCCACAAAACATAGTGAGATTGACAACCTCATCGCAAGTTGGGGACAAAGTTCTGTGGTTGTGTTGTGCAGGTCTCCACATTGCTACTAGCTCCGGTAGTGCGCCCTGCCAAAGCTCAGCTAGTAACAACTTTGAGATGTTTCCTTGCTCCTACTGGTTCGATTAAACCTTGGTTTCATAACTGAGGGAAACTTGCTGTTGTGCTCATCATACCTTCCTCTTGGGGTTCCCAACGAGCTCTATATCGACACTACACGCCAGCAAAGATTTTCTGGGCACCGTGTATTGAGCCATCAAGCGATTTCTGGCACCGTTACCAAAAGAAGAAGAGACTCCCACGTCAACTACACGCCATTAGTGATTTTCTGGCGCTGTTGCCGGGGAGTCAAGGACATCTTCACAAGGGGATTCCCTCATAACCAATCTCTTTACTTTGTTGTTTTTGCTTTGCTTAGTTTTCTTTTTGCTTTGTTTGCTTGTTTTGTTCTTCAAAAAACACAAAAAAATTAGTTCTACTTGTTTTGCTTTCTTATTTGAAAACACAAAAAAATTAGTTCCTATCTTGAGTTGCCATTATGTCTAGCCTTGCTCCAATCACTATGTCACCCGAGGAAATGATTCTCACTTTTAAACAAGGAATTGAGGAAAGTTTTAAGGAAGCATGGTCTAGAATCTCTGATCTACATGAAAAGACCGAGCCTAAAATGATTCAAGGCTTGTTCCTTAGCAGTTTTTACCTTGGGATTGCTCTTTGCTATAGATATGCTTTAGATGCTATTGCGGGAGGAGATTTCCTCCAAAGTAATGAGGATGATGCCATTAATGCTATAAAGAAATTGATCCTCACTTACAATTTGCCTAGCCAAACTGATACTTCTTTCGCAAAAATATTTGCTAGGTTGAACACTCTTGAGGCTAGCATTACTAGATTAGAAGGGTGCTATAATACGCTTAGGGAGCATCACAATTATGTTCCAATAAATTCTGAACCATCAAAGTGGCTCCCTACAGTAAAGATTGAGATAAACACTGAAATTTTTCAAGCCCGCTGTGATATCATGTCTGAATTTTGCCTTATGCCCAAGGATATTTATGAATCTTTGAATCTTTGGGGGCTTACGGAAGGAGGAAAAGAAATATCTCTTGCTAATAATACTACCATATTACCTCTTGGAATAGCTGAAGGAGTGTTTACAAAGATCCTTGGGAAAATGATTTCTATTGATTATCTTGTTATTGAATGTGCAGGAAAAGGACAAATTACACTTGGAAGGTCCCTATTAGAACTCCTTGGAGCAATAATAGATGTGGAAAATGGGACCATGCACCTTTCTTCTCCACCAAACAATCACATTTTCCCAAAGGATAAGAATAAAAATAAGAGAGGTAAGGGCAAGAAAGTTGGTTTTAATGCTTCTTCATTTGAGAACACTTGATTCTTTCTTTGCTTCTTATGCCTAACTTAAAGGCGTTAAAGAAAAGTACTTGTTGGAAGATAACCCAAGAGTTTTAGTTGAGTCTTGGAAGTTATTACCTATGTAATAACCTCTCCTTATCCTTTTTATTTGCTTTTTGTGCCAAGAGTAACCTCTAATGAGAGTGAAGTAATGATTGGGAAAGTTGCTGTCCCGAAACAGATTTTTGTGCTTCACCGTAAAAATTCCTGAGAGAGTTCTGTATGTCGGATTGAGCTGTAATTTTTTGTGCTTCTGCCCCAGGTTGTTATCTAACTTCAGATAGTTCAACACTTTTTTATTTGAGCAACAGAAGGTCTTCAAAAAAATTCGTATTTACCTGCTGGTCTGTTTTGACAGATTTCTGCCATTTTTCTGCATTTGCTTCTTGTTAGTTCCTTCTTGAGTTCCTTTGGGGAATTGAGATTTTTGAGGGAAGTGCTACAGTATCTAGTGTTCTAATGGAAGTTTATTTGGTGTTAGAACTGAACCTTGAGACTTATTTATCTTAAGTGCACTAATGTTGCTAATGAGATTGTGTGAAGTTTTGTATGAAGGAAAATTTTCAGGTGTATGGAAGGAATGAGTAATGAGATGAAGGATGGACTAAATCTCAAGCTTGGGTATTCCACGCGTGTCACCCCAAGAAATATCCAAGAAGTACAAGCGTCAAAGCTTGGGGATGCCCAAGGCATCCCCTTCTTCATCAATAAAAATTCCAGGTTTCTTCCAAACGCTTCATTTTTATTGTTTCGTGCAAAGTTGTGTTTCTCTTGGAGCGTCTTCTTTTTTTTTCATTTTGGTTTTTAGTTTGATTAGTTTGCTTAGTTTTCTGAATAAGTTGGTTGGACCCCCTCTTTCATACATTGGTTTGCAAATAGTTTGGTTTGGTTTGGAAAAGAGTAGGAAAGTTCATGCTTATGTGGTAAAAAGAGCTTGTTTTTTACTGTGGCTATGCTTTGTCATGCCATGCCATATATTGTTTTGGCTTTATTCTTAGTATTCTTTGCTGTAGCATGACTTGTTATAAACAATTGAGATTGCTTAATGTGCCTTGGATGAATCATGCGTTGTTTTAGCATATTAAAGCATAGTATAGTGGTATTCTCTTTGATGTTTTATTTGGGTTGACTCGGCACATGCTTACACCATGTTATGACTATCTCAAGTCACCATAGCCTTTATGATCCTTTAGTTTTCAACTTGTAGTATCACTTTATGCTTTGATCAATGATGCTTTGTCGCTCTGCATGATTATGGCCATTATTGCTCTCTTAGTTTGTCGCTCCCAGTCTTTTGCTAGCCTCCACCACAAAGTATGAGTTCCACTCATGCATCCAACTCCCTAAACCAAGTTTTTCCAAAGAGTCCACCATACCTACCTACTAGCTTATGCTATTCCAAGTATATTCATGCTTTTGTCTACCTTTCACTTGTTATGAGAAAACTAGTGATTAAAGCTCTCACGAACTTGATGGCACACTTTACTTTATTGCCTCTAATAAACTTGAACCATTGGGTCCTTCTTTGTTGTGTATATGCTTGCGCTTTATAAGTTGAAATTAGCAGAACCATGTTTCATGGGGAACGCTTTCAAAATTGCACTTGTACTTTGTACCTCGTTGATATCATGTTCTTTTGCTTACGGATCCCGGCGGTGTGAAATAAATGTGGAACTTGTAAGATCATGGAGTTTGTATGTGTGTTAGAGAAACGCCTGGGCCGCTAGCCTAAGCCATGCCTAATCATGGTGGAAACTTGCAGCATCACCATAATGAGCACTCTATGAAGCATCCTCAATAAAAACCTATGCAAATAGCAAATAAAAAGATCGCTGAGATGCTCATTGTATGCTTGCCTTGTCATTTTGATTATGGGAAATCTCCCGTATCATGTGCAAGGGGTACCCCGTTGGCGGTTCTTAATGATACACATGTACTTACAATGAGAAGAGCTTACTCGTGACTGAAGTTGAGTAGCATGAGGTTTGGTCTTCGTAAGTAAGAGGCATGAGATTTTGGTTTATAACTTGTCAAGCATATCCTCTTAGTTGTGTCACTTTAACCTTAATCACCTTCAAGATGCTTATGATAGGGGCAATGAGAGCTGAAAGCTATAAGTACCATAATTTTTGGAAGCTCTTTATAAGACTTGAATCCCTACTTCCTTTTACAAAAGGCCTTTCTTCCACCATTATATTGAGTCTCCACCTTCTATCTTTATGCACTACTTTGAGAGCATAGTGGCCATTCTTAGTTCTATGTGCATTGTCCCAAGACTAGTTGATTGATGCATATCTTGTTATTGCTTGTTTGAAACTATTGTATCTAGTCACTCTTATGAACTTTGAAGGTGTCCTATGCATTTATATTTGCTACTCTATTGAGGGACAAGCTGAATACTATTATGATATGTTTCCTTTATGTGAAACAAACAAACGTCTTGCAAAGCATGTTATTCATGATTCTTTTGTTTGTGCCTTTTCATGTTGCATCATAGTTTCTTTGCTTATTGCTAGAACATTGTCTTTCATGTTATGATTGAAGTACTTTGATCCCAGCTTTGAGTTTTGCAAATACTTTTGATCAAGTTTTTGATGGTGCATGTCACCTCAAAAATTATTCTTTCTTTTTATCACTTACCTACTCGAGGGCGAGCAGGAGTTAAGCTTGGGGATGTTGATACATTGTAAATGTATCTATAATTTTTGATGTTCCATGCTTGGTTTTATCCACTTTCTTGTGTTTTGTTCCAACTTTGGAGTAATTTTATTATGATTTCTTGGACTAACGTATTAACAAGAGCCACAGTGCCAGCTGCCTGTTTTCTGTTGTTTTTGGTTCCAGAAAAGTCATAAAATGAATTTTCTCGGAATTGGACGGGACAAAAGCCAAAGTGCCTATTTTTTGGAAGGGATCAAGTGCCAGAATACGAGACGGAGAAGGGCTGGGGGCCGGCCACACCACCGGGCCGCGCGGCCAGGCCTGGCCCGCGCCAGGGGGTGGTCTGGCCGCCCCCAGCACCCCCTCGGCCTCTCCTTCCGCCTATAAGTTACCCTCGGGACGAAAACCCTAGGTACCCGATCAAAAATCCATGAAAGAGTCTATAGCCGCCGTCATCTCCATCCCTAGACCGAGGGATCAAGCTCTTCCTGCCCTTGGGAGGGGAATTCACCACGAGGCCCTCTTCATCACCATGCAAGCCTCTTGTGTGATGCGTGAGTAGTTCATCCTTGGACTACGGATCCATGTAGTAGCTAGATGGCTGGTTTCTCCTCCTTTGTGCTTTCATGTTTAGATCTTGTGAGCTCTGTTCATGATCAAGATCATCTATTTGTAATTCATACATGTTGTGTTTGCGGGGATCCGATGGATATTGAGATGCTATTTCAGATTGATTATTGATTCTATCATGTCTTTGTTATTTGAGATCTTGCATGCTTTCCGTTGTTAGTAGCTATCTTGGCCAAGTAGATGCTATCAACTCCAAGAGTTAGTATTTATGCTCGATAGTGGGTTCATGCCTCTGGTAACTGGGAAGTGATGAAATCTCTAAGGTACTAGATGTGTTGTTGCTACTAGGGAGAAAACAACGATCTTTTGTTCATAGAACAATTGTATTGTTTACCTTACACGCAGTTCGTAAAGCAATAATCTGTTGCTTGCAACTTAATACTGGAGGGGGTTCGGATGATAACCTGAAGGTGGATTATTAGTCATAGATGCAGTTGGATGGCGGTCTATGTATTATGTTCTATTGCCCAATCAAGTCTCAAAGGAGTCAAGATGATTTTTATATGCATGTATTGCTTTCTCGGTGTTTGTCAATTGCCCCGCTGTAATTTGTTCACCCAGCATGTTATCTATCTAAGGAGAGCCACCTCTAGTGAACTATGGATCCCGGTCCTTTACTTTACATACAATCTACAATCTTTTTACTGCTTTGTGTTTACTTTCTGCAAACTTTTACTTATTTCCATTCGATACGTTTAATCCTTTATTTTCCGCAAAACATGGTGAGATTGACAACCTCATCGCAAGTTGGGGACAAAGTTCTGTGGTTGTGTTGTGCAGGTCTCCATGTTGCTACTAGCATCGGTAGTGCGCCCTGCCAAAGCTCAGTTAGTAACACCTATGAGGTGTTTCCTTGCTCCTACTGGTTCGATTAAACCTTTGTTTCATAACTGGGGGAAACTTGCTGCTGTGCTCATCATACCTTCCTCTTGGGGTTCCCAACGAGCTCTACATCAACACTACACACCAGCAAAGATTTTCTAGGCGCCGTGTATTTAGCCATCAAACTTCAACCCACTTGGATTAGCCAAATCAAGGAAGCCTAGAAAGGAAATGAATGTATCGACGGAATCAAATGTCGTATTGGTACAGGAAAGGTACCAGGATTCACTGAAGATGAAGAAGGAGTTATGTGGTACAAAGGGCGTGTCATGTGCCAGTGATTCGGTGAAGCAAGTTATCATGAAGGAAGCTCATGATACTCTTTATTCTATCCACTCCGGAGGAACGAAGATGTATCAGGATTTGAAAGAGCAATTTTGGTGGCACAAGATGAAGAGAGAAATCGGAAGCTACATCGCCAAATGTGACATCTGTCAAAGAGTCAAGCGAGCATCGAGGCTGCGGCAGGACTGTTGCAACCATTGCAGATTCCGAAATGGAAATGGGATTCCGTCGGAATGGACTTTATCACCAGTTTGCCTACTTCTAGTAGGGGAAATGACTCAATCTGGGTCATAGTTGATAGACTGTCCAAGGTAGCTCACTTTATACCTGTCAAGACTACCTACCAGAGTGCGAAGCTAACAGAGCTATACATTGCTAGGATTGTTAGTCTGCATGGAACCCCCAAGACCATAGTATCAGATCGAGGAACCCAGTTTACCTCGAGATTTTGGCAGAAAGTGCAGGAAGGATTAGGCACCAAGTTGAACTTCAGCACCGCGTATCACCCGCAAACAGATGGACAGACTAAGAGAGTCAACCAAATCCTAGAAGATATGTTAAGAGCTTGTGTGTTGGAATACGGATCAAATGGGAAGACTGCCTGCCTTTCGCAGAATTCTCATATAACAATAGTTATCTAGCTAGTTTGCATATGGCACCATTTGAGTTCCTATACGGAAGAAAGTGTCGCACCCCTTTGAATTGGTCACAAGTAGGAGAGAGTCAGATCTTTGGACCCGACATTCTCCGAGAAGCAGAAGAGAAGGTTCACAAAGTCCATGAGCACCTCAAGACCGCCCAGCCCAGACAGAAGAGTTATGCTGACAAGAGAAGGAGAGACCTGACTTTCAATGTCGGAGATTTTGTATATCTCATGGTTTCACCATTGAAGGGAACTCAACGCTTTAGTTTGAAAGGGAAGTTAGCCCCCAGATATATCGGGCCCTTCAAGATTCTGAACCGTCGAGGAGAAGTATCGTATCAACTGGAACTGCCTGAAGAGATGTCAGCCATCCACAATGTGTTCCATATCTCGTTACTTTGCAAATGCCTGGAAGTGCCGGAGAAGACTGAAGTTTTCAAGAACATCGATCACAGAGCTGTAGAGATCAAAAATGACCTGACATATCGTGAAGTGCCCATCCGTATCTTAGAGGAAGCTTACAGAACCACCAGGACCAGGAGTATCAAGTTTCTCAAGATTCAATGGAGCAACCATACCGAGGAGGAAGCCACTTGGGAGCGAGAAGATTACATTAGGACAGAGTTCCCAGATCTCTTTAGTTCCTAGTTTTCTTTGTAAATCTCAGGACGAGATTTTGTTTAAGGGGGAAGGTTTGTAACATCCCAAAACTTAAATCCAAGGTTATTAAGATCCAAATCATCAAAATTAGGGTTAACAAAAACTTTTCCAATTAAATTTATCAAAGCATTCATATGTGTGTGCATTTAAATTAGGAGTTGATTTGAATTTCCATGGTTCTGTGATCCATTGCTTGTAAAATGATTCTTAGGTGAAATAAACATCATCTAAATCATTCCCAAACTTTTCCCAAAGAAAAACAACTCAAAATGAATAAATGAAGTGAATGGTCATTTGTGCCATTTTAATTAACATGCCTACTTTGGCTATTCCTAGTACTCAAAACCTAACAGAAACAAATGTGGATCTTTGCACCCCTTGCTAGTCCACATAATGATGTACCAAGGCCCACCTTGTGATCTGCCAAAAACATTCAAACACTAAATTTAAATGGCAATTGAAAATTGAATCTACTTCGATCCCACTATTTCAAAAACCACTCAAACAAGCTCAATTTTCAAAACCCAAGCACCCACAGAGTCTCAAGCTTAGTACTAGCACACCCACCAAAAATCTTTTCAAAATTCAAAAAGAAAGTTCTTGCAGCCATTTCATCAAACACTTGGCATGCAGAGTTTAAACTCTAAAAATAGCTCACTATTTGCAACAGGGTTTTGCACCCAATTTTCCTCAAAAACCTCCCTCTATCCCCAAATGATTTAACCATGCCATTTAAACCCCATCTCCTACCCCCTAGTGGCAAGGCCAAGCCATGCCAAGCACCAACTTGCCAGCCAACCTTGCCCTCACCCCAGCAGACCACCTCCCTCTCTCTCACCATGTCTAGCAGCTAGCTCACACCTCACCGCCACCCTCTGTCTCCTCCCCGAGCCGAGCCAGACCGTGGACCACCGAGGAACCGCCGCGCACTGCCTGTCTGCGCCGTGTCGAGCACGCGCCAGAGCGCCGTGCCTGACATGCGTGCACGCACCGCCCCTCGACCACAACCCGCATCCACCGCTCCGCCATGACCCCAGGGACACGCCAGACATGCCCATTCGCCGTCCAACGCCTCACAGCCACCACTCGCCGTGGAAGTCGCCGTCTCTGCCGCTCAGAGCGCCAGCTCCACCCGACCGCATACCACTGCCCCTAGTCCTGCATTGATCACATAGAGCACCGCCAGGAGACCAGCGACCGTCCCCTACCCCGAGCCACGCTGCTAGCACGCTGTGCATCCCTCGCCGAAGCCGCCTGCCTATCCCTCTTGGTCGCGTCGTCATCCTATAAATAGAGGCCACCCCCAGCCATTTGCAGCACACCACTCACCTCCCCTCACCTTACTGACCATTCCCCACCTCTAGCCGGAGCAAGGCGAGCAGCCATTCGCCAGAATTGCACCGGAGCAGGCTGTCTCTGGAGGAGAAGGGCGCCGCTGATTACAACCACCCCCGGAGCTGCCTCGACCGTCCCTGAGCTCGCCGTCGACCACTAGTCAGTTTGCTCGCCTTGCCGTCATCGTTGGAGCCCTGGTACGCCCCCAATGCACCCCCATCGAGCCGCTAGGGTTAGAGCTCGCCGACGACTAGTTCGTCGTCGACGACGATCCCCAGCCGTTGATCCCCGCTCTAATCCAACGACCCACATCACCTCGTACCTCTTCGCGCGTTATGAGCCGCTGACCGGTGGACCCCCCTTGTCAGCTATGCCCCGTGCCACGGAGTGTCACTAGGCCGGCCCGTTAGCATTCCCGCGCGACCCAGTTAGTTTGAATTAGGATATTTCTATTTTAGTTTAAACTTAGTTCTGTGCCCTAGTTTGAAAATCAATTCAGATATATTTACAAATCCAAATGGAGTGATTCCAATTTTGTTGGAAAGCCACTAAAAAGATCTACCCAAGCCTGTTGGATCTAATTCAATTAGAGTTAGAGATCTCTCCTAGTAAAAATAACAAGACATAAGCATTTGCACCTTGCAACATTTTTATAAAATCAACCATGTTAGATTTTGAGTTGATTCCAACTCTCAAAAATCACATTTAACCATACCTATCTGAATATGTAATAATATTAAGGTTTACATGCAGTGACTTTGGACTAGTACCAAAATAATGCTATATAGGAATTTCTAGTCACTTTAAATCATTAAATAATGAACTTAAACCAAAGTAATTATGATCCAACCCTTAAAGCAATTCCCACATGTTAGAATATGTGGTGATGACATGTGTCCACATGATCCCATATTTGAAGTGGTGAATATTAAATCTTAGTTAATTTTTCAAGGAGTAGAAATTACTTTTCTAAAATAAAAAGGATGAAACTATTGAATTAAACTTGTGATGCTTGTGATGATAATAGATCATCAAATGTGTGCATTAGAGTGCCAATTAGACTAGTTAAGTATTGTTTGGTGATTGTGTACTCCGTATGTATTTATAGACGATAGTATCGACCAAGCTTTCGAGGAGGAGGAGTTCTACCAAGAAGAAGAAGAAGAAAACTTCAACCACTGCACCAACCAAGGCAAGCTACTATTGGCAAGATAACCCTTGCAATCTAGATAACCCAAGGAAAGATGCTTTAGGCATGCTTTGATTATACCACTTTGACTAGTATTTACCCCAAGTCTTATTTTCAAGCTTTACTTCACCCAAAGTTCTCTACTTGTTTTGAAGGTAGCATAAAGAGTATAAAACTTGACCTATAGAGATAACTTAGATGTCATTCTATGGCATGAGATTGATCCCATCTTTTCCACCTTAGTGAACACTCTTAACTTAGTAGTTTAGAGTAGATAAAAACTTGAGTCACTTTAGATGGGAACACTTGGTGAAAATGAATTGTGAAAATCTTGGAATGATGAGTCATTCTATTGAGATGTTTTGACATGTGTTGAGAAGCAAAAATGGTTTATGATGGTGAAAATGTTGAGGCATGAGCCTTAACCCTTTTATAAAACTGATGGTTGGATTCGGATGCGATACCATTCCAAATTTACTGTATAACCACATTACCTGAATTGGGTAAGGCTTAGCCAGAAGTTTATATACATTAGTATTAGTTCCCTCGTGGGAGAGGTTTGAGCTGAGGCTACCTCTCGATGTTGTCCACCTATGCAGTGCCCAAGATGACAGATGGTCATGGTTGGGAGGCCATGCTCATAGGAGAGGTGCTTATACTAGGGTGTGTAAAGGAAAGGTTATGTTTTATTATCTGCATACTAAGTATGATGATTCAGGGTTTTCCCTAACAGATGTATCGAATCTTGTGGTGAAAGTGTACCACCTCTATAGAGTGTCAAACTATTCGAATAGCCGCGTCCGTGGTTATGGACAGTTGGAATGGCCATACTGTTTCGTTGTCAGATGTTTTCAAAATAACTTATGAAAGGAATGATGAATCTTGACTTGACCACAACAGGGTTGTGTTTATGACAATAGCTTCCCAACTTAAGTGATTCTAGAACTTTATTTTATCTTTCTTTGCTTCAGAACTCAGCTTAGGTTTCAAACTTAACTTTATCGTTAAACATAGATTTAGCATTTTAACTTAGAACTATACTACTTGTTAGTGGTAGTTTGCAAGTACTTAAAAAGTACTCATGGCTTTTGTCCCTGGCTATTCTCATGGCCAGACTATGAAGGAGACTACCAAGATGATGGCCAGCAGGAGGGCTATGATAACTAGGACTATCTGACTTCGTCAGCATTGCCTGTGCCCCTGAAGATGGACCCCACCGCTACGCTTATCTTTGATTTCCGCTGCTTGTTGTATTAAGACTGGATCATGAGATCCTTATTTGTGTAAGACCTTATGTATGGTTTGTAATGGATGATGTACTGTGATATCCAATCCGTTATGTATCGCAAAAATGGTAATCCTGGGATTGGGAGGTATGGCATAACAGGCATCTGGGATTAAAAATCTGGGTGTTGACACTTCTGAACCTGCTAAAGATCCTAATAGTATATTTGTCTCTGATGCTGAAACTAAAAGTGGTAATGAAGAAAATGATGCTCCTAATAAAGAGAAAGTTGAACAAGAACCTGAAAGGCACACTAAGAATACTAAATACACTAAAGAAGATTTTGTTGCTAAGAAACATGGTAGTGAAAGAGAGCCTTGGGTCCAAAAATTTATGCCTTTCCCTGATAAGAAACACAAGTCAAAGGAAGATGAACACTACAACAAGTTTTGTGAGTGGATGAAACCTTTATCTTTGCAAATTCCTTTGACTGATGCTATTAAATTGCCTCCTTATTCAAAGTATATGAAGGATATTGTCTCTAATAAAAGGAAGATCCCTAATGAAGAAATTTCTACTTTGCTTTCCAATTATTACTTTAATGGTAAGGTTCCAAAGAAACTTGGCGATCCAGGGATTCCAACTATTCCATGCTCCATTAAAAATAGTTATGTTAGAACTGCTTTGTGTGATTTGGGAGCAGGAGTTAGTGTTGTGCCTTTTTCTCTCTACAAGAGACTTCAATTGGAAAAACTAATACCAACTGATATATCTTTGCAAATGGCTGATAAATCTACTACTATTCCTGTTCGTATATGTGAGGATGTACCTGTTCAAGTTACTGACTTTGTTGTTCTTGAAATGCCTGAAGATGACAATATGTCTATTATTCTTGGGAGACCTTTTCTTAATACTACAGGAGCTGTTATTAATTGTAATCAAGGAAAGGTGAATTTTAGTGTTAATGACAAGGAGCATACTGTCTATTTCCTCAAGAAGATTGATAGGACTTATGGTTTAAATTCAATTGAACATGTTGAGGGCATCCAAGTTGGAGAAATATATTGTCCCATACCACGAGAAAAATATGAAACTAATATGATTGGGACCATTGCTATCAAGGTTGAGGTAACATAATCATTAGTGGAATACAAAGTTTTGTTTCATATAAAATTGTTTTGGTAACAAGACCTGATCAACCGTGTTAACAAAGGGATTTTAATGAACAAAACAATGTTTTCACCATGATTATCTTTGTTTACTTTTAGTTTATCCATTTTAGTTTTTGCTTTCACTTAGTTCACTTTTCTGTTGCTAGTTGCTTGCATATTAGAGTGTCTTAGAACTTCTGAAGTTTTAGCTTTGTTTTGTTTTTGCATCATTCCAAAGTTATCTTTCTGTCAGAAAATCATTCATCAATACCTGAAAATTGCTAAAAAATAAAGTGTCTCGAAAAATTCTAGAAAATTCATATTAAATTTTTACATGAAAAAAGGGGCAGAGAAGTGCCTGGAGAGTACCAGGGGGGCCCACCAGGCAGGCACACCACCTGGTGGCGCAGCCACCCCAGGGGGGCGCATAGCCATGGTGTGGGCCACCCCTAGCCCTCCACTCACTCTTTCACTTTCCACTTCTTTCTCTCTCCCGAGAAAACATTAGTTCTTTGCTCAAAATTGCGTTCTTGCCGTTCTTGCCCATGATTTTTCGATCTCCTTGCTCAGCCCATCTTTGCTGCTGAAATTTGGATCATTTGTTCTCCGGTATGTGACTCCTCTACTTGTCCAAGTAGATTTGTATTTAGTGGTTTATATCTTGAGTATTTAGCTACTGTAGGTGACAGGTTATGTGCGCTTTTAAGCTTGTTCAATGCTTAGAAATATTGTTTTGATGCATGCTTAGGCCTCTTACAAGTCCCTATGAGTAGTTCTCTTCATTATGTATTCACTTTGCAATCACTCTTATAATGGATGTTTAAATTTCAAAATATCAAAGATGATCAACCACACTTTTGGAGAAATATTTGAGAGGGACACACCCAGGAGGGAAAGGCCTTCAAGATCAGCCTCTCAGTTTAGGCCTTCGTATAATGAAGATCTTATTGCACCACACTTTGGAAATGAAGGAGATGAGGGAGATGCTCACCCATCTACCTTCCCTTGTTTTACCTTTTTGCAAGTTGCAGGGATCCTTAATGATTTCTTACTACTGGTTCAGAGGGTTGGTCTGACCACTTACATGGAAGATGAGAGTGAGCAATATGCCATGCTCATCAAAACTTTCGTTGAGAGTTTCGTTTTCACTAACATCCCTTATCAGTCAACTGTTTCATTCAAGATTTATAATCTGCCTATTACCATGCCATTGGAAAGATTTTGCAGCATTGTAGGCATAGTCATGACTGGGACAGTGAAGAAGATCCAAGGTCGACCCACTGATTTGATGGAGCTCTACCGTAGTGTGACAAATGACGATGACCGCGCAGCTCGGTGCGGGAAGATAAGAAATATTCAACTCCCAGCTTTAAGATATTTTGCTTATTATCTTGCCACTAGTATTCTTGGTAGGGAGAACACTAGTAATATTTCTAATTATCATTTGGCCTTCCTCGCTGCTGCACTTAATAATGATACCAAGTATAATCTTGGCTCTCTCATTGCTCGTTGTCTAGCCGCTAGAGGACCTATTTATGGGGGCATTATTGCCTCACCCATGGTCGCGTTCCAAGGAGGAGGTGGACGAGCAGCTCCGCTTTCTTGGTTTCCACGGGCAGCACCAGTGGGATGTGCCCTCTTTCGACTATTCTGCGCACTACGTTGGGGCATCCTCGAGCTCGTATCAGGACGAGGGCACCTCCTCGCCGTACTATGGAGGCGCTCCATCTTGGCCAGCTTGGGATTGATACCCACTTAGGCCAAAAGCCTAAGCTTGGGGGGTGGTACATCGACACCACACTCATCTCCTTACCATGTTTAGTTGGTACTTTGTATATCCATTTTTCGCTTTCTTTTGCTCTCCAAAACATAAAAAGACCAAAAATATTTTCGTTGTTTCTCTTTGTTTGCTTCTTTGTCTTTTTAGCCTTGGTTTGCTTTTTCCTTTTAGCTTTGTTTTGATTATTTGAAAAACCCAAAAATATTTCGCTTTGCTTGTTCTTCCTTTTGGTTCTTGCCTTTAAAAATCGAAAACCCAAACATATTTTTGTTCTTCTTTGGCTTTGTGAAGTTCGTTGCAGGGTTCAGCGGTCCTCAGTGGAGTTTGGTTTCATGTTATTATTCAAGCCACACAAGTGAAGGGCAATAATGAGGATTAATGACAACTTGAGGTGTGGTAAGAGGCTAGTAACGAACTCTATTTGTTCATTTTTGTACATATACTCATCATTGTGGGCATGCTTAGTCTATTCATGTAAGGTGTATGTTATTTATAGATGCTTAGTAGTTCTTGCTTTCTTATGATTAGCTCCAGCTTGCTAATGGTTTGTAGCATGTCATATGAATGTTTGCTTGCATTGCTCTATCCATATCTTGGTATGACACTGTGGTATCCTCCTCTGAATGTTTCACTTGAATTGACTTGGCACATGCTCACGCATGCATATGACTGAAACAATAATCAGTTAAGCCTCGATGAATTATTTTGCCTCAGGGGTCTTGAATCACTTTCATGCCATGATTAGTCCTATTTTGTTGCAAGCATGATTATGACAGTTATCGCTCTCTCGTTTGTCGCTCCCTTACTATTGCTAGCCTTCACTTGCACTGAGTATGAGATCTACTCGTGTTTCCAACTCCCCAAAACCAATATTGCCAAAAGTGTCCACTATACCTACCTAATTTGCTTTTCCGTGCATATTCAGTATGCCTTGTTTTCTTCCGAATAAAATGTTTGCTTGTTATGAGAAAGTTAGTTAGTAAAGCTCTCACGAACTTGATGGCACATTTTATTTCTTGCACTTAATAAACCTGAACCATTGTGACTATCCATGAAAGTTATATGCTTGCAAATTATAGGCTGGGGATTAGGAGAACCGTGTTGTCACGAGGAACGCTTTCAACACCTATAAATATATACCCAGTTGATATCATGCTCTTTTGTTTGCAGATGTCGTCGGTGTGAAATAAAAGGGGAGCTTGTAAGTCCATGGAGTTATGTATGTGTGTTAGAGAAACGCCTGGGCGGCTGGTCTAATCCATGCCTAATCATGGTGAAAACCTGTAGCATAACCATAATGAGCAATCTATGAAGCATTCTTCTTATATAAAAAAGAGATAGAGATTGAGAAACGAAAAAATGAGAAAAGAGAAAAGAGAGAAAAAAAAAGCACCATTTTCCCATGGTAAATAAGAAGATTGGTGAGATGCTTGTTGTCTGCTTGCCCTGTCATTTTGATATGGGGATTCTTCTGTATCATCGGGCAAGGGGTACCCCATTGGCGGTTCTCTATGATACGCATGTATTTACTATGACAAGAACTTACCGATAACTAAAGTTGAGTAGCATGAAGAGCGACCCTCGTACTCAAGGGACATGAGATTTCCAGTTTATGGTCTGTCAAGCATATAACTCGTATTGGACCTCACTTTCACCTTAACCATTTAAAGATGCTTATGATAGGGGCAATGAGAGCTCAAAGCTAATGAGTACCATACTTTCAGCATTTGGAAGCCTTTCAAACTTTTCAAAACCTTTTCATTTCCTTGTTGAGTCTCCACATATTCTATGAGCACTTTCTTGAGAGCATAGTTGTCATTCTTAGTGTAATATGCTTGTCTCAACATTTGGATTAATTGTGTCATGACTTTGATGCTTGTATCTTTGATATCTTTACTTCTAGTCTTAACTTGAACTTCAGAGGTGCCTTGACATTTATGTTTGCTCTACAATCAAAGGCAAGCGAGATACCACTCTATCGTACCTTTTTATGAGCATTGCAATGTTGCTTATGTTTATGTTTCATGCTACTTATTATTTTTTGAGTTGGAATCTCTTCATATCTTGCAATGACTATTGAGTGACCTTATTTGCATACTACTTATTATGAGTTGTCTAAGTACTTGATCATATGTTGAGAATATATACATCACATGAAGCAAATGTGTTCGTGAAAGTTTCTTTTATCGCACTCAGTTTTCAACTGAATTGCTTGAGGACAAGCAATAAGCTAAGCTTGGGGGGAGTTGATATGTCCAAACCGTATCTACTTTCCTGAACACTTTTGCTATTGTTTTTCCTCTAAACTTGTGTGATTTGGATAGAACTAACACGGACTGATGCTGTTTTCAGCAGAATTACCTTGGTGTCTAGTTTTTGTGTAGAAAATCAACTATCAGGAAAAATCCCGGAAAATATGCCAGAAATCCTATTTCACTAGAAGATTCACGGAGCCAGAAGACGAGACGGAGGAGGGCCATGAGGGGCCCACACCACCTGGCCGTGCAGGCTAGGGGTGGTGTGGCTGCCTCGGTCACCCCCTCGGCCTCCCTCTTCTCCTATAAGTTGCCTCTTGACCTAAAAACTAAAGGGGGTTCAATGTTTTTCCAGAAAGAGTTCCACTGTGCCGCCACCAACATATTCCGCAAATCAGAACCAAAAACTCCGTTCTGGCACCCTACCGAGACGAGGAATTGGAGGAGATCATCGCCATCATCATCACCATCGCTTCTCCATCGACCATCCATGATTCCCCCATCCATGAGTGAGTAATCCCCCGATGTAGGCTATGGGGATGGTAGGGATTGGATGAGATCATTCATGTAATGGCATCAGATTGTTAGGGCATGGTGCCTAGTATCTATTATTAGTGCTTTTTGACTTTGTTGCAACTTGTTATGCTTAATGCTTGTCACTAGGGCCCGAGTGCCATGATTTCAGATCTGAACATGTTATTGATTCATTATGATAGTATTGTTTATGGTCTTACCTGCAAGTTGTATACACATATTGTTGTCCGGAACCAAAGGCCCCGAAGTGACAATAATCGGGATAACCGGAGGGGATGGCTTTGATGTGAGGATCACATGTGTTCATGGAGTGTTAATGCTTTGCTCCGGTGCTCTATTAAAAGGAGCACCTTAATTGCCAGTAGTTCCCTTGAGGCCCCGCTGCAAACAGGCTAGCACGACAAAAGATGTTGTGCAAGTTCTCATTGCAAGCATGTATGACTATATATGGAACACATGCCTATGATTATTTAGTACTTGGATGCTTTATCTTATTTATCTGCAAATGTCCTATGTCTTGATTGCCATATGAATTGTCTTGTCCATGCAACACCCGTATATTCATCCCTATGCCTACCGCGCTTTAATCCTACTATTTACTGCAATTGTTACTACTATCTTTACTTTTACTACTGCTATTACTTTGTTATTGCTACTACAAAACTATTACTACTGATAAACTGTTGTGAGCAAGCTTGTTTCTAGGTGCAGCTGAATTGACAACTTAGTTGTTAAGATTAATATTCTTTGGCTCCCCTTGTGTCGAATCGATAAATTGGGTTTTACTTCGCTCGAAAATACTGCGATACACCCCCTATACTTGTGGGTCATCAAGCACTAGTTTGAAAGATGCTACATCACCACACCCACTTGGATGTGTGTGTGTATATCATTGTGGTTTGGAAAAGAACACAAATGTCACTCCAGCATGTGTCCAACCATGTCCAGGAATATAGAAAATATTTTTCCTACTTGTTGGAAACTCCCACGTGCAACTTTGCTTGTTATGCCAAGAGGCATCCATCTACCATATTAATGTAGGAATTGTATCATAAACTATGATGTTCATATGGCCATGACCTTGGTCGTTAAGGTTGCCACCCAAGAATAATGTTCATATAGGTGGGACAATGTTGTAAAGCTTTCTTTCAGAAGTTGTCAAAATCCCATAGTTATCACATCCATGACAGGTAGTACACGTGACATGATAGGACGCCATGCGTAAATATTTTGTTTTTCGTTTTTTGTTTTTTGTTTTTTCTTTATTTGAGGTGTGATTGTTTTCAAAACGGAATCAAAATTGTGAGGATGCAAATTCTTATGAAGAAGTTCAACCTGTCCAAACTCCTAGCGATTTCTGATATATTGAATGTCTGATGGATCCCTCCAAAAGCTTTTTATGAACTTAGTTAAAAAGCAATCTACAATTAACTTACTTCTATTAGCTCAATAAATTTGACATATAGCTAGTTTTGATAAATCGGCATAAACTACTTCAAGTGGGCAGAGTTTGCTAGCTAGGAAGCTTGAAAACTCATAATACTTGGGAATCATAAGTTAAGCATGGTTCGCTAAGTCTTTAAACTAGTCTTGTGGCATTCAGATCCATATTGTTTAAACTTCCTTTATAGAAAAGAACTTACCCGTCATCACTTGGAAATTTGAAAATAGCTTTTCCTGATAGTTGGGAACTCCCACAAGCGGTACAGTTTACCACAAGAGGATGCACCCATCTACCAGATGTTGGAACTGTATCATGAACTATGATGTTGATAGGGTCATGACCTTGTTGGCCATTCTAGTGAAAACCCAAGAATGTTCATACACCGTAGGCCAATATTATGAAGCAACCAAAGCAGTTTTTCCTATTTAAAGCTTTCAAAACACATGTTTCTCATTTTTCAAGGCAAGTAATACACATAAGAGGACGCCATGGGAAATTATTTTGTTTTTCTTTGTTTTATTTGAGTATTTTGAAAATAGGATCGAATTCGTCAGCATATAGATTCTTAGCATGGAGTTAGTTGCACTTTTCAGAACTCTCGATGGTGCTTGATGTATTGACATCATGTGTACCTTCAGACAACATTTGGAAAAATTTAAGAGGAATCTATTGCGCTTACTTATATTTCAAATTTTACCTAATTTCTTCAAATCGACATAAAGTCATTAAAATGGGTGCAGTTAGATAGGGAAGCTTGAAATGACTAAGACTGCTTGGGAATTGCAATAAAACATGGTCCACTTTTTCTGAAAACCGGGTGGTGGCACTTTGTTTTTTTGATTGGGGTATGTCCCGAGGAAGCGAGATGCTTCAATTAACGCGGTCAGTGGATGTACATGTTACATCAAGGACCTCAAAAAATAAAAAAAATACATCCAAGTCTATACATTTAGCACAAAGGACCCTGAAAGAAAGCAAGGAAAAGTAGTTGGGTCCAGCTCCTTCTCCATCGTGGAGCTGATCCATGCTCTTCGTAGTAGTACCAGTAAGTTGCATGTGCCTTGCACATGAGACTCACATAATAGAAGTATGACATATCATCACTATATAAAATCATAATATGTAATACTCAGATAAATTATAAATATGAGCCACCTCTACAAAGTATGGGTGTATATTTGGTTCTTATACTCTATATAATGTAGAAATAAAAATTTATTAGCTACCTAATACCTGAAAATTTTGGTACCATGGTCTAGAGAAATGACACAGAAGATTCTAGACCGATGGAAATGTGTGTTTTGAGGTTTGTGCATAGTGTTCATTGTGCTAAAGACTATCAGTAGAATATTGTACTACTAGAATGGAAAAGAAGATCCAACGGCTGGCAATGTTGGGATTTGTGAGTCTTGATCCAACAATCAATATTAAAAGTTATTCGTACACTATTCAAATCGGAAAAGTTTGAATTCTACTGATTTTTTCGCCAAGGTTGCTTCCTAGCTAGTACACCAACGTAGTACCATGTAGAAATAAACGTTTAGCTACCTAATACTTGAATTTTTTTTGTCCAACTTAGCTTCGTGCATGTTATCGAGATAGCATGCATATGGATCTGTTTTTAATGCAGTTAGAAAGTATAGATCATGCACGAGTCCACCACCCACGTGTCCACTCGAGGGAAACCCCATCCCCGCGTATATAAACCTGCTCGGCATCATCATATCTTCTAGGAGCATTCACTTCTACCCCAATCTGTCTAGTCAAAAAATCCCAGCCTGCACCTACCGCGCGTGCAGAAGCTACTTACACAGCACCACCCTCCCCTTAGCTGCGCCATGAAGCGTACCCACTATGGAGACGAGCCGGAGGTGAAGCAAGTTGGAGGCGCAGCAGATGGATCGAGCTCTGCAGTCATCGCCGATGTGGCAGTCCTGGCTTCTCCGGGCACACACACCGCTTGTCGATGTGTTGTCGCTGCTTCACGCTTCGTCCAGCTGATCGGCATCACCATCGAGAAGAAGGTGAAAAACAACATCGTGGTGCCAGCGAGAGACATGGATGAGGGCATGCAAGCTTAGGTGGTGTCTTTATCCCGGAGGTAGATGAGAACTACGACCACACCATCATTAACCCCTTCATCGAAGCTATCAAAGAGGCTGATGAATTCAAGGAGGAGGTCTCTGATGAGGGCAGCGAGGTACTACTTTGCTTCTCTATTCGAAGTCGCGGTTTTCACTGTTCATACATAGGGTTTTCTCAATCTATAAATACTTTTGCTCTACTGCCCTTTTCTTTCTGTAGATATATTAGAATCTATAATTCAAACGGTCGATTGTTTTGCAGATTTGATTAGATATGCTAATCTGCCATCTTGTAGTTTTACATTTGTTTTTTGATGTTCATATGGTCTTCTTGTGTTGTAGATTTAATTGATCTGTAATATATTTGATTTTAGGTGTTTTAGGTACTATTGTTACTGGAGTGTTGATTAGATACACCATATATATATTAACTACATTCAGTACGTACTGAGTGATTACATAGTGTATAAAAAGTCCATTTCAATTTATTACTGATACCAATGATTCAAATATGCTCTAAAAGAGTGCAAGGGAGACATATTTGATGGTGTCAGTTTTTTCAGGAATGGGTTAATGAACCTGGGGTAATGTACACAAACAAGGTTGTGCTTGGTACTTTTGTTTGCTAACTCCATCTCTGAAAAACTGACGAGGCCTCAAATTTACTCTACATTCATATGGAACTATGAACTTTCAATTGTTTCTGCTAGTACACAACCAATTGTGATCATGCATTGAATTTATTACATGTATCTAAATCTCGATATTGTTTGATTCTTTTGATTATGTGATTACAATATCCAAGAAACAAATAAATGATTCATATGCATGGTTTGATCATAAGTTATTGTCATTATACGTCTATGAATATTGTTTGATTTTGTTATTATTATTACAATATTTACGAAACACATGCATTCATGTCTTAACTACATTTAGCACATACTAAGTGATTGTATACTGTATAAAGATTACATTTCAATTTCTAACTGAGTCCAATAATTCAAAATTTTCCCATAAAAGTACAAGGGAGAGACATTTGATGGTGTTAGTCTTTTTAGGGATGGGTTAATGAACCTTGGCAAATATACACGAATTAGGTTCTGCTTTGTACTTTGGTTCGCTAACTTCATCTCTAAAAAGCTTATGAGGCCTCAGATTTATTCTACATTCATATGGAACTATGATCTTTGAATTATTTTTACCGGTACATAGCCAATTATGATCATACATTAAATTTAATTATTACATGTATCTGAATATCTTGTTTGATTCATGTGATTATAATTACACTATTCAGGAAACAAATGATTTATAAGATGCATGGAAATGTATGGTTTGATCATAAGTTGTTGTCATTACATGTCTATAAATATTGTTTGATTTATTATAATATTTAGGAAACACATGATTACATTTTAAGTCATATTACTGTCAAGTTTACCAAAACATTAATAAACTCATTTATAACAAAACTTTACTGTATGAACTAATGATAATACATATGATAAATTATCAACTGCTAATCCAATTACTTGTCATTTTGTTTAATGATGATGTGGTAGATCAGATGTTCATGCTCTTTATCTTACTAGTACGTAATAACTTTTGCTCAGTTGTGTTTCAACTAAATTATTTGTATGATCGAGTTCTTATATATTTAAAAATCAACAAGAAGAATCTGATGACATGGACGATAACAAGAACTCTAGGGACAGCAAGAGCCGCTACGTGCCGAGGCGGTTCCGGAGGAGGAAAATTCGTTTGCACTATAAAGGAAAATTGTTTTGCCCATTCTTTGGAAAAGTCATCAGTAAGGACATCAACAATATGATCCAGCACTCAGTGGGTGTCGGCCGTGGCCGCGCCCGTAAGAACGACGAAAAAACCTTGGCGAAGAACGCATCCTATGGAAAATTCCTTCGAAAATATGTCAAGACTGGCATGTTTCCCCTCGAATATGCTGATGGTCCTGCCCCTGCCCCTTCTCATGTTTAGTTTTTATTTTGTTTAAGTTACGCTTGGTATATATCCATAGTCTGTCTCCTTTATATGGAGTTTTCTTTAATTTTTTAGTGCTCGGTTATATTATTAATTATGTAGATGCACACTACCAAAATGTTTTTTTAATAACCAGAGCTCATTTGATTCGTAGGATTCTCAAAACACAGGGATAGAAAAATCACAAGATTGGAGTGGCATGATCTCTTGAATCCTACGAGAATACAAAACTATAGAAATTAATAACGAGTGCAATCCTTTGAATCAAACGACCAACGTAGGAATATTTCCTAAGGTAAAAAATCCTTCACGATATATTTGCAATTCCTTTGGCTCAAACGAGTTTCACTGTTTACACCTGAATATGACAACTTGTACAAGCAGTAGGAAAACATTCATGCATAATACTCAATATTTTGAAAAGAACTTTAGGTAATTTGACACATATGGAGTCTATAGAGTCATTCACGAATGAAGCCTCTAGAGTTTGCATGTGTAATTTTCCAAACCATGGTTTGACATATGCATGGAGCCTCTAAAGTTTACATGCGTTCTTTTTTAAACCATGGTTTGACACATGCATGTAGCCTCTAGAGTTTGCATGTTTGGACGCTAACTATTAAAATCTTAGCCTACGCAATTATTATGGTCATGCATGATCACTTGATGTGAATTTTGGCCTTGAATTCCTGGACAGATAGCGTACAGTTTACTAGCTTTTTTCTATTATTATTTGGCCGGTAGCCAAATTCAAAATCTCAATCAAGCGACAAAATTATCCACCGACCTTGAAGTATTTCCTGCTCCACCGTTTCAAAAACTTTGAGGCAAAATCTCCACCGGGGAGTACCATTTTTCAGTTACCGGTAAATATTGATGGACGCTAGACAAATTCAAAATCTCAATCGAGCTGAAAAATCACCCACCAACTTTGAAGCGTTTTGTGCCCCTCCGTTTTAAAAACTTTGAGGCAAAATCTCCCACTAGGGAGTACCCTTTTTCAATTATTACTAGATGGATGCTAGCCAAATTCAAAATCTCAATTGAGCGGCAAAATCACACACCGACCTTGAAGCGCTCCTTCATTTAAAAAACTTTGAGGCAAAATCTCCCACAGTGCGAGTACCTTTTTCTATTAGTAGATAGATGCTAGACAAATTCAAAATCTCAATAGAGCAGCAAAACTTACTGCCTATCCCGTTAGAATCAGAGGTATCATATTTTCGGTGCAAATATATGGTCATGGGTGATGAGTTGATGTGACTCTTGGCCTTGAATTTCCAAAACTCGTACTCTCTATAGTACTACCTTTTTTATTTTAGTGGATGGACACTAGCCATTCAAAATCTCAATCGAGCAACAAAATATCCCACCGACCCTGAAACATTTTAAGCCCTACCTTTTCAAACACTGTAAATCCCATTCTACCATTGTTCAAACGACAACTAGGCATGCTAAAGTCGGTAGCTTTGGGCATGCTCGTAATTATATTTCTATTCACCACTATAGTACCGATTCGCACAGTATTTCCTGCTAGCTCTCCCAAAAAAACCAGTATCCTCTCTCACGCTCTCACCTCCACGACCACCGCACGCACCGGCCAGCGGAACGAGCTGCTTGATATGCGGTCTCGTGCACCGCATCGGACCCCCTTCACCGATGCCCACCGCACCGGATCTAGTTCACTGGATCTCTCTACCACTGCACCAGAGCTACGGTCTAGTTCACCGCACCGATGGTACCTTCGACCACCCAAGCTCTGGTTCCTCGCTACCAATAGCTACCCAATCATATCGGATCTTCTTCACCGATGTCCACCGGACATGGTCAAGTTCAACGAGTTCCATGTTCTAGAGACCAGCTGCACGAGCGTCGCCTGTTCACTGCACCAGATTTGCGTCAACAACGCTCTTGTCCATGACACTCAAGCCACCATCGGCTGCCTCAGATCTTCTTCCCCGGCACCAACAACCACTGCAACAGCAGCACCCTCAGTGACCTCGACGTCACCGTCATAGATACGGATGATGCTTCGACGCCCCTCCAACCATGCTAACCAAATTTCCAACCCATTTTTGTTTTGTCAGCAGTATAGCAGGTTCAAGCATGTCGTATTAAAGTGCATTTTTATAATTGTAGTACACACCAAGTCAGTATGCATGCTTGTTCTTTGTTCTACATATGAGGTCTCTAGACATGTTGGTTTGCATCACCTGCTCTACAGATTTTGAAGTAATGCACATTTTTGTTATTTTGTCATGCACATGTTCTTAGCTACTCCATACAATAGTAGTTGAATGCTATTACGGTTTTCTTGCAAAATCTAAATCACTGGAAAATATTACTACTAGTTTACATTCCCTGCTCTACAGTTGCTGATTTCTATCTGGTTTGTCCTCAGCTAAGTTCTTGCTATTGTTTCCTCCCTGGCATCCTTTTGCTATCCTGTAGTACCCGTTTAAACTCTTCGTACTAATTCGTTTATATTTGTTTTTCCATCTGGTTCTTCAAAATCCGCAATACTAACTATTTGTTCTTCCTTTGCATAGATCTCAACACATGGAACACTGAACATGTTGGTTTGCAAAGCTTGTTCTATAGGTTCATAAACGATGCATTTGTATTTCGTATCTGGTTCTGATTCGTCCTAAGAAACTATGTAACTATCCTATACTTTGTTCTTCATGGGTGGTTTGCATTCCCTGCTCTACAAGTTCAGGTATGATTTCATTATATTTTTTATCTGGTTCATTCTTAGCTATGACAGTAACTACATCCTATTGTGTAGTTCACTGCAAATTCTGAGTCACCCAACGAGTTGTGCATTCCAGGCTATACATTGCTTCCATATTTGCTGAAATGACCTGGCTAGTTCATATTTGCTAAAATTCTAAGCCACAAACACATTGTTTGGTTGCTCGTTTTATGGAAGGTACACTTGTTTAATGCTTTTTTTGCTTGTGCTCTTTTGTTTAATTAAATCATGGACATGTAGTAAACACCAGGTCAAATTGGTAGTTTCAAGTTCCTTGATAATGAAGATGGTTGTTTGTTTACCTTGTTTGTTGTATTAACTTGTTATTGCTTTATTTCAGACTGCAATTATTGATATCGCCACCAAAGAGGGGGTTGCAAGATCATGTCTCAAGGTGGTTTTACAATGTAGATGTCGCACTCAAAGGGAGATGATGTTGATAGATTGAGAAAGCAAATTGTGAAGGCTCAATCTCGATTGGCAACTGAAATGCCAAATTTTCTTACCCTTCAGTCTGTTGATTTGAAACAATTTTAAAAAGTTTGTAGCTGATGTAATATCTAGGTAAATCGCATAGGCCATGTAGGCATTTAGTTGGTGTTGTCCCCACCTAGCAGTAGGCGGTACCATAACTATGCCGATTAGGTTTTGGTATTGGCCCGTTATGTACTGGACCAATGATGAACAGTAATGATGCTCGCCGATGATCCATACACACCTTTTTTTGATCGTTGCGATTTGCGTGGGCCTTAGAAAGCTTGAAATAGTAACGAGCCTCACATGCCAAGTCCATAAGGGACACCACAAGCGGGCTTGATGAACAGTAAAAGGACAGAGTAGTAAAAGACTAGAATCATAACAGACATCCTTACAAGCGTGAACAATGAAATGTTTGAATAGTAAAAGACCAGAATGGTAGAAGTCCATGAAGGGGATCCGCGGCAGAAAAAAAATTCCTATGTTGGAACCCCAAAACTGCCTAGGATCTATCTATGTAGTAATGCGTTAACGGCCAATGCATAGAGAATACATACCCTTGTAGACCGTACGCGGTTAACGTTCCGAGGGGAACGTGGTTGATATAGTCGTACTCGTAGCCGACCTCAAGGTCGCGAAGCTCCTCGCAAGTCACCCCTTGCTCCTTCTTCATCGTGCAGCAGCTCTGGCTCATGACATTCAAGCGCCCCAAGTGTTGCGCCTCATGTCTTCGTACACATCCGGTGCACGATGAGACCTCCGGCTCCCCGATCTCGCCGGGAGTGCGGAAGTTGATATCCGGCTAGGAATCCCTGCAGCGCAACGGTGTACTACATGTGTGCCTCGTTCGCACAGCCCAAACTTGGGGCCATGGTCACAAGGGCTAGAGAGAGAGGGAAGGAGAAAGTCAACCAAAGGACTTCTCCAAATATTGGGTGTGTCTCATCCCACCCATGGGCACCCCTATATATAGGCTAAGGGGGTGTGCCTTTCTCAAAGGCTAAGCCATGTGGGACTAAACAAGGGGAAGAGAGGAGGGGGAGGCGCATGGGCCCTTAGGGCTTCATGGGCCAGCCGGCCAGGGGTGGGCCCCACCCCGCGCACAACCCTAGGCTGGCCGGGTGGGCCCCCTTGTGGCGGCTAGGCCTTGGCCCTTCCCTCTTTCGGTTTTCCCTCATGGGCCCTTATTCACTAGGAAGTTTGGCCCATTAGTAGAATAACCCTTCAAATTAGATTTTAATATTATATTTAATATTAATTATACTAATTAATATGTAAATACATATTACAAAACCTGATTCAACCCGAAACACCTTTCGGTTCCCCTTTCTATATCCTTCGAACAACTTCGGAATTCCCGGAATGATTTCGGTCCTTTATTCCTTCTCCGAACAGCTTTGGATCTTTCCGCGGAACAATTCTGGCTTTCTCTTTCTCTACTATGATTCTGTCTTACGAATGATCGCTCTCATCGTACCCTTAAGTGTATCCTCTCATGGCTCGGGAATGCTCTAGACATGATCTGTATCAATGATCAACAAAGGGACCAGGGATATCCATGTGACCCCTATGCATTCCTGATGACAATGTCGTTTGAACCAGTAAATGTAGCATCCAATTCTTTTGTTTCTTGATACGACTTGTCCGAGATCCGATCATTGGTATCACATACCTTGTTCAATCTCATTAACAACAAGTTTTGTTTTCTTGTTACCGTGATATTACATCCCCGTGACCGAGTCACTTGTTGCAACATTTATGGATGTAATCTCACCAAGCCGGCCGTATGTATCTTTACCCGTCATGTGGGTGAACAAATCCCAGTCTTACAGTCACATGTCATCTACTGTTCCTTCGAAATACCCAAAGTACACCTTTAGGGCCACTGTATTACCAGATGACGATTGATGCAGTCTAAGCAGCCTCGGGAAACAGTGAGTAATATGAGCTCACGGTCTAAGGAAAAGGAGTCTAAGTATAGATATTGCAACAATGAACTTATATGACTTGATCGTGTTGCAATCCTTCGAGGAATGTCCATGACATCATTCTCCAATGATATGACCCCATTGTCAATTGGCATAAATGCCCATGATCTTGAAACCCAGATCATCCTCATGACCAACGAACTAGTATGAATAGAGGCTACTAGGGACTTGGTTGTTCCATACCACACATGTACCAATGTTTCTACTTGGCACAGTTATAGCACAATATGAAACTATTATAAACTAATTGAGATATGACAATAAAAACCTATTTATTATTTGCCTCTAGGGCATATCTCCTTCAGTATCCCACTTGCACTAGAGTACAAATAATCTAGCTCGCATTTTACTCATATAAACCATATACCATATGTGTTTACAGATCATGCATGCTCATGGGAAACGTCATGTCCATGTTCTGTTTTACCAGATCATTATGTCTTTTGCAAATTGTTAATGTCTTCCTAATTTGACATTCACACCATTATCGTATAATGGGTCGAAGTATTTGTTTGGCGGTAAAGTGAGACTTTGTTTTTAGTGTTTATAATGATGGTTGTTTTCACTATTGTCATCTAAACTTCGAAACACACTTTGCTATCCTTTGTGTATATACTGTAGTCATGGCAGCAGAACGAGGCCAGATTCTAGGAGCTTATAGTGACTTTAGATCAACCTCGAGGGCTTTCTCATGGGCATTGGGCCCTAGGACACATCATTCTATGTTAAAAGCGAACTAGCCCTGCCATAACATTATACATCACATCAGATGGAGCCTTTATACTTCTGTATCTATGTAGATCCTAGTGCATGAAATACAACTATGCCACTTACTTTGCTTCTTGCCATTTAAGTACAAACTTAATTCTGGTTCAGTGATCAACTCAGGAATCACTTAAAGACACGTTCTTACAGTTAAGACTTTGTCCTACCAACCAGAACTTTGGGTCACTTTATGTCGAGTATACAACATGGTTATATGGAAGAACCTATGACTGAGGCATAGGAGATGCAACGCATCACTTTCTTTCAACCATAGTTGCAATACTAACTCAATGCTTCATATAGTAAGAACTACTTTCTTACCTTGTTCCATTCTGAGCTTCTTCAGAATCTTGCTTAGGACATTCTGAACATCTTTCAGAATCAAGTCCAGGAAGCATTCGACATTGATGTCTACGCACTTCTATTCTTGTAGACAGTCATTGGGCCTCCAAGTGCAGAGGTTTGTAGAATAGCAGCAAGTTTTCCCTTAAGTGGATCACCCAAGGTATATCGAACTCAGGGAGGAAGTGGTCAAAGGTATTCCCTCTCAAGCAACCCTACAATCAAGATACAAGAAGTCTCTTGTGTCCCCAACACACCCAATACACTTGTCAGGTGTATAGGTGCACTAGTTCGGCGAAGAGATAGTGAAATACAAGTGGTATAGATAATTATAAGTGGTAACGGTGATAGAAAATAGCTTGATGGCGTGGAAAAGACTAAAGTCAAACTGAAATAAAGATGGAAGCAAGCAAACATGTAACAGATCTAATTGCAAATGGTGTATCAATGCTTAGAAACAAGGCCTAGGGATCATACTTTCACTAGTGAACACTCTCATATAAATATATTCTTCTTTATGATACTACGCTGAACTACTCTCCGGTTGGACACTCTAATCCATGGTAGGGCTATAACAGCACACCTCAAAGTAAGCCTTTCCCATCTAGATAACCCCACACTGTCACCTTGAGCACTAGATGGTTCAAACAAACACCACAATTTCATAAAGACATCCAACTCCAAAAATAACTCATAACAAGTATTTGTAATCTCTAGCCTAAGTGCCACCATGGTGTGCACGATGTCACTTTCACACACATGGGGAGAGCAGAGATCTATTAAAGCACTTGAGTAGCAAGGTAGATCTATAGATTACAAGCTCATGATCTCAATAAGATCATGCATAGAGAGAGATGAACACATGGCTACCGGTAGAACCCTTAGCCTCAAGAGAGAACTACTCCCTCCTCATCATGGGAATCAACAATGGTGATGGAGATGGTGGTGGAGATCGATGGAGATGGCTCAGGGGGGCACTTCCCCGTCCCGGCAGGGTGCCGGAACAGAGACTTTCTGTCCCCCGAATCTCCCCTTCGGTGGCGGCGGCGCTGTGGAACTTTTCATGGATTTTTGATTGACGATCTAGGGTTTTTGCCTCGGGAGGAATATATAGGCGAAGGAGGCAAGGTCGGTGGCCAGCCAGGGGCCCACACCATGCCCTGGCGTGGCCTCGCGGTACCCGTGCCTGGGGGTGTGGCCACCCTGTGGCCCCTCTCCGTCTCATATTCCGGCTCCGTGAGTCTCCGGGAAAAATAGGCATATTGGCTTTTGTCCCGTCCAATTCCGAGAATATGCATTTTCTAACTTTCTAGAACCAAAAACAGTAGAAAACAGGCAACTGGCAATGTGGCTCTTGTTAATAGGTTAGTCCAAGAAATCATATGAAAAGTACTCCAAAGTGTGGAAAAAACACAAGAAAGTAGATAAAACCAAGCATGGAACATCAAAACTTATAGATACATTTGCAATGTATCAACATCCCCAAGCTTAACTCCTGCTCGTCCTCGAGTAGGTAAGTGATAAAAAGAAAGAATAATTTTTTAGGTGACATGCACCATCGAAAACTTGATCAAAGTATTTTTAAAACATTCAAAGCTGGGATCATAGTACTTTAATCATAGCATGAAAGACAAAGTTCTAGCAGTAAGACAAAGAAACTATGATGCAACATGAAAAGGCACAAACAAAAGATTCATGAATAACAATGCTTTGCAAGACGTTTGTTTGTTTCACATAAAGAAAACATAGCATAGTAGTATTCAGCTTGTCCCTCATAGAGTAGCAAATATAAATTCATAGGACACCTTCAAAGTTCATAAGAGTGACTAGATACAAATAGTTTAAAACAAGCAATATCATCAACTAGTCTTGGGACAATGCACATAGAACTAAGAATGGCCACTATGCTCTCAAAGTAGGTGCATAAAGATAGAAGGTGGAGACTCAATATATAAGTGGAAGAAAGGCCTTCATAAAAGGAAGCAGGGATTCAAGTTTCATAAAGAGATTCCAAAAATTATGGTATTTATAGCTTTCAGCTCTCATTGCCCCTATCATAAGCATCTTGAAGTGATTAAGGTTAAAGTGAACAAACTATGGTGTATATGCTTGACAAAGTATAAGTTAGAAATCTCATGTCCCTTGAATACGAGGGCCGCTCCTCATGCTACTCAAGTTTAGTCACCAGTAAGTTCTTGTCATCGTAAGTACATGTGTATCATAGAGAACCGCCAACGGGGTACCCCTTACCCGATGATACGGAAGAATCCCCATATCAAAATGACAAGGCAAGCAGACAACAAGCATCTCAGCAATCTTCTTATTTACCATGGGAATATGGTGCTTTTTTCTCTCTTTCCTCTTTTCACAATATCTTTTTTTCTCTTTTTTCTCAATATAGGACTCTTTTTTTATAAGAAGAATGCTTCATAGACAGCTCATTATGGTCACTCTGCAGGTTTCCACCATGTCAGCATGGATTAGACCAGCGGCCCAGGCGTTTCTCTAACACATATACATAACTCCATGGACTTACAAGTTCCCCTTTCATTTCACACCGATGACATCCATAGACAAAAGAGCATGATATCAACTAGGTACATAGTACCCGTGCAATGTTGAAAGCGTTCCCCATGACAACATGGTTTTGCTAATCCCCAACAAATAAGTGCAAGCATATACAACATAGACGACACAATGGTTCAAGTTTATTAAGGGCAAGAAAAGTAAAGTGTGCCATCAAGTTCGTGAGAGCTTTAATCACTAGTTTTCTCATAACAAATTTAATTTGGAAGGTAAACAAAAACATGAATATACTTGGAATAGCATATGCTAATAGGTAGGTATGGTGAACTCTTTGGAATAACTTGGTTTATAGAGTTGGATGCATGAGTGGAACTCGTACTTGGTTATGGAGGCTAGCAAAAGACTGGGAGCGACAAACTAAGAGAGCAATAATGGCCATAATCATGTAGAGCGACAAAACATCATTGATCAAAGCATAAAGTGATACTTCAAGTTGAAAACTAAAGGGTCATAAAGGCTATAGTGACTTGAGATAGTCATAACATGGTGTGAGCATGTGCCAAGTCAACCCAAATAAAGCATCAAAGGAGAATACCACAATATTATGCTTTAATATGCTAAAACAACGCATGATTCTTCAAAGGAACATTAAGCAATCTCAATTGTTTATAACAAGTCATGCTACAGCAAAGAATACTAAGCATAAAGCCAAAACAATATCAAGCATGGCATGGCAAAGCATAGGCCACAGTCAAAAACGAACTCTCTTTAACACTTAAGCATGAGCTTTCCTACTCTTTTCCAAACCAAACCAAACTATTTGAAAACCAATGAATGAAAGAGGGGGTCCAACCAATTTATTCAGAAAACTAAGCAAAGAAAGCAAACGAAAAAACAAAACAAAAACGAAAAAGAAGACGCTCCAAGAACAATACAACTATGCATGAAACAATAAAAATGAAGTGTTTGGAAGAAACCTGGGATTTTTATTGATGAAGAAGGGGATGCCTTGGGTATCCCCAAGATTTGACGCTTGTACTTCTTGGATATTTCTTGGGGTGACACGATTGGAATCCCCAAGCTTGAGATTTAGTCCATCCTTCATCTTATTACTCATTCCTTCCATACACCTGAAATTTTTCCTTCATACAGAACTTCACACAATCTTTATTAGCAACATTAGTGCACTCAAGATAATAAGTCTTTAGGTTCAGTTTCAACACTAATTAAACTTCCATTAAAACACTAGCTACTGTAGCACTTCCCTCAAAAATCTCAATTCCCCAAAAGAACTCAAAAAGGAACCAACAAGAAGCAAATGCACAAAATGGCAGAAATCTGTCAAAACATACCAGCAGGTAAAGACGAATTTTTTCGAAGACCTTTTGTTGCTCAAATCAAAAAGTGTTGAACTAACAAAAGTTAGCTAACAATCTAGGGCAGAAGCAAAAAAATTGACGCCTCAAAAGGACATATAGAGATTTTACACGAATTTTTACGGTGAAGCACAAAAATCTGTTTCGGGACAGCAACTTTCCCAATCATTACTTCTCTCTCATTATAGGTTACTCTTGGCACAAAAAGCAAATAAAAAGGATAAGGAGCGGTTATTACTGAGGTAATAACTTCCAAGACTCATCTAAAACTTTTGGGCTATCTCCCAATAAGTACTTTTTTTAACGCCTTTAAGTTAGGCATGATAGTTTGAGAAGATGCTCACATAAGAAATATGAATTGAAGTAAAAGAGAGAATCAAGAAGCAAATTCAAAGCACATTTATGTCTAACCCAGTTCCTATGCATAGGAATCTTGTAAAGAAACAAGTCATGAAAGCACAAAGCAATAAACATAGTAAAGAAAAACAAGTGCAACTTCAAGATTTTCAACATAAAGAGGGGAAACTTAATATTGTTGAGACACATAAAACCATGTTTACCTCTCTCATAATAACTTTCAGTAGCATCATGAATAAAATTAACAATATAACTATCACATGAAACATTCTTATCATGAGCCACATGCATAAAAGAATTAATACTCTCCACATAAACATAGTCATTCTTATTGATTGTAGTGGGAGCAAATTCAACAAAATAGCTATCATTATTATTTTCATCACCATAATCATCAAATATAGGAGGCATATTGTAATCATAATTAATTTTCTCCTCAATAGTAGGTGGACTAAAAATATCATATTCATCATTGTAATCATCATATATTGGAGGTTTGGTATCATCATAAGCAATAGAATAGCTATCTTCCAAAGCTGGGGAACTAAAAAGATCATTTTCATAAAAACTACCTTCCCCAAGCTTAGACTTTTACATAGCATTACCAATAATGGTGTCCAAAGAATTCATACTAATAACATTGCTATTAGCACGCAAATAAAGTTCCATAGGTTTTTTAATTTTCTCTTCAAACACTTCATGTCCTAACTCAAGATAAATACTATAAAGCTCTCTAATTTTTTTGTTGTTTTCCATTAAGCCTAACTAGTGAAAACAAGAAACAAAATGAAAAAATTGTAGAATCTAAAGGAAATAACTTCGAGCACTCACACCGGAGGATGTGAGTACCTTTTACCTTACCTCCCCGGCAACGGCGCCAGAAAATAGGCGTTTGCCATGGGAGGTTCTTTTTCTTTAATCCTCCGATGTGAATACCTTTTACCTTACCTCCTCGGCAACGGTGCCAGAAAATAGCTTGATGTCTACGCACTTCTATTCTTGTAGATAGTTGTTGGGCCTCCAAGTGCAGAGGTTTGTAGAATAGCAGCAAGTTTTCCCTTAAGTGGATCACCCAAGGTATATCGAACTCAGGGAGGAAGTGGTCAAAGGTATTAACTCTCAAGCAACCCTGCAATCAAGATACAAGAAGTCTCTTGTGTCCCTAACACACCCAATATACTTGTCAGGTGTATAGGTGCACTAGTTCGGCGAAGAGATAGTGAAATACAAGTGGTATAGATAATTATAAGTGGTAACGGTGATAGAAAATAGCTTGATGGCGTGGAAAAGACTAAAGTCAAACTGAAATAAAGATGGAAACAAGCAAACATGTAACATATCTAATTGCAGACGGTGTATCAATGCTTAGAAACAAGGCCTAGGGATCATACTTTCACTAGTGAACACTCTCATATAAATATATTCTTCTTTATGATACTACGCTGAACTACTCTCTGGTTGGACACTCTAATCCATGGTAGGGCTATATTAGCACACCTCAAAGTAAGCCTTTCCCATCTAGATAACCCCACACTGTCACCTTGAGCACTAGATGGTTCAAACAAACACCACAATGTCATAAAGACATCCAACTCCAAATATAACTCATAACAAGTATTTGTAATCTCTAGCCTAAGTGCCACCATGGTGTGCACGATGTCACTTTCACACACATGGGGAGAGCAGAGATCTATTAAAGCACTTGAGTAGCAAGGTAGATCTATAGATTACAAGCTCATGATCTCAATAAGATCATGCATAGAGAGAGAGATGAACACATGGCTACCGGTAGAACCCTTAGCCTCGAGAGAGAACTACTCCCTCCTCATAATGGGAATCAACAATGGTGATGGAGATGGTGGTGGAGATCGATGGAGATAGCTCCGGGGGCACTTCCCCGTCCCGGCAGGGTGCCGGAACAGAGACTTTCTATCCCTCGAATCTCCCCTTCGATGGCGGCGGCGCTGCAGAACTTTTCGTGGATTTATGATTGACGGTATAGGGTTTTTGCCTCGGGAGGAATATATAGGCGAAGGAGGCAAGGTCGGTGGCCAGCCAGGGGGCCCACACCATGCCCTGGCGTGGCCTAGGGGTACCCACGCCTGGGGTGTGTGGCCACCTTGTGGCCCCTCTCCGTCTCGTATTCTAGCTCCGTGAGTCTCCGGAAAAAATAGGCATATTGGCTTTTGTCCCGTCCAATTCTGAGAATATTCATTTTCTGACTTTCTGGAACCAAAAACAGTAGAAAACAGGCAACTGGCACTGTGGCTCTTGTTAATAGGTTAGTCCAAGAAATCATATGAAAAGTACTCCAAAGTGTGGACAAAACACAAGAAAGTAGATAAAACCAAGCATGGAACATCAAAGATTATAGATACATTTGCAATGTATCAGACATTCAGTGTTTATTAAACTTACCAATCTATCTCGATAGATCTTATTGTTTAATAACTTCAACTTCATCCTTATTTATCTAACTTAAATATTATTAACACCAATCACATCATTCACATATGTCGTCCACATATCCCAGAATGATTTCACGCTCCCACTCAAATATGACATTCATGTTTGAGATCCAGGGATTTCACTTAGCTCCCACTCAAATATGACATTCATGTTTGAGATCTAGGGATTTCACTTAGCTCCCACTCAAAATATGTCAGCTACATATTATTAATTAGCCAAGCTGATTTGCTCCCACTCAAATCTAGGTCCTCTCGATAATCTTGGACGTTCCAAAATTCTTTGATCATCACCAATTTGAGAATTCAAATTACGAGACTTCAATATCCATATATATTTCTAGTGTAAATCCAAAAGACTTAAGCATCACTACTGTTGTAGTCAACTCCTTGAATTTGTCCAAACTTGTGACAAATCGAGCTTTTTGTCATTCATTAAGTTTCATTTCCTTCTTATGACTTTGCAGTCATTCAAAAATATCAAGTAAACTTATTTACTTTAATAAGATCAAGTAACATGTTACTTTGCAATCTTAGATGTAACTTAATATAGGATTTTATGACTCCTAGTCATTTCTCGCACTCAGGTCCATCACGCTTCTTTGTAATTTGTAGGTATGTCTTGTTCAAAATATGACAAGTGAATCAACAATATAATTCCACAAACTTGTAGAATATATAGTTGAATCCTACCTTCTTCAGTAAAAGTATTCCCTGAAACTTTATGATCATTATCATTGGTTTCTCCTCTATTTGTAGAGTTTGGATTCACGGAACAAATTCCGCTGCGCCACTCAACAATCCGAAGGTAAGGTCAAATACCTTGTTTGATATTTTAATTTCTTCCACCTGTATCTTCATCAAGACACATCAACATAGGACAACAACATGTTTGCCCATTGTGGATGATGCATTCATAGCTTCCTAAGAATGCTCTACAAAGACTTGTTTATTCGCCACGATTTTGACTTATCGAAATCTCCAGAAACTCGAACTTGCCATAACACTTATGGTGTTGTTTCCACGAATCTTTTAGATGTTCCTTTGTATTTCAAATGAGTGTTTGCTTATTTTGATCTTTAACTCTAAACGATAACTATAACCCCTATAAGATATGATATTATACCATATGTATCTTAATACATAATGATTATGATGTTTAGACATTTCAACATAGTTTGAATTCATCCAATTATCATAATTTGTGAACCATCTTTCACAAGTCCTTTCATGCTAAACTTTAACTTGAATACTTTAGTCATGTTGATCAAATCAAAGAGACTTGTCAATTCAATATCCTCCTTTGTTGTGAACTCATTTGAACAATTCAAATCATTTCATAACTTCATGTTTCATTAAGTAAATACACTTATTCACTTACGTCCACAATTAACTAATGATTTACTACTTGTTGAAAACATGATACATCACTATGTATAAGTTTCAATATTTCTTCGCATATCACCGTTTTACCAGAATGCAGAGTTTTAGTCATTCTGCCCAACGAGTCATGGTTTTGCAAAGTCTCTAGATTAAGCATCTAGGACCCCGATCTTCATTTACAATGAAGGACATGCAATAACCAAAATGACTCATTTCATTATTAAACTTTGGATATCTTTTAGCATTCTAATCCTTTATAAATGTTTAAACTATTATCATTAACATAGTGATGAGAATAACTTGTTTGTAATAGTAATGTGACCATAACGGTATTGTTCATAAGAATAGTACAACGGGCTTGTAAATCGTTCATATGAATAATCGTCTCGCCAAAATCAAGACACACAAACAAGGATTACAAATTATATTCAAGTCCACTAATACAAATGACAAACTTTGAGGAAAGAGGTGATGTCGGCCATCAACTGTTTTTCTTGCCGTCATCAAGTCACGCTGCCTCAAAGACAGCAATTCTCAAGCAGATCCTCCTCTTTTCACAAAATGGGACAAGTATCAAATACTTTGCAAACTGCAACAAGTTTTGCAAGAACCACATTTATAATTTGTATATCTTACATATACATTTTCATCCATGACCTCCATTGCAGTCAAGCCCTTCCAAGAGTTCTCAACTCTAATGCAAGATCACTAAGTGTTTTTCCAAACATTCTCTTTTCATCCATGATGGAGGAACACCCATCCAATGGCTCATACTCTATGTGCCTTATTCTGTAGAATACAAAATGTAGCCCAACTCTCAATCGAATGGAGAATGGATTATTGGATGATTATGGAGAAAACACAAACATTCCGAAGTCATCAAATTATCTCCTAATGGTTATTGTATCAAGAAGAGAGGATCACCTTTTACGAGGATATCCCTCAGGCGTGGGTATTAATCTATGAAGTTGGACCCTTTTGCCAAGTTTCATATTAAGCAATATATTCCCATGGTCGCAAAGGACCTCAATTGGATAGGCCATGATCTACTAAGATATTTGCAAATAGACATCTAGACTAAGTTTATAATAAGAGATCAATTTATAATTGGTCTCCACTAAAATTGTCATCCCCTAGACGATTTTAGTGATCACATGATCCCTATCCTCTGCACCTCCCCTGATCGTCACTGCCATCAGTGCAACATCAAAGGTAGACATTCCCTAATGTCAATCACATCATCCATGTGACTCATGCTCGATCGTTCGATCTCTTGTGTTCCGAGGCCATGTCTACACATGTTAGGCTCGCCAAATCTAACTTGTGTGTATTCGCTGTGCAACATGGCTTACACCCACTATATGCGAACATAGATATGGCTGACCCCAACTCACCGCAGGGCGCCTCATACCGAAGAACTTTCTTGGTGGTGCACACACAAGGGGAACACGGAACATTGGAATTCAATAGGGATTATCTTATTTCCTACCGTTGAGTATCTAAATACTAGCACACAATAAGATGTAAAACAGAAATCAACATCATATGTATATTGTGATATGATATGGTCCTTCTTGCGCCTTGATCTCCATCGAGCGCTCCGGCATGATCTCCATCTTGACCTTGGTTTAACGCCAAGTCCTCGACGCCTCCACCAGGTCGTCCATCGGAATGATGACTATTACTATACTACTTAGTAACAAAAAAGTAAACTACTTTACCTTCGCAACAACCAATGCCATATCATAATCACATGCCCTTCTGCAAAATAAAGTTAGATGCCTCTACTTTATTTATTGCAAGTTTTACATGGTTGTTAGGGCTTTCGCAATAGAACAGTTTCTAAACTACGAACTTTCCAACCACAACATGGATCTGACAGTTGTCTCTACTACTCCCCTTTCGAGGCCCTCCGTTGTAAATGCTATATCAACTATCGAATGAGAGACAGACACCTGCTAGCCACTTATACGGTACAAGCTGTATGTTGAGCGTGGAACCAGTCTCGCGTACGAATACGCGTAAGGTCGGTCCGGGCCGCTTCATCAAACAATACCGCGATATAAACAAGTACACATTATAGGGTAACAACTAAGGGATCAATGCCCGCACAATACATGTGCGTACTGGCCGTACATCACTCCTACGCATAGATCGGCTCTGATACCAGTGAAGGGGATCCGCAGCAGAAAACAAAAAAAATCCTACGTTGGAACCCCAAAACTGCCTAGGATCTATCTATGTAGTAATGCGGTAACGGTCAATGCATAGAGAATACATACCCTTGTAGACCGTACACAGTTAACGTTCCGAGGGGAACGTGGTTGATGTAGTCGTACTCGTAGCCGACCTCAAGGTCGCGAAGATCCTCGTAGGTCACCCCTTGCTCCTTCTTCATCGTGCAGCAGCTCCGGCTCACGACATTCAAGCGCCCCAAGTGTTGCGCCTCGTGTATTCGTACACATCCAGTGCATGATGAGACCTCCAGCTCCCCGATCCTGCCGGGAGTGCAGAAGTTGATATCTGGCTAGGAATCCCTACAGCGCAATGGCGTACTGCAGGTGTGCCTCGTTCGCACAGCCCAAACTTGGGGCCATGGTCACAAGGGCTAGAGAGAGAGGGAAGGAGGAAGTCAACCAAAGGACTTCTCCAAATATTGGGTGTGTCTCATCCCACCCATGGGCACCCCTATATATAGGCTAAGGGGGTGTGCCTTTCTCAAAGGCTAAGCCATGTGGGACTAAACAAGGGGAAGAGAGGAGGGGAGGCGCATGGGCCCTTAGGGATTCATGGGCCAGCCGGCCAGGGGTGGGACCCACCCCGCGCATAACCCTAGGCTGGCCGGGTGGGACCCACCCCGCGCACAACCCTAGGCTGGCCGGGTGGGGGCCCTTGTGGCGGCTGGGCCTTGGCCCTCTTGGCCCTTGGCCCTTCCATCTTTCGGTTTTCCCTCATGGGCCCTTATTCACTAGAAAGTTTGGCCCATTAGTAGAATAACCCTTCAAATTAGATTTAAATATTATATTTAATATTAATTACACTAATTAATATGTAAATACATATTACAAAACCTGATTCAACCCGAAACACCTTTCGGTTCCCCTTTCTATATCCTCCGAACAACTTCGGAATTCCCGGAATGATTCCAGTCCTTTATTCCTTCTCCGAATAGCTTCGGATCTTTCCACAGAACAATTCCGTCTTTCTCTTTCTCTACTATGATTCTGTCTTACGAATTATCGCTCTCATCGTACCCTTAAGTGTATCCTCTCACGGCTCGGGAATGCTCTAGACATGATCTGTATCAATGATCAACAAAGGGGCCAGGGATATCCATGTGACCCCTATGCATTCCTAATGACAATGTCGTTTGAACTGATAAATGTAGCATCCAATTCCTTTTGTTTCTTGATACGACTTGTCTAAGGTCCGATCATTGGTATCACATACCTTGTTCAATCTCGTTAACAACAAGTTCTATTTTCCTGCTATCGTGATATTACATCCCCGTGACCGAGTCACATGTTGCAACATTTATGGATGTAATCTCACCAAGTCAGCCATATGTATCTTTACCCATCATGTGGGTGAACAAATCCCGGTCTTGCAATCACATGTCATCTACTATTCCTTCGGAATACCCAATGTACACCTTTATGGCCACCCTATTACTAGATGACGGTTGATGCAGTCTAAGCAGCCTCGGGAAACAGTGAGTAATATGAGCTCATGATCTAAGGAAAAGGAGTCTAGGTATAGCTGTTGGAACAATGAACTTATATGACTTGATCGTGTTGCAATCCTTCGAGGAATGTCCATCACGTCATTCTCCAGTGATATGACCCCATTATCAATTGTCATAAATGCCCATGATATTGAAACCCAGATCATCCTCATGACCAACGAACTAATATGAATAGAGGCTACTAGGGACTTGGTTATTCCATACCACACATGTACCAATGTTTCTACTTGGCACAGATATAGCACAATATGAAACTATTATAAACTAATTGAGATATGACAATAAAAACCTACTTATTATTTGCCTCTAGGGCATATCTCCTTCAGTCCAGAATAGTAGTGGACCTTCGCACCAATGGGTCATCTGTGGGCGGCGCGCGACGTGCAGGCAAGAATAGTAAATGCCATAACAGTAACGGGCCTACTCACCAATGGTCCTCCACTAGGAGGCAGACCATGGGCTTTAAGAACAGTGATGGGACTAACGTAGGACTTAGTTGGGTCGAAACAGTAACAGACCACAAAGTTAACATGTCGCAGCTGGGTTAGAAAGTTAACAGGGCACATGCCTCAAGAAGGCCGAAACAGTAAAGGATTGTCTTCTTAGTGGGCTTCTCTCATGGACCGACCCACTTAATCATTAGCAGGCCTTGTATTCCACCATAGCTTTGTGATCATAAACAGCAGTAACCGGATGTTAACGACGCTTGCCACGTGACCATTCACATGATGTCAACAGTCAATGGGGCTAGCGAAACTGATCTAGGACGACGCGAAATTCCGTGGTTGAAGGGTGCGACCCGCCACGGTCACAAAAAAATCGTGGTTGATTCTTTGGTTATGGGGCTTTTACCACGGGTACCCATCCGTCGCGGGAGACTTTTCCACCACAAAAAATGGGCCTTCAACCATGAAAATGTTCATTGTAAAAGCTAACTTTTCTTGTAGTGTCTCATCATGTAGCATATTCTGAGAGTTGACCAAGGAAGACCGGGCCAAACCCTATCCTTCTACAGCAGTTTTGCTACTTGGAGATGGCGGAGAGAGGTGTCGGAGTAGATGCCAGTAGTAGTTTTAGGTTTCTTGGTTGTATGCCAGTAGTTTGGAGTAGTGCACAAATATCTTTTGGTCAGATTTGGTGCATCCTGATGCAGCTTCCTCACCTCCCGGTGATCTGGCGGTTGGATTCGACGGTGGGATGATACAACCTAGGGATCTTCATAGATAAGGCCATGGTTTCAGTTTGGTGTTACATCTTGCTCTGTGTTGTTGCTTGGTAATAGCTTCTCCTCCTGGCCGGCCATCAAGGTGAGGGGGAAGAGAAATCTTGCCTGGTGTAACACCCTCGAATCGGCCCTATGCAAGTTTTAGTGCTTCCCGCCAAAACCCGCATAGAAATGATTCAAGGACGCCCACCAGGCACTTTCGTGCGGGTGGAAAACGAAGTAATATCTTTACACAATAGTCCACGGTGGAACCCACAGAACAGATATATATACAGCAACGACTCACTAAGTCAAGAATACAGATATACAGTACAAAGATCCAAATCACCTTGAAAACGATATAGCATCCGAGTATGGATAAGAAGCAAATTGAGCTAAGAGCCCTGAAGAATTAACCAATGGTGTCCATAACCCTGTCCAGGCCAAGCCGGAAGGGTAACCCTGCTAACAACGTCGATCTCAAACCTGCTAAAACAAAAGGGGTGCCGACAAAGGGCAAAGGAAAAAGAGGAGCGTCAGTACTGAGGCCAGTACACGGCGAGGCTAGAATTCGGCGGCTCTCACCTACATGGTATGGTGGACTGAAGCGGCAGCAAAGCATACACTAAATAACCTATAGAGACTCGATAAACTGACGGCTATTAGAGAGAGATAAGAAAGACCTATTAGGAACCAAACTTATACTAACACCAATCATACCCATCCTGGTATTCCCCTCCTCGAGACCACATGAGGAAGTCAAACCGAGGAACTCACACAGTTGGCAGTTTTATTTGTTCCATTATAGTTGAAGAACTTATTAGTCAGATATAGATAGCATGAGTCATCTTGATAGCATAAGTAGTGGGCAGTTTTAGTTAACCATTCAGTTGTAGTTGCAATACTTACTAGTCAGATACAATTAGCATGTGACACATCCCAAACCCAGCAGTTGTTGGCACTTTTATTTCATTCCATTGGACTTGCGATACTTACTAGGCAGGTATAACATGACACGATACACCCCAGTTCCACCAGTTGTTGGCACTTTTATTATCCATTCCATTGTATTGAGGCTGATTACTAGTCACATATTAAGTCAGATTTATAGCACTACTTTAGTTATGCTTGTCTATGATCGAAATACTGTGCTCCAAGTCGTCCATAACCGCGGACACGGCTTTTAGAAAGATTTACCCTGCTGGGGTGCACAAATAGCAACACACACATGATCAACCTCGGAAAAATCAAATCAAAACCCAACGAGGCTTTCACGACAAAGCAATCACAGGATTCATAAAATATTTCAGGGGGCCACCCCACTAAGCTACCCGCAACAAAGTTGGCCGGCTCCGAGACGGACCCAGGGTTTGTGTAGACGACGGTAAATGACTGGGAACCCGAAAGTGTGACTAGGCTTGTCGATACAACGAAAACGTGTCACGATCCAAAACAGTACAGGTGCTCCATGTACAATCGTAAATAAAGCAGTAAAGCATGGCATAAGTACAGGATAGTAATAAAACCCCAAACTAGTTTGTGGCCCCAAGAAATAAGAAATGAATCAAGCTCTGGCTAAGGGGATTCATGGTCCCATATGCGGATAGTGCGATAGTCAAGGAACAGGTACAAGTACTCGGGGTCCTACGGGACACAAGTGAGCATGGAAAAACCAAATAACATCTATTGCCCACCGATGCCTCTGCATTAGTTATATCTATTCCCAGCAATTTAATAGTTGCATTTCAAGTCATGATCATCTCCACCATTAAGCATCTCCACCATTTATCATGTGTCAACTTGTCGTCAATGGTGAAACGACAACGACGTGAAGCAACACATAAGCAAGCAACTACGACTCGCAAGGCTGACTATCTATCAAACAACATGCAATAGGATGTGTCCATGGCAATATAGAGGCTGCAAGGAGTATAAATGGTGCACGGAAACTAAAGCATCACAACACGGATAGCAATAGATCAACAGGAGGAAATAAAGACTATAAAAGCAAAATAGGTAGAAAGGGGGAGATGCTCGCCTGGAAAACATAGCTGATGGTTCATCTGGAGATCGGGTCGACTCTCGCATCAACTCATCTGTTGGAATTATGCCCTAGAGGCAATAATAAAGATGTTATTATTATAATTCTTGTTCATGATAAAGTTTATATTCCATGCTAGAATTGTATTAAGCGGAAACTTTAATACTTGTGTGGTTTGTGAACAACACCGTGTCCCTAGTACGCCTCTATGGACTAGCTCATTGATCAATGATGGTTAAGGTTTCCTAACCATAGACATGAGTTGTCAATTGATAATGAGATCATATCGTTGGAGAATGATATGGTGGACAGACCCAAACTAAGCGAAGCAATTAGATCGTATCATTGTGTTCATCTTTGCGAAGCTTTTCCTATGTCAAATATTGTATTCCTTAGACCATGAGATAATGCAACTCCCTGGTATCGGAAGAAAGCTTTGAGGTCATCAAACGTCATCCTATGAGAGGGTGATCATAAAGGTGTCTCTCAGGTGATCGGAAAGTATCTGTTGGGTTGTATGTATCGAGATGGAATTTGTCCTTCCCAAGTCGGAGAGATATACTTGGGCCCACTCGGTGTCGATATCAACACCGCTTGCAAGCATGTGGTTAAGGAGTTGATCACAAAGTGATATTGGATTACGGAGCGAGTAAAGTACTTGCGTGAACGAGATTGAACTAGGTATGACGATACGGCGATCGAATCTCGAGCAAGTAAAATATCGCGAGACGAAGGGAATATATATATGGGATTGATTGAATCCTGGCATCGTGGTTCATCCGATATGATCATCGATGAATGTGGGAGTCAATATGGGTGCCTGGACCCGCTGTTGATTATTGATAGAAGATCATATGCGCATATTCTCGAACCCAGGTCACACACTTAACGTGTCTCGGCTAGGATAGATTGGATAATTGGTTTATGAATTTTTGTTGGTCTCGGATGGGATCCGAGATATCACGAGAGGTTCGGAATGGTCCGGAGAGTAAGATTCATATAAAGGCGGTGCAGTTTTGGAGTTGAATTGTTAGGATTAATCGGTATTGTACCGGAAGCTTCTAGAACCTTCCGGAAGGGGGCCAACGTGGTCCCACCTTCCGGGAGGGGGCATGGGCCTATGAGGGAGTGTCCTGGCCACATTGGGCCAGGGGCACAAGGCCCCATAGGGCCCAGCCGATCCTAGAGAGTTTAAATCGTTTAAACTAGAGATAAGATAAGATAGGATTTCTAGATAAGGGAGAGTTTAAATTGTTTAAACTAGAGATAGGCTTGGAGGAGAGGCTAGGGCTGGCCGCACCCCCCCTCTATATATAGAGGGCTGGTGCGCCCCCTCTCCAACACCCTTACACCTTCCTCCAAACCCAGTTTCCCTGCTGCCTTCCTCTCTCCCTCCCGACTGTTTGTGGGCGAAGCCCTGCTGCAGAAATTCTCCACCATATACACCACGCCGTCGTGTTGTAGATCCAATCCATCTCTCCACCATACTTGCTGGTCCGAGGAAGGAGGAGACGTCGAGGTGCCGCACGTGTGCATCTCACGGAGGCACCGCCACTTGTGGTGCTAGATCGGATCGGATCGCGAGGAGGAGAAGCGAGTACGACTACATCACCCATGTTCCGACGAACGTTCACTGCGAATCTTCAAGGGTATGAAGATCTAATCCAATCTCTCTCGTTGTTTGCATCTCCTAGATTAGATCTTGGCTTTCCCTCTGTTTGCTTCCATAGAAAATTTTGATTTACTATGCTGCGAAACCCTTGATGTATCAGAGCTAGATCTATGCGTAGATGTGATTCACGAGTAGAACGCAACATGGTTGTTGTGGGCGTTGATGTTTTCTGTTGCAAGCCTCTTGTTTGTGTTCTTCTTATGACGCGGGATAGTGAGATTGAAGCGGTCCAGGCCAACCTTACGCGACGTCGTTCGCGAGACCGGCTCCGCACTTGACGTGTGGCTTGTACCACACATGCGGCTGGTGGATGTCAGTTTCTCTCACTATAGTTGTCATGGGATTAACACCGGAGTTTGGCAACCATAATATCACCGTTGTGGCTTTCCGTAGGTAAGAATCGTTCTTAGCATCTACTCCCATAAGCCACGTAAAACATGCAACAACAAAGTAGAGGCGTCTAACTTGGTTTTGCAGGAGTGTTTTCGTGATATGGTATGGCCCAAGATGTGATGTGTATATTGTATGCGATGATCATGTTTTGTAATGTTTCACGACTTGCATGTCGATGAGTACACAACCGGCAGGAGCCATATGGTTGTCTTTATAATTGTGTATGACCTGCGAGTCAACTTCTTATACGCCATGTAATAGCTTCACTTTATCGCTAAGTAGTTAGCAATAGTTGTAGTTGCTATTCGTGGTGGAGGCAATCATGGTGGAGTGATGGAGATCATGCCGGAACGCACAAGATGGAGATCATTCTTGAAGATTGGCTATACCATGTCACATAAAGTTATATGCATGTGATGTTTATCCTTTTGTGTATCTTATTATGCTTAGATCATGACGGTAGCATTATAAGATGATTCCTCACTAAAGATCAAGATAAAACTGTGTTCTCCCCAAGTATGCACCATTGCGAAGTTCGTGTCCAAGCATCACGTGATGATCGGGTGCTATAGACTCTCGCTCACATACAACGGGTGCAAGCCAGTTTTGCACGCGGAAATACTTGGGTCTAACTTGACGAGCCTAGCATGTACGAGACATGGCCTCGGAACACAAGAACCGAAAGGTTAAGCATGAGTCATATGAATGATATGATCGACACTTCGTTGTCCACCATTGAAACCACATCTCTTCTCGTGATGATCGGATTAGGTGTGGTGAATTTGGATCATGTTCACTAAACAACTTGAGGGATGTTGAATTTAGTGGGAGTTCATCTAGTAATTTGATTAAGTTGAACTATTTATCATGAACATAGTCTAAATTGTACTTGCAAATACTGTAGATCACATGGCCAAGTCCAACTTCAACTTCAACGTTTTTGCTGAGAAAGAAAAGCTTAAGAACAATGGGTCTAACTTCACCAATTGGTTCTGCAATCTGAGAATCATTACATGCGGAGGACAAAAGGACTATGTCCTTGAGAAAGCGTTAGGTAACCCCCCTGCTGCAACTGCGCCGGCTGATGAGAAAGCTGTCTATCAGTCGTGCAAAGATGATTATGGTGTGATTAAGAGCACCATGTTGTTTGCTATGGAACCGGAACTTCAAAATCGTTTTGAAAACTATCCCGGGCCCTTTGAGATTCTCGAAGAGTTGAAAACTATGTTCCAGACTCAGGCCCGTTCTGAGAGATATGAGATCTCTGAGAAGTTCTTTAACTGCAAGATGGAGGAAGGGAGTTCCGTTAGTGAGCACGCCATAAAGATGTCGGGCTACACTCAACGCCTTGAGCAACTGGACTGCAAGATTCGAGGAGCTCAAGATTGATGTGGTTCTGCAATCACTCCTCCCAGCTACAAAAGTTTTGTAGTGACTCATAATCAGATTGGTTCCATCGATCGATCACCGAGCTCTTCGCAAAGTGAAGGCTGCGGAGGTGGACATCAAAAGGATAATCATGTGTTGATGGTCAACAAGCCCTCCTTTAAGAAAGGTAAGGTGCAAAGAAGCCCTTCAAGAAAGGAGGCGGCAAAGCTGCGTTGCCCTGTTGAGAAGAAGCTCAAGTCCGGTCCTAAACCGGACCTTTGAGTGCTTCTATTGCAAGGACAAGGGTCCTTTGGGCATAAATGTCCGAAGTACTTAGCGGACAAGAAGGCTGGCACCATCAAAGGTATATTTGATATACATGTTATTGATGTTTTCCTTACTAGCCCTCGTTGTAGTGCTGGTATTTGATACGGTTCAGTTGCTAATATTTGTAACTCGAAGCAGAGCTACGGAATAAGCGGTGCTTGCGAGGATGAGGTGACGATGCGCGTTGGCAGCGGATCAAGAGTTGATGTGATGGCCGTCGCACGCTCTCCTTAGTTTTACCTTGGGATTAGTTTTAAACCTTAATAAGTGTTATTATGTGCAAGCGTTGAGCATGAACATTATTTCTGGATCGTGTTTGTTGCAAGACGGTTATTCATTTAAATCGGAGAATAATGGTTGTTCTATTTATATGAGTAACATATTTTATGGTCATGCACCTCTAGTGAATGGTTTATTTCTTCTAAATCTCGAAGGGATGAAACACATCCATAACATTGAGGCTAAGAGATGCAAAGTAGATAGTGATAATACTACTTATTTGTGGCACTTTCGTCTAGGTCATATTGGTGTAAAGCGCATGAAGAAACTCCATTCTGATGGACTTTTGGAGTCTCTTGATTTTGAATCATTTGACACATGCGAACCATGCCTCATGGGCAAGATGATCAAAACCCGTTCTCCGGTATGATGGGCGAGCAACAGACTTGTTGGAAATCATACATACCGATGTATGCGGACCGATGAGTGTTTATTGGCGGTGGATATTGCTATTTTCTCACTTTTACCGATGACTTAAGTAGATATGGGTATATCTATTTAATGAAACATAAATCTGAAACGTTTGAAAAGTTCAAAGAATTTCAGAATGAAGTGGAGAACCATCGTAATAGAAAGATTAAGTTTCTACGATCCGATCGTGGGGGCGAATATTTGAGTTATGATTTTCTCACGCATCTCAAAGCAAGTGGAATCATTTCACAACTCATGCCACCCGGAACACCACAGCGCAATGGTGTGTACGAGCAGGAATCGAACCCTATTAGATATGGTCCGATCGATGATGTCTCTTACTGATTTGCCGTTATCATTTTGGGGTTATGCATTAGAAACCGCTGCATTCACTTTAAATAGGGCTCCATCTAAATCCGTTGAGACGACACCGTATGAACTGTGGTTTGGTGCTAAACCTAAGTTGTCGTTTCTTAAAGTTTGGGGATGCGAAGCTTACGTCAAGAAGTTGATGCCGGACAAGCTCGAACCCAAAGCGGAGAAATGCGTCTTCATAGGATACCCTAAGGAAACTATTGGGTATACCTTCTATCACAGAACCGAAGGCAAAGTGTTTGTCACAAAGAACGGTTCCTTTCTTGAGAAGGAGTTTCTCTCGAAAGAAGTGAGTGGGAGGAAAGTAGAGCTAGACGAGGTTATTGAACCTTCTCTTGAATTGGAGAGTAGCGCAGCACCTGAAATTGTTCGATCTTTGCTGCACCAACAATAGAGGCAGCTAATGACAAGGATCATGAAGCTTGGACGATCACGCTCTTGAACGTCGCAGGTCGACAAGGTCGCGTGCCCCTCCGAGTGAATGCGGCAACCTGTCTTATTTGTCTTGTTAGTAGAAGACGGTGAACCTACAAACTATGAGGAAGCGATGATGAGCCTGGACTCGAGAAATGGCTAGAAGCCATGAAATCCGAATTGGGATCCATGGCGAAAACCAAGTATGGACTTTGGTGGACCCTCCTAGCGACCGAAAGGCGTTGAGTGCAAATGGATCTTCAAGAAGAAAGCGGGCGGATGGTAATGTTACCGTCTATAAAGCACGGCTTGTTGCGAAAGGTTTTCGACAAGTTCAAGGTGTTGACTACGATGAGACTTTCTCTCCGTGGCGATGTTTAAGTCCATTCGGATTTTATTAGCAATTGCTGCGTTTCATGATTATGAAATATGGCAAATGGATGTCAAGACTGCTTTCCTCAATGGCAACATTGATGAAGAGTTGTATATGATGCAACCCGAAGGTTTTGTCGATCCTAAGGATCGATAAAGTATGCAAACTTCAGCGTTCCATTTATGGTGAAGCAAGCATCTCGGAGTTGGAACCTTCGTTTTGATCAAGTGATCAAGAGCTTTGGATTTGTTCCAAATTGCTATGAAGCTTGCATCTACAAGAAAGTGAGTGGGAGCTCGGTGACGTTTCTGGTACTATATGTGGATGACATATTGATTATTGGAAATGACATCAACATGCTTAACGATGTGAAGAGTTATTTGAACAAGTGTTTTTCAATGAAAGACCTAGGTGAAGCTGCTTATATATTGGGCATCAAAATCTATAGAGATAGACAAAGACGCCTGATAGCTTTAAGCCAGAGTACATACCTAGACAAAGTTACGAAAAGGTTCGAATGGATAAGGCATTGAAAGGTTCAATGCCTATGTTGTCGAGTAAGATATTGAGCAAGGCTCGATGTCCAGCTACGGTAAATGATAGGAAGCTATGAGCAAAGTGCCTTATGCCTCGGCCATAGGTTCCATCATGTATGCCATCTTGTGTACTAGACGGATGTGTCCAATGCTCTTAGTTTGACGAGATATCAAAGTGATCCAGGAGTGGAACATTGGACAGCCGTGAAGAACATCCTAAGGTACCTAAATAGGACTAAAGAAATGTTCTTGGTCTATGGGGGTGATGAACAACTCGTCGTAAAAGGTTACGTCGATGCTAGTTTCGACACCGACAAGGATGATTCTAAATCTCAGACAGGATACGTGTATATTTTGAATGGAGGAGTGTGGTGGAGAAGCTGCAAGCAAAGCGTGGTCGCGGGATCTGATGAGAAGCGGAATACATGGCTGCTGCAGCGTCAAGTGAAGGAGTTTGGATCGAAACTTCATCGAGCTTGGCGTGGTTCAAGTGCATTGGACCCATCGGAGATATTGTGTGACAACACTGGCGCCATAGCACTCGCTAAGGAACCAAGATATCATCCAAAGACCAAGCATATCAACCTCAAGTTTCATATAATCCGAGATTATATAGCAGATGGAGATCTGAAGATCAGCAAAGTACATACAGATCTGAATGTCGCAGATCCATTGACTAAACCTCTTCCACGTGTAAAACATGATCAGCACCTCAGTGCCATGGGTGTGAGATTGTTGCCAAATGTAAACTAGATTATTGACTCTAGTGCAAGTGGGAGACTGTTGGAATTATGCCCTAGAGGCAATAATAAAGATGTTATTATTATAATTCTTGTTCATGATAAAGTTTATATTCCATGCTAGAATTGTATTAAGCGGAAACTTTAATACTTGTGTGGTTTGTGAACAACACGTGTCCCTAAATGCGCCTCTATGGACTAGCTCATTGATCAATGATGGTTAAGGTTTCCTAACCATAGACATGAGTTGTCAATTGATAATGAGATCATATCGTTGGAGAATGATATGGTGGACAGACCCAAACTAAGCGAAGCAATTAGATCGTATCATTGTGTTCATCTTTGCGAAGCTTTTTCTATGTCAAATATTGTATTCCTTAGACCATGAGATAATGCAACTCCCTGGTATCGGAAGAAAGCTTTGAGGTCATCAAACGTCATCCTATGATAGGGTGATCATAAAGGTGTCTCTCAGGTGATCGGAAAGTATCATTGGGTTGTATGTATCGAGATGGAATTTGTCCCTCCCAAGTCGAGAGATATACTTGGGCCCACTCGTGTCGATATCAACACCGCTTGCAAGCATGTGGTTAAGGAGTTGATCACAAAGTGATATTGGATTACGGAGCGAGTAAAGTACTTTTGCGTGAACGAGATTGAACTAGGTATGACGATACCGACGATCGAATCTCGAGCAAGTAAAATATCGCGAGACGAAGGGAATATATATATGGGATTGATTGAATCCTGGCATCGTGGTTCATCCGATATGATCATCGATGAATGTGTGGGAGTCAATATGGGTGCCTGCACCGCTGTTGATTATTGATAGAAGATCATGTCGCATATTCTCGAACTCCAGGTCACACACTTAACGTGTCTCGGCTAGGATAGATTGGATAATTGGTTTATGAATTTTGTTGAGTCTCGGATGGGATCCGGGATATCACGAGAGGTTCGGAATGGTCGGAGAGTAAGATTCATATAAGGCGGTGCAGTTTTTGGAGTTGAATTGTTCGGATTAATCGGTATTATGAAGCTTCTAGAACCTTCCGGAAGGGGCCAACGTGGTCCCACCTTCCGGGAGGGCATGGGCCTATGAGGGAGTGTCCTGGCGCATTGGGCCAGGGCACAAGGCCCCATAGGGCCCAGCCGATCCTAGAGAGTTTAAATCGTTTAAACTAGAGATAAGATAAGATAGGATTTCTAGATAAGGGAGAGTTTAAATTGTTTAAACTAGAGATAGGCTTGGAGGAGAGGCTAGGGCTGGCCGCACCCCCCTCTATATATAGAGGGCTGGTGCGCCCCCTCTCCTATACCCTTACACCTTCCTCCAAACCCAGTTGCCCTGCTGCCTTCCTCTCTCCCTCCCGACTGTTTGTGGGCGAAGCCCTGCTGCAGAAATTCTCCACCATATACACCACGCCGTCGTGTTGTAGATCCAATCCATCTCTCCACCATACTTGCTGGTCCGAGGAAGGAGGAGACGTCGAGGTGCCGCACGTGTGCATCTCACGGAGGCACCGCCACTTGTGGTGCTAGATCGGATCGGATCGCGAGGAGGAGAAGCGAGTACGACTACATCACCCACGTTCCGTTAACGTCCACAGCGAATCTTCAAGGGTATGAAGATCTAATCCAATCTCTCTCGTTGTTTGCATCTCCTAGATTAGATCTTGGCTTTCCCTCTGTTCGCTTTCGTAGAAAATTTTGATTTACTATGCTGCGAAACCCATCATCATCGGCCTAATCCGCGAAGAACCAAAGCACTAGAAGAAACACCGGATACACTATTTAATACTACGGCAGAAGATCGGGCATGATGCATGTATGATGTATGACATGGCAAAGGTGCGACGCAACTAGGTAGTATTAAGCGAAACCGGGGTCCTGACATTTAATTAGATGGTTCATGTTGTTTGGATACCCCGCAATTTAAATGTTGTCTTAACATGGCAAAACATGACATTGATCCGCTACACAAATTTAAATGGAGCCAATATAAGACTAGAATAGCCCGCATATGGACTCCATATTTAATTTAGGTGAATTATCGAAATAGTCCCAAACACCCACAATATGTATGCAACATGTTTAATTAATATGCAACAAGTATATGTCATATATTATAAAAATAAGGGTCTCGAAAAGGGAATCACATTAATGTATCGGCGATCTTGGGGTTCACCGAGGGGGGTCGATGGGATCGGTCTTCGGCGAGGATGAAGAAAAGCGCTGAGGTTCGATCTCGACGGGATCGGTCTTCGCCTCCGGGATCGGGGTCTTGGCGTCCCGATTGGCGAGGCAAAAGGAAAACAGCGATGTTCGGTCTTCGGATTAAGGAGGGAGAGCTCGGTGTTCCGATCGGTTCCGTAAGGCGCTCTTCGGTCGTCGAATCTGCGGATCGGGGTCTCGGTCATCTGCTTTGTGTAGTAGATCTTGACGTTTGGGAGGGTGAACATCCACATTAACATGGGGTTTTCGCAAACAACAGCACCACTTGCACCACGCTTTAACATACCCGGGGTCTACACTTGTATAACAACAGCGGCATCAAACCCACGACGTTTTAACCCGAAGGACTGGTAGAGGCACGGAGTCGAACACCTTGAGGGCGAGCTCGAACGAGACAGCGCGGAACAGAACTTGAGGCGGCAGCTGGCTTTGGCGGCTATGGGGTTGACGACAACGGCCGCTACGAGGAGCTCGAGGTCGGGGAGGAGGCGCGAATGGCGACCGAGAAGCTCACGAGGAGGCGCGATGCACATGGCGGCGCCGAGAAGGGCGAGTCACAGACGAGCTTGGAGCTCGAGCGGGGCGGCGCGACGCGGTCGCTGGTGGCGGAGATCCAAGCGACGGTGGGCGGTGCAGGGCAGGGGTTAACGAGGTGGCCGGGCGCATGGGCAGCATGGCTCGCAGGCGAGAGGCGGCGTGGACAGAGGCCGACGGCGGGTACCGGACACGGATGAGGTCGAAGGCAGGTGGAGGATCATGCAGCGGCGGGGCAGATGCGGGCGGCCAGGCTTGAGGAAGGGCGGCGGTCGGCGGCTCGCAGGGAGGAAGCAGGGCGGCGGCTGCAGGCGAGGTCGAGGAGGGCGACAAGCGACAGAGGATCTGTGTGAGGAGAGAGACGGCAGGAGCCTCGGCGCGATGCAGAGAGGAGCGAAGCGAGTGGTGGGGTTGCGTCGTGGAACACGGGGTGGGGCAGGCGAGGGGATCGAGGCCAGGCAGTTGGTGGAATGGGGATCACGACCGAGACTTCGATCGGAAGGACGGATCCCGTGCGTGCGGGGCTGGGACGGGGCGTCTGCCGCTGTGTGCGTTGTGGTGCACCGTGCGGTGCGTGTGCGGGAGCGTGCACGTCGCGCGCGTGTTGTGTGGTGGTGGGGTGGACCTGGTGGGTGGCGGCGGCAGGGTAGAGGGAGTATGTGCCGGTAGGTAGGAAGGATGGTTGGGTGGGGTGCTAGGGTTTGGGGTGGTTCTGGTCTGGGTTTAGTTTAGCTGGGTCGGGTTGTAGGTGGCCTGGCCTAACGGGCTGGGCTGCCTCCCCGGTTTGACAAAAAATAGTTTTGTTTTATTTATTTCAAACACTTTTGTAAACATCTTTTAGATAGACAAAATATCCGGAAGAGACCGGATTTTTTAATTTGAAATAGAGAAGGGGAGTAATTAGAAAACAAACTAGACTTTTAGAAAATAGTTTTAGCCAAACATATGCATGATGACATGAGCATGCGGTCATGATGATGCAATGCACAAAAACACAGCGATTTTCTAGTAGTGGTTTTAGCGGGATGCCACACCTGGCAACTCGCGAATATGGAGGCAGTTGGAGATCTTCTCCCGCTCTGGTGCATTGGCGTGACACTAGGCGTCTACGAACAAGGCCCTCCATCATGTTCTAGTGGTGGAAGAAGATGGAGCTCACTTTGGAGGCGAGTCTCCTCAATAAGTGTCGCCTTCGCCATTCCGATCCTGTTCAGGTGCCCTTCGTCTTATTGGTTGGCCGTGCCAACGAGGGATATGATGAAGCTTGCTCGATGTTGCTCGGTTCGAGTCAAAGGCCTTGGGAGTTCTTGGAGTTTCTACTCCATGTGGCGGACTCCAAGCGACGACACAACTTTGCCGCCACTATCTTTGGTCAGAGGCCTGGCCCTGCCATGTTCGGTAGCGATTGTTTCCTAAGCTTTTTCTTCCTCCGGCGGATGATTTTCTCTAGTCTCGGAGCACCCTCTCAAGCTCCACCTCAAGCAAGTGGCATAGTCCCCGGTTTGGGAAGGAGTTGTGGCGCATGGAGGCTGCTCGTCGGCGGCGGTGTTCGAGGACTTGATCACATTTAGCGGTCTCTTTTATGGTGTTCTTTGCTAAATTGCAGGACCTTGTTGTATTTTTTCTGTTTTTTGTCCTTACTATAATTGTGCACCTACTGCCGAAGTAATGGAAACTCCAGGTCCTTCAGGACCTTTCGTGTGCAAAAAAAAAGATCAGAAGATTTGGGCGAGGATCTTCCACATCTTCACTTGTCACAAAGAGAACCTTGTGGTGTAGTTTACCTGCGCTAGATTGAAGTTTAAGGATGCCATGTCGCAAACCCTAAACTGAAACACGGGCTTTGATACCACTTTATAAACACAACAAACAAAAGAACGAAGAATGAACAAATCAATTACAAGGGACACCAGATTTTTAACATGGAAGAAACCTCCCAATAAAGAAGAGAAAAATACCACCATGCTAGCCAGCAAAACTTTTCTATATCAAGAATATATACACAATGTCGTGAGTTCTTATGAAACGATAAACCCTAGTAAGCGGCGTACAGGAGGGGTTTTAGAGACTTACAAGAAATACTACTTATAGACTTCTGTTAGCAGTTTATATTCTTAAAAATTTGGATCGAAATAGCTATGCACACTACACTTGAGTTGTCGAGTGTATATCAGCTCTCGATTTGGATCACACTTTAACAACTTGCATATGGCCTCGGTGAATCAGAGCAGATCCCTTGCACATGGCTTGGGGAATCAGGGTATTCGCGAGTTCTTTTGAGGAAAGCGGCAAAAGGGTAGCGACACCTAGGTGGTGGAAGTGCGTGCGCCCTTGCGTGGATCTGGAAAGAAAGAACCCGTTCCCCGGTTCATGCCTACCTCCGCACCACACCGGACTCGTCCAACCGTCTCCTTCCCCCAGATCCGACCCCCTCGATCGGGTAGCCCCACGCGACGCCCTCACCCGAGGCACGAGACCGCGGCCGCCACTGACCCACCCCCGCCCGCATACCGCACACGTATCCCCACTTCCTCAGATCCGAGCGCCATGGGCGCCCACCCCTACGCCGGCCCGCATTGCTGCGCCCATCTCTAGCGGCGCCATGGCCGCCTCCGCCTCCTGCCGGAGCCCGCTCGTCTGGTTCTTCTCCCTCGCCGCCGCGCTCTTCTTCGCCTCCTGGTACCTACTCCTGGACTCCGCCGCCGCGCCGGCCGCGCTCGACGCCCGCCGCCAGGGCCTCCGCTCCGCCTCTCCGGCCACGAAATGCGACCCGGACAAGGGGCTGCTGCGGGTCTACATGTACGACCTCCCCCTCGAGTTCCACTTCGGTCTGCTCGACTGGAAGCCCGGCACCGGCGAAGACGGCGGCCTGTGGCCGGACCTCCTCCGGCACGGCGTGCCTGAGTACCCCGGCGGGCTCAACCTGCAGCACAGCATCGAGTACTGGCTCACGCTGGACCTCCTCGCCTCCGAGCAGGGCGCGCCCACGCCGTGCAACGCCGTCCGGGTGCGCGACCTCGCCAGGGCCGACGTCGTCTTCGTGCCCTTCTTCGCCTCCCTCAGCGTCAACCGCCACTCCAAGATCGTGCCGCCCGCGCGGACCAGCGAGGACCAGGCGCTGCAGCGGAGGCTCATCGAGTTCCTCGCCGCGCGGCCGGAGTGGCGGAGGTCCGGCGGGAGGGACCACGTCGTGCTCGCGCACCACCCCAACGGGATGTTCGACGCGCGCTACAAGCTCTGGCCCTGCGTCTTCGTCCTCTGCGACTTCGGGAGGTACCCGCATAGCGTGGCCAACATCGATAAGGACGTCATTGCGCCGTACCTGCACATGGTTGACAACTTCTTCAATGACTCTGCCGGCTACAACGACCGCCCGACATTGCTCTACTTCCAAGGCGCCATTTACAGGAAAGATGTGAGTAGCCTTTGATCACTACTCGCTTGCTGTAGCCGATGCAGAAATATCAAAGTCGTGGTGGGATTAGTCAACTTCTAATTAAATAATGTGACCATAGTTAAAGAATTGCTCTGCATGTGATCTTCCCCTACATAGATTTGAGAATGTTTCAGTACTGAACTATTTAACTGATCCTGAGGTTTCAGTCACTAAGCTTGCACTTTCCTAGTACGTCCTAAGTTTGCACGATCCTCCTTTGGACACCATCCGTGGTACTACCTTTGAACTGCACTGAAATGTCGTAGTAGTTGAAATCAGTTAGATCACATTCTTTAATATGAATCCAGCTCAGTTTGGTTGGCAATCACTTCAAACTGGTCTATTTTGCTTTGTTCGTTAATCCAGATCAGTTAGATCACATTCTTTAATGTGACTGTTATCTGTGTTTCTATAAACCCCAGTTGTATTATGTACTGAGAATGTTTTGTACTAGTACTTAATTAGACAGTTAGTTCTATAATCTGATAAGGTTAACAATCATTGTGGTGGTTTTGTAGTAAGCAAGTTCTAGGAATTATTGACCGTCTGAAAATTGAGGTCCTGAGTAAGATAAATTATGTGAAATATTGATGGTTTACATGGTTGATGATTCTTATGGCTCCGCAATGTTGCAGGGTGGTTTCATCCGGCAGGAACTGTATTATCTTCTGAAAGATGAAAAAGACGTTCATTTCTCATTTGGGAGTGTGGCCGGCAATGGGATTGAGCAGTCGACACGGGGGATGCGGGCGTCCAAGTTTTGCCTCAACATTGCAGGGGACACACCGTCCTCCAACCGCCTATTCGATTCCATAGTCAGCCACTGCGTGCCCATCATCATAAGTGACGAGATTGAACTCCCATTCGAAGATGTCCTTGACTACTCCAAGTTCTGCATCATAGTCCGTGGCGCAGACGCAGTCAAGAAGGGCTTTCTGATAAATCTGATTAAAGGGATAAGCCAAGAAGAGTGGACAGGCATGTGGAACAAACTGAAGGAGGTCGAACGGCACTTTGAATACCAGTACCCATCTCAGCCTGACGATGCTGTCCAGATGATCTGGAAGACCATAGCTCGGAAGGTTCCCTCAATTCGGCTGAAGATTAACAGATTACGAAGATTTTCTCGATTTGAAGCTAACAAAACAAACGAGTCTCCAGCGAGTTCATAAAATCAAGGCCGTTGATTTTAGACCAACAAACTCTGCCAGCAGGTAGTGCTGGTAATGAAGGCTGAGACTGAACGGCAAGCCGGGAGCAACAGCTACACGAGATAAACGGAGTAAAGCACACCTGATACAATATACCACCATAACAGCATTACAGATCCGAGGGCCTTACTTTTGTTCTCTCCTTTTTCTGCGAAAAACATGTTCGACCGTGTAGGTTAGGGACAATAACTTCCTGTATCAGAATCTGTATATTCTAGGCGGTAGCATGATCAACTGATCACTTTCACTGAAGTCGTGTACACTTAACAGGTATAACTCAGCTATCAGGGCAAGATTTTTGGTTCCTTGCCAGATCCGACCAGTGTGATATCTGCGGACAACAAAGCCAAATGTCTCCCTTGCTTTATTGGTTCATGACAATCATTCATGCAGATGTAAAAGGTAAGTACGTAGGTGCAGTCAAGTTGAGTTGCCTCATGGCTCTGGCCTTTCAACTCTATTTTGGGGAGCTGCAGCCAGGTATGCTCCTGACTGGCCTTTCAGCTGACCTGACGGCAGTGAGTTGAGATATTTCCAGGAAAAATTGGTCGATACCCCTTCAATTCGAAGCCTGCCGAAGGAGTGCAACGTCGCCCTGGGCCCCTTCTTGTTCCCACAAACGATCAAATAAAATTCTGGGTTGAACTTGCGAACGAGCAAATGAAACCTCTTGGATCCGTGGAGCGGAGCCTTACCATAGACATGACCTGGGTGGTCCTTGTTCCTGAACTAGAACAACACATTGATATTCCCTCGAGAGAAAAAAAAAACACATTGACACTCAAGCTAGAAAACACACACAAAGTTGCATGACATACAGGCAAAATGAAGGAAGCATCAGCAGATAGCTTAAGCAAGAAGCAAGATTTTCTTATGAGCGGATGATGAAAGAGATACAATAGTGGGCAATGATCGACACAGGCAACGATACAATAATGGGCAAGGTTCCACAAAGGCAATAGTAAATGGCAGGGGAAGTCAACGCTGGCTGCGCGAGTAACCTTGTATTCAAATGCTAACAAAAACAAGGTTATAATCCATAGAAGATGCTTGTCTAAGTTGTAATAGCATCTCCCCTTTGTGATTCAGTTTATTGCATGGAAGCGATTCTATGAGGGGAAGCCTGTAGATGATGAAACTCAGACACGGACACCATATTCAGATATTCGGTTCACCCTTTCTTCCAGGACATGTCTCTGGTTTTTTAAGTCAGAGGCCATGGAAGCCACCTGAAAATTGAGAAGAACATCTTAGGTTGAAAGTAACTTCATATTACACAGTGACAGAGTTTTATAAATAGAGCCATTTCACTTACCTCTGCTCGCAGTTCAAGAGATTGTCTCGTAGGAATAGTTCGTAGTCGATCCATCAAACCTAGGGCCGCAAGAAAAATATTTAACAAACTATATAACTAAACGATCAAAGGATGTATGTTGTCTCTTATCTCCAGATCATTGCTTCAAGTTAGAAACAAAACATCAGCTTTTGAAAAAGAGTTCAATACCTGCAGCTGTGGATTCTGCTTTGTAAATTGAACCTATAACAGATTGGATTTGCTTACCGGTAGATCTGCACAATTTATGAGCATCACGATTATTCTTAAGTACGGTGTTGTTAAAGGAAACGAAAGAAGATTACTGTATTAGAAACGCACTGCACACATACTACCTCAAATCAGTTCGTCCACGCTGCAGATCACTCTCACCAATGACTACTTTGTCGAGGGTGTATTTGGAATTCTTTCGCAAGTTTTCAATAGATGTTTTGTATTCGATCATACTTTCTTCAACATCATTTAGTAAATCCTGTAAAAATTATATGTGCAACCATTAGATACATTTACGAAGGAAAGGAATGTTGGCTTGCCATGGTTCTCATATTTATGACCCTGTTGGACAAGGTTGGTTATAGAAGAATCAAAACTTACTCATGACTATAAAACCACAAAAAGGTTGCCAGAATAAGTACTTGTAGAAATCACTGCTACACGATTCTACCATAATGAAACACATGCATATTCAAAAGTTCTGAACATACAATATCTAATAGGTTACAGCTGTCCAATAAATTTTCATTAGCATAACAAAAGTTGCAAGCACTATACCTTCTCAGTTTTAAAACGACCCAGAGTATTGCGGTATAAAAATCTCCGAGGACCTGATAGTACAACATTCATTAGCACTGGCAAAAAGAAACCAGTGTTTCATTAAAATAAGAACACAACATTTCAGTCAAAATAGGGAGAGGACCAATTTTGAGCTATTTCTTGTTATTAGAAGGATATATTTTGCCATGTGCATTACATAAATTTGTAACCATACAATCCTAATTAACCTAACACACCATAAACACAATTACGCTCAAACCCCAGCCCACTTGTTAACCTGCATAGCATTAGCAAACCCTTCTCCAGTTTTGCATTCTCCTGGTATTGCTTGATCATTGGCAACGACACTGTGCTCTATGTGGCGATACAAATAAGGGGATGTGACATTTTACAAAAATGCTGATAAGGGAATATGTTTAACTCTTTGCTTAAATTGATCAATAAATTACGTGGCATAGTTGAAACATCAAATACCCGTTGCTTAGGGTTAGTTATCTGCATGAGCAGGGGCGGATCCAGGATTTCTCTATGGGAGGGGCTGAGAAGAAACGTCAATTTACTGTAAGCAATATTCTTTTACGCAATAAATTAGCTCAGTAGTGACGACATAGTACAGAGGTTATGCAGCATGAATGGACAGTGGTGAGACCTTAGGATGAAAAGAAGAGGAGTGCTGTATGCTGGGAGGGGTGTCCCCTCGTCGCTACCAAGGAGAGATGGGAGGGAGGACCATGGGACTGGAAGTAAGGACAGAGGGGACAAGAGAATCGGGAAAAAGGAGGGCATGAACAGGGGAGGATTTAGATAACCCTTACTCAACTGGGTCATATCCACATGTATCCAATTTTTCTTTAATTATGTTCAATGTTAATTCTTCCCATATGTTGGATCCGTGTCAGCGATGTACCAGGCACATAACGCCTATCGGTATCGAATACATATCCAATAGGATACACCAGGGTTTGCAAGCATCGATGTCTCATAGACAAGAATAGATCATCGGCTACTTGAATGGATCATTACCAAATATAGTAGTCCCTTACATGCAACTTATGCACAAAGCTTTGTCAAAAGTTGCTACTAAAAGTAAAATGCCCATTTGCAATCGATCCTAACAAGTACTCGTGTAAATAACATGTGATTAAAATCGATATCCAGCTCTGTATTAACAAATATAGTAATTTCTCATGAAAATTTCGCCTACACCAAGTTGAATGGCTCTCCTGAGTAGTACCATTTTCCAGCAATTACTCATAGGAGATAAGAATATCAATATGATAAGAATACCCTGCACTCCAACAAACAAGATAATATTTTGAAATAATCTCTGGATTAGTATGTTTATGCAGCGTCTAGCTTTTGTTGCTTTCCATGTTAAAATTAATTCGAACATCTGTAAACAAGTAGGCATACAAAAAAAAACTGGCAGACTGGATGGTTCATGGTTCATAGTTCTCTGGTTTCAGAATTTGTGAAACTATATTGTATTCCTTCACTCCCTAATTACCAATAAATGAGTCCCCATATTTTTTTCTACGTGCATATTCAAATCTATGACGTAGCTTAGTTGCATCTTTATATAACATTTCAAAAGCGCCCTTACAATGTGCCAGAAAGTTTGAGCAGATAAATACATTTGAAACCTGTCTTCCATGCACACACAACATTGATATCCATACATCATTACTTGTCTCGAGCATGGCCCATACGAGCACAAGAAACAAATATCAGTATGATTTCAGAACACCAGAGATATACCTTTCAAAAAGATGAACCCTGCGACAGTGGCACATCCAATTGCCTCCGCTTGATGCTCGCTTGCAAGAACCAGCGCATCCGAAATAGTAACTACAATGAAATTTAATCAAGCATTGATTGTGGAACCACCCTAGTGAGACAAATGCACCAGCCGAAGGAACAGGAAAACATTGATCTTGCCTTTAGCTCTCTCCACAAACACATCCTCATAGGCTTTGTACTGTGACCACAGCCCTGGCGTAAAGCTCTACATATGCAAGCAGAAATAAGGTCAGAGCGAATCGGAATAAAAAAAGAGAAATCATTGGGGCCAAACGCAAATACATCTCCGCTAAGCCAACAGTAATGTGTAACCGATGCAAGTGCAGCGTTACAAGCATCTCTTGTACAAAAAGAATAGCAGCAAAATCTAGAATCGCTAAGAGATAGAATGCACCAACGGTTAGGTTTTCTCTCCCCAAAAAATGGAACAGGAACACCTCGTAATTTTTGCCATCGAATCCCGATAAAAGAAAAACACTAATTCAAGCAAACCATAAGAACGGAATCGATTCGGTTAGAGGCGCGATTCCATAGAGCCAAATAAAGCATCTGTGGTATAGAAGGGAGATCAGAGACATGATTCAATCCAAGATTTGTCGAAGGCATTGCAACTTCCTATTGAGATTACGGGGGTGGCGAGGGGGCGAGACCTGGAGCTTGCGGAGAGGCCACGGGGAGGCGGGTGCGACATCCGCGCTTTGCGCCGGCGTGCGGCCGCTGTCCTGTGACGCCATCGGCTGGGGTCCTGCTGTTTCTCCGGCGACCTATGGGTGCGGTGGCGGATCTCTCGGGCCCTCTCTCCCCTCTTCGCCTCGAGTGATGATCGTGAATGGCGTTCTCGTACCTATTTTGGGCCCGTTCTGCCGAAGGCCGAGAACCGGTTGCGATGTACTGAGCACTGAAGCCCATAACATGTACGAGTATACAGGATTAACAAACACGACTAAGTTGAATTCCCGTGTTCTGCGACGGCCTATATATTTCATGAGTAGCAAGAAGTACAAACGTCCCAAATACTATAATAAAAATTACATTGAGATCTTTAGACCATCTAACAACCACTACTACCATCAGAATGAGTCGTCGACGCGCCATTGTCGTCGCTCCTTTACCGGAGTCGGCCTGGCGTTGTTGATGACAGTCGAAAAAGTCTTCGTGCACGTATCCCTAAGGACTAGCGTCCTAGAGCTGAAATTGTCGTCATTGAACCCTTAAATTGATCTAAAACTTGTAACACAAACCTAAAACACACTAGACTGGACGAGATCTAGAACACACGTAAACTGGATGAGATCCACCACTCCATCGAAGCGGCGACCAAAATCAACGCCAGCAGCAGGATCGTCATCGATGAGGTGAAAGAGGAGGCGGATATACCTTATTATTGTCCCGGATGACACCGCCATAGCCACCATAACAACGATGCCGGTTGATCAAACCCTAACTTTAGGGACCCTTCTACATCGTCGAACGCAGGTCCGAGGTCTCTACCCCCTCCCGCCGCCGGAGCGGCAAGCAGAGAAGACGGGGACCACTCGATTCTCGGTCGTAGTCGGCAAGGACGAAGCAGATTGTGGTGGCTGCTAGATCCGTATCCAACTCTCCCCAAAACATCAAGATTGGACTTCATTTTTGTTATTTGATAAATAACTCTAATTGGACATCATATGAATATAAAATAAAGTTTAAGTAATTATGTCTTAATAAAGGCAGTGATTAATTCTACGTAGTAATAGATTTTACAAGTTCTGCTCCGCCGCTGGTGATGGTATTAATTAATGTTGTTTTTAGATTTTTTAAATGTCAGACGACTGTGATGGTGTAACCTTATACCTCTTGACGCTTGTTTCTAAAGCGTGCAAGAAACTGCTATGAAACAAAAATTACATCTAAACCTCATCATGGCGCATACACTTTTGCATATAAAAACACGTGAAAGAGCATGGAGCATGTATGGTTTTAGTAATTAATGGTAATTCATATAGATAATGTTTACATTGAGCTTTAAAAAAGGTTTGTCTGTAGACAATGTTTGAACTATATGTTGGTTTCAAGGTTGAAAAAAAGTAAATGAAGAAAATCAAATGATGAGTGATCTGAAGATTGTCAGGAGAGACATATCTTCATTAAAGTATTTTGTCCAGTGAGTTATTCAAGGATTTGTTCATATGCGTTGTTTGAACCATATGCTTACTTCAAGGTTGGATATCCGGTTCTTCAATTGACTCGTACATATATTTCTTGTTGTCCCATTGGGATCCATTCAGCAAGGTAGAAACCGATTACCACTGATCTACTTTAGAGAAACTGGTACGAATCCATCCCTAGTTGTGCTCAGGAAATCGAATCCAAACAAGTCACGTCCTGACATACGCGTAATAGTTGGGTGTTTCCAATTAACAGGTGCATTAGCTAAAGCTATGCAAGACGAATCATCAACTCTAACAACCTCCACTCCATCGCCAATCCACTGGATAAGCTGCTGATGCATTGTAGATGTCACACGTTGGTTGGCATGGAGCCAATCACAGCTTAACAACAAGTTATAGTTATCTTGTACATCCGCAACGAATAAGGCGGTACTACCAATAGTGAGCTCTAGGCTGATTATGCCCTCTGCTTATTAGTGTTCTCGCCCTTCGAACCTATTGAGTACCATATTGTTGTTCATCAAGTCATCATCTACTAATTGAAGTTTCTTGGAGACCAAATAGGGTAGCAGATCAACTACAAATCCACCATCATTCATCATCCTGGAAAACGGTTTACCATCAATATGCTGCCTAACATAAAGACTTTAAGTGTTTAATGGGTTCAACATATTTTTCAAAGATAGTGCCTCTAGGTCCGAAGTCAATTTGAGCCACATATGCGTCATCTTCAACAACTCGGAACTTAGCACACAAGTAGTAATCCATGTTGATATAAAAACGAGCCACGATGGTGAATAATCCACCAACTCCTCTTCCTCTTCTTCGGTTGTTTCTAACAATTCCAGTGCTCGTTTATCCATCAAGGCTTGTAATTCTTGCGCCATAAGAAATCCCTGTATTTCTACTTCATCATCCCATGGCGAGTATGCACCTTGCATGGTAGGCACTCATTAGCTAAATCCTCTTAAATAACTGATGTGCCTTCTGATCCTCCGGTTAGCGTCAAAGCAGTTTTTTCCTCAGCTGGAACAACTGTTAGATTCTCAGTTAGGGTAACAGTAGGTACTACTACTCAAAAGATGGCCTCATTCTCCACAGGTGTAACATGATCATATGGCACCTGGACAACTCCTGATGAAGCTTTATCAGCGGGTGTACGTATAACCGGAGACATAGTTTGACTAGCTTGGTTGCCTTGGCACCCACACTTGAGAAGGGATTTTTGGATGGGTTCTTTCAAATTCCCCATATCTCTGATGTTCAGCTTTCCTCTCAGCTATCTCTTGATTCCTCTATCCTTGCAGCTTCCGTTTTTGTGTTTTAATTAAACCGGGAGGACACCACCTTGGTTGAGTATAGCTTGGATCTTTAGGCCTTATCTCTTTAGGGATGATTCCCTACTAGTTCTAGCATCATGGTTATTGTATGTAGGCCTAGCGGCACACTGGTCTAGAATCTCGTTCACTAGGAGCTGGTCTTGGTTGTATTGTAAGAATCAACTTATCATTAGCCGGTTCATTCATCATAACTGGCTAATGGGCATTGATAACCTGAGTATCGATAGCAATAGAAGCATTGCCAAGCCCTGACACTTTCTAATAATGATTATCATGGATACAGATGTTTTGGCGTACCAAACTCCTTGAGCGCCATCATGGAACTTTGATTGGTTGTCACAAAACCTTACCTAAATAGGGCCATGATCAGACGTTGATGACTTGATACGTTTTCCCCTTGGATAGTTTGGGGGATTATTCCTAGGACCTGGCACTTCCTTAGCCGGTGTATTGCTCCAGCTAGGCCTATGATGGTGAACTTTGTCGTTTACCATGATAGTTGGAACAATTTCCACCTGAACCGGACATCTCCCACATCTAATTGGCAAAGAGAAAATCATAACTTGTATTTCCACCTTTACTACAAGTCCTTCCCCAAGGCTTTGGTTCAATCATGTTAGGCTTCGCCAATATCTGGATTTCTCAGCTTGATAAACTATTGAGGGGATCCGTGTTGCTTTTGGCGTTGACACCCCTCCCCTCGGGCGAATAATTATGAAAAGTAGCTAGATGGTATCTTATTCATCTAGATCTACCTTGCATTGTTTCTGCCCTTGATTTTGTTGTCCCTAGGCTCACCACCAACAATATTATCTTTATTAGCGGATTCGGCTACCTCTAGTCGAATAAGAACGTTTTTCTCTTGTAATTCCAGCACGTTCATTAGGAATGGCTTCTGATCAATGGCCATACCGACAAAGCTCAGTGTTGGGGATATGCTAAATGGGTATCACCATTGCATGTCTCTATCCGGCTAACCCGGGTGGCCCACAGTTGGTGGCCCATGGCCTGCTAGGAAGCCCAGTTAGACGGATCTAAAAGGAAGGCACATGCCGGATATAGGAAGGCTACGTGGGAGTCACCGACATACTCGGAGCCTTGGAGTACAACACTCGAAGACTAGTTAGTATTAGTGAAGGACTCTGTAACTTGTCCGGCAAGGTCATTTCCCTATAAATCCTAGGTTCTGGTGTCTTTATAAGACGGACCTGTGGGAGCCTTTAGAGCAGACACATAACGTACAACACCTCGCACGGTGAACCGATCCCTGTAACTCGGCGTATTGACATTATAGTGATTTATAGCAGGAGTAGAGTTCCGCCACCGTTGTGGGACTTGAACCTGGGTAAGCTGTGTTACCTCGTACCCGCCAACTCGCCGCCTTCCCCTACCTATCTAAACATGCTCTGTGAGGACCCCTCCATGGCGTACTCGTCGGCAATAACATGACAGTTGGCGCCCACTGTGGGGCAAGAGGCGCTTCGAGCTCTACACCGGGAGAGGTCCAAGCTCTTTGCGGGAATCAGCGACACCGTAGCCATTGAGCATGTCCTCTTCTCCGTCAACGTCCCGATCATCCCTCCGGACGAGTTCTGGATCCCAGCGAAGACAAACCCTACCCACTGCTCCGTCATCCTAGTCGGAGACATCCACATCTTCATCGATGAAACTGACTCGGGTCCTAGCTCCTAGGAAGTCAGAAACTCGTCAAGGCCCGCACGGACCGCCTACGAGTAGGATACGTTCGCGGAAGAATCTGGGCCGTATCTCTCTCTTGAATATACCGCCTCAGATCAGGAAAATTCAAGGCCCACCCAAACCGCCGTTGTGCAGGAGATAACGGTGGAAGGACCCCGTAGATCCGCTTGGCTGCCTTGAGCGTTAGAGACACAGAGGTCACACTTTGTCGGCGTCATTACCATCTTTGATCTGGACAGATGCATTCAGAGGGATGGAGAATCTCCCCGTGAATACCTTGCCAGATGGATGAGATGAGGGAAACCCTAGAGGGTGAACGTGCTGACGAACTCGTCTACCACTTTGTGGAAGGGCTCACACCCGGGACGCTCCTCTGACATACACTCATGAGGCGGCAGGCCGCCGACTCACTCACCCTTGGCGAGATGGTCACAATTGTTAATGACTACGTAGACGCCAATGAGGAGGTCGAGGCTGAGATCATCGCCACAGCCGGAGGAAGCAACCACACCAATAGCCCTTCGCCATCCCCCTCCACCTCCATCGTCAACAACACCGAAGCCAACTCCGAATCAGTTCTCGACGCACTATACGCCGACATCAACATGGATGCCGGTGGCTTAGACGCTAACTCGGAGGAACACGATGCTACTATGAGGGAGATTAAGCAGGAGATCGAGAGGGAGGAGCGCGCCGAGAAAGCTACCACTTCCCTCTAGGTGCTAGTCACCATTGGGAACGTGATGGAAGAAGACGAACATGAATCGGAACCTAAAATAGCTCCGCCCACGCTCGCGGTTACCAGAGCGGCAGCCGTGAAGAAGGTCGCCGATCCTCCGCGTCCGTTCAAAGCCATGCCTCCTCTGGCTATCCACGCGCAGCAGGCGCCGGAACTCACCACAGGCCTTAGTACTGCCAAGCAAACAAATCTACCGCCACCGCCACCATCAACGTGTGTAGATAGCAACCCATTGGTTACTCCTACCAACAAGGTGATGTATGGTCCACTCCTCGTCGAGTCCATCACTGTCGCCCATATTCGGAATGTTACGGAGCTCGATGAGAAACATGCAGAAATCCTCGCGGAGGCCAAATGCATCGCAGAATAGGGTGCTCAGCTGGACACATATTTGGCCAAGGCGCAACAATCCATCAAGGTGGCAAGAGTAATGAAGGCTGAATACAAGCAGTTGCTATTAAAGGACAAGGCTAAGAAGGCACCAGCTCACATCATCGAAGACCCTAACGTTCGACGCACGTTGGGATGGGACGCATCTAAACCGGCAAAGGCCACCCCATACATTTACTCAGAGGGGAGGAAAGTGATGCCAACTCCCGCCTTCAACATGGTCATCGCCAAGACCCTCCTAGAGCAGGACGGGTCGCCAGAAGCGGTGGCTCAAGTCTATGACCTCGTAGCCAAGGCTTGCAAGCAGCAGGAGAAGGCCACCTCGCAAAGGCTTGAGTCCAATCCAGAGCTTTGCCAGTCAACCCTAAACAACTATCGAAGGCCAAGATCTCACCGCGATGAAGGATCCCATACAGGCTCCACGAAGCGAAGGCGGAGGGATACGCCTAATAGGTCTGACGCCATACCCATATCTTCCGACAAGGGAGAGAAGGCTCACCCTCGTCGATCGCCACCACCCCCGCCATCCCGACGTCACGAGGAACAATAGTCGCACCACCGCACAAGCATGCCACCTCCTAGGCGTCCCCAGGTCGGCATCGTCATACGTGACCAGGGTGAGCAACCTCGGCATGGGAGAGAGCACAGCGGCAACAAAGGACATAGGAGCAGATCCCACAAGGAGGCACCACGTCCGACAAGAAATCGCGACAGGCGTGAGGACTCGCATGGAGGGAGTAGCAAGAAGGCTAACCCACCGCCACCATCGCCACCCAGTAGCCATCATGGCGAAGGACATGGTGGATCCCAGGGATCGCACCACAATTCTCCTCCCATGATGGAAAAGGGAAGCAACTGTAGCTATACGATGCACATTCACGGCTAGACAAGATCCAAGAAGCACGGGAGCTCCCATACCTAGGGCTACGTTTTTTTGGACCGGTAATACGGGCCACAACTTACCCGAAGGGTCTCCAGATCGATACGACCATCAAGCCCTATGACGGCACTGCCAGGCCAGCTACATGGTTATAGGACTATAGTGAGGCAATTCACATCACAGGGGGAACCCTAATGTCACCGTCAAGTACCTCCCACTAATGCTCATTGGCACTGCCCGACCATGGATTGATGACTTGCTGGAGAAATCAATCTGTAATTGCTTGGACATGCATGAAGAGTTCACCAAGAACTTTGAGGGAACGTACAAGTGACCCTGCACCGTCAGAGACCTACAGCGGTGCGTGCAAGAAAAGGATGAATCCTCTCGTGCTTACCTTTCCTGCTGGCTAGATATGAAAAATTCATGCGCGGGGGTACATGAACAATACCGCTATGGCCGTCTTCATCGATTGTCTGGAGAAGGGGACATTGCTCCGACATACGCTGAAGCGTTGTTAGGACAACAACGATCTCAACCTTAACATGATGATTTCCATGGCTAGCGAATTCGCCGCTGCTGACGATGATGCTCGCGGCTCGTTGCCAGCAATCGCCTTCCCTACCTAGGCCAAGAGGAACAATAACAACAAGCGGAAAACTCCACCAGAAGAGAAGCAAGAAGCCAAAATGGTCGCCACTATGTTCGTTGGAAGAGGCGGAGGCGGATAGCTGGTCGTGGCGGGGGATGGCCATGGGTAGCAAAGGAGTGATTCAACACCTTCAGCGCCCTGTGTTCCCCAAATGTACAAAGAGTACCGCGATATGAAGTGTTTTGTTCACCTCGACACAAGCGGCAAGGCCACCCACACCAACCGCCAATGCAAGTTCGTCAACAACCTCAAGGAAGACCATGAGTTCGGCTACAAGCAAAGTCATAAAAACAGACCCCACGGAAAGGGCAAGGGGACGAAGAAGGAGGAGGAATCCAAGGAATCAAGCATCATGGACGAAGACGTGGAACCCAAGTCCGCTGACAAGGGTGATGGCAAAGGAAAGAACCCCTTCGAAAAGAAGGCTCCGGTCTACCATACTTTCCTTAGCACTCCCACCGTGCGGGCCTAGAAAACCTCACTGAGGATACTGATGGCTACCCTCCCTCCTGTTCCCCAGTACGTCAGGTGGTCAGAGATTCCAACCACTTGGGATAGGCAAGATCATCTAGACCTCATCCCAACAGAGAACCAGTGTGCCATGGTCATCAACCCATTGATTGATGGCATAGAGTTCACCAAGTGCCTCGTGGATAGTGGAAGCAACATCAACATCATGTACCTGGATACACTTCACAAGATGAACTTGACGGAAACTTAGCTAAGGAAGAGCAACACCGTGTTCCATGGCGTCATTCCTGGCCAGCAAGCTAATTCCCTTGGCTACATCACCCTTCCGATCGCCTTTGGTGATGTCAACAATTACCACCAAGAGCGCATGACCTTCGAAGTGGTGCCCTTAAAGAGCGTGTACCACGTCATCTTTGGACGCGACATCTTTCACTCCTTCCTCGCCAGGCCATGCTTCGTGTACAACAAGCTCAAGATACCCGGACCAAACAACATCATCATCATTGATGGAAGCTTCACCAAGGCAAGGGAGTCCGAGATGAGCGAAGCCGCCTTCGCCGAAGCCATCCTCTACGGTGAAGAATTGAAGGAGATCTAGAGCCAGGTCAACGCCTCGGAGATGCCGACTTCGAAGAAGCAAATTACTGATGTCTAACCCGCATTCAAGGCCACCATTAAGACCAAGCAGGTGGAGCTTGTTTAAGGAGATTCCTCCAAGACCACAACCATTGGCACGGACCTGGATCCTAAATAGGAAAGCACGCTCGTTGAGTTCCTCCATGAGAATAAGGACATCTTCGCCTGGCAACCTGCTGACATGAAAGGTGTACCTAGGAACCTTGCCGAGCACAACTTGAATATTGATCCTAAGGCCAAACTGGTGAAGCAACCTCTATGATGTTTCAGTGATGAAAGACGATGAGCTATAGGCAAAGAGATAGCTAGGTTACTTAAGGCTAGTTTTATCCAAGAAGTCATTCACACCTAATGGGTGGAAAATCCTGTACTTGTACCCAAAAAGGGAACCAAAGAATTAAAAATGTGTGTTGATTATACCGGCTTGAACAAAGCGTGTCCAAAGGATTCATTTGATTTGCCTCGCATTGCCCAAGTCATTGACTCGACGGCTGGCTCGGAAATTTTGTGTTTTCTCGATGCATACTCAGGATACCACCAAATCAAGGTGCGAAAGTCAGACCAATTGGCCACTTCGTTCACCACACCTTATGTCACATACTGCTATGGCACGATGCCCTTTGGGTTGAAAAACACTGGTGCTACCTACCAGTGGATGATGTAGCATTGCCCACATGACCAGATAGGTCACAACGTACACGCTTATGTGGACGATATCGTGGTGATGTCAAAGAAATCAAACGACCTAATCACCAACTTGTAGGAAACCTTCGATAATCTCCGGAAGTACAACATGCTGCTTAACCCTAAGAAGTGCGTCTTCGGGGTGCCATCCGGCAAACTATTGGGCTTCATCATTTTGCACCAAAGAATTGAGGTCAACCCGGAGAAGATCAAGGCCATTCTTGACATCAAACGCCCGACATGCTTGAAGGACATACAAAGGCTCATAGGCTGTGTCGCAGCAGTAAGCCAGTTCATCAGCCGAATTGGGGAGAAGGCTATGCCGCTCTACAAGTTGCTCAAGAAGGCAAACAAATTCAAATGGACGGACGAGGCATATGTAGCACTTCAGGAGGTGAAGAGAATACTCTCCTCTACACCAATACTTGCAGCACTGGTATCAAGGGAGCCTATGTTATTTTACACAACGACAACTAAACGAGTTATTAGCATCATCATCGTGGTGGAGCGCAAGGAACCAACGCAGGAATATGGAGTTCAGCGACCAGTTTACTACGTAAGCGAGGTCTTGATAGAATCCAAACAGTGTTACCAGCACTACGAGAAAATAGCTTATGGAGTTTTCCTTGCTTCGCGGAAGCTAAGACATTATTTCTAGAAGCACCCCATCATAGTAGTGAGCAAAGCTCCGCTGTCTGACATCATCAACAATAGCGACGCTACAGGAAGAGTGGGAAAGTGGGGCATTGAACTTGTCGCCTTTGAAATCACCTACAAGAGATATGACACTATCAAATCTCAAGCATTGGCGGATTTTATTGCAAATTGGACAAAACTGCCAGAAGACACTCCTGTACCAGAGCCAGAGTATTGGATCATGCACTTTGATGGATCCAAGTTGCTCAATGGCTCGGGGGCTGGTGTATTATTACAATCACCGACAGGAGAGAAGTTACAGTACATCCTGCAGATCCACTTCAACGCTACAAACAACATGGTGGAGTATGAGGCCCTCATTCACGAACTTCATGTAACCAAGTATATTGGCATCAAGCACATAGTTTGCTGTGGAGATTCCGACTTGGTTGCCCAGCAGGTGGTTGGCACCTGGAATGCACGGAACCCTATGATGGCGGCATATCGAGAGGAAGTAGACAAGATATCCAAGTGCTTTGATGGCTACAAAGTCAAGTATGTCAAAAGGGATGACAATGAAGTGGCAGATCTACTATCAAAGCTCGAATCAACTCGCCGACCAATTCCGCCATGTGTTTTTCTGGAGCATTTGCGGACTCCATCCGTGAAAGGAGCGGACCCCGACAACCCGGATAGAGTGGACTCATTTGTTAATGCAGTAACAGTGACCTCTCCGGCTTGGACAAAACCGTTCATGGACTATCTTCAAGACGAAACCTTACCCGCTGATGAAGTTGAAAGCCGGCAGATAGTACGCAGAGCAAAAGGCCACGTCATCATTGATTGCTAGCTATACAAAAGAAGTAGCACAGGAGTTTTCCTACGATGCGTCTCCTAGCAGCAAGGTATAGATAACCTCGGAGAGATACATCTCAAAGATTGCGGGCATCCCGCTGCTCCCCAATCGTTGGTGGCCAAGGCCTTCCGGCAAGGATTCTACTAGTTAACTGCCAAAGAGGATGCCGACAAATTGGTACGAACCTTTCTTGGATGCCATTTTTATGCAAGACAACCAAATGTTCTAGCTGAAGAATTGCGAACAATACCAATCACTTGGCCGTTTGCAGTCTGGGGCCTTGACATAGTTGGACCTTTGCAAACAGCACCTTGTGGATTTACACATCTGCTAGTAGCAGTTGACAAGTTCACAAAATGGATTGAAGCTAAACCCATTAGAAAGCTCGATAGGGTAGCAACCCTAAAGTTTGTCCGGGATTTGGTGGTGAGATTTGGTCTTTTACAAAGCATCATCACCGACAACGTCAGAAATTTGTCTCTCGGAGAAGTTGAGGAGTATTGTCATGAAAAAGGCATCCACCTTGACCTGGCATCTATGGCACATCCATAGTCAAATGGGCAAGTTGAACGGGCCAATGGACTAATTCTGCAAGGAATCAGGCCACGCTTAGAGGCACCGCTACATAGAGCAGCTAGAGTCTAGGTGGAGGAGTTGCCATTTGTGCTGTGGAGTTTACTAACAACACCCAAAAGATCTACCAGCTTGACCCATTTCTTCATGCTTTATGGAGCAGAAGCCATCTGATGGCCCAAAATATATCGAGCTCGTTGCGGAACCCCAAGAGGAAGGTATGATGAGCACAGCAACAAGTTTTCCCTCAGTACGAAACCAAGGTTATCAATCCAGTAGGAGCAAGGAAACACCCCAAAGGTGTTGCTAGCTGAACGATGGCAGGGCGCACTACCGGTGCCAGCAGCAACATGGAGACTTGCACAACACAACCACAGAACTCTGTCCCCAACTTACGATGAGGTTGTCAATCTCACCGGTTTTGCTGAAAACAAAGGATTAAACGTATCGAATGGAAGGAAGTAATAGTTTGCAGAAAGTAAACACAAAGCAATAAGAGTTTATAGATTGTATGAAAAAGAAAGGACCGGGATCCATAGTTCACTAGAGGTGGCTCTCCTTAAGATAGATAACATGCTAGGTGAATAAATTACAGCGGGGCAATTGACAAACATCGAGAAAGCAATACATGCATATACTAATCATCTTGACTCCTATGGAACTTGATTGGGCATTACAACATTATACATAGACCGCCATCCAACTGCATCTATGACTAATAATCCACCTTCAGGTTATCATCCGAACCCCCTCCAGTATTAAGTTGCAGGCAACAGATTATTGCTTTACGAATTGCATGTAATGTAAACAATACGATTGTTCTATGAACAAAGGATTGTTGTTTTGTCCCTAGTAGCAACAACACATCTAGTACCTTAGAGATTTCTGTCACTTCCCTAGATTACGAGAGGCATGAACCCACTATCGAGCATAAATACTAACTCTTGGAGTTGCTAGCATCTACTTGGCCAAGATAGATACTAACAACGGAAAGCATGCAAGATCACAAATAACAAAGACATGATAGAATCAACAATCAATCTGAAATAGCATCTCAATATCCATCGGATCCCTGCAAACACAACATGCGGAATTACAAATAGATGATCTTGATCATGAACGGAGCTCACAAGATCTAGACATGAAAGCACAAAGGAGGAGAACTAGCCATCTAGCTACTACATGGATCCGTAGTCTAGAGATGAACTACTCACGCATCACACCAGAGGCTTGCATGATGATGAAGAAGGCCTCCAGGGTGAATTCCCCTCTCCGGTAGGGTGTCGGGAAGAGCTTTAGATCCCTCCCGATCTAGGGATGGAGATGACGGCGGCTATAGACTCTTTCATGGATTTTTTATTAGGTACTTAGGGTTTTCGTCCCGAGGGCATCTTATAGGCGGAAGGAGAGGCCGAGGGGGTGCCTGGGCTGGCCACACCACCCCTTGGTGTGGCCAGGCCTGGCCCGCGTGGCTAGGTGGTGTGGTGGCCCCCTGGCTCCTCTCCGTCTCGTATTCTGGCATCCGATGACTTCCAGAAAAATAGGCACTTTGGCTTTTGTCCCGTCCAATTCTGAGAATATTCATTTTCTGACTTTCCTGGAACCAAAAATAGTAGAAAACAGGCAGCTGCCACTGTGGCTCTTGTTAATAGGTTAGTCCAAGAAATCATATGAAAAGTACTCCAAAGTGTGGACAAAACACAAGAAAGTGGATAAAACCAAGCATGGAACATCAAAAATTATAGATACATTTGCAATGTATCAACATCCCCAAGCTTAACTCCTGCTTGTCCTCGAGTAGGTAAGTGATAAAAAGAAAGAATAATTTTTGAGGTGACATCCACCATCAAAGACTTGATCAAAGTATTTGTGAAACATTCAAGCTGGGATCATAGTACTTCAATCGTAACATGAAAGACAAAGCTCTAGCAATAAGACAAAGAAACTATGATGCAACATGAAAAGGCACAAACAAAAGATTCATGAATAACAAAGTACCGACGCAACATGATATGGAGAACGAAAACTAAAAAGAGAGTGAAACATGAATATACAAAGTACCGACGCAACATGATATGGAGATGAGTGCGATGCCAGTGTACCTCCCCCCAAGCTTAGGCTTTTGGCCTAAGTGGGTATCAATCCATGTACAAATAGGGGTTCCAAGCAGGCGGATCTTGATAAGAATGGTCGTAGTTGGGCCCATGGGAAGAAGAAGAAGCTCCCCAATCATAAGTAGGCTGCTGATATGAAGACTCTCCCTCATTCGAGGGCTGGACCGAATCATCCGTGACCTCCCTTCTAGTGTCCTGCTCCTATTGGGAGAGCTCTCCCAAGTATGTGTCAAGCTCCTCCTCAGTGAGGGACTCGCCCAAGTATGTGTCAAGCTCCTCCTCAGTGAGGGACCATCCTTCCCTATTATCAAGACAAAACAGGTGCAGGAAAAAGAACAACATGCTCGGACTTGCTCTTTCTCCAACCAGCTTTGAGAAAGGTTATTTCATAAGATAACTCACTCATACTAGCCCACGAGGAAACAAATTTATGCTGTATCATGGAATTAATATCAAGCCTCTCTATGGGAAACTGTAGGTCTAGATGATGAGGCACTAAACCATGCAATGCTAGCAAACAAGAAGCAATGAGGCCTCCACAAATTCCACCTTTATCACGGTTAGCAGCAAGGCGGAAAGCTATCAAAGCACCTAAGTTGTAAGACCTATCTCGTTTAAGAGCAGCAGAGATAAATGCTAGGTCATACGAAGATAACTTATTGGCAGTTTTCCTAGCAAGAACACACTTGGCAATAAAGTAGGCAAAGTAGCGAATGGAGGGAAGGTGAATGTTACGGATTTTTCCACTCTCCTTCGAGAAGCTGCTCCCTTGGCAAATTTATGCGTATAAATCCATGAGTGGTTCAGGTCTCTCCTTAATCTTTCTACATGATCCCCATTGAGGCACCTTAATAGCTACACAAAAATCATCAAGAGAAAGGTCGACAACAATATTGTAAATTTTGTAATGGACCATGGGGTTAGGCAAAGAGTGACTAAATTGGAAGTCCTGCACCACAGACATGGTTAGCTTCACAAATTGACAAGGTTCATCTTCCAAAAAGTGCTCTAACCCTGCATTAGAAACCAAAGTGTGGAAATCTTGGAGAATTCCTGCTGCTCTCATGAACTCAGAGCATGGATAAATGGAGGGAAAAACTTCCTCCTCCCTGTGGACCTTCATGATCTCAGGCACCCATAATTCATGTTGGTTTAGGTGGTGTTCACTCATCTTCTATTCTAAAATTTAAACACCTATTAAACAAGTGATTGTAAAGTAAATATAATGAAGGATTCTACTCATAGGGACTTGTAAGAGGCCTAAACATGCATCAAAACTATATCTCTAAGCATCAAACAAGCTTATAAGCTCTCATAACCAGTCACCTACAGTAGTAAAATACTCAATATATAATCCACTAAACACAAATCTACTTGGACAAGGAGAGAAGTCACATACCAAGGAACAAATGCTCCAAATTTCAGCAAGAAAGATGGGCTCAGCAAGGAGATCAAAAAAATCGAGAGCAAGCACAGCAAGAACGCGATTTTGAGCAATGAACTGGAGCTTACTCGGGAGAGAGAAGAAAGTGGCAGGTGAGAGAGTTAGTGGGGGCCAGGGGTGGACCACACCAGGGCATGGCGCCACCCAGGGCAAGCCGCACCACTAGGTGGTGTGTGATACGTCCATAACATATCTATAATTTTTGATGGTTTTATGCTAATAATATGTTGTTGACACTCCTTTTTATATAAAGTTTATGATTTATTTCTACTAACCTACTAATAGTTGCAAAAGTGCACAATGTTCTTGTTTTACACTTTGATGTGTAGGAATTACCAAGAATACAAGTGGAAACCTTGTTGGAGTCAAATTGGGATTTTTCCAGAAATCTGTCTCGGAACGTTTTTTGAAGATGGTCACGTTTCAGGTTGAAGACGGCGTCAAACGGAAAAATATTCAACTACAAAGTTGTTGAAAATTTTGCGACAAATGTTCTGGATATAAAATTTAGCTAATTCTGAGTCCGGTCGGGCCTTTTAGGCCCGATTTACTGCAGCCCAAAATGGGTGACGGGAATCCGAGAAGCTATATAAAGGGAGGAAACCTAATTCGCCTAGGGTATCTCCATCCACGAATTTGCAGCCACCAAAGCCACGTTTTGGCCTCCCCCATGAATCCCATCTCCATGGGGGAGGGCTCCCAAGAAGCCATGAAGGAAGGGGGCTAAGGGGCGGTGCTCCCCCATGATACCGGCGACGGGGAAGGAGTCCCCCGCGCCATCGTCGGTGCCACCGCCGCCCTCTTCACCATATTCACCGCCATCTCCATCACCTAACCTCCTAGTATGAAGTGGTTCATCCTCCCACACACCTCTATACCGTCCTATGTAAATATGGTGTTTGATGCTATAAGTTATAATCCTATGATCTATGTCATGTTTGCATAGTTTCTTTGTTCTTAGATTGAATGGTTGAACGTCTTTGGTTCATTAGAGTTGTATATTGATATGGTACAGTCCTTTGGTGTCTATTATATTTGTGCGCGCATAGATTAAACATCTTAGATTTTGTAGTATGTGTAAGAGGAAGGGGAGAAGTTCTGCCGGAGTGACAGAAACCTGAGGACGCAAACCGAAATGTTGCACGTATGGGAGTAAGAGGACCATTAAACTTAAGGCTATGGTTGGAGAAACCTTAATGCATTGATTAGTACTTATGGATGTTTACTAACAATCCAATCATATAGTACATGTAATTCCAAGTAGTGAAGCGCATGTATATTTAGCCTCTCCCACATAGAAAACTGCATCGAAGACAATGAACCCGATCTATTCGCTATTTAAACTTGGACAAAGCCACCACAATTACCACCACTATTCCACACTCATGGTTCTGTTAGTTTAGTATATTTTATTGCTGCAGCAACTAGCTTTACTTTTTTGTTATTTATTATCATGCAAAGCTATCTCTATTACTCGTATTGTTGCTCTAGTTTTATTTCCTAGATAATGCAAACGTTTAGTGTGCGTAGAGTTGTATTAGTGGTTGATAGAACTTGAGAGAATATTTATCCTACCTTTAGCTCCACGTTGGGTTCGACACTCTTACTTATCGAAAAGGCTACACACGATCCCCTATACTTGTGGGTTATCAAGACCTTTTCTGCCGCCGTTGCCGAGGAGCAATAGCGTGTGCGTGAATATTCTTGTGTGCATTTGTTTGCTTTATCTCTAAGTAGGTTTTACTTTCAGTTTTAAATTGTTCTCTATCTTAGTATGGATAGGGAATGCGAATTACAAAAAAAAATTAGTTGTACTTGTTACCTAAAAACGTTTTCAAAAAGGAAAGTGATTGGAAAGATGAGTAATGGTTAAGTGGGGGTCGACCTTGAAAACTTGTGTTCATGCCTATGAAACCAAAACAAAAAAATAAATCTTTCCATGGAAGCTTTTCAGTTAAAAACTTGTAGGAATGCATGAAGCCTTGAAAAAGAAAGATATTTCTGGTATTGATCTTAATGCTTACTCATTCGAAAATAGTTGAATCTTTCTCCTATGCCTAACTTAAAGGCGTTAATGAAAAGTACTTTTTGGGAGATAACCCAAAAGTTTTAGATGAGTCTTGAAAGTTATTACCTCTGTAATAACCACTCCTTATCCTTTTTATTTGCTTTTTGTGCCAAGAGTAACCTCTAATGAGAGAGCAGTAATGCCTGGGAAAGTTGTTGTCCCGAAACAGATTTTTGTGCTTCGCTGTAAAAATTCGTGTAAAATATCTGTATGTCGGTTTGAGCTGAGAATTTTTTTGCTTCTGCCCCATGTTGTTATCTAACTTTTGTTAGTTCAACACTTTTTGATTTGAGCAACAGAAGGTCTTCGAAAAAATTGGTCTTTACCTGCTGGTCTGTTTTGACAGATTTCTGCCATTATTTGCATTTGCTTCTTGTTGATTCCTTTTTGGGTTCTTTTTGGGGAATTGAGCTTTTTGAGGTAAGTGCTACAGTAGCTTGTGTTTTAATGGAAGTTTTATTGGTGTTGGAACTGAACCCAAAGAATTATTATCTTGAGTGCACTAATGTTGCTAATAAAGATTGTGTGAAGGAAAAATTTCAGGTGTATGGAAAGAGTGATGTAATGAGATGAAGAATGGACTAAAGCTCAAGCTTGTGGATGCCACGTGTGTCACCTCAAGAAATATCCAATAAGTACAATCCTCAAAGCTTGGGGATGCTCAAGGCATCCCCTTCTTCATCAATAAAAATCTCAGGTTTCTTCCAAACACCTCATTTTTATTGTTTCATGCACAGTTATGTTGTTCTTGGAGCATCTTCATTTTTGTTTTCGTTTTCTTGGTTTTCTTAGTTTGCTTGAATAAATTGGTTGGACCCCCTCTTTCATACATTAGTTTTCAAATAAGTGTGGTTTGGATTGGAAAAGAGTAGGAAAAGTTCATGCTTAAGTGGTAAACGAAGCTTGTTTTTTACGGTGGCCTATGCTTTGTCATGTCATGCTTGGTATTGTTTTGGCTTTATGCTTAGTGATTTTTGCTGTATCATGACATGTTATAAACAATTGAGACTGCTTAATATGCCTTGAAAGAATCATGCGTTGTTTTAGCATATTAAAGCATAGTATTGTGGTATTCTCCTTTGATGCTTTATTTGGGTTGACTTGGCGCATGCTCACACCATGGTATGACTATCCCAAGTCACCATAGCCTTTATGATCCTTTAGTTTTCGACTTGTAATATCACTTTATGCTTTAATTAATGATGTTTTGTCGCTTTGCATGATTTTTGGCCATTATTGCTCTTTTAGTTGGTCGCTCTCAGTCTTTTGCTAGCCTCCATAACCAAGTATGATTTCCACTCATGCATCCAACTCCAAATAAAACCAAGTTATCCCAAAGAGTCCACCATACCTACCTAGTAGCATTTGCTATTCCAAGTATATTCATGCTTTTATCTACCTTCCAAATTAAACTTGTTATGTGAAAATTAGTGATTAAAGCTCTCACGAACTTGATGGTACTCTTTATTTTCTTGCACTTAATAAACTTGAACCATTGTGTACATCTTTGTTGCGTATATGCTTGCGCTTTATAAGTTGAAGTTAGCAGAACCATGTATCATGGGGAACGCTTTCAACATTGCACTTATATTCCATTGATATCATGATTCTTTTGCTTATGGATCCCGATGGTGTGAAATAAAAGGGGAACTTGTAAGATCATGGAGTTTGTATGTGTGTTAGAGAAACGCCTGGGCCGCTAGCCTAAGCCATGCCTAATCATGGTGGAAACTTGCAGCATAACCATAATGAGCACTCTATGAAGCATCCTCAATAAAAACCTATGCAAATAGCAAATAAAAAGATCGCTGAGATGTTTATTGTCTGCTTGCCTTGTCATTTTGATTATGGTATACCTCCTGTATCATGTGCAAGGGGTACCCCATTGACGGTTCTCTATGATACATATGTACTTACAATGACAAGAGCTTACTCGTGACTAAAGTTGAGTAGCATGAGGTTCGGTCTTCGTAAGTAAGGGGCATGAGATTTCAGTTTATAACTTGTCAAGCATATCCTCTTAGTTGTGTCACTTTAACCTTAATCACCTAAAGATGCTTATGATAGGGGCAATGAGAGCTGAAAGCTAATAAGTACCATAATTTTTGGAAGCTCTTTATGAGACTTAAATCCTTGCTTCTTTTCAAGAAGGACTTTCTTTTACTTTTATGTTGAGTCTCCATCTTCTATCTTTATGCACGTATTAAGAGAGCATAGTGGCCATTCTTAGTTTAATATGCATTGTCCCAAGACTTGTTGATTGATGCATAACTTTGATATTGCTTGTTCTTAAACTATTTGTATCTAGTCACCCTTATGAACTTTGAAGGTGTCCTATGCATTTATGTTTTGGTACTCTATGAGGGACAAGATGAATACCATTCTCATTATGCTTTCTTTATGTGAAACAAACAAATGTCTTGCAAAGTCTTGTTATTCATGAATCTTTTGTTTGTGTCTTTTCATTTTACAATATAGTTGCTATGTCTTATTGTTAGAACTCTATCTTTCATGATTCATGTTTAGAGTACCTTAATCTCAGCTATCAATGCTTTTACAATAATGATGATCAAGATTGTGTTGTCTGCATGTCACATCAAAAATTATATTGTTTTGATTGTTTACCTATTCGAGGACGAGCAGGAACTAAGCTTGGGGATGTTGATACGTCCATAACGTATCTATAATTTTTGATGGTTTTATGCTAATAATATGCTTTTGACACTCCTTTTTGTATAAAGTTTATGATTTATTTGGACTAACCTACTAATAGTTAAAAAAGTGCACAATGTTCTTGTTTTACACTTTGATGTGTAGGAATTACCAAGAATACAAGTGGAAACCTTGTTGGAGTCAAATTGGGATTTTTCTAGAAATCTGTCTCAGAACTTTTTTTTAAAGATGGTCACGTTTCGGGTCGAAGACGGCGTCAAACGGAAAACTCTTCAACTACAAAGTTGTTGAAAATTTCGCGACAAATGTTCTGGACATAAAAATTAGCTGATTCCGAGTCCGGACAGGCCTTTTAGGCCTGATTTACTGCAGCCCAAGATGGGTGACGGGAATCCGAGAAGCTATATAAAGAGAGGAAACCTAATTTGCCCAGGGCATCTCCACCCACGAATTTGCAGCCACCAAAGCCATGTTTTTGCCTCCTCTATGGATCCCATCTCCATGGGGGAGGGCTCCCAAGAAGCCATGAAGGAAGGGGGCTAAGGGGCGGTGCTCCCCCATGATACCGGCGGCGGGGAAGGAGTCCCCCGCGCAGCCTCCGGTGCCACCGCTGCCCTCTTCACCATCTTCACCGCCATCTCCATCACCTAATCCTCCTAGTATATAGTGGTTCATCCTCTCACACACCTCTGTACCGTCCTATGTAAACATGGTGTTTTATGCTATAAGTTATAATCCTATGATCTATGTCATGTTTGCGTAGTTTCTTTGTTCTTAGATTGAATGGTTGAATGTCTTTGGTTCATTAGAGTTGTATGTTGATTATGGTACAGTCCTTTGGTGTCCATTATATTTGTGCATGCATGGATTAAATATCTTAGATTTTGTAGTATGTGTAAGAGGAAGGGGAGAAGTTCTGCCGGAGTGACAGAAACCTGAGGACGCGAACCGGAATGTTGCACGTATGGGAGTAAGAGGACCATTAAACTTAAGGCTATGGTTGGAGAAACCTTAATGCATTGATTAGTACTTACGGATGTTTGCCATCAATCCAATCATATAGTACATGTAATTCCAAGTAGTGAAGCGCATGTATATTTAGCCTCTCCCACATAGAAAACTGCATCGAAGACAATGAACCCGATCTATTCGCTATTTAAACTTGGACAAAGCCACCACCATTACCACCACTATTCCACACTCATGGTTCTGTTAGTTTAGTATATTTTATTGCTGCAGCAACTAGCTTTACTTTCTTGTTATTTATTATCATGCAAAGCTGTCAACACCCGGATTTTTAATCCCAGATGCCCGTTATGCCATACCTCGCAATCCCAGGATTACCATTTTTGCGAGACATAACGGATTGGATATCACAGTACATCATTCATTACAAACCATACATAAGGTTTTACACAAATAAGGATCTCATGATCTAGTCTTTAATACAACAAGCAGCGGAATTAAACGATAGCATAGCGGTGGGGTCCATCTTCAGGGGCACAGGCAATGCTGACGAAGGCAGATAGTCCTAGTTATCATAGCCGTCCTGCTGATCATCATCTTGATAATCTCCTTCATAGTCTGGCCATGATAATAGCCAGGGACAAAATCCATGAGTACTCTTTAAGTACTCGCAAACTACTACTAGCAAGGTTTATGATTCTAAGTTAAAGTGCTGAATTGAAAGAATAACTATCAAGTTAAGTTTGAAACCTAAGCTGAGTTCTGAAGCAAGAAAAGATAAATTAAAGTTCTAGAATCACTTAAGTTGGGAAGCTATTATCATCTACTCAACCCTGTTGTGGTCAAGTCAAAGTTCATCATTCCTTTCAAGTTATTTAGAAAACATCTGACAACGAAACAGTATGGCCATTCCAACTGTCCATAACCGCGGACACGGCTATTCGAATAGTTTGACACTCTGCAGAGGTGGTACACTTTCACCACAAGATTCGATACATCTGTCAGGGATAACCCTGAATCATCATACTTAGTATGCAGATAATCAAACATAACCTTCCCTTTACACACCCTAGTACAAGCACCTCTCCTATGAGCATGGCCTCCCAACCATGACCATCAGTCATCTTGGGCACTACATAGGTGGACATCATTGAGAGGTAGCCTCAGCTCAAACCTCTCCCGTGAGGGAACTAATACTAATGCATATAAATTTCCAGCTAAGCCTTACCCAATTCAGGTAATGTGGTTGTACGGTAAATTTGGAATGGTATCGCATCCGAATCCAACCATCAGTTTTATAAAAGGGTTAAGACTCATGCCTCATCATTTTCATCATCATAAACCAATTGTGTTTCTCAACACATGTCAAAACATCTCAATAGAATGACTCATCATTCCAAGGTTTTCATAACTCATTTTCACCAAGTGTTCCCATCTAAAGTGACTCAAGTTTGATCTATTCTAAAATACTAAGTTAAGAGTGTTCACTAAGGTGGAAAGATGGGATCAATCTCATGCCATAGAATGACATCTAAAGGTTTCTAAGTAGGTCAAGTTTTATACTCTTTATGCTACCTTCAAAATTAATTAAAGAACTTTGTGTAAACTAAGGGGGTGTGATCAAAGTATGCTTAAGGCATCTTTACTAAACCATCTAGTTTTATTCTAGCTTGCTACAATAGCTTACTAAAGCATGTTTGCAAGGGTTAGCTTGCCACTAATAGCTTGCCTTGGTTGGTGCAGTGGTTGAAGTTTTCTTCTTCTTCTTCTTCTTCTTGGTAGAACTCCTCCTCCTCGAAGGCTTGGTCGGTATTATCGTCTATAAATACATAGGGAGTGCACAATCACCAAACAATACTTAACTTAGGCTAAGTAGTATTCTAAACCACACAATTGATGATCTATTATCATCCCAAACATCATAAGTTTTAATTCAATAGTTTCAACCTTTTTATTTTGGAAAAGTAATTTCTACTCATTGAAAAATTAACTACAATTTAATATTCACCACCAAAATATGGGATCATGTGGACACATGTCCTCACCACATATTCTAACATGTGGGAATGAGATTTAAAGGTTGGATCAATATTACTTTGGTTTAAGTTTATTATTTAATGATTTAAAGTGACTAGAAATGCCTATATAGCATTATTTTGGTACTAGTCCAAAGTCACTGCCTGTAAACCTTAATATTATTACATATTTGGATAGATATGATGAAATGTGATTTTTGAGAGTTGGAATCAACTCAAAAGCTAACTTGGTTGATTTTATAAAAATATTTCAAGTTCCAAAAGCTTCTGTCTTCTTATTTTTATTAGGAGAAATCTATAACTCTAAATGAATTAAATCCAACGGGCTTGGATAGAGCTTTTCAATACCTTTCAGACAAAATTAGTTTCATGTAATTTGGATTTGTCAAACTCACAGAATTGAATTTTGAAACACTGGACATAAACTATATTCTAACTAAAAAGAAAAACCTAGATTTGAATCTACGGGCTTGCGCGGGAAAGGAAATGGGCCGGCCCAGTGGAGCTACGTGGTACAGGGCTCAGCTGACAGGGGGGTCCCACTTGTCAGCGGCTCTTAAAACGCGAAATGGTATGCACGCTGTGGGCCGTGCGATTAGAGGCTAGATCTACGGCTGAGGGTCGTCGTCGACGACGGACGGGTCGCCGTGACTCGAACCCTAAGCGGCTCGGTGGGTCTCTTGAGGCGTGCAGGGCTCCAGCGGGTTAGCGATCTTGAGGCGAACAAAGTGGAAGGCACGGCGGCGTGGCGAGGCGTGGTCGGAGCTTGGGTGGCTGAATCAACGGCACCTTCTTCTCCAGGCGGTGGCTCGGCCCAATTCCAGCTGCTGCTCCACTTACTCCATGAGGGGTGGTTGAGGTTCAGAGGTGAGGGAGTGGAATGGTGTGAGTCTTTGGTGGGGAGGCTCCTTTTATAGGCTCGACGGTGAGACCGAGCGGGATGGGCGGTCGACGGTGGCGACTTGGCTACGGTGAGCTAGCGGCATGGCTAGGGATGGCGATCGATGGGCGGTCCCCTGACGGTGCTCTAGTGCTTCAATGCGGCCGTAGAGGCGGTGGCATGCGGTCGGGGTGAGGTGTCGCTCTGCGCGGCAGGCGGCGGCTGTGTCCACAATGACAGTGGCTGTGGGGCTTTGGGCGTGAATGAGGTGTCTGGGTGTTCTCTAGGTCGAGGCGGTAGCGCGGCTGGTGTCGGCGGCTTGTGCCTGGGACAGGCTGCGCTCTGCGGCGGCGTCGACATGGTTCGGCACTGGTGGCGGGTTCTCCTCTGTGGTCCATGGCTGGTCTTGGCTCGGGCAAGGGACAGAGAGGGCGGTCTTGATCTTTGGCCAGTCTTTGGCTACCTCCTAGACATGGAGAGGAACGAGGTGGTCTGCTGCACGGGCAAGTTTGGCCCGGGGTGGTGCTCGGCATGGCATGGCATTGCTACTAGGGTGTAGGGGATGGGTTGCAAATGGAATGGTTTGATCAGAGGGGGACAAAGAGATTAAATGGAGATCAAATGGGGGCAAAATTCTGTTCAAAACAGTGAGCTAGGATTAGAGGTGTGATTCTGCCTGCCAAGTGTTTGATGAAATGGCCGCAAGAGAAAAAGTTTTGAATTTTGAGTTCAATTTTTTTGGGTGATCTCCACTAGTGCTAGGTAGTCTCTGGTTGCAAGGGTTTTGAAAATGGAGCTCAAATACATGGTTTTTGAAATAGGGGTGATCTATGCATATGCATTAGATTCAATTTTAAACTGTCATTTAAAATAGTTAACAGAAGGTTTTTAGTAGATCAAAAGGTGGGCCTTGGTACCTCATTATGTGTACTAGCAAGGGGTGTAAATATCCATAATTTTTTCTGTTAAGAATTGAGTACTATGAATAGCCAAAGTAGGCATGAGAGCTAGATTTGTCAAAATGACCATTCTTTCATTTTAATTCTTTTTTATTTGATTTTCTTTAGGAAAAGTTTGGGAATGATGTAGATGATGTTTAAATCACCTAAGAAACATTTTAGAAGCAAAGGATCACACAATCATGGCAATTCAAAACAACTCCTATTTTAAATGCACACATATATCAATGCTTTCATTATAAATATGGAAAAGTTTTTGTTAATCCAAAATTTTGGATGATTTGATCTTTGATAACCTTGGATTGAAGTTTTGGGATGTTACAAAAGCTATCTCTATTACTCGTATTGTTGCTCTAGTTTTATTTCCTAGATAATGCAAACGTTTAGTGTGCGTAGAGTTGTATTAGTGGTTGATAGAACTTGAGAGAATATTTATCCTACCTTTAGCTCCTTGTTGGGTTCGACACTCTTACTTATTGAAAAGGCTACACACGACCCCCTATACTTGTGGGTTATCAGTGTGCCTGCCTGGTGGGTCCCCCTGGTACCTCCCAGGTACTCCTCTGCCCCTTTTTTCACGTAAAAATTTAATATGAATTTTCTAGAATTTTTCGAGATACTTTATTTTTTGGCATTTTTCAGAAATAGAAGAATGATTTTCTGACAGACAGTTTTTTTTGGAAATGATACAATGAGAAAACAAGGCTAGAACTACAGAAGTTCTAAGACACTCTAACATGCAAGCAACTAACAACAAAAAGAAAGCTAAGCGAAAGCAAAAACTAAAATGCAAAGGGTAGAAGTAAATGGAGATAGTCATAGTGAAAACATTATTTTGTTCAATTGAATCCTTTTGTTAACAAGATTGATCAGGTCTTGTTACCAAAAAAATTCCATATGAGACAAAACTTTGTATTCCACTAATGATTATGTTACCTCAATCTTGATAGCAATGGTCCCAATCATAATAGTTTCAAATTTTTCTCTTGGTATGGGACAATATATTTCTCTAACTTGAATGTCCTCAACATTTTCAATTGAATTCAAACCATAAGTTCTTTCAACCTTCTTGGGGAAATAGACAGTATGTTCCTTGTCATTCACATTGAAAGTCACCTTTCCTTAATTACAATTAATAACAACTCCTGCATTATTAAGAAAAGGTCTCCCAAGAATAATAGACATATTATCATCTTCAGCCATTTCAAGCACAACAAAATCAGTTAATATCAAGCAATTATGAGCCACTTGAACAGGTACATCCTCACATATACCAACATGAATAGTGGTAGATTTATCAGCCATTTGCAAAGATATATCAGTTGGTATTAATTTTCTAATTGAAGCCTCTTATAGAGAGAGAAAGGCATAACACTAACTCTAGCTCCCAAATCACACAAAGCAGTTCTAACATAACTGTTCTTAATAGAACAAGGGATGGTTGGAATCCCTGGATCTCCAAGTTTCTTTGGAACCTTACCATTAAAGGAATAATTAGCAAGCAAAGTAGAGATTTCTTCATTAAGGATCTTCCTTTTATTCGAGACAATATCTTTCATATACTTTGAGTAAGGAGGCAATTTAATAGCACCAATCAAAGGAATTTGCAAGAATAAAGGTTTCATCCACTCATAAAACTTATTATAATGTTCATCTTCCTTTGAATTGTGTTTCTTATCAGGGAATGGCATAGGTTTTTGGACCCAAGGTTCTCTTTCACTACCATGTTTCTTAGCAATAAAATCTTCTTTAGTGTATTTAGTATTCTTAGTGTGGTTTTCAGGTTCTTCTTCAACTTTTTCTTCATTAGGAACTTCATTTTCTTCATTACCACTTTCAGTTTCAGCATCAGAGATAGATATACTATTAGGATCTATAGTAGGTTCAGAGGGTTCTACAACAGTTTTATGCTTATTTTTCCTTTTCTTACGAGTAGAACCACTATTTTCAGCTTGTTGAGAATCCTGCTCAATTCTTTTGGGATGCCCCTCAGGATATAGAGGATCCTGGGTAGCAGCTCCACTTCTAGTTCTAATTTCATAAGCATGTTTTTCTTTAGCAGCATTAACTAGCAAGTCGTTTTGCACTTTAACGAGTTGATCTATTTGAGTTTGAACCATTTGAAAGTATTTAACAATCATTTTAACATCATTAGAGGTTCTTTCCACAATATCTTTCAACTCAACAATAGCTCTAGTGTTTTCCATTAGATGATTTTGCACCCTTTTATTAAAATTATCTTGCTTAACAATAAAGATATCAAATTCTTCTAAGCATTGATCAGGAGATTTAGAGTAAGGGATATCACCTTCATCAAAGTGTTGGAGAGAGTGTACCTCAATAGTGGATGAGTAGGGGATACGCTTACATAATTATTCAATAGGAGGTAAATTCTTGACATCTGCAGCTTTAATTCCCTTCTCCTTAAGACATTTCTTAGCTTCCTTCATCACTTCATCATTTAATTCAATAACTCCCCTCTTCTTTGATGTTGGAATAGGCACATGAATAGTAGGTTCAGGTACAATTACTTCAGGTGTAGCTTGTTTAGGAGGAGTCCAATCTTCATAGTTCTTGCTTATTTTAGCCATTAATTCCTCAGCTTCCTTAGGAGTCCTATTCCTGAAAACACAATCAGCACAACTATCTAGGTATGTCCTAGATTCTTCAGTTAGTCCATTATAAAATATATCAAGAAGCTCATTCTTAGGTAATGGACTTCCAGCCTATGCATGAATCAAAGCACAAAACCTTGCCCAAGATTCATGCAATACCTCTTTTTCTCCCTGTTTAAAATCAAAAAGTTCCTGCAAAATAGCATGTCTAGCACTAGGAGGAAAATATTTCTGCAGGAAAGTACTAATCAAATACTCGGGGCTATCAATAGATCTGGGAGGTAAATTACTAAACCAAGTTTTAGCTTCTCCTTTCAGTTAAAAGGGGAAGATCTTGGCAACAAAGTAAGTACGCATCTTAATATCATTAGAAAACAAGCCACTCATAGTAGAAAGTTCATTCATATGTGCTACCGCACTTTCATTCTTAGTCCCACAAAAAGGTTCTTTCTCGACAATAGCTATGTAAGATAGATCGAGAGAGAAATCATAATCTTCATCTATAATGTTTATGGGAGAAGCAGGAAACTTAGCAATAGGAGACAATTTGGGTCTAATAGTACGCCTCTCAAGGAGACTCTTAGCAGCGCTCCTATCATGGGTGTTCTTACATTATTTAATAAATTCATCGGTCATCTCAACATAACCATCTTTAATATCATAACTTTCACTAGACTCAGGTGAACTAACAGGTGTGGTAGTGTCTTCATTAGGAGTTTCGGTATTTCCAGCTATAGTTCTAGCAATCGTAGCATCTAGGAAAGGACCTAATGAACCACTCTTATCAAGCACACTAGAAGCAGCATCATAAGCATCAGAAGTTTCAGATTCAGCAGTAGTAGCAGTGTGTGTAGCATGTGTATGTGGTGGTGTAACAAGCTTACTTATAAAAGATGGTGAATCAAGAGCAGCAGAGGTGTTCAGAACCGTACCTCTTCTTGTAGTGGATGGTAAAATAGGAAACTTGCCATCACGAGACTTACCCATGATGGATGGATAGCAGCGAACAATAGAGAATCCAAGTGAACTTGATAAATAAAGCTATGCTCCCCGGCAACGGCGCTAGAAAATAGTCTTGATGACCCACAAGTATAGGGGGTGTATCGCAGTATTTTCGAGGGAAGTGAAACCCAATTTATTGATTCGACACAAGGGGAGCCAAAAAATATTTATAAGCCTTAACAACTGAGTTGTCAATTCAGCTGCACCTGGAAACAATCTTGCTCACAGCAGTTTATCAGTAGCAACAGTTTTGTAGTAGGAATAGTAAATTAATAGCAGTAGTAAAGTAAAGACATCAGTAACAATAGCAGTAAACAGTAGGATTCAAGTGCGGTAGGCATAGGGATGGATGGACGGGCGTTGCATGGACAAGACAATTCACATAGCAATCAGAAACATAGGGCAATTGCAGATAAATAAGATAAAGCATCCAAGTACTAGACAATCCTAGGCATGTGTTCCATATATAGTCATACGTGCTCGCAATGAGAACTTGCACAACATCTTTTGTCCTGCCAGCCCGTTTGCAGCGGGGCCTCAAGGGAACTACTGGCAATTAAGGTGCTCCTTTTAATAGAGCACAGGAGCAAAGCATTAACACTCCGTGAACACATGTGATCCTCACATCAAAGCCATTCCCTCCGGTTATCCCGATTTCTGTCACTTCGGGGCCATTGGTTTCGGACAACAACGTGTGTATACAACTTGTAGATAAGACCATAAACAATACTATCATAATGAATCAATAACATGTTCAGATCTGAAATCATGGCACTCGGGCCCTAGTGACAAGCATTAAGCACAACAAGTCGCAATAAAGTCATAAAGCACTAATAAAAGATACTAGGCACCATGCCCTAACAATCTGATGCCATTACATGAACAATCTCATCCAATCCCTACCATCCCCATAGCCTACAGCGGGGGATTACTCACTCATAGATGGGGGAAACATGGATGGTCGATGGAGAAGCGATGGTGATGATGATGGCGATGATCTCCTCCAATTCCCCGTCCCGGCAGGGTGCCAGAATGGAGTTTCTGGTGCTATTTCGTGGAATCTGGTGGTGGCGGCGGAGCAGAACTCCTTTTGGAAAAACGTCGACCCCCCGGAGTTTTTAGGTCAGAAGGCTCCTTATAGGCGAAGATAGAGACCAAGGGGTGCACAGGGGCCCACCACCCCGGCGGCTTGGCTGCGCCACCAGGTGGTGTGGCCACCCCCTGGCTCTTCTCCGTCTCGTATTCTGGCTCCTAGAGTCTTCGGGTGAAATAGGATTTTTGGCATATTTTCCGGGGTTTTTCCTGATAGTTGATTTTCTGCACAAAAAGTAGACACCAAGGCAATTCTGCTGAAAATAGTGTCAGTCCGCGTTAGTTGCATCCAAATCACACAAGTTTAGAGGAGAAACAATAGCAACAGTGTTCGGGAAAGTAGATACGTTTTGGACGTATCAAGCACCTTCACCCATGTTGGTTAAACCAATGGGGACTGTGTTTTCGTCAGATACAAAGGTCATGAGTATAACAATACAAGTGTCCATCTTATAGAATTGACAAAGTCGGAGGAAAGTTACCGAAGATGCTCGTCTCAGCTTGCTTGTAGGTCTCCACCAAGATGCCATGCTCCTTCTGAAGCTTCTTGTACATCTCAAGGTTCCTATCATTCTGCTCTTTGGCAGCTTGATTTTGTTCCTTGAGTTGCGCAATTTCATTCTTCGGGTGCTACATCTCGGCGTCAGCAGATTCTTGCATCACCTTCATCGTCTCTTCATGGCCCTTGATAGCATCAACCAGGTCTTTCTTCAAGATTTTATTTTCATCATCGAGCTCCTGGATATGCTTGGATTGCTTGACGATGCTATTGCCTTTGGCAATGGCCTCTGAAAGACGGAACATAGACAATACTATGATAGTTCGGAAGAAATGGACCCATGAGGAAAATAGGGAGCTGTTAAAAGAAAACAGACGCTTGCTATTTTTGATTTGTTCCTTCAGGAAGGCTGTTTTACCCTGTTCAAGGTCCAGTTCCTTTCGTGGATTGGCAAATATCTCATTGGTGGCCTTTCTATGGCTATTCTCATTCCACAAAGAAGACAAAATGCTTAGTTTCTCTAGAGCATCTAGTCGAAACAATTCAGTTTCAACTACATGCTCGGGGCTACAGTATCAGATTTTAATTCAAAAGATGTTCTCTCTTAGAGTATCTAGTCGAAATTATTCATTCTAAACTAGAAACTTGGGGGCTACACTGACAAAGTTCTACACTTAGTTCTTTGGATCACTCAGGCCAAAAACTGATGATTTTCCGCCTAAAAGCTCAGGGCTACAGTGGGATATATTACAAAGTAAAAGAAGTAAAGTTCAGAGACTTACAATGGCAATAACCTTCAGATTGTTTGCCAAATAAGCATATGCATTATGGAAGGTCTGGGCATTGTTGTATACAACATCTGCCTGTTTGATGAGATCGTCCAGGCACAAAGTCAGAGGAGTTGTCTAATCTAGAGGCATGGATGAAGCCCTGGCCACCTGTTGTGTTATGATGGCAGTTGATGGCTCAAAGGCTCCCGCCTCGTCTGTTTCTATGACTGCCTCCGCCTCCTCTCCCTCCATCGCTTGTTTCCCTTTCTCGATGGCATCCTTAGCCGGAGCTTCAGCCATTTTGGAGGAGGTACTTTCTTGCGTGGCCTAGCCACTAGGGTCAATATCCATGTCGGTAGGGCCTGAGGCATCCGTTGACGGATTGACATCTGTCTCCATGATGGAGACCTCAGGAATGACGGGGGATGAAGGCCCAGTGGGGCCTGTTACAGACTTGGTGGCAAGGGTCAAGGGAGCAGCAGCGGGAGACGACTTGGAAAACATATCATGAATATTCTTGGAACCTCCAACATCTTTGAAGGTCCGCTTCAAGCCAACATCAGACTTCTTCCTGAAACGTACACAGTATAAGTACAGGAATTGAATAGGTGCAATGAAAATTAAAGCCAGAGAATGAATATACTTACACTACAGCAGACGACTTAGTTAAGGGGATGCTGGTGGATTTCTTCTTCTGCTCCGCCTCTAAGGCGACAGTGGATTTCTTGGAGACTCCACTCTCCGTTTTCTTCTTCTTGCCCTCGACAACATCGTTAGAGGTGGAGCTCTTCCGGTTTCGCGCTACCGGAGCTAGCTGGTCCTTGGGTACATCATCATGAGACACAGCATGGATATCCTTCAGCTTTGGGTCGTAGACCTAGGAGGCCATCTGATCCGCCGCCAAGGTCGCCAGCTGATAAATCCAACAACGAGTCAAATGGGTAATGCATTCAAGACGGAAGACCTTAGAGTATATATGTATAACGAGTAACAAAGGAAGCACAGTTACCTCTGGGCACTTGCCGCCTTCGAACATGTCAAAGGTGATCTTGAAGCCGCGCTTTTTGTCTTTCACCTTGACCATGTCCTTAAGCCGGAGCTTGATGGAGTCGTTGGAGAAGTTGTCCCACGAGATTCACATGGGATCTTTTCTATCCTTAGAGTACTTGTACATCAGCTCGGTGTGGTGCTGCAGAGGTTGGATCCGCCTCATGAACCAACACATGGCTAGGTCCAAGCCAGTCAGTCCTCCATTTACCAGCCACTCGATCTGCCTTATAGCGCGAGAGGCCTCGTCGTCGGACGGAAGGGAACCTTGGGATCTCCATGTGGGGGCCTCGTCGGCGGCTCCGTCGACAAAGTAAGGGTATGAGTCTTGACGGCTCCATTGCGCAGGTGGAGGAATGTGGGGAGGACAGAAGGCTCTAGTTAGGGTTTTCCGTCTCAAACGGTCATGTGGCAGGAAGAGGAAGAAGACGTAGGGGAGAATGCGGGTAAAGAAAATATTCCAGCCGCAGTTAAAATATATAGACCCAAGCGTCAAGATCCGTGCAAAAAGATCTAACAGACACAGCGTTGACGACGTGGAGATGAGCGTGCGCGGTAATTTCACCACGTCCTCTGTATTTGCAGCTTTAATGTTTTGAATTTTGCGGGCGTAAAAATAGCTAATGATTAATTCACTGCCTTCTGTGAGTTTCGAGGTAGCGTAGGCTGTAGCCTATATCATCTTCTGATCGTTGTAGTAGAGTAGTCACATCTCAAGATTCCATCAAAGACAGAAGTTATCTGACTCTGGAAATGAAGACTTAAAGAATCTCCGACTTACATATGAAAGACGGAGAGGACTGCAGGGTTCTTTGGGAGACCTTCGAGATGTTGCTTGATGAATTACCGACATCACCTAGATGGAGCATTCAAGACCAATGGGCAAGACAGCGCAAGATCTCGAAGTCCTCCGGGGGCTACTGTTGGGGATATGCTAAATGGGTATCACCATTGCATGTCTCTAATCCGACTAACCCGGGTGGCCCATAGTTGGTAGCATGGCCCATGGCATGCTGGGCGACCCAGTTAGATGGATCTAGAAGGGAGGCCCATGCCGGATATAGGAAGGCTATGTGGGAGTCACCGACATACTCGGACCCTTGGAGTACAAGACACGAAGACTAGTTAGTATTAGTGTAGGACTCTATAACTTGTCTAGCAAGGTCCTTTCCCTGTAAATCCTAGGTTCTGGTGCATTTATAAGCCGGACCAGTGGAAGCCTTTAGGGCAGACACATAACGTACAACACCTCGCACAGCGAACCGACAAACTGATCTGTGTAACTCGAAGTATTGCCATTATAGTGATTTATAGCAGGAGTAGAGTTCCGCCCCTGTTGTGGGACTTGAAACTGGGTAAGCAGTGTTACCTCATACCCGCCAACTCACCGCCTTCCCCCACCTCTCTAAAGACGCTCTATGAAGACCCCTCCATGGCGTACTCGTCGGCAATACCATGACATCAATCATCCTTCATTAATAGCCAATTGGATCTATCGACGAAAGACATTGCAATTGTTATTTGTATGGGAAAAGAGTGTTGACCCTTTTTAGTTCATCAGCGGTGGGATAACATGGCTAAGATTAATGATTTTTTCTTTTAACAAGGAATCAAATATTTTATTACATTTGCCTGTGTCAAAAGCATACTTGAAACATCCATCCCGGTCCTTTCTAGCCGGTTTCAGGTTATCGCATATATATAGTTTGGCTTTGATTGGCCAAACTATCTCAATGGAATACACCTCGTCTTGCTTATCTAAGTCAACTGAGATAATGTCATTAATCTGGTTCTGATTCACCTGATGTGTTTCCCTTAAATCATTCTCTTGGCTTTCATGAGCTAGAGATCTCTCTTGAACTTGCCGGACCATTGATGCATGTAACATGCATACATGAACTTTGTAGTTTATTGTCACATATTTCAACATATTTGCATCTTAAACAATGTTGTTTTACATTGATTTTTTGGGGATTTACAAATGATTTCCTTTATTTGGTTTATAACTCCACAAGATAGGAAAACTATGTTTTGTGTATAACTTTTAGGGATCTTAATGAAGTCAAATGATCTAGGATTTTTCGAGGAATAGTTTTTCGTCAAGACAAGGCGATGGAGTGCTTGGACCACTAGAGGGGAGGCCTGGGGACCAAATGATCCCAGACGGCAGGGCCCACCCCTAGCAACGCCAAACATGAAATCTCGGCATCAAAATTCTGTTTGCATTGGTTTTCATGCCATCGCCTTCATTTTGACATAAAACCTTCTATAAAAAGGGTCCCCGATGCAATCTCGAAAAAGAGGAGTGGAAAGACAGAAACCACGAAACAGAGCAAGAACCATCGAAGATTGGAGGGGGGAACCTCCACCGTAGCCATCCTTTGTTGGATCTCCACCCTATCCAACATCATCATCACCGTCTCCATGATGAAGAGGGAATGGTCCACCTCTGGACCATGGGTTTGTAACAGTAGATTGATATCTCTCTCACTTGTGTTATCATTGTTTAGAACCATATAAGCTGCTTTACAGAATTATGGTCATATATGTAATTACTGTGTGGTGGATCTTTGTTTTATGAGATGACATTTGAGATTGGAATCCTATTATATTTATGATGTATCCATAGATGCGTATTATGTACCCCATTATTAAGTGCTTGTTCTGATCAAACTTGTATGCAAGGGCGTGTGTGTTGGGAGGGGGGCATGTGCATTAGATAGAGTAACATGGTGATAGCGATCGGATAGTAATGAAAAATTCGAGACCTGCTATGGTTTTTATATTTCTTTTATTACCTCACTAGGGATAATGTGAATGCATGTGTTATAATCATATAGTGACAAAAAAGATGATCATCTTGTTCGCTCAAGGTAGCACATTTCTTATTTAAACATCATGTCAAAGTACCTAAGGCTATACTCTGTTTATTCTTATTCCTAGATTGCATGGAGTTTTCCCTTTCTAGAGGAGTATAAGTGATATGTGTTGCATCATCTTTACATTAGGACGTGATGAGCATATGAATGCTAAGCAAACACATAATAAATTTTTATCAATATTATATCATCTATGAGCTGTTTTATCACCACCACACTTTATGAGAGAGTAGATAAGTGAGACCATGAATCCCAGTCCACCTTTTATTATAAGAAACCATTTTTACTTACTTTTATCATCTTTTACATTTTTTGCAAGAATTAAATCTTAAGTTGCCCAACAGTAAATTATATACTCCCACACAATTTTGAGCCTTAAGCCGACTATCTACTCTGAAAAAAATAATACACTAGAATGCTAGCGTGTGTCTGATTACTCCAAGAAAGAAATGTGCGAGCTGGGGATCATTCCATCGTATACACCGTAAAATAGGAAAGGGTTTGTACTTTATCATACACCCCGTACTCCCTAGAAAAGAAAGGAACAACGCAGCATGACCACATGCCAATTATCCTCAGTCATGTGGCGCACATATTTGGAACGTCAACCATCACGGCCTCGGTGGTGTCCTTGTACATGCCTTGAATGCGTTCTCAGTCTCATCGACCGCGCCAACGCCACGCCCTCCGTCACGGATACGCCATGCCAGCGCGCGGGAGGATGAGGAAGAGGAACTCGTCAAAACCGTTCCCGTCAGGCCGTCACCCCCCGTTTGTATTCCATGGACCAGTCCTGTTCTTCGGTTTGCTCACGTTACGTTGCGTGGGCGTGGCCCACCCACACGACCACGACATGACAGCAGCGAAAGCTATATCTATACAAAAATCGAGCTCTGAGAGTCTCCGACTCTCCGTGGACTAGAACTCTCCGCTGGGCTAAGCAACAATCAACACGCCCCGCGTTAACTAACCCCGGCCGATCGAGGCGATCGATGTGCGAAACAAGAAGCCACCAATTGTCCCAGCCCGCCCACATCAAGTTTTAGTAATACCCTGTTGCATCGACATATCTCGCCTCTGCGCGCCTCTGTCTGTCTTCTTGCTTCCCCTCTCCTTCTTGCTCTGGTCTGGGTTTGGTTCCTCTCGACATCTCAGAATCATCCTAATCTCTGGGGTGTTCTTGGTTGAAGAACCTCAATCTTCTTATATCTGGTAAGTTAATCTTTCAGCCGTTATGTTTGCATATGCTCTATGTATTTTATAGGATCGTTTTGTGTTGCACTTTATGCCTCAAGTTGCAAAGAATCGTTAGGTCGTCGTGTGTCCATCAATCTGGATAGAGGATATTCTTTCTGCTGGGAAGGGGGGAATCTATATTTCAGGCAGGAGAACATCCGTGCTACTAATTAATCTTGGCACCAAGAAAAGCTTGACTCGGCCAATTTTTGCATCTTCGCATAGCTCATGGTGCGAAATTCTGTTTCTGTATACAGTTCTTGATCGATCGATCGAGCAGGGCAGGAAGCAAGCAGCAAGGAGAAAGACATGGAGGAGGAACCCGGTGCAACATGTCGATACTACTGCCACATGTGCTCGCTGATCGTCCGGCCAGCTGAGCTGGGCGTCGAGGTGGTGACGTGCCCGCGCTGCCACTCCGGATTCGTGGAGGAGATGGCCGACGGCCGGCGGAGCAGCAACGCCACCGCAGAGTCCGCTGCAGACGACGCGGGCGCGACGTCGGAGCAAGCGGTTCCGCCGTGGCCGCCTATCCTCATGGACCTCCTCGGCATCTCCTACGGGCCCGACGCCGGCGACGCCGCTGCCATCGGCGACCTCGCGACCTCAGCGCGGAGACAGTACCGACAGCTGGCCTTCCTGCAGCTTCTCAACGCGCTCCGGGAAGGCGACGCCGACGGCAACGCGCCCGACTCGGGTCTCGAGCGGCTCGTGCTGGTTAGCCCCACTGACGCGCACGCCATGCTCATGCCAGAGCGTGGAGGCAGCAATGGCGCCGCCGCCGCCAGGGGCCCGGGCCTGACGCTGGGTGAATTGATTCTCGGGCCGGGGCTGGACCTGCTGCTGGAGTACCTGGCGGAGGCCGACCCGAGCCGGCAAGGCACGCTGCCGGCCAAGAAGGAGGCCGTGGCTGCCATGCCGACGGTGAGGATGGCCGCGGCCGTCACGTGTCCGGTGTGCCTGGACGAGTTCGAGGATGGAGGCGAGGCCAGGGAGATGCCGTGCAAGCACAGGTTCCACGAGGACTGCATCGTGCCGTGGCTGGAGGCGAACAGCTCCTGCCCCGTGTGCAGGTACCAGCTGCCCACGGACGAGGCCACGGTCACGGAGCTGACCGGCACTGGCAATGGAGCCGATGGAGAAATCGCTGGCGCGCCCAGTGCCGGCAGTGGCGATAGCGAAGGAGGAGGCAGTGGTGGCAGGCGGCGGTGGCTTGCACGGCCGTTTGGCCGGTTCTTCTCGCGCAGATGGAACGGCAGCTCCTCGTCGTCGTCAAGATGACACTGAACGCAGGAGAATCTGCTCTGTTGAAGTAGGTGTCTAGTCTAGCATCTGTGCTGTCGTACGTTTTGTGAATTCGTTCATTGGTTGAATTTGTTCAAAGTGAATAACTGAAAATGAAACGTTCGTTTCTTCTTGTCGCTTATACATAGTATCAGAATCGCAGTTCGTCCAACTGTACGACGCTATGATTAAGAACAAAGTTGACCGTACAAATTTGGCGAATGGGGATGTCTTTGGTTGATTTTGTATGCCTCGGAGGTTTCGTCAGCATAGGAGTTTACACGTCTCCGTCGACCACAAATTCTTCTTATATACTATCCTTTAGGCTATTAGCTTCCCTGGCCGTCAGACTGAATTTTATATGCTGCCTTCAACTTCTCCACAGTCGCCATGATTGAGAATTGCAATTTGCACTTTTAGTTATAAGAGACCTTTGTCTCTACTAAAAAACAATGCCACGCATCACCACCTGCTCAATTCCTGAAGTCACCACAATGCCACAACGCAGCATCATTGTAGCTTTCACAACGAAACCACACACTGGACATGGAACACATTGGCATAAGTATATATTGAAGCATAGTATTATTCAGCAAGAGTTACTAAGACATATCAAAATGGATTCAGCCCAGCAACATCCTGGGAGAATCATCCTAGAGCAAATAGGTAACCATTAACTCTTACACATAAAGAAAAAGTTTGCATGCGCAGCAGCTGACTCATGATACGAGATGAGCCAACAAAATGGTACTAGTAGCAATGATCCGATAGCAACCTAACAAAATTTGGCCCCATGAGCCTACCTCAACTCACACTACTCGACTGTCAGGATCCTGACAAGAGACGATGCGCTGAGGCGATGCACCGCCACGACTGAATCTCCAGACTTGCACAGGCCAAGCTTCTTCGCATGATCTAGGGCAAAAGTGATGGCCTCCTCGGTGGCCTCGGTATCAGAAGCCTTGGACGTAGCGGCACTCAGCATCGGGATCAGGCCCCTAACAATGAGGCTCTGCCTTGCAGGAGCCTCGTCGCTGCAAGTCCAGTCGAAGTCATTATCAGTCTTCAGTTCTGGAACCACAGCATTCAGAACCGGCATGGCTGGCCTGTACTTGGCGACGAGCCTCGCAGTTGTCCCTCCCCTTGTGAGGACCAAGATGAGCGATGCTTTGGCAATATTAGCCGTTCGGACAGCTGATGATGCCAAGCTCTCCAGTGGGCTCATAGGAACAGGGGCTGCTTTGTTGATCAGCTTGAAGACTGCACTGTGATCCACATAGGACTCTGCCATCAAGCAGATGTTGGACATTGTCTGCACTGCTAGCTCTGGGTATGCCCCAGCTGCAGTCTCACCGCTGAGCATCACGCAGTCAGTTCCGTCTAGTACGGCATTGGCGACATCAGTTGCTTCTGCCCGTGTAGGGCGGGGAGACTTGATCATCGACTCCAGCATCTGGGTTGCAGTGACGACAGGCTTTCCCTGTTGATTGCACTTGAAGATCATCACCTTCTGAGCGTAGAATATCTTCTCAATTGGGATCTCCATCCCCAAATCACCACGGGCAACCATGAAGGCATCTGAATTTGCAAGTATGTCATCAAAATTAGCAACGCCTTCTTGATTCTCAACCTGCATGCATAAGAGGCTGATTAGCATAAGAATACACTTAACACAAACCCAAAGAAATGCCAGCTCTGTGGAGATAAAAAAAGCAAACCTTGGACATAAGTATGATCGACTTCGCATGTTCACCAAGCACACTACGGACCATCTGAAGGTCTGATCCTTTACGTACAAACGAGAGTGCAATCATGTCAATCTTGTTTGGCACACCCCACTGCAGGATATCCACCTTGTCCTTCTCTGTAAGGGTTGGGAGATCCACAATGACCCCAGGAAGATTGACATTCTTCCTCTCACCCAGGAGAGCAGAGTTCTCGCATCGGCAGCGAACAAGACCTTTCTCAGGATCGCAAGAAAGCGCCGTGAGTGTGATGGTGCCATCAGAGCATAGTATATTGCTCCCAGGCTTCACATCTACAGCCAACTTTGAGTAACTCATGGAAATCATGGACTCGTCACCCTTGATAGTATAATCGGTGGTGATGGTAATCTCTTGCCCCTGAGTCAGCTTTATGGGCTTGCCATCTTTCAGAAAGCCTGTGCGGATCTCAGGTCCCTGTAGAAAGAAAGACAGTGAATGGCATGCTTCAGAAAATAAGTAATATTGAAGAGCTTATGCATGATTCATGTGCTGCAATGAACTTTACAAGATGTTCAAATAGATTTCTAGGTATGCATGAAAGCAGCTGTTGTGTTGAACAAGTTATTTTGACACAGTAAGTAGCAGTTAAGTTAATCTTGATATGCAAGCCACAAAGCTACTAAATCCTCCTCTACTTTCATCTGAACTGATGCAGATAAGCATTATTACTGCATAGTCTAGATTCTGTAAATAGGATGGTACAATTTATATCTAGCATATGACACATGTCATCAGGTACCAAAGTAGGCCAGTACTTATGCTATCAGATCACAAAATGCACGCCATCTAGCAATTCAAGTTACTTGTCACCAAATGAAACATGAACAAGATAAAAAGTTTGAATATAGGGCAACTCGAAGATTTTGGAGAGCTGTATGGAACAACAGACCAGAGTAATATAAGGTAAATTGTGATATTTTGTTGTCCGGTTCCTAGTGTAGAACCAACATTGCCGATTTACTGATGCTTGGAATCTAGATTATTTGCCTAACACTGAACCATTATTCTTGTAGATGCTTGCGCTTATCTGGTCAGAAACTTCTACGAATTTTTTGCTAAAGTTGCATTCATTTTTCCTACAGATTGATTGTTGTGAACACCAATGTACACATATATTTTAGAGCAAAGCAGCTTCCTGGACCTGTATAGCCAAATTTTATATAACCAACACCAAACACCTATAATCAAACGAGATGGTGATAGGATCTATGTGCAGTAGAAAATATACCATTAAGGATATTGATGGTTTTTTGGTTATAGAAAATGACTTATTGACATTAATCATAATAGTACTACAAATATTAATAATTTATCAGGGAATTGGTTAGCATTATTAATGAACCTGACAGAACCCCTATAAACAACCAGTACATCATACAGCAGAAGCAATGCGTGAAAAGGACCGATTGTCTGCCATTTTGGACACTAACATTTAACATGATTCCTAATTTGCTAAGCCTGGCAGCCATAGCTTCCAATCCATGTAGGAATTACTTCGGAGTAGGAAGGATTGTACCATCGTCTGGGGCATTTGTCTTAGAATATTGATAATGCAAGTTGGCGCAACAAATCCAGGTACTAGTTAGTATACCTCGACTATACACCTATGAAATTAACGTACCTTATCACAATAAACAATTTAGATGCTTATTAAAAACGACATTCTGTGTTAATTCTACATGTCCAAACAAAATATATGGAAAAGTAACTACTTTGATTACAATGAACAATTTAGATGCTTAAGATCGAAATTTTGTGTCTACTCTAGGCCTGTCCAAACAAAATGGAAAAGTATCTGCCTTGTCACAATAAGAACTTCAGATGTTTACGATCGAAATTTGGTGTTTTTTCTACGCCTGTTCCAATCAAAGTACGGCACTTTTCTGAAAGCTATCAAACAGGTACTTTTTGGAAGCTACCAAAAAGGCAACAAGTCGCGAAATTTCAGAATATTTTAGGGTGCATGCATGCATACCAACTAAATCCAAGGGAATCAAAGATAGTAGATCGAATCGTGTTCCTACGACGACAATCCAATCAGAGCAAAACCTAGGTATAGGGGCATATGCAGAGGGTATATATGTAGCGGACCTTGGTGTCGAGCATGACGGCGCAGAGAATGCCGGTGATTTCCATGGCCTTGTGGAGGTTGTCGAGGGTCTCTTGGTGGTACTCGTGGGAGCCGTGGGAGAAGTTGAACCTGGCGACGCACATGCCGGCGCGCAGGAGGCGCGTGCACATCTCGACGGACCGCGAGGCCGGGCCGAGGGTGCAGACGATCTTGGTCTTGGGCCGCCGCCGCCAAATCTCCTCCGGCCCGGTGCCGTGCCCGGGCTGGTCCGCCATTGCCACGCCGTCGAGAGAGAGGGATGCGAGGTGCGACATGCGAGCGGTTGGTGCGTAGCGGCGAGGAGAGGGAGGGGAGGGGAGGGGAGGAGGCTGGATGGGAAGGGGCGGTGGCGGTGCGAGGGAATATATAAGGGGTGGTGCGGCCGTGCCTGGGTCTTTCGTGGGCTAGGGTAGATTTGGGTTCACCCTTGAAAAACACGTTACTGTGCCGGTCTTGTTATAAAAAAACACGATGGTGATTCTACATGTTTGCCTTTTGGGATTTTCTTGCGGAAGGGGGCATGATTCGTTAATTTCGTTATTGTGTCTTGAAGTATATATTATGCTAATTAAGGAGGATGACTTTACTTGTAGAACAATATAGTACAGTAGAATACAATTTAGCATATTTTGCTCTGCTTTGAATATCAGTTCTCGTATAATAGAGGAGGTTCCTAGTTTCCTAGGTTTTTTCTAGGAAGTGTCTAGATCTCACGCGCCTGAGAATTTCTTAGATCTAAGTTGTTGATGCCATCCTAGCTAATTCTCAGTTGCAACTTATAAGATTTGTACTAATCTCAGTTGCAACCTAATTAAATTCTCAGTTACACCCTAGTTGCAACTCATCTATAACTTCCACTTTGCACGAATCACGAGGTAAATCGAACGGTGAGAGAGGCGACTGAGACCTAAGAAGTTCTCAGGCGCCTAAGAACTAGCAAATCAATTTTTTTAACGGCGAGAAGTTTCCTACGGTTTCAATCAGCTTCTACTATCACCTTTAGCCATTAGAAAAAGCAAAATATTGTTACAAGAATAACTTGTCAACTCAATATCTCGCCCGAATAAACTCGGTGAATGTCTAACGAAGACTAAGGTCAAAAAAGTAATCCACACTCTCTTTTTTTCTGGATGGAATTGGTTTTTCCCTTTTCTATTTTGTTTTTTTCATACTCTTGTCTTTCATATTGGATTCTCGAAAAAACAGAGTGGCAGGCTGATCAAAACGGACTAAAAACACACTGTATGAAAGCACAATAACTATGGATGGTCCACCCACACAACACAAAGACTTCTAGTCATGGCATCCACCAACCATGCCAAACTATAACAGAGATCGAGCATATATATGGTGATATCGCTCCAACCATATATTTATATGTGGAACCGATGTGGAAATACTAGCATGTAGTAGTTGTCGTATGGCACCACTGGTTTTGTACTAATTTTCTTTGGAACTAGCAAATAGGAAATACTTTTACATATATGCAATCCTAGCAGGCTACCACTACACTTAAGATGCATGTAACAAACCCACAAAGCACAATGTGTAAAATTGTCGACTCTTCTTCCTATCTACTATCAATGTCAATTCGGCTTTATCTTAATTTTTTATTTTAAAGAATGTAAATGTATCATGTAATACCATTTTTCGTCGCATTGCAAATGCCATAAGCTTATCATGTAGTGTCACCTAAGGAAAAAAGATTGCAGTTAAGAATGAGAGGGGTGATTCTAGTAGCATATTGACATTGAAGAAGAGACGATACTATACCATGCAATCTAAAAGTAGTAACTGAATTAGTATTATGTAATATGATACTAGATCATGATACCATAAAATGCGAGGAACCTTAATTTCAAAGCTAACTAAGCTTGCACCATTAATTGCCTTTTTTGACAAACTATGTATAAGAACATCAAGGTTATATTTTATTTACACATTGCCATCTATCCAATTATTGCATTATAGTTGGGCTATAAAGTGTGCTACAACAATTGTAAATTGTTCTTTTCTTTTTACAGAAATTCAATACAATCATGCATTCAACTTGTGTGTCTTGTTGATATTAACATGCACCTTCAGTATGGATAATTTTATGAAAAGATGCAAAACTACTAGTAGACATAAATCTAAATATTACTAAAATTTTAAACACTAAAGGATCTCAATATGTTTTTAGTACGTAGATCTTAACAAATCCACATGTTACTATGTTAGTGCAACATTTACACATAGGAACTTTTTCCTTGCTGAATTTTGATCACCGCATGCACCAAAGAGCACATTAGGGCACTTTTGTATATTCATGTGTGTCAAACTACCAATACGGTCCAACGACATTCTGATTGGATGGAAGGTGCTGGACGGCAAATATGAAACTCTTATGGAGCAATGTCATTCTTATATTAGAGGTAAAGCATTAATATAATATGAATTAATTGTAGTTTTTCAAATAACAAATAGTCATCCTGGATTATTTCCAAAATACATATTTTTTCAAAAATTGAGTCTACAAAACACATAAAGTTGTCCACTGTGATATTAAAATAAATTGAGATGTTATGAAAAAAGTTGATTATTTGTCATAAAACTGAAAACAATGTTGGGAACATGTCTTCGATAAATAGTGGATTTTGGTAAACGTTTCCAATATGCTAACCTAACATAAGCCATCCATTTTTCGCATCCAAATCCGTCTTATGGTCGATATCCCGAACCATAGGAAGAGCTAGCGAAGGAAGATTGAGCATATATACTATGAAGTGACTATTCAGTTCCCTTGGACCGGATTCGAGGCCATTCTAGCTCAACTCGGCCAAGAGGATGGAATTGCACGCTCAAGTTAACGAGTGCCAAACAACACTAATCAGGGATCATCAAGGATTAAGGATAGCTTGCAGCGCTTGATTCATGGTTGGAAGTTGGAGTAAACATAAACCACGTACGTATTGTTCATGTCCGGTTAGCTTGAATTGATGAAGTTCTCAGCCCTCCATTGTTTTTTTGGAAAAGTGGTTTTGTATTAATTAAAAAACAAACTTTGGATTACAATCTTTCCAAGACGATCTCGACGCGCAGGATGGGACCACACTCGTAACACACCACCACTCAAGTCTCTATGGCTAAACTGACATAACTCATGAGCAACCTTGTTGCAACTTCTATTAGTTTTACTAAAGAAATTGGCGATCAGGAGGGTTCTTCAGTTTGAATTCTCTTGCAATTAGGGATAGCTCAGATTTATCGACTATCCTCCTTGAAAATTTCCAGTATTGATAAACAATCAGTTTCAATGACAAGGTTGCCCAAGAAATTTTGCAAGGCCATTTCTAAACCCTGCAAACAGGCAATGACTTCACCCATCGTAGCTAAACTGCAATGCTTGATGACACCCAGGCCAAACAAATCACCTGTTCACAATGGTCACGAAGAACAGCACCCCAAGCTCCCTGCTTTTCGTCATCTAAATAACTAGCATCAACATTACACTTTATCCATCCTTCTAGCTGTTTTCTCCAATGCTCTTTTCCCTTCACCTACATGAGTCAGTTGTTTGTTTTGCAGAATAGTTTGATTTATGGGTGCTTTGCCTTTCCTTTTCAACATTGTCCTTGCCATAAGCTATTGCTTGCAGGGTATCTAGATAGTTTTGTAAATATCTTATGGAATTATCAACAGAAGCATCACCTTTGTTAAATATCATATTATTTCTATGGTTCCAAGTCCTCCACCATATAAACATAATCTTACTTCTCAAATCATGGTTTAAACTATCTAGTAGGACAAGCACCCTTTTTTTCCTGTATAGTTTAGCTTAGTTTCAGGTGGTAACTCCCAAACATCAACCAACCCTTGTCTCCAAGCCAATGCCTTTGTACATTTCATGGTTGCATGGTAGCCCATCTCTCCTCCATCCCACATATGTAACAAGTAGGAAGAACATTTGGTAGTCTGTGACTTCTATTAACATGTACAACAAGGCTATTAGTTGCGAGCCTCCAAGTAAAAAAATTACCTTAGGTGGAACATTTTAATTTCAAATAGTTTTCCATAAGCTTTTATCCCCATTCAGATTGGTGCAGGAATTTGGTGGACTTGTATTAGTTAAGTCCAGAGCCAAATTGTAAGCACTACGCTATGTAAATAAACCATTTTCTTCAAGAGTCCATGCTAAAACTTCTTCGTCTTTGTAATTTGGTAGATAAATTTTCAGAATTTCCTCTACATCATAGGGTCTTAAGATGGACCTCACAAGATTTTCATTCCACTTGTGGCCTTCGTGGTTTATAAGTTGGGAAACTCCTCGGAGTCTTGAATTTTTCACATTCTCTGTTATCAGAGTAAATAATAGCGCTAGATTGTTTTGGTTCAAACTTCTATCCACGTAGTCCCGATTCTTTTCAGCCATACGATATCGATGATCAATGGCTGAAAACTATCCCCCGATCCCGAAATTTTTCTCCAATCCCCCGGTGCTCTTTCACATCCGCTTTCGACCCTTAATCGCGTATTGGGTCGCTGACATGTGGGCCTCCCAGCCAGTCGGCCCCACATTTCATCATCTTAGGAGGAGAGATAGCAGCGACTAGGCGACGGTGAGGAGCGGGCCCGCACACCTCGTATTTGGGCAGCGCTATAGTCGTTCGTCCGTGCAGCGTCCCCGTTGACCTCCTCATGCGGCCCTCGCTAGATGCCAGCGCATGGAGGAGAAACCACGGCGGCAAAATCCGCCTGATGTTGAGTAAGTCGTTGCCCTTCTTTTCAATCCGCGATTTCTGGACTAGTACGCGATTTTCTAGACCTCTTCCCTTTTCCTGTACCGATCCTCGTTTTTTGTGTCGATCCCCCTTTTCTGGACACAGATCGACATGCATCCCGCTACCACGAGGAGAGGAAAGGACGTGTTGTATATCCGGCATGAGGACAATGACATCCATCAATGATGAAGCGAGGATGTAATAGTACATGATGGCACAGACGGTGCTAGGCATGGTCCTGTTGCGGGTGGATTTGCCAATCTACTTCGCCAACTCAAGCTATTCACGTGAGAGGATCTCCTGGTGGACCGATGACGATGAGGAATGGGATAGTGCCAATGGCGAGACTGGCGTGCAGTACATCATCTAGACATGGTTGGTAAGTTGCGGCAACTTAATTTGCCTTCTACTACATCAATGCACATCTGAAGCATTACCTGATACTTTCATGTTTTTTTTCTCGACAGCGGTCGGTAGCTTTGACACCAGCGGGATGAGCATGTTGTATGAGCTCAAGAAGAACCTGGATAGGAGAGGAATTCAGGTAAGAAGAGAGCAACATAAACCATTATTTTTATTTTTGAAGAAAATATATGCCTTTTATTGTCATGAACCATGGCCGATTCTTCAATTCTAATTGTGTTGGCGTACCCAGGGACCAGGATCATGAAGAAGTGGGAGAGCTCCAAGGTGATGGAGCTCATCGGCCATGAGTGGAACTTTTGATCTTCGACGGAGCACGCGCAAGAGGACGACATATCTTGCCTTAAATTCGGACGGCCGCACTGACTAGTGCGTTCCCGCTGACATGCTGAAGGTACTCCTCCTTATCCCATCCAAGGTACACGACTGATGTCAGATACTTGCTGTCATTTTCAGATGTAGCGGTAGTCAAGAAATTTAGTAGATTGAGATGAACACATAAATATGGCTTCTACCTTTAGGTGTAAAAACATAAGGCTCATACTTAGTATTTCTGTATTTTCAGCTAAACCTATGTGTGGTTTTGGTGATTAATGACAATTCCTATGGACTAATATTCTCATTGAGTTTTATATGAAGGAATATTCCATAGGTCTTACTTGTAGTCTACGTGTTGGGTTCAAGTATGGATGCCATGAAGATAAAGATATATCTTGATCATTGGCATCAATATCATCGAGTTGAAGAGAAGAATATGCTATGATCAATATCTTGAGAGTGTGATCTCAATAGAATAATTTAAGATATGGCTCTAAGTCGGTGTCATGTAGCCTCATTAGTTGAGCTATGGCTGACTAAGATTTAGAGCATGTAATCAAATGAAGAGTTCTTTATGTAACTTGAGATATTGAGATGGAGCATGAGAAGATACATGGTTAACCAATACAAAGAGTGAAGAGTGAATTCAAGTTGGTTAACACATGAAGTATAAAGAATGTACTACATGGATCTTGTCGTATGGTATCTTTCCATGGGCATGATTCAAAAGTGAAGATTTCATATAGCTCATGAGAGGATGTCATCAAGTAGTGATCGTCATCAAGGTTGAGAAGTGCAAGTTTAATATAAGCATCTCAAGGAGATCATATGGTTTAAGCTTGCTGTCCATATTGGTGATAATGGACATGTGAATATGTTCCTTAATGAAGCTATCCCATAGTGGTGTATGGGGGATCAAATTATGAGACTTCACGAAGCAACAATGATTAAGTGAGGCATTCCGTCTTGAATGAAGCTAGAAGTGTTATCATCGAGATCAAGCAGGATGCGCAAGTCAAAGGTATGGCCTTGTTAGGTTTTCCTTTTACCAGTCTCAAGGTGGTTGTTGGGAGACCGGGTTATAGGATAGATAGTTGTACTATCAAGATGGGATTTCAGTTGGGTAACTTGATCACATCGTCTTAGGGAGCTCAATCCTTTGCATACTTTGCTTCTCCCTATTTTGTTGCTTCTTTGTGTTTATCTATGTGAGGTTCTTAAGCTTGTTGCTAGCTCTTCAACAAGCCCAAGTTCATCGAAAACGGATTTTTATGCATCTTCTATTGTGTTTTTGAGTTTGGATGTTTTACCGGTTCTTCTTTAGGGAGTTTCATACCTCTCCTTATTTGGTACTTTACCTCTTGATCTTTGATGACCCACAAGTATAGGGGGTGTATCGCAGTATTTTCGATAAGTAAGAGTGTCGAACCCAACGAGGAACAGAAGGTGTTGGCGAATGGCTTGGAGCAAAATTCTCTGTAAATACTTAGCAAATGGATTTTTAGGGTTTTTTGATAATGTAGGTAAATAAAGTACGAGTAAATAAAAGACAATAAGAATAAATGCAGCAACTGGCCCAATCCTTTCTTTAGCAAAGGACAAGCCGGTTGTATTACTTAAGATGACCAAACATTCTCGTGGACACACGGGAATATCGTCAAGTTCTTTCGCTTCATATAGTTGATTAATCTTCTTTAGTTTGCTAAGTGTTATGTGGGTGAACCTGTGCTAATGTACTGACCTTCCTAGGACTAATACATACTTGTGATTATACCCCTTGCAAGCATCTGCAAGTACAATAAAGTAATTAAGGTAGAAACCTAACCACAGCTTTAAACTCTAAGACCCTGACATCCCTTGTGCAAAGGTTTCCTAACGGGGGTTCAGGTTTCTGTCACTCCGGCAACCCCTAAAATTAGTAGCCAAATACACAATGCATTCCCCTAGGCCCATAAAGGTGAAGTGTCATGCAGTCGACGTTCACATGACACCACTAGAAGAAATACACCACAACTTAAATATCAAACTACTGAATCTTTCTCAACACAATTCCACTACTAACAACATGACTTCTCCCATGTCCTCAAGAACAAAACGAACTACTCACAAGACATCATATGGATCAAGATCAGAGATGATATAATTATATGTAACAATCTTAACATAAACAATAATTCAATGGTTCACTCAATAGCATCAACTACAAGGAGTAATCAACATCGGGAAAGTTTCCCCTAAGAACTATGCAAGATTCAACCCAATTGTTATAGCGGTATGAAGTGGTGATGATGGTGCTGGTGGAGATGATGGTGGTGATGATGATGATCCCGATGAAGTCCAGCTTGATGGTGGTGTTGATGGCGATGATCTCCCCTCTCTGGGAAGGAATTCCCTCGACAGAATTTTGGCTACCGGAGAGATCTTTCTCTCTCGGTGTTTTCCGCCCCGCAGAGGCAGCGGAATCTTTCTGTGGTCGCTCCTCAGGTATTAGGGTTCCGTGGAGATAATATACGCTAGAGGGGAGAGCCTGGAGTAGGCTAGGGCGGCCACACCACCTGCTGGCGTGGCCTAGGGCTACCCGCTACACTACCAGGGTGGGGGCCTCGGGCCCCGCACTTCCCCTTCTAGCAATCTTCGTCTTTTGGAGAAATAGAATTTTCCATGTATTATCCCGGATTTTCTGATCTTCGCGAATTTTGCCTCTAAACATCACCTTTCCATCAGAATCTTGACTGCAGCGGTCCATGCTCCAAAAGTCATCAACCATGCAAAACAGATGAAATAACATAAGTATCATCTCTTAATATGAAATATACCAATGAATAATAGTAAATTATGATATTGATTAGTGATGCAAAATGTACATATCAACTCCCCCAAGCTTAGACTTCGCTTGTCCCCAAGCGAAAACTGAGCTCAATAAACATGACCTCAGGTTTATGGAGTGAAGAGTCGATAAAAGAATACGGACAAGAAGCATCACATTCATCAATACATAAATTATAATAGAAGACAACTCATTATATAACTTAACTTGCAATAAGTAAAGGAAACACAATAAAGATGCATAAAGTAAATCATAATTGGTAATGGCAAACTTAGCTCTTGGTCGAAGAATAGTTGATAATTTGCTGGAGTTCACACATAACTGGTTTTCAATGATAGCTTTCAAAGTAGTAAACACTTAAGATAAGAGCAATGTGCAAAACAAGGAACATAAGAAACATGATTGAATAAATCATCATATGAATAAAACACAACAACTCAAAATACTTGCTGGGATAGAAGGGAATACATTTACTGACTCAACTAAAAAAAGTAAAAGATAGGCCCTTCGCAGAGGGAAGTAGGGATTTCAAGTTTCATAAAGAGCTTCCAAAAATTATGATACTTATTAGCTTTCAGCTCTCATTGCCCCTATCATAGGCATCTTTAGGTGATTAAGTTTAAAGTGATCAAATATGAGGATATGCTTGACAAGTTGTAAGTTGAAAGTCTCATGTCCCTTGAATACGAGGGCCGCTCCTCATGATACTCAAGTTTAGTTACCGATAAGTTCTTGTCATAGTAAGTATATGTGTATCATAGGAACCGCCAACGGGGTACCCCTTGCCCGATGATACGGAAGAATCCCCATATCAAAATGATAAGGCAAGCAGACAACGAGCATCTCAACAATCTTCTTATTTACCATGGGAAAATGGTGTTTTTTCTCTCTTTCCTCTTTTCTCATATCTCTTTTTTTTTCTTTTTCTCAATCTCTATCTCTTTTTTTATAAGAAGATGCTTCATAGACAGCTCATTATGGTTACGCTGCAGGTTTCCACCATGATTAGGCATGGATTAGACCGGCGGCCCAGGCGTTTCTCTAACACACATACATAACTCCATGGACTTACAAGCTCCCCTTTCATTTCACACCAATGACATCCATAGACAAAAGAGCATGATATCAACTAGGTACAAAGTACCAGTGCAATGTTGCAAGCGTTCCCCATGACAGCATGGTTCTGCTAATTCACAACTTACAAAGTGCAAGCATATACGCAACATAGATGGGCACAATGGTTCAAGTTTATTAAGTGCAAGAAAGTAAAGTGTGCCATCAAGTTCGTGAGAGATTTAATCACTAATTTTCACATAACAAGTTTAATTTGGAAGGTAGATAAAAACATGAATTTACTTGGAATAGTAATAGTGCTAGTAGGTAGGTATGGTGGACACAAATAGCATAAGGTTTTGGTTTAAGGATTGGATGCACGAGAAGCATTCCCTCTCAGTACATGTTTTTGGCTAGCAAGGCTGGGTAGCAAGCATAAGAGTTGAAGGAAACAAACAAACATACAAGTGATAAAAACAAACATGCAATCTTCCTTGGAAGCACAAAAGATCTTAACTAGAGAATACTAAACTTATGAGCAAATCAAGAAAGAAAGATGATGAAATTATATTTCTTTAAGAGTACTTTTGTCTTTTTCATTCAATTCTCAAAATAGTGTTGCTACTGACCGAGCCAGGTTTGCCAAAACCAACTAAATTAACTCAATGATCCCAAAGTGATACCAATACTAACGACAAGATCAATCATATAACATGAATTGGAAACTAATATAAGATATGCAAAAGAGTAAATGATAGAACTTCTCATTAATATTCCATAACGACAACTCACACCAAGGGATACATAGATATCTAACGAGAGGGGGACACTTCCATAATGCAAACCATCCTACATGATAACTTCTCTATTCATTATATGACTCTACTAAAAAGGTAAAAAGATAGAAGATAGTGATGTGATACCACGACACTCCCCCAAGCTTGGAACAAACCAAGGGGATGCCAAAACCTGATGACGAATTACTCCTTCGGTGGTGGTGTTCTTTCAATATCGTCCGACTTCCAAGGTAAAGGCTCCCCATCAACAAAAGACATCCTGGTCTCCATCATCCTAAAACTAGCAGCATCACTTATGCGTTTAAACCTAACCTCATACTCACAGTTTTTATTTTGAACGTCGTAGAGCTGTGCTTGCAGTTGGTTGGTTGTTTGGTGGAGTGAGAGAATGTCATCCTTAAGCTCAGCAGTCTCCTTTTGGTTCTCAGCGATGAGTTCGGAACAAATCTTATGGACGATATCCACTTCACATTTCGCCATCTTCTTGTACCTAAAGACTTCTTGCTCTAGCGCTTTCATCCTGTCCTCCAGACTTCCTTCACCTTTAGGGCCTTGAACCTCTTTTATCCGTACCTCCCCATCTTCAAGCAACAACTCCTTGGGGTGAATCTTCAACTCACGCATGTATGGGTTGATGATATCCGCTAAGGAATCTTCCTTGGCTGATCCAGAGGAATACATTGTGGCTCCAAAACTGGGACTCTACCTGTCAGAAACAGATCGAAACGAAAACACGACGAGAACACAATATACGAACCTCGGAGGATCCGGAGGATTATATATTACGAAGTTTTACAACAAAAGGAAGGTACTGGGAGAAAACGGGTCGGAGACGGAGTCCGAGGTGGCCACACCACCTGCTAGCGCAGCCAGGGGGCTCGCGCCAGGGGGTGGTGGCTCCGCTTCTGTCCCTCTTTTGCTTCGTTGCTTTCCTTGTTGGATAAAAACTGCAAAAATATAACTGGACAGATTTTTCGCAGACTTTTCCTTACCAGAACTGTTACCTATTCAAGAACGGACTCTGTAGGTCTCTGAAGTTGGTCTTTGATAAATTTTTCCGGAGTTACTACTTGAATAGCATCAATATCCTCATTGTAAGAATCTCCAGCAATATAGTGCTTGAGTCGCTGACCATTCACCACTTGTGTAGTGTTATCTTTTAAAGAAGAAATTTTTATTGCACCTAAACGATATACTTCTTCGATAACAAAAGGCCCTTCCCATTTTGAAAGTAGTTTCCCTGCAAAAAATCTGAGACGAGACCTATAAAATAGAACTTTCTCACCAACATGGAACTCCCTCTTAAGAATTCTCCTATCATGCCATCTTTTAACTTTTTCCTTAAAGAGTCTAGCATTCTCATATGCTTCACTCCTCCATTCATCTAACGAACTTAGGTCAAATAATCTTTTCTCACCAGCAAGCTTACAATCTCTATTAAGTTCTTTCACTGCCCAATAAGCTTTGTGTTCTAATTCTAAAGGCAGGTGGCAAGCTTTCCCATAAACCATTTTGTAAGGAGACATTCCTATAGGATTTTTTATAGGCAGTCCTATAAGCCCATAAAGCATCATTCAACTTTTTAGCCCATTTTTTTCTAGATCTATTAACAGTCTTTTGCAAGATGGATTTAATTTCTCTATTTGATAGCTCTACTTGCCCACTAGTTTGGGGATGATAAGCTGAAGCAATTCTATGATTAACATCATATTTAGCAAGGGTCTTTCTAAAACCACCATGAATAAAATGAGACCCTCCATTAGTCATAAGATACCTAGGCACTCCAAACCTAGGAAACATAATATCCTTAAGCTTTTTTAAAGAGGTCTCCCCATCAGCACTTTTTGTAGGTATGGCTTCTACCCACTTAGTAACATAGTCAACAACAACAAGAATATGGGTATAACCTTTTGAAGGGGAAAGGACCCATAAAGTCGAATCCCCAACAATCAAATGGTTCAATAACGAGAGAGTAATTCATAGGCATCTCATTGCGTCTAGAAATGTTACCAACTCGTTGGCACTCATCACATGATAAGACAAATTTTCTTGCATCTTTAAAAATGGTAGGCCAGTAAAAACCTGATTGTAGCACCTTCTGTGCGGTTCTATTTCCCGCATGATGTCCTCCATAGGCACTACCATGAAATTTCCGTAATATCTCCTTTTGTTCATATTCTGGAACACATCTTCGCATAATAGCATCTACTCCTTCTTTATATAAATGTGGGTCATCCCAAAAATAATGCCTCAAATCATAAAAGAACTTCCTTCTTTGCTGAGCTGTAAAAGTTGGAGGCAAATACTTGGAGACAATAAAGTTAGCATAATCAGCATACCAAAGTCTCCCTCGCGAGCTTACCCCTACTGCAGCCAACTGTTCATTTGGGAAACTATCATTAACAGGCATAGGATCAAAAGAGATGTTTTCCAATCGAGATAAATTATCAGCAAGAGGATTTTCAGCACCTTACCTATCTACAATATGTAGGTCAAACTCTTGTAAGAGCAACACCCATCTAATAAGCCTAGGCTTAGCATCTTTCTTCGTCATAAGGTACTTAATAGCAGCATGATCAGTATGAATGGTAACTTTTGAGTCAACAATATAAGGTCTAAATTTATCACAAGCAAAGACAATAGCTAGGAATTCTTTTACAGTAGTAGCATAATTCTTTTGAGCAATGTCAAGAGTCTTACTAGCATAATGGATACCATTTAACTTTTTATCTATTCGTTGCCCAAGGACACCACCTACAGCAAAATCACTAGCGTCACACATGATTTCAAAGGGTAAGCTCCAATCAGGTAGTTGAACAATAGGAGCAGTAGTTAAAGCCTTCTTTAGGGTTTCAAAAGCTTCCTTACACTCATCATCAAAAAAAGGGTACATCCTTTTGAAGAAGATTAGTGAGGGGTTTTGATATCTTAGAGAAATCTTTAATAAACATTCTATAGAAACCAGCATGACCAAGGATACTACGAATACCTTTGACATCTCTTGGACAGGGCATTTTCTCAATCGCCTCAACTTTAGCTCTATCAACTTCTATGCCTCTTTCAGAAATCTTATGTTCGAGGACAATCCCTTCATTGACCATGAAGTGGCATTTCTCCCAATTAAGAACAAGATTAGTTTCTTCACATATCTGCCAAACTTTATCAAGGTTGTGGAGACAATTATCAAAAGAAGTTCCATAGACGGAAAAATCATCCATGAATACTTCCACAATTTCCTCACAAAAGCCATGAAAAATAGCAGACATGCATCTTTGAAAAGTAGCAGGAGCATTACACAAACCAAAAGGCATACGTCTATAAGCATAGGTTCCATAAGGGTATGTAAAAGTAGTTTTTTCTTGATCTTGTTTAACAACAATTTGAGAGAACCCATAGTATCCATCAAGAAAACAAAAATGGGTCTTTTTAGACAACCTTTCTAACATTTGATCAATAAAAAGAAGTGGGTAATGATCTTTCTTAGTAACTTTGTTAACTTTTATGAAATCAATGAACATCCTATAACCTACCACTATTCTTTGGGGAATAAGCTCATCATTATCATTAGGCACAACGGTAATTCCCCCTTTTTAGGGACACAATGAACATGACTAACCCATTCACTATCATCAATAGGGTAAATAATACCAGCATCAAGGAGTTTTAATACCTCATTTCTTACCACTTCCTTCATCTTAGGATTTAAACGGCGTTGATGCTCTACCACTGGCTTTGCATCTGGTTCTATATTGATAGCATGCTGACATATAGTAGGAGAAATCCCCTTTAAATCATCCAGAGTATGGCCCATAGCCCCTCGGTGTTTCTTCAGTACCTCCAATAATCTTTCCTCTTCCTTCCCTGAAAGTTTAGAACTAATAATAATAGGATATATTTTATTATCATCAATGTAAGCATATTTAAGATCGTTAGGTAAGGGTTTTAGATCAAAGACCGTACCCTTTTTAGGTGTCAATGTGGTACCCAAATCTTCCACAGGCAAGTTATGCTTAAGCATCTTAGGTTGACGACAGAGAATCTCGGCAATCTCATTTCTTTCTTCCATGAAGATTTCACTTTCGTGGTCTTCCATAAATTGCTACAAAGCATTGTTAGGAGCAATAGAAATAGAAGCAAGTTGTTCAACTCTAAAATCCTCATTATGGGTTTCATTTTCACAAGGTTCTTTAGTAAATTTCGAAAAGTTAAACTCATAAGATTCCCCATCAAATTTAGTTAAGATTTTCTCCCTTTTGCAGTCTATAATGGCTCCACATGTACTCAAGAAAGGTCTACCAAAAATGATACGATAGGTTTTACTAGCAGATGAACCAAGTACTAGAAAATCAGCAGGATATTTAATCTTACCACAAAGAACTTCCACATCTCTTACAATACCAATTGGAGAGATGGTCTCTCTATTAGCAAGGTGAATAACAACACCAATCTCCTCTAGTTCACAAGGACTGATTTCGTGCATAATTTCTTTGTAAAGCTCATAAGTAATAGCACTTGAACTTGCACCAATATCACATAAACCATAATAGCAATGATCACCAATTCTAACAGAAAGCACTAGGACACTAGCCTTTTTAGTTCTATTAGGATATGAGACAATATTAGAAGCATCCTCACAGAAGACAATGTGTCCATCTTCTACACTTTTAGTGAAAAGGTCTTTCACAATTGCTACAGCAGGTTCAATGTTTATTTGTTCATCGGGTTTTACAATTCTCTTTGTACTTTTATTGATTACACTAGGTATCATAGGTTGCTCCTTTACCTTATCTGGGAAGGGTATTTTCTCGATATAAGGTTCAGGTAAGAGGTGATCAATAGTGCAAAATTCAGTACTCCTAACAGGAACATAATCAACAATATCTTTATATGGTGCATGATACTTATTCCATCCCCTTTTCGGAATTTCAATATAGGAAGCAAAAGCCTTAAAACAATTTGCCATAACTTGAGAGTCTAGACCATAAGCATTACTAATATTTTGAAAGTCATCAGTTCCCATAAAAGATTCAATGCATTCATAATCATAATTTATACCTGACTTCCTTCCTTTCTCATTCTCCCATGCTTTAGAATTGTCTTGAATATGGTCTAGAAGATCCCATTTAGCTTCTTCTTCCATGCGAGTGAATGATCCACCACAAGAGGCATCCAATAGATCCTTATCATGAAGAGAAAGCCTTGCATAAAAGTTATTGATAATAATATTGTGAGGGAGCTCATGAATAGGACATTTGAGCATTAGTAACTTCAATCTCCCCCAAGCTTGAGTTGTACTCTCTCCATCAAGAGGCCAAAAGTTGTATATTTGATTCTGATCTTTATGAATTTCACTAGGAGGATAAAATTTTGAATAAAAGAGAGGCACTATTTCCTCCCATTCAAGAGCTTGACCATTCTTCAGCAGCTTATACCATTCCCCAGCTCTTCCTTTCAGTGATAATGAGAATAACTTCTTCTTGACTTGATCTGTTGTAATACCTGCACACTTGAACAACCCGCATAATTCGTGTATAAAGAGCAAATGATCACCACGATGGATAGTTCCATCTCCAACATAATAGTTATCCATAACACGATCAATAATTCTTGTAGGTATTTTAAAAGTATCATTCTCAGTAGGCGGTGGTTCATCTACTACCTTAGCAGTGGTAGTAGCATTACGAAATAAAAAACTCAGTGAATTATCCATATTGAAAATAAAGCAACTAACAAAAGTAAACAATACTCACAGTAGAAATTTCCTTTACCAGTTCCACTCTCCAATAGCTCTTCACTCCCCGGCAACGGCGCCATAAAATAGTCTTTATGACCCATAAGTATAGGCGGTGTATCGCAGTATTTTTGATAAGTAAGAGTGTCTAACCCAACGAGGAGCAGAAGGTGTTGGCGAATGGCTTGGAGCAGGAATTCTCTGTAAATACCTAGGAAACGGATTTTTAGGGGTTTTTGATAATGCAGGTAAATAAAGTACGAGTAAATAAAAGACAATAAGAATAAATGCAGCAAGTGGCCCAATCCTTTCTTTAGCAAAGGACAAGCCGGTTGTATTACTTAAGATGACCAAACATTCTCGAGGACACACGGGAATATCGTCAACTGCTTTCGCTTCATATAGTTGATTAATCTTCTTTAGTTTACTAAGTGTTGTGTGGGTGAACCTGTGCTAATGTAGCGACCTTCCTAGGACTAATACATACTTGTGAATATACCCCTTGCAAGCATCTGCAAGTACACGAAAGTAATTAAGGTAGAAACCTAACCACAACTTTAAACTCTAAGACCCTGACATCCCTTGTGCAAAGGTTTCCTAACGGGGGTTCAGGTTTCTATCACTCTGGTAACCCCTACAATTAGTAGCCAAATACACAATGCATTCCCCTAGGCCCATAAAGGTGAAGTCTCATGTAGTCGACGTTCACATGACACCACTAGAAGAAATACACCGGAACTTAAATATCAAACTATTGAATCTTTCTCAACACAATTCCACTACTAACAACATGGCTTCTCCCATTTCCTCAAGAAAAAAACGAACTACTCACAAGACATCATATGGATCAAGATCAGAGATGATATAATGATATCTAACAATCTGAACATAAACAATAATTCAATGGTTCACTCAACAACATCAACTACAAGGAGTAATCAACACCGGGAAAGTTTCCCCTAAGAACTATGCAAGATTCATCCCAATTGTTACAGTGGTATGAAGTGGTGCTGATGGTGCTGATGGAGATGATGGTGGTGGTGATGATGATGATCCCGATGAAGTCCAGCTTGATGGTGGTGTTGATGGCGATGATCTCCCCTCTCCGGGAAGGAATTCCCCTGGTAGAATTCTGTCTACCAGAGAGATCTTTCTCTCTTGGTGTTTTACGCCCTACAGAGGCGGCGGAATCTTTCTTCGGTCGCTCCCCAGGTATTAGGGTTCTGTGGAGATAATATACGCCAAAGGGGAGAGCCTGGAGTGGGCCAGGGCAGCCACACCACATGTTGGCATGGCCTAGGGCTGCCCGCGCCAGGGGGTGGTGTGGGCCCCTTGTGGCCCATCTTCACTTCCTCTTCTAGCAATCTTCGTCTTCTAGAAAAATAGAATTTTCCACGTATTTTCCCTGATTTTCTGATCTTCACGAATTTTGCCTCCAAATAGCACCTTTTCCATCAGAATCCTGACTGCAGTGATCCATGCTCCAAAAGTCATCAAGCATGCAAAAACAGATGAAATAATATAAGTATCATCTCTTAATATGAAATATACCAATGAATAACAGTAAATTATGATATAGAATAGTGATGCAAACTGGACGTATTAATCTTTCTTGGTATTTATTATCTCTACTAGATAGAGCTTATTCTTAGCTTTTCAAAAAAGCCAAATTTGCTAGAATCGTAATTCAGACACAAAAGTTATCACTGTTTTGGTCTTCGATGTTTCTATCAGTGGACAAACCGGCATCGCCAGACGTGGCGCCGACTCAGTTGCCACGGTGCCGACTCAGATTGGCATACGCCGAACTGCTACACAGAGAGCCAAATTGGCATGGTGCCGACTCAGTTGGCATGGCACCGACTCGATTTGGCGTAGGGCCCGACACCGCCGAACTGACCGCCGGATTTGCCTGGAGTGCATGTTTTCAGCCCCCAATGGGCAGATTTTCCTTTCCCCTATAAAAGGGGCTTCTTCCCCAAGGTTCCTTAGGGTTCTTGAGCACGAAATTGACCACCATTGTTGACCCTTTGAGCTTGCTTCCCCTCCCTTCCCTCATATGATTCTTGCATCTTTTTAGGGCTTTGGAAGAGGAGATCTAGATCTACAATCCCCACCAATCAATTCCTCCTCTAAGTGAGGGGAACCCATTGGATTTAGATCTTGGAGTCATTTGTTGATTTCACCTTTGTTCTTCCTCTCTGATTCCTCCCTAGCACTTGTTGCTTTGGTGGGATTTGAGAGTGAAGTATTTGAGCACCCTTGGTGTTCTTGCTTTACATTCTTGCATAAGTGTTGAGCTCTCCATTATGATTTATTCGAGTGAGAGACCGTGATCTTGTTACTCTTGGAGGGTGAGCTCCTAGTTGGCTTGGAGGTTGGTGCCATGGTGTCCTCTTCGTGGAAGATTGTGAAGAGTCTCGGGCTTCTCCTTCATGGAGCTTGTGAAGTGGTTGTGGAGCTTGCCATCTCCGGAGTGGAGGAAAAGCTAGCCATAAGGAAATGGCCTATTACTTTGTGGGATAGACTCGTAGAAGAAGGTGAGCCTTCATGGAATTGGGAAATCCTTCGTGAAATCCAATACCTCTCTAATGTGACGTACCTTCTTGTAAGGGAACATGGGAATACATCTTCGTCTCTGCGTGCCTCGGTTATCTCTATACCCGAGCTTACTTTCCTTGTGACAACCATTGAGTTTGAAGTACATATATCTTGCTTATCACTTGTGGTTGTTGGTGCACTTAGTTGAGCCTAGTGTATTTAGGTTTTGTTTTTTGTAAAATAAACATTAGTTTAATTCTACATTCTATCAAGCCAAAAATGCAATAGTTTTGAAATTGCCTATTTAACCCCCCTAGGCAACATCTCTATCCTTTCATCAGCTTATGCTGAAATTTGACCTATACATGTGAGGCTCTCAGACGACGACGAACCCATATGGGGCGGCGTGGTAGACGACCATGTGGCTGGCAATGTTAGCAGGGAAACCAAGGTCTTAACCAATGGATTCAGAGAACCTCTACTATGTTTGTGGATCACTTCATTTTGTTCTATAAAGGTAATATCCTTTTTCCAGTAACTGTTTGGATGCAACACTGCCTACCCGCTCCACTGCGCCACCCCGTCGCCAACGGCCACAACATCGCTCCACAGTTTTCCCGGGCCAGCACCGAGGCACCCCGCTGCCTCATGACCACCACCGCATGTATTCACCACCTAGAGGCTACTGACCCCATGTAGGAGAACCTTAGAGAGAATGCTGAGGTACGCTACTGTCAGTGTCACCCAGGCCAAGCCTGGCGATGAGCATAGATGATGGCGGAAGAGAGGATGGGAAAGAGGGGACTGAGGACCTGGAGGTGGTGGCGGCCCGGTCGTCCGCGGGGGGTCACGAGACCTGTTTTTTCAAGGGTGTAGTTGTTAGATGTAACAGATGTTAAGTACATATAGGAATACAATGTAGTACACCGATTCCTATACGGGCTTGTATTGCCACGCCAGGGGCTCTTCCTGGCCTATATTAACACATAACTTGTACCGGACGAGGGTACGGTTCCACCCAAAACATCAACATGGTATAAGAGCGACTCTTCCTCGATGCCTAGCTACCCACGTCCAATACCTAAAATTGCCGCCGCCCACAACCTGGTCACCATCGCTCCTTGAGCCTCTGTCGACTACACCCACGACACTAAAATCCCAGCCAAGATTGATTCCTGATCCCAGACCAACCCAAAAACCAAACCCCGATCGCGCTCTCTTGCCGATCTGACAAAAACCACATCCTATGATCCGATCATGCGCTTTGCCGATCCTCACGGCCAAGCCTTCGCATTGTCGCCATGTAATCATCCTCATCAACCGCGGCTCTGGCCACCGCTCTCGGTGCGCCCCTGCCCAAGCTCTCACCCGTGCCAATTTCCTATTGTGGAAGGCGTTGATGCTTCCTGCGTTCCGCGGTGCCCACGTGATGGGGCTGCTAGATGGCACCGACATCGCGCCTGTTGCCAAGGTGGTTTCTGAAGATGAGAATAAGAAAAGTTCACCATTGACAACCCTGCCTACATCACCTGGATTGCACGAGATCAGCAGGTGTTGAGGAGCTTTGAAGAACCGGATCTTTAGGACAACACCACAAACCCGCACAAAGCTGGGGCAATGTCACCCCGGCCACAGAGCGAGACGTCGTTGCAGCAGTGGTTCAACAACAACCTCCCCGGCGACAGTCGAATAATCGCAGGGAAGATGAAGAAGCACAACGTCGGGAGCAGGACCAGCAAAGAATGCCCCCTCCTAGACATAGAAGCTGCCTGATTGAGCCACATCACAATGACGAAAATGACGAACGAAGGAATGACAAACACTGTGCTGGACCAAGCCGGCATGGTTGCTGTCATCACGAAGCCCCTGCTGGGGGTAACAATCCACCAGCACCACCTTCTCCACCAAGCAGCCACCATAACGGCTCCCATGGAGGCTAGGGGGGCACCATGGTGGAGGCAGTGGTAGAATAAGCATAAGTCCGACTCATGGGAATCGTAGCCACAGTGAACAACCAAGACAGTCCTCTCTGTCACCAAGTGAAGCCAGGCACCAGAACAACTCAAACATAGAGGTGCGGCGCTACGAGTCGAACAATATCTATGTGGATCGAAAATGCTTTGAATCTCGCATCCGACAAACAAACTTCCCGAAAGGATTTGCCATCTCAAGGGACATTCAAACCTACGATGGTGTGGCTCGGCCAGACACCTGGCTCTAGGATTTCTTCCAGGCCCGCTACATCGCCAAAGGAGGAAACAACTTGGTCGTGACTCGGTATCTCCCGCTTATGCTGAGGAAAACGGCTCTATCATGGCTCAATGAACTCCCAGAAAACACCATTCATAACTGGTATGACATGCAAAGTGCTTTCTTTCTAAATTTCGAGGGAACATACAAGAGGCCCTACACGGTCAAAGGCCTGAAGCGGTGCACCCAGAAACCCGAAGAAACATGTCGGGACTACCTCAGACAATGGATCGACACAAAGAACTCCAGTGAGGGAGTAAATGACCAGACCAAAGTCAAAACTTTCATCGCGGGACTCCCAATCAGATTACTGCACCATCGTTTAAAATGTGACAAAGTGACCGATTTGGGGGAGATGATAAAGATGGCAAGAAAATACACTGATGCCGATGATGATTCGGAGGGGCTGCTAAATGTACTAGTTGTGCCATAGTCGGCTAAACAACCAAAGCAGCAGGCCCCGAAACACAAAAAACCTCGGAAGAAAAACCCAATCCGGAAGCCGCAACAATCAATGCAACTTTCGAGTCTGGAGGACGAGGAGGCCGCGGAGGCGGCCGAGGACGAGGCCATGGAACTTCTAGAGTCCAAGGTAGAGGAGACCAACAACCTAGCAAAACCTACTCTTGGGATGACATTGCCAACAATCCATGTGTGCATCACCCGGATGGAAACAAGGGCTCGTCCTAGACCAATATCGAGTGTTGTTTCAATGACAACATCAAGAAATATGAATCCACTAGCTATAGGGCCAAGCGACGGGAAGGAAAGAAAAATTCAGACAAAGACAAAGAGTCCAAGGAAGATTCCGACATGGAGGAGGCAGAAGCTTCAAATCCCAAGTCGGATGGAAAGAAGACCTCCCCAACCAAGAAAGACACTTACGTTTGCTTCCTTGGATCCCAACCAGCTAAGGTCAAAAAGGCTGTGATGCATGAGCTAAATGCAACTATCTCGGCTGTCCCTCAATATTTGGACTAGTCGAAAGTGACAATTACCTTTGACTAAAGTGATCATCTGCCTAAACAACACAGGCGAGGAAAGTACGCTCTAGTCGTCAATCCACTTATTGACAGCTATGGGTTCTCCAAGACCCTCATGGATGGTGGCAGTAGCATCAACATCATCTACATCAAAACATTGCGCCGTATGAGGATATCGGAAACATAGCTGAATCACAGCTCTGTGACTTTTCATGGAGTTGTCCCTGGAAGACAAGCAAATTATTTGGGAGAAATCACTTTGAATGTTACCTTTGGAACTCCAAAGAACTATCGGACAAAAGCACTTTCCTTCGAAGTGGTCCCGTTCAAGAGCGCATACCACGCTATCTTTGGGCATCCGGCTTACTGGGTTTTATGGCTCGGCCTTGTTATATTTACAACATGATGAAAATTCTAGGTCCCAATGGCGTCATAACAATCCGGGGAGACCCGAAGAAAGCACGAGATTGCGAGGATGGAAATGCCACCTTTGCTGAAGCCGTACTGCATGCTGAGGAGTACTAGGAGATCAAGAAAAACATCGATATGTCTGAGATGCCCGCGACAAAGAAGGAGGTGATAAAGCTGACTCTAGAGTTCAAGGCATCATAAGAGACAAAGACGATACCGTTGAAGGATGATGACCCCTCCAAGGTGACTCAGATAGGCGTAGGTTTAGGCCACGCATAGGAAAGCATGCTCATTGAGTTCCTCAAAGCTAATAAAGATATATTCACATGGCAACCATTTGACATGACTAGAGTACCTAGGGAACTTGCCGAGCACATCCTAAATGTATACCCAAATGCTAAACCCGTCAAACAGTCTTTATGAAGTTTTGGCGATGAAAAGCACAAAGCAATAGCTAAAGAACTAGCCTGACTCGAGTTAGCCGGATTCATAGAAGAGGTCATCCATAATGATTAGTCGGACAATCCTGTAGTGGTCCCTTATAAGGACACCACTGATTTAAGGATGTGTGTTGATTATACTGCCTTGAACAAGGCTTGTCCTAAAGATCCATTAGCTCTGCCTAGAATCGATCAAGTTATCGAATCGACAGCAGGCTCAGAACTCCTATTTTTTCTCGACGCATATTGCAGATATCACCTTTCGGATGAAAGATTCAGACAAACTAAAGACTTCATTTATCACCCCTTTCGAAACCTTCTGCTACGTAACAATGTTTTTGGGCTAAAAAACGCAAGAGCTACGTACCAGCGCACTATGCAGCGTTGTCTCCATGATCAAATCGGACACAACGTACATGCATATGTGGATGACATAGTTGTGATGTCCAAAAAGACAGAAACACTTATTTCTGACTTAGAGTAAACATTCAGCAATCTATGAAAATACAATATAATGCTTAACCCGAAGAAGTGTTTCTTTGGAACACCAGCCAGAAAATTGTTAGGTTTCATTGTGTCTAAAAGAGGCATAGAGGTGAACCGAGACAAAATAAAGGCTATACTCAACATTTCTAGACCGACTCGCTTGAAGGATGTACAACGGCTAACTGGCTACATTGCCGCATTCAGTCGGTTCGTAAGCCGACCCAGTTAAAAATCCACACCATTATACAAGCTCTTGAAAAAGACAAAGAAGTTCATCTTGACTGATGTGAAGCTTCACTTCAGGATCTGAAAGCCATACTCTCATCCGCCCCTATCCTTGCAGCACCAGGACCACAGGAACCAATGTTGCTCTACTTAGCTATGACAAATAGAGTCATTAGTGTCGTCATGGTAGTGGAACGGCCGGAAGAAAAATAGGAACACCTAGTACAACATCCGACTTATTACCTTAGTGAGGTCTTGAATGAATCGAAGCAAAGGTATGCTCATTACCAAAAGTTAGCCTATGGTGTGTTCTTCGCATCCAAAAAGCTACGACATTATTTTCAAGAGCACAAGATTACCGTGGTGAGCACAGCTCGCATGAGAGACATAATCAACAACAACGATGCCACAGGACGCATCGCTAAGTGGGGAATATAGCTACCAACTTTTGATATTGAGTATAAACCTTGCATAGCAATCAAATCCCAAATTCTTGCTGATTTTGTCGCTGATTGGATAGAGACGGTAGAAAACATAGGTCTCCCAGAGACGAAAGTTTGGACCATAAAATTTGATGGGTCTAAAGCGCTCGGGGGTTGTCATGGTGCTAAAGTCACCCCAAGGCAATAAACTGCTCTTTGTGTTGCAGATTCACTTCACGGCGACAAATAACATTGCAGAATATGAAGCCCTTCTACATGGAATTCGAATTTCCAAATACATAGGTATTCACCAACTCATGTGTTATAGAGACTCAGATTTAGTTGCTCAGCAAGTATTCGATATCTGCAATGCAAACAAGCACATGGCAACATATAGATCTATCATGGATGAACTATCTAAATTGTTCGAAGGGTTTGAGGTTCAACAATTCCCCAAACAGAAAATGAGGAAGTAGATGCTTTATCAAGAATAGGCTCTGCAAGGAAACAGGTCCTGGATGGTGCTTTTTTGGAGCACTTAAGAGTTCCCTTTATCACATGAGTTGATGAGGAGCATCCGACCAAATCCAACTCACCGCTCATAGCAGTTCTGGCTGTAATTCACAGCTGGACACAACCCTACCTTGATTTCTTGGTAGATAGAAAATTACCTGAAGACGAAGTTCTGAGCCGATAGATCGTCCAACGAGAAAAATCCTATAGTGGTGGGAGGTGAGATCTATAAGCGGAGTTTGTCTGGGGTCTTTCAGCGTTGTGTTTCTCCGGAAGGAGTGGAAATCTTAAGGGAAATCCACGAAGGCAAATGCGGACATCACGCCGTAGCCAAATCTCTAGTGGCAAAAGCTTTTAGACATGGATTTTTCTGGCTTACAGCTAAGGAAGATGCCGAATGGCTGGTTAAGACGTGCAAAGGTTGCCAAAATTACGCCAAACAAGCCCACATTCTGGCTAATCAGCTGCGAACAATTCTGATTACATGGCCCTCTGCGGTATGGGGGCTTGACATGGTAGGGTCATTTATACGGGCTCCAAGTGGATACACCCACCTTCTTGTGATGGTGGATAAATTCATGAAATGTATTGAGGCAAAACCCGTCACAAGTTGTGATGGAGCAATACCCAAAAAGTTTGTCGAGGATGTTATAATCTGATTCGGGTATCCACACAACATTATTACAGACAACGAGAGTAACTTTTTCATGGGAGAACTCGTTGAATTCTGCAATTAACAAGGGATACAACTTGATATTACATCAGTAGCACATCCACAAGACAATGGACAAGTCGAAAGGGCAAATGGTTTAATTCTTCAAGGCCTGCGACCAAGACTCGAAGCACCACTTCATCATGTTGTAGGGGCTTGGGAGGACAAATTGCCGTATGTGGTATGGAATTTATGAACTACTCCTAACAGGTAAACCGGATATACACCATTCTTCTTGGTCCATGGTGCAGAAGCAATTCTTCCAAGTGATCTTACTCATACTTCTAACTGAGTCGATGCGTATGTCGAAGAGGATGCGAAAGTCGATCGACAAGATGACCTCGATATGCTCAAGGAAGTTCTTGTCGTTGCTGAACAGAGATCTATATCCTATCAGCAGAAGTTACACAAGTATCATAGTGAGAGAGAGAGAGAGTCAGAAATAGGTCTTTTAGAAAGGGCGATCTGGTTCTCTGACTAGTGCAAAAAAGAGAGCACAAACTTTCCCCTATATGGCAAGGGACCTTTATGGTCAGTTGAGTATTGCACAATGGTTCTTACTATCTAACTAACATGAGGCCAGAAAAGAAAGACCTGCTACTAAGAAGATAAAGAGAGATGGAGGTAGTACAAATCCGGATGAAATAGACCGTCCATGGAATATTGCTCAGCTACATCCCTTTTATTCTTAAATTTCTTTCTTTGTAATCATATCAATGTACATGTTCAAAGTGAAATAAAGTATTGGTCTCCTCAATGTTTTTCTGAGATGTTTTTCAAAGTACCATCTTATTTCCAAATGATCATGTCATAGTCAAAAATCCCAGAATACTTGAATGTACTTTATCCTCATGTTTGTTCTGGTTAGATTTTTTATTCTAAAAATGCTACCTTCAGGTATAAGTCTAAATTTTCTAGTTTATACTTGGGTATTTGTCTGATTGCTAGATGCGGGTATTTTCCGAGTAGTGAAATCTTGGTACTAAAAGCCGGCTTTGATTTCGGGTTTAAACTAGTTTAGAAATTGAGCTCTATTTCTTATCAAAGTTTCTGTGCTAAAGGTTTGCCGACTCACAAAAGGGACGAGGCGGAAAGCCAGATAAACAAAAAGTATAGACAAAACAGTGCTTAAGAATTTTTCAAGCACAAAAATAAAAGCCAAAAGTGCTAAAAGAGTAAAGCATAAGTTCTCACAAACTAGCACATCAAAATAATATTCTAACTATTACATCAGATTGTTTTTCAGAATAACACATTATTTTTTGGTGAACTCTATGATGCAGGTGGAAGACGAAGGATTTGTCAGCTCGCTAGAAACATCACCCGTATCACCCTGATATCTTTCTGAGATGAGTATATAAGACTCAGTCTGTTCATCGTCTTCGGAAGCTTCAGCAACTTATTCTCTAGGGGGTGGCACTTCAACGGGCGTGAAGAATGGATCATCATAGTTGGTCAGCTCGGCCACACGACAGGCGTATCTGGCACAAGCATCCTAGATTCATTTGATGTTCTGTGGCCTGTCGTCTTCATCAACAGTCGAATAACCCTTGGTAATGCGGTGACCCAGCATACCACCGCATGATGTAGTACACTATAGTCGTTGACATAACACGAATGAAACACCGTTCACTAGTATTACATCCCTCAGAGTGGTACAACAGAAACACAGCAGGTCCAAGACATGACTATAGATTGCAACTTGACTCTTTACAAAAGATCCAGAGAACACTCTAGGTTAAAGAGAGAGAAAGAAACTTCTTACAAAGAAGAACTAGAAGTAATAACTCAGGACTATCTAGTAACTACGACTAGCATATATACTATTTGGCTTGCCATTGCTGCTATTGCAATGCTCTACAGAAGTAGTTTTTATAGCTAGAGAATCTACTTCTATCTACTTTAAGAACTTAGTCTTTGCTTGAGTTGACATCTATGTGGACTTCATTGACTCTGTTGAAGAACTTGAGTTGCCGATGATGGTTTCTTGAGCAGAAATTGATGTTGGCGTCCTCTTCAACAGCTTAGAACCTAGCAAGGGTTAAGAAGGTACAGTTGAGTATGGGTGTACTCAGCAAGTTCACTAAAAAGGAGTGTATGATGCACTATCTCTACAGCCATAGACCATAGGTCATAGGAAATGCAGGTTTTTGTAAACATTTCTTCAAAGGTTGTTTTTATTCGAAAAACTATGTCCAACAACCTTCATAGGTTGACCAGAACTTCATGGAGTTCCTTTCCTACCGCGTTCGTAGCTCCTTTCTGGAACAGGGAGTAACATGTCACAATTCTTACACTCTGTAGAGGTGCGTCACTTTTCCCATAAGAGACCTTAGCCTTGTTGCACAACCGGGCATACTTTCCCATCCACAATTGCGTGATGTGGGGCCTAGTCTAAGATCCAAGCCAGTACTGCCCTCTCCGCGACCCCATATGTCTGCACGATCCTCCGGGGCTGACTACACCTCCGTTAAGCCCCCAACTAGGGTAGGCTACAACCATGGTGAGTTCCCGAAGACTCTATGAGCTGGTGATGCCCCTGGAGGTCCAGCTATAACTCCGGCAGCCACTCATAAATAATCTAGACACCAAAATCGTGGGGCCTAAGGGTGCCCACCCATATGTTGGATCCACACCAGGAATCCCAACGTCACGATAAGGTCATCTTGCCTCCATATGAAAGGGAGAAGATACCGCTGACTTTCCCGTCCCATTCCAAGTCTTATGGTGAACGCGTAATATACGTCACTAGAATCACTGGCGACATTGGTTGTTAAGTCCTAGATCTTATGTTCCTTTACCACTAGAACTGTATCGATAGATTATTACCACTTGGTAAATAATCCATACTCTAGGGTTTGGAAACTGGGAATGAGTTCTTTAGAATGTGTTGCACTTTTATAACAAATTCACACTTGTACGTCTTATTAAGGCTTGTGAGAGTGTGTGTGAAACAATAAGTAAATACAACAAGTAGTATATAATACTAAAGCATTCAAATGGATCATGGTATCTAGAATATTTCTTAAACAAGATTAAGAATCAATTAGAGCTTTTAAAGAAGTGTTCAAGTATCACTTTTAATGTTCCTTAAAAGAATACCCTTGGAGGAAAATATTACTTTACAAAGTAAAAAGTACTTAAACTTAAGGCTAACACTTTAAGGTTTCTTATTAGCTAAGATTATTAAATAGGAAAACATTACTACATTAAATAATCATAGTATAACTGAATAGGATTCTTGTGATGAACAACATACTATTTTAGTTGATTTTATAATTGATAAAATCTTTTTAGGAAAATTAAAATACCCTTAATTTGAGATGATAGTTTTAGCAGATATATTTCAAAATGGTTTGACCTATTTAAACTTCACTTAAACATTAATTGACTCGCTATTACATTTTTAGATTTTAAACAAACAATACTAAAGACAATAGTAAAGATTTATATATTTTTAATGAATTAAAATAAAAGAAAAGGGTTTAAATAAGATTTATTAGACCTTTACCTTTTATTTTACTTCAAAAGTATAAGGTGATATTTTTAGTGTGTAGATTTCATTTTTGTGATCATTTTGGTATATTATAAGTGTTTTTGTGAATTTTAAATAATAAGATATGATTTTTATAAGTTTATTCACTTTATAAATACTAAACAAATAATAAATATGAGTTAAGGGATACAAAAATAATTGAAACAAGTTTGTAAATGTAGATTTTGTTTTTATAAGAATTTTGGTATATTATTTATATTTTTCTTATTAAAATATGAATTTTCAAAGTATTATTATTTGTAAAATATTTATTAAATACTAATTATTTAAATATTTAACACAATAACATTTGATAATAAAGTTAAATCATAGATTTTATTTTTCTGAACATTTTGATATATTATGCACATTTTTCTGAATTATAAAACAAAAGATATTTAATTTACAAGTTTTATTCTTTTTCTAATTGAATTTTAAATAATTAAATCCTATTATTAGGTCATGCTGACATCAGCATGACGCACATATGCATATTAGAACCTTTTACACCGGTACTGACTCTAGCCACACACACTGACAGGTGGGGTCCATGCCACGTAATATCTTGGAGTTTATATATTATAAAAATGATTATCAAAAAGAAACTAAAGAATTATATTTATGACATCACCATGACGTCATGGTGACGTCAACACTGGAATTGCTCTCAGTTTGAGCACGAATCCGTCGATCGGCTGCGCGTGGGGCTTCGTGGCTAGGTTCGTTGGAGAGAGGGGAGCGAGGCGAGTCGATGGGTGGTGTTGCTGCCCCTTTTTGGTCACAGAAGGTACTCCGGTGACCAACCTCCGCAGCAGCCGATGGCAGCACACGGCGGTAAGACGGCTCAGAGCGCTAGGAAGAAATCGAGAAGGTGCACGAGCACCGGTAGCTCACCACGAAGCTGAAGAGCATGCTGGCGAGGTCGGAGGAACGCTGTAGCGGCGGGAATCGACGACGGTCGGCATCGGAGAAGAAACTGTCAAGAAGCTCGACTAGGGCGTGTAGCTTCGATTCCTTCCGTGAGATGACCGAGAGGAGCACGAGGAAGGCAACGGTAGCCTTGGCTTGCCCCGGTGCGACCGGAAACGACGACGCGGCGGATCATCGGTGAGGTTAGGGTTTCTAGCTCAGAGAGGAGAAGAAAGAGAAATACTGGCTTGGGTTCGTCCCTGGCGGTGCGGAGGCGACTTTATAGGCGACCGGGGGCGGCGGCATAGATCTTGGCACATGCCGACGGCGAGGACACGACCAACGAGCTGCTTGGCTTGATCGGGAGGTGGACAACGACTAGAAGAACACGACGAAACGGTATTGGGCCAGGTGGGCCGACTTGGACTGCATACGGGCTGTGGCAAAGGTTGCACAACCGTTGTTGCTGCTACTCACGAGCGACACATAGCAGATGCTGCGGCCCAAGATGGTCTGCTTGATGGGTTCGTAGCATGGAAAACAAAAAAATTCTACCGCAAGAACGAACAAAACCCAGATCTAATCTAGATAAAAGCCAAGATCTAATCTATTAGACATGTGCAACGAGATAGATCTGTACTAACCCTCGTAGAACTAAAAGCGTTACGAGATTGGATCTCGTGGTTGATGTAGTCGATCACTTGCCGATCTCAAGATCGTGTGGACGATCCTTCCGGCGCCGCGTTCCGGCAGCGCTTCCATGATCGGTCCTGCGTCTTGGTCGAAGCAAACCTTCCTCTCCTGTTCCAATGACGTGGAGGTAGTAGATCTTCTCCACGGAATCCCAGCAGCACGACGGTGTGGTGGTGGTGGTGGAGTAGAGATTTCTGCAGGGCTTCGCCTAAGCCTGAGCAGAGGGAAGGAGGAGGAGAGAGGCGGCGGCTAGGGTATGAAGTGTGTGGGTGCAAGGGGTTGGCGCCCCCACCCCTCTATTTAAAGGAGGGAGGCGCCATGGGAGGGGGAGTCCTAGTAGGACTCCCCTCCCTCCTTGGCCGGCGGATTGGGAGGAGGGGAGGAATCCTCCTCCCCCACGACTCCTTGTCTTACCCCACAAGGACTCCTTGATCCTTTCTTGGTTTTTAGCAAACTCCAAGAAATCTTCTAGAACCTTCTGGAACATTCCGAAACCTTCTAGAATCCCCATACAAATACTCCGGAACATTTCCTAACTTAGAAAATGATCCCCAATATATGAATCTTATTATCCGGACAATTCCGGATCTCCTCGTGATGTCCCGGATCCAATCCGAGACTCCGAACAACATTCGGTCTCCAACGCATATTCCATATCTACTTAAAAACAACTTCGAACCTTAAGTGTGTCACCCTATTGTTCGTGAATATGCAGACATGATGGAGACACCTCTCCGATCAATAACCATCAGCGGGATCTGGAGATCCATAACGGCTACATACTCAACGATGACTTCGTGATCGATAGAACCATTAACATACGAAACCAATTCCCTTTGTCACGCGATATTCTACTTATCCGAGGTTTGATCGTCGGTATCTCCATACCTAGTTCTACCGTTCTTGATCAAAGTACTCTTTACTCGTTCCATGTTATGTCATCCCTTGTGACCCAGTCACATGCTTGCAAGCTAACTAGATGACATTCCACCGAGAGGGTCCAGAGCATATCTATCCGTCATATGGATGGACAAATCCCAATCTTGGTCCATGCACTTCAACACATACTTTCAGAATACCCAATGACACCTTTATAACCACCCAGTTATGAAGCGGTGTTTGATGTCATCAAAGTACCCATCCGGTGATGGTGATTAACATAACCTCATGGTCGAAGGATTAGGTTACTATGCATTTGAAAGCTCATATGTCTGAACTTAATGACTTGATCTTATGCTACACTTACTATGGGTGTGTGTCCATTACATCATTCTCCTAATGATATAACCTTGTTATTAATGACATCCAATGTCCATGATCAGGAAACCATGATCATCATTTAATCAACAAGCTAGTTCCACAAGAGGCTTACTAGGGACTCTTTTATGTTTACAAAACACACATGTATTAGTGTTTCCTTATAATACAATTATAGCATGGGATGTAAACATTCATCATAAACACAAAGATATAATAATAACCACTTTTATTATTGCCTCTTGGGCATATCTCCAACAGTCTCCCACTTGCACTAGAGTCAATAATCTAGATTACATGGTAATATACCTAACACCCATGGCGTTACGGTGTTGGTCATGCTTTGCTCTAGGGAGAGGTTTAGTCAGCAGATCTGCCACATTCAGATCAGTGTGTACTTTGCAAATCTTTATGTCACCATCTCGGACATACTCGCGAATAGCATGGAAACGTAGCTTGATGTGCTTCAGCTTGCTATGTGACCTTGGCTCCTGTGCATTAGCTATGGCACTTGTGTTGTCACGATAGATGGCCATCGGGTCCAACGCGATGGGAACCACGCCAAGTTCAGTAATGAACTCCTTCATCCATATGGCTTCTTGTGCAGCCTCAAGCAGCTATGTATTCGATTCATTGAAGATTTTGCCACAACGCTTTGCTTGGCACTCCTCCAGCTCAACTGCAGCACCATTCAAAATAAATCATTATCCGGTGTGACTTGAGTCATCGGATCGGTATTCCAACTAACATCGGTGTAACCATTTACAACAAGCTGTTCATCACCTCCATAAGAAAGAACCATATCCTTAGTCCTATTCGTACTTTAGGATATTCTTGACGCTGTCGATGCTCCATTCCAGGATCACTTTGATATCTGCTAGTCAAACTAACATCATGTGCTATATCCGGTCTTGTACACAGCATGGCATACATGATAGAACCTATGGCCGAGGCATAGGGAATATTATTCATATTTTCTCTATCTTCTGCCGTAGCCGGATTTTGAGTTTTACTCAAGGTCTTACCTGACAACATGGGCACGAACCCTTTCTTGCTCTCTTCCATTCTAAACTTCTTTAGAACTTTGTCTAAGTATGTACTTTGTGAAAGCGCTATTAGGCGTCTTGATATATCTCTATAAATCTTGATGCCTAGAATATATGCCGCTTCGCCAAGATCCTTCATTGAAAAACTATTATTCAAATAGGTTTTGACGCTATTAAGAAGTTCTACATCATTCCCAATCAACAATATGTCATCTACATATAGTACTAGGAATGCTACAGAGCTCCCACTCACTTTCTTGTAAATACAAGCTTCTCCATAAGTTTGTATAAATCCAAAGTTTTTGATTACTTTATCAAAACGTTGATTCCAACTCCGGGATGCTTGCTTCAGTCCATAAATGGAACGCTGAAGTTTGCATACCTTGTTAGCATCTTTAGGATCGACAAAACCCTTGGGTTGTACCATATACAACTCTTCCTCAATGTCTCCATTAAGGAACGCCGTTTTGACATCCATCTGCCAAATCTCATAATCGAAATATGCAGCGATTGCTAACAAAATCCTCACAGACCTTAGCTTCGCTACTGGTGAGAAAGTCTCATCGTAGTCAACTCCTTGAATTTGTCGGAACCCTTTCGCGACAAGTCGAGCTTTATAGACGGTAACATTACCATCAACATCTATTTTTCTTTTGAAAATCCATTTGTTCTCGACAGCCTTACGGCCATCCGGTAAGTCCACCAAAGTCCACACTTGGTTTTCGTACATGGATCCCATTTCGGATTTCATGGCTTCTAGCCATTTGTCGGAATTTGGGCTCATCATAGCTTCTTCATACGTCGCAGGGTCATTAGTGTTGTCCACCAACATGACATTCAAGGCAAAGTCATACCAATCAGGAGTGGTATGAACTCTCGTTGACCTGCGAGGTTCAGCAGTAACTTTGTTCGAAGTTTCATGATCACCATCATGAGCTTCCTCTCCAATTGGTGCAGGCGACACAAAAACATCTTCCGGTGCTGCGCTACTCTCAACTCCGAGAGAAGGTTCAATAACCTCGTTGAGTTCTACTTTCCTTCCAGTCACTTCCTTTGAGAGAAACTCCTTCTCAAGAAAGGATCCATTCTTGGCAACAAAAACTTTGCCTTCGGATCTATGACAGAAGGTATACCCAGTTGTTTCTTTAGGGTATCCTATGAAGACGCATTTCTCCGCTTTGGGTTCAAGGTTATCAGGTTGTAACTTCTTTACATAAACCCAACCCCAAACTTTAAGGAGCGACAACTTAGGTTTCTTACCAAACCACAATTAAATGCGTGTCGTTTCAACGGTTTAGATGGTGCCCTATTTAAAGTGAATCTGTCTCTAATGCATAGCCCCAAAAGCGATAGCGGTAAATCTATAAGAGACATCATAGACGAACCATATCTAAGAGAGTTCGATTACGACGTTCGGACACACCATTACGCTGTGGTGTTCCCGGTGTCAAGCTATGAAAGTATTCCACATTTCTTTAAATGCATGCCAAACTCATAACTTAGATATCCACCTCCATGTAACACGAAACTTAATCTTCTTGTTACGATGATTTTCCACTTCACTTTGAAATTCCTTAAACTTCTCGAAAGTTTCGGACTTATGTTTCATAAAGTAGACATACCCATATCTACTTAAGTCATCCGTGAAAGTGAGAACATAACGATATCCATCACGCGATGCTACACTCATTGGACCGCACACATCGGTATGTATTATTTCCAATAAGTCTGTAGCTCCCTCCATTATTCCAGAGAATGGAGTCTTAGTCATTTTTCCCATTAGACATGCTTTGCATCTTTCAAGTGATTCAAAATCAAGTGATTCAAGAAGTCCATCAGAATGGAGTTTCTTCATACGCTCCACTCCAATGTGACCAAGACGATAGTGCCACATGTATGTAGAATTATCATTCAATTTTATTCGTTTAGCATCTATGTTGTGAACATGTGTATCACTACTATCGAGATTCAATAAGAATAAACCATTCATCTCAGGTGCATTACCATAAAAGATATTACTCATATAAATCGAACAACCTTTATTCTCAGACTTAAAAGAGTAACCGTCTCACAATAAACAAGATCCAGATATAATGTTCATGCTTAATGCAGGCACCAAATAACAATTATTTAAATTTAAAACTAATCTCGAAGGTAGATGTAGAGGGAACGTGCCGACGGCGATCACATCAACCTTGGAGCCATTTCCAACGCGCATCGTCACCTCGTCTCTCGCCAGTCTTCGTTTATTCCGCAGCTCCTGTTTCGAGTTACAAATATGAGCAACCGAACCAGTATCAAATACCCAGGCACTACTACGATTACTAGTAAGATACACATCAATAACATGTATATCGAATATACCTTTCTTCTTGATGTTGCCGTTCTTCAGATCCGCCAGGTACTTGGGGCAGTTACGCTTCCAGTGACCAGCACCCTTGCAGTAGAAGCATTCAGTTTCAGGCTTAGGACCAGCCTTGGGCTTCTTAGTAGGTGCGGCAGCTTTCTTGCCGTCCTTCTTGAAGTTGCCCTTTTCTTAGGCTTGCCCTGTTTCTTGAAATTGGTGGTCTTATTGACCATCAACACTTGGTGCTCCTTCTTGATCTCCACTTCAGCAGTTTTCAGCATGGACGATAGTTCAGGCAACGTCTTGTTCATGCAGTGCATATTGTAGTTCATCACACAGTTCTTATAACTCGGTGGCAGTGATTGGAGGACACGGTGAATCCCTAACTCATTAGGAATCATTATCCCCAACTCTTGGAGCTTGTTTGCATGCCCAGACATGGTGAGCACGTGCTCTCTAACGGAGCTTCCCTCTTCCATCTTACAGTTAAAGAACTTTTCGGAGGCCTCATAGCTCTCCACGGCTGCGTGAGTCTCAAAAATGAGCTTGAGCTCCTTAATGATCTCGAACGGGTCGTGGTGCTCAAAACGCTTCTGGAGCTCCGTTTCTAAACCGTACAGGATGGCACACTGAACTGTGGAGTAGTGATTTTTCCGAGTGGCGTAAACATTCTTTACGTCATCGGTGGCATCATCCGCAGGTGGGTCACCTAGCGGTGCTTTGAGCACATAGGTCACCTGACCAGCCCTGAGGACAATCTTCAGACCACGGAGCCAGTCCGTGAAGTTGCTTCCATTGTTCTTAAGCTTTTCTTTCTCTAGGAACGCATTAAAATTGATGGAGAGGTTCGCCATAATCTACAACAAATTTGCAAGTAGTTTAGACTAAGTTTATGATAAATGGAATTCAATTTTAATTCTTAAATTAACTAGGTGAACTCCCACTCAAAACAACATCCCTCACATTGTCTTAGTGATTACACGAACCAAGTCCACTACACCAAGTCCGATCTTCACGAGAGAGGATGTAGTTTCATCGGCGAACAATCTTCATGTTCATCATATCACTTATATGACTCGTGCTCTACCTTTCGGTATTCCGTGTTCCGAGACCATGTCTGTACATGCTAGGCTCGTCAAGATTAACCTTAGTTTCTGCATGTGCAAATCTGGCTTGCACCCGTTGTATGCACACGTAGAATCTATCACACCCGATCATCACGAGATGCTTCGAGACGATGAGTCTTAGCAACGGTGCCAACTAAGGACGAACACTTTATTACTTGAAATTTAGTGAGAGGGATCATCTTATAATGCTACCGTCGCGATCTAAGCAATACAAGATGCATAAAGGATTAACATCATAGGCAATTCATAATTAGTGTGATATGATATGGCCCTTTCTTCTTATGCCTTTGATCTCCATCTCCAAAGCACAGACATGATCTCCATCATCACCAGCATTGCGTCAAGGTCAGTGGCGCCGCTTCATGGTTGTCCATCATCACCAGCAACTATTACAACTACTTGGAATAAAGCTATTACAAGATGAATAGACACGCAGGTCTTAACAGAATTAAAAAAACCATTAGGCTCCTGCCGGTTGCCATATTACAACAAGGATCATTGCATACATCAAATATAATCACAATCACATGATGGCCATATCACATCACAAAACCCCTGCAAAAACAAGTTAGACGCCTCTAATTTTCTTTGCATGTTTTACGTGGTTTGGGGCTTTCGAATAAGAATGGATCTTACCTACGAAACTGAACCACAACGTTGATACAAGTGCTATCAAGTGCAAAGTGTAAATTGGATCTATACTATGGTGGGAGAGACAGACACCCGCAAAGCCACTTGTGCAAAGCAAGTTACACGTCAAGCGTGGAGCAAGTCTCATGTGCGATGACATGTAAGGTTAGCCCGAGCCGCTTCATCCCACCATATCGCAAGATGCAAAGTACACAAAGCAAAAGATGGCACGAGCACCAACGCCCACAAAACCATTGTGTTCTACTCGTGCAACAGATCTACGCATAGATACGGCTCTGATACCACTGATGGGTTTGTAGCATGGAAAACAAAAAATTTCTACCGCAAGAATGAACAAAACCCAGATCTAATCTAGATAAAAGTCAAGATCTAATCTATTAGACATGTGCAACGAGATAGATCTGTACTAACCCTCATAGAACCGAAAGCATTAGGAGATTGGATCTCGTGGTTGATGTAGTCTATCACTTGCCGATCTCAAGATCGTGTGGACGATCCTTCCGGCGCCGCGTTCCGGCAGAGCTTCCGCAGTCGGTCACACGTGCAGAGTCGAAGCAGACCTTCCTCTCCTGTTCGGCAAAAAGCAATGAGGTAGTAGATCTTCTCCACGGAATCCCAGCAGCATGACGGTGTGGTGGTGGTGGTGGAGTAGAGATTTCTGCAGGGCTTCGCCTAAGCCTGACCAGAGGAAAGGAGGAGGAGAGAGGCGGCGGCTAGGGTATGAAGTGTGTGGGTGCAAGGGGTTGGCGCCCCCACCCCTCTATTTAAAGGAGGGAGGCACCATGGGAGGGGGAGTCCTAGTAGGACTCCCCTCCCTCCTTGGCCGGCGGACTGGGAGGGGGGGAGGAATCCTCCTCCCCCACGACTCCTTGTCTTACCCCACAAGGACTCCTTGATCCTTTCTTGGTTTTCAAGAAAATCCAAGAAATCTTCTAGAACCTTCCAAAACATTCCGAAACCTTCTAGAATCCCCATACAAATACTCCGGAACATTTCCTAACTTAGAAAATGATCCCCAATATATGAATCTTATTCTCCGTACAATTCCGGATCTCCTCGTGATGTCCTGGATCCAATCCGAGACTCCGAACAACATTCGGTCTCCAACGCATATTCCATATCTACTTAAAAAGAACTTCGAACCTTAAGTGTGTCACCCTACGGTTTGTGAATATGCAGACATGATGGAGACACCTCTCCGATCAATAACCATCAGCAGGATCTGGAGATCCATAACGGCTCCCACATACTCAATGATGACTTCGTGATCGATAGAACCATTAACATACGAAACTAATTCCCTTTGTCACGCGATATTCTACTTATCCGAGGTTTGATCGTCGGTATCTCCATACCTAGTTCTACCTCACATCGATAAGTACTCTTTACTCGTTCCATGTTATGTCATCCCTTGTGACCCAGTCACATGCTTGCAAGCTAACTAGATGACATTCCACCGAGAGGGTCCAGAGCATATCTATCCGTCATATGGATGGACAAATCCCAATCTTGGTCCATGCACTTCAACACATACTTTCAGAATACCCAATGACACCTTTATAACCACCCAATTATGAAGCGGTGTTTGATGTCATCAAAGTACCCATCCGGTGATGGTGATTAACATAACCTCATGGTCAAAGGATTAGGTTACTATGCATTTGAAAGCTTATAGCAATACGAACTTAATGACTTGATCTTATGCTACACTTACTATGGGTGTGTGTCCATTACATCATTCTCCTAATGATATAACCTTGTTATTAATGACATCCAATGTCCATGATCAGGAAACCATGATCATCATTTAATCAACAAGCTAGTTCCACAAGAGGCTTACTAGGGACTCTTTTATGTTTACAAAACACACATGTATTAGTGTTTCCTTATAATACAATTATAGCATGGGATGTAAACATTCATCATAAACACAAAGATATAATAATAACCACTTTTATTATTGCCTCTTGGGCATATCTCCAACACTGCTGGCTCGGCCAGATCCTTTTTTTCTTTCTGTTTTCTTTTTTTATTTCCATTTTTATTTCTGTTTTTTCATAATTTCATTTCAAATATGAATTCCATAAGAGTTTAAAATTTGCAGAAACTATGTAAGTTATGAATATTATTGTTTGTAGAATTTATAATCATCTTATCTTAATTTCTTATTGGGCAACAATATATTCGTTACATTAAAAGTACGTTCCATTAAGAAATGTTAATAATGATTAGGGTTTTAAGGATTTTCTTCCTATAAGAAGATCTTATAGAAATTATTCTAGTTTCACTTAATAATCTTAATGGTTCGGATTTGAGATGTTTACCCATGTATATAGAATCTTGTTCATTCTTATTTTCATAAAGGATTTATCTAAATACATTATAAAAGATTAATCTTTGTGGTTCATAATATGATGATTTGGTTTTCATGGTCCTCCATATTTGGTGATTTCACCAAATCCAATTCTACTTGTTTTGTAGAGTTTAGAATTACCATAGAACACTTTTGGTTAGGTAATGATGAATCAATATCAATCATTGATAGAGAAATACTAAGGTTTAATCAAATATAGGTATGGTACTACTCCCATAATATAAGTCTGTTCTTGTATTAGCTTGGCTAAAGCACTATGCCTCTAACTACTCCATTCAACTCATATTATATACTTCATCAAACTCTAGCTTGACATCTCACGTTCAAGCTAGATGATTCATCTTACTAGGCTTTATCTAGCTTAGTATACTCACAAATCTTCTTCAACACCTAGTCATCTATTCTCAAGTGACTTGAGAATAATGACCACCATCATTTGATCAAACAAAGCTTAGGCTTCTAATTGTCTGATTAAGATCTATACTCAACTAAGTAGTAAACTTGCATTAGTCTCTCTATAGACTTATCTTGTTAAGCAAGATTATTCTAAGTCTATATCCACTTGTCCTAACAAGATTGTTATCTAATGTACTAATACTACTAGCTTTCTCATAGCTCCTCAATTACTAGCTCAACCCTTGAATTTAGGTACTGCTTCTAGTTAACTCATGAGTGAGTTAACTCCTCCAACATCAAATGGTTTGGTCTCCACTAAGGATCACATTCCATTGATGATGGTACACTCAACCATATCTAGTTCTTCCTTCAGATTAATTTACTTAAGGTATTTGAAAGGTCAACACAATAGATCAAAGGCTATGAATCAATAAGTTCTAGGTCAAGAATTGATCACTCACATTGATGATCAATAGACACTAGGATTTGGTTAAATAGATATGGAACCTCTTAATATCATATTAAGAATATGTGATGGATGGTCTTGGCTTGACTTTCCTTTCTACTCTATTTGTAATAAGAGTAAATGTTTAAGAACTACCATGATACCCATGGTAGGAATAACTATGGCAAACAAGTGTTTCAAGTTTTAGTCACGAGTTTCTTTTTCTTAAGTTATAAGCTTAACTTGGTATACAGAGTTTATGGTAGGCAATATCTTAATATCACCTTTAGAATATTAAGTATTCATCCTTGAGTTGTGGTATGGAATACCATGTAATGATCTCTAGAAGATCTAGTACTCCTTATTAAGTAGTGTGTTGTGACTTAGTTTTATTACATTTGATCTACCCTTAGATCAAATTATATTACCCAAAGATAAGATTTTAGCAAAGGTCACATTGAAACTTATCGCAGTCAACTTGATGATCTACTTCAGTTCCACCAAGTTAAGAGAAGATTCAATCACTTTGACAAGTTTTATTTAAAAGCACGAAAATTATCCGGATTTTCTATGCATGAATGCAATGCACACACCTGTGTTCAGCTTATTTCTAAGCTCTAATGCTGGGATGTTACAGGTAACTTGCCATATCTCCATGCTTCCATGGTGGCTCATTACCATTGTCAGGGCATTCTATGTTGTTGTGGGTGCATACGACATGTTCCAATCCTTCATGAGCTTCGGCATATCGTTCGACTTATCTCGTACCTCCAAGGAAGACATTAAGTTTAAGCTGGAGAGTTGGATGAATTCACCGATTTCCTCCAAGGACTGGCAGAAGTCATGGATCAGGTCCCTGACAACAATAAGCCGGCTAGTAAAAGACTCGGGTGAAGAGGCATCAAGAATGTTGAGAGGACCTACAAATAATACAACAAGGTCAGCAATATATCCGAGTAAACAAAATTGGAAAAGCAACAATTCAGAGACAGTGAACTTACCGAAGATAGTGTCATCTACTTTGGTCTTCTCCTCTCAAAGACTTCAGAGTTCATTCCGAAGAGCTTCGGTGCTATGTTTTTTCCTGTCCAACTCATCCCTCAAGTTTGAGATAATTTGGTCTTGCTTGGCTATTTTGAGGTCACGCTCTTCGGTAGCCATGTTGCTAGATTCAAGAACGCTGTTGATGTTGTGCTCATAGTCTACCTTGAGTTTGTTCATCTCAGCACACAAGTCAGCATTTTCAGTTTCCAAGACCTTAAAATCTACGGCTTGTTCAATTGGCTTGCATGACTACTTCACAAATTCTAGAGTAGCAATAAATAAAGTCGAATCAACATTCAACCACAACACAAAAAACAGACTATGCAAATGGAGCCAAAAATGCTTACCTTCCACTTCATTTTTTGTGACTTTAAATTGCACATTCTCAAGTTGAAGAGATCTGATCTCTCTCTGCTTATTGCAGATATTCTTCAACAATTCCTGGTTATAAGCATTAACTATCTATATGTCAGAATGGTAACCGGAGTCAAAAGTCTACTAAGACTCGGGCTTATATTTTAACTAAGTTAAATATCAGCATGAGCCTTGGGTGGCTATAATAGTTCATTCTTTGGCATCCTATAAAAGCATAGATCTGGATTCCTTTCCAACCTCATGCTTGGGGGCTAGAGGATATGATATGAAATATAATAAAAAGAGTCAACTTACATGATGCTCATAAGATAGTTTGTTGAGGCTCATGTTGACCTCAATAGGAACCTTCTCGGCCAAGGTTAAAGGAATTATTGGTGGTGGCGGAACCACACCGGCCTTTAGCTTCTCGTCACGAAGATGAACTTGATCAAGAAGGTCCACGAGTTTTATATCTTAGGTTTCTTGAGCCTCCTCCTCAGCTATGATATTTCAGGTCTCTAGGCAATGGAGAGCCAGCTTTTGGATTTCTTCTGCGCTCTTCCGAGTAAGGCCAAGTTTGGCAATACCCGGATTCTGTAGAAGGTTTTCTATGAAGGTCTCAGCTAAGGGATCATTACCCTTTGAGGGTTCAGCCTTATCAACTGCTGAGTCACTAATGGTGACATCGGTTTGCGAACCAAGGTTCGCTAGCTATAAAGAATGAGCCGGAACATCTTCAGCATGAGGAGATGAAATATCCTCCGGTGCTGAGGATGGCTTTGGGGTAGGAGTTGGAGGCGGGGAAGTAGGCGATGCCAGAGTCAACTTTTGTTGGCGCAAAGTCTTCCCCGGATTTCCTTTTCCCTTGGCCTTGGTGATTGTCTTAGCTCTGAATGGTAACATAGTAAGATCGTTGCAATTTAGAAGAATACAAATTAATATATAAAACCTTGTGAAGAATTTTACCTCTTTACAACGGGCACTTTTTATGTGCTAATAGAAACAGGCAGAATTTTACACTTCTGGGTAAGCGCCCCCGTCAGCAATTCGAGATCTTCATCCTCCTGAGGAACCGGATCCTCAAATGGATATCCCTTGAGAGGAACAAGCTCCAACTCGGGGAGGTTAGCAAGTTGAAAGACATATTATCTTAGTGTTGCAAAATAACAAAGCATAGATGATAAAATCAATGAGTGTGAAAGAATCAGTCAATAAACTTACTGGTGTCAAAGGCTTGTCAGTAGTGAACATGTCTAGAATCTTCTTCTCAACCTGCTCCTTGATCAACCATTTGATCCGAGTTTCGTACTCCTTATCTGGGATTGGGAACGGTCTAATCCCTAGGCTGTCTTTCTTGCTCTTGGTGACCGTATGCATGAGACGGTCACCGTGGTGCTAGAGGGGTTGAATCCGACGTACCAGCCAACAATGGACTAGGTCGGATCCCTTTAGGCCTTTGTGCTTCATCAAATGTTCAATCCACCTCTTGGCGCAGATCAAATCTTCAGTGAGAGCAAGCGCATCTGCGTCCCAAGACTCTTGGGGGGCAGCGGCACCGTCGATGAAAGCCGACAAAGCTTCTTGCTTGCTGGGAGCCGGTTTGTCCTTGTGATAAAAGAACATGGATGGCCACCTCTTCACTGTCTCACTAGCTATAACCTTGGGGTAGACTCGATCTCTCCTAAGGGTCAGGCTTAGTGTTCTGGTAATGTAAGGATTACCAACAGTGATGGAATTTCTCCAGGTACCAAAGTAGTACCAGAACAAAGTGAGACTCGGCTTTATTCTGAGATAACCCTCGCAAAGAGATACGTGGGCGCTAAGCTCTAGAATCGTATTGGGGGGAATTGTGGAGTTGAACTCCATAGTGATATATAACCTCAGAGAAGAACTCTGAGGGAGGAAAACTCAAACCTCGGATGGGTGCCAAAGTGGACCCTCTCATCAGCACGAGGGGTGGGGACGATTTCGTTGAACCTGGTCCACCATTCACTGGTGCAGAGGAGGCCTTCCTTATCGATGCTGCGCAATTTTTCATCGTCGAGCATGCAGGAGATCTAGACTCCGCAGACCCTTGCTGTCTCCCTGATCGGCGCACTGATGCTGCCAATTGTTGGCTCTCCATTGGCTGCTCCTTCCCCTGAGTTGTCGGCTGCCTAGGAATCTCCTGGCGGATCTTTTGCGGCTAGCGACGCTGCAACCGATTCTGCTGCCAGTGTTGATGATGAAGACCATCAGCTTTCTCCTGCTGTTTTGCCCCCTGCATGACCACCTCATCCGCGTACGTGTCTTCAACAAGGTATACAACAACCCAAATAGTACACTGACAGTACAGTTCGCTATGGCATGATCTCTTCCACATGAGAACCCACAAAACTTGTTGAGGCCCTTGGTGATCTAAATGGGTGTTGTTCCATGGAGGAGGAATACTCGACATTGCTAGAGAACAAGACGTGGCATCTTGTCCCTCTGAGCAACAATAAGAATATCATAGATTGCAAATGGGTATACCGCATAAAAAGAAATGGCTCTATTGATCGATATAAAACAAGGCTAGCTATAAAAGGTTTTAAACAAAGGTATGACATTTATTATGAAGATACCTTTAGCCCCATGGTTAAAATTTCTACTATCAGGACTGTTTTATCTCTCTCCATCTCTCATGGATGGAGTCTACGGCAGCTAGAAGTCAAGAACACGTTTTTACATGGTGTTCTAGAAGAGAAAGTTTATATGAAACAACCACCAAGTTTTGAGGATCCCACTCTCCGCGCCATATCTACATACTTGACAAAGCTCTGTATGGATTAAAGAGGCACCACGAGCATGGTATTCCAGGCTGAGTTCCAAGTTGTGTGATCTTGGGTTCTCATCATCAAAGGCTGATACCTCACTGTTTCTCTTTGACAAGTTAGGTATTACTATGTTTGTTCTGATTTATGTTGATGACATCATAGTAACAAGCTCTTCTGATCATGTTATTTCTACTCTCCTTCGAGACCTCAATACGAATTTTGCAATCAAGGATCTCGGTGACTTACATTTTTTCCTTGGTATTGAGGTAAAAAACCTACACAATGGCTTGCTCTTGAATCGAGAAAAATATGCTACAGCGTTACTTGAGAAAGTTGGTATGCGCAACTGCAAGTCTTCCACCACACCTTTGTCCTCTACAGATCAATTATCCCTTACAGATGGCACTCCTCTTGGCACTGATGATATTACCCAGTACATGAAGAAGCATTGTTGGAGCCTTGCAATACTTGACTTTCGCTCGTCCAGACTTGTCCTTCTTAGTAAACAAGGTTTGTCAGTATCTTCATGCTCCAACTACAGCAGATTGGACAGCTGCAAAACGTATTCTCAGATATGTGAAGGATACATTGAAACTTGGCATTACTTTTCTAAAGTCTTCATCTACTTTTCTTAGTGCCTTCTCAGATACAGATTGGGAAGGATCTCTTGATGATCGACATTCCATGGGTGGTTTTGCTATATTTGTTAGACCAAATCTAGGAAAGTTGGATCCATCAAGTCTAAGTTTCTCACCAAATCCACTCCTCAATGGCTTCAGGGTGAGCCATCTCAAAATTTATAATTGCAAAAAGTAATTTAGACTAAGTTTATAATTAAATGAGTTAATATAATAACTCCACTAAAAACACCTATCCCCTGAAGGGTTCTAGTGATAACACGACCCCTTTTCCCCACATCTCCCCCGATCATCACGACCATCAATGTGGGTGCTAGGGTGGATGCCTAAACACCAGTCACATCATTCATGCGACTTGTGCTCGATCTTTCGACCATCCGTGTTCCGAGGCCATGTCTACACATGCTAGGCTCACCAACTCAACCTTAGTGTATTCACTGTGCAACATGGCTTACACCCACTGTATGCGAACATAGATATGTCTAACAATCGATCATCACGGCGCTTCCTCATATCGAAGAACTTTCTTGCTGGTCCACACTAAGGGGGAACACAATCATTGGTAATTTTTAACATGGATAATCTTATTAGGCTACCGTCGAGTATCTAATACTAGCACACAATAAGATATACAAACAATAACATTGAATGTAAATGCAATGTGATATGGTCCTTCACATCGTGATCTTCATCCGGTGTCACCGGATTCCGGCACCGTAGACACCAGGGTACCGGTGTCTTTCCGGCATGGTAGTCCATTACCTCCGTGACTATCTACTACTACTTCGTAACATAAGGTAAGAACTTACCTTTGCCACAACCATATCACAAAGCAACGCCCCCTGCAAAACAAAGTTAGACACCTCTACTTTTATCTTTTGCATGTTTTACGTGGTTGAATGGGCTTTCACACAAGAACTGTTCTTACCTACAAACTTTCACCACAATGCTGATCGAGTAGTTGTCTATACTACACCCCTTTCAGGGCCCTCTATTGCAAATAGCATACCAACTAATGCGAGAGAGACAGACACCCCCCAAAGCCACTTTATACAGTACAAGCCGTATGTCAAGCATGGACCAGTCTCACGAATGAACGCGTAAAGTCGGTTGGGAGCCGCTTCATCAAGCATTACTGCGGTATACACAAGTACACATGGGAGGGTGATGTCTACGCACTTTTATTCTTGTAGGCAGTTGTTGGGCCTCCAAGTGCAGAGGTTTGTAGAACAGCAGCAAGTTTCCCTTAAGTGAATTACCCAAGGTTTATCGAACTCAGGGAGGAAGTGGTCAAAGGTATCCCTCTCAAGCAACCCTGCAATCAAGATACAAGAAGTCTCTTGTGTCCCCAACACACCCAATACACTTGTCAGGTGTATAGGTGCACTAGTTCGGCGAAGAGATAGTGAAATACAAGTGGTATGGATTATTATAAGTGGTAACAGTGCCAGAAAATAGCTTGATGGCGTGGAAGAGACTAAAGGCAAACTGAAATAAAGATGGAAGCAAGCAAACATGTAATAGATCTAGTTGCAAACGGTGTTTCAATGCTTAGAAACAAGGCCTAGGGATCATACTTTCACTAGTGAACACTCTCATATAAATATCTTCTCTTTATGATACTACTCTGAACTACTCTCTGGTTGGACACTCTAATCCATGGTAGGGCTATAACAGCACACCTCAAAGTCCGCTTTCCCCATCTAGATAACCCCACACTATCACCTTGAGCTCTAGATGGTTCCAACAAACACCACAATTTCATAGAAACATCCAACTCCAAATATAACTCATAACAAGTAATTGTAATCTCTAGCCTAAGTGCCACCATGGTGTGCACGCTGTCACTTTCACACACATGGGGATAAGCAGAGATTCATTAAAGCACTTGAGTAGAAGAATAGATCTATAGATTACAAAGCTCATGATCTCAAATAAGATCATGCATAGAGAGAGATGAACACATAGCTACCGGTAGAGCCCTTAGCCTCGAGGAAGAACTACTCCCTCATCATCATGGGAATCAGCAACGGCGATGGATATGGTGGTGGAGATCGATGGAGATGGCTCCGGGGGCACTTCCCCGTCCCGGCAGGGTGCCGTAACAGAGACTTTCTGTCCCCCGAATCTCCCCTTCGGTGGCGGCGGTGCTGCGGAACTTTTCGTGGCTGGAGGCTGGATTTAGGTTTTTTGCCTCGGGGGCTTCTTATAGGCGAAAGGGCAAGGTCGGTGGCCAGCCAGGGGCCCCACACCATGCCCTGGCGGGGCCTAGGGATGCCCGTGCCAAGGGGTGGTGTGGCCACCCTGTGGCCCCCCTTCGTCTCTCCTTCGTACTCCATGTGTCTTCTGGTAAAATATTGACTTTGGATTTTTTCCCGTCCAATTCCGATAATATTCATTTTCTAACTTTCCTGGAACCAAAAACAGCAAAAAATAGGTAGCTGGTACTATACCATCTTGTTAATAGGTTAGTCCAAGAAAGTGTATAAAAATACTCCAAAGTGTGGACAAAACATAAGAAAGTAGATATAAACCAAGCATGGAACATCAAAAATTATAGATACGTTTGCAACAAATCAACATCCCCAAGCTTAACTCCTGCTCGTCCTCGAGTAGGCAAGTGATAAAAAGAAAGAATAATTTTTGAGGTGACATGCACCATCATAAATTTGATCAAAGTATTTGTAAAACATTGATAGCTAGGATCATAGTACTTCAACATAGCATGAAAGATAAAGTTCTAACAATAAGACATAGCAACTATGTTGTAACATGAAAAGGCATAAACAAAAGATTCATGAATAACAATGCTTTGCAAGACGTTTGTTTCACATAAAGAAAACATAGCATAGTGGCATTCAGCTTGTCCCTAATAGAGTAGCAAACATAAATGCATAGGACACCTTCAAAGTTTATAAGGGTGACTAGATACAAATAATGTAAGAACAAGCAATATCAAAGTTATGCATCAATCAACAAGTCTTGGGGACAATGCACATAGAACTAAGAATGGCCACTATGCTCTCTCAATAGGTGTAACTACCTCGGTGAATTACGCTCTTAGTTACATGCCTGGATGAGCGAAAGTGGTTAAAATAGTACGGTGGGGCCCAGGGGCCACTCACAGGTAGACCTTTTGGTCGTCCTAACCACTTCCAGAACATCGGGACAAGAACGAGCGGCGTAATCGGCAGGCGAAGGGATCAACTACATACACAAGTGAGTATGTATGCAAGCCACCATACAACTGTTCACAGAGCCATTCCATCTAAAAGAAATAGAAATATTGCAACGCCATAGGGCAAGATCCAAATATCCTAGATAGAGATAATATTTTAGGATAGCTCCTCATACATCAAACATCAGAGTATTAGGCGGAGGCGGAAAACAAGATCCGAGTACGGATAAGAAGCAAATCGGCATAAGATGCCCCATAAATAAACACATCTCACCCACAGATCTCACGGATCCCCGTTCCCGGAATCTCTACACCGCGTGATCGTTGCCAACATCGTCCGTCTCCTCCACCCAGTATCCATCTTGCGAGTACACCTGTTCATCTGAATAAAACAATTTGTCGTGTGAGACCCTAGGGGTACTCAGCAAGTCTTTATGGCTCTAAAGGGGACATATACCTGGGTTGACGCAATTGCAGCAAAAGATAATAACTAACAAGTCTATAGATACTCGCTAACCATCCGCCTAACCAAGGATAGACGGACGTCCGTTAATTAGTAACAATAGTTATAACAGTATAATTAACAGATCCATCCTCCTTCTCGCTTACCAACGAGAAAGCGGACGAACAACCCCTCCGTTGGCAGTTTTATTAACCATTCCATGAGTATTGCACTATTTACTAGTCAAGTACTTAGTCAAATTGAAAGCGGTACTTTAGTTATACTTGTCTATGATCGAGAAACTGTGCTCCAAGTCGTCCATAACCGCGGACACGGCTTTCAGAAAGATTTACCCTGCAGGGGTGCACAAATAGCAACACACACTCGATCAACCTCGGAAAAACCAAATCAAAACCCAACGATGCATTCACGACAAAGCGATCACAGGATTCAAAAACATTTCAGGGGGCCACCCCACTAAGCTACCCGCAACGAAGTTGGCCGGCTCCGGAACGGACCCAGGGTTTGTGTGGACAGCGGTAAACGACTGGGAACCCAAAAGTGTGACTGGGCTTGTCGATACAGCGAAAACGTGTCACGATCCAAAACAGTACAGGTGCTCCACGCACAATCTTAAATAAAGCAGTAAAGCATGGCATAAGTACGGGATAGTAATAAAGCTCCAAACTACTTTGTGGCTCCAAGAAATAAGAATGAATCAAGCTCTAGCTCAGGGGGGGTCCATAAGGCCTCCCGGATGTGGATAGTGCGAATAGTCAAGGAACAGGAATCAAGTACTCGGGGTCCTACGGAACACAAGTGAGCATGAAGAACCAAATAGTAGATATTGCTCATCGGTGCCACTTCCATTAGTTATCCCATTACTACTCCGGTTAAGTTGTTTAGGTACCTCGTTATCCATCAGACACTCACATACCCTACACATGCCGTTCTACGACTCGCATGGCTCAAACAACTCCTGTAGTAATGGCTCATGGGATGGAGAAACAAGCTTCGGTGGGGTTTAAAAATAAAGGCTATGCAGTACTTGGGATTCAATTTAATGCAATCGCGACTCAATGATGCAAGAATAAGATAGAGGCAATAGGTACTATATGTATGCAAGCATGTGGTAGTGCTTGACTGGCAGCTCAGTTGAAGCGAGAGGCGGATCTGGATAGTGCTCCTGGGATTCCTGATATATCCCCTGCTCGGCGTCTATTCGAAGAAGAACCAAACAAACAAGGGCCAACATAAATAAAGTGCACAAGGATATGAATTAAAATGCGACAAGCAAACAAACATGCCATGATGAATGATGCACAATTTACATGGCAATAAAGTAGCATGGCATGGGTGAGGTGTGGGATACAAGAATAAAGCATTTTATTAAGTTTTAGTCATGTTTTGCTCACTTAACACTTGCTATCCACTTAATATTTATATGACGCATGCTGCAATTCAGAACATGGAATGCATAGTTAGAACAGGCTCGTCGCGCTGATCGATTTAGACATATTATTTGTCAAATTTGGAGTTATAGATTTAAAGTTATTAATTTATTAAGAAAATGGCATTTTATTGTAATTTTAAACAATGTCGAAATTTAATTTGCCCAAAAGATATTTTGAATGGCATATTTGAATTCCTCACATTTTTCTGATTCCAAAACATATATCATTTGTATTATTTGGATTTATAATTTAAAAGTTATTTGAAAACAGGTTTGAATTTGTATTTAAACATTTACTGAAATCATTTTATTTAAACAGAAAATCGTCAGGACTTTTTACACCCAGACAGAACTAGCCTCAGCCACAGACAGGTGGGGCCGCTGCTGACTGGGCGAAAAACAGCGCGCAGGAACTTTTCTCACCGCGAGCTTATCTAGCCTATGCGACTGACAGGTGGGGCTGGCGGCCTCGCGGGTCCACTGCGCGCGCGGCCAGCCGGTGGGCGACACGTGGTGGATCCTGGGACTGCGGGTTGAGGAGTACAAAATCCCGGGAACCTTTTTGCAAAATTGCCACGGGGCTGTCTGGTGGGCTTGGGGGTACTGCGGGTTGAGACAAAATGCATGGGGAGGGGGGTATTTGCAAAGTGCGCGCGCACTGTTCCTCTTCTCGTGTTGTCTGTCGAAACTGACAGAAAACACGGCCGGCGCGGTGGGGGCTTGAACCCGCGACGCGGTGCGTGTGCGCAGGCAGCGGTGACCACTGGGCTAGGCGGGGGTTGATGCAGGGTGAGCGCGGTGCGACTAGGTAAGGTTCTCGCGTCGCCTCGGCGAGCAGACGCATGCGCACGCCGACGCACAGAGGGTGTTCGGCACGTGGTCCGACGAGCATAGGCGACCAAGGGGAAATGGGAGGTGTTAGGGAGAGAGGTAGGCTCACCGCGGGGTCGACAGAGTGGTCGGATCGGGACGAGGCGCAGCGGGGCAACGACGATGCAGGCGTACCGGAGCTAGGGTTCAGATTGGCCGTCGGCTGCAGCAGTGCAGGCCTTCTCCTCCTGCCATGGGGTGCACGGGTGATGCAGAGGCACGGCTCAGTCTCCTCGGCCACCTCCACGCCACGCCCGCCTGCTGGAACGAGAGATCGGTGGTGGACACGTCGGTGGGTGCCGGCGAACAGAGAGGGAGGGTGGCGTCGGTGGAGGAGAGGGGAAGGGCAAGGCCCTAGGGATGGATCTGGGTGATGCTAGGACGGAGGGAGAGGAGATAAAGGCGAGAGAGAGAGGGGAGATGCCGTGGGGCATGTTGGAGGAAAAGGTGGCTTCGGCCACCTTTGTCCCTCTCCTCCCTCACGTGCTAGGCGTGGCTAGGGCAAGGCAGGGGGTAGGGTGTGGCTGCAGGTGGGCCAGGGAGAGGAGAGGCCCGGGTGTGGGGCTGGCCGGCAGAGAGAAAGAGAGAGGGTATGGAGAGGCTCGGGTTTAGCTAGGTTAGCCTCGGTTAGGGTTTAGGAGGCATGTGGTAGATGGGGTCGCTCGGGTGTGGGCCAGCATGGCAGGGAGAGAGAGAAAGGTGGTGAGGTTGGGATGGTAGGCTCGGGTAGGTCTTACACTAGAGGGGGTGGTTCGGCTAGGGTTTAGAGAGAGATTAGAGAGAGAGGCTAGGTGAGTGGTTAGGGTTTGAGCATGAACAAAAGAAGATCAAGCACATGGGTGGGGTTTGGTTGTGATGGATAAGGAGAGTGAGGGTGGAAGGGAGGAAAGAGTTGTTTAGGGTTTGATTCAATTCAACCAAAACCAAGTGAGATTAAAAGAGAGTAAAGAGAGAAGGGAAAACAAGTGTGCATGGCCCATGCATGAGGAGTAAAAGCCATGTTTGATTTTGTGAAAACAAAATAACACCTCATGGCATTTTGTCCCATGCATCCCAAAAATGGAATTAAAGCCAAGCTAAAGGAATTAAAAGGAACTAAAATGGATGTTCCATGGGGAGTTGATGGAGATGATCATATTTGAATATAATCTAGACATGCTAGTGTGTATGTCCCACTAGATGTTTAATAGTCTTAAAAATATCCCAAACATGAGCATCTATTCCAAAACAACCCATATGGAAGTTAGGACAAGGGGTACCACTCATAATGCACGCAAAGGTGGCTCCACATATCAAAAATGTGAAAACAACAGGATGCTTGCATGGAAGTATGTGGAGTGGTAAAAAGGATCCATCCCAACCCATATGAGCTAGAGGTAAAACCCAATAAAGTGCAAAGCTCATATTTAGTTGGATGGTGGAATTATAAGGTGGTGACAGAGAAAGGTGATGGAGTTGAATAAAAGATATGCCCCCAACTCAACTTGGGCATCAAGCATTTATCAAGAATCAAATACAATATATCAAGAGCCAAATACAATTACTAATGCATATGAGAGAAGAACCAAATGAAAAGGGGTTTTATATGATGCTCAAATGCAAGGTGGCATGATGACATGAGCATGATATATTTATGATGCAACAATTATATGTAGGAAGTAGCCATTATATTACTAAACCATGTAGCATTACATATGTTAGACAGATGGGATGCTACAATAGGTGCATAAAGATAGAAGGTGGAGACCCAACATAAAAGTAAAAGAAAGGCCTTCATAGAAGGAAGCAGGGATTCAAGTTTCATAAAGAGCTTCCAAAAATTATGGTACTTATTAGCTTTCAGCTCTCATTGCCCCTATCATAAGCATCTTGAAGTGATTAAGGTTAAAGTGAACACAATATGGAGTATATGCCTGACAAATTATAAGTTGGAAATCTCATGTCCCTTGAATACGAGGGCCACTCCTCATGCTACTCAAGTTTAGTCACCGGTAAGTTCTTGTCATGGTAAGTACATGTGTATCATAGGAAGTGGTCAAAGGTATCCCTCTCAAGCAACCCTGCAATCAAGATACAAGAAGTCTCTTGTGTCCCCAACACACCCAATACACTTGTCAGGTGTATAGGTGCACTAGTTCGGCGAAGAGATAGTGAAATACAAGTGGTATGGATTATTATAAGTGGTAACAGTGCCAGAAAATAGCTTGATGGCATGGAAGAGACTAAAGGCAAACTGAAATAAAGATGGCAGCAAGCAAACATGTAATAGATCTAGTTGCAAACGGTGTTTCAATGCTTAGAAACAAGGCCTAGGGATCATACTTTCACTAGTGAACACTCTCATATAAATATCTTCTCTTTATGATACTACTCTGAACTACTCTCTGGTTGGACACTCTAATCCATGGTAGGGCTATAACAGCACACCTCAAAGTCCGCTTTCCCCATCTAGATAACCCCACACTATCACCTTGAGCTCTAGATGGTTCCAACAAACACCACAATTTCATAGAAACATCCAACTCCAAATATAACTCATAACAAGTAATTGTAATCTCTAGCCTAAGTGCCACCATGGTGTGCACGCTATCACTTTCACACACATGGGGATAAGCAGAGATTCATTAAAGCACTTGAGTAGAAGAATAGATCTATAGATTAAAAGCTCATGATCTCAAATAAGATCATGCATAGAGAGAGAGATGAACACATATCTACCGGTAGAGCCCTTAGCCTCGAGGAAGAACTACTCCCTCATCATCATGGGAATCAGCAACAGCGATGGAGATGGTGGTCGAGATCGATGGAGATGGCTCTGGGGGCACTTCCCCGTCCCGACAGGGTGCCAGAACAGAGACTTTCTGTCCCCCGAATCTCCCCTTCGGTGGCGGCGGTGCTGCCGAACTTTTCGTGGCTGGAGGCTGGATTTAGGGTTTTTGCCTCGAGGGCTTCTTATAGGCAAAGGGGCAAGGTCGGTGGCCAGCCAGGGGGCCCACACCATGCCTTGGCGCGGCCTAGGGCTGCCCGCGCCAAGGGGTGGTGACATGGGTATGGCCAATAGGCACTCAACTACAGCCTACCTGGTGCGGCTCGACGGAAGGCCCACTCGACTAATTGCCAAGGTCCATGACGCATATGACGGTTCGAGTGGTTTGAAGCACATATGGACATGGACTCCAAAACGCACAAGACAAGGAAGTCTCAATACTAGAGTTTGAGTCTAACTTGTAACCAACTCGTATTGGTACCTGAGACCTAGCCTCCCCATATATAAAGGCTAGGAGGGTCCAACGAGAAGGCAATCACGACTCCTACAAAATAGATCGCCACAATAGACAACAGATCTAGACACACGCAACCCTAGTTTCCACAACTCTCGCCAGATTGCATCTGCGCGCCCCTGTAATCTTCGATTCCTTCGTTAAATCCGAGAGCAGACAAGCAGGAGTAGGGACCTTTACGAGGCCTGAACCTGGGTAAACCTTGCGTCCTGTGTGCTTGTTTGCTAGCCTACTGATGCCTCCAGCGCTCCCTCCTTCTTCAAAACCCAACTCCATAACAATGGGCATTGATGAGTTAAACCCTTGTCAATTGGTGCCGTCTGTGGGAACTGGGAGTGCTGATGTCGCAGCTTCTTCGGCCCCATCAACCGCGATCTACAACTCCGCAACGGCGGAGATTCGCCAGCTCTCCGGCGCCCTCGTCCTCACCGTCCACACGCCAGCCACGCGCCCGGCCTTCGACTCCCTCAACAATGGAGCGAATATCGCTATCGGCGATCTACGCTTTCAGATCGGCACCCTCCACCTTCCGGACCAGATCAACTCGGTCCCAGAGCAGTCAACACAGTTATTCGGTTGCGGAGATTTGTGTGCTGAAGTTATGGCTGGCTCTAGTTGGATCCGCAAGATCGGAAATTCTAAGTGCTATAGTTCTCAGAGAAATCAACAGACTGGAGATAGTCCACGAACATCCAAAAAGCCAAGATCGGGCTCATAGAAGAACACATCAAAGTTTTCCTCGATCCAGATTATCCTGGACGGTGACCCGTTGATTGATCAAAGACAAACTCAGACTTTGCTACTCCCTCACGGAAGGCATGACGTGACACGACATGCAAGTTTTACGTATGTGCATGTATAAGGAAACAATTGGAGCAGCTGGCCAAGGACGTGCTGGGCTGGAATTCAAATTCCAAGAAACTAAATCCCAAGAAGGCAAAAGTGATACGATTACCCTCTACAATTTTACATCTACCTATAGATACCAGATCAATTCAATTGCTTCTAATTGCTCACGAATAGCCAAAGAGTATTATTCATGTACGGCCAAGAAGTACTATTCATGTACGGCAATGATTATTATTGCAGAAAGCCATCTTACTTATGTTTATAAACATGCCAAGTGAGCTAGCTGGAGGAGATCAGTATTTTGTCATCTCCTTTGTTGCGGGAGGTTTCACCACGAATTATTCTGGCTATGCAACGGCCGGCTTTGCGTCACGGCAGATTATTTCGACTCCCCTACGGCTGACCTCGATCGCCACCGAAGATTGGCTCATCTCTGCCACAACCAGCTTCGTCGTCCTTGCAGAAAATTTTTGTCACCATCACGGACTCGTCTTCGCCGCGACAACTCCGACTCCACCACATCAACCCTATCCGCCATGCAGCTCCGATTGTAACACGACTACATCGACCTCGACTACACGTCCGCTGCGTCCACTCCGTCCGCCGTGCGACCCGTCACCGCATAGACTTCGTCTGATTGCATCGAATCTGCACTCGGGGGCTCTGCCGACTCTGCCACGAGACCCGCTGCAGTCTTCAGCTCCGGCGACTCGGGGGCTCCCTCGGCCTCGGTGACCAACTACGATCTTCGATTGCGACGACCTGCTGCGGTCTTCGGCTCCAGCGACTCGAGGGATCCTTCGTCTCTGGCCACGTGACCCACTATGATCTTCGTCTCCGGCCACCTGCCATGGTCTTCGACTCCACCGAGAGCTTCATTGCCGCCTTCGGCTGCGGTGACCCGCTGTGGTCTTTGGCTCCAGCGACTCAGGGGCTCCCTCGGCATCAGCAAACTGCTGCGGTCTTCGGCTCTACCGACCCGCTACGGTCTTCGACCCCGGCGACACGCTGCCTCTTTCGATTGTGGCAACCCGTTGCCACCATCGAGTGTGGCGACCCGCTACAATCTTCGACTCCGTCATGCGCCCACTGTCGCGTCGATTACGTCTACAACCACATCAATTTCGTCCACGACAACTACCCATAAAGCTAAGTTCTCTACTCATAGATGATTTCTTTCTTACTTTAATCAGACTCGAAACACTCGGGGGCTACGCCCTCTTTGAGTAACCTAATGTATTGTCGACTCCACGCACTTGAGCACCTCATACGCGACAACCCGAGTAGCCGATTCTGCCTGATCGTTGAATCCTTGAATCCGAGTGCCTCGGCAAGGTACTAAGACTAAGGGTAATCAGGCTAACAAAAAGGCCTAGCATATAGTGCAAAAGTGTCGACTCGATTGGCACTAGAACTTTACTTTACAAGTCGGCAGGAAAATATTCTTTACAAGATACAAGTACTTCATGATTCTTAATGTTTTCTACAGCTTCCAAGGACATCGACTGCATCGAGATATTCTATCGGATCCTCCAACAGGAGTCGGAAAAACAACAGGCTACGCCATAAGATCAAAACCCGAGTCGAGTCCCTCCTCGGATGGTTGCATCGCTGGATGCTACAAAAGATGTGATCCTCACCGCGCACCCGACAGAAGCAACGGTGTCGACTTCATCTGCATCATCGACTTACCCGGCTAATCGCAGCATGACTTTGACTACATCGTCGACTCTTGGCTCCTTATGCGTGAGACGCTAACTCGATGCACTTCCGGGTCAGTGGTTTCTCCTCGCGTGATCGTCGACTACGTCTACAGTATACAATACTCGAGTCTCTGTACGAGTCTACGACTCCGCCAGACACTCGGGGGCTACTCCAAACTGGAGCACTGCATGTGCATATACAAGATCTTCGAGTGGCATGCTCTGAATCCTCACTCGAATCCACGATTCGACTAAGGACTCGGGGGCTATTCCCATAGGGAGCGCTGGCCGCGCACCCAAAGAAATTTGTGAAGATATCCAAGCATTATGAAAACCCTTCACTCGAATCTATGATTCGATTGTGGGCTTCGAGTTACTTCCATAGGGAGCGCTGAAAGCATATTCAACTGAAACAAGAAAAAGACGATAGCAGTCTCAAAATACTTATAGTCCCCACTCGAGTCTACGACTCGAATAGGCACTCGGGGGCTACTCCCATAGGGAGCGCTGGTCGCGCACCCTATGATTATTTTTCCTTGTACATCGTACTGTGTGTCGATAACATCCACACTCAAATGCTATGGTGACTCCGCCTCATATTTTCCCTACAAAGAGATTACATCTTCTGGCCCACCCGAATCATCTTCGCGATGACAAAAAATTCGGATGTCGCGCTTACAGCATGAAGATAAGACCTGAATAAGGCCTGGCAACGCATCTGCTGTGCTCTACCAGAAATAATCCGTACCTACAGCTACGATGAATAAGCCTTGATGGATGCGTCGAGTGCTCACATTTACACACTGGGATTCGAATCTATAAGACCTCCACGACCTAAGTCGAATTACACCAGCACTTTTCTGAATTCGAGTCCCGGGACTCGAGTTTGAGTAGGTAGCGTTGTTTTTGCCCTAGAGCAATTAACTGGTCCCGATCCGTCGAGTGCACCAGGCATGTTTACCATCATCCCTATGAACTACTACAAATTCGGTTGACCCGATGAACTTCCGGGTGAAGTGCTTCGCACTCGACATAACTATCGACTTTGACATCCCAATGCAAAACTCAAGATTACTAAGTCTCCACCCAAATCTACGATTCACATGGACACTCAGGGGATACTGACATGGGTATGGCCAATAGGCACTCAACTATATCCTACCTGGTGCGGCTCGACGGAAGGCCCACTCAACTAATTGCCAAGGTCCATGACGCCTATGACGGTTCGAGTGGTATGAAGCCCATATGGACACGGACTCCCAAACGCACAAGACAAGGAAGTCTCAATACTAGAGTTTGAATCTAACTTGTAACCAACTCGTATTGGTACCTGAGACCTAGCCTCCCCATATATAAAGGCTAGGAGGGTCCAACGAGAAGGCAATCATGACTCCTACAAATAGATCGCCACAATAGACAACAGATCTAGACACACGCAACCCTAGTTTCCACAACTCTCGCCAGATTGCATCTGCGCGCCCCTGTAATCTTCGATTCCTTTGTTAAATCCAAGAGCAGACAAGCAGGAGTAGGGACCTCTACGAGGCCTGAACCTGGGTAAACTTTGCATCCCTGTGTGCTTGTTTGCTAGCCGACTGATGCCTCCAGCGCTCCCTCCTTCTCCAAAACCCAAGTCCATAACAATAGGCATTGATGAGTTAAACCCTCGTCAGGTGGTGTGGCCGTCCTGTGGCCCTCCTTCGGACTCCATGTGTCTTCCGGTAAAATATTGACTATTGCTTTTGTCCCGTCCAATTCTGAGAATATTCATTTTCTGACTTTCCTGGAACCAAAAACAACAAAAAACAGGCAGCTGGTACTGTGGCATCTTGTTAATAGGTTAGTCCTAGAAAGTGTATAAACATACTCCAAAGTGTGGACAAAACATAAGAAAGTAGATATAAACCAAGCATGGAACATCAAAAATTATAGATACGTTTGCAATGTATCAGAGGGTAACAACTAAAATATCAACGCCCACACGCTACATCTCATGTGTTCTACCTGTACTAGCATTACTACATAGATCTAACTCTGATACCACTATAGGGGTCCGCGTATGAAAACAATAAAATTTTACCTACGCCCCTAAACCCCTGATGTTGCCAGGACCTATCTATTAGTAATGCAGTAATGGGAAGGGATTTTCATGAAATTACCCTTGAAGACCAAAAAGCATTGTCAATTCTCAGGAGAGCATGGTTGATGTAAATGAACCGAAGCCGACCTCAAGGTCGTGATGAAGTCCTTGTGCTTCTGCGGCTCCAACGACTCCTAGTGCCTCAAGTGTGACACCTCACGAGGAGTTACACACGTCTGGTGCCTGGCGATGACTCCTGCTTCCCCGATCTAGCAGCAGTTGTGGAAGTAGAGCTCCTGGATCCGAATCCTGCAGTGCGATGGCGCTCCGCGGTGAAGATGTCTCTCGTTTGTGCAGTCCAAACTTGGGACCACGGTCACTGGAGAGAGAGAAATATCAGTTGGATGTCTCCCCAAAAGTGAGGAAACCTTTTATTAAATATTGTGTGTATTTTCTGGTCAAAATACCCCACTATTATAGGGGGAGGGGAGGTACTACCTCCCTCAAAGTCTCGGGGTAGGACTAAAGGAGGGGATGTAGGGTTCCGTAGCAGAAAACAATTTTTTTCTAACTATGCAAAAACTAATACTAGGATCTATACTATGTAGACATAAGCAATGGAAAGAGAGAGACAATATTCATACCCTTGAAGACTAAGGCACGCCTTACGCGGGAAGGCGCATGTTGATGAAGTCGAGCAGCTCCAAGCACCCCAAGTGTGTTGCCTCCGAAGTACTACACACGTCCGGTGTAGGTGGCGTCTCCCGGGCTCCGATCCAGCAGATCAGCGGAAGAAGTAGATGCCGGATCGCTGATCACACGACGATAGTGTGAAGGTGGAGAACTCACAACCCATGATGTCCTCCCCAATATTCCGGAGAAGTCCTCAATGGATGAGAGAGAAAGAATGGGAGAATGGGATGAATCTAAAGAGGGAGGGGAGACCCCTATATATAGTGGGAGGGGGGGCGCACCACCCAGGGGCCAGGCGGTGTGCTACTAATCCCCACACCCGCTGGCCACCTAGGGGCAGCCGCCGACCCTCCCCACTGGGGCGGCCCACTGAGCCCAGGCAGGCTGGCCCCCCTCTCCCTAGGCGCCTTGCCTCTTGGGCCCCCCCTTCGGGTGAGGCCCATTAGCATTGGGTTGCCTTTAATAATAAAATAAAACATATATTTAATATTAATTCTCCAATTAATATTCAAATACACATATTATCTTATTCCTTTCACTCTGGAACACCTTCTAGACCCCTTCCGATCTCCATCGAATGTTACCCGGAACTATTCCGGTTTCTCTTTCTCTCTTTCTCCTATGATACCTCATCTACCCTAAGTATCCCCACCCTTAAATGTGACATCCTTCGGTTCGGGAACACTGCGGACAAGATTAAGAATCCTCTCGTATCAATGATCATCAGCGGGACCTGGATGCCCATGATAACCCCCATGCATTTTGTGAATCTTATCGCTCGAACCGTGAATAGTCGTTTCCCGTTCCCTTTGCCACTTGATACCAAGTTCATATGAGACTTAATATTTGGTATCTCCATACCTTAGTTCGATCTCGTTACCGATGAACTTGTTTACTCGTTCCCATGTCGTTGCATTCTGTGACCCAGTCACATGCTTGCAAGCTTTGTTAATGCAACGTCACCGAGATGGCCACAAATGTATCTATCTATTACATGGACTGGCAAATCCTGGTCTTGATATGTACTCCTCTGTGTGCCCTTGGTGACCCACAAGTATAGGGGGTGTATCACAGTATTTTTGATAAGTAAGAGTGTCGAACCCAACGAGGAGCAGCAGGTGTTGACGAGTGGCTTGGAGCAGGAATTCTCTGTAAATGCTTAGCAAACGGATTTTAAGGGGTTTTCGATAATGCAGATAAATAAAGTGCGGGTAAATAAAAGATAATAATAATAAATGCAGCAAGTGGCCCAATCCTTTCTTTAGCAAAGGACAAGCTGGTTGTATTACTTAAGATGACCAAACGTTCTCGAGGACACATGGGAATATCGGCAAGTGCTTTCGCTTCATATAGTTGATTAATCTTCTTTAGTTTGATAATTGTTGTGTGGGTGAACCTATGCTAATGTACCGACCTTCCTAGGACTAATACATACTTGTGATTAAACCCCTTGCAAGCATATGCAAGTACAAGAAAGTAATTAAGATAGAAACCTAATCACAGCTTTAAACTCTAAGATCCTGACATCCCTTGTGCAAAGGTTTCCTAATGGGGGTTCAGGTTTCTGTCACTCCGGCAACCCCTACGATTAGTAGCCAAATACACAATGCATTCCCCTAGGCCCATAAAGGTGAAGTGTCATGTAGTCGACATTCACATGACACCACTAGAAGAATAACACCACAACTTAAATAACAAACTATTGAATCTTTCTCAACACAATTCCACTACTAACAACATGACTTCTCCCATGTCCTCAAGAACAAAACGAACTACTCACGAGATATATCATATGGATCAACATTAGAGATGATATAATGATAAGCAACAATCTGAACATAACAATAATTCAATGGTTCCACTCAATAGCATTAACTACTACAAGTAATCAACACCGGGAAAGTTTCCCCTAAGAACTATGCAAGATTCAACCCAATTGTTACAGCGGTATGAGGTGGTGATGATGGTGCTGGTGGAGATGATGATGATGGAGATGATGATGATGATCCCGATGAAGTCCAGCTTGATGGTGGTGTTGATGGCGACGATCTCCCGTCTCTGGGAAGGAATTCCCTTGGCAGAATTCTGTCTGCTGGAGAGATCTTTCTCTCTCTGTAGTTTTTCACCGCGCAGAGGCGACGAAATCTTTCTGTGGTCGCTCCCCAGGTATTAGGGTTTCATGGGGATAATATACGCCAAAGGGGAGATCCAGGAGTGGGCGAGGGTGGCCACACCACCTGGTGGCGCGGCCTAGGGTTGCCTGCGCCAGGGGGTGGTGTGGGCCCCCTGTGGCCCATCTCCACTCCCCCTTCCGGCATCCTTCGTCTTCTGGAAAAATAGGATTTTCCATGTATTTTCCCAGATTTTTTGATCTTCGCGAATTTCGCCTCCAAACAGCCCCTTTTCCATCAGAATCATGACTGCAGTGGTCCATCCTCCAAAAGTTATCAACCGTGCAAAAATAGATGAAATAACATAAGTATCATCTCTTAATATGAAATATATCAATGAATAACAGTAAATTATGATATAGAATAGTGATGCAAAATGGACGTATCAACTCCCCCCCAAGCTTAGACTTCGCTTTAAAAGCGAGCTCAATAAACATGACCTCAGGTTTATGGAGTGAAGAGTCGATAAAAGAATACGGACAAGAAGCATCACATTCATCAATACACAAATCATAATAGAAGACAACTTACTATTATATAACTTAACTTGCAATAAGTAAAGGAAACACAATAAAGATACATAAAGTAAACCATAATTGGTAATGGCAAACTTAGCTCTTGGTCAAAGAATAGTTAACAATTTGCAGGAGTTCAATCATAATGGGGTTTTCAATGATAGCTTTCAAAGTAATATTCACTAAGATAAGAGCACTGTGCAAAACTAGGAACATAATAACATGATTGAATAAATCATCATATGAATGAATGAAACACAACAACTCAAAATACTTGCTGAGATTGAAAGGAATAGGTTTACTGACTCAACTAAAAAGTAAAAGATAGGCCCTTCGCAGAGGGAAGCAGGGATTTCAAGTTTCATAAAGAGCTCCCAAAAATTATGGTACTTATTAGCTTTCAGCTCTCATTGCCCCTATCATAAGCATCTTTAGGTGGTTAAGGTTAAAGTGAGCAAACTATGGAGTATATGCTTGACAAAGTATATGTTGGCAATCTCAAGTCCCTTGAATACGAGGGTCGCTCCTCATGCTACTCAAGTTTAGTTACCGATAAGTTCTTGTCATAGTAAGTACATGTGTATCATAGAGAACTGCCAACGGGGTACCCCTTGCTCGATGATACGGAAGAATCCCCATATCAAAATGACAAGGCAAGAAGACAATAAGAATCTTAGCAATCTTCTTATTTACCATGGGAAAATGGTGCTTTTTTCTCTCTTTCCTCTTTTCTCATCTCTTTTTTTCTTTTTGTCAATCTGTATCTCTTTTTTTATAAGAAGAATGCTTCATAGATTGCTCATTATGGTTACGCTGCAGGTTTGCACCATGATTAGGCATGGATTAGACCAGCGGCCCAGGCGTTTCGCTAACACACATACATAACTCCATGGACTTACAAGCTCCCCTTTCATTTCACACCGACGACATCCATAAAAAAAGAGCATGATATCAACTGGGTACAATGTACAAGTGCAATGTTGAAAGCGTTCCCCATGATAGCATGGTTCTGCTAATTCCCAACATATAAGTGCAAGCATATACAACTTAGATGACACAATGGTTCAAGTTTATTAGGTGCAAGAAAAGTAAAGTGTGCCATCAAGTTCTTGAGAGCTTTAATCACTAATTTTCACATAACAAGTTTAATTTGGAAGGTAGATAAAAACATGAATATACTTGGAATACCAATAGTGCTAATAAGTAGGTATGGTGGACACAAATGACATAGGTTTTGGTTTTAAGGATTGGATGCACGAGAAGCATTCCCTCTCAGTACAGGTTTTTAGGATAGCAAGGCTAGGTAGCAAGCATAAGATTTGAAGGAAACAAACAAACATACAAGTGATAAAAACAAACATGCAATCTTCCTTGGAAGCACAAAAGATCTTAACTAGAGAATACTAAGCTTATGAGCAAATCAAGAAAGACGATGATGAAATTATATTTCTTTTAAGAGTACTTTTTATATTTTTCATTCAATTCTCATAATAGTGTTCCTACTGACCGAGCCGGGTTTGCCAAAACCAACTAAATTAACTCAATGATCCCAAAGTGATACTAATACTAATAACAAGATCAATCATATAATAGTAATTGAAAACTAATATAAGATATGAAAAAGAGTAAATGATGGAACTTCTCATTAATATTCCATAACGGCAACTCACCAAGGGATACATAGATATCTAGCGAGAGGGGGGACACTTCCATAATGCAAACATCGTACATAATAACTTCTCTATTCATGATATGACTCTACTGAAAAGGTAAAAAGATAGAAGATAGTGATGTGATATCGCGGCACTCCCCCAAGCTTGGAATAAACCAAGGGGATGCCAAAACCTGATGACGAATTACTCCTTTGGTGGTGGTGTTCTCTCATTTGGGACGAGAAAATTTTCCAGCATCTGGCGAAGCCTGTTATTCTCCTCTTGAAGCATATCCACCTTTCTCCTCAGGACTCGGTACTTATCGCAAAACTCACCAGTTACTCGTAGAGCTTCCGCTGTTGTAGGGAAGGAACTAAGGTCTAGAGTTGGAGGTATCAGCCCTTTCATGCCTGCTGACATGTCCTTTACTTCCTCCCCGACATTCCGACCCATGTCTTTGCACCTAGTCGCGATCCTTCCTTGTTTCATTCTTCCCACGAGAGTCTCCTACTCAAGATTGCGATGGAGCTCGTGACGATGTCACAGCTCATAACCCTTTGAAGATGAATCCTGGAACGACATATGAACAGACCAGATCGAAACAAAAACACGATGAGAACACGATATATGAACCTCGGGGGATCCGGGGGATTATATATTACGAATTTTTACAACAAAAGGAAGGTACTGGGAGAAAACGGGTCGGAGATGGAGTCCGAGGTGGCCACACCACCCGCTGGCGCGACCAGGGGGCCCACGCCAGGGGGTGGTGTGAGACACCTTGGCTCTGTTTCTGTCCCTCTTTCGCTTCGTTGCTTTCCTTATTGGATAAAAACTGCAAAAATATAACTTGACAGATTTTTCGCGGAACTTTTCTTACCAGAACTATTACCTATTCAAAAACGGACTTTGCAGGTCTCTAAACTTGGTATTTGATAAATTTTTCCGGATGTTACCACTTTAATAGCATCAATATCTTCATCTTCATACACATATTGCTTGAGTCATTTAACCTTTCACTATCTTATTACACCCTTTCCTCCTGTAACCTGGAAATTTCTTTCACACAAAACTTCACACAATTCTCATTAGCAACATTAGTGCATGCAAGGTAATAAACCTTTTAAGTTCAATTTCAACTGAAATCCATCAAAACATAAGCTACTGAAACAACTCCTTCCGAAAGCCCAAAAGGAATTCAAAAAGGAAATCGATTTAAGAGGCAAATGCAAGAGTGGTCAAAATCTGTCAAAACAGACCAGTAGGTAAAGATCAATTTTTTGGAAAATCTTCTGTTGCTCAAATAAAAAAGTGCAAAACTAACGGAAGTTAAATAAGAACCTGGGGAATAAGCACAAAAATTACAGCTCAATCCAACATACAGAGTTTTTTCACGAATTTTTACAGCGAAGCACAAAAATCTGTTTCGAGATAGCAACTTTCCCAAATATTACTTCTCTCTCATTAGAGGTTGATCTTGACACAAAAACCAAACAAAAAGGATAAGGAGAGGTTATTTCTGAAACAATAACTTCCAAGACTCAAATAAACAAAAACTAAAAACAAAAGAAATATATTGGGTTGTCTCCCAAAAAGCTCTTTCTTTATAGCCATTAAGATGGGCATGATAATTTCAATGATGCTCACATAAGAATATGAATTGAAGTGAAAGAGAGCATCAAGAAGCAAAAATACACATGTTTAAGTCTAACCCACTTCCTATGTAAGGGAATCTTGTAAGAAAATAAATTGTTGAAACCAGAGGCTACTAGCATAGGAAGGCAAAACAAGTGCAACATAAAGACTTTCAGCATAAAACGAGGGAGCTTGATATTATTGAGATGCATAAGAACAGTCTTCCCTCTCTCATAATAACTTTCAGTATCATGCATAAATTTAACGATATATCACAAGAACCATTATAGTAATGATCACTTATTCTAACAGAAAACACAGGGACACTAGTTCTTATAACACTACTTTGTGAAACAATATTAGAAGTATCCTTAGAGAGGATAGTGTGTCCATCTTCTACATATTTAGTGACAAAATCTTTCACATTTGCTATCATAGGTTCAACAGCTACTTGTTCATCACGTTCAAAAGCTTTATTTGTACTTTCATTAACCATACTAGCTATCATAGAATGTTCCTTTACTTTAACTGGGAAATGTATTTTCTCAATATAAGGTTCAGGTAAAACATGATTAGCAGTATAAACTTTAGTATTTCTTGCAGGAACACAATTATCAATATCTTTATATGGTTCGTGATACTTATTCCACTTCTTTTTAGGAACTTCAATATAGGAAGCAAAAGCCTTAAAATAAGTTGCAATAGCTTGAGAGTCTAGACCATAAGAATTTTTAATATTTTGAAAGTCATCAGTTCCCATAAAAGATTCAATGCATTCATAATCATAATTTATATCTGACTTTCTTACTTTATCATTATCCCATGCTTCAACATTATCTTGAATACGGTCTAGAAGATCCCATTTAGCTCCTTCTTCCATGAGTGTAAATGATCCAGCACAAGAAGCATCCAATAGATCCTTATCATGAAGAGAAAGCCTTGCATAAAATTTATTGATGATAATATTGTTGGGGAGCTCATGAATAGGATATTTGAGCATTAGTAACTTCAATCTCCCCCAAGCTTGAGCTGTACTCTCACCATCAAGAGGCCAAAAGTTGTATATTTGATTCCGATCTTTATGAATCTCACTAGGAGGATAAATTTTTGAATAAAAGAGAGACACTACTTCCTCCCATTCAAGAGCTTGACCATTCTTTAGCAGCTTATACCATTCCTCAGCTCTTCCTTTTAGTGATAATGAGAATAACTTCTTCTTGACTTGATCTGTTGTAATACCTGCACACTTGAACAACCCGCATATTTTCAAATTTGTGTATAAAGAGCAAATGATCATCGGGATGGACAGTTCCATCTCCAAAATAGTAGTTATCCATAACACGATCAATAATTCTTTAAGGTATTTTAAAAGTATCATTTTTAGCAGGTGGTGGTTCATCTACTACCTTAGCAGTGGTAGTAGCATTACGAAATAAGAAAATAAGTGAATTTTCCATGTATTTTCCTGTATTTTCTGATCATCACGAATTTCGCCTCCAAATAGCCCCTTTTCCATCAGAATCATGACTGCAGCGGTCCATCCTCCAAAAGTCATCAACCATGCAAAAATAGATGAAATAACATAAGTATCATCTCTTAATATGAAATATATCAATGAATAATAGTAAATTATGATATAGAATAGTGATGCAAAATGGACGTATCAACTCCTTTGGGAAACTTGAGTGGCACCTTTTCGATTACCCAGTCACGATGTGATAATTGATAACCATCTAAGCTCCCTCCGGAATGGTGATTTGCATTATCTCACATTCTAAGGATCAAGTTGCGAGGTTTCATGCGTTTATCATCAATGGTGAACTTTGTAACTAGATCTCATTGACATACAACTATTGGATGTTTGTCTATCATGTCATTCAACCAATGACGTGACCTCATTGTCAATTGGCGTAAATGCCCATGATCTTGAAACTCAGATCATCCTCATGACCAATGAACTAGTTCACTAGAGGTAACTAGAGACACGGTATGTTTACATACCACATGTGTATTAACGTTTCTTATTAACATAGTTATAGCACAATATGAAACATATATGAACATATAAGAGATATATCAAACAATACACTTTATTATTTTCCTCTAGGGCATAACTCCTTCAGTCTCCCACTTACACTAGAGTACAAATTAATCTAGTTTACAATAGGCAGGAACCTAACACCAATGGAATCCCGGTGTTGTTCGTGCTTGGTTTGCATGAGAGCTTTAGTCAGCGGATCTACCACATTCAGATCCGTGTGCACTTTGCAAATCTTGATTTCACCTTCGTCAACATTCTACCGGATGACATGAAATCGCAGCTTGATGTGTTTGGCTGTGGAATGAGTTCTTGGTTCCTTTGCGTTTTCAATAGCGCACGTGTTGTCACAATAGATTGTCACAAGGTCTTGCACACTTGGAACAACTCCTAGTTAAATGACGAAATTGCTTAGCCAACAGCTTCATTCGTTGCATCAACAGCAGCGATATACTCTAACTCCATTGTAGATTGTGCAACTACCGGTTGCTTCTTGCTCTTCCAGCTTACCGCTCCACCATTTACCAAAAACACAAAACCCGTCTGAGACTTTGAGTCATCAGGATCTGAGTACCAGCTTGCATCCACGTAACCAGTTACGTTTAGAGCTTCATCATTCCCTCCATAGACTAGGACCATATCCTTTGTTCTTCCAAGATACCTTAGGATATTTTCATAGCTGTCCAGTGATCCATTCCTGGATTACTTTGGTATCGGCTCGCCAAACTGAGAGCCAATGCTACATCAGGTCAAGTACTTAGCATTGCATACATGATAGATCTTATGGCTGAGGCATAGGGGATGTAAGACATCCTTTCTCTATCAGCATCCGTTACCGGACATCGAGATAAGCTCAGTATGCTACCTTTTGTCATAGGCGCCAAACCTCTTTTGGCATCCTCCATTTTGAACCTCTTCAAAATCTTCTCAAGGTAAGTACTTTGACTTAACGGAATCAGGTGTCTTGATCTATCTCTATAGATTTTGATGCCTAATATCTATGCAACTTCACCTAAGTCCTTCATGGAAAATTGACTTCTCAAATATTCTTTCATGCTTTTCATAAGTTCCACATCATTTCCTATAAGAAGTATGCCATCGACATATACTACTAGGAAAACCACTGAGCTCCCACTCGCTTTCTTGTAAATACAAAACTCTTGTTGATTTTGGACAAATCCAAAACTCTTGATCACTTGATCAAACCGTTGGTTCCAGCTCCGAGATGCTTGCTTCAGTCCATAAATGGATCGCTGAAGTTTGCATACCTTCCCAGCATCCTTAGGATCAAGAAAACCTTTCGGTTTCATCATATACAATTCTTCATCAATGTGACCATTGAGGAATGCGGTCTTGACATCCATCTGCCAAATTTCATAGTTAAAATGGGCAGCAATTGCTAGTAGAATCCAGACAACCTTAAGCATCACTACGGGAGAGTAAGTCTCATTGTAGTCGACTCCTTGTATCTTTCGAAACCCCTTTGCGATAAGTCGTGCTTTGTGGATGGTCACATTACCATCTGCATCTGTCTTTTTCTTAAAGATCCATTTATTTTCCACGGCCTTGCGGCCTTTCGGAATATCTACCAAGGTCCAAACTTGGTTTTCATACATGGATCTTATTTCGGATTTCATGGCTTCTAGCCATTTCTCAGAGTTAGCACTATCTGTAGCTTCTTTGTAGTTTGTAGGTTCTTTCTGTTCATCTAGGATGACAGACATCACAAGGCTACTATATCAATCAGGAGTGGCACGAACTCTTGTAGACCTGTGAACCTCAGGAGTCTCGACATTGTTGTTTTGATCATCATCATTGGGCTCTTCCTCCATGTTGGAGAGCGGTTTCAGAACAACTTCCGTTGCGCTACTCGGAATTTGGAGAGAAGGGTCAACAACTTCATCTAACTCACTTTTCCTTCCACTAACTTCTTTAGTGAGAAACTCTTTCTCGAGAAAGGTGCCAGCTTTTGCGACAAATGTCTTGCCTTCGGCCTGGTTGTAGAAAGTATACCCAATTGTTTCCCTTGGGTATCCCACAAAGATACATTTTTCCGATTTGGGTTCGAGTGTGTCAGGCTATAGTTTCTTGACATAAGCCTCACAACCCCAAACTTTTAGAAACGACAACTTTGGCTTCTGGCCATACCATATCTCATATGGATTTGTCTCCACGGATTTGGATGGTGCTCAATTTAAAATAAAAGCGGTTGTTTCCAACGCGTATCCCCAAAATGACATAGACAAATCAGTTAAAGACATCATGGATTTCACGCTATCCAATAGAGTTCGGTTACTTCATTTCGACACACCATTACGCTGTGGTGTTCCGCCTGGCGTAAGCTGTGGGATGATCCCACGGTCCTTTAAGTGCATGTTAAACTCATAACTCAAATACTCGCCTCCCCGATCCAATCGAAGATGCTTGATTCTCTTATTAAGTTTATTCTCTACTTATTTCTGAAATTCCTTGAACTTTTCAAAGGTTTCAGACTTGTGCTTCATTAAGTAGATATATCCATATCAACTTAAGTCATTAGTAAAGGTAACAAAGTAACGATAACAATTGCGCGTTGAGACGGTCATTAGTCCACATACATCCGTATGTATGATTCCTAGTAGGTCTGCAGCTCTCTCCATTGTCCCGAAGAATGGTGTCCTAGTCCTCTTGCCCATCAGGCATGGCTCACATGTATCAAGGGATTCGAAATCCAATGATCAAAGAAGCCCTTCTGAATGAAGCTTCTTCATGTGCTTTATGCCAATGTGACAAAGATGGCAATGCCACATAAACATGGAATTATCATCATTATGCTTACAACGTTTAGCATCAACACTATGGATGTGCGTATCACAATCAAGATCAAGTAAGAATAAACCATTACACACAGGGCATGAACATAGAAAATATCATTCATATAAATAGAACAACCATTTGTTCCGAATTTAAACGAATGATGATCTTGCAACAAGCAAGATCCACTCATAATATTCATACTCAATGCGGGTACATAGTAGCATTTATTCAAAACCAAAAATAATCCTGATGGTACACGAAGATGCAGGGTGCCGATGGCCATCACTTTGACTCTCGAACCATTGCCGACGCACATCGTCACCTCGTCCTTCCTTAGGCGCCTCCTACTCTACAGTTCCTGCAGAGAGTTACAAATGTGAGCAACAGATCCAGTATCAAATACCCAGGTGTTACTCCTATCGCTTGTAAGGAACACATCAATAACATGTATATCATATATACCTTTGTCCTTGGTGGCTATCTTGTCGGCTTTCTTGTCTTCAAGGTACTTGGGGTAGTTGCGTTTCTAGTGCCCATCCCCTTTGCAGTAGTAGCACATAGTGCCGGGCTTAGGGTCAAGTTGGCAGTCTTAGAGGCGTTGGCAACAAACTTGCCATCCTTCCTGGGCTTCTTTCCCTTGCCTTTTCCCTTTTGCCCCGGCTTCTTAAAGTTGGCGGTCTTATTGACCATCAACACCGTGTGCTCCTTCTTGATTTCCACCTCAGAAGTTTTGAGCATGGCGAACACCTCAACAAGGGTATTAGTCATCCCTTGCATGGTGTAGTTCATCACAAAGCTCTTATAGCTAGGGGCAGCGAGTGCAGCACCCTATCGATCACGAGCTCCTCTAGGATTTTGCAATCCAGGGCATTCAAACGCTTAACATAGCCAGATATTTTGACTACGTGCTCACTAATACTGCTGTGCTCTTCCATCTTAGCAGAGAAGAAGAGAGCTCGGAAGTATCATACCTCTCTGCATGAGCCTGTGGAGCAAAGACATCCTTGAGATCTTCAATGATCTCAAAAGCATTCATCTTCTCAAAATGCTTTTGAAGCTCCAGCTCCATGGCATAGAGCATTCCACTTTGGATAAGGGAGAAATCATCCGCCTTGGACTCCTAGACATTCTTTTCGTCCTGGGAGGCAGAATCTGCAGGCTTAGCCGGAAGCTCGGCCTCGATGACATAAGTAAACTTGTAGGGAACTAGGAGGATCCTAAGATTGCGGAACCATGTGGTGAAGTTGGTTCCATCAGTTTTCAGCTTGTCCTTCTCGAGGAAAGTGCTAAGGTTGAAGGTGGGTGGGCGAGACATCTACAATGGATTTGCAAAGTGTTTAGACCATGTTCATAATAATGAGTTAAAGTTTTAATTATACTATCGTACTTAAAACAAAAGAATTCCCACTCAAACAAACATCCCTCCACTCGTTTAGTGATCACATGATCCCAATCCCCTGCACCTCCCTTGATCATCACGGCCACCAGTGCAGTATAAAAGGTGGACATTCCCTAATGTCGATCACATAAACCATGTGATTCATGCTCAACCTTTTGGTCTCTTGTATTCCGAGGCCATGTCTTCACATGCTAGGCTTGCCAGTTCTAACTTGTGTGTATTCACAGTGCAACATGGCTTACACCCACTATATACGAACGTAGATATGTCTGACACCCGATCATCACGGCCTGCCTCATAACGAAGAACTTTCTTGGTGGTGCACACACAAGGGGAATACGATAACTGGAATACTGTGAGGGATTATCTTATTATGCTACCGTCTAATATATAATTATACTAGCACAATAAGTAATACTTTGTAAAGTAAAGTTCTATGATGTGGTTGCAGCATATTGATCGACATCAATAGCTTCAATGAAAGTTTCGCAAACTAGTCATTACCATGTCTCAACACAAGCCCTTATGCAACAATAAAAATAGATGCCTCTATATTATCTATTGCAAGTTTTACGCGGTTTTAGGGCTTTCGTGGTAGAACCCCTTCCCACCTATGAACGTGGAGCCACAACACAGATTCAATGATTGCCGTTTTACTTCCCTTTTCAGGGCCCTCCAATGTCGATGCCATATCAACTACCGTAGAGAGACAGACACCCCCTAAGCCACTTTGATTCGTGGACCAGTCTTGTGAATCACCATGTGAGGTTGGTTGGGGGCTGCTTCATCAAACAGTGTCGCGATATGAACAAGAACATAAAAGAGGGTAGCAACTAGAGAATCAATGCCCACATATTGCTATGTGTTCTCTCCGTACGACATGCCTACCCATAGACCTGCTCTGATACCACTATAGGGTTCCGTAGCAGAAAACAAAAAAATGCTAACTACACGAACACTAATACCAGGATCTATATAGACATAAGCAACGGAAAGAGAGAGACGATATTCATACCCTTGAATACTGATGCACGCCTTACACGGTAAGGCATATGTTGATGAAGCCGAGCAGCTCCAAGAACCCCAAGTGTGGTGCCTCCGAAGTACGACACACGTCCGGTGTAGGTGGCGTCTCTCGGGCTCTGATCCAGTAGAGCAGTGGAAGAAGTAGATGCCGGATCGATGATCACACGACGGCAGTGTGAAGGTGGAGAACTCACAACCCACGAGGTCCTCCCCAATATTCTGGAGAAGTCCTCAATGGATGAGAGAGAGAAAGAATGGGAGAATGGGATGAATCCAAAGGGGGAGGGGAGACCTAGGGGCAGCCGTCGACCCTAGGTGGGCCCCAATGGGGCATCCCACTGAGCCCAGGTCGGCTGCCCCCCTCTCCCTAGGCGCCTTGCCTCTTAGGCCTCCCCTTCGGGTGAGGGCCATCAGCATTGGGCTGCCTTTAATAATAAAATAAAACATATATTTAATATTAGTTCTCCAATTAATATTCAAATACACATATTATCTTAATCCTTTCACTCCGGAACACCTTCCGTACCCCTTCTGATCTCCATCGGATGTTACCCGGAACTATTCCGGTTTCTCTTTCTCTCTTTCTCCTAAGATACCTCGTCTACCCTAAGCGTCCCCACCCTTAAGTGTGACATCCTTCGGTTAAGGAACACTCCGGACATGATTGATAATCCTCTCTTATCAATGATCATCAGTGGGGACCTGGATGCCCATGATAACCCCCGTGCATTCCGCGAATCTTATCGCTCGAACCATGAATAGTTGTTTCCCGTTCCCTTTGCCAATTGATACATAGTTCATCCGAGACTTGATCTTTGGTACCTCCATACCTTAGTTCGATCTCGTTACCGATGAACTTGTTTACTCGTTCCCATGTTGTTGCATTCTGTGACCCAGTCACATGCTTACAAGCTTTGTTAATGCAACGTCACCGAGATGTCCACAAATGTATCTCTCCATTACATGGACTGGAAAATTCTGGTCTTGATATGTACTCCTCTATGTGCCTCTTTGGGAAACCTGAGTGGCACCTTTTCGATTACCTAGTCACGATGTGATAATTGATAACCATCTAAGCTCCCTCCAGAACGGTGATTTGCATTATCTCATATTCTAAGGATCAGGTTGCGAGGTTTCATGCATTTATCATCAATGGTGAACTTTGTAACTAGATCTCATTGAGATACAACTATCGGGTGCTTGTCTATCATGTCATTCAACCAATGACGTGACCTCATTGTCAATTGGCATAAATGCCCATGATCTTGAAACTCAGATCATCCTCATGACCAATGAACTAGTTCGCTAGAGGTAACTAGAGACACAGTTTGTTTACATACCACACGTGTATTAACGTTTCGTATTAACACAGTTATAGCACAGTATGAAACATATTATGAACATATAAGAGATATATCAAACAATACACTTTATTATTTGCCTCTAGGGGCATAATTCCTTCAGGGGAGAGGGGGAGGCGCGCCGGCCGGCCCTGGTGGGCCCCGCGTGGGGGGGGGGGCTAGGCCCAGCCGACCACCTCCTTCCCCCTTCTCTCCTCTTGCCTTTCTCTCATGGGCCCTTCTCCCTTCGGAATTGGCCCATTAAGCTTTTTTGACCTTTAATTGATTTTTATTTTATTAAATAATTATGAATAAATGATTAAATCAATATTTAACATTCATTCACATACTATTCAATCTCCATGGCTATGGAACACCTTCCACCTCCACTCTGGACATCCTCTAGACTTACCGAAACCCTTCCGGTTTTCTCCCTTCTCTTCTTCGATGATTCTACCGATCATGTAAACACTCTCTAAGCATCATCAAGCCCTTAAGCGTGATACCCCACGGTTTGGGAACACTCCAAACATGGTCGGGACACTCCCGGACCAATGATCGATAGAGGGACCTGGATGACCATGTGACCCCTGTGCATTCCACGAAGATCTTTCGTCGTTTGAACCGTGACTATCGCGTCTTATTCCTTTTGTCTCTTGATACTTGCATTGCCCGAGATCTGATAAATGACATCACCATGTCGTGTTCAATCTCGTTACCGAACAATGCTACTTGACTCGTTTTGATAAGTGATATCCCTATAATCAAATCACACGCTGTGCAACTATTGGATACAACTTCTCCGAGTGAGCCCTTGAGTATCTTTCCCTCGCGGATGGAAAAATCCCTCTCTTGACATATATTGCCTCTACGGTTCCTCCAAATATCTGAACACACATTTATGGTCACTCTGTCATAAGTGACGTTTGATGCTATCTAAGCATTCTCGGGAGATAGTGATTGATATAGTCTCATAGGTATAGTCTACTAGGTCTATTTTACTCATCGTAACTTGAACTTCATGACATGATCGGGTCACGATGTTTAGGTTGGGTATTGGTTCATCATCTCATTCTCAGAATGAGTTGACTCCATTTCCAACTGGCATAAATGCCACATGATCAGGAAACCTTGATCATTTTTTGACCAATGAACTAGTGACTAGAGTTTCACCGGGAACCCCTGGTTGTTTATATATCACACGTGTATTGATGTTTCCTTTCAATACAGTTACATCATTATACGAAACTTAATCATAAACTTTATGAAATATGATAATAATCCTTATTATTATTTGTCTCTAGGGCATATTTCCAACACTATTATTATGTAAACTTCTTAAATTGTGCTTGTTATCCTATATATGAACATGTTCAAATTCTGATTGGAAATCTCTGACAAATTGTGGGAAATGCTACTAAAATTTTCTGTTCTTGGTATTGAAAAATCTAGACAGTACTTAGCACCTCTGTTTAATGGACCATAAGTGCCATAAATGTCTCAAATTAGAACAGTAGACTCATATTAGTGTTCTTGACATTCTGTAAAAAAAATTAGATTTTTCTGAGAAGTTTGAATTTTTGGCCAAAATTTGACAAATTTCTGGACAGAACAGAAAATGTCAGTTTATCGATGCAAATCTACCCAGAAATGGCTCAAATTAGAACAGTAAACTCGTTTTAGTGTTTTTGTAAAAAAAATAGATTTTTCAGAGAAGTTCAATTTTTTCCAAAATTTGAAAATTTCAAATTTTTTGGCGCCCCAAAATGCCCAAAAGGGCCACCTAAATCTAAATACAGGGTTATTATGGTCAATACTAAAGTATACACTGAAATACACATATTTATTGAACCGTTTTCCTCTTGTATTGAAGAAAATAGCATATGAAGAGGTATTGCAAAGTTAGAGTGTCATATTCACAAGTTGTGTTTTGTAATGGCATATGTGCAACTTGTGAATTGGAGAGTGCCATAAAAACAATTAACCCTATAGGATTCGGGATTTCTAATCTTAGATCGGTCGGTGGATGTCAATTATGGGCGGATGTTCCGACAAGTACTCCATAGATACACTAAAATTCAAAATCGGTTGACATCTGCATTTAAGGTAGAAAACCGAATATTTAAAAAGCTTTGTAGCTTAAACCGTGTATCCGATTAAAAATCCGATTTCACTGTCGGGCTAGTCGCGACAAGATCTTCGAAACTAGATCCCATGTTGATATGTTTCGGAGAAAAAAAATTGGACCAAAAAGTTATTCACCTCTAACACATGAGTTATCTATGTCATAATATGTAAGTTATCCATCCTGTTACATATAAGTCATCCACCACATAAACGGGTTGGGTGGAGGCGTTCTCATATTTCTCATGTGGATAACTTTTGTATTTTTTTGTCTCATGAAACCCAGTTGCCCATGCATTTTTGTTTAGTTAATTAAATGTGAGCTATGCGCTAATTTAATTACTAGGACGCGATAGCCTAGATGTTAGGGTACCGAGTCTTAGCACCAACGTGTGATGAAGGCTCAGTACCCTAACACGCTTCGAGGATTCGTCCCCCGTACGTCGCGGTTCCGACGACGGGCGATGAAGCCGAGTCACTAGACTACTGGTTCACATTTCATTGTTTAGTATGACTTAGGATGGTGGGTGGGTGGGCCATATGACCCCAGTTATTATATCGTATGTAAAAAATGTTAGATTTAGTTTCTTTAAATAAATTAAACAAATTATGCTTAATATTTAACGTGGTAGACTTTCGAGGCTGAGTGGTCCATAGATCGCAGAGCGGCAACGGACGATGATGCCGAGCCGCTAGAATAATTTTTATATTTTATCTGTGGGTAAACTTTTATAGTGGTAGATAACTTATATGTTATTGGGTGAGTAACTTACATGTTAAAGCCCGGATAACTTTCGTGTTCTTTTGGGGAAAAATATTATCCACCCCTGACACGTGAGTGATCCATGTTATAATATGTAAGTTATCCACTTTGTAACATATAATTGATCCATCATATAAACGGGTTGGATGGAGTGTTCTCGCATTTCTCATGTGGATAACTTTTGTATTGTTTCGTCTCATTAATTTATTTAATTAAATGTGAGTTGTGAGCTAATTTAATTGAGACACGATAGCCTAGGTGTTAGGGTACCGAGATTTCAGCGTCGTTACTATGTTAGCATCGATGAGCGATGAAGGCTCAGTACCCTAACACCCTTTGAGGCTTCGCCACCCGTATACCGTGGTAGCGGCGACAGGTGATGAAGCCGAGCAATGGACTACTGGTTGTGCGTTAAGTTTGTCCACTATAATTTAGGGTGGTGGGTGGGTGAGGCATAAGAGTTCATTTATTATATCGTATGCAAAAGAAGTTTAGATTTTTTTTAAAATTATGCTTGATGTTTGACACGGTAGCATTTCGAGGTTGAGTAGTTCGAGCGACGACGGGTGACGAAACCGAGCCATTAGAATATTCTATTAGTGGATACTGAAAGGATACAGATGTCGCCTAGAGGGGGGTGAATAGGCGGTTTAAAAACTTTTCCGGGATAGACTTAACAAAGGCGGAATTAAACTAGCGTTTACTTTGTCAAGCACAAAACCTAGAACAACTAGGGTTCACATATGTGCACCAACGACTTATGCTAAGCAAGACAACCAACTATGTGATAGCAAGATATAGACTTCAAGCACGAAGGCTATCACAAAATAAGTTGCATAAGTAAGAGCTCGGGTATAGAGATAACCAAGACACGCGGAGACGACGATTATTACCGAGTTCCTCCCAACAATGAAGTACGTCTCGTTTGGAGAGGGGGTGGTATCAAACTACCAACGCCACAAAAGGCCTTCCTTATCACTATCGGCAACCTTCGAGGTGGTAGCCAGCACCTTTACAACAAGTTCGAGGCACACATCCATAACTTAATTGGAGGCTCCCAAATACAAGCAAGCTGTCAAACAATCAAAGACAAGCTTGTAAGAATCAAATCAACCAAAACAAGGCTTAGGGTTTCCAATGAAACCCTAGAGCAAGGGGCCCTCAAGTGAATGAGGGGGAAATGAAGATCTTTCTTGGTGAAGCTGTAGATCAAGGCCTCCTCCTTCGATTCTCCAAAGATCAGGGACTTTGGGTGGCTGGAGAGGGAGATCTTGGAGTTTTGGTGGCTCACAAATGGTGTTCTTCTTTTTCTGGAACGAGCGGCTTGAGGTTGAAGAAGAGGTCCCCTATTTATAGGCCCACTGATTTCTGACCGTTTTCTGACCGTTGGAGAAGAGTCAGACCGGAGACTCCGGCCTGCACACCGGAGACTCCGGTCTACACCGGAGATTCCGGCCCATCTCCGGACCAGCCTCCGGACCACCAAACAGAATGACCCAGCCCTTCTGTGGGCCAAGTGGACCGGAGACTCCGATCCAACCACACCGGAGACTCCGGTCAGGGGCTTGGACCGGAGACTCCGGTCAGTCTCCGGACCTTGCTCCGGACCACCAATCTGGCTGACCCAGGTCTTCAACTTTGATCCACTCCGGAGACTTGTGGGGAAACTCCGGACCACACCGGAGACTCCGGTGTCTGCACACCGGAGACTCCGGTCTGAAAAACCTGCCAGAGACAAAACTGATGAAAACAACAAAACTGTAACGATCATAACATTTACATCCGGACACCGATTGACCCGAAACCAATTTTGTTGGAAAGGGGGTGACAAGAGCTACCCAACAAAGAGAGAACATTTCATGTATTATGATGTGAGATACCTCTCTTGGTGAGAAACCAGAAAAACCTCCAAGATCAAAAACGCAATAAGGTATAAGGGGAAATCCGTTTTTGATGAACTAGAGCTTGTTATGAATATTACCACAAGCTCTAGGACCTCACATGGATAAGATCCAAATAACAATCAAGAAAGATGATGCCAAGAATGCAAAGGTTTGAGCTCTCTCCGAAGGATATGATCAAGTTACTCACTCGAGAGTCTCTCTTGATAGAACGGTTATCTATCCTACAAACCGGTCTCTCCAACTAGCACCACGAGACCGGTAAGAAGGAAACCCTATCAAGACCATACCTTTGCCTTGCGCATACTCCACTTGAGCTTGATGATGACGATCTTCTCCACCTCAAGATGGAACACCTTTCTTGATTGGTTGTGCTAGCTTGGGGAAGACTTGCAAATTGCTCCCCATACTCCAGTATGGTAGAGCTTCTCTTTTGGGCATATCATCTTCCCATATCCATGATCACCATAGGATGATAAGCTTCAAGCAAATGATCACTTCGAGATGACTCAGCTTGAACTTGCACATCATTTCTTCTTTCTTCAATATGTTGGTGTCTTGAAGGTACATAAGAGATATCACTCCAACTTTATTCTTCAAGACACACTTGCTATAGGCCCAACTCTTACTTGACCAATCTCCGAATCACTCATTGAAACCTTAGTCAACACTTGATCTTCTCTACTTTCTTCTTCTCCCAACCTTGAAGCCAACATATGGTTCAAGCATTGCCTATGGACAAATCCTACAAGTAAAACTCAATGCAAACATAAGTTCATAAAGATTGTCATTAATTATCAAAACCACACATGGAGACACACATGCACTTTCAGATACGTTTTTGTAGTGGTGGATAACTTACATGCTATTGGATGGGTAACTCAGTACGGTCTGAATAACTTACATGTCAAGGGTGGGTCACTTCTAGGTTCGAATTTTTTTCCATCAAAACGTACCAATATGGGATACATGTCAAGGGTGGGTAACTTTTAGGTTCGAATTTTTTCCATCGAAACATACCAATATGGATTTAGTTTTAAAGCTCTCATCGTGACTATCCGAACAGTGAAAACGGATTCTAAATCCGATAAACAGTTTGAGCTACAAAACTTTTTGAATTTTTGAATTTCGCATTTAATTCTACTGATTCTATTTGTGTTTGCATGCCATGCATTTAGTCTTTAAGTTTGGTTCTAACGCGCATGCGGCCAATGTTTTGCTGGTCGGAGCGCCCACCATGATTTGCTAATCCTAGAACGGTTGCAATCCATAGGATTTGCCAGGCTCCCCTCAGCAGCGGTCTGAACGGCACAGCCGCGCGTCCGGCCCACCACCACGACGTAAACTGTTATCATCAGGCTGCGACGCAATGCTGGGATGATAGATCCACCAACATACGCACGAGCCGGCCCATCTCTGCGACTGATAGATCCACCAAAAAAAGGATTGATTGATGCCAGTTTTCTTTAAGAAAAGGATTGATGCCAGAAAAAGCATGTAACACATAGAAAAAGCCAAGACCGCTCAGAATACATAGGAGTACATGATCGCCGTTCCTCTCCAACCAAAGCAGATTTGAAGACGAGTAACTTACCCTTTTAAGTTCTATATCATCTTTGCCAAGCCGACTTCACATGCACAAAACAGAGGCATCTCCTGGCGTTTCATTCAGTCCAGTGCAATCAGCAGGATCGTAACATTGCTTGCTAATCTAATGAGACCTCTTGGTTCTAAGGAAAACGAAGCATCTTACAAAGTTCAGATATGATAACAAACACTAAGCAGATGCTCTATACCCCTTTCTTCCTGCATCTCCATCCCTTATGCTCATGTTCAGCTTCACTTTCTTCCTGCAATCAAGATGTGAGTTCAATATTAGCACTGAGCTATGAAGATACTACCTAGGCAACAGTCCACACGTGTTGGTGGTCACTTGGTCTGCCGAGCCTGCCGCGAGATAGACGGACGCAGTGGAACAGAAGAACCACACCACACACAAGACGAAGACATAGGCGATATATTCCTTCTCATCTTTGCCAAAAACAAAAAGGCGCCGGATTCCTCCAGCTTTGTCAGCGTCACTCTTTCCCCTGTTCCTTCTCTCGGGATCGCGTGCCTCCCTGCGCAAACGCAACGATGGTGTCAAGAGCTTAGAGAGGGAGAAAGAAGAGAAAGCATACGATTCTCTCTAAGCACTTAACAAGCAACACTGAATGTAATCTAAGCAAAAGATAAAGTCCTCCTCCTCACTCCCTTTCATTGGATTCAGCACAAAAGATAAAGCTATGGACATAAGGAGTTCATTCCATGTTCTAAATGCATAGTAGTTTCAGTTTATGCTCCTCATGACCGGCCATCATTGCACACAATGCCCAGTCGATGCTCGACGAATCCAGGCAGCAATTTGGAGGAACAAACAAGCACCACCAGCATGCCGGAATTGAAGCTGAACCAAGGCACATATATCATATCATGAATACCATTTCCTTGCCTTTTAATATATATCAAAGTGACAGAAGAGACTTATAATTAGTAAACACAGGGATTCCCTAAACAGATTTGGAGAAGACTGGTTGATCCACATAATTGCAGTCGCAGCAAGCAAATATACATATAGCAGGCTATAAGCAACAACAAGGAGTACTACTGTTTTGGACCACTCCTATAGTTACTTTTCAAAGAATTGTTACAGTTTTCCTATAAAAAGATTTTATGTATCAGGCTACAGTTGATTTTACTTGACCTACCAATATTTTTGTAAACTCCACTTTTTCTGCAAAAACATAAAAATGCATCATGCACTCATGACTTGCAACATAGCCCGAACATCAGCTGGATTACATAACAAATGAAAGACGAGATGACCACATGTTATTATTAAGACCTCCCAAGTTATAGAGTAATGAAACGAAATTATTACTGAATTATACCATATTCTGTACAACTTTGACTTTATGCCAGCTGAACTTATCTAGAACTGAACTCATGCATTTTTTATCAACGCAAGAAAAAGAGAAATGATGGTACAAGCATGCATGTAAAGGAAAAGTAACACATAGCACTGAAATCAAGAAACTAAACCGTCAATCTTAAGCTCCTAGTTTATGCGCCTTATGTAGAACAGATAGCAAAGGAACTCAGAAGACTGCTTCACACACATGCACAGCCTATTAGATTCGCCTATCCACTTTCCTTTTGCCTGATAGCTGAACAAGTACAAAACTTACCAGAGGAGACAAAAGGGAATCATATGCTTATTCCATACTTTGCTTTTATGCAGTCCCAAGAAAGGAATCTGTGATAGAATGAGTTCCTTTGCTTTATTTGCAGGCAAAACATCAACCAATTCTTCTTCCGGATGCCTTCAGTCAATAAGGAATTTAATTGCTTTGCTCTCATATGAACCGATAATTATATGCCTTAATCAACTGCATTATGCTTGAGTACACTGAAAAGTGAAAATATACAACAAGCAATAAGCATATGTGATTGAGAAAGATGTAGAATCTTAATCAATGCCAACCAACTACAGATGGCCTTTCATTTCACGATGTAGGCGCAGTGGAGAGTGGAATTAGTTCTAAGGCCACTCCCAATGCATCATCTCTTAACAGAGTCTGTTAGTGCCATCAGATGTTTCAAAACAACTATCACAATGCATTGCATCTTAGATAGACTTGGTACTTATTATAGGAGACCTTACCTTTTATTAATTAAGATTGTTTGAGTCTTGGTGGATGATATAGTACAAAATTTAATGATCTATGCATAGGATTGCGTGAAGAGACTATAAGAGACGGTTTCATCATCTCTCCTCATTAATTAAATGTGATATAGATAAAATCATCTCATACAAATCTGATGTGCAGATGTAATCGAGGAATCAAGTAAAGACAAAACTACAGCCCACTGCACAAAAGTTCTCCAGAGAACAAGGTTCCCACCTTTTCCTGTAAGACCAATAAATAACATGACTGTCTCTAACTGTTTTTCCTTCATCTGTGCCAAGTTAAGGTAATATAAACCATATTTGATGAGGCAGATCAGAACGAAAGAGTGTTCTTGGAATTGAACAATAAAAAATATCGGTGCGCGTAGGGTCCACAGGTACCTAAAAGAATAAGGATAATATCTCTTTTCAGTTGCTGTGAAGATAGGGTCAGGTTCGAGTGCTTCTTCCTACGATTCGAAATTCTCTCCTCCTTTGCCTGCCTTATAAAACCAGTACCTGCATAAGACCATGACATGAGTAGTCGTAGACTCGTAGTTATTCAGAACAAAGGTTGTCTCACTGCCAGAGAATAGAACTTCAAGGTACGGTGAACAACCCTTGATTACCAGAAACGGAGGGCTGATAAAGCTGCAACGGAGAGTTCTTGGAAGGATTTGTAGTCCACAAGCAGACATCAGTACTAAAAGTAACTGAAAGAGGTACAGGTCTATGAGATGCATCAAGTGTCATGCTATATATCTTGCTCAAAGAAAGGAGATATCTTGCTATATATATGTATCCTAACCTGCTATATATTCATTCAGATGTATCATCATCAACAGCAGCTCCAGAGCCACAGCCAACTCTTGTCTTCTAGGCAGACTTTCCCTTCAGAGAGGCACTTACTTCTGCAAGGAGGAATTATTCCAGGAGAGTCGGGGCTTGTACTCTCAACTGATGCTAAGCCCAGGTTAAAATGGACCCCAGAGCTACATGATCGTTTCGTGGAGGCAGTAAATCAACTTGGCGGACCAGATAGTAAGTATGCACTGAAACCTTTTTGCCCTAGAAGCAACTGCGTCCATGCTATCATCTAAACACTTCAAATTTTCTGTAGAAGCCACCCCCAAAACTATTATGAGGCTCATGGCTGTCCCTGGATTAACATTGTATCATCTTAAGAGCCATCTCCAGGTATACAGAAATTTCTAGTATAGCAGTGCTCTATCATAATACTTCGCATGTCTTCAAGCAAGATACTAAATAGTTTTGTCTTTCACCTAGAAATACAGACTCAGCAAAAATCTACATGCTCAAGCCAACATTGGAAATTCAAGAAATGGTAATTATTAGCGTAATAAAGCTATCAGTCTATCATTAAGCTTGACACTAAACTTTCCTTTTCCATTCGCCAGCGGTAGGCTGCACCATAGCAACAGAAAAAACATCTGAAGGAAATGGATCGCCAGTCAGTCACCAACTTAATATGCAGACAAACAAGTAAGAGATAATTAGATTTATTCTTGAGTGTGTTTACAGAAGGTAACAGTTTGCTATTTTATCAGATCAATGCAAATGGGTGAAGCCTTACAGATGCAAATTGAAGTGCAGCGACGGCTACATGAACAACTAGAGGTACAAAAGCAGCATAATATAAACTATATTTATTATGAAGTCACTTTTACATCCTTTGCATAAATATGATCTATACCTGACTAGTGTATTTCATGGATTACTAATAGTACTATAATTCCAATTTTATGGGTGACTATCCAATACTAAACAAATATCTCTGGAGAATATACACTAGAGACAGGAAAAATTGTCTATATCCCACAAGAAAATTCAATTTACAATATTGCGGATATACACAACTGCACAGAGAAAATTTGTGTAAACGGAGTTCCATGAACCAAGACTAACTTAATCAAAGATTAGCCATCATTTGATATTTTTATAAGCAAAAAGCACAGCACAGCACAGACAGTATAATATTACAACTAAAACAGACAATAACTTCATTTTTACCTGTTATGGACGTTTGTTTTCTTGTGTACTGATAGCTGAACCTTACCACTGCTTAAAATGATGTGCTCTATGTCACGCATAAAAGATGGCTGTAACTAAGAGTCCTGCAACCATATTGTCTATGCAAATAGAGAGTCTTGAAGTGTATGTGATTATTTTTATCTTTTTTTTTCATTACTTGAACCTATAATAATAATTATAAACTCCAATTTGAGTTAAAATGTTACATACTTATTAGACATCTTGAGGTCCAACCTGTATATATTTTAACAACACAAATATTTTCTTCTTGATATGTAGAGTATAACAGAAAAACATGTGAGAGAATTCAGAAATTCGGTGATCAACATTAAATACTTAAGGCTACGCTTTCTCATTCTTCTGTTGCGGAATACTGGAGCATGTGCTCCTTTGCAGTGCTTGTACATGGTCTCCCTATGCAAAATAATACATAATTAGGTAGAGGTTCACCACGTCTGCAATTCACCCGAAGAAAAGAAATAAATAGTGCACTAAACAAATACCGATGGTCTGGTATCTTATGCGTCATGAACTAATGATGCCATTCAGGTACAAAGACACTTGCAACTCCGTATTGAAGCACAAGGAAAGTACCTACAATCGGTGCTGGAAAAGGCACATGAGACACTTGCAAAGCAGAATACTGGCCCGGCTGGTCTACAAACTGCAAAGATGCAACTGTCAGAATTGGTCTCAAAAGTATCGACAGAATGCCTCCATAATGCTTTTACAAGCTTTGAGGAGATTGAAGGATCACAAATGCTGCATAGGCACGCAACGCAACTTGGTGATGGATCAGTTGACAGCTGCGTAACTGCATGTGAGGGCTCACAGAAAGATCAAGATATCCTATCAATTAGTCTTTCTTCTGCTAAAAAAGGAAAGGAGATTGGAGGCATGCCATTTGGTTTGCAAATGAAAGAAAGAGGACACGAGGATTTATTTCTAGAGAAGCTAAGCAGAAGGCCTTCAAGCCAACAAGAAAGGCATGATAGGGGAGACAGCTTTAGCATGACATGCCAGGCAACAAGATTGGATCTGAACATCAACGACACAAATGATGTGCCTCAGAACTGCAAGAAATTTGATTTAAATGGGCTCAGCTGGACCTAGATAGGACGTGAGAGTGCCGATGACATATCAGTGAGATCGTGTTAGTCACAGAGTGAGACCTAATGGCTCTTCTATTGACACTCCTCCCATTTTAAGCCTGGTCCATCTTTGCAGTCAGCCGTCGCAATTCATTGAAATAAGTGATGGAATTGACAACTGGTAGATGCTTATTGCAGACCACAGAAGTAGTCCGTGTAGATTCCGGAGAATGTATTGGAGAACTCAGTTGTACTCCTTTATTATGTGCTTTGTTGTAATTCTGTACCATGGGGACAGAAATACCACGAAATTTTGTTGCAACCCCATGCCAACTAATGATTTGCATTGGATTGGCGATCCCACTGAGATTTATTTTTCCCCCTACTGTTTCCCCCCATCAGCAATATGTGATGCCTAGCCTAGCACCTAATGGATCTGCAAGACTAGCACCCATGCGCAGAAAGGGGGTTAAAATCCCCCATATCACGAGTACAGCATCCGTGCAATGGTCCAGTCTTGGTCTCTAAAATACTCCGCGGGACTGTACCTTCTCGTTACGATCACTAATAATCCTTTGAAGCGGCTGCGAGTGGTTGCAACCGGAGACGTAGACGGCAACGAACGAATCAAGGCTGCAATCGCCGAAACGATCTCTAAATCCTCGAATTTCCAGCACGAATCGGGCAATAGCCCACCAAATCGCATTGCTGCGTGCGCCTACGCAGAAAGGGGGAGAAGACAGTAATGGGTTGTACCTCCATCTGCGTCCGCTCCGGATATCCGAACAAATTGATTCGGAATTTCCCGCAGGAATGTTGAAGCGCACGGGGGTTCATGGCAGAGGAGGGTTTTTTTTTTAGCAAAGGGAGCGGAGGTTGGTGAAGACGGCGAAGCGGAGAGAGTGGGCTGTCCATTGGGCCTGCACGAGATGGGGCGGGCTGTGAAGTGTGTTGAAAGTGGAAACCCATCAGCACATTGTTACCCGATTATCCTCCAGTCTTCTCGTTTTCTCTGGTAATTAGGGGCCCAGGCCGATTAGAGCTTTTTTCCTTACGAGTATTCTATGAGCCCATTGCTGCTGAAGCCGGCCGTCAACTTTGCACCTCCGTCGCAATTAGCAAGTGGGGGCAGCAAGGCATCTCAACCGGCCGACACCGACTCGAAACGTTCTATTTTAATCCGGTTGGATCGAACTGCGGAGAGATTTGGATCGTGCTTCGGCCTGTCCGGCCAACAGCATCCAGCGGTGCGATCAAGCTATCCGCGCTTGGCAAATAGGTCCTCACTGACGCTGGCGCCGGAGTATTTCCAGTGTGTTCCCGCCGTCCTGCCCTCCCACCTTTTTTCCTGCCGCTCCCCTGTTCTGGGCGTTTCCTGCCACGTCCAAGCGCAGCCATAAAAAAGGGAGGCCAACCAAGATAGGCACAACTAGAAATCCTACCCCCATAGACCACCATGCCTGGCTGTTCGCGTCGCCGCACTGGCCTTCGTGGCAACACCGACGCCGGTAGAGAAGAGCCCGACCGCAACCTACCGTCATGGTGGCCAGACCCACCGGAGGCACCAACCGTGTTGTCGCCTCCGATTTTGGGGCGATCGCAGATATTCAGCATGTTCCGCGACCACCGGCCACGACACCCTCGCTTCGACCGCAACAGGACCACCGGCGAGCCTTTCACGTGGGAGGTAATAGACCGCGTCTTTCTGCCAGAGCACGGTGGCGTCTAGTGCTCACAGACGTGCGCGACGATCTCCGGGCAGCGGTGCGTGCCAATCCCGAAGACGCTTATCTGCATGCTCGCCTCGCCCAAGCTGAAGAGGAGTTGCGGACGCAGCTTGCGGTCTACCATTCTCTCGAAGAAGAATGGGGTCTTGTCGACTTGCCGGTGCCATTGGCGCTAGCACTGTAGGCAGTGCATAGTTAGATTGTTGTTCTAGGTGGGGTTTGCTTGTAAAATAGACTTGAATGAAAACTTGTCATTAAAAATGGCCGATGCTCACATTGCAATTTTGATTCCAAACACGATACACGGCGAGTACACGGCCTAGTCTAGTGCTAAGCCTACTCGTTGGCGTTGGAGTTGGAGTGGTAGCAGCGACGACACATGGTGTCGTCGAAGACGCTGACGGTGAGCATGGCTTCGTCGTCGTACTTGAAGACGACAAAGTTGCCGACTTTGATTTGGTGCCGTCCGGCGAACTCCTCCCATCCGTTGGTGAGAAACATCTTACCAAGGCGGTTGAACAACACCTCCACTGGCCACCGCCGGTATTGACACCGACCACCCGCAACGTGATCTACTGGGGCTCTGCATCGTCGACCAGCGACGTGAATTTGCGGGGCAGGAGCATCATGTCCCACATCATGCCCGAGTGATGGTGACGGCGAACTCGAAACCGGCGAGGCTGATGTCGATGGGCTCGAGCTCAGGCGATGACGGTGGTGGTGATGGAGATCATGGTGGTGTGTTGTGGCCGCGTCCCCCACGCCTTCCTCGACGGCCACGGCTAGGCCCCGATAGTGAGGGAGACCGTGGCGGCGTGCTGCTCTGGCCGCGCCCTCCGTGCCTACCTTGACGGCCACGGGCTGGGCCGGGTGGTCGTCCCAGACGCCCTCCCCTTGATCCAATGCTACCGACCATGGCTTGCTATCGGTAGTGAAGGATAGGAGGGAGGAGAGTGCGGTGTGGAAGAAGATGGCCACCGATGGCCTGTTTAAAAAGGCATGGCATTTGATGCCGGCGTGGAAGCGAAGCGACGACGTTGATGTGTGGCGGCAGGAGCGCAGACGTCGGGCGGCGCCGCCAGCGCATGAGGCAGTGGCGAAGCTAGGATTAGCGGCTAGTGATGTCAAAGCTCAAAAATAATGACACTGATGTCAAGAAATTGGATTCATGGGGTCAATTCTTGTATTCGTAGCTGGGTTTTCCTTGCTAACAAATTTTTTGTGTGGTCGCTTGACCACATAGTCATAGTGCAGCTCCGCCACTCGCACGAGGGGAAGCGTTAACGGCGCGACCAACATTTGGAGTAGCCTACCTCTCTGCATTGATTGCTAGTGGAAGAAGACCACAGGATGGCTGCCATGCCGAACCTTGGCTCCTGCCATGCCGAACCTCGGCTCCCGCGGGCGGACAGGCTGACACAACCGTTGTCTAAATTTGATATATCGGTGGATCGGACGGTCACGTTGGTCTAGATAGGTTGGTCCGTTGAAGTCCGTCCGAACGGATTACGACGCCAGCGCACGTGTTGGATCGTGTCAGTGGAGATGCCATTACTAGCTAGCGAGAATCGAGAGAGGTCTTCACTCTCACCGTCTCACCGGAGAATTTCGGCTGCCTAATTCGGCATATATACTTGTCGACATCGATAGCTAGCTAGCTATGGCCTTCAGATGCTAACGTAATTACTGCAAGTGCTACCTTTTAGCTAGAGCACTCTCTTGTGCTAGCTCAGCTTTTGTGTTATTTACACTGTGATTAGTGCGAACGTCAGCTCCTGTTATCTTAGCTCCAACGCCCTGCTTTCAATTACCAGCATATATCTTTGTCAACCGCTCAAGTCCTAAAGTAACATTTAATTATGTTTCACTAGGTACTGCTCTCTTGGTGATGACGCGACCGATGAAATTTTCGGTGGCAAGTTGTGTTGTGTGCTCCTTTTCTGCATCAGGCTCCTCCTTTTACACTTTCACTACTTGATTTATTTCTTGTCCTCCAAATGGAACTTTTGGCCGTTCGGATTAGGACATGCTCCTACCTTCTCTTTCTTTGTAGAAAAATAATGCTTGTTCTTCACGTAAGAGTGAGACCCACCCATTACAGCTCCAAGCATATTAATTCATGTAGGAGTACAAATTATCAGCAGGCCCATTCTACGGACGCTCGTGCTCCTTGCCTGCGGAGCCACTCTCCGCCCGCTCAGACTTGTCGTCCCTCGTTGTCCCAGAGTTGCGCTAATGTCGTGTCCCACTCGTCGTTGTGTCCTGCGATGCCACCAAGTCCCTCTCCTAGGTGTCAAGAGGAGTTTAAGATCAACGCAAGTTTGGAATCCCTTGTTCAGTCCCAGATTGCACTGATGCGCTTGGAGCTCCTTCAGTTGGTTGATGTCCGCATCGAGTAGGCGACTCGCCCCCTTTATGAGGAGGTGGCAACACTCAAGAGGTTGTTGGCATGCGATGGTGTTTCTTCAGGGCCGATAGAGGCGCATGTTTTGGTTCCGCTTGACTCCATTGAGCAGAAGTTGTGTGTAGATGAGGAAGAACATCTATACAGTTGTTTCTCTCCTCGTGGCAGTCCCTTCTCAACATCACAGCTTGATGTGTCGGTTGCTTCTAAGGGTGAGGGATCAAGTGGGCTCATGGCTTCGGTGCTATAGATCACACCAAAGCTTCATGAGTTGTGTGGGGAATCTGCTGTGGTGCTTCCTTTGGAGTCGGGCTCTTTTGAGGACTTGGCAGTGGCCACAGCTCCCTCGCCACCGCAGCTGCCCACCTCTGTGGTCAGTGGAGGAGTGTTGGCGCATAGCTCCGAGGCTCTTTTTGCTAGAGATCTTTGCGGCTTGCTCGCTTGTTTAGAGGCGGCGAGCCCCGGATATGGCAAGGACATTGATTGTGTCTTAGCAGGAAAGGCTTTAGAGGACATAATCAGGAAGGTGGAGAAGTCTCTCAAGAAGGCTTCTCTCAGAGGAAGAATAAGAATGAGAGGTGTGGTGAGAAAGGTTTTCAGTTGATACTTGATCGTTGAAGTTTCTTTTGGGTCGTCTGTTAGGTTGGTCATCTTTGCGGTGTCGTGCTCCATATGTTGTCAGTTTGCGGTTGTGGTAGGTTGTGGGTGCTTGTTGGTTCTAGAGGTTGTGGTTGTGGTTTGGTGTTTGTTGTAGTGGTTTTCGTCCGGTTTTCCGTAATTAACTGGGAAATTCTCTTCTTCTTAATTAATAGATTGGGACAAATCTTTTGCCTCCATTTCAAAAAAAATATTTATCAGCAGGCTGTGAATGGTTTGATTCGCTCAAAGTACTGCCCGAGGCTTTGTCCACTGTGTACAACTCGTGCTAGCTACTCCCTCTCTTTCAAAATATAAGATGTTTTAGCTCTGTGAAGCTAATGTATAACCTACTAAAACATCTTATATTTTAAAACAGAGGGAGTACTAGGTATAAATAACAGCAACATCGTGCACAGAATTAAGCTTCAAGATTAGAACGAGATAGCGACCCAAGTATAGATCGCTCCCGTGTCGCTGATGACCCACAAGTATAGGGCGTGTATCGCAGTATTTTCGAGGGAAGTGAAACCTAATTTATTGATTCGACACAAAGGGAGCCAAAGAATATTTATAAGCCTTAACAACTGAGTTATCAATTCAGCTACACCTGGAAACAATCTTGCTCACAGTAGTTTATCAGTAGCAACAGTTTTGTAATAGCAATAGCAGTAGTAAAAGTAAAGATAACAGTAACAATTGCAGTAAACAGTAGGATTAAGCGCGGTAGGCATAGGGATGGATGAACGGGCATTGCATGGACAAGGCAATTCATATGGCAATCAAGACATAGGGTATTTGCAGATAAATAAGATAAAGCATCCAAATACTAAATAAACATAGGCATGTGTTCCATATATAGTCATACGTGCTCGCAATGAGAACTTGCACAACATCTTTTGTCCTTCCAGCCCGTTTGCGGCGGGGCCTCAAGGAAACTACTGGCAATTAAGGTGCTGCTTTTAATAGAGCACCAGAGCAAAGCATTAACACTCCATGAACACATGTGATCCTCACATCAAAGCCATTCCCTCCGGTTATCCTGATTGCTGTCACTTCGGGGCCTTTGGTCTGGACAATAATATGTGTATACAACTTGCAGGTAAGACCAAAAACAATACTATCATAATGAATCAATAACATGTTCAGATCTGAAATCATGACACTCGGGCCCTAGTGATAAGCATTAAGCATAACAAGTTGCAACAAAGTCAAAAAAAACACTAATAATAGATATTGGGCACCATGTCCTAACAATCTGATGCCATTACATGAACGATCTCATCCAATCCCTACCATCCCCATAGCCTACAGCGGGGGATTACTCACTTATGGATGGGGGAAACATGGATGGTTATGGAGAAGCGATGGTGATGATCTCCTCCAATTCCCTGTCCCGGCAGGGTGCCAGAACGGAGTTTCTGGTTCCGATTCGCGGAATCTGGTGGTGGCGGCGTCGCAACTCTTTCTAGAAAAACGTCGAACCCCTTTGATTTTTAGGTCAAGAGGCAACTTATAGGCGAAGAGGGAGGCCGAGGGGGTGACCGAGGCGGCCACACCACCCCCAGGCGCGGCCTGGCCTAGCCCACGCGGCCAGGTGGTGTGGGCCCCTTGTGGCCCTCCTCCGTCTCATCTTCTGACTCCGTGAGTCTTCTGGTGAAATAGGATTTTTGGCATATTTTTCAGGATTTTTCCTAATAGTTGATTTTCTGCACAAAAACTAGACACCAAGGTAATTCTGCTAAAAGCAGCGTCAGCCCGTGTTAGTTGTATCCAAATCACACAAGTTTAGAGGAGAAACAATAGCAAAAGTGTTCGAGAAAGTAGATACGTTTTGGACGTATCAACTCCTCCCAAGCTTAGCTTATTGCTTGTCCTCAAGAAATTCAGTTGAAAACTGAGTGCGATAAAAGAAACTTTCACGAACACATTTGCTTCATAATATGTATATATTCTCAGCATATGATCAACTACTGAGGCAATTCATAATAAAGAGCATGCAACTAAATTTACTTAATAGTCATTGCAAGCTATGAAGAGATTTCAACTCAAAAATAGTAAGTAGCATGAAACATAAACATAAGCAACATTGCAATGCTCATAAAAAGGTATGATAGAGTGGTATCTCGCTTGCCTTTGATTTTAGAGCAAACATAAATGCCAAGGCACCTCTGAAGTTCAAGTGAAGACTATAAGTAAAGATATCAAAGATACAAGCATCAAAGTCATGATACAATTAATCAAGTTTTGAGACAAGCACATTACACTAAGAATGACAAATATGCTCTCAAGAAAGTGCTCATAGAATATGTGATGACTCAATAAGGAAATGAAAAGGTTTTGAAAAGTTTGAAAGGCTTCCAAATGCTGAAAGTATGGTACTCATTAGCTTTAAGCTCTCATTGCCCCTATCATAAGCATCTTTAAATGGTTAAGGTGAAAGTGAGGTCCAATCTGAGTTATATGCTTGACAGACCATAAACTGGAAATCTCATGTCCTTGAGTACGAGGGTCGCTCCTCATGTTACTCAACTTTAGTTACCGGTAAGTTCTTGTCATCATAAATACATGTGTATCATAGAGAACCGCCGACGGGGTACCCCTTGCTCGATGATACGGAAGAATCCCCATATCAAAATGACAAGGCAAGCAGACAACGAGCATCTCAGCAATCTTCTTATTTACCATGGGAAAATGGTGATTTTTTCTCTCTTTCCTCTTTTATCATTATTTTTTAGCTATCTCTTTTTTTATAAGAAGAATGCTTCATAGGCAGCTTATTATGGTTACGCTACAGGTTTCCACCATGATTAGGCATGAATTAGACCAGCCGCCCAGGCGTTTTTGTAACACACATACATAACTCCATGGACTTACAAGCTCCCCTTTTATTTCACACCGACGACGTCTGTAAACAAAAGAGCATGATATCAACGGGGTATATAATTACAGGTCTTGAAAGAGTTCTCCATGATAGCACGGTTCTACTAATCCCTAGCCTATAATTTGCAAGCATATAACTTTCATTGATAGTCACAATGGTTTAGGTTTATTAAGTGCAAGAAATAAAGTGTGCCATTAAGTTCATGAGAGCTTTACTAACTAACTTTCTCATAACAAGCAAACATTTTATTTGGAAGAAAACTAGGCATATTGAATATGTACGGAATAGCAAATGATGCTAATAGGTAGGTATTGTGGACACTTTTGGCAATATTGGTTTTGAGGAGTTGGAAACACGAGTAAAGCTTATACTCAGTGCAAGTGAAGGCTAGTAATAGTAAGGGAGCGACAAACGAGAGAGCAATAACTGTCATAATCATGCTTGCAACAAAACAGGACTAATCATGGCATGAAAGTGATTCAAGACCCCTGAGGCAAAATAATTCATCGAGGCTTAATTGATTATTGTTTCAGTCATATGCATGCGTGAGCATGTGCCAAGTCAATTCAAGTGAAACATTCAGAGCAGGATACCACAGTGTCATACCAAGTTATGAATAGAACAATGCAAACAAACATTTATATGACATGCTACAAACCATTAGCAAGCTGGAGCTAATCATAGGAAAGCAAGAACTACTAAGCATCCATAAATAACATACACCCTACATGAACAAACTAAGCATACCCATAATGATGAGTATATGTACAAAAATGAAAACAAATAGAGTTCGTTACCAGCCTCTTACCACACCTCAAGTTGTCATTAATCCTCATTATTGCCCTTCACTTGTGTGGCTTGAATAATAATATGAAACCAAACTCTACTGAGGATTGCTAAACTCTGCAACGAACTTCACAAAACCAAAGAAGAACAACAAATATTTTTGGGTTTTCAATTTTTGAAGGCAAGAGAAAAAAGGAGGAACAAGCCAAGCAAAATATTTTTGGGTTTTTCGAATAGTCCAAACAAAGCAAAAATGAAGAGGCAAACCAAGGCAAAAACAAAAAGAAGCAAACAAAGAGAAACAACGAAAATATTTTTTGGTCTTTTTGTGTTTTGGAAAGCAAAAGAAAGAGAAACATGGATAAACAAAGTACCTACTAAACATGATATGTAGATGAGTGTGATGTCGGTGTACCTCCCCCCCAAGCTTAGGCTTTTGGCCTAAATGGGTATCAACCCCAACGCGGGTAAGGATTCCAAGCAGGCGGGTCATCGTAAGAGTGATCGTGGTTAGGCCCTTGGGAAGAAGAATCTCCCCAATCATAGGTAGGCTACTGATATGAAGACTCCCCCTCATTCGAGGGCTGGACCGAATCATCTGTAACCTCCCTTCCAGTATCCTGCTCCTGTTGGGAGAGCTCTCCCAAGTATGCATCGAGTTCTTTCTCGGTGAGTGACCATCCTACCCTGGTATCAAGGTTAAACAAAACAGGTGCAGGCAAAAGAACAACTCGCTCGGACTTACTCCTTCTCCAACCAGCCTTGAGAAAGGTAATTTCATAAGACAAATCACTCAAATTAGCCCAAGAAGAAACAAATTTATGCTGTATCATGGAATTAAGGTCAAGCCTCTCTATGGGAAACTGTAGGTCTAAATGATGAGGCACTACACCATGCAAAGCTAATAAATGAGAGGCGATGAGGCCTCCACAAATTCCACCTTTCTCGCAGTTAGCAACAAGACGGAAAGCTATCAAGGCACCCAAATTATAAGTCCTATCTCGTTTTAAAGCAGCTGAGATGAATGCTAGATCATATGAGGATAACTTATTAGCAGTTTTCCTAGCGAGAACACACTTGGCAATAAAGTAAGCAAAGTAGCGAATAGATGGGAGATGAATGTTACGGATTTTCCCACTCTCCTTTGAGAAGATGCTCCCTTGGCAAATCTCCGCATACAAGTCCATGAGTGGTGCAGGTCGCTCTTTAATCCTTTCACACGATCCCCACTGGGGTACTTTAATAGCTGCACAAAAGTCATCAAAAGGAAGGTTGACAGCTATATTGTAAATTTTGTAGTGAACCATGGGGTTAGGCAAAGAGTAACTAAATTGAAAGTCCTGCACCATAGACATAGTTAGTTTCACAAATTGGTAAGGTTCATCTTCCACAAAATGCTCTAATCCTGCATTAGCAATTAAAGTATGGAAATCCTGAGAAATCCCTACAGCCCTCATGAATTCGGGGCATGGATAGATGGAAGGAAAAACTTCCTCCTCTCGGTGAACCTTCATAACCCCAGACACCCTTAGTTCATGCTGGTTGAGTTGGTGTTCATTCATCTTTTTTTCTGAAATTTAGGACAACCATCATACAAGTGATTGCAAAGTGAATACATAATGAAGGGAACTACTCATAGGGACTTGTAAGAGGCCTAAACATGCATCAAAACAATATCTCTAAGCATTAAACAAGCTTACAAGCTCACACAACCTCTCACCTACAGCAGTAAAATACTCAAGATATAAACCACTAAACACAAATCTACTTGGACAAGCGGAGGAGTCACATACCGGAGAACAAATGCTCCAAATTTCAGCAGTAAACATGGGCTGAGCAAGGAGATCGAAAAATCATGGACAAGAACAGCAAGAACGCGATTTCGAGCAATGAACTGATGTTTTCTCGGGAGAGAGAAGGAAGTGGCAAGTGAGAGAGTGAGTAGAGGGCCAGGGGTGGCCCACACCATGGCCAGACGCACCCCTGGGGTGTCCGCGCCACCAGGTGGTGTGCCTTCCTAGTGGGCTCCCTGGGTCACTCCAGGCACTCCTCTGCCCCTTTTTTCACGTAAAAATTTAATATGAATTTTCTGGAATTTTTTGATACACTTTATTTTTGAGCAATTTTCAGGTATAGATGAATGATTTTCTAACAGAAAGATGTTTTTGGAAAGATGCAATGACAAAACAAAACTAAAACTTTAGAAGTTCTAAGACACTCTAATATGCAAGCAACTAGCAAAAGGAAAGTAAACTAAGCGAAGGCAAAAACTAAAATGGGTAAAAATAAAAGTAAGCACAGATAATCATGGTGAAAACATTGTTTTGTTCATTAAAATCCTTTTGTTAACAAGGTTGATCAGCTCTTGTTACCAAAATAATTTTATATGAAACAAAACTTTGCATTCCACTAATGATTATGTTACCTCAACTTTGATAGCAATGGTCCCAATCATAATAGTTTCATATTTTTCTCTTAGTATGGGACAATACATTTCTCCAACTTGAATGCCCTCAACATGTTCAATTGAATTCAAACCATAAGTCTTACCAATCTTCTTGGGGAAATAGATAGTATGCTCCTTGTCATTAACATTAAAAGTCACCTTTCCTTGATTACAATTAATAATAGCTCCTGCAGTATTAAGAAGAGGTTTCCCAAGAATAATAGACATATTATCATCTTCAGGCATTTCAAGCACAACAAAATTAGTTAATATCAAGCAATTATGAGCCACATGAACAGATACATCCTCACATATACTAACAGGAAAAGTAGTAGATTTATCAGCCATTTGCAAAGATATATCAGTCGGTATTAGTTTTTCTAGTTGAAGTCTCTTATAGAGAGAAAAAGGCATAACACTAACTCCCGTTCCCAAATCACACAAAGCAGTTCTAACATAACTATTTTTAATAGAGCAAGGAATAGTTGGAATCCCTGGGTCTCCAAGTTTCTTTGGAACCTTACCATTAAAGGAATAATTAGCAAGCAAAGTAGAAATTTCTTCATTAGGGATCTTCCTTTTATTTGAGACAATATCCTTCATATACTTTGAATAAGGAGGCAATTTAATAGCATCAGTCAAAGGAATTTGCAAGAATAAAGGTTTCATCCACTCACAAAACTTGTTATAGTGTTCATCTTCCTTTGACTTGTGTTTCTTATCAGGGAAAGGCATAGGTTTTTGGACCCAAGGCTCTCTTTCACTACCATGTGTCTTAGCAACAAAATCTTCTTTAGTGTATTTAGTATTCTTAGTGTGCCTTTCAGGTTCTTCTTCAACTTTTTATTTATCAGGAACATCATTTTCCTCATTACCACTTTCAGTTTCAGCATCAGAGATAGATATACTATTAGGATCTTTAGCAGGTTCAGAAGGTTCTACAATAGTTTTATGTTTCTTTTTCCTTTTCTTAGGAGTAGTACCACTATTTTCAGTTTGTTGAGAATCTTGCTCAATTCTTTTAGGATGCCCCTCAGGATATAGAGGATCCTGGGTGGCAGCACCACTTCTAGTTCTAATTTCATAAGCATATTTTTCTTTAGCAGTATTAACTAGCAAGTCTTTTTGTACCTTAATAAGTTGATCAATTTGGGTTTGAACCATTTGAAAATGTTTAACAAACATTTTAACATCATTAGAGGTTCTTTTCACAATATCTTTTACCTCAATAACGGCTCTAGAGTTTTCCATTAAATGATTTTGCACCCTTTTATTAAAATTATCTTGCTTAACAATAAAAATATCAAATTCTTCTAAGCATTGATTAGGAGGTTTAGAGTAAGGAATATCACCTTCATCAAAATGTTGGAGAGAGTGTACCTCAATAGTGGATGAGTGGGAGATTGGCTTACATAATTCTTCTATAGGAGGTAAATTCTTCACATCTTCAGCTTTAATACCCTTCTCCTTAAGACATTTCTTGGATTCCTTCATCACTTCATCATTTAGTTCAATAACTCCCCTCTTCTTTGATGTTGGTATAGGCGCAGGCACAATTAACTCAGGTGTAGTTGTCTCAGGTATAGTTGGTTCAGATGAAGTCCAGTCTTCATAATTCTTGCTTATTTTAGCCATTAATTCCTCAGCTTCTTCGGGAGTTCTATTCCTGAAAACACAATCAGCACAACTATCCAGGTATGTCCTAGATTCTTCAGTTAGTCCATTATAATATATATCAAGAAGCTCATTTTTAGGTAATGGACATCCAACCTGTGCATGAATCAAAGCACAAAACCTTGCCCATGATTCAGGCAATAACTCTTTCCTTTCCTGTTTAAAATCAAAAAGTTCTTGCAAAATAGCATGTATAGCACTAGGAGGGAAATATTTCTGAAGGAAGGTACTAATCAAGCAATCAGGGCTATCAATAGATCTAGGAGGTAAATTATTAAACCAAGTTTTAGCTTCTCCTTTCAGCGAAAAAGGGAAAAATTTAGCAACAAAGTAGGTGCGCATCTTAATATCATCAAAAAATAGGCCACTCATGGTAGAAAGCTCAGTCATATGTGCTACAACACTTTCATTCTTAGTCCCACAAAAAGGTTCTTTCTCAATAATAGTTATGTAAGATAAATCAAGAGAGAAATCATAATCCTTATCTTTAATGTTTATGGGAGATGCAGCAAACTTAGCATTAGGAGACAATTTGGGTTTTATAGTACGCATATCAAGGAGACTCTTAATAGCACTCCTATCATGGGTGTTTTGACATTCTTTAATAAATTTATCGGTCATCTCTATATAACCGTCTTCAATATCATAGCTCTCTCTAGACTCAGGTGAGCTGACAGGTGTAGTAGTGTCTTCATTAGGAGTTTCAGCATTTCCAGCTATAGTTCTAGCAATCGTAGCATCTAGGAAAGGACCTAATGAGCCACTTTTATCAAGCACAGTACAGGAAGCATCATAAGTATCAGAAGTTTCAGATTCAGCAGTAGTAGCAGTGTGTGTAGCATGTGTATGTGGTGGTGTAAGGAGCTTACTCATAACAAATGGTGAATCAAGAGCAACATAGGTGTTCAGAACCATACCTCTCCTTGTAGTGGATGGTAATATAGGAACTTTTCCATCACGAGACTTACCCATGATGAATGGATGGCAGCGAACAATAGTGATTCCAAGTGAACTTGATAAATAAAGCTATGCTCCCCGGCAACGGCGCCCGAAAATAGTCTTGATGACCCACAAGTATAGGGGGCGTATCGCAATATTTTTGAGGGAATTGAAACCCAATTTATTGATTCGACACAAAGGGAGCCAAAGAATATGTATAAGCCTTAACAACTGAGTTGTCAATTCAGGTACACCTAAAAACAATCTTGCTCACATCAGTTTATCAGTAGCAACAGTTTTGTAATAGCAATAGCAAAGTAATAGCAGTAGTAAAAGTAAAGACAACAGTAACAATTGCAGTAAATAGTAGGATTAAAGTGCGGTAGGCATAGGGATGGATGGACGGGCGTTGCATGGACAAGACAATTCATATGGCAATCAAGACATAGGGCATTTACAGATAAATAAGATAAAGCATCCAAGTACTAAATAATAATAGGCATGTGTTCCATATATAGTCATACGTGCTCGCAATGAGAACTTGCACAACATCTTTTGTCCTGCCAGCCCATTTGCAGCGGGGCCTCAAGGGAACTACTGGCAATTAAGATGCTCCTTTTAATAGAGCACCGGAGCAAAGCATTAACACTCCATGAACACATGTGATCCTCACATCAAAGCCATTCCCTCCGGTTATCCCGATTGCTATCACTTCGGGGCCTTTGGTTTCGGATAACAATATGTGTATACAACTTGCAGGTAAGACCAAAAACAATACTATCATAATGAATCAATAACATGTTCAGATCTGAAATCATGGCACTTGGGCCCTAGTGACAAGCATTAAGCATAACAAGTTGCAACAAAGTCAAAAAGCACTAATAATAGATACTCGGCACCATGCCCTAACAATTTTATGCCATTACATGAACGATCTCATCCAATCGCTACCATCCCCATAGCCTACAACGGAGGATTACTCACTCATGGATGGGGGAAACATGGATGGTCGATGGAGAAGCAATGATGATGATGATGATGATGGCGATGATCTCCTCCAATTCCCCATCCCGGCAGGGTGCCGGAACGGAGTTTCTGGTTACGATTCGCAGAATCTGGTGGTGGTGGCGCAACGAAACTCTTTCTGAAAAACGTCGAATCCCCTTTGGTTTTTAGGCCAAGAGGCAACTTATAGGCAAAGAGGGAGGCCGAGGGGGTGACCGAGGCAGCCACACCACCCAGTGTGGTGGCCTGTGTGACCAGTGGTGTGGGACCCCCGTGGCCCTCCTCCGTCTCGTCTTCTGGCTCCGTGAGTCTTCTGGTGAAATAGGATTTTTGGCATATTTTTCCGGGATTTTTTCTGATAGTTGATTTTCTGTACAAAAACTAGACACCAAGGTAATTCTGCTGAAAACAGCGTCAGTCCGTGTTAGTTGTATCCAAATCACACAAGTTTAGAGGAGAAACAATAACAAAAGTGTTCGGGAAAGTAGATACTTTTTGGACATATCAGTCACTCGCATGAGGCGGCCCCGGGGCGCTCCCATCCGAACCCTAGCCACCGTCGCCATCGCTCTCCCGCCGGACGCTGTCGCCGCCCTCACCAGCGGTGGCTGCCACGCCTAGGCTGCCGAAGGTGGTGAGCGATCTGTGTGTCCCCATCGATCCTCTTCACGCCAGGGGGTGGACACCAAGGGGCGGTGCCGGTGGATCCAGGCGGCGGGCGGTAGCGCTTGGAAGGGAGGCGCGGATGAGAAGATGGGGGCGATGGTGCGGACTTGGAAGAGCGTGGTGGTTGCCTTAGGCGGCGACGATGCATCTCGGTATCTCTAACCGGTCTGTGGGTCCAGCCATGGCTTCGAAAGGGCTGATAGCTGACCCGCTCGTACCGTTCGTTGGAAGCCGGTCGGTGGTGTGGGGACTGCTGGATCGACCGAAATAATGGTGGCGGTCCTAGGGTTCCTTTCGCGCGAAGAAGAAGATCTGCTGGTTGCCTGTCCTCGATGATCTAGTCTGGAGCGGCGAGTTCCGGAAGGCTCCGCCGGCGAACTCCCATGGGCGACTATTCCTGGAGATTGCTAGATCGGACATATCCATGTTTTTTCTGGCCGTTTGGTTTCAGCGGGAGCGTTGCGAAGTTCTGATATCTGTTACCATCATGTGTCATGTCTTCGACGATCCATGGTGAAGTCAGATACGAAGAATGTCAGGAAAGCTGGAACATCAGGAAAGCGATGGTGATTTGAGTCGTTGTGGCGACAAGGAACTGACTACGTGATCTGTGACTCGCAGCAGCGACTGTTTATGGGGGCGACAACACATGAGGAGTTCCCAGACTTACCTTGAAAACCCAAGGTCTGGTCTTAATTGGTTGTGATTGGCAATGGCCTTGTTGAAGGCATTGTTTTGCGAGTGAGGACTTTCTCCAGGGTGAAAACCTATGATCTTTGATCGATCGACGACGGCACTTGTGCACTGTTTCCTTTTTAAAGACGTTGCTATTGGAGTGGTTGGACTACTAGTGTTGTTCTGGTGGTGTTAATGTTATTGCTTCGAGAAATCGTTCTCTGTAGAGGGAATCTTTTTCTTTTTTCTAGGTTGTGTGCATCCGTAAGCCACTAGGACATGTGTTGTGTGTAATTGGTATCTCTACTCTTTAAAAAAATCGATTAGAACTAACAGCGGGTGCATACCTGAACTTCCGGAAGGACGGTTTGGTACTATTCAACGGGTAGTATTAGACGCCCTGACTATCCTGGCAGGGCAAATGCCTTTCAGCCACAGCCCCTGCTGTCTGTCCAGTGAGATGCCAAACTTAATTTGGCAAGACGTACGAGGAAGGAAACGAGGAAAGCGCCGAGCAGGTCGAGAGAAAATTGAGCAGAACATAACACCCGACCGACATCCCCCTTAACCTCAGTTGAAAGCAATACAGCTCCAAAACCGTGTACTTGTACGAAAAGCGTCAAAACCGTGTAAAACCAGGAGGTGGTTTTCCAGGGAGGGCAAATCACAAGGGACGGACCGATCGACGCGCTTTTCTTCCTGATAGGGTACAATGGGCGGTGGATCCATGGAGGGGTAGCGGGGGCAGGTGCCGGTTTGAGGCGGGCGCGACACCTGCGTCCTGTTTGGGCATGCAACATTGCAACCACTGCACGAGCTAGCCGCGTAGTACGGAGATTCGACCACCCTGCATGCATGTTCCTATTATTCCCCGATGCATTGTTTTGCAATCTTCGGGCAGTGTGCAATGCATCATCCTTTTTTTTATTTTCATTATCGCCGCGAGATGTTTTCTGTTCCAGTTCAACGAATAAGCCGCGCGAGAGGCGCGTATGGCTTCTTTGTGTTTCTCTGCTGCATGTGGATGCATGTGCAATGTGCATGTGATAGCTGGTGGTGCTACGATTTTGACACGGAGATAGCATGTGATAGCTGGTGATAGCATTTTGTAAGGAAATGGTAAGTGATGCACCTAATTACGCACACGAAGTAATGCACGATAACTAATTCACTTGGTATACTACGGTGAAGACTAGAAGGTAAGGCCACGGGCGGAGCCGGGGGCAGGGGCTAGACCCCCCTAACCATCGGCCCCCCTCAATACATATGTACAGATTTCAGTACTAAACTAACGGTATTATATGCTTAATTACTTAGCACTAAACTCAAATTTAATTATTTAGTCGTGTTGCTCTCTACCTAATGCTAATCATAGTCCATGGTTTCTGTGTATTAGTCAATCGTAGTAACATGTCCCTACATTTTTCATTTTGTGTAACTAGACGTAGTAGGTAGCACCATATGATCAACTGACTGGACGCTTGCCGCCGTCACTCGCTCCTACACAGTCGCCAGATGCCACGCGATGCCGCGGCCGCGACGCCGTGCTAGCCAGCCCTGTTGTTTGCCGATTTCTACTTTATTAATCCTGCCACAATGCCGACGACAGGCGTGCTGTGCCATCGAATATACGAATCAATCTTTGTCATTCAGATTGAAGGTACCAAGTAGTTTTTTATTGATAGATTGCATAACCTATAGTCTAATTGATTAATTTACAGAAAAAATGTGTCTTTTGTTTGATGTTTGCTTGGTGACGACGATGACTTGTTGCGTAATAACTCGCTCTGACGACGATGACTTGTTGCCTTTGATTGGTAGTTATACCGGGAACAAATTACAATGGTGTTACAAAGGTGATCAGAGCGAGTTAGATGGGGAACTCAGTTGGTGTATATATGGACTAGACTAGGCGTAGTTCTCTGGATTAATAGCTTGATAGCTTGTGCTCCGGTGGATCTGAAGAACCCCCCTTCCGTGCAGGTTCTTGAGTCCTCCTTTTGAAGTCGTAGATAGGTGATGGGTTCCTTTCTCGTGAATAAATTGTCTCTTAGTGTTCTATTGGAACTTCTATGTGTTCACGAGTAGGATATCCGCCGCCTCTCGAAAGGTTTTCCATATGAACATGGGTACCTTCCAATGCAATTGGTATTGGTAGAGCCTGGAGGACATACAACGTGCAGGATACAGTAGTACGATGACCATCGTCAATATCTCAACCTTGGCTCATGTCCTAGGTTTCCATATCAAATCTAACAAGATTGTGGCCTTGAGTAATCGACCATTTTAGTAAAGCATCACATTAGTATTGGTTATCAATCATGACTGATCACTAAGGATTGACTCCATGGTGGATGAGAGGCTAGAGTACTTTGATCAACAATCGATTATTGCTACATATAATGATTTATGTATTTTTTTTGCAATGAATAACGCAACTTTAGAATTCTACCCCCACAAGGAAGATGAAATAGTGCAAGAAATATCCACTACGTGTTTGTAATCTACAAAATATGTGCTATACACCTCCCAACTCCCCCTCATTATTCCTTTTGGTGGATGGTTTAGGCTTGTAGTCTATGTTGGCAAAAAATCCCGATGTGGCATAACAATTAAACAAGAGGGAGGTGCTAGTGGTCAGGGTTAGAAATTTCGAGAATTTTTTGATGATATTTCCGATTTCCAAAAAAGTGCTCCAAAGTATAATTATCTCAAAATTGTGTGACTAGGTTGAGATAAAAATCAAATTTGGTCAAATTTCTAAATTTGACGAAGTTTTGATGAAACATTTTTTTTAGATTCCTATTTATTTGTGTGGGTCACCAAACTAATTTGCCTAAGTGGTATCATGTTATGATACAATATTGAAGCACATAAAACTAGAAAATTTAATGACATGTATATATAGATCTTGTACACAGCTTTGCATTGAGATTATAGATGTAAATAAATAAATAAATAGGATGAGGTAGTATTATAAACTTTTATCATATGCATGAGTCTGGTATATGATACTCCCCACCATGAACAACTTATGGGTGATCAAGAAGCCCATGACTTTCATGGATCATGAGGTGTGGCCCGGTATAGCACTAGGTGGAACTTAGATAACAATAATGTAGATAGTGAAGATAATGTGTATATATATAGAGGGGGGGGGGGGGGGGGTACACACGGGTGCACACACATACATGGCACGTCTGAGGGTGACATGCGGACATCTCAGTCAACAAGTTGGATGCACCACAACTGCCTAACATATGTCCCATCTTGCTAGGATTTGGAAAAAAGAGGTAATTCTGATGCAAAAGTTAGATCATATGTAATCAATCTGGTTAAACTACACTTTGATCGACATTTGAGGTTGTAGCAAATTCACATAGTCTAAAATAACATTTGCAACTGGCAGATCAAGCGAAAATCATCGTTATTCGGATTTTGTAGAACGATATGATGTTACACTTGCACAACATGTAACAATATGTCTATATTGGTTGGTTATGCATATTATAATTTTTATGTACGACCTAGCTAGAATAGTGATCTAGTGGTTAATTCGAGGATTTGGAGTACACAATATAGTTTATAGGAAAATTATAAGGGAGACCTACATTGCATACTAAAAGGGATCCAAAGTCGGGTTCAATATTCCAAATTCAGTTTGTGAATCCAAAATATTTGATCCTTAATTTCTTTTTGTTCTCCTCAATTTAATGGCGTACGCATGTGGACCAGTTGCAATAATGGTCACAAACTCTATTTACGCTGTATTAGGTGATCTGATCAATAGAGCACAAACAAGAGACAAGTAAAGTATGGATAAACACAATATATAATCATAACATATAGTGTAATATTTCCACCCGGCCGGACAAACATTCCATGCGCGCATGGTAGACACATAAAGCATTACAACGATGATAGTACGATACTAAACCGAGTACAAACGTGCATCTACCTAGCTGAAAAGAATATTTAGCTCGACTGTCAAGGGCCTGCCAGCATATATGCATGCACACGCATGTCCTTGTGTATACTAATAATGTAAATAATGGATGAGAAGACAATGCATTGTAACTCGTAATCTAATAAGAAACTCGACCGCCCACGCTTTGTTTGTTTTAAGGGCATATAAGTACATAGTAGCACTTACTGATGGTGCAACATATACTTGTACTATTTTAATAATTCCTTGCTTTGTCCTAGCAAGGTACTAGCTAGCTTGCTTCTCCATCCATGGATGAATGATTTGCATGCAACTGAGCATTCGGTTATGATTGTTGAAGAACTGCATCCGGACGCTCCATGCATCTCTGATCCAATGAGAACTGAGTAGAGATCTGTATCTATTTAATTCATATGGCACTTTCAAGTTTGCCTCGACACCTGCGATTGATCCGAAGAGAACAAAAAAAAAAGTAAGATGGTCGTACATTTAAGCATGGATGGAAAATGGGAAGACAATGTTACATTATTTGACGGTTATGCTTGCTTGCATGCATATGTGCTGAGTGATAATAATTAATTTCTTGAAGAAAAATGCACTTGAGAGGTGATATGGATGGTTACCAGAAAATAGCTTTCTCCCATTTGCAGGCTCTGAATTAGAATGCCATAGTCGTTGACTGGGAGGAGGGCCCCGGTGGAGTGGAGGAGCACCACATCCTGGCCGAACATGGCTCGCAAGTCTATTGGACCCCTCGGGACCTCCATTGGGACTCCATTGATGAACACCGTGATCGTCGCTGGAATTTGCGCAGGCAATCAGCCAGTCAATCAGAGGCAGCATATAACCCACTCAGCCAAAAAAAATCAACAGCTCATTTGACGAAAAGATTAACAAATGAAGATGCATGCATAAGCTAGCCAGCCAAACAAAAATTGACCTGAATTATAAATGTCATTGGTTCGGTACTACAGTTTATTCATGGTTGGGACCTCTCTATCATATGGCCGCCGGGCATATTACTTGTATACCTAGTTATTTTGATTCCATGCTATGCATGCCATGGCCATGCATGAGAGAGTGTGAGACCACGGAAGGAAAGTGTTATCTGTGCTAGCTTGCATGGACACTATAACTGTAACATACAGATAGATACATGCGTGCAAACAAACATGAATAGTTTGTCCAGCATATCATTCATTGTTGGTTTTAACCTAGAAGTAGCAATGCTCACTAAACAATGTGTTGGTAATTAATTGTGTAGTACAAAGCAGAGTAAGCAAGGGAAAAAATCATAATGATCATGTACATGGTTCATGCATATATATGCATGCAGCAAATTCTGAAGTAGTAGTAACCAAAGTTCAGCGTGAACTTTCTGTTTAACAAAGTGGTTATAAACTAATTGTAGTATGCATAAACATGTACTAATTCCATTTGACGCAATTGCACCAGAAAGCTTTTATTAAGTGGATATACAAACGAACATAGCCAAAATAAAATGTCCAATTTATTATGCAAAAGTACCAATAAGATACAATGTAAAAAACAAAAAAGGCACTCAAACTAGCAAGCATTAAGAACAGACGCATGTCGTGTTGGAGAGGACGACAGATGTATCATGTACTATGATCTTAGAACAGACGCATGTCATGTTGGAGAGGACGACAGATGTATCATTGTACTATGATCTTATGCATGCACCAGGTAGACAGGGAAGTTGTAACTGAAGTACATGGAAGAACTAAAGACCAAGAATAGATGCACTAATTTATCAAGGGATGACCAAATAAAGTATGCATCCAGAAGATCCAAGCTAGATCTCCTTGAATTCTGCATGACTTAAATATAGACAACCGAAACCGTAGAGTGAAATCAGCATTTCCACCGTCAAAAGTTCTTTTGGTTGTTTCGTGCATATGCACTCATAAATCTCCTCGGAAATTTCTAAATTACTAGAGTCTTTGAATTATTAAAGTATGTTTGGAGGGGAGTGAAAAAACTGTTACATGCATGACATGGAAGAACCACCAATTAATTGAAGGGAGGAATCACGTAACGTAACCAACAAGATCGAGGGTACCCAACTCACCTGCAGGTAATTGGCACGCGTAGTACTGCTGCTGCACGGCGGCGGTGGTCATCGTGGCCGCCGAGGACGAGCCGCTGGGGCTACCCACAAACCCCATCTGCCGCGAGATGGCGAAGAGATCGTCGCTTCCCCCGCTGTCGATGTCCCCCATCAGTCCCGACGCCAGCGGCGACGAGGCCCCGCACGAAGCCTGGAGGTACCCAGCGGCGCTGGCGGTGGCGCTCGACATCCCCGCGCCGTGTGCAAACAGCCCCAGAGACGCCCCTCCTGTGGCTGTGCTTCCCGACGAGGACGACGAGCTCGCCTGCTGCTCGTACTGGCATGCGCTCCCACCGATAATTGCCATGGGGTGACCAGCACCGACGCCAGACGGGAGGCCCATGATGGTGCTAGCAGCTGGAGAGGTATTAGCGGCGGCGGCGGCGGCGGCGGAAGAGGAGGCCGCTGCAGCGGCGGCCGCGGCGGCCTGCATCTGGCGCTGGCGGCGACGCGAGCGGGAGCGCCGGTTCTGGAACCAGTAGAAGACGTTGGCGTCACCGACGGCACCGAAACGCTCGAGCAGCTTGCGTATGCGGACGGTTTCGTCCTTGGGCGGGTTGACCATGCCGCTGTTGAAGATAGACTCGAGGATCAGTATCTGCTCCGGCTTGGGCGTCCACCGGGAGCGCACCGGCTCACCTGCCCCCCTCCCACCGCCACCGCCACCGCCGCCGCCGCCACCGCTCCCGCTACCACGCTCCTCTGGGCTGCCGCCCGACGACGGCCTGTCCGGACTGTTGCTGCTCCCCTCCATGGTTCGAATTGTGGGTTAGGCCGGGTAAAAAAAGCGTTGGTTGTGAAGGGCAGTAGATTTCGTGCTTGGATGGAGAGAGAAGTATGAGATGGCTAGGTTGAGGAGGAGAGGCACCAATTCAAGGGGACAACCACACTTGCACCCTCATGTCTTTGTTGAGGGGTTGTACTTATAGCCACAAGGGGGGGCTAGTGAAGAGGAAGAATGTCCTGGAGAATATGAATTCTCTACTAGTACTGAGCGGTGCCTACATATATCTATAGGGAGGAAGGCTTCTACTTCGCATGTCCTTATTTATTTACTGCTCCCTCTGCAGTCCCTCTGTTCCGGCCGTAATTCTTGAAATAGGCTTTTGCCCTGTTTTATGAATAAAACCACAACGGCCGAAAGAAGGCCAAATGTTGGTTATAGCCATTGTTGGTTAAAGCCCTCAGAAGTCCCTACTCAACTTTTACCATATTTGGTTTATCTGGAAGGCTATTTTGAGCAACAACCCAACTCTTTGTTGGAAGATGAGCTGTATATTATGAACATTGTGTGTATGACGCTAGCTAGAGAGTAGCTTCTTACTGATTGGCATGAAAAAATTATTACTTTGTGGGGGTACGCATTGGTGGAGAACCCACTGGCCTTACTGCGGGATATATATTCAGTGTGCCTGCCCCATATAAGTTGCGAACTCGATCAATCGATGCAAAGTCCAGGGTTCATCCTCCTTTTCAAAAAAAAAAAAACCCAGGAGTACTCATACTAAGACTAATTGTGTAGTGAGACATAATTAACTTGAGCTAACTTAGTTTAGGAGAGACCAGGAGAGAGTAGGTGGCATGATGACCAGTTAAGATGCCCTGCCACTGATTAGTATTGGCTGGTTTTATGGGATAGTGTAATGTTTCTAGTGATATTGACAAGTAAGGATGACTAGATTGCAGAAGGAGGACAAAAGAATCTTAATTTACCTAGCTAGTGCTCTGCATCTAACCATCACTTGCTGCCTACCTAGCTAGTAATCCCCCTTTTTATTTTTTAGAAAGGCAGCTCATATCCTAATCCTGTGTAAGAGTTGTTCTACGAGATTCATCTGAAACTTTCTTTATATTGTGCATGCTCATGACGTGTGTCATAATTTCTGATCTGTTTCAGGGGCAACTAACACAACAATGGCGCATGTTGCTACATATGAATTTCTCTCTTGTCGATTGTTTTTGTTTTCTTGCCCGAGATTTCTGGTAACCGTCCCATTCAAGAAAACTTGCTAGTATTATGAGAAAATATAAATTTGAATTCGAACAATTAGAAATTGGTTAAGCAAGGTGTGTTTGCTTGTACCAGCAAAAGGAAGTCGTCCGCATCGTGGAACGGAATCTAATATGCATGTATTTGAAATTTTCTGCCTCGAATTTCTTTTACCCTCGTTTACTACCACGACAACGCAGGTCATCCAAAAAAATGGCACGTACGGGGGTTGAACCCGTGACCACGATTTTTATTGTGAATCTTTTTGTATTCAAAATTTGTTTGAATTGTCATCAGGAGGTAAAAAATGCCAAAGTTTCCGGCATTTGCTTGTAGCTGGATATTCCGGCGCTCTCCAGTAAAAAATATACTCATGAAGATCGACCACAAGTATTACATGCAGTGGCGAATCCAGGATAAAAATAAAGAATAGGCTCAAATCCTATCGCAGGGAGCTAAGGCGCGAAAAAGACGAATATAAAGTCGCTAATACAAAATGTAATTCATATAAAATAAAAAATGTAGAAAAATAGACTAACCACTACTTGATTATATAGACCATGTCCAGAAAAATGTGCCAATCTACCGGCATCAGGCCACTTGATATCTTCAGATTAGTTGAAGGATCGGTGGGGCACTAGATATCTTCGGTCAGATTAGTTGAAGGATCAGTGGTCAAATTAGTTGAAGGATCAACTTGGACTGTATTATTTGAACAACTTAGGTAAAATCTACACGGGTCTTACTTGCTCATCATAGTTGAGAAATTAAAAATTATATTGCATCCGTAACCAGTTCAAACTTCTAAGTGATGAATGAATTTCATAAATCTTAACCTATCAGTCTATCAATACTGAAGAATCGACAATTACAAGAAGAAATCCTCAATTTAAAAATTGTAGTCTATTGATTATATACCTATGTTTCTATTGGCCTTCTCCTTGTCCCCCTACTTACTCCCTCCGGCCACCAGCGTTTGTGTTGTTGCCGGCCTCTTCTCGCGTCCCCGCTGGTCGCCGCTGGCATCAGCAATTCAGCATCACTTTCGTTGGCCCGCTCATGGCCGTCCGCCATCACTCCTATCCTATGCTCGTCCGCCACCTAAATGTTGTCCTGGAGCTCGTAGCCAGCCGGCGATCGTACCGCCACGGCAGGAAACGGTAGACAAACCTAAAAGCGGCGAAAACCGATCGAGAGTTCGCGACACAGTGCTTCGTACCTGATCGTGTGCCTCTCCGCTAGTTTTTATTTTTATTTTTGCTACCTTAGCTCTTCCGGTTCTCTCATGGGCCAGCACACAACGCTAGCTAGCTGGGCCATTAAGCCAAAATTCAGTTCGGAGCATGAAGGACCCAATACGGCTCTGTTTAAGGCTGGAAAAACACCTCTTTCTTGATCGTATACGTACAGAAGCATATATACTCAATTTTCTTATGTAAAATCGGAGGGTAGACTTCAGCCTATCGAAGCCTACCCCATGAATTTGCCCCTGATTACATGTATGCAAATTTGTGCGGTCGGTTCATGTGCATGCATTACGTTGTTCTTACATGTTCATGGATGCTCCATACAAAAAGAGTAGTTCATTTGATGTCTGGTTGGCACATAACTCTCTCCAACCATTACCATATATGCGAGGTATGTGTATCTTAACTGACCGACGCTATTGCTGACTTGAGAGATACTACTATATGATTGCAGTTACTAACAAACGACCTCCTCCCCGGTATTAAATATTATTCGATTAGCATACATACAAATGAATATAATTTTGTGGCTATAACGGCCATGATCAATGGCTAGCCAGATTAGGTCCCTCTCCAATCAAATGGTGACTTGCATCAATCAACATCTACAAAAGGGAAGATGGTTCATGGCCATCAAATCATGCGTCTAGCACATAAAAAAAAATAAGAGCAGGCATCCGTGAGTGCATTTTTAGTTTCAACCATGAAAAAGAAATGCACCTCATCTCTCACTAATACTATCACCAACACCAAACTGTCTTATCAAATCTGTGGGCAAACAAATCATCAAAATAATAATAAATAATTAGCAATCGACATCTCTTTTAACTGAAGGGTAGACCTTTATCTACCTTATAGTATATAAGTAAGCAAATTAGTAGTAGCAACAGAGTAATCCAACTACCACTTATTTAAGTGTCAAACATCACTGCTTTATGAGATTATAACTCTATCAAACATAGCTTTACTATGTTGTACAATGCCAAAGCTAATAATCTGGTGTGGGATCTTCTGTGTTGTGCAAATGAAACAAAGCGATGAAAATAATATTTACAAAATCCACCCTATATGTTGAGATCTCCATATGTGTTCTTTTAATGTTTAGATTGTGATGTGCCCCTCTAAACTAGAATACACGACATATCATTCATAAATGCGCTATTTTTTCCATTTACATGGAATCTTGAGAAGGATAATACCTAGAGCACCACCATTAGCTCCACCTGGCAATTCATGAAGTACCCAAAGTGGTCATTGAACTTGGGACATCGTGCAAAACTTGGACATCCGAGATGTTCATCTCACACGTAAAAAATCATTATGTGTAACCTAACTAAATTTAAAGAAATAAAAATATCTATATCCTATTAAAATGACCAAAGTTTATGTTTCGTGCATGTATGTAGTGTAAAAAGTTGCTTACAAACCAAAGTTTTGTATCAAGTATCTAATTATATGGGTTGGCATTGGAGATGCTTAAGAAAATCCATCCATCAAATTTAAGTAATTCATATGTTTTCCTTGGTCTTGCATGTGCAGCTTCAATTAGAAATCGTAACCTGGTTTTAAATTTGAAACTAGAAAGGGCTAGACATTCTATATAATTTAAGGGACAATGTGACATTTTATAGAAGTTAAAGGCCCAAAGAAATTATAACTTCCCATAATATCTTTTAGTTTGTTGAGATTGACTTACATGCGCCAACCTACATACACCAAGGACAAAATGTTATCTTGTCTCTGGAGTTTTGTTGCACTATTGTTGCTTCAACAACCGGTAGTTCCCCAATATGAAAGATGTAAAAGAAGATACAGTACTATTATGCACCCAACTTTCAGGTATTTCTGTATATTTTAATACAACCTGGACTAACTGCTAGATGTGAATCCAACAATACCAACAATCTAGCTGCCGATGGAGTTAATATAATACATACACACATCTCAACTTAAAAGAAAGATGGCCTCTCTGTCCTCCTCCTTGCACTCTTTAGGCTAGATGCTCTTCACACAGTCACCCTCAAGGAGAGTCCAAATCACATGTGTTGTCACAAGGCAGAAGGGAACAGGTGGGTCCCACATTTTGGTTTGCCTTGAGACCTTGTTTGGAGGGGTGCACGGTGACTGGTTATGGGCCCCCCCTGCAAGCCTTTTCTTTCTTAGCTATGGTATAGTATGTACTCCCACAGGCACCCACGGCTGCATGGCTTGGCCGTATGTATTGCCATGGGCATGATTAGGAACTTTAGGAATAGGTTTGGCAAGTGTTGGGTTTTGCCTCCTCTTGAGGGGGCGTCCAAGCCTGTGTCCCGGCCGGCAGGGCCGGGGGAGCCTCGGTGGAGAGGCGCATCGGAACGTGGGTTGCCTATAGGCTGATGTTGTGCTCTAGACGTACGGTGGATTCTTTGTTTGAGCTCAAGCGTCACTGTGGTGTGACATCTGGTACAATGATTGCTTGATAAATATAATCACATGCCATGCCGCCGATAAAAGAATGGCAGCGGCAGCGCATAATAATACTACTGTAGAATATAGGCGAATATAAGAACATTTCCGAATAGAGTCTTTATGTTGAAAACGGGAATGTGCATGCATGTCGGCAAATGGTCGCCGGTGGTACACGCAAGCATACTAGTACTGTACTAGAGTATTTCTGATCCCAATTTCTTAAGCTAGCTCAGAGGATCGGTCGTGTGTGTGGTCCGGCGGGGCAGAGTGACTAGGGCTGACGTGGTGTGGACGTGACAGGACCCTGGTGGCACTGACAGGAGCAGGCGGAAGGGTCAGTTGCAGCAGCATGGCGGCAGAGAATACAACCGGGCGAAGGCACCACCGATCGATGGATGGATGCATGAGAATTCCCTTCCAGGTCCCTCGCGCCCCGCAAGGATGCCGGCGAGATTGCCGACCGGCGTTCAAACTGCAGGCGCTTTGGTATGCCGTCCCACGCCGCATATCCCAACGATTAATACATTTTTTTAATTTAAAATATTTTTCTATACATAATTTTTTGAAACTAAAGATATAACGGGAGATATTTTTCTATACATATTTTTTTGAAACTAAAGATATAACGGGAGAACTCTACATCCCAGCGTCGAAGTCGGCTTGATCCTGCACTTGTAGTTCCCTCTGCCTGGCGCCGCTGGCGTCTCTCCGTGCAAAGGCGCTCCATATCCTCGCGCGACCTTACGTTACAGCGGTTCCTCTCTGTCCTCGCTATCCGCGATGCTGCCGCTACCTTCGAGGAAGACATGCCCCAGCCCAAGGTCCCCCGGCGAGCACCAACCACCATCTGCCGGTGGAAGGGCTCTTCGGCAAAGCCTTGGTCTTCGCGTGCACGGACCTCCCGCACCCATTGCTCGCGAGCCACGCGGCACGCCTACTCTTCGAGCGCCCGGTGGTCGACAGGTGCCTCCGCCTCTGCGTAGTAGTCGCTGAAGTCGAACTCTTCCTCGGTGGCGGCCTGTTGCGCCTCGAAGGCGCGCATGGACTAGAGAGCCCATTGATCCATAGGCTCGTCTACTGTCCTCGTCGTCATCTTCCTCTGGCTCCGCCTGCGGCTGCTGATCCGACTCCTCCGGCGCAGGGTAGCAGGCACGAGCTTCCACGAAGAGCACCACCCAAGTGGTGGGGAGGTGGCCAGCCATTGTGTGGTGTCCCAGTGCTCCGTAGGCTTTCCCCTTTTTATAGCAGGGAAACCGCTCTGGCAGGAGAGCGCGGGATGGAGAAAAGATGGCGGGAAACGGTGGCCGAACCGGCAGGAAGGAGAAAATTGTGGTGGAACTGGTGGGAAACGGTGGTGGCGAAACCCTTTCCAGCCGTCGAGCGGTGAGCCATCACAGACGGGCGATTTTGTGTGACTTGCAAGGGGGGACAACACTATCTTTCCAGCATGCCGCGCGTTGCCGACAGCCCCAGCCCCTACTTGTTGGGGCGGCAAGGGGGTGTCAGACATATGGGAGGGCGGCACAATCTGCTGACACCGTTTGGGGCCTCCAATGTGGGCCGTTTTTGTCCTCGACCCCCAACTCGGTTGGGGGTGCAGGTGGAGATGCTCTAAGGGCATCTTGAGCGTTTGAACGATCCATGTGTCTAGAATAGTTTGTTTGCATCGTCCTATAGACTGGATATGTGACTCGGTGATAGCGGGATGCGAAAAGAGGGCAGTCTCGATTTTGCCGAGTCATTGCACCGATTCCATAAATGATTATCAAGTGGTTCTTATTCGAAGAACCCTTGCCTTTTGGTTAGCTTGAGACTCAATCATCGTGGCTCTAGTATGAATCTAAGGTTTTAATTGAACTGATTCATAGGATCGCAACAAGATAATTTCTATATTACGATTACGCACAAAAAAAAACAAATCCAAAATAGGGAAGAGAAAAGTCAAGAGGCCTCGAATGACCGGCATAAGGGAACGGAAGAAAGACAGATGAGCCAACTTGAGATTTTTTGGCATTATCATAACATAAGATTGTTTTAGGATTCTATTTAGTGGAATTTCTTGACTCCGCGGTGCTGGTTATCGAGTTTATGGCGCCGCCGACCATCCAAAAAGTCAAAGATGGCGTCGGCATTTACTTATTATGCTCTCTTCTAATAGTGGTCCCTTGGTATTCAGGTTGTAAAATCCTGATAGGAAAGTCGACTGTTATACCTTGTTTTTGTAGCATATTTTTCTCCTTCATATCCGTGAAACTCATAGTATAGTAGGCTTTTTCAGCTCTGCTCCCGAGAAAATAAAAGAGAAAGGAGACTGATCTTGACGTCGGCGGTTTAGAATAAAAGGGGGTTTGAGGGTGTCCCAGCCGGTTCCCATGGCCACAAAAAGCTAGCGGTTCGACTCTAAAGCCCTCTGTTGAGATATTGATTTCAAGACAGCTGGAGGCTCTTATCTTAAGTGAACCCACTTCCTTTTTTAGGACTCTGTTTTGCAAGGACTGTCCCGCTACTACTTCCTTCTGCTTGATCCTTTTTCTACAGGTCGGGATGTCATCAAAGCCAGGGCTTCTCGCCTTTCCTTTTGACGGCTCCTATCCCTACGCATATTGACTCTTGCCCGTTGACGAGGGGTAACCTCGGCAATGCCCATGGTTATGGACTTAGGGTTTCGTGAAAAAGAGAACGCTGGGGATTTTGTCGAATGTCGGGCAAACAAGGGAGTCGAAGTCGCCTGATTATTGATGAACAAAACTATTACAGATCACTTGGGGTTTTTTCGGTACCTCCTCGTAGACTTCTCCCGTCCTATATATAATAGGCCGGGTCTCAAAGCCGTATACGGATAGGTTACATATGCATGATTACAACACCAACATAACGTCGGTTCATATTTCCTTATCTAATACAACTAAGGCTTCCATCGGATTCTTCTTGGGCCATCATCTTGAATCTTTATGGGCCGTAAACCTTTATACAGTCATGGTAGCAAATTATAAGCACCCGAGTAATCATACCCATGTCAGTAGCCCCCGAGACTTTACCTGAATCGTAGATTCTGGTTGAGTCTCAGAGATATTTTTAGTTTTTCATGTTCTGAGTTTTTATGAATTGTTTTTATTTTTCTAGCTTTATAGGGATTTGGTACAACAGGCCTGATTGGAAATCAGTTAATTGCTCCTAGGCAAAAAAACACTGTAGACCTACATCAAATTCAGGTCCCTAGGCCTCAACTCGGATATAACTGGCGTAACTCAGTTCAAGCCATTGAGGTCTTATCGAATACTGAATTCTAGTTCTATTTTACCGGGTAGCCAACGCGTCCGTTGGAATTTTTCATCGTATTGTTGGTACGGATATTTTACTGGCAGAGCGCATTCTTGTGTGATTACCAGGCCACACAAGACGAATCCCGGGGTCTTACGTTCATATTGTGGAAACGACATTTGGAGTTTTTGTTGCGTCAGGCGCAATTCAAGATTTTTGTATATATTTTATCGACTGCCTTGTTTGGCTGTTGGAATTGCTGAAGTTTACCGGTTTCTGTAGACGCTCCCGATAGGAGTAATTATTTGAGGATACAAATACGTATTGATCTTAACACACGAGGATAATTTTATCTTCAAGTACTATCTTGGAACAAATGAACTTTCTTCGTCAGGTGCGCGGCAGCGCTCCTGACAGGAGTAGCCCCGAGGCTATGTTGGATGTTTTCATCGGGACGTATGCTCGAAAACTTATGTTTTAACTATTCTGACAATATCACCTTGTGTTTTATCGGGTGCGCAACCAGCGCTCCTGATAGGAATAGCCCCTGAGGCTATAGTCGAGATATTTTTATTCGATTGTAGACTCAAAGTCTCTCTTGCTGAGGAATACTTCGACTCAAATTTTATAATGCGTTTCTTGGGTCCTTGTCCTTTTTTATAGAGCCGGAGTGTTTTGTGACTTGTGTGGTATGACGTCACTGATGACGAAATTGCACCATGGTTTCTCAGAGACACGTCTCGATGGGACGTTTCGATTGTGGGACCATGCGGCAGTAATGATGACACGTGGGTGGCGTCTCAGCAGAGTTTTTGACTGCACGTCCCCTTCTCCACGCGAAGATCGAGGCGTCATGCGGGGTTTCTCCGTTTCTACCGCAGTAATAACTACTCAAGATTTTTCCTTGTGTGATCTTCTGACACGCGTCATCGTCCGATGTGTTTTTGACGGTTCGATTTTACATCGAACGACCGATCTTCATGCTTTGTCTCTTTATAAACGAAGGGAGGCTCATTTTATTGCTTTTACTACCTTCTCTTTGCTAGCTTCATCTTCTTCCTTGCGCCCTGCCTGTCCTTGCCTCTCTCGCCTACTCCTTCTCCCTCCACGCACCTGTGCCGTTTCCCAATCACCATGGGGAAAAGAAAAGTAGGAACTTCCACGACGGCCACAAGGACACAAGGAAGAGGGATATTGGTTGGGCCCCGTCGAAGTGCTCCGCATGAGATCTACGTGAAGCGCGGAACTCCGGTCATCTTTGGGAGGGCTTCTTCAAGCTTTGAGGGGATGAGGCTGCTCCTATCCCCGAATCTGGCTGGAGGGTAATGTTTCTATCCTTTTTATATCGCGACCTCTCTCTCACTGTTCATGAATTTCTTCGAGGCCTCCTCTTTGTCTTTGGCGTGCGGCTATATCAGCTCACGCCCAACTCTATCCTTCATGTTGCTTGTTTTGTTACCCTTTGTGAATGCTTCCTCGGGATCCATCCCTATTGGGGCCTATGGAAGTATTTCTTCTATGTTCATCAGAACGCCATCGATACCTTTGTTCATGACGTTGGTAGCGCCATTTTCTCTGTTTGCCCTGAAGTCGATTATTTTAACTTCAATATTACTGACTCTATCTAAGGATGGAAAACCAAATGGTTTTACATCAAGGACCAAAAAGTCGAGGGTCAATCTTTCGGCATAGCCCCTTTTGACCCCAAGAAAACATGTCGAAAACTTGATTCCTGGGACCAGCTTCCAACTCCCGAAGAAATGACGGAGATTGAACCCCTTCTCGCCCGCCTTGATAAACTTCGTCATGATATTGGCAAGGAATTGCCGGGACTACAAATCCTGGCATACTTTCTTCGGATCCGTGTTCAGCCTCTTTAGGCGAGGCTTTATGGTATGTGGGCCTATACTGGCAAGAAAGATCCGATGAGGATTTCACTGGTTGATCTTACCCTCAAGGTCTATGAAAAGAGGGTTTGAAACTTCACTACGCTGACCAAGAAAAGCTCGGTTCCCTCTGATTGCGTGTGGAGCCTTTTCGCAAGAAAAAGTGCCTTCCAGAGGTAAATTTTCATTGTTTTCCTCACCCTTTTTTTCCTTGTATGAATGTACTTTATTTGTTACGATTGTTTCTCCTTTTCGCTTACTGGTTTTCTGTCGTGTGGGATTATGATCATCTATCTTCGCTTCCTCCACTCCTTGAAAGCGGTTGAAAGAACATTTCATGATCTCTAGTGTTTTGTGTGTTAGATAACAATACCTTGGATTAACTCATGTGTGTTAAGTGCTGCAGACGATTCTTCACATGAAAAGCAGCAAAATTTTGTTGTTAGGGGGCGGATTATTTGCCCCTACCAAGGGCCGGATAATCCGGCCTGACCCCTGATTCATTGCAAATGTATCTATAATTTTTGATGTTCCATGCTTGGTTTTATCTACTTTCTTGTGTTTTGTTCCAACTTTGGAGTACTTTTCATATGATTTCTTGAGCTAACCTATTAACAAGATGCCACAGTGCCAGTTGGCTGTTTTTTGCTGTTTTTGGTTCCAGGAAGTCAGAAATTGAATACTCTCAGAATTGGACGGGACAAAAGCCAAAGTTCCCGTTTTACCGGAAGACTCACGGAGCCAGAATACGAGACGGAGGAGGGCCAGGGCCTGGCCACCCCCCAGGCGCGGGCTAGCCCTACCCGCGCCACCAGGTGGTGTGGGCCCCCTGGCACTCCACCGACCTTGCCCTCTGGCCTATAAGAAGCCTCCCGAAGCCAAAACCCTAAATCATCAAGCCTCCAGCCACGAAAAGTTCTGCAGCGCCGCCGCCACCGAAGGGGAGATTCGGGGGATAGAAAGTCTCTGTTCCAGCACCCTGCCGGGACGGGGAAGTGCCCCCGGAGCCATCTCCATCGATCTCCACCGCCATCTCCATCACCATTGCTGATTTCCATGATGAGGAGGGAGTAGTTCTCTCTCGAGGCTAAGGGTTCTACCGGTAGCTATGTGTTCATCTCTCTCTCTCTATGCATGATCTTATTGAGATCATGAGCTTGTAATCTATAGATCTACCTTGCTACTCAAGTGCTTTAATAGATCTCTGCTCTCCCCATGTGTGTGAAAGTGACAGCGTGCACACCATGGTGGCACTTAGGCTAGAGATTACAAATACTTGTTATGAGTTATATTTGGAGTTGGATGTCTTTATGAAATTGTGGTGTTTGTTGGACCTATCTAGAGCTCAAGGTGACAGTGTGGGGTTTTCTAGATGGGAAAGACTTACTTTGAGGTGTGCTGTTATAGCCCTACCATCGATTAGAGTGTTCAACCGGAGAGTAGTTAAGAGTAGTATCATAAAGAAGAAGATATTTATATGAGAGTGTTCACTAGTGAAAGTATGATCCCTAGGCCTTGTTTCTAAGCATTGAAACACGGTTTGCTACTAGATCTGTTACATGTTTGCTTGCTTCCATCTTTATTTCAGTTTGCCTTTAGTCTTTTCCATGCCATCAAGTTATTTTCTATCACCATTACCACTTATAATTTTCCATACCACTTGTATTTCACTATCTCTTCGCCGAACTAGTGCACCTATACACCTGACAAGTGTATTGGGTGTGTTGGGGACACAAGAGACTTCTTGTATCTTGATTGCAGGGTTGCTTGAGAGGGGATACCTTTGACCACTTCCTCCCTGAGTTCGATAAACCTTGGGTGATCCACTTAAGGGAAAACTTGCTGCTGTTCTACAAACCTCTGCACTTGGAGGCCCAACAATTGTCTACAAGAATAGAAGTGCGTAGACATCAACCCCTTCAACAAAGGTGTACAAGGCGTGCCACTCGGTATGGGGCGTGGATTATTGCTCGGATTGTCCGGCCAGGGCCAGAGGTTTTTCCTGGGCCGGATAATCTGCCCTTACAAGGGCCGGATAATCTACCCTCGAGAAGGTTTTCTAAGTCTGGCTAGGCGCGTCATGCAGTGAGGGGGGCGGACTATCTGTCGGATTGTCCGACCAAGGCTAGAGGTTTTGCCCGGGCCAGATAATCCGCCCCCAAAGAGGGCCGGATAATCCGCCCCCAGGGAAGTTTGCAAAGGGAGCCATGGGACGTCATGCGGTATAGGGGCGGATTTTCCCCTGGAAAATCCGAATCTGGGGCGGTATTTTGCCCTAGCCAGATAATCCGGCCATCACTTGGGCTGAATAATCCGGGCCCAACTTCACCAACGGCCAAGTCTGGATAGGGGTATAAATGCCCCAATCACCCCTCCTATCAGATCTCTTGATTCATTCAAAAAAGTACTGGTCTGTTGAAAACCTCTCAATCAAGACCTCCCACTTTAACCACCTGAAGGCTCCCATCTTTGGGGAATTGAAGGAGGAGACTTCATTCATCGACATCACGAATCAAGCGCATCACTTACTCTCCATTCACTTGGAGATTTCTCGATCTAGTATTACTTGTTAATATCTAGATCTTGTGTTTCGGTTTGATAATATTTGTTCTTGTGGCAGCTTGTTGTCATTATGGGAGCCTCCAATTCGGTTGTGGAGTGGTGCCCTGCTAGTTGTGTAAAGGCGTCGGTTCCCGCCTCGAAGGTTACCTATAGTGGAAAGGTGGATCAGGCCTTTGGTGGCAAGATCCATCGAAGAACAAGGTGAGGCCTATTGTGGCATGGTGGTCTTAGTACCGCCCACCCCTCCAACTCAGATGTACTTCCCTTAACAAGGAAGGAACTGCAGTAAAACAAATCATGTGTCTCCGTGTGCTCCACTACGGTTTCCTCGCTCCTCACTCTTACTCGCCTTTACTCGCCATTAGTTAGGTTTACATATAGGGAAATTCTTCATAGTTGCATATCTAGAGAATTTACTTTTATGTCAAGCCTAAAATTAAAAAAAGTACTAAAATTTGAAGTAGCACCTATTCACCCCCTCTAGGTGCCCATACGATCCATTTCAATGGGTATCAGATCCTCGGCTCTTTATTCAGGCTTAACCACCTAAGAGAAGTATGGGTACTAGGGGAGATGGGAGTGAGGCTATGGACAAGGTCACAATGGATGATCTCAAGACATTGGAAACAACCTTGTTGAAATCCTTTGAGACTAAATGGAGTAGATGCATCAAATGATTGCTAGTCTCTCTCTAGTTATAGCCCCACCTCCATCTACCTCGGAGGCCACTACTCCTATATCTAAGGATAAAGATAATGCTAAATCCAAGGACGATGAAGTGGTAGGTGATAAAAATAATGGATCCTCATCCAAAAAGGGAAGTGGTAAGGAGGATATAGTGAGGTACCTCACTTGTACTCTCTCGATCCACTGATCCCTCACCCTCATATAAACATAGGGGTGATCCACCCAAGCTTACTGCTTCTTCATTTAATCAATGGCAATTCTTAATGAAATCTCATGTGTGTAGTTCGTCCATTGAGCTTTGGAGAATCATTGAAGATGGCCTCTACATTTAAGACTCCACCAACTTGATAAGACGAGAAGTGGTGGACAGTCAACTAAATGCAACTGCACTTCACATGATTCAACTTGGTGTGGGTCCCAATGACATGCCACATATTGAACACCTCAACACCTCCAAGGAAGCTTGGGATGCTCTCACCGACCTATTCATCAGCAATGAAAGCATGAGAAGAAATAGGTATGATGCTCTAAGCAATGAGGTTGAAGGATTTTACATGTTGGATGGTGAAGACCATGAAGACATTTATAGAAGGCTCAAAAGCATTGCAACAACATTTAGAAAGCATGGTGCCACTCATATTGATGATGCTTGGATTAAAATAAAATATGTGAGTGCCCTCATGCCATTTGAGCCCATGGATTTGAAGAGTTTGCAAGGTATACATAACTACCACCAAATGACTTCCAATGAAGTCATGCAAGAAATGGCGGCTTTTATAGTGGCAACAAAGAACACAGAAGATGCTCGTGCTCAAGAAATTGGCATGCAAAAAGGCGTAAATGTTGCATTAAAGGCCAATGTTCTTGAACAAGATGAAGATGAATGAGGGTTTGACATTGTTTCCATGAGCTGTCCCGATGAGGTCAAGTGTGCTCATGGTGATTACATGGCCTACTATGCAAGAAACTTTTGGAAGGACCTAGCTAAGGCCAAATCTGAACTTGAGCACAAGAATGGGTCAAGTGGGCGAAGGGAGAACAACCCAAAACTGAGAACTTGCTACAATTGTGGAGACCATTTACACTTTGTGGCTGAATGTCCCTATCAAAGTAGAGAAGACAATGGGGGCAGGCTCATCCTCAAAGAAAAGTCCAAGGCACCTCGAAAGAAGCCATTCATCAAGAAAAATGCTCCCTACAAGAAGCAACCTAAGATTGTCTTGGTGGCACAAGAAGAGTATTCGTCCGCAAGTGAAGATGAAGAGGATGAAGATAGCACTCGAGACGTGGCTGCAATATCCACCACATCTAGCCCCACATCACTCTTGGACTCTCCCAATGAAAACATCGTCAACAACAACGTCACTTGCCTTATGGCAAGAGGTTCTGAGGTATGATCTTCTATCTCTTCTTTTCCTAAGACTACTATGAATGTTGATATGGATGATCATACAAGTCTTAGAGTAAATGAAGAAGTTATTGCTTTGGACCATTTTATCACTAACTTGCAGGGTGAGCACAAACTTCATTTTGAGGCTCTCATGAGCCAACTTGCTCACTCCGAAGAGTTCCTCGAAGAAAATGGCAGAACTGAAAGAGAGGATGCCATGGAGATTGCATCCTTGAAGAATGCTCTAGAAGAGGAAGAAGAGACTTGAGTCTCTCTAGAGGAGAGGCTTGAGTCAATTGAGGAGTCACATGATGAGGTTGTAGCCCAACTCATAAAGGAATGTGATAATGTTCTTGCCAAGGTAAAGAAATTAAAGAAGGAGAAGATTAACCTTGGGGCTGGTCATGCTAGACTCTCTAAGAAATTAGAGAAACTTGACATTGCCTACAAGGCTTTGGAGAGTGAACACTCTACTCTAAATGAGTCTCATGATCAGATCCAAAATCGATTGGACAAGTATGATAGGCCTAGCACCTCTACACCATCATGTGGACATGAAGATGTCATTGAATAAAATGCTAGGTTGAAACATGAACTTGTCAAGGGATCCCAACACAAAGGTAAGGGAGTCCTAGATGAGATCCTTGGTAAGCAAAGTGTAAGCAATGGAAAAGAGGGACTTGGTTATGTTCCCAAGACCAAGAAGAAGAAGAAGAACAAGAACAATAAGAAGAAAAGCAAAACTGCTCAAGCAAAGACAAGCACCATAACAAATGACAATACTAATTATATTGGTTTTGCAGGGTCTAATAATCCTAATTATGAATTATTTTGTGATTACTATGGTGATGTATATGCTAGTTATGTTGGTCCATTTGATAATTACATTTCTTGGTCTATTTGGGTCCCCAAGACCCTTGTTACTAACATGAGAGGACCCATTGAAAAATGGGTACCTAAAACCAAGAAGTAATTTTCTTGTAGGGCTATGCTTCCAGTGGGTCCAAATGGGTGCTTGATAGCGGGTGCACGATTCATATGACCGGAAGCAAAGAGATCATCTCGGAGATGCGGCCAAACCATGATCATATAACCGTCTCCTATGGTGATAAGTCAAAATCTGAGGTATTGGGTCTTGGCAAGGTTGTGGTTGCCCATGATATTTCTCTCGTGGACTCCATGCTTGTTGAGACCCTCGGTTACAATTTAATTTCTATTTGTGCCCTTGGTAAGATGGGCTTTGCAGTTTTTATTGATGGTGATTTAGTGGTACTCTTGTGGAGCAAGTCTCTAAAGGTTACTTTCGTTGGAAATGTCGAAAATGACCTGTATATGGTGGACTTTTTGTGGAAAACCACTACATGCCCGATGTGTCTTTTCGGAAAGGCCGACGCGGGTTGGCTTTGGCATCGTCGTCTAGCCCACATCAATATGAGAACTTTGCAAAGCCTCCACAAGGATGGCCACATTCTTGGACTAAAAGAAAATGTTTCCTTTGCTAAATATCATGTTTGCAGGGCTTGTGTTGAAGGGAAAATGCACGACTCTCCCCATCGAAGGAAGACAATTATTTCATCAAAGAGGATTTTGGAGCTCCTTCAAGTGGACCTCTTTCATCCTCCATCTCATGCGAGTCTCGGTGGGAAGAAATATTGCCTCGTAATCATCGATGATTTTTCAAGATATACATGGGCCTACTTCTTCAAGTTGAAGAGCGAGACTCAACAAATGGTCATCGATTTTGCCAACGAGGTTGAACGACAAAACAATGTCCCTATATTGGCAATTAGAAGCAATAGCGGCTCCGAGTTCAAGAACTACACTCTGAATGAATTCCTAAGTGAAGAGGGGATAAGCCACCAATATTCCGCTGCGTACACCCCTCAACAAAATGGTGTAGTCGAGAGGAAGAAGTGGACTTTAATGGATATGGCAAGATCTATGTTGGTTGAATTCAAGTCACCATATAACTTCTGGGCTGAAGCCATTTCCACCGCATGTCACTCATCCAACCGACTCTACCTCCACAAAATCTTGGACAAGACACCTTATGAAATACTTACAGGTAACAAGCCCAACATCTCATACTTCCGGGTATTTGGTTGTAAGTGTTTATTTCTCATCAAAGGAGTTCGTTTATCTAAATTTGAGTCTAAGGCTTTATAAGGAATTTTTGTTGGTTATGGTGCCAAATCCCACACTTATAGAGTCTACAATAAGCTCTCCGGAACTGTTGTAGAATCTTGTAGTGTTTTCGAGGAAAATGATGGCTCCCGTGCAGGGCAAGTTGATGTTTGTGATGCAGATGTTGAAATACCCTAAGATGCCATAAGAAGAATGGGCGTGGGATTTTTCTGCCCCATTGAGGAACCCCTTGTGGCGGATCGAGAAGGACAATGCTCTACTCAAGTAGAGCCCTCATCGACACAAGCTCAACATGCTCCACTTGTTGGAGAAACCACTACACCATCACCTCCACCTACTGAAGATCATCCATCATCTGCTCCAGGAAGCTCCAGGCTGGATTATCCGGTAGACACCGAATTATCCGGTCATACTACCTCAAATGCAAGGACCAAACAGATCGACCATGAAATTGATGCATCTCCTAGGCCAGATTTTCTGGGCATCGCTGGATTATCCGGCCCCTCTCCAACTCGAGCCAAAAGCATCCAAGACAGCCAAGAAGGACCAAGTACTCATAGGCTGGATTATCTGGCCACTCCCTCGGCCGGATTATCTATCCCTGAAGTCTTAGAACTGCAGCAGCCTCCTGTTATGGCTGCTGACCAACATCAAGAGCAAGGTTCTCCATCTCCCATTCTCGTTGATCAAGTTGTAGATCAAGGTCAAGCTAGTGGTCCCAACAAAGATTCAAATGATGAAGAAATTCCTCCGAGAAACAACAAGTTGATTGAACTTCACCGCAAAGCTCGTGCAGAAAGGAATCTTGAATTGAGAGGTCACACTCTTGATAAAGTTGTAGGTGATCTCAGACGGAGGGTGTCCATGAGAAGGGAGCTAGCAAGCTTTGGTGAGCATCAAGCTCACATATCCATGGTGTAACCCAAGAAAGTGTTTGAAGCTCTTGAAGATCCGGACTGGGTTGCTGTTATGCATGAAGAGTTAAATAATTTCGAGCGCAACAAGGTCTGGAAATTAGTAGAGAAGCCCGAGGATTGCCGGAATGTTATCGGCACAAAGTGGATATTCAAGAATAAGCAAGATGATAATGGCATTGTTGTAAGGAACACGGCAAGACTCGTGGCACAAGGCTATTCACAAGTTGAAGGCATCGACTTCGACGAGACTTATGCTCCAGTGGCTCGTCTTGAGTCCATATGTATCCTTCTTGCTTTTGCAGCTCATAATAATTTTAAATTACATCAAATGGATGTTAAGAGTGTTTTTCTTAATGGTCCTATACATGAGTTGGTATATGTAAAGCAATCCCCGGGTTTTGAGGATCCTAACTTCCCAAACCATGTCTACAAACTCGATAAGGCACTCTATGGCCTTAAACAAGCCCCACGTGCGTGGTATGAGCACCCTAAAGAGATTTTGCTAGACCGTGGTTTCGAAGTTGGGCAAATAGATCCCACTCTTTTTACTAAGAAGGTTAAGGGGGAGCTCTTCGTATGCCAACTCTATGTAGACAACATTATCTTTGGCTCTACTAATAAAGCTTTTAATGATGAATTTTCAAAGCTTATGACTGACAGGTTTGAGATGTCTATGATAGGGGAATTACGGTTCTTTCTTGGATTTGAGATCAAACAACTTAGAGAAGGAACCTTCATAAATCAAGCAAAATACATCCAATACATGCTCAAGAGGTTCAAGATGATGGATCTTAATGGCGTTGCCACACCGATGCAAACTAAATGCCATCTTGAACTCAATCCCAATGGTAAAGATGTGGACCAAAAGGTATACCGGTCCATGATCGGCTCTCTTCTTTACCTCTACACATCTAGACCCGATATTGTGTTGAGTGTAGGTGTGTCTGCAAGGTATCAAGCAACTCCTAAAGAAAGCCTCTTAGTGGCGGTCAAGAGAATCTTCCGATATTTGGTTCATTCCCCTAATTTTGGCATATGGTATCCCAAGGGCTCCAATTTCTCTCTATGTGGTTATACTGATTCAGATTGGGCTAGTGACAAGGATGATAGGAGATCAACTTTTGGAGATTATCAATTTTTGGGAAGATATTTGGTATGTTGGTCTTCTAAGAAACATAATTGCATATCTCTCTCCACCACCGAAGCTGAATATGTGGCTGCTGCAAGTGCATGTACTCAATTATTGTGGATGAGGCAAACTTTAAAGGAATACAATGTCAATTGTGACAACATGCCTCTTTTATGTGATAATGAAAGTGCAATCAAAATTGTGTCTAATCCAGTGCAGCATACAAGGAAAAAGCATATTGAGATTCAGAATCATTTTATTCAGGATCATGTTGCTCGTGGTGATATTGATCTATCATTTGTGAGCATGAAGGACGAACTTGCTGATATTTTCATGAAGCCACTTGATGAAGCAAGGTTTTGTTATTTGTGGAATGAGCTAAATATCGTTGATTCAAGGAGTTTGTCTTGATTACTCATGCACACCTACTTACATCTCCTCCTTTATTTGCTTTAGATGTGGGCATGGATATAGGGGGAGTGTGGTCCTAATTGATTGGGCTAACCCTCCCCCCATAATGCCGAAAGCAAGAAAAATCATTTCTCTTAATATCATTTTGTGATATGTGAGCTTACTGAGAGTATTGGTCATGAACCCAAGATATATCTTCGTGGTGTCATACCATGCACTCCAACATGGTGGCTTCGGCCACCGCCCTCTTCCATAAGAAGAGTTGGTTTTGTATGGATTTTCTTGCATATCTTCGGTTCTTATGGAAAACACACCCAATTTTGGATTTTGTTTGATTTGATTCTTGCAATCTTGGGTGTGTAGTACCATCTCAGTTTGGTTGTCTAATCCCAAGCCTTTTCTATCCCCATGCCATCTCTTCTTGCACACAAGTCCGTTGTTTATCTTGTGGGGGTTTTGTTTGGTGGTGTGCGGACCTGAATCTGTGTACAACAGAATTTCAGAAATCAGGCCGGATTATCCACGCCAAGTGGGGGGCGGATAATCCGCCCCTTGTGGCTTCTGTCTTCTAAGGGCTGGGCGTCGGGGGGAAGATCTCAAACAGAGCAGTTCTTCTCCCCGACCCCTCTCTCTCTCCCAAGCCACCGCCCCAACCCTCCCCGGAGCCTATCCGGCCGCCAGATTAGCCAGCCTTCCCCGGATCTTCTCCCCCACGCATCTGGGTACCTTCTCCTCCGTGTTCTCCCTTCAATGAGTGAGGGTAACTCCCTCTCCACCATCTTTTGTATAGATGTGTTGATTGTTGGTGGAACTTGGTCTAGAAGTTGCCTTGTGGTTGATATTCTGTTTAGAAATCATAGTATTACAAGTCCTATACTTGATCTACTTTGTTGCATGAGATCTGGGCTGATGCTAAAAATTTTGCCAGGGCCGGATTATCCGGCCTGGCAGATTCAACTCTAATTCAACATTTCTTAGATTTTGTGCATATGGTATTTTGAGTTGTGGATTGCTTTCCTACTGTTTCTACATCCCTCCTGGACTTTTGTATGTGCTTACCCCCATGTTATCCCTCCCGTTCGTTTCACAGGTGGTTCTAGTGCTCCCAAGACCTACAAGCATCATCCTCGTCCTCGTTACTTTAGGCCTGACGGTGAAGGTGGGTTGATTGACGAGGTAGACTACACAGGCAAAAGAGAGAGGCTGACCGCATGGCTAAACAAGAAAAGAAGGACAAGGCTAGGAGGGGTATGGCCAAGAGAAAGGGTAAGGCACCAAAGGTCAACTATAAGGCAATGGATCCTATCACTTATTCCTCGATTCATTATCGTGATCTGTTTTTGGACACCGAGCAAGATACACAACTTGGTGACTCCCGATTTTGGTGTGCTGACCAGAAGTCCATTTATGAGGATGTCTATTCATCTCTGAAGATTCATCCTATGCGTCCCATGATTATTGCTGAGGCTATGGAGAAGCCTCAACTTGCTAATGCTATGGCTGTGACTGAGCGGATGGGGCTACATACTCTTATGGCCTTGCAGTGTTCCTATGACTCCGAGGTGATGAAGCAATTCTTCTCCACTTTGGTGATTTGTGGCGATGAGAACCACACCATGAAGTGGATAACCCGTTACACTATGATGCAATCTGACTTTCGGACTTTCGCTGGGGTGCTTGGCTATCCGTTCAATGGTCAGGATCATCCTTGTGGCCATCGGATCATCACTCAACTCAAGCCCAACAAAGATGCTGCTCTTTCTCCTTGCACGACTGACGATGGTATTGTGGGGACACTTGCAGGCCTCTCCACTCTTTATGCTTGTTTGGTTGGTGTTTTCCGTGAGTCCATCACACCTAGTGGGGGCAACAATGATAGTATTCGTGGCCACTTGGTTCAGCTGCTCGCTTTTTCTTATGAGGTGGCCACCTGTGAGGATGAGTCTGTGGACTACAAGCTAGATGTGATGGAATTCATCTATCATGAGTTGACTGATGCCATGTTTAATATGCTCTCCATTCCATATGATCCTTACATTATGATGCTCATCAAGTACTTGCTTCCCACTGGGGAATTTCACTATGATGTTGAGCATAAGGTGAAGAAGATCAACAACAAGGTTAGGAAGACCGCTCACCCATCTTCTGCTCCAGAGGGTCTTATGAGGGATGCTCGTGCTAGTGCTTGTAGGCCTCCAGCGCCTCCTGTTACCCATGAAGTGACGCAGCTGAATTGGTTCCAGCGAAACATCTTGTGCATGGGAGTGGATACCCATAAGGGGCAGTACGAGGCGTACAAGCATCGCCACGAGATGGCTCACACCCAACAGCTCATTCTTCACCATGTGTCTGGGGCATCAGGCCATCCTCCCACTCGTGCTGCTCCTACACCTTATGCTCAGTGGAACACTTCTGGCACCAACTACAGAGAGCTCGAGCGTCACTCATTTCCCACTCCTCCAGCTGCTGATGAGGAAGAGGAAGATGAGGAGGAGTATGATGATGAGCACGGGGACGAGGTAGATGATGAGGACTACGAGTGATTACTTGGGGCGCTAGCATCACTCTTCTTCCTTTTTGGCGTACCGATGCCAAAGGGGGAGAAGTAGTTCTATTAGGTCATCGTGGATTTGCATGGGCCGGGCACAAGCATTTGCTTTATCGTTTCGGTTTTATTCTTGCTTGTGCCCATTTAGTGTTGAACTATTACTTCATGTTTTATTTTGTATGAGACTATGTTGGTGTGTGGCACTAGAATTATCTTATGATTTATCTATCGGTGATTATGGATCCATCTATCTTATTGGCTATTGGTTATCTTTCTCTCTGTGGAAGGCCTCAATAATGGTTATCACATTGGCTATCCTTGTATTATATTGTGGTCTTCTATCTCACGATGGTATGAGGTTTTGAGCTAACTTATCAGGTGTGTGAAAATTCCTTTCCTATGAAATAGACTTGTACCTACTTGTGTGCATTTGTATTCAAATGCAAATTTTCAACTATGCACACACTTAGGGGAGTATCTTTCATCCTTGTGCTTTTATTGTTAGTAGGTCTATATTGCAAATCCTAGTATTGTCATCTAACACCAAAAAGGGGGAGATTGAATGAACATTTCACGATCTCTAGTGTTTTGTGTGTTAGATAACAATACCATGGATTATCTCATGTGTGTTAAGTGCTGCAGGCGATTGTTCACATGAAAAGCAGCAAAAATTCTGTTGTTGGGAGGCGGATTATCCGCCCCTGCCAAGGGCCAGATAATCTGGCCTGACCCCTTTGACAAAGGTGGACAAGGCACATCACTCGGTATGGGGGGCGAATTATTGCTTGGATTACCTGACCTGGGCCGGAGGTTTTGCCCGGGCCAGATAATCCGCCCCTACAGGGGCCGGATAATCTGCCCCCGAGAAGGTTTTCTAAGTCTGGCCAGGTGCGTCATGTAGTGAGGGGGCGAACTATCTCTCAGATTGTCCGACCAGGGCTGGAGGTTTTGCCCGGGCCGGATAATCCGCCCCCAAAGAGGGCCGGATAATCCGCCCCCAGGGAAGTTTGCAAAGGGAGCCATGGCGCGTCATGCGGTATAGGGGGTGGATTTCCCACGTAAAATCCGAATCTGGGACGGTGTTTTTCCCCAGCCGAATAATCCAGCCATCACTTGGGCCAGATAATCCAGCCCCCAACTTCACCAATGGCCAAGTCTGGACAGGGGGTATAAATGCCCCAATCACCCCTCCTGTCAGATCTCTTGATTCATTTGAAAAAGTACCGATCTATTTAAAAAGCTCTCAATCAAGATCTTCCACTTCAACCACCCGAAGGCTCCGATCTTTGGGGAATCAAAGGAGGAGACTTCATTCATCGACATCACGAATCAAGCGCATCACTTCCTCTCCATTCACTTGGAGTTTTCTCGATCTAGTATCACTTGTTAATATCTAGATCTTGTGTTTCGGTTTGATAATATTTGTTCTTGTGGAAGCTTGTTGTCATTACGTGAGCCTCCAATTAGGTTGTGGAGTGGTGCCTGTTGGGTCCGCAGCATAGAAAACAAAAATTTTCCTACGATGAGAACTATACGCCAAGATCCATCTACTAGATACAGAGCAACGGGTAGACATACATCCATGGAGAACTTACCCTCGAAGACAACAAGCTTTGTTAACGAGTAGGAACTCGTGGTTGATATAGTCGTACACTTGCCGATCTCAAGATCGTGATGAAGTCCAGCAGTCCGCTCCAAAGACGTCCATCGATCCAGCTCCAAGACCACCAAGTCCAGCACCACAAAGCAGCAGCATCCGTGATCGCACACACGTCCGTACCGACAACCTCCGTCCTCGCTCCAAAAGCAGCAGAAGCAACTCCTTTCTAGATAAAGCCACCGGGAACATGTATCTCGCTAATCCGAGACCATGGGGGAATAATACTACAGGGGGAGAGAGATCCTTCACAAGGAGGTGTGAGTGAGAAGTGAGGAGGGGGTGGCTTTTTATAGGAGGAGGGGGGGTGCCCCTCCTTCATGGCCGGCGCATGGAGGAGGTGACTCTTCACCTCCTCCATTCATGTGGTGGTAACTCCCTCCACATAAATTTGCCCCTTCACATTCTCTTTTAAAGTCTCCACTTTAAATGCATTAAATTTCTCCAAATTTAATGCTCTCTCATTTAATAAAACTCTTTTATTTATTTTATTCAGAATTTTGTTAATTACTTTAATTAACAAACATTCACATAAAACCCGCAACATTTCAATATTACATGCAACCAATTTCAGCAATTTTACCGAAATAGTTTTGGTGTCTATTGAAATAATTCCAGCTTTCTTAAATCTTTATCAAAACATATTTGCTCCAAATGGTGTCGGTATCCCTTAAGTGTGTCACCCTATGGTTCGTGAATAATGCAGACATGATCGAGACCCTCTCCACCAATAATCAGCGGCGGGACACGAGATCCATCTTGACTCCTACACATTCAACGATGACTTCGTGATCGTGAGAACCTTTAACGCTAGTAACTAAATCCTTTGTCCCGCGATATATTACATGTCCGAGATTCGATCATCGGTATCTCCATACCTAGTTTGATCTACATCGACATGCACTCTTTTCGTTCCGTGATATAACATTCTAGTGATCACATCACTTGCTTGCAAGCTATTTCAATGTGATATCACCGAGAGGGCCCAGAGTATATCTATTCGTCATAGGGATGGACAAATCCCACTCTTGATCCATGAGCCTCAACATAACACCTTCGTAGCACTGAACCCACCTTTATAGTCACCCTGTTACAGTGTGACGTTTGATGTTATCAAGATACTCTTCCGGTGTTAGCAATTAACATGATCTCATGGTCTAAGGACTAAGATTACTTCGTATGATGTTATAGAAATATAAACATAATGACTTGATCGTAATTCTATACTTCGGATGAATGTTCATCACATCATTCCACCAATGGTGTGACCTTGTTATTAACAACATCCAATGTCTATGATCAGGAAACCTTGATCATCTTGTTAATCAACAAGCTAGTCTATAAGAGAGGCATAACTAGGAACCCTTTTTGTTTATTAAACACACATGTATTGATGTTTCCGATCAATACAATTATAGAATGCAAAATAAACATTTATCATAAACATGGAATAATATAATAACCACTTTATTATTGCCTCTCGGGCATATTCCCTTCAGTCTCCCGCTTGCACTAGAGTCAATAATCTAGTTTGAAAACTTTGCGTATTGAACACCTATGGCTTTCTGGTGTTGCATATACGCTATTGCTAGTGGTTAACATAATCTCCGGATCTGACAGTTTCAGGTCCGTGTGTATTTGCATGTCTCTTTGTCTCTACGCATCACTCATTCTCAAATGAGATGGCATTGTATAGATTCGGTCCTTTGGTGAGACCTTTAGTTCGTTCGGCTCAAAATATGTTGATATTATTGACACACAGTATATCTTCATAGTATTAGCCCACTTTGAACCACACCTAGTTTGATAACAAACTAGTTAACACAAATGCCCTCCTTTGCTGCTACTATAGCAGTCATATACTTAGCCTTTTGTTGTAGTATCCTTCACAATGTCTCAACTTTGGAACTCATCCAAATCCATCATGGAACATCCTTTCCATTACATTGTGCCACCCATAGTCTAAATTGAGATAAATTTAATTTGTATCTTGTGACAAAACTAGTATCAATGTAACACTTTACAATGAACTACCTTTAACTATTTGTCACTTATACATTATATATTCTTAGTTCTTCCAAAGCTCATAAGAATATCTTTACTATTGTCCAATGATCATCTTATGAACCATTCTGGTATATGCTCATAACATTTAGAGCATAGGACATTCTGGATATATACATATCATGGTAAAATTGATCAAAATCTTCATGTGATTTTACTCACCAAGTGTTGAAACACTTGAATTTTGATACAATGCTTTCCATGCAGCAAGAACCTTTCTTGTTGTTTCCATATTGAACCCTTTCAATATCTCATATATGTATGTCTGGCACAACCATATTAGCGCCTTAATCTATCCATATAGATATTGATGCCTAATATTCCGGGTTTGCCCAAGTCTTTCATCGAAATCTTGTTTTAATGAAATTATTAACTTGTGTCAATACAAGATACATCATTTCCAATCAACAATATGTCCTCTACATAATGTATTAGAAATATGTCTTAGCGCTCCCACTTAATTTCTTGCAAATGCAAGCATCTTCATCATCTCCGATGAATTTAAACTCTTTAACAGTTTCATCATGGTGAAGATTCCAACTCCGCTATGCTTACTTCAACTATTGAAGTTTACATGCCCTTTTAGCACCCTTTGAATTAACAAAACCCTTCGGACCATGTCATGTACATGTCCTAGGTTACCGTTCTATTAGAAGAACCTTGTTTTGTTTATTCAACTACCATATACCAAATTATATGTAGTGGTTGCTACATTAATCCGTCAAGACTATATATCGCTATGAAAGATCAAATCTTGTCATAGTCAACTCCTTGAACATTGTCGTAAACTTCTTTCCGACATGTCGACTATTTCATATATGTTAAACATCCATGTCTTATTTCTTTATAGATCCAAACACGACCGATAGGCTTCACTCCTTTCCGGAGGGTCTTCCAAGTTCAGAAACTTGTTTTCTCGTGTATGGATACTATCACGGATTCTATGACTTCTAGTCATTTTATGGAGTCAGGGCCCATCATCGCTTCTTTGCATGTAGTCGGTTCATCATTATCAAAACAATAACGACTTGCTTATCAAATCTTAATATTTGATTCTTACCAACCCACACGGTTCTATAGGAACTCTAATCTCCGAGATCACACCTTTTGTAATCACGAGAGCCATGAGCATTGTGGCTGCCACCAGGACACTTTCCAAGCGCCACTTTAGCACATATAGCTAAGGTTCAACAACCTTATCAAAGTTCTATTGTCCTCCCACTTAACTTTTCACGAAAAATTCCTTCTCAAGAAACTTGACGTTCCAAGTAACAAACTCTTTGTCCTCGGTTATGGAGAAATTCCCAACAAATTCTTTGGGATAACCTACAAAGACGTGCTTATCCGACTTTGGTTGTAAACATTTTACTTATGCATAGCATACCAAAATTTAAGAAAAGACAATTCGGGTTTTATCCCAAACCATAACTCATATGGTGTCATTTCAATGGATCACGATGGTGCTCTTTTCAGTGTAAAAGCGGTAGTCTCTAAAGCTTCAATCCTTAAAACATAATGGCAGTTTTATAAATGACACCCTTGATCTTACCATGTCAAACATGGTTTGATATTATCTCTCGAATATGCCATACTCCTATGGTTTATCGGGAAACACAAATCATGGAACAATTCCTCAAGTCCTAGGTGTTTTTGCTAAACATGTAACTCAAATATCTTCCTTTATGATCGAATCATAAACTCTTTATTTTCTTGTTACAATGATTTTTCACTTCATCTTGAAAGTCTTTGAACAATTTTCAAATGTTTCATACTTCTTCCTTATTAAGTAAATATACAGATATATTCACTCAAATTTTCGGAGAAAGCATATGAAGCAAAAAGATCCATCGCATATGGCTACACATAATGGACTTATGCATATCAGCATGCACAATTTCCAATAAGCTAGTCATCTGTTCCTCTCTGGCCTATGAACGGAGTTTCAATTATCTCGAGGAAAGTCTCACATGCGTCAATTGATCAAAATCAAGGACTCCAAAATTCCATCAACATGGAGTTTCTTCATGTTTTCTTTCAAATATAATTCAAATAGAGATGTCACTTCATAAGTGATCTTTCAATCATTTGTCTTGTGACATTTTAGCAATAGTGTTTATGGATGTGATTTCTCCAACTAGACTTGTAAAAGATCATCCATCCTTTATGGAATATGGTAATTATTTGAACAGCCATTGTTCTCGTAATACCAGAACAAAATAACAATTATTAAAACAAATCTTGAAGGCTAGGTTTGATGACAACGAAAAACACAATAACACTTTATTTGTTTTCGATGAACATCATCACTCATTCTCTTGGTAGTTACTTAGGCCATTGTAGTTCATGAATTGCGTTGTCCTGTATGACACTTCATACCAACCAATTCGGTATCCAATACCTAAGAACCACATTGTTTAACAAGCAAGGAATATAGCCATAACATGTATATCTTCTATATACCTAAGTTGGACATCTCCAACCTTTTATTTTCTGCCAAATATTTTATAGATTCTCTTTCAGCAATTCCTTTTCTTTTAAAAGAATCTATCAACATCAATAGTGGTGTCATCAACATGACACATGGTACAAAGCGTATATAGTCAAATACTAATACCTTTGGACTTGCACTTTGAAGTGGATCACCATCATCAAATGTTTGGTGTTCTTTCAAAAATTCATTCTTTAGTAATCTATTAGCGTAGTAAACATTTTACTTACATCTTCTATTCATCCTTATCATGACAACTTTCATGATCAAGCTACTATAGCCTATAAGGAAGAATCGCGAGTATAATATCAGTTCACAAAACCTTTTTGGTAGATTCGGATGCCTAGCATCTCCATCCTTCACAAATTCTCATACAATATGAGAACATGTATTTTGCTAAATTATACTCTATCATAATGCAACCAAAAACATTGTTTCAGATATCACAATATCTTTCACACATGATGGTTTCTGAAACAATTTCCAGCTCCAATATAATCTTGATATTAAAACAACTTTTTGAATATCAATAATCATGGAGGCAAACATGATACTTTAGATACTAACATTGGAATTCTTACTCTTGATTTAATACTACTTATTATACTTCATGGAGTAAATAGAGTTTGTTGAAAGTTTGCAATAGGACTTATAAACTTTAAATTGACATTCAAAACAATACGATACCAGTTCGTAAAGTAAATATCCAGAATTCTATAGTTCTATTATCTCAAATAAAAACTAAGCATAAGGTAGTGAACGAATGCCAATGACTACAACAAATTATGCAAATTCACTTTGATTTAGTTTATGACAAATTGAGTTCGACTAATCCAAATTAGAAATGAACTCCCACTCAAAAACAACATCCCTCGTGCCTTTTTGGTGATTACATGAACCAAATCCACTACACCAAGTCCGATCATCACGTGAGTCGGTGTAGCTTCAAAGGCGAGCATCAATATGGTCATCACATCAACTATATGACTCATGCTTAACCTTTTGGTCCGTGTTCCGAGGCCATGTCTATACATGCTAGGCTCGCCAAGTAAGAACCTTAGTATTCGCGTGTGTAAAACTGTCTTACACCCGTTACATGATAGCGTAGAGTTGAGAACACCCGATCATCACGTGATGTCTCGAAACACGATCCATAGAATAGTGCATACTTAAGGAAGAACACATTTTTATCTTGATATCTAAAAGAGGGATCATCTTACAATGCTACAGAAAGCGCCAAACTAGTAATATAAGATGCTAACATCTAATGTGTAAAGTGAGATGATATGGTCCATGCATTTGATCTCTATCACTTGCATCGTGGTATGATCTCTATCATTCCTTTGTGTGTAAGGCCAAGGTCTATGGAACTTACACGTTGAGTGAGTTGTAAGAGTATCTATCATACATCTACTTACAACAATACCATAACAATACACTAGCCCAGCAACGATCTAAACTAGACGCCTCTAATTTATCAATTACAAGTTTTACGTGGCTTAGGGCTTTCGGAGATAGAACCGTTCTTACCTACGAACATGAACCACAACGAGGATAACTAAGCTATTAGAAACTTGTTGTAAATTAGATATTGACTATAGTAGGAGAGACAGACACCCGCCATCCACTTATGCAAAACAAGTTGCATGTCAGTCGTGGAACCGGTCTCATGTACGATGACATGTAAGGTTGGTCCGGGCCGCTTCATCCCACTATGCCACCAATATCCAAAATACATAGAAGATGCAATAACATGATCATCATCGCCCACATATTAACATATGGGTACTACCCGTGCTAAGCACCTACGCATAGATCAGGCTCGATACCCTTTGTTGGTCCGCAAAGATAGAAAACAAAAAATTTCCTACGATGAGAACTATACGCCAAGATCTATCTACTAGATACAGAGCAACAGGTGGACATACATCCATGGAGAACTTACCCTCGAGGACAACGAGCTATGTTAACGAGTAGGAACTCGTGGTTGATGTAGTCGTACACTTTCCGATCTCAAGATCGTGATGAAGTCCAGCAGGCCCGGCTCCAAAGACATCCATCGATCCAGCTCAAAGACCACCAAGTCCAGCACCGCATAAGCAGCGGTGCATCCGTGATCGCACACCGTCCGTACCCGACAACCTCCGTCCCTCGCTCTAGAAAAGCAACAGAAGCAGCAACTCCTTTCCAGATAAAGCCACCGGGAACATGTATCTCGCTAATCCGAGACCATGGGGGAATAATACTAGAGGGGGAGAGAGATCCTTCACAAGGAGGTGTGAGTGAGAAGTGAGGAGGGGGTGGCCTTTTATAGGAGGAGGGGGGTGCCCCTCCTTCATGGCCGGCGCATGGAGGAGGTGACTCTTCACCTCCTCCATTCATGTGGTGGTAACTCCCTCCACATAAATTTGCCCCTTCACATTCTCTTTTAAAGTCTCCACTTTAAATGCATTAAATTTCTCCAAATTTAATGCTCTCTCATTTAATAAAACTCTTTATTAATTTTATTCAGAATTTTGTTAATTACTTTAATTAACAAACATTCACATAAAACCCCCTGCAACATTTCAATATTACATGCAGAACCAATTTCAGCAATTTCACCCGAAACAGTTTTGGTGTCTATTGAAATAATTCTAGCGCTTTATTAAATCTTTATCTGAAACATATTTGCTCCAAATGGTGTCGGTATCCCTTAAGTGTGTCACCCTACGGTTCGCGAATAATGCAGACATGATCGAGACCCCTCTCCGATCAATAATCAGCGGACCACGGAGATCCATACTGACTCCTACACATTCAACGATGACTTCTGTGATCGTGAGAACCTTTAACGCTAGTAACTAAATCCCTTTGTCCCGCGATATATTACATGTCCGAGATTCGATCATCGGTATCTCCATACCTAGTTTGATCTTGTTACCGACATGCACTCTTTTCTCGTTCCCGTGATATAACATTCTAGTGATCACATCACTTGCTTGCAAGCTATTTCAATGTGATATCACCGAGAGGGCCCAGAGTATATCTATCCGTCATAGGGATGGACAAATCCCACTCTTGATCCATGAGCCTCAACATAACACCTTCAGAGAATCGAACCCACCTTTATAGTCACCCTGTTACGGTGTGACGTTTGATGTTATCAAGATACTCTTCCGGTGTTAGCAATTAACATGATCTCATGGTCTAAGGACTAAGATTACTTCGTATGATGTTATAGCAATATAAACATAATGACTTGATCGTAATGCTATACTCCGGATGAATGTTCATCACATCATTCCACCAATGGTGTGACCTTGTTATTAACAACATCCAATGTCTATGATCAGGAAACCTTGATCATCTTGTTAATCAACAAGCTAGTCTATAAGAGAGGCATAACTAGGAACCCTTTTTGTTTATTAAACACACATGTATTGATATTTCCGATCAATACAATTATAGCATGCAAAATAAACATTTATCATAAACATGGAATAAGATAATAACCACTTTATTATTGCCTCTCGGGCATATTCCCTTCAGTGCCCTGCTAGTTGTGTAAAGGAACCGGTTCCTTCCTCGAAGGGTACCTATAGTGGAAAGGTGGATCAGGCCTTTGGTGGCGAGATCCATCGGAGAACAAGGTGAGGCCTATTGTGGTGTGGTGGTCTTAGTACCGCCCACCCCTCCAATGCAGATGTACTTCCCTTAACAAGGAAGGAACTGCGGTAAAACAAATCTTGTGTCTCCGCGTGCTCCACTATGGTTTCCTCGCTCCTCACTCTTACTCGCCTTTACTTGCTAGTAGTTAGGTTTACATATAGGGAAATTCTTCGTAGTTGCATATCTAGAGAATTTACCTTTGTGTCAAGCCTAAAATTGAAAAGGTATTAAAATTTGAAGTAGCACCTATTCACCCCCTCTAGGTTCCCATATGATCAATTTCAGCGGTGAGCTCCCAGCTAGTCCTTCTTTATCTAACGATCTTCCTATGGCTAGGACTGCTGCCAATGAAGAGGTGGAGGTGTCTATTACTGAATCTTCATCGAGTACTTAGTACCTTCTATTGGATCGCTCTGAGGAATTTTGTGTGGCACCTGCTGGTGAAAAAAGGAAATGCCTTGACATGGCAGAGACGATTGAAGATTCAGATGAGTCCACTGGCCCAAAGCCTCTACGTGCTGTCCCAATTTCGTTGGATCTCCACAAATGAATTTGTTCTGCTTTATGCGGGATGTTTCTTCGTAAGTACTGATTGTACCTTCCTTTGATTCTTTTCGGATGGTAAAATTATATCAACTCTTTGATTTTCTTTTGTAGTGGTGATGAGGGGGAAGATCCTCCCAAGTCTCCTCCTGGTACATCTGTTGCCCCTTCTTCAGTTAAATCTCCCCTCAGCCTTCCGTGGATCCAAAGGAATTGCACGTGTCTCCTGCGGATGAGATTATCCAGAAAGATATTGCCACTTTGCCAAAACCGCCACCACAGAAAAGAAGAAAAATGGCTAGCAAAGGTGTGGTGATATCTGAGAGTCCGGTCAAGGTGGATATGCAAGATGTAAGTACTTTTTTATTTTTAACGTAGCTGTAGCTTCTTCCTTTGCTTGTTTTTCCTGATGTTTTACTTTTGCGTTTGATAGCCTTTGATGCATGAGATGGTCGACATGGCTTCTCGGTTTATCAAGATCCATAACAAAGCCAAAGGACTAAAAGGTTTGTTCCCTTTAATTTTGAGAATTGGGTTTTTTATCCCCTCCCTTTTTTCTTTTAATTTGATTTCTGCACTCTTTTTCAATTATCCAGCCGCTTCAAAGAGTGTGGGGTCATCCGGGACGAGGCGATCAAGTGTGCCGGTGCTCTGGAGGCCAAAATGCGGATCGCCGAGAAGGCTTTGGAGGAGGCTAAACAGAAGGCCAATGCCGACACCGAGGAAAAGGCGAAACAAGTTGCCGCCTGAGATGAAGATCTTTGGAAGCGCTTGGAGACCCTCAATGCTTCTTTGACTCATGAGTTTTCTATCTTCAACGAAAAATTTCTATTTTGCTCCTTTTTCTTCCTTTTGATTCTCAACTCTATTTGCACGTGTAGAACTGACGGGCCAGGATTTAGTGCTGGATGAAGATAAGAGGGTTGACCCTTTATCGAATGATGTTGGTACTTTAGAGGCCAATAGTGTTCATGGGCACAGCCTTGTCCGCTCATGCTGCGCCTTCAAGAGTTTACATGCCGAAGTTTTTCTGATGAAGGAAGTGCCGACTGATTTGAGTGACCTTGTTGCTGTGTTCGGTGCTAACCCAAGCCTGCTCGTTGTCTAGAGCATGACACAGCCGAAGATTAGCGTTGAAACTTCGATGGCCTTGGAGATGGTGCATGGCGAGAAGGTCAACTAGCAGAAGGTTAGCTCCTCTGTCCCAGCCACCTCCAATGGCTAGGCAGTCGATTTGAATCCTTTTGTTAAGAGGGCCAAGATGTATTATCGGCTGATGTTGGGAATAGGCTGGGGTTTGGCAAAATCAGCATACCCATGTCACCCGCTGTCAAGGACTAACATGCTAGAGTTAATGGCGACGTCCCATCGCCAACTGGCCCGCCGACTTCCCGTATGGTGTTAGGGGCCCTGCCCGCGTTGGCTACTGTTTCTCGCGCGTTCACCATGGTAGATTCCCGCCCACATCTAGAAATCTACCGCGCTCGGTCGGGCATTTCCCTCCCATGTTGTGAGCTATAAATACGGCTGCCACCACGTGGAGGTGTACCAACCCAAGCTCACTATCCATCTCAAGCTCACTAGCCATCCCAAATTCACTATCCATGCCTCTCCACAAGATGGCCACCTGGTCCCAGTTCAAGGAGATGGCACGCACCCACTATTCCTGCGAGGAGCACTCTGAGCACGATCTGGACATGGAGGCCATGGAGCTAGCCCAACATTGGGCGGAGGAGGAGGTGGAAGGGTCTAAGTGCCAAGGCTCGGAGGCCCAGGAGATCATGGAGATGGTGGCGCGCAAGGAGACAAAGGTCGCGCTGCACAAGTTACGCTAGGAGGCGGCGCACAAGTTACGCTAGATGGGATCCAATTCCCATGAATAGGAACTGTACCAATAGAAGTTGCTACTAGAGTAAATAGGCAGCCTTTAGACATTGAGATAAGACTACTAGAAGTAGATCTAGTGCTATACTAGTCTACAAGCTATTTCTTCTGGGTTTTGGTTTGAACATGAACTTCCCTGACGAGCTCATTGTGTCATGAAGATTTTGAGGATATTCTATGAAAATCTATGGTATGAATGTATAGTTATACCTTAGACCTACGATGTTTCTATTGTACTACTTTGGTAGGTATAATGTTCATGGAATGATGTTCCATGAGTGTTATGCCAACGACTCATGCTCTACAACATGTAGTGGAGTGCTAGGTCACCACAGAAAGGCCACATCTGTATTATATTGGACCATCTCTGTAACAAGGCCTACAAGGTTGAGGCACATACAATTCTGGATAAAAGGCTGATAATAGAAAAATGAATGGATGTAAAAAGGCCAAAGCCTAAAAAAATTGATCCTGAAAAGGCCACGACTTAGAAGAAAAAAAGTTGAATTAAGGGGCTTGGCCCATATAAGCAACCAAAATGGACCAGACTAAATTTGCATTACGACGATCTCATTTTGTCATAGTTTTGCCATGTTGGATCTGACCTGGTCTAGCTAGATGGCCCATAACGATATTGGATCATCATAAAGGTTATGGATCCAATATCACCATAGACGGTTATGACGATTTCGCAAAAAAGTCATTATAGTTCATTTACGATGACAAGCTTTCGATGATCTCATTTTCATCATCAGATCGTCATAGATGGACTACTATGAAGATTCTATGATGAAATTGGAGGATCATAGATGAGCATATTCCTTGTAGTGGTCAGCCATCAATGTCGGTGCAACAGTCAAGCGGCCATGCCATTGATGTGGCGCAGACTAACGCGCGACAATCTTTCTAAATCAATGCGAGATCCGCTTGACCGCCGCATTGGCATTGATGGCCAAAGCTGAGTCTCACGTTAGGATTGATAGGCAGAGCTTCTTAAGTACAGTCATGGGCGCCCTTCTTTGGCATTGCTACTTTCGCCCATACATGCTACCCATCCACTCAAAACCACACCCACCATGCCGTTATGTTCGAAGAAGTCGATGAAGCACGACCACAAGGCCAACTCGTCTTTGATCTCGCCCTGCCACCACTCACCAACGCTGTATTTGCCTCTGCGCGTCCCCCGCATATCACTGCCACCACAACTATGCGAATGGTTTTGTTGCACTGCCTCGTCTAGCATGTGTTGTGGCTGCGGATCGGATTCCCACACTGCCTCGAGAACACCGTGATAGCCAGTATGTTCCCGTGGAGGAGGCACGTTGGCGATCGCAACATGGGGCGTGATGAGGGGTAACCTCGACAATGTCCATTGTTATGGACTTGGGTTTCAAGGAAAAGAGACGCACTGGTGATTTCGTCGGCTTGTCAGACAAACAAGGGAGGCGAGATTTACCTAGGTTCATGCCCTTGTAGAGGAAATCCTACTCCTGCTTGTTTGATCTTTATTGATGGAGAGTACAAAATCATCGGGTTGCTAGATGCAATCTAGCTTAGAGCGGATTACTATGACAGATAACAGACCCCCTACCCATTGGCTCCTCCCAGCCTTTATATGAGAGGCCGAGTCTATGACTATGTCGGTTACGCTTTGGGCTTGCGCCTTAATCATCACATCTGGTTCTTAGGCTTCAGATGCTTCTAGGATCATTGATCCCTGATGGGCCTTAGTTTATACCAGGTATGCCACTCACAAGAACCCAATAAGTCATGCCCATATTAGTATCCCCCAAGGCTGTACTCAAATTGTAGATTTGGGTGGACTCTCTAAGACCTTTTTAACATCTACATACAACGAAGAACCTGAAGATTCTTTCGAATAAGTGAATTGTATGTTCAATAACTTTTTCATGGGGATTTTGCTATAACGAGTCTGGTGCATCCAAGGAAAAAACAATGTAAACCTTCTCAAACTCAAGTCCCCGGAGTTGAACCTGGTATATACTAGCGCAACTCAGTTCGGGCTACAGAGGTCTTATCGAATAATGAATTCTAGTTTTATGTTTTTGATACCCGACGCATCCGTCGGGATTTTTCATCATGTCATAGATATGGAAATTTTCTAGCAGAGCGCATTCAAGTGCGATTACCAGGCTTACATGATGGATCCCGGGGTATTACCTTCATATCATAAACACGATATTTAGACATGTTATCACGACAAACGTGGTCTGAAAACTCGAAGCTTTTATCGACCACCTTGTTTGGCTATTGGAATTGATGAAGTTATCACTTCATTGAAGTAATGTTGATATTTTTATCGGGTGCATCGTGAACGCTCCAGATGGGAGTAATTGTTGAAGCTACACTTGGGTAGGCTCATAGTTATTCTCTTGTCGACTCAATTGGAGGATATTTGTTCTTTTCTTTCGGGTGCATGACCAGTGCTCCCGATGGGAGTAGACCCCGAGGCTACGTTCAAATGCTTAGATTCGAGCATATTCTCAGAGTTCTTCTTCTTGTAGCTTTGCTTTTATGTCGACTCCGTAGGAGAAATTTATTTTCTATTGGGTGTGCGGCCAGCGATCCTGATGGGAGTAGCCCCCGAGGCTATGTTCGGGTGCTTGCACCAGAGCATAGGCTCAATAAACCTTCTTCATCCGAGGAGGTACTCGAATCAGGTCTTCTAATTCCTTAATTGCCAAATTTTCATTTCCTTGCAAAAATATTTCTATCAGGTGCGCGGGCAGCCCACCTGATGGGAGTATCCCTTGAGGCTATGTTTGAATGCTTGCACATAAGCATAGGCTCAAAAGATCTTCATCTGAGGGATTACTCAACTTGGGTCTTCGTCCAAGCTACTGTCGCATTATTATTGTCACAACTCGACACTTTTTCTTTCTTGCGCATGCCATCATTGCTGACAATGATGACGTACTCAGGTTGCAATGAAGAGGATGTGACGGGACACATTAGAAGTGGGCCCATGACACAGGATGATCAGCGTGTGGGCAGTGCATCAGTAGTGAGTTTGACCGCACGACCCCATGCCACGCGGAAATCGAGGCACGACGTGATTTTCCTCCATAATTAACGTAGTAATGGACGATTATTTCTATCGATCCATAGTTATCTTTATCCACGTGGTGACACATATGTGCTTCCAATGAACCGTCACGCAATCCAATGGTCTGGAACTACCGCTGATCCTTTTGTAAGTGCCTTAGCAGGATTTTTACGGCTTAATGTTCCCGTTCTCTGTTCGCTTCACACTTCTCCTTATACTTTGTGCTCTTCCACCATTGCCACCAAAGTTCATGCTACTCAAATCCCATGCAACCGCTCCAGTAACCCCCAGCTTCTCACCATGGGGAAGAGTAAAGTTATTGGCTCCACTACCGATGCTATGGCAACCAAGACAAAGGTTGGGGGTTTGGCCAGATCCAAGTGCACCCCCACGAGCTTCACGCTGCCCGTCAGGCCGGGGTTCTTTCACCGAACACCTCGTACAAGCCTCCCGGCGACGAAGCCACACCTTCCCCCAGAGAGGGATGACGGGTAATGTTTCTCTCCTTTCTCTACCACGGACTTTCCCTTCCTGCCCATGAGTTCCTTCATGGGCTTATTTTGTCTATGGCGTGCAGATGCACCATCTCACGCCAAACTCCATTCTTCATTTCGCCTGCTTCATTACTCTATGCGAGTGCTTCCTCGGGATCCACCCTCATTGGGGCATGTGGAAGCGCTTGTACTTCATTTGGATAAATGCGACGTAGCACAATGTTTATGATGTCGGTGGCGACATCATTTCCGTCCGCTCGAATGTTGACTTCTTCGACTTCAAGATCACTGACTCTGTCTCGGGTTGGCGGAGGAAGTGTTTCTGCGTCAAGGATGAAAAACTTGACGGCCAACTGTATGGGCTTGCTCCTGTAGATCTGACAAAGGGTGTGGTGAAGGCCAAGTCCTAGGAGCAGCATGCAATTCCAGCTGAGATCGAGGAAACGAACCCACTGATGAATCAGATCCATGACCTATAGTACCAAAGAGGCAAAGAAGTTTAGGGTATTCAGATCATGTCCCACTTCATCCGGCTTCGCATTCAACCTCTCCAGGCTAAACTCCCAGCCATGTGGACATACGCTAGGAAGAAGGACTAGATGAGGATTTCTTCCAAGAACTTCTCCACCATCCAACTCGAGAAAAAGGTCCAGTCCCTCACTATGCTTACCCGAGATGATGTAGTTCATTCAACTTGTCGAGTGGATCCTTATAGGAATAAGCATCCACCCCTGGCCATGATTTTTTATTCCTTCACTTTGTTCATTTCATTTGTTCTCCTATGTTTTCTTGCTTTCTTATATCAAATTTCTTCTTCTATAGAACCATGTTCCCCTATACTCGCTACCCCCTCTGTCTAGTGGTGAAGTACCCAAAGCTACCCCAGACACTGAAGAACATGCGGATATGATGGCTCTCAAATATAGCCATCTACGTCCACATTTAAACTGGATATTATTCATATTTTTGATGAAATATCTCTCTAATCCCTGCCACTAATGCCTGATGATCAAAGGGGTATGTAATCCTTTCTTTCTTATTTTCCCTGTGTAGATAATGACGTTTGATGATGGGAATCACAACATTAAAGTCAAAGATACGAGATTTCCAACAACCCGAAGAAACCAGGAGTCGTGATGTGGAGACAGACGCTTTAACGACCAACTATACAGCGGGAATAAAATTCCGGCCGTATAGTTCCGGTCATATAGTTGCCATCAACACCGCTAGGTCAAAGAGAACAACTTTCATGAAGGGACCCCTATATAAAGAGGCCTCGAGCAACGAGAAAAGAGAGCTGTTTTCGATCACCAGCTGCCTCCAGATCTCCATCCACAACACCGAAGAGCCACCGGAGGAATAGACTTAGATCTAATCTCCAAAATCTTCTCCACCACCATAGCCATATTCCACCACTTGTAATAGCAGATCTCATCTTTGATTGGCGACATTGTAAGACTATTTGTTATCAATCTCATGATTTCCACTACACTGTTTATGATCTTTGATCTCATCTCTATGTGTGAGTAATTCTCCTTGGGCTAAGGGCTTCGGCCTAGCCATATAGCTTTTCTGCATGTTATTTATCATAGATGGGATCATGTATTAGTTTGTATGACATGATGATTATTGTATCCTCTGTTGCCTCAATCTAAGGACTTGTTAGGTACCCAAGACCCCGAGGATTGAGCCAGGTATAGGGAGTATGAGTAATGACTAATATGCAGGTTGGGAACCCCAATGACAGAAGGGGTAGTACTGCTGTATGTGAGGGATTTACTTGGGATTAACGTTGATGTCACTATGAATATCATTAGTTCTCTTTCTTCTATGGATGAGACTAGTAGGTTATTGCTATAAGTGGTTGTAGAGGCAATAGCAATTATGGATGCACTACCCACATATAATTTATCTTGCTCTAACAATTACATGCATACTTTATTATTATCTTTTATTCCTATCAGATGTTTTGCATAGGTACAGGTCAAACCGAACGCCCTAGGCCCTCTCTCTCCATCATCGACAACAACAAAAGACATCAAACTCTTGGTCCGGTAAAAACACAAATGGAATTCTAAAACTCCTGAGGGTCCGTTAAAGTAACTTCACTACACTTTCTGCTTCCCGAGGATTCGATAAACCTAGGTCTACTAGGCAAAAAGAGCTATACTACATCCGTAATCTGGATCGAAGGTATCAACCCTTTTTCTAGCGCCGTTGTCAGGGACCGAATAGCTACCCTGGTGAGGTTAGTAGGAACCTTGCTAGTTTTAATTCTTGTTTTTAATTTTATTAGTTTTCTTTCAGTCTTTATTTGAAAAACCAAAATAAATAGTTAGTATTTAAATTCTTGTTTTTATTATCATAAGTCTCTGTTTAAGAAAACCCAAAAATGTAGGAAATGTGGCTGAAAAGAAGCTTGGGGAGTTTGCAACTCCAAACAATGTTTATTTGCGTACTCCTATTACTCAGCCAGTAATTGCTGCTGACGACTATGAAATTAAGCCCCATTATTTAAGTTTGGTTCAACAGAATCAATTTGGAGGCTCTGTGGTTGAGGACACAGGTATGCACTTGAATACTTTCACTGAAATATGTGATATGATGCGCATAAAAGATGTTGACCCCGATGCGGTCAAATTGCGCTTATTTCCTTTCTCTCTTAGAGGAAGAGCAAAATAATGGTTGCTATCTATTCCTAGAAATACTATTACATCATGGGTGGAATGTACTTCTTTATTTATGACTAAATTCTTCCCACCTGCAAAGACTATGCAACTAAGATCTAATATTATTGGTTTTAGATAGGAAGAGCGTGAGCCACTAGCGCTTGCATGGGAGAGGATGAAAGAATGCATGAGAAACTGTCCCAGTCATGGGATGGAAGTATAATGCTCTTAATCCTGTATCTAAGTCTATGCTTGATACTGCAGCTGGAGGAGCATTTATGGGCAAACATATTACTGAAGCAAAACAGCTGCTAGACAATATGCAAGACAACCATGCCCAGTGGCATGTGGATAGATCAAACACAAAGAAGGTGAACTCCGTCTCACCACAAGAAAATGAAGAACTCAATGCTAAGCTAGATGAGCTCATATTAGACGTAAAAGGTAAGGAAAACAAGGTAAGAGCTATCCCAGAAACAAATATTGAAGAAGTAGACTTCATAGCTCGTAATGATTATAACCCTGCTTGGAAGAAGAATTATAATACTAATTTTCAGAAACACTATTCTAGTTCTGCAGGTAACTCTAATAATAATATGTGATCAGGTAATGGTAGTCTCCAAGAAACACTTAAGTCCTTTATAGACTCACAAAATGAGCAAAACAATATCCTTGTTAAAATAACAGAGAACCATGATGCTATGCTTGGTAAATTATCTAACCAAGCTGTAAGTTTGAGGAATGATTCGCAGGCCCTCCAAGAAAGAACGAGGATTGTCGAGGCACAACTAGGTAAGATAACCGAGAGTCAAACTCTCATTCTAGCTAAATTTGTAGGTAAATCTGAGCCCAATCCTATTGAAGATCTCAAGATGATGAGAATCCAAAGAGAGGAGCTTGAAGAACTTGATTATAGTAATGCTCCTTCACCAAGTTACACCGTTGAAGATCTTGTAAAAAGGATCAACATCAAGATTGCGGTAAGTGAAGAAAACGACGAAGCTATGTATCAACACTTTGTTAATCAGGTAGCAATAAAGGTACGTGAGCTTGAAGAAGAATATAAGAAAATTGCTAAAAAATTACCTATTAAGCTTGATGATTTATTTGAGCCTACTATTAAAATTAAAATTGGTACAAATGAGATAGATGCACTTTGTGATCTAGGTGTAAGTGTTTCAACAATTCCAAAAAGTCTTTTTAATAAGTTAAATCTTTGCTCTTTTGAGATCACCGAGTTAAAATTACATACTAGCAGATTCTACCTACAAACAAGCTATAGGGATTAAATAAAACACTTTAGTATACATTAAAGGCTATCCTGCTCTTATTTATTTTGTTATAGTTGACATGGCTGAAGATGCTACTGCTTCTATTATATTAGGCCGTCCATTTTTAAGAACTATAAAGGCTTTGATTAATCTACATGAAGAGAACGTGAAGCTTCAATTGCCTTCGCGGGATACTTTTGTTATTCATTTCCCCAGGAAGAAGAAAGCCAAGCATGATGAAAAGGAGGCCATCACTTTGAAGGCCAACTATTTTGGAGTGGGTGAACCACTTATCTGGCCTAAGTGAGCAACATCAAGGTCAAGATATTGACCCTAAAAGAGCGCTTTTCATGGGAGGCAACCCATGTGAAATAAAGGTTTGAGTAAAGTTTTTAAGTTTTAGTTTAAGTTTATGTTAAATAAAGAGTGCTAGAAAGCTCCAGTTGAGGAGAAGAAGTTCAGTAGTACTAAAAATCCTGTTTTATACATACTGTCGTTCGTCGACATTTTTTTTTGTTAATTCTTTGTCAAAAACAAGGTGTTTTTCTAAGTTTAAGAATAAGAAATAATTCTCAAAGAAACGGGATTTTTTTGATGGCTACAAAGAGTTTAACGACCAACTATACGACGGGAATAAAAATTCCGGCCGTATAGTTCCGGCCATATAGATATTTTTGCCATCGACAATTTTTCTTTCAAAAGTACTGATGGTTTTACGACCAACTATACGGCAGGAATAAAAATTCTGGCCGTATAGTTCCGGTCGTATAAATATCGATGCTTTCGTACAATTTCTTTTCCAAGTATAGATGGTTTGACGACCAACTATACGGCAGGAAAAAATTGTTCCTACCGTATAGTTCTGGACGTATAGCTGCGTCGCCAGGTGGAAACCCTAAAATTTTGATAGCATGCGAACTATACAGTGGGAACACATTGTTCCGGCCATAAAGTTTGCCCGTATAGTTGCATCCGACCACAAAAACGCCATGGGAGGTACCTCTAACCCCAAAACTTCAATCCTTTTTTTGTCTTCTACCTCCAAACTCTATCAAAACCTCAAGAGATCTTCATCTCTACTCAATTTCGTTCGATTTCCTCGCACAGAAGTGATCTACGGTATGTTTCTCCTCCGATGCCCCAATTACTTTTTGCAAATTCATCTTTGATCTATCATCATTATCAATCTAGGGTGAGACCTACTATGAACTAATTGCCATGATTATCTTGCCTAGATTATTATTTTGAGGGGATTCTTTAGTGTTCTATGATGAGGAATATGTTATGCTTATTATTGTTGGATCAAAAAAATTATTTTTGTCTTTCTTTATTATTTTAGATGATGAACACAAGGAGCCAAACTCGTGCTCGTGCTGCCGCTAGCGCTTCTCGGGTTTGTCGCTCAAGAATGCATGGGGATACGGTTCATGAATGAGCTCCAACGCGATCGCTTCAATAAGATCAAGAACCGAGAAGTGAAGGCAACCAAGTGGGCTTGCCCCATTATATTGAACCAACTCGGTATTTCTAATGACTTGAATTTACTTTGCAATAGGGTTGGCCTGCAAAACTTTGTATTCAATGATGTGCCTACTTATCGCCGGATAACTCTTGAATTTCTAAGTTCTTTACAAAGCACCGGTAAACTATGGCATGGAGAGGACATGATTTCTTTCTGACTTATGAACACAAATTACACTTTATCACTAGATGAATGGTGTTCATGATTGATGTCTACGCACTTCTATTCTTGTAGACAGTTGTTGGGCCTCCAAGTGCAGAGGTTTGTAGAACAGCAGCAACTTTTCCCTTAAGTGGATTACCCAAGGTTTATCGAACTCAGGGAGGAAGTGGTCAAAGGTATTCCCTCTCAAGCAATCCTGCAATCAAGATACAAGAAGTCTCTTGCACACCCAATACACTTGTCAGGTGTATAGGTGCACTAGTTCGGCGAAGAGATAGTGAAATACAAGTGGTATAGATAATTATAAGTGGTAACGCTGATAGAAAATAGCTTGCTGGCGTGTGGTTGACATGGGAAAAGACTAAAGTAAAACTGAAATAAAGATGCAAGCAAGCAAACATGTAACAGATCTAGTTGCAAACGGTGTTTCAATGTTTAGAAACAAGGCCTAGGGATCATACTTTCACTAGTGAAAACTCTCATATAAATATCTTCTCTTTATGATACTACTCTTAACTACTCTCCGGCTGGACACTCTAATCGATGGTAGGGCTATAACAGCACACCTCAAAGTTCGCTTTCCACATCTAGATAACCCCACACTGTCACCTTGAGCACTAGATGGTTCAAACAAACACCACAATTTCATAAAGACATCCAACTCCAAATATAACTCATAACAAGTATTTGTAATCTCTAGCCTAAGTGCCACCATGGTGTGCACACTATCAACTTCACACACATGGGGAGAGCAGAGATCTATTAAAGCACTCGAGTAGCAAGGTAGATCTATAGATTACAAGATCATGAGCTCAATAAGGTCATGCATAGAGAGAGAGATATGAGCACATAGCTACCGGTAGAACCCTTAGCCTCGAGAGAGAACTACTCCCTCCTCATCATGGGAATCAGCAACGGTGATGGAGATGGTGGTGGAGATCGATGGAGATGGCTCCGGGGGCACTTCCCCATCCCGGCAAGGTGCCGGAACAGAGACTTTCTGTCCCCCGAATCTCCCCTTCGGTGGTGGCGGCGCTGTGGAACTTTTCGTGGATTTCCGATTGACGATCTAGGGTTTCTCTATCGGGAGGAATATATATGCGAAGGGGCGAGGTCGGTGGCCAGCCAGGGGGCCCACACCATGCCCTGGCACGGCCTGGGAGGACCCGCGCCTAGGAGTGGTTTGGCCACCCTGTGGCCCCCCTTCGTCTCTCCTTCTGGCTCCGTGAATCTTCCGGGAAAATAACGACTTTGGCTTTTATCCGGTCCAATTCCGAGAATATTCATTTTCTGACTTTCTGGAACCAAAAACAGCAGAAAACAGGCAACTGGCACTGTGGCTCTTGTTAATAGGTTAGTCCAATAAAGTCTATGAAAAGTACTCCAAAGTTGGAACAAAACATAAGAAAGTAGATAAAACCAAGCATGGAACATCAAAAATTATGGATATGTTAGCAACATATCAATGCTTTAATTTTCCAAACAATAATGATAATGACTTGCGCGCATCCTTTACTGGCTTAGACCCTTCCCCGGAACAATATTATAATAGAATGAGCTTTACTTCTAGAGTAAGCAAGGGGAAGAATATTCAACATCCTGCAAATCGCTATTTGTTATATGTTATTGCTAACACTTTGCAGTCACGAAATGAGTTCACGAGACTCAATGAGGAGGACATCTTAGTCCTCGCAAAGGCTGCTTTCAACAACACCAACTTTTCACTCAACTTGGGCGCAATCCTTTTGCGCCACCTGGAGCACCAATCCTCCCAAATCCAAGGACCAATCACAGGTGGAGGCGTCATCACCATGCTTGCCATAGCCCTAGGCATCGACTTAGGTGATTTGCAACCTGTGCTAGGTGAGTGATGTGTTCGTTTCTCTACTTTAAAGGCCTATGGAATGCTCACTAGGAGAGGTGGTGTTTATTACTTGCATATTGCTGGAGCTGGGCGTCTCTACCCCGCTCCTATGCCTAATGGTCTTTTCTCTATCGAAGAAGGATGTTTGCTACATGACTTGCAGGTTGAGCAACACCAAGCCGAGGAGGAGATTCTGGATGAGGATGAGGACCAAGAAGAGGAGCAAGAAGTTCCTTATCAAGAGGAGCATCCACCAACCCAGTTTGCTACATCCCTAGACTTCCAAGAACTTGGAGGGACTGTGGAGAGGATGCATAGCCTCTCCTTGAACCTCCGAGGAAAAACTAATAATTTATCAACTCAATTTGTGAACTGGAGTTCCAACTTTTCCTGCCACCACAATGATTTGAAGGGCTTGCAAAATCCTAAGCTTGGGGAAGTTTGCTCATTATCTTTATTTGGCCTTCATTTGCTTTTATTTATTTCGAGGTTATGTTTTTAATTCGAGTTTATAAGCACTCGTGTTGGTTTCCTCAACACCTTATCTTTAGTTATTTCTATTTTCTTTCGAGATTTTCTAGCCGAGTTTTGCCGCCAATTTCTATTCTTTAACTCCCTCTCTTAAAAACAACAAAAAGAATTTTCCATTTATCTTTATTCTCCTTGTGGCTTTCACACATTTGCAGGAGAGTGATCAACTTCGAGTTTCCAAGAAACGAATCAAAAAGGAAGAGAGAAGTGGAACCAAACATGAGAGGTATGCCTTATGACTCCCCACTTTTGAAGTTTGAGAAACCCATGCTAGTTAGTAGTAAATGTTGAGATATTATATTGGTGGAGTGAGTCTTTGTATTGTAGTAAAATTTTGTTTGCATGGGTATTTAGTTCGGTACGTTTTGTTCCAGCTCTTGTAGTTAACCAAGTCTTGCCTAAAAATTTGCTAAACAATTGTAATAAGAAAAATTCTCACAATTGAAGGCTTGGGTGTGATACATTGCAAATGTATCTATAATTTTTGATGTTCCATGCTTGGTTTTATCCACTTTCTTGTGTTTTGTCCACACTTTGGAGTACTTTTCATATGATTTCTTGGACTAACCTATTAACAAGAGCCACAGTGCCAGCTGCCTGTTTTCTGCTCTTTTTGGTTCCAGGAAAGTCAGAAAATGAATATTCTCGGAATTGGACGGGACAAAAGCCAAAGTCCCTATTTTTCGGAAGTCATCATATGCCAGAATACAAAACGGAGAGGGTCCAGGGGGTCGACACACCACCTGGCCGCGTGGCCCAGCCTGGCCTGCTCCAGGGGGTGGTCTGGCCAGCCCTAGCACCCCCTCGGCCTCCCCTTTCGCCTATAAGATGCCCTCGGGACGAAAACCCTAAGTGCCCGATCAAAAATCCACGAAGAGTCTCAGAGTCATTATCTCCATCCCTAGATCGGGAGTCATCTGAAGCTCTTCCCGGCACCCTACCGTAGAGGGGAATTCACCCTGGAGGCCTTCTTCATAACCATGCAAGCCTCTGGTGTGATGCGTGAGTAGTTCATCCTTGGACAACGGATCCATGTAGTATCTAGATGGCTGGTTCTCCTCCTTTGTGCTTTCATGTCTAGATCTTGTGATATCCGTTCATGATCAAGATCATCTATTTGTAATTCTGCATGTTGTGTTTGCGGGGATCCGATGGATATTGAGATGCTATTTCAGATTGATTATTGATTCTATCATGTCTTTGTTATTTGTGATCTTGCATGCTTTCCATTGTTAGTAGCTATCTTGGCCAAGTAGATGCTAGCAACTCCAAGAGTTAGTATTTATGCTCGATAGTGGGTTCATGCCTCTGGTAATCTGGGGAAGTGACAGAAATCTCTAAGGTACTAGATGTGCTGTTGCTACTAGGGAGAAAACAACAATCAAGTGTTCATAGAACAATAGTATTGTTTACTTTACACGCAATTCGTAAAGCAATAATCTATTGCTTGCAACTTAATACTGGAGGGGGTTCGGATGATAACCTGAAGGTGGATTATTAGTCATAGATGCAGTTGGATGGCGGTCTATGTATAATGTTGCAATGCCCAATCGAATCTCAAAGGAGTCAAGATGATTAGTATATACATGTATTGCTTTCTCGATGTTTGTCAATTGCCCCGCTGTAATTTGTTCACCCACCATGTTATCTATCTAAGGAGAGCCACCTCTAGTGAACTATGGATCCCGGTCCTCTTTTCTTTTACATTCAATCTATAAACTATTTACTACTTTGTGTTTACTTTCTGCAAACTATTACTTCTTTCCATTCGATACGTTTAATCCTTTGTTTTCCGCAAAACACGGTGAGATTGACAACCTCATCGCAAGTTGGGGACAAAGTTCTGTGGTTATGTTGTGCAGATCTCCACGTTGCTACTAGAACCGGTAGTGCGCCCTGCCAAGGCTCAGCTAGCAACACCTTTGGGGTGTTTCCTTGCTCCTACTAGTTCGATTAAACCTTGGTTTCATAACTGAGGGAAACTTGCTGCTGTGCTCATCATACCTTCCTCTTGGGGTTCCCAACGAGCTCTACATCAACACCGGACCAGCACTTTTCTAGCGCCGTACACTGAGCCATCAGGGTGTTGTAGTGTTTAGTCTTTAAGGCTTATTTCTAGAGACACTCAACACCATAGAAAATAATAATTGACTTGATAGCTCTCTTTAAAAATATTTGTTCGATTGAATTAATGTTTAATGGTTTTTGTGAGCATGCCAAAGTTTGACTTGTGAATCATAAGAATGATATAGCTTTATGCGTGGCAAACTTCATGGGATACCAACAACTCCGCTAGCCTACGAACAATCTTCATGGAGGAAACTCCTAGATTTCAGCTATGAGTTGGTTAAACATATGTAGCAGCAATGCTATAATGGGTAAGATTCTTGGCACTCCCAGGTAGCTGTGTTCATGATGGAATCACTCCTCTGGCTGTTATGAGTAATCATTTTACAAAAGAAACAAAAACCTTAGTGATGCCATGAGTGTCCATCACAACCTGATAAACTAATTAAAATCTTTGGCATGCTCTCAATTACTAAAGAACTAAAATTCTTGAAGGACAATGAATAGAAAAGTAGTGCTTGAAGAGTCTTGATTTATTGATGTGGGAGAATTGAGATACTCTAGTGTATATGTTTTTCATGAAAAACTCTCACACTCTTAATTTTACATGATTACACTTTATTGTTCAAAGGCAAGCATTATGAGTTGATTACATGACATGGAATAAAGTTTACTCATTTGAATCATCCATGTTAACAATAATTTTGCTGCGTTATAAGGATGCATAAAAACCCGTATGATATGCTTGCCATTACTCTATCTATGCTGAAGTTTTTCAGATTTATAAAGTGGAGGAAACATGAGACTACCAATCATGAGTAATATCATGATCTCGTTATTTCAGTTTAAATGCCGAGTTCCTTTTTGATTTTGGTTTTCTTGCTCGAGGATGATCAAGTTTAAGCTTGGGGAGGTTGATGGCTCTGAAATATAGCCATCTACATCCACATTTAAACTGGATATTATTCATATTTTTGATGAAATATCTCTCTAAACCCTGCCACTAATGCCTAATGATCAAAGGGGTATGCAATCCTTTCTTTCTATTTTTCCCTACGCAGATAATGACGTTTGATGATGGGAATCACAACATTATAGTTCCGGTCATCTAGTTGCCATCGACACCGCTAGGTCAAACAGAACAACTTTCGTGAAAAGATCCCGTATATAAAGAGGCCTCGGGAGACGGGAAAAGAGAGCTCTTTTCGATCACCAGCTGCCTCCAGATCTCCATCCACAACACCGAAGAGCCGCCGGAGGAATAAACTTAGATCTAATCTCCAAACCCTTCTCCACCACCATATCCATATTCCACCACTTGTAATAGCAGATCTCATCTTCGATTGGCGACATTGTAAGACTATTTGTTATCAATCTCATGATTTCCACTACAATGTTTATGATCTTTGATCTCATCTCTATGTGTGAGTAATTCTCCTTGGGCTAAGGGCTTCGGCCTAGCCATGTAGCTTTTGTGCATGTTATTTATCATAGATGGGATCATGTATTAGTCTGTATGACATGATGATTATTGTATCCTCTCTTGCCTCAATCTAAGGACTTGTCAGGTACCCAAGACCCCGAGGATTGAGCCAGGTATAGGGAGTATGAGTAATGACTAATATGCAGGTTGGGAACCCCAATGACAGAAGGGGTAGTACGACTGTATGTGAGGGATTTACTTGGGATTAACGGTGACGTCACTATGCATATCATTAGTTCTCTTTCTTCTATGGATGAGACTAGTAGGTTATTGCTATAAGCGGTTGCGGAGGCAATAGCTATTATGGATGCACTTCCCACATATAATTTATCTTGCTCTAATAATTACATGCATACTTTATTATTATCTTTTATTCCCATCAGATGTTTTGCACAGCTACAAGTGAAACCGAATGCCCTAGGCCCTCTCTCTCCATCATCGACAACAACAAAAGACAACAAACTCTTGGTCTGGTAAAAACACAAAAGGAATTCTAAAACTCCCGAAGGTCCATTAAAGTAAGTTCACTATGCTTTCTGCTTCCTGAGGATTTGATAAACCTAGGTCTACTAGGGAAAAAGAGCTATACTACATCCATAATCCGGATCGAAGGTATCAGGATACAGGTATGGCATCCCGCTAAAACCACTACTAGAAAATTGCTGTGTTTTTGTGCATTGCATCATCATGACCGCATGCTCATGTCATCATGCCACATTGCATTTGAGCATCGCCATCATCATGCACATGTGTCTCTGAAACTATTTTCGAAAACCTATTTTGTTTTTCTAAATAAGCCTCGTCTTTATTCAAATCAAACCCGGGTCTCCGGATTATTTTGTTTCGTCTAAAAATGGATTCTAAAAGCCTTGTGGTGCTAAATGAAATATTTATATTATTTTTTAGTGGGCAGCCGAACCAGGCCGGAACCGGCCCAGCCGGCCACCCCCGGTAAACAAAACCAAAGCAATCCTAGTCTAAATCCCCACGAAACCATAACCCTAGATCCCCTAAGCTAACCCCCTCCTATCTCTCTCCCATCCGCCTCCCCTTATCCACACTGCACCAACCCCGCCAGCCACTTCCTCCACCCCTCCACCTCACCCCGTCCACTCCCTGCTCGCCACCTCACCCCGTTGGCCCCACTCCCCAGATCTCCTGCCCACCTGCCCGACCGCACCCCACCTGGGCGCTTTTCCCCTCGCCACCATCTCCCCCTCGCTCCCAGGCCGCATGCGCCACGCCTCCCAACCTCCACCTGCCGACAACCAATTTCCCCGGCCCCACCACTTTTCTCCCTCCCTGCTTTTTCCTCTCTCCCCCACGAGTCCTCCCTCTCCTTCGTCGGCCACCTACCCCGTGGTAGGCACGCCGCCGACGCCCCGGCTCTGCTCGTCCCTGCCAGGCCCCAATCGCCACCGCCTTCCCGCAGCAACAGCAACGCGACCTTCGCCACCCTCTCTTTCTCACCAACCCCGCCGCCCTCGCCTCATCTGCGCCGCCTAGCCCGCCTTCCCCTGGCGCCGTCTCTCCGGCCGGCAGCGCCGCCACCCAGCTTCCTCCCCTTCGGCCGCTCCTGCAGAGCCCCGTGCCTCCCGTCTACCTAGTCCCCTCGTTCGAGCTCCTCTCCTCCACTGCCCGCAGGACCTTGCCGTCGCCTCCCTCTCCCTGCAGTGTCGCCCGGCCCGCCCCTCGTTGCCATGGCCCCGCCTCCTCCCGCGCGACCCGCCCCAGTCCGCTGGCCCCGGGCTCGTCCGCCGTGCCGCCGTGGCCCCTCCTCTCCCCGGTGCCCCGCACCCCCCTCTCCGGGAGTTTCTCCCTGCGCGTGTTCACCCGCCCGAGCTCCCCATCTTCGGCCATGTTCGGCAGGGAGCCACCACTGTCACCTCCTGTTAACCTGTCGCCTGTGACACGAGTCCACGCGCCATGGGTCCCCGGTGCCTCTCCTCGGTTTTCGACCCGGTCAAGTTTGTGCTCAAGATCCGCAAACCTTTCTGCTTGCTGCCGTCCGGACATGTTGATGTGTTGCTGTTGTGCTATCATGTGACCAAGGCCGGCTCGGGTGAAGCTACTAGCAGATAAGTGGAGTGCAATGGCAATTCTGACTCGCAGCATATCGAGATCTATGTTTGTTCGGGTACCCGAAGACGCACCGACGTCCAACCAAGTTCACCATCAACCAGATATTCTCGTCGGCTAGTACCCCGGAGACGATGAACCGAAGCTCTCCTACCGAACCCGGTGACGCTGGTATATCAAGATCTTCATCACATGCGCAATACCACACCGCCCAGAACAAGTCCGTCTTCGGCAACGAAGCCGAATCCCCGAAGACCGAACCTCGTGGATCGACGTGATCTTCTTCATGAACATCGAGACCCTGACCGGAAGATGCCCAGAACACCAAGATCTGCTTCCGAACGCTTTGACCGAGGCCGAACCAAGATCTCCATGGATGCGACAAGACCTCCTTCTTGGATGCGATTCCGAGAACCCGGACGCCAAGGTCGCCTACACGGAACGCAAAGTTCTCCACCTTGAACGCCATGACCGTCTACACGGACCCGAAGACCACGAATGCGACAAGATCTACTCTGTTGTCCGAGAACGTTCTCGCCAAGACCGATCCCCGTCGAACCCTGTCGGACCTCGAACCCCCGGCCAAGATCTTCCGAACCCAGATGTGTGACCCTAAGCCTCTATTTTTATAATATGACATATACCTGTCGCATCATTAAATCATCATGCTTGCATACATGTCATCTGGTGGGTTGGGTTAAATAGTCGATTCACCTAAATTAAATATGGAGTCTATATGCGGGCAAATCTAGTCTTATATTGGCTCCATTTAAATTTGTGTAGCAAACTGATGCCATGTTTTGTCTTATTAAGTCAACATTTAAACTGCTGGGTATCTAAATAATTTGAACCTTCTAATTAATTGTCCGGACCCCGGTTCCGCTTAATTTTGCCTAGTTGCATCGCATCTTTGCCATGTCATGCACCATACATGCATCATGCTCGGTCTTCTGTCGTAGTATTAAATAGTGCATCCGGTATTTCTTTTAGTGCTTTGGTTCTTCGCGGATTAGGCCGTTGAGTGGATGCGAGTATCGACAAGTTCTTTGGATAATGGATCTTCGGCTATGCTTCCCAGGTGAGCATTCTCCCCCTTTCTACCTATTTTGCATTTATAGTCTTTATTTCCTCCTGTTGATCTATTGCTATCCGTGTCACGATGCTTTAGTGTTCCGTACCAGATATATTCCGTGCAGCCTTTATATTGCCTTGGACACCTCCTATTACCTGTTGTTTGGTAGATAGATGGTCTTGCGAGTCGTAGTCGCTTGCTCAGGTGCGATCCCGTGTCGTGAAGTACCACACAGTTGTTGGAATGTTGTCATATGCTTTACGGTGGAGAGGATCATGACTTTAAATACAGCTATTAATTTGCTGGATAACTAATGCACAGGCATCGGTGGGCAATAGATGTTATTTGGTTCTTCCACGCTCACTTGTGTCCCGTAGGACCCCGAGTACTTGATACATGTTCCTTGACTATCGCACTATCCGCATATGGGACCATGAATCCCCTTAGCCAGAGCTTGATTCATTTCTTATTTCTTGGGGCCACAAAGTAGTTTGGGGCTTTATTACTATCCTGTACTTATGCCATGCTTATCGCTTTATTTACGATTGCGTGGAGCACCTGTATCGCTTTTGGGACGTGGAATGTTTTCGGTATCGACAAGCCCAGTCACACTTTCGGGTTCCAATCGTTTATAGCCATTGTCACAAACCCCGGTCCGTCTCGAGCTGCCAACTTCGTTGCGGGTAGCTTAGTGGGGTGGCCCCCTGAAATATTTCATGAATCCTGTGAGATCTTTGTCGTGAAAGCCTTGTTGGGTTTTGATTTGGTTTTTCCGAGGTTGATCGTGTGTGTGTTGCTATTTGTGCACCCTAGGTAAATCTTCTGAAAGCCGTGTCCGTGGTTATGGACGACTTGGAGCACAGTATCCTGATCATAGACAAGCATAACTAAAGTAGTGCTATAAATTTGACTTAATATGTGACTAGTAATCAACTTCACTACAATGGAATGGATAATAAAAGTGCCAACAACTGGTGGAACTGGTGTGTATCGTGTCATGTTATACCTGCCTAGTAAGTATCACAACTCCAATGGAATGAAATAAAAGTGCCAAAAACTGCTGGGTTTGGGATGTCACATACTAATTGTATCAGACTAGTAAGTACTGCAACTGCAACTGAATGATTAACTAAAAATGCCCACTACTTATGCTATCAGGATGACTCATGCTATCTATATCTGACTAGTAAGTGCTTCAACTATAATAGAATGAATAAAACTACCAACTGTGTGAGTTCCTTGGTTTGACTTCCTCGTTTGGTCTCGAGGGGAAATACCAGGATGGGTATGATTGGTGTGAGTATAAGGTTGGTTCCGAATAGGTCTTTCTTATCTCTCTCTAATAGCCGACAGTTAATCGAGTCTCTATAGGTTGTTTAGTGCATGCTGCTGCCGCTTGATCCACCATACCTATGTAGGCGAGAGCCGCCAATTCTAGCCTCGCTGTAATCGGCCTCAAGATCGACGCTCCTCTTTTTCCTTTGCCCTTTGTCGGCACCCCTTTTGTTTTAGCAGGTTTGAGATCGACGTCGTTAGCAGGGTTACCCTTCTGGCTTGGCCTGGGCAGGGTTATGGATGCCATTGGTTATTCTTCAGGGCTCTTAGCCCCATTTGCATCTTATCCGTACTTGGATGTTGTATCGTTTTCAAGGTGAATTGGATCTTTGTACTGTATATCTATATTCTTGACTCATGGAGTCGTTGTTGTATATATATGTTCTGTGGGTTCCATCGTGGACTATTGTGTAATGGTATTACTTCGTTTTCCACCCGCACGAAAGTGCCTGGTGGGCGTCCTTGAATCGTTTCTATGCGGGTTTTGCGGGAAGCGCTAAAACTTGCATAGGGCCGATTCGAGGGTGTTACAGAGTGGTATCAGAGCTCAGCAGTTATGATACCCCACTGGTCCAGCCTGTAGGATAACCTAGCTAACGGCCGAAGTAGAGTGTCAAAACTGTTTTGCAAAATCGGTTGGATAGATCTGATTAGGTCTGCTTTTACTCCTTACCCCTCTGTTGTTCTCCTCTTACCTCTGCGTGTTTTGAATCTGCTCTCTTATATTTTCTCCGAGTCCAGTAATTCTCGTGGTTGGGTTTCCGTAGTACCTTCAGGGTTTCGCTTCCTCCTTTGGTAACGGCGTTTCTACATCCGGTCTTCGTGCTATCTGAGAAATCCTTCATCTGTTGGACTTCGCTTTGTTCCTTCTTGTGTCTTTCGGTGGTTTTCAACGCGACAACATCATCTACACCAGATCCGATGCAGAGTCTGCATCACTCTTTTGTTCCGAACCTCGCTTGTCGAGATCTTCAGTCTGATTCCGAGAGTTGGGTGCATAATTCCGCTATTCATGTACAGAGTAATGATATGAGTGCGGGATGGAGTCGTGACCATACCACTACTCTTATCATTCGCTTTTGTATATTGAATCGGTGGATCCAGCAATTTACTCCGTCCACGGAAGCTAGAGGTGGCTTTATTTCTTGATATCTCTACCTTCGCCCTTTGTTCCCGGAGTGTCCTCTCGACGATCACGGACAATGACCTCTTGTTAGTGGTGTCGCGAGGATCTACACGAAGCGAGAAGATTCAGGTTGCCGGCCTTCTTCCCCGTACCATGAGGCGGATATCGAGGGCGAGATCCCTTATTAGTGGTGTCGAATTGTGGCATCCCGCTAAAACCACTACTAGAAAATCGCTGTGTTTTTGTGCATTGCATCATCATGACCGCATGCTCATGTCATCATGCCACATTGCATTTGAGCATCGCCATCATCATGCACATGTGTGTCTGAAACTATTTTCAAAAACCTATTTTGTTTTTCTAAATAAGCCCTGTCTTTATTCAAATCAAACCCGGGTCTCCGGATTATTTTTTTCGTCTAAAAATGGATTCTAAAAGCCTTGTGGTGCTAAATGAAATATTTATATTATTTTTAGGGGGCAGCCAAACTAGGCCGGAACCGGCACAGCCGGCCACCCCCAGTAAACAAAACCACAGCAATCCTAGTCTAAATCCCCACCAAACCCTAACCCTAGATCCCCTAAGCTAACCCCCTCCTATCTCTCTCCCAGCCGCCTCCCCTTATCCACACCGCACCAACCCCACCAGCCACTTCCTCCACCCCTCCACCTCACCCCGTCCACTCCCTTCTCGCCACCTCACCCCACTGGCCCCACTCCCCAGATCTCCCGCCCACCTGCCCGACCGCACCCCACCTGGGCGCTTTTGCCCTCGCCACCCTCTCCCGCTCGCTCCCAGGTCGCATGCGCCACGCCTCCCAACCTCCACCTGCCGACAACCACTTTCCCTAGCCCCACCACTTTTCTCCCTCCCCGCTTTTTCCTCTCTCCCCCACGAGTCCTCCCTCTCCTTCGTCGGCCACCTATACCCAGTAGGCACGCCACGCCGGCCCGGCCCGCTGTCTCCCAGCCCCAATCGCCGCCGCCTTCCTGCAGCAACGGCAGCGCGACCTCCCCCACCCTCTCTTCCTCACCAACCCTGCCGCCCTCGCCTCATCTGCGCCACCTAGCCGCTTCCCTGGGCGTCTCTCCGGCCGGTAGCGCCGCCACCCAGCTTCATCCCCTTCGGCCGCTCCTGCAGAGCCCCGCGCCTCCCGTCCACCTAGTCCCCTTGTTCGAGCTCGTCTCCTCCACCGCACGCAGGACCTCACCGTCGCCTCCCTCTCCTTGCAGCGCCGCCCGGCCCGCCCCTCGTCGTCGTGGCCCCGCCTCCTCCCGCGTGACCCGCCCCAGTCTGCCGACCCGGGCTTCGTCACAGGCTGCCGCTTCCACCTCCTTGCCGATGCTCGCCCCCTCTCCGGGAGTTTCTCCCTACGCGCGTTCACCCGCCGAGCTCCCCATCTTCGGCCATGTTCGGCAGGGAGCCACCACCGTCACCTCCTGTTAACCTGTCGCCTGTGACGTGAGTCCATGCGCCATGGCTCCCTGGTGCCTCTCCTCGGTTTTCGACCCGGTCAAGTTTGTGCTCAAGATCCGCAAACCATTCTGCTTGCTGCCTTGCGAACATGTTGATGTGTTGCTGTTGTGCTATCATGTGACCAAGGCCGGCTCGGGTGAAGCTACACGCAGATAAGTGGAGTGCAATGGCAATTCGGACTCGCAGCATATCGAGATCTATGTTTGTTCGGGTACCCGAAGACGCACCAATGTCCAACCAAGTTCACCATCAACCAGATATTCTCGTCGGCTGGTACCCCGGAGACGATGAACCGAAGCTCTCCTACCGAACCCAGTGATGCCGGTATATCAAGATCTTCATCACGCGCGCAAGACCACACCGCCCGGAACAAGTCTGTCTTCGGCAATGAAGCTGAATCCCCGAAGACCGAACCCTGTGGATCGACGTGATATTCTTCATGAACATCGAGACCCCGACCGGAAGATGCCCGGAACACCATGATCTGCTTCTGAACGCTTTGACCGAGGCCAAACCAAGATCTCCTCGGATGCGACAAGACCTCCTTCCCGGATGCGATGCCGAGAACCCGGACACCAAGGTCGCCTACACGGAATGCAAAGTTCTCCACATTGAAGGCCATGACCATCTACACGGACCCGAAGACCACGGATGCGACAAGATCTACTCCGTTGTCCGAGAACGTTCCCGCCAAGACCGATCTCCGTCGAACCCTGTCGGACCCTGAACCCCTGGAACCAAGATCTTCCGAACCCAGATGTGTGACCCTAAGCCTCTATTTTTATAATATGACATATACCTGTCGCATCATTAAATCATCATGCTTGCATACATGTCATCTGGTGGGTTGGGTTAAATAGTCGATTCACCTAAATTAAATATGAAGTCTATATGCGGGCAAATCTAGTCTTATATTGGCTCCATTTAAATTTGTGTGTAATCGATGCCATGTTTTGTCTTATTAAGTCAACATTTAAACTGCTGGGTATCTAAATAATTTGAACCTTCTAATTAATTGTCCGGACCCCGGTTCCGCTTAATTTTGCCTAGTTGCATCGCATCTTTGCCATGTCATGCACCATACATGCATCATGCTCGGTCTTCTGTCGTAGTATTAAATAGTGCATCCGGTATTTCTTTTAGTGCTTTGGTTCTTCGCGGATTAGGCCATTGAGTGGATGCGAGTATCGACAAGTTCTTCGGATAATGGATCTTCGGCTATGCTTCCCAGGTGAGCATTCTCCCCCTTTCTACCTATTTTGCATTTATAGTCTTTATTTCCTCCTGTTGATCTATTGCTATCCATGTCACGATGCTTTAGTGTTCCGTACCAGATATATTCCGTGCAGCCTTTATATTGCCTTGGACACCTTCTATTACCTGTTGTTTGGTAGATAGATGGTCTTGCGAGTCGTAGTCGCTTGCTCAGGTGCGATCCCGTGTCGTGAAGTACCACACAGTTGTTGGAATGTTGTCATATGCTTTACGGTGGAGAGGATCATGACTTTAAATACAGCTATTAATTTGCTGGATAACTAATGCACAGGCATCGGTGGGCAATAGATGTTATTTGGTTCTTCCACGCTCACTTGTGTCCCGTAGGACCCCGAGTACTTGATACATGTTCCTTGACTATCGCACTATCCGCATATGGGACCATGAATCCCCTTAGCCAGAGCTTGATTCATTTCTTATTTCTTGGGGCCACAAAGTAGTTTGGGGCTTTATTACTATCCTGTACTTATGCCATGCTTACTGCTTTATTTACGATTGTGCGTGGAGCACCTGTACTGTTTTGGGACGTGGAATGTTTTCGCGGTATCGACAAGCCCAGTCACACTTTCGGGTTCCCAGTCGTTTATAGCCATTGTCACAAACCCCGGTCCGTCTTTGAGCCGCCAACTTCGCTATGGTAGCTTAGTGGGGTGGCCCCCTGAAATATTTCATGAATCCTGTGAGATCTTTGTCGTGAAAGCATTGTTGGGTTTTGATTTGGTTTTTCCGAGGTTGATCGTGTGTGTGTTGCTATTTGTGCACCCCTGCAGGGTAAATCTTTCTGAAAGCCGTGTCCGTGGTTATGGACGACTTGGAGCACAGTATCCTGATCATAGACAAGCATAACTAAAGTAGTGCTATAAATTTGACTTAATATGTGACTAGTAATCAACTTCACTACAATGGAATGGATAATAAAAGTGCCAACAACTGGTGGAACTGGTGTGTATCGTGTCATGTTATACCTGCCTAGTAAGTATCACAACTCCAATGGAATGAAATAAAAGTGCCAAAAACTGCTGGGTTTGGGATGTCACATACTAATTGTATCAGACTAGTAAGTACTGCAACTACAACTGAATGATTAACTAAAAATGCCCACTACTTATGCTATCAGGATGACTCATGCTATCTATATCTGACTAGTAAGTGCTTCAACTATAATAGAATGAATAAAACTACCAACTGTGTGAGTTCCTTGGTTTGACTTCCTCGTTTGGTCTCGAGGGGAAATACCAGGATGGGTATGATTGGTGTGAGTATAAGGTTGGTTCCGAATAGGTCTTTCTTATCTCTCTCTAATAGCCGACAGTTAATCGAGTCTCTATAGGTTGTTTAGTGCATGCTGCGCTGCCGCTTCAGTCCACCATACCTATGTAGGCGAGAGCCGCCGAATTCTAGCCTCGCTGCATCGGCCTCAAGATCGACGCTCCTCTTTTCCTTTGCCCTTTGTCGGCACCCTTTTGTTTTAGCAGGTTTGAGATCGACGTCGTTAGCAGGGTTACCCTTCTGGCTTGGCCTGGGCAGGGTTATGGATGCCATTGGTTATTCTTCAGGGCTCTTAGCCCCATTTGCATCTTATCCGTACTTGGATGTTGTATCGTTTTCAAGGTGAATTGGATCTTTGTACTGTATATCTGTATTCTTGACTCATGGAGTCGTTGTTGTATATATATGTTCTGTGGGTTCCATCGTGGACTATTGTGTAATGGTATTATTGCTTTCCACCCGCACTTAAAGTGCTCGGTGGGCGCCCTTGAATCGCTTTCTATGCGGGTTTTATGAAGCGCTAAAACTTGCATAGGGCCGATTCGAGGGTGTTACAGAGTGGTATCAGAGCTCAGCAGTTATGATACCCCACTGGTCCAGCCTGTAGGATAACCTAGCTAACGGCCGAAGTAGAGTGTCAAAACTGTTTTGCAAAATCGGTTGGATAGATCTGATTAGGTCTGCTTTTACTCCTTACCCCTCTGTTGTTCTCCTCTTACCTCTGCGTGTTTTGAATCTGCTCTCTTATATTTTCTCCGAGTCCAGTAATTCTCGTGGTTGGGTTTCCGTAGTACCTTCAGGGTTTCGCTTCCTCCTTTGGTAACGGCGTTTCTACATCCGGTCTTCGTGCTATCTGAGAAATCCTTCATCTGTTGGACTTCGCTTTGTTCCTTCTTGTGTCTTTCGGTGGTTTTCAACGCGACAACATCATCTACACCAGATCCGATGCAGAGTCTGCATCACTCTTTTGTTCCGAACCTCGCTTGTCGAGATCTTCAGTCTGATTCCGAGAGTTGGGTGCATAATTCCGCTATTCATGTACAGAGTAATGATATGAGTGCGGGATGGAGTCGTGACCATACCACTACTCTTATCATTCGCTTTTGTATATTGAATCGGTGGATCCAGCAATTTACTCCGTCCACGGAAGCTAGAGGTGGCTTTATTTCTTGATATCTCTACCTTCGCCCTTTGTTCCCGGAGTGTCCTCTCGACGATCACGGACAACGACCTCTTGTTAGTGGTGTCGCGAGGATCTACACGAAGCGAGAAGATTCAGGTTGCCGGCCTTCTTCCCCGTACCATGAGGCGGATATCGAGGGCGAGATCCCTTATTAGTGGTGTCGAATTGTGGCATCCCGCTAAAACCACTACTAGAAAATCGCTGTGTTTTTGTGCATTGCATCATCATGACCGCATGCTCATGTCATCATGCCACATTGCATTTGAGCATCGCCATCATCATGCACATGTGTGTCTGAAACTATTTTCAAAAACCTATTTTGTTTTTCTAAATAAGCCCTGTCTTTATTCAAATCAAACCCGGGTCTCCGGATTATTTTGTTTCGTCTAAAAATGGATTCTAAAAGCCTTGTGGTGCTAAATGAAATATTTATATTATTTTTAGGGGGCAGCCAAACTAGGCCGGAACCGGCACAGCCGGCCACCCCCAGTAAACAAAACCAGAGCAATCCTAGTCTAAATCCCCACCAAACCCTAACCCTAGATCCCCTAAGCTAACCCCCTCCTATCTCTCTCCCAGCCGCCTCCCCTTATCCACACCGCACCAACCCCACCAGCCACTTCCTCCACCCCTCCACCTCACCCCGTCCACTCCCTTCTCTCCACCTCACCCCACTGGCCCCACTCCCCAGATCTCCCGCCCACCTGCCCGACCGCACCCCACCTGGGCGCTTTTGCCCTCGCCACCCTCTCCCGCTCGCTCCCAGGTCGCATGCGCCACGCCTCCCAACCTCCACCTGCCGACAACCACTTTCCCTGGCCCCACCACTTTTCTCCCTCCCCGCTTTTTCCTCTCTCCCCCACGAGTCCTCCCTCTCCTTCTGTCACACTCCACCTCATGCACGCCACTGACGCACCTGGCCCGCTGTCTCGCCAGTTCCCTAATCGCCGCCTTCCTGCAGCAACGGCAGCGCGACCTCCCCCACCCTCTCTTCCTCACCAACCCCGCCGCCCTCCCCTCATCTGCGCCACCTAGCCCGCCTTCCCCTGGCGCCGTCTCTCCGGCCGGTAGCGCCGCCACCCAGCTTCCTCCCCTTCGGCCGCTCCTGCAGAGCCCTGCGCCTCCCGTCCACCTAGTCCCCTTGTTCGAGCTCGTCTCCTCCATCGCACGCAGGACCTCACCGTCGCCTCCCTCTCCTTGCAGCGCCGCCCGGCCCGCCCCTCGTCGTCGTGGCCCTCCTCCCCTCAGGTGACCGCCCCAGTCCGACCCCGGGCTCGTCGCCCGTCTTGCTGGCGGCACCTCCTTGCCCCGATGCCCACCCCTCTCCGGAGTTTCCTCGCTGCGTTCACCCGCCGAGCTCCCCATCTTCGCCATGTTCGTGAGAGCCACCGTCACCTCCTGTTAACCTGTCGCCTGTGACGTGAGTCCATGCGCCATGGCTCCCCGGTGCCTCTCCTCGGTTTTCGACACGGTCAAGTTTGTGCTCAAGATCCGCAAACCATTCTGCTTGCTGCCTTGCGAACATGTTGATGTGTTGCTGTTGTGCTATCATGTGACCAAGGCCGGCTCGGGTGAAGCTACACGCAGATAAGTGGAGTGCAATGGCAATTCGGACTCGCAGCATATCGAGATCTATGTTTGTTCGGGTACCCGAAGACGCACCAATGTCCAACCAAGTTCACCATCAACCAAATATTCTCGTCGGCTGGTACCCCGGAGACGATGAACCGAAGCTCTCCTATCAACCCAGTGATGCCGGTATATCAAGATCTTCATCACGCGCGCAAGACCACACCGCCCGGAACAAGTCTGTCTTCGGCAATGAAGCTGAATCCCCGAAGACCGAACCCTGTGGATCGACGTGATCTTCTTCATGAACATCGAGACCCCGACCGGAAGATGCCCGGAACACCATGATCTGCTTCTGAACGCTTTGACCGAGGCCAAACCAAGATCTCCTCGGATGCGACAAGACCTCCTTCCCGGATGCGATGCCGAGAACCTGGACACCAAGGTCGCCTACACGGAATGCAAAGTTCTCCACATTGAAGGCCATGACCATCTACACGGACCCGAAGACCACGGATGCGACAAGATCTACTCCGTTGTCCGAGAACGTTCCCGCCAAGACCGATCTCCGTCGAACCCTGTCGGACCCTGAACCCCTGGAACCAAGATCTTCCGAACCCAGATGTGTGACCCTAAGCCTCTATTTTTATAATATGACATATACCTGTCGCATCATTAAATCATCATGCTTGCATACATGTCATCTGGTGGGTTGGGTTAAATAGTCGATTCACCTAAATTAAATATGGAGTCTATATGCGGGCAAATCTAGTCTTATATTGGCTCCATTTAAATTTGTGTAGCGAACTGATGCCATGTTTTGTCTTATTAAGTCAACATTTAAACTGCTGGGTATCTAAATAATTTGAACCTTCTAATTAATTGTCCGGACCCCGGTTCCGCTTAATTTTGCCTAGTTGCATCGCATCTTTGCCATGTCATGCACCATACATGCATCATGCTCGGTCTTCTGTCGTAGTATTAAATAGTGCATCCGGTATTTCTTTTAGTGCTTTGGTTCTTCGCGGATTAGGCCGTTGAGTGGATGCGAGTATCGACAAGTTCTTCGGATAATGGATCTTCGGCTATGCTTCCCAGGTGAGCATTCTCCCCCTTTCTACCTATTTTGCATTTATAGTCTTTATTTCCTCCTGTTGATCTATTGCTATCCGTGTCACGATGCTTTAGTGTTCCGTACCAGATATATTCCGTGCAGCCTTTATATTGCCTTGGACACCTCCTATTACCTGTTGTTTGGTAGATAGATGGTCTTGCGAGTCGTAGTCGCTTGCTCAGGTGCGATCCCGTGTCGTGAAGTACCACACAGTTGTTGGAATGTTGTCATATGCTTTACGGTGGAGAGGATCATGACTTTAAATACAGCTATTAATTTGCTGGATAACTAATGCACAGGCATCGGTGGGCAATAGATGTTATTTGGTTCTTCCACGCTCACTTGTGTCCCGTAGGACCCCGAGTACTTGATACATGTTCCTTGACTATCGCACTATCCGCATATGGGACCATGAATCCCCTTAGCCAGAGCTTGATTCATTTCTTATTTCTTGGGGCCACAAAGTAGTTTGGGGCTTTATTACTATCCTGTACTTATGCCATGCTTACTGCTTTATTTACGATTGTGCGTGGAGCACCTGTACTGTTTTGGGACGTGGAATGTTTTCGCGGTATCGACAAGCCCAGTCACACTTTCGGGTTCCCAGTCGTTTATAGCCATTGTCACAAACCCTGGGTCCGTCTCGGAGCCGGCCAACTTCGTTGCGGGTAGCTTAGTGGGGTGGCCCCCTGAAATATTTCATGAATCCTGTGAGATCTTTGTCGTGAAAGCCTTGTTGGGTTTTGATTTGGTTTTTCCGAGGTTGATCGTGTGTGTGTTGCTATTTGTGCACCCCTGCAGGGTAAATCTTTCTGAAAGCCGTGTCCGTGGTTATGGACGACTTGGAGCACAGTATCCTGATCATAGACAAGCATAACTAAAGTAGTGCTATAAATTTGACTTAATATGTGACTAGTAATCAACTTCACTACAATGGAATGGATAATAAAAGTGCCAACAACTGGTGGAACTGGTGTGTATCGTGTCATGTTATACCTGCCTAGTAAGTATCACAACTCCAATGGAATGAAATAAAAGTGCCAAAAATTGCTGGGTTTGGGATGTCACATACTAATTGTATCAGACTAGTAAGTACTGCAACTACAACTGAATGATTAACTAAAAATGCCCACTACTTATGCTATCAGGATGACTCATGCTATCTATATCTGACTAGTAAGTGCTTCAACTATAATAGAATGAATAAAACTGCCAACTGTGTGAGTTCCTTGGTTTGACTTCCTCGTTTGGTCTCGAGGGGAAATACCAGGATGGGTATGATTGGTGTGAGTATAAGGTTGGTTCCGAATAGGTCTTTCTTATCTCTCTCTAATAGCCGACAGTTAATCGAGTCTCTATAGGTTGTTTAGTGCATGCTGCGCTGCCGCTTCAGTCCACCATACCTATGTAGGCGAGAGCCGCCGAATTCTAGCCTCGCCGTGTACTGGCCTCAGTACTGACGCTCCTCTTTTTCCTTTGCCCTTTGTCGGCACCCCTTTTGTTTTAGCAGGTTTGAGATCGACGTCGTTAGCAGGGTTACCCTTCTGGCTTGGCCTGGGCAGGGTTATGGATGCCATTGGTTATTCTTCAGGGCTCTTAGCCCCATTTGCATCTTATCCGTACTTGGATGTTGTATCGTTTTCAAGGTGAATTGGATCTTTGTACTGTATATCTATATTCTTGACTCATGGAGTCGTTGTTGTATATATATGTTCTGTGGGTTCCATCGTGGACTATTGTGTAATGGTATTATTGCTTTCCACCCGCATAAAGTGCTCGGTGGGCCCTTGAATCGCTTCTATGGGTTTTATGGAAGCGCTAAAACTTGCATAGGGCCGATTCGAGGGTGTTACAGAGTGGTATCAGAGCTCAGCAGTTATGATACCCCACTGGTCCAGCCTGTAGGATAACCTAGCTAACGGCCGAAGTAGAGTGTCAAAACTGTTTTGCAAAATCGGTTGGATAGATCTGATTAGGTCTGCTTTTACTCCTTACCCCTCTGTTGTTCTCCTCTTACCTCTGCGTGTTTTGAATCTGCTCTCTTATATTTTCTCCGAGTCCAGTAATTCTCGTGGTTGGGTTTCCGTAGTACCTTCAGGGTTTCGCTTCCTCCTTTGGTATGCGTTTCTACATCCGGTCTTCGTGCTATCTGAGAAATCCTTCATCTGTTGGACTTCGCTTTGTTCCTTCTTGTGTCTTTCGGTGGTTTTCAACGCGACAACATCATCTACACCAGATCCGATGCAGAGTCTGCATCACTCTTTTGTTCCGAACCTCGCTTGTCGAGATCTTCAGTCTGATTCCGAGAGTTGGGTGCATAATTCCGCTATTCATGTACAGAGTAATGATATGAGTGCGGGATGGAGTCGTGACCATACCACTACTCTTATCATTCGCTTTTGTATATTGAATCGGTGGATCCAGCAATTTACTCCGTCCACGGAAGCTAGAGGTGGCTTTATTTCTTGATATCTCTACCTTCGCCCTTTGTTCCCGGAGTGTCCTCTCGACGATCACGGACAACGACCTCTTGTTAGTGGTGTCGCGAGGATCTACACGAAGCGAGAAGATTCAGGTTGCCGGCCTTCTTCCCCGTACCATGAGGCGGATATCGAGGGCGAGATCCCTTATTAGTGGTGTCGAATTGTGGCATCCCGCTAAAACCACTACTAGAAAATCGCTGTGTTTTTGTGCATTGCATCATCATGACCGCATGCTCATGTCATCATGCCACATTGCATTTGAGCATCGCCATCATCATGCACATGTGTGTCTGAAACTATTTTCAAAAACCTATTTTGTTTTTCTAAATAAGCCCTGTCTTTATTCAAATCAAACCCGGGTCTCCGGATTATTTTGTTTCGTCTAAAAATGGATTCTAAAAGCCTTGTGGTGCTAAATGAAATATTTATATTATTTTTAGGGGGCAGCCAAACTAGGCCGGAACCGGCACAGCCGGCCACCCCCAGTAAACAAAACCACAGCAATCCTAGTCTAAATCCCCACCAAACCCTAACCCTAGATCCCCTAAGCTAACCCCCTCCTATCTCTCTCCCAGCCGCCTCCCCTTATCCACACCGCACCAACCCCACCAGCCACTTCCTCCACCCCTCCACCTCACCCCGTCCACTCCCTTCTCGCCACCTCACCCCACTGGCCCCACTCCCCAGATCTCCCGCCCACCTGCCCGACCGCACCCCACCTGGGCGCTTTTGCCCTCGCCACCCTCTCCCGCTCGCTCCCAGGTCGCATGCGCCACGCCTCCCAACCTCCACCTGCCGACAACCACTTTCCCTGGCCCCACCACTTTTCTCCCTCCCCGCTTTTTCCTCTATCCCCCACGAGTCCTCCTCCTCGGGGCCACCACCTCATGGTAGGCACGCCACGACGCCCCGGCCCGCTGTCTCGCCAGTTCCTAATCGCCGCCTTCCTGCAGCAACGGCAGCGCGACCTCCCCCACCCTCTCTTCCTCACCAACCCTGCCGCCCTCGCCTCATCTGCGCCACCTAGCCCGCCTTCCCCTGGCGCCGTCTCTCCGGCCGGTAGCGCCGCCACCCAGCTTCATCCCCTTCGGCCGCTCCTGCAGAGCCCCGCGCCTCCCGTCCACCTAGTCCCCTTGTTCGAGCTCGTCTCCTCCACCGCACGCAGGACCTCACCGTCGCCTCCCTCTCCTTGCAGCGCCGCCCGGCCCGCCCCTCGTCGTCGTGGCCCCGCCTCCTCTGCTGGGACTCCGCCCAGCCACCCTGGCTCGTCTGGCCAGGCTGCCATGCACCTCCTTGCCCCGATGCCCCGCACCCCCCTCTCCGGGAGTTTCTCCCTACGCGCGTTCACCCGCCGAGCTCCCCATCTTCGGCCATGTTCGGCAGGGAGCCACCACCGTCACCTCCTGTTAACCTGTCGCCTGTGACGTGAGTCCATGCGCCATGGCTCCCTGGTGCCTCTCCTCGGTTTTCGACCCGGTCAAGTTTGTGCTCAAGATCCGCAAACCATTCTGCTTGCTTCCTTGCGAACATGTTGATGTGTTGCTGTTGTGCTATCATGTGACCAAGGCCGGCTCGGGTGAAGCTACACGCAGATAAGTGGAGTGCAATGGCAATTCGGACTCGCAGCATATCGAGATCTATGTTTGTTCGGGTACCCGAAGACGCACCAATGTCCAACCAAGTTCACCATCAACCAGATATTCTCGTCGGCTGGTACCCCGGAGACGATGAACCGAAGCTCTCCTACCGAACCCAGTGATGCCGGTATATCAAGATCTTCATCACGCGCGCAAGACCACACCGCCCGGAACAAGTCTGTCTTCGGCAATGAAGCTGAATCCCCGAAGACCGAACCCTGTGGATCGACGTGATCTTCTTCATGAACATCGAGACCCCGACCGGAAGATGCCCGGAACACCATGATCTGCTTCTGAACGCTTTGACCGAGGCCAAACCAAGATCTCCTCGGATGCGACAAGACCTCCTTCCCGGATGCGATGCCGAGAACCTGGACACCAAGGTCGCCTACACGGAATGCAAAGTTCTCCACATTGAAGGCCATGACCATCTACACGGACCGGAAGACCACAGATACGACAAGATCTACTCCGTTGTCCGAGAACGTTCCCGCCAAGACCGATCTCCGTCGAACCCTGTCGGACCCTGAACCCCTGGAACCAAGATCTTCCGAACCCAGATGTGTGACCCTAAGCCTCTATTTTTATAATATGACATATACCTGTCGCATCATTAAATCATCATGCTTGCATACATGTCATCTGGTGGGTTGGGTTAAATAGTCGATTCACCTAAATTAAATATGGAGTCTATATGCGGGAAAATCTAGTCTTATATTGGCTCCATTTAAATTTGTGTAGCGAACTGATGCCATGTTTTGTCTTATTAAGTCAACATTTAAACTGCTGGGTATCTAAATAATTTGAACCTTCTAATTAATTGTCCGGACCCCGGTTCCGCTTAATTTTGCCTAGTTGCATCGCATCTTTGCCATGTCATGCACCATACATGCATCATGCTCAGATTCGTCGTAGTATTAAATAGTGCATCCGGTATTTCTTTTAGTGCTTTGGTTCTTCGCGGATTAGGCCGTTGAGTGGATGCGAGTATCGACAAGTTCTTCGGATAATGGATCTTCGGCTATGCTTCCCAGGTGAGCATTCTCCCCCTTTCTACCTATTTTGCATTTATAGTCTTTATTTCCTCCTGTTGATCTATTGCTATCCGTGTCACGATGCTTTTAGTGTTCCGTACTATATATTCCGTGCAGCCTTTATATTGCCTTGGACACCTCCTGTTACTCGTTGTTTGGTAGATAGATGGTCTTGCGAGTCGTAGTCGCTTGCTCAGGTGCGATCCCGTGTCGTGAAGTACCACACAGTTGTTGGAATGTTGTCATATGCTTTACGGTGGAGAGGATCATGACTTTAAATACAGCTATTAATTTGCTGGATAACTAATGCACAGGCATCGGTGGGCAATAGATGTTATTTGGTTCTTCCACGCTCACTTGTGTCCCGTAGGACCCCGAGTACTTGATACATGTTCCTTGACTATCGCACTATCCGATATGGGACCATGAACTCCCTTAGCCGTAGCTTGATTCATTTCTTATTTCTTGGGGCCACAAAGTAGTTTGGGGCTTTATTACTATCCTGTACTTATGCCATGCTTATCGCTTTTATTTACGACAGCGTGGAGCACCAGATCGCTTTTGGGAATGTTTTCCATGTATCGACAAGCCTAGTCACACTTTTGGGTTCCCAAATACAGCTATTGTCACAAACCCTGGGTCCGGTTTTGAGCCGCCAACTTCACAGGTGTAGCTTAGTGGGGTGGCCCCCTGAAATATTTTATGAATCCTGTGATTGCTTTGTCGTGAAAGCCTCGTTGGGTTTTGATTTGGTTTTCCGAGGTTGATCGTGTGTGTGTTGCTATTTGTGCACCCCTGTAGGGTAAATATTTCTGAAAGCCATGTCCGCGGTTATGGACGACTTGGAGCACAGTATCTCAATCATAGACAAGCATAACAAAGTAGTGCTATAAATTTGACTTAATATGTGACTAGTAATCAGCTTCACTACAATGGAATGGATAATAAAAGTGCCAACAACTGGTGGAACTGGTGTGTATCGTGTCATGTTATACCTGCTTAGTAAGTATCGCAACTCCAATGGAATGAAATAAAAGTGCCAACAACTACTAGGTTTGGGATGTCACATACTAATTGTATCGGACTAGTAAGTACTGCAACTACAACTGAATGATTAACTAAAAATGCCCACTACTTATGCTATCAGGATGACTCATGCTATCTATATCTGACTAGTAAGTGCTTCAACTATAATAGAATGAATAAAACTGCCAACTGTGTGAGTTCGTTGGTTTGACTTCCTCGTTTGGTCTCGAGGGGAAATACCAGGATGGGTATGATTGGTGTTAGTATAAGGTTGGTTCCGAATAGGTCTTTCTTATCTCTCTCTAATAGCCGACAGTTAATCGAGTCTCTATAGGTTGTTTAGTGCATGCTGCGCTGCCGCTTCAGTTCACCATACCTATGTAGGCGAGAGCCGCCAAATTCTAGCCTCGCTGTGTATTGGCCTCAGTACTGACGCTCCTCTTTTTTCCTTTGCCCTTTGTTGGCACCCCTTTTGTTTTAGCAGGTTTGAGGTCGACATCGTTAGCAGGGTTACCCTTCCGGCTTGGCCTGGGTAGGGTTATGGACGCCATTGGTTATTCTTCAGGGCTCTTAGCCCCATTTGCATCTTATCTGTACCAGATGTTGTATCGTTTTCAAGGTGAATTGGATCTTTGTACTGTATATCTGTATTCTTGACTCATGGAGTCGTTGTTGTATATATATATGTTCTGTGGGTTCCATCATGGGCTATTGTGTAATGGTATTACTTTGTTTTCTACCCACAGGAAAGTGCCTGGTGGGCGTCCTTGAATCGTTTCTATGCGGGTTTGGCGGCAAGCGCTAAAACTTGCATAGGGCCGATTCGAGGGTGTTACAACAGGGTTTGTTGGAGAACCCCTAAATGACGAGGACTCTATCGCTGAGTCCTCCCACTCATTGATGACAGTCCCCTCCACTAATTGTCGTGACTACACCGTTGATGTTGCGACAGGCAAGAGGAAACAGGCTAAGAAAGACATCGAAACTATCAAAGATTCCGATGACTCAAGTGCCTCCAAGTCGAAGATGGTCATGCCAATAAGTTCAGCTCCTCCTGCCAAAAAGGGCTTTTCCATTTTGCACATGATGTCGGCTTGTAAGTACTGCACCCACATTTTTGTCCTTGCATTTGATGATTTTTCCCTTAGTCAAAAGATTTACTTCTCCTTTAGTGACGAGGAGGAAGAGGATCCTCCAAAGTCACCAGTTGATGTTAGAGCTGAGCCGCCGGAAGCAGCCACCGAATCACCATTGAAGCTAATGTAACCTACGGACCTACAGGGACATACTGCAGATTGGCTAGTTCCCAAGGACCCATCAGGTACTCCAGAAGATCCTTCCAAGAAGAAGAGAAAGAAAAATGCTGACAAGGGAATTATTATTTCTGAAAACCCGACTAAGCATCCCATGGATGATGTAAGTTGCTCCTTCTCTTTATTTGATGACTAGAACCCGAGCAGCCCCTGAGTTTCTTTTAAAATTCCTTCATCATTTATGCGACCAATCATGTGCGAGATGATAGACATGGCCACTTGCTTCATCATCCGCAATGAATCTTCCATTCTCGCTAGTTCGAACCTTTGATATCTTGTCCTTCATGTACTTTTTTATCCACCTTGCTTCATATAATATTTTATTGAATGCTTTAGTCGCTGCCAAGGAATCAGAGATTATTAGCGAAGACGCTTTGAAGTGCATAGATGACCTCGAGAAAAATTGAAAGCAGCCGAAAACACCCTCGAAGAGGCCCAAACTACGGCCAAATCCGAGGAAAGACATCATGAAGAAGAAGCTGCCAAGTTTGCGTCTCGCGATGAAGAGATTCACAAAAACCTTGAATCCATGAACACCTCCTTGACAAGAAATCTCTTACAATCTATAATTATTTTACTTCCTGGACCCAACAATTTCTTGCTTTGTAAACTCGCCATTTTTTCCTTTAGTGTAGATATCATGGGTCATTCCTTGACTTAGGAAGAGGATCAACGATCCAACCCATTGTAAGATGTCGTGGGCGTCCTGGAGGGAAACAAGGTTCATGCCAGGAACTTCTTGATCCGCTCTCGTCATACCTTCAAGCGCCTCCAGTCAGAGATTTTTTTGAGCAAAACTATACCCGCAAATTTCAACAACCTTTTTGTTGTCTTCAACATAGAGTAGAACCCCCTGACGAACTACAATCTCCTCCAGGTGACAAGTGGTGCTGAAAGTTCGATGGCGCTGGTGTTGGCTCACATCGCCAAAGTCAACTAGGAGAAGATCAGCTCGTCCCTTCCAAATAATGAAGTGGGAAAAGAGGTGCCCCTCAAGCCCTATTTTAAGGAGAAAATGTTTTCTAAGCTGCTCCTTGCCATGGTAGAGGCGCATGAAGCCCTCGTCGCGAAAGCTTTTGTTGATGCGCCCTCAACCAGTGGTGCTCATGCGACTAGCGTCGTAGTGTAGATTTGATACTTCCTTTGTGCTTGTAAGGAAACTCGCCATATGTATGGGTCTGACTAGCTAGGAAATATCCCTCTTTTGTGACACATAATCTGGCTTTGAATGACCTATTTTGTTGTATTTGAATGAAACTTCTCTTGAATGTTTTCCCCTTTGCTTCCTTACAAAACCACCGATGGTTCTCCCAATCCTTCGACTATGCCTAGCTCTTTGACTAAGGACTTAGCGCTAGGGAAAACTGATGCACCCAAAAATGCCAACGTTGTTACCCGAGTTATTGATCCTCCATTGTATTCCAAGAAAATCCATCACATTAAGTTGCTGGAAGAAGATCTTCGGGTTGTAAAGGGCAATGTTGTTTTCTCCCACTCGAAAGCTCAAAGAGCTATCGAAAAAGAAAACTTTATACTGGAAGAAATTTCGCGGGCGAGCGAAGATATGATGTGTAAGCTTTTCGTAGAGCCCCCGAGTCCTCGTTTTTCACTAATAATTGACTATATTTCTTTATATGGTGCAGACATCTGCTTAGACGCTATGGCTGAGTCTCAATGACTAATGGCCTGATTGAACGCCCTTCGTGAATCTTCTTCGGGTTCTGCTATTGACTTTTGGATAGAAAACAAGCGGAGTCATGTGCTTGCGCTTCTTCAAGATATGGCTTCCCAAGTGGGCCAGTTTGTCGAGCGTTGTCTTTCCGCCCTGACATTGATTTATAATGCGATGATTCACAGGGAGCTTCAGCCTCAATACTTTTGGCTTTGATGTCGAAATTTGGGCGAGGCGAGGAAATACACAAGTTTGTTCGGATGTTGCTTGTTGCAGGTGAAAAAGTTGCTCTTTCCTGGATGCATGTGCACCACCCGACAATCAATCTTGAAGAGGTTGTACGGGGGTTGCCTCACCCACCAGGAGGTGGCCTTATGTCTATGGCTCTACACTACGAGGCTGCTCGCCAGCCATCTATTAGGATTGTCCATCAACTTCTTGAAGCTGATGAAGATTTTTTCATTAAGATTCATGTGTAACTATTGGGTCCATGCCTGTAAAAACATACATGTTGTCGTGGTGGTGTCACGACAGATGCCATGGGTAGGCTAAAGATGGGGCCTATGGACACTAGTGGTATCCAGGGAGGGATAGTGTGGTGAATCCACACACGAAGAACACACACTTACAACACACGATATACCCAAGTTTGAGGCTCTCCTATGGAGATAAAACCTCTACTCCTGCACTAGATCTTGTATTATGATCTCTGGACTAGTACAAGTGCTCCTTGAGCTGTATCGATGAGAGGAAGAAGATGAAGTACTTCTGCTCCGCTCTCCCTCTAGGGTTTTCCCGTAGTGCTAATGAACTGAACCCCTCCTTGGAGGCCTTGGCTCCCCTTATAAAGGGGTGGCCAGGTTATAACTAGGGCATACGTGGACTAGATATTCCCTGAAGACACTTGTCCCAAAATGCAGTTTGGCGCCCTCCTTTCCTTGCTCGCCAGCCTCTGCATGGCAATGACATAGAGTCCATGTTGTCTGACCCCCAACGGTCAGACACTGTCACGTTAGTGAATCTATGCTCTGTCGCTGCTCCTACGACCCTTGTCCCTAGCTCTTATCTCCCAGGAAATCTGAGAGAGAGAGAAAAGCGTTGACCTTGGGGCTGGCTCACTCCTTCCTGAGCACACCAACCCCTGACTCGGTCCTGTCAGGATGACTCGTCTAGGACGGTACTTGCAAACATGAAACAACATAGACACCATGCCGACATACGATATATGTCGGCCAAGTCTTGCCGGGCCTGTCCGGCCTTGGGTAACTAGGTCGTAACTCGATCGTCCCTTATGTACCTCGGCCTGCTCACGCTTTAGCCGATTTATACCTTGGTGGACTCTATCCTTATACCTCAACTTGACCCTACCTAGAGTCATCCCCCCAACATTAATCCCCGAAGCTGGTGCGGTCTTAACAACTTTAACTGGAAAGGCCACAACAGGTTCAACTTATCCGGATCTTTTTCCGTTTTGCCTACATACTTATATGTCGGCACATTCCGATTTTAACTCGGTTGCACCCTTGGTGATTTGGTATCTAATTTGACTCTTCCTGGATCTATTCGAGATATATCTCGATGGCTGAGTCATATTGCCGCATCCAGGTTATTTCTCTCAAATGCTTAGCTTCCCTCGTACTCCTCACTTCATCCTACGTGTCCAGCAATCATTGTCTTTCGCCTCATTTTAAGGGCCATGACATTACTCTTTGCCACGCTGTGTCAGTTATCACTACTGCACGTCTCATCATGTCATGGCTCCTCGATTCTCACCGTGGCCACGTTCTTCCGTTGTGCCTCTGCGCGATGTAACCGTGCATATGGCACATTCCCACGATCTTCCCCGTGAAATACACGCACACATAGTGGGGTCGCAATGCGCAACTGATCCCACTACCCCAATGTGCTAGGCGGTTAAATAGGGGAGTAGGGGAAACCCTTGTTCACTTTCCCCCGCTCCCAACTTCTCTTCTTCTTCCTTGCTCCATTGCCGCCACTTCCTCCCAAGTGCCACCCTCCGCTGCCACCACGGGATCACGGAATTCCATGCTTTGCACCCTCGAAGTGAGCACCTCTGCGATGGATCCTCGCGATGTGGTCGCTGCTGACGAGCACGAAGTGAAGGAGGGGGCTGTTACTGAGCGAGGAGCTTGTGAAGGATCAAATGTGGCAGAGATCAACTGGCTCCGGCGGTCCCGGCAAATCCTGCCAGAGGTGACTTGCCGCATCCCTGGTGACGAGCAGATCCCTGTCGCTGAAGAGGGTGAGTATGTGGTTTTTGTCGCCCACTTCGCCCATGGATTTGGTCTCCCCCTTGGAAATTTTGCCAAGGAGTTCCTTGAAACATTAACCCTTCAACCACATCATCTCTCGGCCAATGCAATAGCTGCTCTGTCCAGGTTCATCTCCTGCTCCGAGGGATACCTCGGCCTTTGGCCCAGTGTATAGCTCTAGGCGAAGTATTTCCAGTTCTGATCCAATGTAGTTCCCAACAAAGAGCTTCGTCCTGGCGACAAACCTCTGACTCAGTGCGGGGCTGTGGCAGTTACACCTTGGAAGAACTCCATCTTTCCCCGGATCCAGGGCCTTGACTCCTGCTTTTATGTGAAGAACAATAGCGACAAAGACATGATTCAGCTGCTGGCCTTCTCTATCGGCGTCCCTGACAAATTGAAATGGGACGTTGACCCAAAGAACAAGAACCCGCTGGTTAACTTGGTTGAGAAACGTCTCATTGAGCTGAAGGAGGCCGGGTTATGCGGTATGGATTTGATGGCAACTTTTGTCAACATCCGAGTCTGCCCCCTACAGCATCGAACTCACAAGATCTATCATATGAGTGCTCCTCTTGACCTGAACCACGTCTCCATCGTCGAGCTTACCAAAGCTCAAGTCTGCAAGCGAGTCAAGTCCATCTTCAAAACGGACATGACTGAGACATGGGAGTGTGGCATGACTCCTTTCAACCGAGATAACCCTAAACCCTAGGTAATTTCCCCAAGTCATCATTGCCGAGTTATGCGCTATGTCGACACACTTGCTTATTTGACCTCTCTATGTTCCTTTGTGCAAAAATTTCTTTAGCAAACCATTGAAGATACCCTGAATCCTACCCTCACTTGGCGCAAGGGTCGCGATACCTCGGATCTAGAGGAGCTGGACTCCGAGGAATTTATGCCTGCCCCAGACACTAGTTCCGACCGACCCTCTGGTAAGACTTCTGTCTTAAGGGACTGACCGAATGATGATTATGAACATTATTGTGAGATTCTTGAGGTATTTGACCGAATGCCACTCTCATATGCCTATCCGCCTAATTTTACCACAGCTAACTCGGCTAGTCAGTGCATGATGTGCCTCCCATTGTTATGGGAGGCCATGGTCCTACAAAGAAATGTGCCGCAACCTCTGCCCTACCCGCCGAGTCATCTAGGGCTGGGAAGAGGTACAAGAAGTCTGGGAAGAAACCACTGAGGTGGAAGGAACCTCCAGTTGTTACCGCATAAGTTTTCTCCACCGGGTTATCTTTGTATTTCTTGTTTCTCTCTTTTTGTATTTCTTGTTTCCCTCTATCTCATCTTATTCATTTCACCTCATTGTTTCTCTTGGCAGTACTCCTTTGAACATCTCTAAGAGCTCCACAGGCCACCATCTCCTCCACCTCGCGACGATACTCGGCACTAGCTCAACCCCAACCTCAGCAGCAACCACCACCAGCATCTTCCGAGTCTTCCAAGACTTGGCCAGAAGACCAGCCTCGGCAGAGCCCGTATGCCAAACCTCAACAAACTTCGCAGTCTCAGCCTCCACCAACTTTGTCAACTGAACCTCGGCCAGCTACCTCCCAACAGCGAGTCAATCCAACTGGTAAGTAGAAGAAGGGAGGAGCTGCGACCAAGGTGAAATCTGGTGTTGCACCCGCACATCCATCGATTGCCATAGTGTTGTAGAAGAATGCTTCTCCCTCTGCCTCGACCATGGATAAGAAGGTCAACACTGCATTTTAGCCCAGCTGCTGCAAAGGCCACCTAGAAAACGTCTGCTAGGAAAGGCTTGGTCATGACTCAGACTCCAAGCGGTGAAAGCCTCGGCTCGCTTGCTGAGTACGCCAACAACTAGAATGAAGCTGATTGTGGCGAGGTTAGCTCTGGAAATCCTCTCCCGCAAAAGTTTGGTCTAGCAGATTTTGGTGAGAGGTGTTGGGCAACGCAGGGATAAACAAAAACTTTTACCCTACATGGTACACCCAAGATCTAGCTCAGGTGATAGGCCACAAGATATACCACTAGACACGCAGGTCTAGATTATCTATGAAGCGCGTCAGTTGATGTCGTGCCGAATGATCCCCGTATAGCACATCCAGATCCCCACAGATCTCCTTGTCTCCAGCGCCACACGTGCAACGCCTCTACCGTTATCCACATGTACAGGAAGGAGCTCCAGGCAGAGGACTGCTAGATCCTGTCTAGTCCGAAATGGGAGCGGAGAAAGTGACAGCTAGGTCAAGGACAATTCCTTGTCAGTCCACTTATATATACTCCTAGCTGGGCTCAACGCTTGAGGCCCATCTAGGCCGTACCCCAATCTCCACATGGATCTAATCCACATGGGCTCCTTACCCTTAAGTGTGTGACCCTGTAGGTTTACGTACGCCTACACACGACACGAGTCACCACTCCGAGTCAATAGTTGGTAGCGGCCTCTAGCAAGACGTGCCAACTCCCAAGTGCCATAAAGTCAGAAGACAAACCTTTCTCAATGTGACTTTCGTCCAAGTCCCTTTGCCTCACAATATATCTTGTCAAGATATAGGCGAGTTATTTCCATCCTTTTAATAGCTTGACTCTCTCTTCTTCTTCCGTGATATATGATTCACTGGACTAACACTTATTCCAACTCCTTGGTTAACACTTAACCAAGTCACGCATGGCCATGCTTCCGAATCATATCACACGAGAGGGCCCAGATAATATCTCTCCATTATAGACGGGCAACTCCCATCTTGGTAATCCACGTCACGCAGCTTGCTTCACAACCAACCCGAACCCTACCTTTATAACTGCCCATTTACGGAACAACGTTTGATAGGACCTAAGCTAGCAATCCACAACTCGGATCATGCGATCACCTCAGGTCAAAGGATTCCATTGCTTGAGACTACAAATGACAACATGCTCGTTGCATCTCAACTGTGGGTCAGTCTGATTCGCTAAACTCTTTAGTTGAATCAGTGTAAGTCGGAATAGCATCTCCATGCCCATGACAAGTGGAACCGAGTCATCAGCCGACTTTCACATTAGTCTAAGTTGTGTGTCCAGCACAACCTCAACGACCAAGGACAACTAGTATGAACAACATGAATATATAGTTCCACAATAGAATCACATATTCAATGATACATATCAGTAGTTCATACAAGAACAATAACTTTATGAATACATTGGGAATAACATCATATATGATTGCCTCTAGGGCATATTCCCAACAAGAGGATGTTTACTACTAGTAAGGGTCTTGCTGATACTAGGAAAATGATGGAGGTAAATATCTCGATTGCCTTTTTATACTTGCAATTGATAACACATAACCATTAGTCCCCGAGCCTCCGGGGGAGTAATTCATTACTCGGCCGGCTGCTCCTGTAGGCTAACATTTAGTAATTTAGTTAGAGATCTTAGGATGTACGAAATATTGAGCCGAGTCATTGTCAGTTAATCAAAATTCTCTTTAGAATGAAATACCTAGCCACCAAGATTTGGATCGTGTTTACTCGGTTTGAATCTTGAGTAGAATCAAATATCCAGCCACCTAGATTCGAATCGAGTTTACTTGGTTTGAATCTTGAGTAGAATCGAATATCCAGCCACCTAGATTCAGATCAAGTTTATCAGTTCGAATCTTGAGTAGAATCAAATATCCAGCCACCTAGATTCAGATCAAGTTTACTCGGTTCAAATCTTGAGTATAACCGAATATCCAGCCACCTAGATTCAGATTAAGTTTACTCGGTTTGAATCTTGAGTAGAATCGAATATCTAGCAACCAAGTTTAGGATTGATTTTACTCGGTTCGAATCTTGAGTAGAACCGAATATATAGCCACCTAGATTTGGATCGAGTTTACTCAGTTCGAATCTTGATTAGAATCGAATATCCAGCCACCTAGATTCGGATCAAGTTTACTCGGTTCGACTCTTAAGTAGAATCGAATATCCAGCCACCTAGATTCAGATCAAATTTACTCGATTTGAATCTTGAGTAGAGTCAAATATTGTTTTTTCTCAGTGACTAACAATTGTGTCTTTCAGATCTCCAACAATAGGCATACCACCGAATTCCAAAGACTCCTCTTTGCGCACAAGGGCCTATCCACCAAGCATAAGAAGTTGATGCTGGAGCTGAAGAACAAAGGTATGTCTTTGCCTTATTGCCCCCATTACCTTTTCTATTATTCATTAGCCGAATTAACTTATGATACACCTTTTGCTAGCCGAGGTGCATGGAGGCCCAGAACAAAGAGCTGTAGAAGCACGTCGCCGACTTGGAAATTATTTTTCCTCCCGCGTCTCCTTTTTGCACTTGCCCCTTTTTGATTTGCCGTGTAATTTTTACCTTGGCTCAGCCGGATCAAAAGCTCTTGCAGAATTTCACCAGGATTGCATATTTATACCTGAATTGATGACCTATTTTCTCGAACAAGAAGGAGAACACCAAGCTCAACTAAAGGAGAGGGATGATGAAATTTCTCGGCTCCGCGCCGAGAATGAAAATCTAAAGAAACTCCAGAAAATTGAGCTTGAGAAACTTGATCAGGAGTTCTCTGAAGAGAAGAGCCGGCTTGCACTTCAGCTTGAGAAGGAGCAGAAATTACTCAAGGAGGTCGAGGTCAAATTTGACTCAGTTTCCATTGAGTTAGAAAAACTTAAGAAGCAAGTTGTGGCATGGCTGTCCGAGTCAAAAACTCATGCTGCTATTGCTATTTGCAAGTTCCGGGAGAAGAAAAGCGAGGCTGGTCCAATCCCGATAGAGTATGATATTGATGAATCCTTGGTTGGTCTCTCGGCCAGCCTTGGCCCCATGAAAACTTTTGGGGTGGACCTCCACGATGCTGCCATCTGGGTTTTCCATGTCCTCTGGCTAGAAGACTCTGCCCCCAAGCAAGTCAAGAAATTGGTCGAGAGTCTGATGGATTGCGAGGAACAAGTGAGGATGTGGTGTGAGTGAGCTGCGTAGGCCGGTGCTGATACCGCCCTATCCTTTGTGCTCTCATGGTACGAGGAGATCAATTTGGATGTCCTCCAAAACATGCGCACCAGATCAAGATGGACCAATGACCCGACCTTCATGAAGCAACACCAAACCCGAGCCTATGAGCTCATTCAATATGCCTTGGTTCATGCTTGGAACAAAGAGCCAAGCTATTTGGGCGAGGTTGATGATGAGTATGAGGAAAACTCCAAAGGAGAAGAAGAAAACTTGGGGAAAGATATGGATCACAATGAAGAAGTTGCAGATGGTGACGAAAAAGCTGAGGCTGATACCTTGGCTGCCACAACTCCTCCTCCATCGGCTGAAACCTCTGATTTAGCTATTACTATGCTTGATTCGTCTACTGCTGCTGCTGTTGTTAAATCTTTCGTTGCTCCTTAGGAAAAAACTTGAAAATTTGATTGAATCCCCGGTATGCCAGGAGCAATTGTAATATACAGTTTAGGTTGTTTTGCTACTGCTATATTGTTATGTCGAATCCTTTTGGGTGGAGTCCCCGAGTTTCATTTTCTTGTTTGCTCAATCTTATGATCCAGCTCCTGTCTACCATTTTTTGGCGTTCGACTTACGAGTCCAAGATAAGAAAATAAAATTAACAATACTTTAAAACCACGAGAATTAGCTCAGAGTGATTCAGCATAAAGGTAAAGGAAGTAAATACAGGGGTTACTCCAAAAAATGTGTCGGCTCGCTTATTTTTCTATCCTTAGTCGTTTTCATGTGCCCAACACTTGCCGACTTTTTTCTCTTGCTTGCCATGAAGCTGGGTTTCAGAAAACAGCAAGTCGAAGATTGAGCCTTTGGTGCCGACACATTACTAACTCGGCCTGAAGGGGTAAGAAACTTAAGCCAGCCGAGATAAAAAATGTAAATACAGAAAAAGGCAATTACTACTATGTTAGTCCCCGAGTCACTTCTTGAGGTGCCGAGGTTTCATTGATAAGCTCATTGCCGACATACAATTCTACATATGAGAGTTTGAGATACATACACTTCAGCTAAGTGTAAAATGGACGAAGGAGCACTACATTCCATGGCCTTTTTGACTCTTCTCCTGACCTGTCCGCCTTATTCTTCTCCTGTCCTTGAGCATCTATGAGATAATATGCATCATTGTGTAGTGCCTTGCTCACAATAAATGGCCCCTCCCATGGAGGTGATAGTTTATGCATGCCGGCAGTGCGTTGCACTAGCCGAAGCACCAAATCCCCTTCCCGAAAGACTCAGGGGCTTACTTTCCGGCTATGATAGCGTCGGAGAATCTGATGATATATGATGGATCTGGACAATGCCAATTCTCTTGCCTCTTCTAGCAGATCAATATCATTTGCTGGGCTTCTTGCACTTTGGCTTCTATGTATTGGGTGACACTAGGCGAATCATGCGCTATGTCGGTTGGTAATACAGCTTCTGCCCCATATACCGGAAAGAATGGCGTATAGCCAGTTGATCATTTTGGAGTTGTCCTCAAGCTCCATAGTACTGTCGGGAGTTCATCAATCCAACACCCAGCTGATCGTTGCAGCGGCTCAATGAGACGGGGTTTTATCCCGGATAGTACTAGCCCATTCGATCTCTCCACTTTCCGTTCAATGCAGGATGTGCAACTGATGCAACATCAAGACTTATTCTCTTTTCACTACAAAATCGAGTGAATGCTCCTTCCGCAAACTTTTTGTTATTGTCAGTTATTATGATGTGTGGGTATCTGTATCTCAAGATTATATCTTTGAGGAATGATATGGATCTGGGACCATCGCACTTTCTGATTGGCTTTACCTCAAGCCACTTTGTTAATTTTGTAACCATGACTAGGATATGAGTCATGTTGCCACATGCCAACTTAAATGGTCCAACCATGTCTAAACACCACACTGCAAATGGCCAAGTGATAGGTATAGTTTTGAGTTTAGAGGTCGGCATATGTATCTTGCTCGAATATCTCTGACCCCCATTGCATTTTGTCACTAAGTCCTTAGCGTTCTGCAAAGCACTGGGCCAATAAAATCTATGCTAGAAAGCTTTGGTGACTAAGGCTATGGATGAGGCATGATGCCCACATTCGCGCTGATGTATATTCCGGAGGATTTCCTGCCCCTCTACCGAATGAACACATCGCTGAAGGACACTAGTGACACTCTTTTTATGTAAATCGCCATTTATTATAGTATAGGTTTTTGACCTTCTCTGAATCTGTCTGGCGAGTACCTCATCACTCGGCAGAGTTCCATCTCTCAAAAAGCATAAGCTTGGATGTGCCCATGCTGGAGTAACACGGCTCGAGAAAACCACTTCGTCCACTTCTATTTGGTCCACCGACATAACTTATGCCGAGTTAAGTTGAATAGTCCCTGGGTTTTGTGAGGCAGTCCCTGGGTTTGCCGAGGCAGTCCCCGGGTTACTCGATATATTCCCCCAATCAATATCCATTGGGACAACCTATGACCCCAGATTGGCCGAGATATGGAGATTTACTCGAATTCTGGTGATGGGTTGATAGAAGGTTTTCTGAGGTGTTCAAGAGCTATGCCTGGCAGGATAGATTGCCGAGATGAACCAAGTTTTAATAACACGTCAGGTGCATCATTTTAAGCACGAGGTACATGATGGAATTCACATCCTTCGATGTACCCACAGATTTTATGAACATGAAATCTGTACAAGGCCATATTTACATCAAGGGCATCCCAATGACTCGAAACTTGCTGCACCACCAGATCCGAATCACCAAAGCATTGGATCCGACGTATTCCAATCTCTTTTGCTACTTTCAAGCCATGCACAAGTGCCTCATATTCGGCCACATTGTTTGATGTGGCAAAATGAATTTGCAACACATATCTCAATTGATCCTTCTTGGGCGAGGTAAGGACTATCCCGGCGCCTAACCCGGTTTTCATTTTTGACCTGTCAAAGTGCATTCTCCAATAATTCGAGTCAGGCAAGGGCGGCTCATATTGCATTTCAGCCCAATTGACAAAAAAGTCGGCTAGTGCCTAAAACTTTATAGTATCGCTCCTATCGTACTATGGAGCATATGGGGCTAACTCAATGGCTCACTTGGAGATTTCGGCCACTTGCATCTTTATTACCCATTATCTTAGATATTGGTGCTTCACATATCACCTTTATGGGGTGTTCTTCAAAGTAATGCTTAAGTTTCTTGGCCACCATATAGACAACATATGCCCTTTTTTGATAATGTGGGTAATTATGTTTTGATGCAGAAAGTACCTCGCTTAGGTAATAAATTGGCCTCTGCACTGACTTACCCTCCTTGTCACACTCCACCACTACCACATCACTTACGACTCGGTTGGTCGCTGCTATATAGAGCAACATCGGCTCCTCGGATAGTTGTGAGGCTAACATAGGTGCGGAGTCTAGCATCCTTTTTAACTCATGAAAGGCACTATCAGCCTGCAGTGTCCAAATGAACTTATCCGACTTTTTCATTAGCTGATATAGAGGAAGTGCCTTTTCCCCCAGCCACCTAACAAAACAACTCAAAGATGCCAGACAACCAGTGAACTTATGAACATCGTTGAGGCACTTCGACAATTCCATACGTTCTAGAACTCTGATTTTTGTCGGATTAGCTTTGATACCTCGATTGGACACGAGGAAACTGAGTAATTTTCTAGCCAGGACACAGAAGGTACATTTTTTTGGGTTAAGCTTCATTCAGAACCTTCTTATTATTGCGATTGTTTGACGGATATCATCTAGGAGAGTATAACTCTCCTTGGTTTTTATCACCACATCATTGACATATACTTAGACATTTTTGCCAATCTGATCATGCAAGCATTTTTGCATGCACCTTTGATACGTCGCCGCTGCATTACGTAAGCCGAATGGCATGGTGAAATAGCAATAAGCCTCGTATGGGGTAATAAATGAAGTTTTTATTTGATCATCCGAGTTTAATAGTATCTGGTGGAAACCAGAATACGTGTCTACAAATGATAGAAGCTCACAACCAGTAGTCAAGTCAATGACCTGATCAATTTTAGGCAAAGGAAATGGGTCCTTTGGACATGACTTGTTCAAATTTGTGTAGTCAATGCACATGCGCCACACCACTGCCACGTTCAGATCATCCTTCTTCTTTTCCACCAAAACCAGATTAGATAGCTCATATGGATGAAGTACCTCCATAATAAACCTAGCTGCAAGGAGCCAAGCTATCTCGTCACCTATGATTTTTCTCCTATCCTCGGCGAAGCGGTGGAGAGGTTGCTTCACCGGACTTGCATCAGGCATGTCATGCAAAGAGTGGTCAGCCATCTCCCTCAGAACACCTTGCAGATCCTATGTGGACAAAGCAAAAATATCCCGATTCTCATGGAGGAAGCTGATGAGCTTGCTTTCCTATTTGTCATTCAAGCCTGCACCAAAAGTGACAGTGTGCTCTAGGAACTGCTCGTCAAACCGAACTTTCTTTGTATCTTTAGTCGGCTAAAATCACACACTCCCATGTGGGTTACTCAGTGTCGGCATATTCAGCTGAGCCGACTGAGCTGATACGTCCATTTTGCATCACTATTATATATCATAATTTACTGTTATTCATTGATATATTTCATAGTAAGAGATGATACTTATGTTATTTCATCTGTTTTTGCATGGTTGATGACTTTTGGAGCATGGACTACTGCAGTCAGGATTCTGATGGAAAAGGTGCTATTTGGAGGCGAAATTCGCGAAGATCAGAAAATCCGCGAAAATACATGGAAAATTCTATTTTTCCAGAAGACGAAGATCGCCAAAAGGGGGAGTGGAGATGGACCACAGGGGGCCCACACCACCCCGGGCGTGGGCAGCCCTAGGCCACGCCAGCAGGTGGTGTGACCACCCTGGCCCACTCCAGGCTCTCCCCTCTGGTGTATATTATCCCCATGGAACCCTAATACCTAGGGAGCGACCACAGAAAGATTCCGCCACCTCTGCGGGGCAGAAAACTACAGAGAAAGAAAGATCTCTCCGACACATAGAATTCTGCCAGGGGAATTCCTTCCCAGAGAGGGGAGATTGTCGCCATCAACACCACCATCAAGCTGGACTTCATCGGGAACATTATCATCATCATCATCATCGCCATCATCATCTCCACTAGCACCATCATCACCACTTCATACCGCTGTAACAATTGGGTTGAATCATGCATAGTTCTTAGGGGAAACTTTCCCGGTGTTGATTACTCCTTGTAGTTGATGCTATTGAGTGAACCATTGAATTATCGTTTATGTTCAGATTGTTACATATCATTATTTCATCTCTGATCTTGATCCATATGATGTGTTGTGAGTAGTTCGTTTAGTTCTTGAGGACATGGGAGAAGTCATGTTGTTAGTAGTGGAATTGTGTTGAGAAAGATTCAATGGTTTGATATTTAATTTGTGGTGTATTTCTTCTAGTGGTGTCATGTGAACATCGACTACATGACACTTCACCTATATGGGCCTAGGGGAATGCATTGTATATTTGGCTACTAATCGTAGGGGTTGCTGGAGTGACAGAAACCTGAACCCCCGTTAGGAAACCTTTACACAAGGGATGTCAAGGTCTTAGAGTTTAAAGCTGTGGTTAGGTTTCTACCTTAATTACTTTCTTGTACTTGAGGATGCTTGCAAGGGGTATAATCACAAGTATGTATTAGTCCTAGGAAGGTCGGTACATTAGCACAGGTTCACCCACACAACACTTAGCAAACTAAAGAAGATTAATCAACTATATGAAGCGAAAGCACTTAACGATATTCCCGTGTGCCCTCGAGAACGTTTGGTCATCTTAAGTAATACAACCGGCTTGTCCTTTGCTAAATAAAGGATTGGGCCACTTGCTGCATTTGTTCTTATTGTCTTTTATTTACTCGTACTTTATTTACATGTATTATCAAAAACCCCTAAAAATCCGTTTGCTAAGTATTTACAGAGAATTCCTGTTCCAAGCCACTCGTCAACACCTTCTGCTCCTCGCTGGGTTTGATACTCTTACTTATCAAAAATACTACGATACACCCCCTATACTTGTGGGTCATCATGAGCTAGTGCCACTACATCATGAATCCTCTTCTTCTCATGTGCTATCACCAATGACTCAGCCAGATTTGATCCGGGTGAGGCACACTCCATCGAGCGCCTAAAGTCTCCAGCAATAGTGATGATCCCATTGGGCCCTGATATCTTCATCTTCAAGTAGCTTATGTGAGTACTGGCCATGAACTTGGAAATTTCTGGTCTACGAAGTAATGCATGATAACAACTCTCTAGATCCACAACTTCAAACAATTTTTTTATGTCATGTAGTTATCGCTTGTGGCGAATAACACATCTATCCAGGCTTTCCCATGGGCTCACATGACAAACCCAACACAATGCCATGGAATGTGTTCTTAGTCACCTAGAGCATGTTCTCCGAGATACCTAACTTGTGCATTGTGTCTTTGTATAGTATATTGATACTGCTACCATTGTCAATGAGCACCTTGGAGAAATTCACATGTATGTTTGGCCCGATAAATGTCGGGTCAAGCACTAGAGCATATGATCCAGGACTCGGCATAAGATTGGGATGATCCTTTATGCTCTAGGTGATCTCCTGGTACGACCAATACATATACTTCAACACTGCCGGCATGACCGTGTTGACCTCCATATGCCGCCTCTGCACACTTTGCCTATCATTTTCCTCTATGGTGAACACAACATAACTCTGGTGATGTTCCCTATATTCATTCCTGCCGTCATGACCGGGGTTTCCGCGGTTCCCCTAGTTCTGATTTCCCACTTGATGCACAGTTTCTCTCCTTTCCTGGTTCTCATACTCAGTGGTGGTGGAGGTAAAACTAGCAGCTGAGCATTACCCCCTGTGAGTTGTGGCTGTGTAGGTGCCTAAGGAGGACCCATGTCACCCATAGCACATTGCATCCATGTGCACTGCCGAGTCGTATGATTTGCTGGCTTACTCAGATTCTGCGTGTGAAACTTACATGGTTGATCCAACATAGACTCATAAATGTACCTCGCCCTTTCTTGCCACTGCTTCTTTTGCTCATTTGTTCATGTTTTCTTGCCATATGTTTTCTGCGTCAACTATTGGCCATTGTTCTTCTGTCGCTGGCTACTCCCAGCACCTGGATGATCTTAGTTTACTGCAGCAACATTATTCGAACCATACCAGTAATTCGGCCTATCATCTCTCCTTTTACCTCGGAAACTATTCCTCCGGGATGACCTGGCCCCATCCGTGAAGTAATACTCCTCATACGGCTCTGCCAACATAAACAAGGGTTAGGTCGGATCTCCTAATGCATACGAATCTACAATCTTGATAGTTTCAACTGACGTGATTGGCATATCTCTTTGTAGCCTTTGCAATAGCACACTTGCATGTCGGCACCCTTGTGCAAACCAAGCAATTGCCTATGACTCAGTTACTCCCTCACATGAGTTACGCAATGTACACCACCGAGTCAAGAATTATCGATCAGTTTCATCCGGCCTCTGTTTACACATTGCCAGGTGTTGTGGCCTATTCGACCTCTTGTATGTGCTTGTAAAGATACTGATGAACATCTCTTCAAAATCCAACTAGCAGTTGATACTCCCTGGCGGCAAATTGTTCGGCCACACTCTCACTGGCCCCTCTAATATCTAGGGAACATACCTCACTGCCCATCTGAGGTTACCCTGTGCGATATGCACATCAGTTGAATAGTAATTCAGCCAATCTTGCGGCTTGGTGCTGCCGTCATATGTCTTTTTTTCCCTGGCCAACTGAAAGTTCGGCACAGGTGGCTCCCTCATAATCCAAGGTCCAAAACACGCAGGACCCAGAGGACCTTGTGCCTCCATCATTTCCGACATATGGATTCTGTCCAACTTTAACCTCGCATCATCTGGGTGCAAGTTCCTATTTCCCAATCGAGATCCCATTGTATTTTCCATCATATGATGATCTGGCCTGGGAAACCCAGTATGATCCATAGCCGAATAACCATCATTGTATCTGTTTTGTGCCTGGTGAGCGTACTGGTGCTGCATAGCAGGTTTAGCACTTTGCTCTTGCCGAGGTATATGCTGGTGGTGGTGCTGCTGCGGCTGATATTGCCCCGCTCCAGCCGAATTATGCTGGCCGGCATTGACGCGACCAACATTTCCTTGACTTGCATTGCCTTGGCCGAGGTTCCCATGACCACCATTACCTCGGCTGACACTTCCTTGACCAGCGTTTCCTTGTACTGCTTTGCCTTTCCTAGCCACCTTCGGGTCATACGGTACCATCTGTTTGTTCCTCCTACCAGAGGTTGCACCCTCATCTCTCTTTGGACCTGTACCTGGTGATGATGCTGCCCCGGCCGATCTTGCAGGAGTGCCCCTAGCTGAATGAACGACACGGGAACCACATTCCCGCGCCGGGTTAGCCTTGAGCAGTTCTTCATTCTTCTAGTTTGCAGTGCGCACCAGCTCAATGACTCTTTCCTGCTGCCTCTGTCAGGTCTCTCTAGTCAAAGCATCTAACTCGGCTGCTGCTGCATCTGCAGCCCAGAGCTTCTTTGCCGGGGTGTTATACCTCGGAAAACCTGCTGACATTGGGTTACCCGAATTTACTGACTTAGGTGCACTTTCTTTATCTATCTTGTTGATGAAGTTTCTTTCTACACCACCATACGACTTAGAATAGTGTTAATCATATTGGCCTTATTATACTCTCGCAGAGTGATGTTCAATGCCAGCAGAGCCGCAACTACTTTTTTGGCCCCCTCAAGCACTTTTTGCCAGGTCTCCTCCAACTTGGCCTATGCCTGAGCCAGATCTACTATAGGAGCTACTAGAGTAGTCAAACTTTCTATGGCTTGCTGGAGGATATTTTGTGGCCTCTCAAATGGAGGGAACCTCGAACGAGTTACCTTGGGGGTTATTTCCCCATTCTCGGACGGATCTTTGCTGGTGCTAGCTCCTAGCGCGGTCATCATCACCTCGACGTAGCTGGCGGGGCGAGTAATATGCAGACCACAAGCCATGTAGAGAGGAGGATCTTCCTCCATGATGACTCGCTGCAGGAACATGCAGGAGATGTTGACCATGACATAGACCTTGTGCATGCCGAAGCTGATGAACTTGCTGTTGCGCGGGAGAGGGAGGTTGCCGAAGTTTCCTATGTCGTCGCTGAAAAAATCTAGCGAGCCGAATCGCTGAACCAAGCCAGAGACGATGCGCTCCCCCGATGCGATGAAGTTTCCCATCCGGATGAACACACCAGCTAGCGCCGCTACTGGCCCCATGGTGGGTGCCAACTATTATGGTGTTGTCATGGCAGATGCCATGGGTAGGGTAAAGATGGGGCCTATGGACACTAGTGGTATCCGGGGAGGGATAGTGCGGTGAATCTGCACATGAAGAACACACACTCATAACACACGATATACCCAGGTTCGAGACTCTTCTATGGAGATAAAAGCTCTACTCATGCACTAGAGCTTATGTTATGATCTCTAAACTAGTACAAGTGCTCCTTGAGTTGTATCGATGAGAGGAAGAATATGAAGTACTATGCTCTCCTCTCCCACTAGGGTTTTCTCGTACTGCTAATGAACCGGCCCCCTCCTTGGAGGCCCTAGGTCACCTTATAAAGAGGTGGACAGGTTACAACTAGGGCATACGTGGCCCAGATATTCCCTAAAGATGCTTGTCCCAAAATAGTAGTCCGGTGCCCTCCTTTCCTTACTCGCCAGCCTCTACACAACAATGGCACAGAGTACACAATGTCTGACCCCCATGGTCAGACACTGTCATGTCAGTGAACCTCTGATCTGTCTCTGCTCTTGCGGCCCTTGTCCCTAGCGCTGGTCTCCCAAGAAATCCAGGAGAGAGAAAAGCACTGACCTTGTGGCCGGCTCACTCCTTCCTAAGCACGCCAACCCCTGACTCGTTCCTATCCAGATGACTCGGCCAGGATGGTACCTGCAAACATGAAACAACATTGACACCATGCCGACATACAATATATGTCGCCCGAGTCTTCCTAGGCCTATTCGGCCTTGGGTAACTCGGTCATAACTCGGTCGACCCTTATGTACCTCGGCCAGTGATACCTTCGATCCGGATTATGGATGTAGTCTAGCTCTTTTTCCCTAGTAGATCTAGGTTATCAAATCCCCGGGAAGCAGAAAGCATAGTGAAGTTACTTTAATGGACCCTCAGGAGTTTTAGAATTCTTTTTGTGTTTTACCGAACCAAGAGTTTGCTGTCTTTTGTTGTTGTCGATGATGGAGAGAGAGAGGGCCTAGGGCTTTCGGTTTCACCTGTAGCTGTGCAAAACATCTGATGGGAATAAAAAATAATAATAAAGTATGCATGTAATTGTTAGAGCAAAATAATTATATCTCGGCAGTGCATCGATAATTGCTATTGCCTCCATAATAGCTTATAGCAATAACCTACTAGTCTCATCCATAGAAGAAAGAGAACTAATGATATGCATAGTGATGTCACCGTTAATCCCAAGTAAATCCCTCACATAGAGTCGTACTACCCCTTCTGTCACTGGGGTTCCCAACCTGTAGATTAGTCATTACTCATACTCCCTATACCTGGCTCAATCCTTCGGGTCTTGGGTACCTGACAAGTCCTTGGACTGAGGCAAGAGAGGATACAATAATCATCATGTCATACAAACTAATACATGATCCCATCTATGATAAATAACATGCACAAAAGCTACATGGCTAGGCCGAAGACCTTAGCCCAAAGAGAATTACTCACACATAGAGATGAAATCAACAATCATAAACATTGTAATGGAAACCATGAGATTGATAGAAAATAGTCGTACAATGTCGCCAATCGGAGATGAGATCTACTATTACAAGAGGTGGAATATGGCTATGGTGGTGGAGAAGGGTTTGGAGATTAGATCTAAGTCTATTCCTCTGGTGGCTCTTCGGTGTTGTGGATGCAGATTTCTGGAGTTCTGCGGCGGCTTTTCGTGGCTCTCCATGGCTCTATTTCTCGTCGCCCAAAGCCTCTTTATATAGGGGCCCCTTCACGAAAGTTGTTCTATTTGACCTAGCAGTGTCGATGGCAACTATACGGCCGGAATTTTATTCCCGCCGTATAGTTGGTCGTTAAAGCTTTTGTCTCCACTTCAAGACCCCTGGTTTCTTTGGGTTGTTGGAAATCTCATATCTTTTACTTTAATGTTGTGATTCCCATCATCAAACGTCATTATCTGCGCAGGGAAAAATAGAAATAAAGAATTACATACCCCTTTGATCATCAGGCATTAGTGGCAGGGATTAGAGAGATATTTCATAAAAATATGAATAATATCCAATTTAAATGTGGACGTAGATGGCTATATTTGAGAGCCATCATATCCGCATCTCCTTCAGTGTCTGGGGCAGCTTTGGGTACTTCACCACTAGATAGAGGGGGAAGCGAGTATAGGGGAACATGGTTCTATAGGCGAAGAAATTTGATATAAGAAAGCAAGAAAACATAGGAGAACAAATCAAATGAACAAAGTGAAGGAATAAAAAATCACGGCCGGGGGCGGATGCTTATTGCTATAAGGATCCACTCGACAAGTTGAATGAACTGCATCATCTCGGGTAAGAGTAGTGAGGGACGGGACCTTTTTCTCGAGTTCGATGGTGGAGAAGTTCTCGGAAGAAATCCTCATCTGGTCCTTCTTCCCAGCGTATGTCCACATGCCTGGGAGTTTAGCCTGGAGAGGTTGAATGCAAAGCCGGATGAAGTGGGACATGATATGAATACCCTAAACCTCTTTGCCTCTTTGGTACTATAGGTCATGGATCTGATTCATCAGTGGGTTCATTTCCTCGATCTCAGCTGGAGTTGCATGCTGCTCCCAAGACTTGGCCTTCACCACACCCTTCGTCAGATCTACAGGAGCAAGCCCATACAGTTGGCCGTCAAGTGTTTCATCCTTGACGCAGAAACACTTCCTCCGCCAACCTGAGACAGAGTCAGTGATCTTGAAGTCGAAGAAGTCAACATCCGAGCGGACGGAGATGATGTCGCCACCGACATCATAAACATTGTGCTACGTCGCATTTATCCAAATGAAGTACAAGTGCTTCCACATGCCCCAATGAGGGTGGATCCCGAGGAAGCACTCGCATAGAGTAATGAAGCAGATGAAATGAAGAATGGAGTTTGGCGTGAGCTGGTGCAGCTGCACGCCATAGACAAAATAAGCCCATGAAGGAACTCATGGGCAGGAAGGGAAACTCCATGGTAGAGAAAGGAGAGAAACATTACCCGTCATCCCTCTCTGGGTGAAGGTGTGGCTTCGTTGCTCGAGGCCTATTTATATAGGGGTCCCTTCACGAATGTTGTTCTATTTGACCTAGCGGTGTCGATGGCAACTATACGGCCAGAATTTTATTCCTGCCGTATAGTTGGTCGTTAAAGCTTTTGTCTCCACTTCACGACCCCTGGTTTCTTCGGGTTGATGGAAATCTCATATCTTTGACTTTAATGTTGTGATTGCCATCATCAAATGTCATTATCTATGCAGGGAAAAATAGAAAGAAAGGATTGCATACCCCTTTGATCATTAGGCATTAGTGGCAGGGTTTAGAGAGATATTTCATCAAAAATATGAATAATATCCATTTTAAATGTGGACGTAGATGACTATATTTCATAGCCATCAACTTCCCCAAGATTAAACTTGATCATCCTCGAGCAAGAAAATCAAAATAAAAAAGGAACTCGACATTTAAACTGAAATAACGAGATGATGATCTTACTCATGATTGGTAGTCTCATGTTTCCTCCACTTTATTAATCTGAAAAACTTCAGCATAGATAGAGTAATGGCAAGCATATCATACGGGTTTTTATGCATCCTTATAGTGCATCAAAATTATTGTTAACATGGATGATTCAAATGAGTAAACCTTATTCCATGTCATGTAATCAACTCATAGGTTTGCCTTTGAACAATAAAGTATAATCATGCAAAATTGAGAGTGTGAGAGTTTGTCATAAAAACATATACACTAGAGTATCTCAATTCTCCCACATCAATAAATCAAGACTTTTCAAGCACTACTTTTCTATTCATTATCCTTCAAGAATTTCAGTTCTTAAGTAATTGAGACCATGCCAAAAAAATGAAGTAGTTTATCGGGATGTGAAGGACACTCATGGAATTACCAAGGTTTTAGTTCCTTTTGCACAATGATTACTCATATCAGCCAGAGGAGTGATTCCATCATGAACACATCTACTCGAGAATGCCAAGAATCTTATCCATTATATCATTGCTGCTACATATGTTTAATCAACTCATAGCCGAAATCTAGGAGTTTCCTCCATGAAGATCGTTCATAGGCTAGTAGAGTTGTTGGCATCTCATGAAATTTGACACGCATAAGGCTATATCATTCTTATGATTCAGAAGTCAAACTTTGGCATGCTCACAAAAACCGCTAAACATTAATCCAATCGAACAAATCCCTTTAAAGAGAGCTATCAAGTCAATCATTATTTTCTGTGGTGTTGAGTGTCTCTAGAAATAAGCCTTCAAGATTAAACACTACAACACCCAAGCCTTCAATTGTGAGACTTTTTCTTATTACAATTGTTAGCAAATTTTTAGGCAAGACTTGGTTAACTATAAGAGCTAGAACAAAACGTACCCAACTAAATACCCATGCAAACAAAATTTTACTACAATATAAAGACTCACTCCACCAATATAACATCTTATCATTACTACTAACTAGCACGGGTTTCTCAAAGTTCAAAAGTGGGGAGTCTTAAGGCATACCTCTCATGATTGGTTCCCTTTTGATTTTCTTCTTGGAAACTCGAAGTTGATCACTCTCCTGCAAATATGTGGAAGCCACAAGGAGAATAGAAAAGAAGGAAGAGGGAAAATAAAGATAAATGGAAAATTATTTTTGTTGTTTTTAAGAGAGGGAATTAAAGAATAGAAAATTGGTGGCAAAGCTCGGCTAGAAAATCTCGAAAACAAAAAGAAGTAACTAAATATAAAGTGTTGGGGAAACCAACACGAGTTCTCATAAACTCAAATTAAAAACATAACCTTGAAATAAATAAAAACAAATGTATGCCAAAAGATAATGTGGAAACTTCCCCAAGCTTAGGCTTGTGCAAGCCCTTCAAATCATTGTGGTGGCTGGAAAAAGTCATAACTCTAGTTCACAAATTGAGTTGATAAATTACTAGTTGTTTCTCAGAGTTTCAAGGAGAGGTTATGCATCCTCTCCACAGTTCCTCCAAGTTCTTGGAAGTCTTGGTATGGAGCGAATCAGGTTGGTGGCTGCTCCTCTTCTTGGTCCTCATCCTCATCCAGAATCTCCTCCTCGGGTTGGTGTGACTCAAAATGCAAGTCATATAGCAAACGTCCTTCCTCGACAGAGAAAAGACCATTAGGCAAAGGAGAGGGGTAGAGACGCCCAGCTCCAGCAATATGTATGTAATAAACACCACCTCTCCTAGTGAGCATTCCACAAGCTTTTAAAGTAGAGAAACCAACGCATCGCTCACCTAGCACTGGTTGCAACTCACCTAGGTCGATGCCTAGGGAAATGTCAAGCATGGTGATGATGCCTCCACCTGTGACTGGTCCTTGGCTTTGGGAGGATTGGCACTCCATGTAGCGCACAAGAATTGCGCCCAGGTTGAGTGAAAAGTCGATGTTGTTGAAAGCAGCTTTTGCGAGGACTAAGATGTCCTCCTCATTGAGTCTCATGAACTCATTTCGTGCCTGCAAGGTGTTAGCAATAACATAGAACAAATAACGAATTGTAGGATGTTGAATATTCTTCCCCTTGCTTACTCTAGAAGTGAAACTCATTCCATTATAATATTGTTCCGGGGAAGGGTCTAAGCCAGTAAAGAATGCACGTAATTAGCATTATTGTTTGGAAAATTAAAACATGTGCATCATTCATCTAGTGATAAAGCATAATTGTTGTTCATAAGTTGGAAAGAAATCATGTCCTCTCCATGCCATGCTTTAACGGTGCTTTGCAAAGAACTTAGAAATTCAAGAGTTAACCGGTGATAAGTAGGCACATCATTGAATACAAAGTTTTGTAGGCCAACTCTATTGCAAAGTAAATTTAAGTCATTAGAAATACCGAGTTGATTCAATATAATGGGGCAAGCCCACTTGGTTGTCTTCACTTCTCGGTTCTTGCTCCTATTGAAGCGATCATGTTGGAGCTCATCCCTGATCCGTATGCCCATGCGTTCTTGAGTGGCAACCCGAGAAGAACTTGTGGTGGCACGAGCACGAGTTTGGCTCCTTGTGTTCATCATCTAAAATAATAAGGAAAGACAAAAAATAAAACTTTTTGATCCAACAATAATAAGCATAACATATTCCTCATCTTAACACACTAAAGAGTCCCCTCAAAATAATAATCTAGGAAAGAGAATCATGGAAATTAATTCATAGTAGGTCTCACCCTAGATTGGTAATGATAACAGATCAAAAATGAATTTGCAAAAAGTAATTGGAGGATCAGAGGAGAAACATACCGTAGATCACATGTGTGTGAGGAAATCGAACGAAATTAAGTAGAGATGTATATCTCTTGAGGTTTTGAGAGAGTTTAGAGGTAGGAGAGAAAAAGGATTAAAGTTTTGGTGTTGGGGGTACCTTCCCGTGGTGATTTTTTGGTTGGATGCAACTATCCGGCCAAACTATACGGTCGAAACAATTTTTTCCTGCCGTATAGTTGGTCTGATGTAAAAAATTTAGGGTTTCCTCCTAGCGGCGCAACTATATGGCCAGAACTATATGACCGGGATTTTTATCCCTGCCGTATAGTTGGTCGTCAAAACTTTTGTATCCTAGAAAAGAAATTTTACAAATGCAACTATAATTATATGGCCGGAACTATACGGCCGGAATTTTTATTCCCGTCATATAGTTGGTCGTTAAGCCTTCAGTATCTATAGGGCCAAACTATACGGCTGGAATTTTTATTCCTGCCGTATAGTTGGTCGTTAAACCTTCTGTAGACATCAAAATATTTCTATTTCTTCGAGACTTCTTTCTTATCCTGAAACTTAGTGAAACACCTTGTTTTTGGTAGAAAAATAACAATAAAAATTGTCAACCAACATCAGCATGTATAAATCAGGATTTTTAGTACTACCAAACTTCTTCTCCTCAATTGGAGCTTTCTAGCACTCTTTATTAAACATAAAACTTAAAAACTTTACTCAAACCTTTATTTCACATGGGTTGCCTCACATGCAGTGCTCTTTTATGGTCAATAGCTTGACCTTGATGTTGCTCACTTAGGCCAGATGAGTGGAACACCCACTCCTGGCCTTCAAAGTGATGGCCTCCTTTTCATCATGCTTGGCTTTCTTCTTCCTAGGAAAATGAATAACAAAAGGATCCTGCAAAGGCAATTTAAGCTTCACGTTCCCTTCATGTAGATTAATCAAAGCCTTAATAGTTCTTAAGAATGGACGACCTAATATAATAGGAGCAGTAGCATCTTTAGGCATGTCAACAATAACAAAACCAATAAGAGCAGAATAGCCTTTAATTTATACTAAAGTATTTCTTTAATCCCTACAGCTTGTTTGTAGGTAGAATCTGCTAGGATGTAATTTTAACTCAGTGATTTCAAAAGAGACAAGTTTTAACTTATTAAAAAGACTTTTTGGAATTGTTGAAACGCTTGCACCTAGATCACAAAGTGTAGCTATCTCATTGGTCCCAATTTTCATCTTAATAGTAGGCTCAAATATATCATCAAGCTTTACAGGTAAATTTTCAGAAATTTTCTTATATTCTTCCTCAAGCTCACGTACCTTTATTGCTACCTAATTAACGAAGTGTTGATACATAGCTTCCTCATTTCCTTCACTTACCGGAATCTTGATATTGATCCTTTTTACAAGATCTTCAACGATGTAATCTGGTGAAGGAGCATTACTATAGTCAAGTTCTTCAGGCTCCTCCCTTTGGATTCTCATCATCTTGAGGTCTTCAATAGGATTGGGCCCAGCTTTACCTGCATATTTAGCTAGAATGAGAGTTTGACTCTCGGTTATCTTACCTAGTTGTGCCTCAACAATCCTTGTTCTTTCTTAGAGTCCCTGCAAATCATTCCTCAAACTTACAGCTTGGTTAGATAATTTACCAAGCATAGCATCATGGTTCTCCATTATTTGAACAAGGATATTGTTATGCTCATTTTGTGAGTCTATGAAGGACTTAAGTGTTTCTTGGAGACTACTATTACTTGTTCCCATATTATTATTAGAGTTACCTGCAGGACTAGAATAATGTGTCTGAAAATTAGGATTATAATTCTTCTTCCAAACAGGGTTATAATCAGTACGGGCTATGAAGTCTATTTCTTCAATATTTAATTCTGGGACAGCTCTTACCTAGTTTTTCTTACCTTTTACGGCTAATATGAGCTCATCCAGCTTAGCATTGAGTTCTTCATTTTCTTGTGGTGAGAAGGAGTTCACCTTCTTCCAATTTGATCTATCCACCTGCCACTAGGCATGGTTATCTTGCATATTGTCTAGCAGCTGCTTTGCTTCGGTAATATGTTTGCCCATAAATGTTCTTCCAGCTGCAGTATCAAGCATAGACTTAGACACAGGGTTAAGAACATTATAAAATAAATGGAGAATTAACCAATCTTCCATTCGATGACTGGGACAGTTTCTCATGCATTCTTTCATCCTCTCCCATGCAAGCGCTAGTGGCTCACACTCTTCCTATCTAAAACTGGTAATATTAGATCTTAGTTGCATAGTCTTAGCAGGTGGAAAAATTTAGTCATCAATAAAGAAGTACACTCCAGCCATAATGCAATAGTATTTCTAGGCAAAGATAGCAACCATTCTTTTTCTCTTCCTCTAAGAGAGAAAGGAAATAAGTGCAATTTGACCGCATCAGGGTCAACATCTTTTATACGCATCATATCACATATTTTAGTGAAAGTGTTCAAGTGCATACCTGCGTCCTCGACAGCAGAGCCTCCAAATTGATTCTATTGAACCAAACTTAAATAATGGGGCTTAATTTCATAATCATCAGTAGTAATTGCTGGCTGGGTAATAGGAGTACGCAAATAATCATTGTTGGGAGTTGCAAACTCCCCAAGCTTCTTTTCAACCATATTTCCTATGTTTTTAGGTTTTCTTAAACAAAGACGTATGATAATAAAAACAAGAATTTAAAGACTAACTAATTTTTTGTTTTTTCAAATAAAGACTGAAAGCAAACTAACAAAATTTAAAATAAAAACTAAAACTAACAAGGTTCCTACTAACCTCACCAGGGTAGCTATTGCTTCCCTGGCAACGGCACTAGAAAAAGGGTTTATACCTTCGATCCAGATTACTTATGTAGTATAGCTCTTTTTCCCTAGTAGACCTAGGTTATCGAATCCTCGGGAAGCAAAAGCATAGTGAAGTTACTTTAACAGACCTTCGGGAGTTTTAGAATTCTTTTTGTGTTTTACCGGACCAAGAGTTTGTTGTCTTTTGTTGTTGTCGATGATGGAGAGAGAGGACTTTTGGTTTCACCTATAGCTATGAAAACATCTTATGGGAATAAAAGATAATAATAAAATATGCATGTAATTGTTAGAGCAAGATAATTATATGTGGGCAGTGCATCCATAATTGCTATTGCCTCCGCAACTGCTTATAGCAATAACCTACTAGTCTCATCCATAGAAGAAAGAGAACTAACGATATGTCATTATAGCTTATAGCAATAACCTACTAGTCTCCGCAACCGCTTATAGCAATAACCTACTAATCCCTCACATACAACCATACTACCCCTTCTGTCACTGGGGTTCCCAACCTACAGATTAGTCATTACTCATACTCCTTATACCTTGCTCAATCCTCGGGGTCCTTGGTACCTGACAAGTCCTTGGATTGAGGCAAGAGAGGATACAATAATCATCATGTCATACAAACTAATACATGATCGCATCTATGATAAATAACATGCACAAAACCTACATGGCTTGGCCAAGACCTTATCCCAAAGAGAATTACTCACGCATAGAGATGAAATCGACAATCATAAACATTGTAATGGAAATCATGAGATTGATAGAAAATAGTCTTACAATGTCACCAATCGAAGATGGGATCTACTATTACAAGAGGTGGAATATGGCTATGGTGGTGGAGAAGGTTTTGGAGATTAGATCTAAGTCTATTCCTCCGGCGGCTCTTCGGTGCTGTGGATGCAGATTTCTGGGGTTCTGCGCAGCTCTCTCTGGCTCTCCGTGGCTCTATTTCTCATCTCCCAAAGCCTCTTTATATTGGGGTCCGTTCATGAAAGTTGTTCTGTTTGACCTAGTGGTGTCGATGGCAACTATATGGCCGGAATTTTATTCCCGCCGTATAGTTGGTCGTTAAAGCTTCTGTCTCCACTTCACGACCCCTGGTTTCTTCGGGTTGTTGGAAATCTCATATATTTTACTTTAATGTTGTGATTCCCATCATCAAACGTCATTATCTATGCAGGGAAAAATAGAAAGAAAGTATTGCATACCCCTTTGATCATTAGGCATTAGTGATAGGGTTTAGAGAGATATTTCATCAAAAATATGAATAATATCTAGTTCAAATGTGGACGTAGATGGCTATATTTCAAAGCCATCAGCCAGCTCACGCTTTAGCCAATTTATACCTTGGTGGACTCTATCCTTATACCTTAGCTTGACCCAACATGGGGTCATCCCCCAACGCGTGTATTTGTTAAATACTTGTAGCTCGAAAGTTTTGAAGTAAATGTAATGTGGATTGTCAAGACTCTTTGCACTTAACACTTTTTGTGAGAGACCTTTTTGTTTTCCTGATGCCAATCAGGACGAATTAGCTACTCCGGTCATGCCATTTTGAGTGTTCTCGTTCTTGAAGTCTTTAGTATTTTTAGTGTTTTTAACGATGCAACCCCCGAGTATCAGATGCGCTTCTGCTAGGCTTAGTTTGGCTTAGACCTCGAGTATAGGGTATACTAAAATGATAAATTGATACAACCCCCAAGTATAGGGTATGATGAGGAATAATGTAATTTGAAATCGTGACTCGGTTGAGAGAACTTAGCTTTATTATTGTCGAATACAAAGGTACATGTTTGGACATAATCGCCTGGCCATAGGCCTCATTAGAAACAGGTATGAGTTTCAGCTAAGTAGCCTGGTCGTAGGCCTTACTGAAAGTAAAATGCGAGAAATAAAAAGTCCTAAGTGTAGAAACAACACAGTTGCACAATGTTCCATGGATTGGAGTACTTGACTATGGTCTTGTTGTCTTGTAGGCAATATGCTCCCCCAGGGATCACTTCTGTGACAAAGTAGGGTCCTTCCCATGGCAACTCCAGCTTGCGATGTGCCTCTTGCTTGAGGCGAAGGACCAGGTCCCCCATGTTGAAGGACCTAGGACACAGTCGACGACTAAGATAGTTATGCAGGTTTTTCTGGTACATTGCTGATCTAACAAGGGCGATGTCTCGAGCTTCGTTGAGTGTGTCGATGTCGTCTTCGAGTGCCTCTGTGGAGGTAGCTTCATCGTATGGGATTACTCGTGGAGCCTCATGAGTTATCTCTACTGGAAGCATGGCTTCGGCTCCGTGCACCAGGAAGATAGGTGTTTCCTGCGTAGCAGTATTTGGAGTTGTTTGTAAGCTCCATAGGATGGAGGGTAACTCATCTTCCCAAGCACATTTTTCTCTTTCAAGTGGTGTCATGAGCCTTTTCTTGATGCCACTTCACATGAGTCCATTGCCTTTTTCAACTTGGTCGTTGTTTGTTGGTGGGAAACTGATGCATAGTTCAGTTGTATGCCCATCCCTTTGTAGTAGTCCTGGAACTCCCCAGAGGTGAAGTTGGATCCATTGTCAGTGATGATGTTGTGTGGCACCCGGTGGAAAACAATCGACTTGAAGAAGTTAACGGCCGATGTGGCATCTTGACTAGTAACATGCATTTCCTCTATCCACTTGGTGAATTAGTTGAACACGATGAGAAGAAATACATTTCCACCGAGAGATGATCTATGGAGCTTTCCCACCATGTCGAGTCCACATTGAGCGAAGGGTTGATACCATTGATCCAGATTTACAAATGCAGTATAGTAGCTTTTTCCCTAGTAGACCTAGGTTTAATCGAACCTTGGGAAACAATGCTAAATAGAAATTAAATGAGACATGTCTACAAGACTTCTTTGTTCATTTTACCTTCATTTACCGGACCTTTCTAGTTTACTTTAGAGTGTTGTTTGTCCCAATGGATGGAGATAGGCCAGGGTTGAAGATTCACCTGCAGCTGCACATCATATGGGATAAAGATAGTAATACGCATATTCATGTGTAATGATTTAATAAAGATAAAATTTGTGTGAAACACATCCTGATATACTAGAACCCCTACGAGTCACAGGCATAGCAATAGTATTTTGATCCAACCATTGTACAACGAAATACCGGGCTACAACAATTATTAAGTGAAAACATGGATCAAAGCCTTAAGAAGTGATTTTGTTATTATTCCCAAATGGATCGCTAAACGAAGACCGTACTCCCCTTTCTATCATCGGGTTTCCTACGAGATCGCCGCTTACCAAGTATCTCACCTCAAGCCTTTATCGATCTCTAGGATCTTGGGTACCTACAAGTCTATAGATCAAGACAATAGACAAAGAAACAAAGATACAAATTTGTATTCAATCAATACACAATACTCCCATGAATTAGATGCACATAATCGCTACAAGGATTCACCCCAAACCGCAAACCATGAGGACTACTCACTCATAACAATAAGATCAATGATACAAAACATTGTGCAAAATACTTAGATTGAAATCAAATTTTCTTATAGTGGTCGTCGAATCATAAGGAGATCTCAAGTACAAGCTAATTGCTATGGCTATGGAGAGGATCGAGGATTGAGAGGATGAACTATGGTGGTGGATCTCCTTTGGTGGTGGTGTGATGCAGTCTAAGAATGGCGGCTCTCTACGTGGCGACTGGGGCCTCAAAATATATAGGTGCCTTCACGAAAGTCGTGGGGTTTGGTGAGATGAAGCAAATGCCACCTAGTGTGGGCGGGCCATACGGGTGGACCTTGACCGTACTAGTGGTCATTAAGCCCTCTTGAGGCTGGGTTTCGACCCAAGATTGCTTGGTCGTGTAGACAACCTCAAAATCTTCATCAATGGCTCCTGATTTCACCTTAAAAGCATGATTTCCTACATAACACAATTCAAAGCAAGGGATTGCACATATTTGCAACAATTAGTCATTACTAGCAAGGCTAGAGAGATTCTTGGTAATTTGTTTGACTAAAATGCGATTTAAACATGGAGAAAGATGGCTATTTCATAGCCATCACCTTTCCCAAGGCTCAAACCTTGATCATCCTCGAGCAAGAAAACAACAAAACCATAAATAACTCATCGTTTATACTGAAATAACGAGAGTATGAATTCACTTACGATTGGTAGTCATATGCAACCAACACTTCTTCCATTTGAAAAGCTCAACAAAGTTAGAGAGATGCCAAGAATATTATACGAGCTTTGATAGCTCAAAATAATCAAAGTAGAGTTTAATATAAGTATAAATAAATAGAAGTGTCACAATTAATCCAATTCCTCTAGTTAACTCTTAGCTTGCCAAGGAACACTAGAATGTTTCATAATAGCAAAATAAGTAAGAGAGATCATGTTCTAAGTAGCATAATAATGAACTCTCTTATTGACGCCCACATCAATAAATCAAGACTATCAAAACACTACTATTCCAATCATTGTCTTTCAAGAAAATTCATAAAGTAGTAACGAGACCATGCTAAAGACTATTTTGTTTGGATCTTTATTTTTCAAAGGTAGTTATCAACAAGGATCATTGAGTGATTCTTTTAACAACGGTTTGTGCATCCTTCAAGAGTACCAATACTTTTGCCCATTACGGTGACACATGCCACCCATGTCATCAACTCATAGCCGAAATCAGGGGTTGTACCATTGATCATTCGTAGGCTAGCGGAGTTCTTGGCATCCAAAAGTGTGCATCAAAAACATATATTTTTTAAATAGTATCACATTTCGATCCACAAGGTTTAGCTTTGGCATGAATCACAATTACCGCTAGACGTCATTTCAATCAAACAACTCCTTTCAAGAGTGCCGCCAAGTCTATAAAAACATCTATGTCATTAAGTATCTTCAAAGGTATACTCTTAAGACAATCACTCATTGAACAAGTCATAAATTGGAGACTTCTCTTGTTGTACTTGTTTGGCAATATTATTTCCAAGGCAAGACTCGGTTAACTACAAGAACTAGAGCAAAATCTTCCTCAACTAATTACTCATGCAAATAAAAAGCTATACTCTAACTATTTTGACTTACTCCCACTAGCAAAGTGACATGGGTATACCCTACAGGTACTCGAGCTTGGTATATACGGTCCAAATACGTATAGGCCCACGGTGTCGCCAAGGCCCAGATGGAAGGACTCGAGTAACCTGCGGACTCTCCATTGCTTGAATATCAAGAAAAAGCTAAAGATAGAAAGTTTGAAGGGGAAAACCCTAACTTGTAACCGACTCGACCTGCTACCCGAGACCTAGCCTATCTATATAAAGGCTAGGAGGGGGCGGCGAGGAGGACACACGCAACCCTAGTTTCCACAAACCCTCACCAGATTGCATCTGTGCACCGTTGTAACTTTCGACTCTCTCGATAATTCCACGAGCAGACAAGCAGGAGTAGGGACCTCTATGAGGCCTGAACCTGGGTAAATCCTTTGTCCCCTGTGTGCTTGTTTGCTAGCCGATAGATGTCTCCAGCACTCCCTCCTTCTCCAAAACCCAGGTCCATAACAATGGGCATTGATGAGTTAAACCCTCGTCAATTGGTGCCGTCTATGGGAAAAGGGAGTGCTGATGTTGCGGCTTCTTCGGCCCCATCAACTGCAATCTACAACTCCGCAATAGCGGAGATTCGACAGCTCTTCGGCGCCTTCGACTTCACCGTCCACACGCCGGCCACTCGCCTGGCCTTCGAGTCCGTGGGCGACGGAATCAGCCTTGCAATTGGGAGCTTCCGCTTCCAAGTTGGTCAGATGGGCACGCTTCGCATGCCTGATCTACCGACAACACCGGCCATTGCCCCGGCATCATGGTTCCCTCCATTGATTGGCACCCTCAGTGAGCTCAACGCTCCGGTGGCAGTCGAGAACACGGTCAGCGACAGCAGTCGCGACTCTGATCTAAGCGATCTGGCCATTGAAGATGGAACCTACGGTTCTGGATCTAAACGTTGTGGAAGCAATAGCTTCCCTAATCACTTCATGTGCGCCGTCATCAATGCGGGCGACACCTCCGCCAATTGCGGTAATGGTGGCAACACCGGCAACGGCACCGATCCACCCAATCGCGGCAACGGTGGTAATACCGGCAACGGCACCGACCCACCCAACGCCGGCAACAGTGGCAACGGCGGCAACAACGGTAACGGTGGCAACGGAGGAGCAGTCGAACCTCCTAGCATGATCAACGAGCAAACCGGCGAATGCGTCGTGATCAGGCTCAACGAGCAAGAGTGGGATCGCTGCCGCGAAGCCCTACGAGGTGCACCTCTAACCTTCGAGTCCCTGCAGGAACTGCTGATGGGCTACCACTGGCTCCTCGCCAAGAAGAGGCAGTCGCGGATGGCTCACCTCACCGAACAAGAGCGCATAGATGCCGCGAAAGTCCTCGACTTCGGTTCTATGACAGTCGACACGAGAGGCAACGTGGTTCCCAGGACACCGCAGGCCGCAGTGACAGCAGCCACCATGTACCTCCTCAATAACCAGCCGCCAGCTGGAGATCCCCGAACGGCCATGCACCGATCTACGATCACGGGCCTGGGGATAATCGGGGCCGCCCTCGACAAGGAGCCGGTACCAGACCCCAAAAAGGGCAAAGCGCTACTCCTCGCCCTCGTCCAGCGATGACAGTCACGACCTGTCTCGACGCCGCCGCTCACGGCGACACGATCGTGACTACGATGCACGCGACGAACTCAAGCAGCGCAAGATCGACAAGTCAAGGGCACGACGTGCTCTGTCGACTGATTCAGAAGAGGAAGATGGGGAGCTCTGCAGCACCAGATGCGTCAGCAGATCCATCAGGCAAAAGCGAATGCCTAATGGGTTTAAACTCCCATCGGAGAACCCGAAATTTGACGGTCTGCAGGACACCAAGATCTGGCTAGAGGATCACATCTCCTCCGTCAGGCTACATGGAGGCAGTCGAAGTACTGCCATGCAATGCTTGCAGCTACAGCTGCAGGGCGCCGCCCGGGCATGGCTCAATAACCTCCCACGCGGATCCATTCGTAGTTGGGATGAGCTAGTCTACAGCTTCGTGCGCAACTTTAAGGGCACGTACAAACGCCCCGCCTCAATTGAAGAACTGAGATGCTGCCAGCAAAGATCTGGCGAATCGCTGCGCTCTTACATCCAAAGGTGGTCCATCATCAAGAACTCCGCAGAGAACATCTCGGAAGACTGCGCGATTGATGCATTCAACGGTGGTGTCCGCCGCATGGAACTCAGGGAGGATCTAGGCCACTCAAAGCCCCAGACCATCGACCACGTGATGGAGATCGCGAATCAGTGGGCCGATGGAGAAGATTCGGTGAAGAATTGTGTTCACTCTGACGAGGAGGCAGAACTCGAACGAAGACGCGACCGCCGGGGTAAGCGTCGCATGCGCGTCTACAACGATCGCGACGACATCAACATGGTCGCAGCTGGCTACGCTGATAGACGCGACGATAACCACAATAGCGGATACCACAGCGGCGGATACCGCGACTCCGGGAAAACCACGCAAGTGTGGCAACGCCGCACTCGCGATGAAGCACCCGCGACCTCCATCGAGGACAAACTGTCCGAGCGATGCATAGTACACTTCTACATCGACAAGCATGGTGGCAAGAGAAAGTCCATCCACCTCCTCAAGGACTGCCGCGAGTTCCTCAAGCTACACGAGGGATTGGTTCGGATGAACCGCAATGCAGTCGAAAGAGGCTACGGAGCCGCTCCAGGCGCCGTGGCACATGGCGCACCACCACCACCACCTGGGCCACCCCCGAACGGAGCTGCACCGGACCAGCACCACGGAGGCGAACCATACCCACGGGCCATGGGTACCATGATGATCCAAAAGGGGCGCCCCTCCAATAGGGTGCAGAAGGCCATCACTCGCCAAGACAACTTGGCCATGCACTCGCCACCATCCACCACTGAGTACCTCAGTGGCAGTGAGTCGTGCATTACCTTCGACAAACACGACCACCCGCCCCAAATACCTCGCCCAGGTCATTGCCCCCCTCGTACTCGAGGCGCAAATTGGAGGCTTCGACATGAGTCGCGTCTTCATGGACGGCGGAAGCGACATCAACCTCATATTCGTGAGTACCTTGCGAACAATGAGGATCCCTCTAACCTGCTTGGAGGCATCGGACACAACGTTCCACGACATCGTCCCAGGGAAAGGCGTATGCCCCCTGGGCAAAATCAACCTGGACGTCATCTTTGGCACGCCGAAGAACTTCCAGCGCGAGCGCATCGACTTTGAGGCCGTCGACTGGCCCTCATAATACCATTGCATCCTTGGGCGCGTCGCATTCGCCAGGTTCATGGCAGTACCCCATTACGCCTACCTGCAGATGGAAATGCCAGGTCCCAACGGCGTCATAACGATCAACAAGAACTTCGAGCGATCTGACGCTTGTGACAGGGAATTCAACAGAATCTCCCAGTCCTTTGGCATGCAGGAAGAACTCGCAAGACTGAAAGAGACGACAGACAACAGTCTGCCTCCCTTGAGTAGGCCAAGCTCACCTGATCTCTCCTTCGACTCATCTGTGCACACAAAGAAGGTGCAGGTCCATCCATCGGATCCCGCCAAGACGACCCTCATCGCCAACAATTTGAGTCCCGCATAGGAACTCGCGCTCGTCGAATTCCTCCGTGAGCACTGGGAAATTTTTTCCTGGTGTCCTGCGGACATGCCAGGAGTTCCCAGGGAATTCGCCGAGCACGCACTCAACGTTAACCCCGACGCAAGGCCAGTCAAGCAAACAATCAGGCGACTGTCTGAGCCACGAGCGCAGGCAGTCGGAATGGAGATCAACAGACTCCTCGAGGCCAAATTCATACGCGATATCAAGGAAAGCGCTTGGCTCGCCAATACGGTGCTGGTGCCAAAAAAGGACACGGATATCCTCCGGATGTGCGTGGACTTCACTTCTTTAAACAAGCACTGCCCAAAAGATCACTTCCCGCTACCACGGATCAATCAAATCATCGACTCTACCACTGGATGCGAGCGCCTCTGCTTCCTCGATGCCTACTCAGGCTATAACCAAATTCAAATGAAGGAGGAAGACCAGGAGAAGACCGCGTTCACAACGCCCTTCGGTGTGTTCTGCTACAACACAATGCCCTTCGGGCTAAAAAACACGGGAGCCACCTACCAGCGGTGCATGCAGGCTTGCCTCAAGGAGCAACTGGGTCACAACATCCAAGTCTATGTCGACGACATAGTCATCAAAACCAAGGAGGAAGCCTCTCTAATCGATGACTTGCGCGAAACGTTCGCCAATCTCGATCGTTACCGGATCAAGCTCAATCCGGACAAATGCGCCTTCGGCGTACCGTCTGGGCAGCTGCTCGGATATCTCATCTCCGCGAGAGGGATTGACGCTCCAAGGCATTCGCCGTTATCAACGGCGAATTATATAAATGCAGCATCACAGGCGTGTTACAACGATGCGTCTCCCTGGCCGGTGGAAGAGCAGTCCTCCTCGACATCCATAAAGGGACCTGTGGGCACCACGCCGGCAATCGCGCCCTCGTTGCCAAAGCTCTACGAGCTGGATTTTACTGGCCCGCGGCCATGCGCGACGCCAAGGACATAGTCCAAAAGTGCAACGCTTGTCAGCAATTCGCGGACAAGCCACACGCACCAGGCGCAGAACTACGGCCTATTCCATTGGCCTGGCCCTTCGCACAATGGGGGCTCGACATGGTGGGCAAGCTCCCAAGGTCCTCGCAAGGAGGCTACGTTTACCTCTTGGTCGCAGTCGACAAGTTCACCAAGTGGATTGAGGCCATGCCAGTGACCAAACAATCAGGGCACAGCGCGGTCAAGTTCTTCGAGTCCATTGTGTACCGCTTCGGCGTGCCGCACATCATCATCACTGACAACGGGATGAACTTCACATCCAAGGAGTTCCAAGAATTCTGTGGGAACCTGGGGATCAACATCATTTACGCCTCAGTCGCGCATCCACAGACCAACGGTCAGGTGGAAAAAGTCTCTTGCACTCGAAGACTCCGTCGACCTCCTCGACGAGGCAAGAGAAATCGCCGCAGAAAGATCCACGATCTACCAGCAGAACTTGCGCAACTACCACAGTAGAAGGCTTCACCCTAGATCCTTCGTCGAAGGTGACCTTGTCCTGCGACTGAAGCAGTAGGGGCATCTCAAGCTCGAATCCCCCTTGGAAGGACCGTACGTGATTACAGAAGTAATCCCAGGTGGCGCCTATCGCCTTCAAGATTTAGAGACAGGAGTCACATACTCCAACCATTGGAACGTCGCACAACTGCGACACTTCTACCCCCAGTTGTTTTACTTTTTACGTCGCAAATAAGGCTACTCAGCCAAGGCTACTTAGCCACACATTGTACCTCGTACTGCTCTTCAAATAAATAAAAGCTAAGTGCCCCAAAACTCTGTGTTTTTCTTTCACTTTTGTCAATTTTATACTCGGGGGCTACGCCACCCTACCTACATCTGTTCTTCGAACCAATAAAACGCGATATCCTGAGTAGCTGGCACATCAATCGAACCCCTTAACGCAAACTCAACCCAGCCGCAACGTGCCTGGCAGGTTGACAAAGGTATGGCCAGGCTAACGAAAAGGACTCGCATAGTGCAACACACCTGACGCTGACAAAGCTGTTTATACACATTCGACAATAAATTATCTACAATATATATATGAAATTTACAACATAAATACACTTATGTGCAGCATACAAATCGAGCTACTACTGCAACAGAAGAACATTGGTTTGTTCCTCGAAGAAGTCGACAATCTCCTCTGCTGGACGGTCCACCGCCTGATAGTGCGGCACCATATTCCAAGCAGATCCTGCTGGCGGCGCTGGCGGCCCGGAAGCAATGGTGGTGACATCCACGTCAGGCCTGTGCAATCGCACCATCGAGAGGGCAGCCTTGGCACCAGCCACCAACTGCTGCCTCACGCACTCGTGAACCGCGGACATATCTTGAAATTTGGCCAGGAGAGCCAGCAGGCTTGATGGAGTGTCATCCAACGGGAACATTGCCCGATAGATGTTCTTCAAACACGACTGCGACTTATTCAGGAAGAACAGCACTCGCGAAGCGCGATTCTGCAGGGTCGCCAATGTAGTCGCACGGTCATGATCTACCCAGAAGTATCCACTCTCTTGAAGTTGCTCCTAGGTGAGATCGTGAAGGCGGATGGCAATCCTATCCTTCTCCTCCTGCGGACGGCGTGCGCTAACTACTACACGAAGCAGCACCAACAGCATGAGTACAACGTACCATGGCGACTAACTACAAAGGAAAAGATGAGGACGAGCAAACTAACACTTAAACTGGTCGCCTAGCCGCATCACCTCGCCAAGCAGATATTGCTCGAGGGCGGCGGATTTTTCCGCCTTCGACTTCCACACGTCCGCATTACCATGGATCAGGGGCAACTCACGCTCCAGCTGCTTCACGCGATCACGAAGTCGCGACAGCAAGGATAGCTCCTCTACCCTGGAGCGCAGTGGTGCCACTGTCTCATCAAGAGATGGCGAATCCTAGTTTTCCCCCATAGGACCACTCGATGTGCGCTACCCCAAGTCAAGACAAAAGAAAATAAGGCGACCAAATCAACACAAAGGCAAGGGGAACAGACTCATAACAATAAGATCAAGGATAGAAAACTTTGTGCAAAATACTTTTATTGAAATCAAATATTCTTACAATGGTCGCCGAATCACAAGGAGATCTCAAGTACAAGCTAATGTCTATGGCTATGGAGAGGATGGAGGATGGAGAGGATGAACTATGGTGGTAGATCTCCTTTGGTGGTGTTGTCATGTAATTTGAGAATGGCGGATCTCTGTGCGGAGGATGGGACGTCAAAATTTATATGTGCCTTAATGAAAGTCGTAGGGTTTGACGAGACGAAGCAAATGCCTCCTAGTACGGGCGGGCCATACGGGCGGACCTTGCCTGTGCTAGTGGTCGTTAAGCCCTCTTGAGGCTGCATTTTGACCTAGGATTGCTTGGCCATGTAAACAACCTCAAAATCTTTATAAATGGCTCCTGATTTCGCCTTAAAAGCATGGTTTCCTGCATAACACAATTCAAAGTAAGGGATTGTACATCTTTTTTTAATAATTATTCATTACTAGCAAGGCTAGAGAGATTCTTGGTCATTTTCTGACTAAAAATGCAATTTAAACACGGAGAAAGATCGCTATTTTCACAGCCATCGAAGGTCAAGCCTAAGGGATGGGAGCCAATTCAGCCACGTGTGCATGCGGTTTTTTGTGGAGAACCGCTGGAATTCTTCGCATGTGTGTATGATGTCCTTGGCGTCTTGGACCGTAGTGAGCCAGTAGAATCCGACCTGAAAGGCCTTTTTGTGCTATTGCTTGGTTGCTGGCATGGCGGACACATATTCCTTTATGGTTGTCCTTGAGGATGATTGTCCCTTATTCGGGTATTATGCATCATTGGAGCACACCCGATATACTTCGCTTGTAGAGTTGTTCTCCCTTTATTATTCTGAAGGCTTTGGAGCGGCGCGTGATCCTCCGTGCTTCAACTGTATCGTTAGAGAGTTCTCTGTTTGTAAGGTATGCTAAGTACGGTTGCATCAAAGTAAGATAGATCATCATGACGTCTACGGGTTCTTACTAGTTCTCTTTTGCAGGTGCCCTAGATTCAGGAGTTGGTGCATCCCCAATGTCAGCTTATGACCTGGGCCCCTTGCGTATTTTTGGCTCCATAGTTTTAGTGACTATTTTGATGGATCGCTCGCTGATTTCCTCCCAAAAACCTTCGGGTGGTACATGCAAACAAAGGGAACCAATGTTTGCTGGATTATTGGCTTCCTCATTGCTTCCTCTGCTAATGTGAGAGACCTCACACCCGTCGAAGTACCCTTCCATGATATGTACATGTCACGGTATGCGATCATGTTATCGTTGATGGCATCACACTTGTTCATTGCTTGTTGTACAATGAGATTTGAGTCGCCAAAGATTCTGAGGCGAGTTCACCACATGCCTTTGCCATGTGCATGCTGTGCAACAAGGCCTCATATTCTGCTTCATTGTTGGATGCATTCGGGAAGCTCATCTAAAGTATGTACCACATCTTACCTCCTTGTGGTGACACTAGTATGACGTTGGTACCCACTCCTTCTGTTCTTTTCGATCTGTAGAAGTACATGGTCTAGGCACTCTATAGATCTAGAGGACCCGCTCTTTGGAGTTCCATCCACTCTGTGATGAAGTTAGGTAACACCTTAGATTATATGGTTTTGTGTTTATCATATGTGATGTATCGAGGGGATATTCCATTCCCCAAAGGGAGACACACACTGTTGCTTCAAGATTACTGAGAATGTTGGACATATGTGCCTCATTGACCACTACTATCGGATGCTCCGTGAAGTAGTGATGCAGTTTGTGCGTCGTCATGAAGACACCATACGCAAACTTCTGATAATGCAGGTACCACTGTTTCGATGGAGATAGTAGCTCGATGAGGTAGTAGATCAACCGGTGGACTCCATGGGTTTTTCTTTCTTTAGGTCATTTGACAACCAGTACCGTGCTGACCACTTGGCTAGTGGCGGCGATGTACAACGGTAGTGGTTCTCTTTCGTTGGGTGACACCAATATGAGAGATGTCGACAGTGTTTTCTTGAGGTTTTCAAAGGCTCTCTGGGCTTCAACAGTCCACTCAAAAGTATATGATTTTTTCAGCAATGCGTAAAATGGCAGTGCTTTTTGGCCCAGCCGAGCAATGAATTGGCTAAGTTCCGCCACATGTCGAGCTAGCTGCTGGTGCCCCTTAGATTTGTGGGATTCTTCATCTTCAGGATCGCCTCAATTTTTTGGGGGTTGGTCTTGATTCCCCTAGTCAGTCCTAGGTACCCGAGGAGTTGCCCCACATGGACTCCAAAGGAGCACTTCGTCGGGTTGATCTTGATGCAGTATTTGTCGAGATTGTTGTATGTCAAGGATATCATTGATAAAAGTTGACTCTTTCCCTTTTGTGATTACGACATCGTTGATATAGACTTCGATGTTTCTACCAGCTTGTTACCCAAGGCAGTTTTGCATCATCCGCTGGTACATGACACCCCTGTTTTTTTAGCTTGAAGGGCATCTTCTTGTAGCAGAATACGCCATAGGGTGTGATAAATGCAATTTTGTCTTGGTCTTCAACTTTCATCCTGATCTGGTTATAACCAGAATATGCATCCAAGAAGGAAAGACGCTCGCACCCCGCAGTTGAATCGATGATTTGATCGATTCACGAGAGCAATAAGTGATCCTTTGGACATTGCTTGTTTAATGGAGTGAAGTCGATGCATATGCAGATTACGTACATATTTTTCTTCGGGACACGCACTAGATTATTTACCCAGGTTGCCCTCTTGATCTCTCAGATAAACTTGGCATCGAGGATTCGATGGAGCTCTTTTCCAATGGCCTTGCACTTTGGCTCCATGAAGCGGCATAGGGATTGCTTAACTGGCTTGGCATCAGGGTATATGTTGAGTGTGCGGTCGGTGAGTTCCCTGGGAATTCCTGGCATGTCTACTGGATACCATGAAAAGTTTTACCAACGCTCACGGAGGTACTCGACAAGCGCGCTTTCCTATGAGGGACTAACGTTGGAAGCCAAAAAGGTAGTTTTCTTCGGGTTAGTGGGGTGAACCTGGCCTCTTGTGAATCCTTTGCAGCATCGAAGGATTGGTCGGGTATAGACCTTGTTGCCTCTAGTAGAACATTGTGATTGGTGGAGATCTTGAGCTGAACAAACTTTGTTTCCATTCCGAAGGACTCGGAGATCTTGATGAATTCCTGGTCAAGTTGTTTGAGCAAGCAAAACTTTCTATTATGGTTATGATTTTGTTGGGTCCTGGCATTTTCATAATGAGATATGTGTAGTGTGGTGCTACCATCAATCGTGCAAACGTGGGTTGCCCAAGTATTGCATGATACTGTGATGGACAATCCATCACCTCGAACTTGATCTTCTCGCATCTAGAGTTCTCACGTAACTCGAAGACAATGTCGAGTATGATCTTGCCTAGGAGGACTTCTTATTCCTCGGGACTATGCCGTTGAAGGAGGTTTCTGTTGGCACTAGGTTGGTCAAGGAGCAGTTCATCGCGCATAGCATTTTGGTGTAGATAAGGTTAATGCTGCTTCATGCATCCATGAAGACCTTTCTCATGTCAAATTAGCCAGTCTGAGCCTCGATTATCAGTGCGAAGTGACCCAGTCGCAGGACCTAAAGGGGGTGATCGACTTTGCTAAAAGTGATCTCTTGATTGGACCAATTGAGGTACTCAGGTGTTGGTGGTGGTGCCCTGATCGCCAAATTGACTTGTTGGGTGATTAGATTACAGATCCTGTTGGACAGGTGCCCCTTCTTAACCATGTGCATGGCTCCCCTGGACCATGGGTACTCATAGTTCTGGGCCCTGTTTGTTGTGGGTTACTGCTAAATTACTACAGTCACCAGAGGTGGCCCTAGGGTGGTGGTGGTGGTGGTGTGTGGATTGAAGAATATATGCCCTAGAGGAAAATAATAATGTGTTTATTTTCATATATCAGTAGTTCATAATAAGTTTAATACTATGCAATAACTGTGACAATTGGAAACATTGATACACGTGTGGTATTGAACAATCAGAGTCCCTAGTATACCTCTAATACTAGCTCATTACTCAACTGATGATCGAGGTTTCCGGATCATGTGCCATTTATGTCAACTGACAATGAGGATCATGCCATTATGTAAATGCCATGATGAAAATACCCAATGTTCGTATTGTAACACGATCGTGTCACGATGTTCATGTTGTGATAATAAGAAACTTTGTAACCTAATCCTTAGACCATGAGATCATATCTAATCACTACTTCCGGTGGCTCCTTTGATTGCATCAACCGTCATTCGGTAAAACAGTGACTGGAAATGTGTCTTCAGGTATTCTGATGGTTCCAAAATTAGCCATCTTCCACTCCGTTTAAACATTGTTTTTGGTCAAGCAATTGACAAGAAACTCTCAATCCTTGCCACTAATGACTAATAATTGCAAAGATATGCAAAACCTCTCTTTGAATTATGTTGTGTAGGAAATCATGGTTTTTAATGCGAAATCATGAGTCATAATGAAGGTTTTTGAGGAAGTCCACATGGCCAAGTAATTGGGAAGCCATTCCAAGGTGTTAGCATGCTTAATGACCACAAGTATGGGGAGGGCCCGCCCATACCATTCGCCCATACTGTCCGCCCATACCAGGTGGCGTTGGCCTCATCCCGTTAAACCCTATGACTTTCGTGGAGTCCAATTTGGGGGTCACCCGCTGAAGATTCGGGTTTACACTTAAACACTTTCACTGAAATTTGCGAAATGATGCGTATTAAGGATGTAGATCCAATTGCTGTCAAATTGAGATTGTTTCCTTTCTCTCTTAGAGGAAAGGCTAAGGATTGGTTGCTAGCTCTACCAAAGGGCACTATTAAATCTTGGGAGGAATGTACTAACTTGTTTATGACTAATTCCCCCCCCTCCCTGAGCTAAAACTATGCAACTAAGATCCAACATTACAAGATTTAGACAAGAAGACCGTGGGATGGAAGAGTGGCTTATATTACATTTTTTTATAATGGTCTTAACCTAATGTGTAAGTCTATGCTAGATACTACAGCAGGAGGAACAATCCTGGGAAAGCAAGTGAGTGTTGTAAAGAAGTTACTTGATGATATGCAAAACAACCATGCCCAATGGCATGTGGAAAGAACCTCGAAGAGAGTAAGTTCAATTACTGAGGTAAATATTGAAGAGCTTACATCTAAGGTAGACGTGATGCTTAGTATAGTAATGGGTAAATAAGATACCCAAATTAATGCTATCGCTACCGATGTTAATGATGTTAATTTTATAGCTCACACTCCTTTTAATCCTGCATGGAAATATAATTATGCTTCCAATGTTCAAAAATATCATTATAATCCTGCAGGAGCTCCTTATAACAATTATGATAACACTATTGAAGAAAATCATGGAAATCTCTCGTTTGAGAAAACTGTTAGAACCTTTATACAAGCTCAAACCGAGCAAAATAATATGCTTATTAAAATCATGGAGAACCATGAAAGTAGTATAGGAAAATTGTCTAACCAGGCCATTGCAATTAGAAATTATATGCAGGCTCTACAGGAAAGGACAAAGGTCGTGGAGGCTCAACTGGGTAAGGTAGCTAAGAGCCAAGCTCTCATACTTGCAAAGTTTGCTGGAAAACCCGAGCCAAATCGGGTAGAAGACCACAAAATGATGAGGGTGGTAATGAATGAAGAGAAACCTGAAGAGCTAGACTATAGCAATGTGCCAACACCGGAATATACCGTGGAACATCTACTAAAGATGATCACCGGGAAGAATCCAGGTATAGAACAAGGTAATGATGCTATGTACCAACAGTTTATACAACAAGTAGCATCTAAAGTTTGCGAGTTAGAGATGGAGTATAAAAGACTAGCTGATAAGCTTCCAGCTAAACTAGATGATATATTTGAGCCCACTATTAAAATTGAGTCAATGAGATATCCGCACATTTGATCTTAGTGCGAGCGTCTCAACAATTTCCAAAAGCTTATTCGACAAATTAAAATAGGGGCCATTTGTTACTACTGAATTGAGACTCCATCTAGCTGATTCAACTTATAAACCAGCTGTTAGGATTAAAGAAAATATAGTTGTTGAAATTAAAGGTAGTCCCGCTCTTATTGATCTTGTTATTGTGGACATGCCTGAAGATCCCATAGCACCTATAATTCTAGGTAGGCCATTCTTAAGAACTATTAAAGCTTTGATTAATTTACATGAGGGGAATGTTAGAATAGAGCTACCATCTAGAGATCCTTTTATAGTCCACTTCCCTATGAAAAAGAAGGCCAAGCCTATTACACCCTCGGGATCAGGGATAAACAAATCCTAGACCTTAGCCTGACATAAGCTTAACCTAGAGCTCGAGGATATTCAGTGACAAATCGGTAACACAACAGTAACCCTGCGACACAAAAATTATTACAGCAAGCTCATAACTAAGCGAAGAACCAAAATATTACAAGCAGAGGTCACTGACCACAAATATCAAACAACGGAAGGCAAGTTATGCTATTAAGTATAGCAAACTTAACAAATGGCCTAAGAGGCCGGAAGCATAATGATGACGTCCCAGCCCATAGATTCCAGGCTGCCGGCCGGGAATCCCAAGCTACTCGTCGGTGTTGATGTAGTATGGAACTCGTCTTGAGGGGAACACTTACTCTGCTACAAAAGTATCAACAAAGCAAGGGTGAGTACAAGGTGTACTCTGTAAGGCTTATGGCTGGTGGGGTTATTTTGCATAAAGCCATCTTTGTTTATAAAACAATAGGGAGAAGAAGCTCGTCTACTCAGAATATTTTAAAAGGGGATAAGAGAGCGACATCTCCGAAGAATTGATCATCATCTTGATATCCACCAAAGTAATCCTCATCTCACAACTAGGATCACCCCCTCGTACCCATGAGGAAGCATCCTTAAGCACATGTTGAATTGCCAAGTTTTATGATTAGGTTATAGTTCTCTATGATCTTAGAATTCGGTCACCAAGCGCTCATAACCGTGAACACGGCTTTTCGAATAGATTTAATCCTGCAGGGGTGTACAACTTTACCCACACGTACCAACCGACTCTTAATGCCACATGATTAGCCCTCTTCCTTGGAAGGCCAGCAGAGGGTGGTTGGACACGACCTTTACCTTGCTTTCGCCGAGACCATGAGTCACGCCCTAAGGAGGGTTCCGCCATAACGGGTCAAATCCCAAAGCCAGTCCCTAGAGATGTGAGGCGAGGTTGGTTTACCAGGGGCGCCATCTACCCCAAGCAAACCCGTCCATGCTTACCTACCTGTTATGATGCACCTTCACCCGCCAAATCTTTCAAAACATTTTCTATGCATATTTCCAATGGAACGCCGAACTATGTGACTCATGGAATCTACTAGGCAAGTTAGTTACTCATGAGGTTTTCCAAGCCCCGTGTGGCTGTACGCTCGTCTCGGTTCCAAAGGCAAGAAATCGGGTCCTAGTAGTGGCGAGCATGGGACTACAAAAACCACATCCCACCGTGGCCTGCCATACAAGCCTTAGCATGTTTAACCTTTACCACTGATCTTACCTCATCAGTATACATCGTTCTCCTATCATACTAGATTCTCTGCATATGGTACATCATCTGGATGAACCAGCACTGACAGCTAAGCATGGCTAAGAAAGACACAGATATAAGCTCTAGTAGTGCACACAAGCCAAACCTAGTTATGCTAGGAGCAGTGGATCAGGTAATATAAGCTCAAGGGAGTAATGCAACAGATAGGATACTCTATCTATTGATAAAAAACCATGGTAGAATTGTATGCAACATGACAGAATTAAAATACTTTGAAAGCATAGGATTCTTTTATGTGTGGGGCTATGCTTGCCTTGTTTGTTGATACCTAGGTATAGATCTTCGGAAACCTTGTACTTGACTTGATTATAGTTGGTCAAGTATTGTTCATCGATCTTCTATGGTGTTGATCTCGGTCTTTGATATTGATCTCGATATCGTATTCTACCGGGAAGAACCAAACACTGGAAAGAAAGAGAAACAATCAACACATGGCATCGATGCAATGCTTAAGCAAGTATGATGATATGACAAGTTTAATAGTATTGAAATGAAACCCTAAAGCATGCTTGGCAATTTAAGCGGGATCCGAGAGGTCCAAACCCTAAACAGGAGAGACCCCGGAATCACCTACGGGGGTTCATTTGATTCTTCTAATTAAACTTGTAATTAAAGTTGTTGAACAATGCATGATTTTGATGCCAAAGTGTAGATCTCAATTTCCTGGACATTTTGATATATTATACATATTTTTCTGACTTATAAAATAAAAGATATTGATTTTCTAGTGTTTATCCTTTTTCTGAAATTATTTAACCATTTAAAACCATCATTGCGTCAGCACAGGTGAAGGCTGACGTCGCCACGGGGTCAGGAAATTTTCTCACTTGCTCTATGTCTACCAACTCTGGCTAACGGAGGGGCCCCAGGCCACCTCAGCTGCCACGTGCGCAGAGGCGAGGTCCGCGGGTTTGACCGGGCTGACCGTGCGCCTGACGTCATGGTGATGTCGGCGTGACGTCACCGCGGTGGTGCTCTCAGGTGGACGGCGAGGATGGCGACATGGTGCTCATGGGGCTGCGTGGATGCGCGCGTTCGAACCGGGAGGGCTAGGCAAGCCTAAAAGGGGCGGCGCCGCTAATGGGAGGTCGCCGGAGCAGGGAAAACGATGGCGACCAACGGTGGCGACTACAGGCGATCGACAGGAAGGCGAGCCAAAGGGAGAGTAAGGGAGCAGAGGGGTGCCAGGTGATGACCCACAAGTATAGGGGGTGTATCGCAGTATTTTCAAGGGAAGTGAAACCCAATTTATTGATTCGACACAAGGGGAGCCAAAGAATACTTATCAGCCTTAACAACTGAGTTGTCAATTCAGCTGCACCTAGAAACAATCTTGCTCACAGCAGTTTATCAGTAGCAAAAGTTTTGCAGTAGGAATAGTAAAGTAACAGCAGTAGCAAAGCAAAGACAATAGTAACAAAAGTAGTAAACAGTGGGATTCGAGTGCGGTAGGCATAGGGATGGATGGACGGGCGTTGCATGGATAAGACAATTCACATAGCAACCAAAACATAGGGCAATTGCAGATAAATAAGATAAAGCATCCAAGTCCTAAACAATCCTAGGCATGTGTTCCATATATAGTCATACGTGCTCGCAATGATAACTTGCACAACATCTTTTGTCCTGCCAGCCCGTTTGCAGCGGGGCCTCTAGGGAACTACTAGAAATTAAGGTGCTCCTTTTAATAAAGCACCGGAGCAAAGCATTAACACTCCGTAAACACATGTGATCCTCACATCAAAGCCTTTCCCTTCCGGCTACCCCAATTTCTGTCACTTCGGGACCATAGGTTCCGGACAACGACGTGTGTATACAACTTGTAGGTAAGACCAAGAACAATACTATCATAATGAATCAATAATAAGTTCAGATCTGAAATCATGGCACTCAGGCCCTAGTGACAAGCATTAAGCACAACAAGTCGCAACAAAGTCATAAAGCACTAATAAAAGATACTAGGCACCATGCCCTAACAATCTGATGCCATTACATGATCGATCTCATCCAATCCCTACCATCCCCATAGCCTACAGCGGGGGATTACTCACTCATAGATGGGAGAAACATGGATGGTCGATGGAGAAGCGATGGTGATGATGATGGCGATGATCTCCTCCAATTTCCCATCCGGTGCAGTGCCGGAGTTTCAGGTTTGTTTAAATGGAATCTGGTGGTGGCGGCGGAGCGGAACTCCTTCTAGAAAAACGTCGAACCCCTCGAAGTTTTTAGGTCAGAAGGCTCCTTATAGGCGAAGAGAGAGGCCGAGGGGGAGTCTGGGGCGGCCAGACAACCCCTGGCGCGGCCTGGGCTTGCCCGCGCGGCCAGGTGGTGTGGCCTAGGCCCAGCCCCCTCCATCTCGTATTCTGGCTCCAGGAGTCTTCTGGTGAAATAGGATTTTTGGCATATTTTCGGGGATTTTTCCTGATAGTTGATTTTCTGCACAAAAAGTAGATACCAAGGCAATTCTGCTGAAAACAGCGCCAGTTTGCATTAGTTGCATCCAAATCACACAAGTATAGAGGAGAAACAATATCAAAAGTGTTCGGGAAAGTAGATACGTTTTGGACGTATCAATTCCCCCCAAGCTTAGCTTATAGCTTGTCCTCAAGCAATTCAGTTGAAAACTGAGTGCGATAAAAGAACTTTCATGAACACATTTGCTTCATATGATGTAAATATTCTCAGCAATGTGATCAACTACTTAGACAATTCATAATAAAGAGTATGCAACTGAGTCTACTTAGTAGTCATTGCAAGCTATGAAGAGATTCCAACTCAAGAATAATAAGTAGCACAAAGCACAAACATAAGCAACATTACAATGCTCATAGAAAGGTATGATAGAGTGGTATCTCGCTTGCCTTGGATTATGAATGTCAAGGCACCTCTGAAGTTCAAGTGATGACTAGAAGTAATGATATCAAGGATACAAGCATCAAAGTCATAACACAAATAATCAAGTAATGAAACAAACATAAAGAATGACAACTATGCTCTTAAGAAGGTGCTCAAAGAATATGTGGAGACTCAACAAGTAGAAGAAAAAGGTTTTGAGAAATTTGAAAGGCTTCCAAATGCTGAAAGTATGGTACTTGTTAGCTTTGAGCTCTCATTGCCCCTATCAGAGGCATCTTTAATGTTGTTAAGGTGAAAGTGAGGTCCAATCTGAGTTATATGCTTAACAGACTATAAACTAGAAATCCCAAGTCCCTTGAGTACGAGGGCCGCTCCTCATGCTACTCAACTTTAGTTACCGGTAAGTTCTTGTCATCGTAAGTATGTGTGTATCATTGAGAACCGCCAACGGGGTACCCCTTGCCCGATGATACGGAAGAATCCCCATATCAAAATGACAAGGCAAGCAGACAATGAGTATCTCAGGAATCTTCTTATTTACCATGGGAAAATGGTGATTTTTTTCTCTCTTTCCTTTTTTCATAAAACTCTTTTTTTTCTTTTTCTCAATAGCTATAACTCTCTTTTTTTATAAGAAGAATGCTTCATAGATATCATTATGGTTACGCTGTAGGTTTCCACCATGTCAACATGGATTAGACCAGCGGCCCAGGCGTTTATCTAACACACATACATAACTCCATGGACTTACAAGCTCCCCTTTTATTTTTCACACCGACGACATCCGCAAACAAAAGAGCAAGGTATCAACTGGGTATATATTTACAAGTGTTGAAAGCGTCCCCGTGACAACACGGTTCTGCTAATCCCCAGCCTATAATTAGCAAGCATGTAACTTTCATGGAGAGTTCACAATGGTTCAGGTTTATTAAGTGCAGAAAATAAAGTGTGCCTTCAAGGTCGTGAGAGCTTTACTAACTAACTTTCTCATAACAAGCAAACATTTTATTCGGAAGAAAACAAGGCATATTGAATATGCACGGAAGTAGCAAATGATGCTAATGGGTAGGTATGGTGGACACTTTGGAAATATTTGGTTTAGGGAATTGGAAACATGAGTAAGACACTCAGTGGAAGTGAAGGCTAGCAAAAGTAAGGGAGCGACAAATGAGAGAGCAATAGTTGTTATTATCATGCTTGCAACAAAACAAGACTACTCATGGCATGAAAATGATTCAAGATCCTCAAGGCAAAATAATTCGTCAAGGCTTAACTGATTATTACATTCATGTGCATGCATGAGCATGTGCCAAGTCGATCAAATGAAACATTCAGGGGAGGATACCACAGTGTCATACCAATTTATGAATAGAGTAATGCAAGCAAACATTCATGAGACATGCTACAAACTATGAGCGAGCTGGAGCTAATCACAAGAAAGCAAGAACTACTAAATATCCAAAGATAACATACACTCTACATGAACAGACTAAGCAAGCTCACGATGATGAGTATACGTACAAAAATGAAAACAAATAGAGTTCGTTACCAGCCTCTTACCATGCCTCAAGTTGTCATTAATCCTTATTATTGCTCTTCACTTGTGTGGCTTGAATAATAATATGAAACCAATAATCCACTAAGAACTGCCGAACCCTGTAGCCAACTCACAAAAACCAAAGAAGAACGACAAATATTTTTGGTGTTTTCGATTTTTAAACAAAAACCAAAAGAGAAAAACAAGCAAAGCAAAATCTTTTTGGGTTTTTCGAATAGTTCAAACAAAGCAAAGAGAAACAAGCAAACCAAAGCAAAAAGAAGAAGCAAACCAAAGAGAAACAACAAAAATATTTTTGGTCTTTTTGTGTTTTAGAAAGCAAAAGCAAAGAAGAACGAAAACTAAAAAGAGAACGAAAGCATGAATATACAAAAAACCAACGCAACATGATATGGAGATGAGTGTGGTGTCAGTGTACCTCCCCCCAAGCTTAGGCTTTTGGCCTAAGTGGGTATCAGTCCCAGGCTGGCCAAGATGAAGTGTCACCGGGGTACGACAAGGAGGTACCCTCGTCCTGGTGCGAGCCAGAGTACATCCCTCTGTAATGTGCAGAATAATCATAGGAGGGAACATCCTCTTGGTGCTGCTCGTGGAAACCCAACAAGCGAAGCTGCTCGTCCACCTCCTCCTTGGAGCGCGACCACGGTCTCCTGTCAACACTGAACAAAGCAGGCTGGGGCAAAAGGATCTCCCTTTCATCCCCACCAGTGAAAAGCATCCTATATACTAGATTGTTCAAATCAGAGGTAGCAGTGACAAAGTGATGAGTTTGCATGGCAACAAGGTCGAGCCTCTGTGGTGCTAGCATAACATCATCAGGAGCCACAGAAAGATCTAATGCATCAACTACACGCGAGGCAATGATGCCCCCACAGATAGGCCCCCTAGCAGCTAGGCGGCGAGCAATAAGAGAGCCAAGATTGTACCGAGTATCATTGTTGAGCGCAGCAGCAAGGAAAGCTAAGTGATAGTTGGAGATATTACTAGTGTTCTCCCTACCCAAAACACTAGTGGCAAGATAGTATGCAAAGTATCTAAGAGCAGGGAGTTGGATATTTCTTATCTTTCCATGCATACGCTGAGTTATCATCATTGGTCACCCCTCGGTAAAGCTCCAACAAATCAGCGGGCCGCCCTTGAATTTTCTTCACGGTCCCTGTCATACGCACACCTACAATACTGCAAAATCTCTCCAAAGGCATGGTGAAGGGCATATCATAGATTTTAAATGAGACAGTAGAATGATAGGATGTGTTAGAAAATAAGAAGCTCTCAACAAAAGTTTTGGTGAGCATAGCGTTTTGTGGACTCTCATCTTGCATATAAGAGGTCAAGCCAACCCTCTCAATCAGTAGCAAGAAATCATCAAGAATACCTGTAGCTTGCAAGAAAGTAAAACAAGGGAAAGAGGATGGGTGAGCATCTCCATCATCTCTTTCACTGCCAATACATGATGCAATGAGGTCTTCATTATATGATGTCCTAGCTTGAGAGGCTGTTCTTGAGGGCCTTGACCTCCTAGGTGCATCACTCTCAAATATCTCTCCAAAAGTGTGGTTGTTCATGCTTGGTGTTCTGAAATTAAACACATTAAACAAGTGATTGCAAAGTAAATATAATGAAGGAATCTACTCATAGGAACTAGCAAGAGGCCTAAACATGCATCAAAATTGTATCTCTAAGCATCAAACAAGCTTACAAGATCTCATAACCAGTCACCTACAGTAGCAAAATAATTAACATACAATCCACTAAACACAAATCTACTTGGACAAGGGGAGAAGTCACATACCAAGGAACAATTGCTCCAAATTTCAGCAAGAAAGATGGCCCGAGCAAAGAGATCGAAGAAATCGAGGGCAAGCACAGAGAGAACACGATTTTGAGCTATGAACTGGAGCTTACTCGAGAGAGAGAAGAAAGTGGCAGGAGAGAGAGGTAGTGGGGGGCCAGGGGTGGCCCACACCAAGGCATGGCGCCACCCAGGTCTGGCCACGCCACCATGTGGTGTGCCTGCCTGGTGGGCCCCCCTGGTACCTACCAGGTACTCCTCTGCCCCTTTTTTCACGTAAAAATTTAATATGAATTTTCTAGAATTTTTCGAGACACTTTATTTTTGGGCATTTTTCAGAAATAGAAGAATGATTTTTCTGACAGACAAATTTTTTTATTTTTGGAAACATGATGCAAGGACAAAACAAGGCTAGAACTACAGAAGTTCTAGCATGCAAGCAAACTAACAACACAAATAAAACTAAACGAAAGCAAAAACTAAAATACAAAGGATAGAAATAAACGGAGATAATCATAATGAAAACATTGTTTTGTTCAATGGAATCTTTGTTAGCAAGGTTGATCAAGTCTTGCTACCAAAACAATTGCATATGAGACAAAACTTTGTATTCCACTAATGATTATGTTACCTCAACTTTGATAGCAATGGTCTCAATCATAATAGTTTCAAATTTTTATTTTGGTATGGGACAATATATTTCTCCAACTTGAATGCCTTCAACATGTTCAATTGAATTTAAACCATAAGTCTTTTCAATCTTCTTGGGGAAATAGACAGTATGTTCCTTGTCATTGACATTGAAGGTCACCTTTCCTTGATTACAATTAATAATAGCTCCTGCAGTATTAAGAAAAGGTCTCCCAAGGATAATAGACATATTATCATCTTCAGGCATCTCAAGCACAACAAAATCAGTTAATATTAAGCAATTATGAGCCACCTGAACAGGTACATCCTCACATATACCCACAGGAATAGTGGTAGACTTATCAGCCATTTGCAAAGATATATCAGTTGGTATCAATTTTTCAAGCTGAAGCCTCTTATAGAGAGAGAAAGGCATAACACTAACTCCAGCTCCCAAATCACACAAAGCAGTTCTAACATAACTATTCTTAATAGAGCAAGGGATAGTTGGAATCCCTGGGTCTCCAAGTTTCTTAGGAACCTTACCATTGAAGGAATAATTAGCAAGCAAAGTAGATATTTCTTCATTAGGGATCTTCCTTTTATTCGAGACAATGTCCTTCATATAATTTGAGTAAGGAGGCAATTTAATAGCACCCGTCAAAGGAATTTGCAAGAATAAAGGTTTCATCCACTCACAAAACTTATTATAGTGTTCATCTTCCTTTGACTTGTGTTTCTTATCAGGGAAAGACATAGGTTTTTGGACCCAAGGGTCTCTTTCACTACCATGTTTCTTAGCAACAAAATCTTCTTTGGTGTATTTAGTAGTCTTAGTGGGGTTTTCAGGTTCTTCTTCAACTTTTTCTTCATTAGGAACTTCATTTTCTTCATTACCACTTTCAGTTTCAGCATGTTCAGAGGATTCTACAATAGTTTTAGAGGGTTCTACAACAACATCTTCATACTATTAGGATCTATAGCAGGTTCAGAGGGTTCTACAACGGTTTTATGTTTCTTTTTTCCTTTTCTTACGAGTAGAACCACTATTTTCAGCCTGTTGAGACTCCTGCTCAATTCTTTTGGGATGCCCCTTAGGATATAGAGGATCCTGGGTAGCAGCACCACTTCTAGTTCTAATTTCATAAGCATGTTTTTCTTTAGCAGCATTAACTAGCAAGTCGTTTTGCACTTTAACAAGTTGATCTATTTGAGTTTGAACCATTTGAAAGTGTTTAACAATCATTTTAACATCATTAGAGGTTCTTTCCACAATATCTTTCAACTCAACAATAGCTCTAGTATTTTCCATAAGATGATTTTGCACCCTTTTATTAAAGTTATCTTGCTTAACAATAAAGATATCAAATTCTTCTAAGCATTGATCAGGAGGTTTCAAGTAAGAGATATCACCTTCATCAAAGTGTTGGAGAGAGTGTACCTCAATAGTGGGTGAGTAGGGAATAGGCTTACATAATTCTTATATAGGAGATAAATTCTTGACATCTACAGCTTTAATTCCCTTCTCCTTAAGACATTTCTTAGCTTCCTTCATCACTTCATCATTTAATTCAATAATTCCCCTCTTCTTTGATGTTGGAATAGGCACAGGAATAGATGGTTCAGGTACAATTACTTCAGGAATAACTTGTTTAGGAGGAGTCCAATCTTCATAATTCTTACTTATTTTAGCCATTAATTCCTTAGCTTCCTTGGGAGTCCTATTCCTGAAATCACAATCAACACAACTATCTAGGTATGTCCTAGATTCTTCGGTTAGTCCATTATAAAATATATCAAGTAGTTCATTCTTAGGTAATGGACTTATAGCCTGTGCATGAATCAAAGCACAAAACCTTGCCCAAGATTCGGGCAATACCTCTTGTTCTCCCTGTTTAAAATCAAAAAGTTCCTACAAAACAGCATGTCTAGGACTAGGAGGAAAATATTTCTGCAGGAAAGTATTAAACAAGCACTCAGGGCTATCAATAGATCCAAGAGGTAAATTACCAAACCAAGTTTTACCTTCTCCTTTCAGTGAAAAAGGGAAAATCTTAGCAACAAAGTAAGTACGCATTTTAATATCATCAGAAAACAAGCCACTCATGGTAGAAAGTTCATTCATATGTGCTACCGCACTTTCATTCTTAGTCCCACAAAAAGGTTCTTTCTCGACAATAGCTATGTAGGATAGATCGAGAGAGAAATCATAATCTTCATCTATAATGTTTATGGGAGAAGCAGCAAACTTAGCAGCAGGAGATAATTTGGGTCTAATAGTATGCCTCTCAAGGAGATTCTTAGTAGCGCTCCTATCATGGGTGTTCCTACATTCTTCAATAAACTCATCAGTCATCTCAACATAATCTTCTTCAGCATCATAATTCTCAGGTGAACTAGCAGGTGTGGCAGTGTCTTCATTAGGAGTTTCGGTATTTCCAACTATAGTTCTAGCAATTGTAGCATCTAGGAAAGGACCTAATGAACCACCCTTATCAAGCACAGTAGAAGCAGCATCATAAGCATCAGAAGTTTCAGATTCAGCAGTAGTAGTAGTGTGTGTAGCATGTGTATGTGGTGGTGTAAGGAACTTACTCAGAACAGACGCTGAATCAAGAGCAGTAGAGGTGTTCAGAACCGTACCTCTTCTTGTAGTGGATGGTCAAATAGGAACCTTGTCATCATGAGACTTACCCATGATGGATGGAAAGCAGTGAACAATAGAGAATCCAAGTGAACTTGATAAATAAAGCTATGCTCCCCGGCAACGGTGCTAGAAAATAGTCTTGATGACCCACAAGTATAGGGGATGTATCGCAGTATTTTCGAGGGAAGTGAAACCCAATTTATTGATTCGACACAAGGGGAGCCAAAGAATACTTATCAGCCTTAACAACTGAGTTGTCAATTCAGCTGCACCTGGAAACAATCTTGCTCACAGTAGTTTATCAGTAGCAACAGTTTTGCAGTAGGAATAGTAAAGTAACAGTAATACCAAAGCAAAGACAGTAGTAACAAAAGCAGTAAACAGTGGGATTCGAGTGCGGTAGGCATAGGGATGGATGGACGGGCGTTGCATGGATAAGACAATTCACATAGCAATTAGAACATAGGGCAATTGCATATAAATAAGATAAAGCATCCAAGTACTAGATAATCCTAGGCATGTGTTCCATATATAGTCATACATGCTCGCAATGAGAACTTGCACAACATCTTTTGTCCTGCCAGCCCGTTTGCAGCGGGGCCTCTAGGGAACTACTGGCAATTAAGGTGCTCCTTTTAATAAAGCACCGGAGCAAAGCATTAACACTTCGTAAACACATGTGATCCTCACATTAAAGCCTTTCCCTTCCGGCTACCCCGATTTCTGTCACTTCAGGACCATAGGTTCCGGACAACGACGTGTGTATACAACTTGTAGGTAAGACCAAGAACAATACTATCATAATGAATCAATAATAAGTTCAGATCTGAAATCATGGCACTCGGGCCCTAGTGACAAGCATTAAGCACAACAAGTCGCAACAAAGTCATAAAGCACTAATAAAAGATACTAGGCACCATGCCCTAACAATCTGATGCCATTACATGAACGATCTCATCCAATCCCTACCATCCCCATAGCCTACAGCGGGGGATTACTCACTCATAGATGGGAGAAACATGAATGGTCGATGGAGAAGCGATGGTGATGATGATGGCGATGATCTCCTCCAATTCCCTGTCTCGGCAGGGTGCCAGAACGGAGTTTATGGTGCTGTTTCATGGAATCTGGTGGTGGCGGTGGAGCGGAACTCCTTCTGGAAAAACGTCGACCCCCCCCGAAGTTTTTAGGTCAGAAGGCTCCTTATAGGCGAAGAGAGAGGCCGAGGGGGAGTCTGGGGCGGCCAGACCACCCCCTGGCGCGGCCAGGTGGTGTGGCCTGGGCCCAGCCCCCCTCCGTCTCGTATTCTGGCTCCGGGAGTCTTCTGGTGAAATAGGATTTTTGGCATATTTTCCGGGATTTTTCCTGATAGTTGATTTTCTGCACAAAAAGTAGACACCAAGGCAATTCTGCTGAAAACAGCGTCAGTTCGCATTAGTTGCATCCAAATCACACAAGTATAGAGGAGAAACAATAGCAAAAGTGTTCGGGAAAGTAGATACGTTTTGGACATATCACCGGGGCACTGGATGCTCACCACGAAGCGATTGCCGGGGTTGGGGACGTTGCTCGAGGTCAGACAGCGACGAATCGACCACGGCAGCGCTTGGTCGGGGACGAAGGGGATGGAGTCGCTGACATTGATTCAGGGCACCTCGGCTCGATTCCTTTTAGGAGGATGACCAGCGCAGCAAGGTGGTTCTCTAGGGCTTCACGGCGAAGCATGGAGAGGTCAGGAACGGCGGGGGCTAGCGGTTACCAGCAAGCTAGGGTTCAGCCTCAGAGAGGGGAATGGGAGAGGGAGGGCGAGAGAGCGAGCAAGAAGTAGTGGGAAGGATGGCCACGGCACTGGGGTCTTATCCCCTTCTCCTAGGGCATCGGCATGCGCGAATCCTGGCGCAAAGGGCGACGGTGGCGCCGGCGACACGCAATAGCTTCGCTGCGTCCTTCTGGCGGAGGAAGCAGAAAGAGGAAAAGAACGAAGGGGTATGGGCTGGATTGGGCCAGGGTGGGCTGGCTGCTGGGCTATGGCAAAGTGAGCGAGACGGCTGCTGGTTGAGCATGGCCAGTAGTGTGAGAGTTTGGTCACTGCCTGCTTTTTATTTCCTAGAAATTTTTTTCCTATTCTATTTCCTGTTCTCTTTTTATACTTTCAAATTCTTTTCTGATTTTGGTTATTCCAAAAATACCACAGAGTGTATAAAATATGTAAAATATTGCAGGGCTCTTGTATCCATTTGAGCTCCACTATTTTTGGTAGTTTTCAAAATCTTCAAAATCAATTGGAAGGGTTTTCAAAGAGAGGGGAAGATTAGGGTTTGGCATTATTTCTTTTGCATGCAATTTAAAAGATGATGCTCATAAAATGCACATTAAACCCTAATTAAGATGAACTAAAACTGGGGTGTTACAAAGCCTAATGATGATGATGGTGTAATTACTTTAAAAGCCAACTATTTTGGAGTGGGTGATGGAGATATGCCGAAGGGGGTATGCTCAGCAGTACGTTCCGAGTGGGCCGAAAGGCCTGCAAGTGCGCCTAAAGGACAGCGACTGGACTCTGAAGAAAGGAAAGGCCCATTGACTGGCGACTAGAAGCCTAGAAGCGGACTAGAAGCCTAGTCGGATTAGGTCAAAAGCCCCCGGATCCTTATCTTGTTCGGAGACGGCATGTAAACCCTAGCGAGGTGCTTCATATATAAACCTCCCTAGGGTATCCTAGAGACTTACGTTCCATCATACACCCCCTCAAGCGACTCGCTGCCTAGCCGCCGAGCTCGCCACCCTTGTAACTCGCTCTCTCATAATCTAATCTAGGAGGAGTAGGTCTTTACCCTCCAGGGGGCCGAACCTTGGTAAACCCATGTGCATCCGCCCCAATCTCGCACCGCAGATGGCCGCCAACTTTTCCTCACGAAACACTCAATCGCTGCCTATGGGAGCGATTGCCATGGCCATTTCCATGACAGTGGCGCCCACCATGGGGCATAGTGGGACTGGCCTGAGTTCTGTGGCGAGACCCTATTCGCCGATCGAGCGGCCGCTCGCCACCAGCCGCATGATCGCCATCGGCGGGATCTTGCAGATCCTGCCCAGCAGCTACATCCCGGCATCGCGCCCGGTCACGCACGCCGCGGTGATGCCGATCGGCTCCATCAACCTTTTCGTCGGCTTTACCGGCGCGGTCGATCCAGCCGCGACGATGATCGTCGGCGGGTCGCCTCCACACCGCGATCTGCTTTCGGAGGAGCAGGTCCGCTCCATCAGGGGCCTCGTCACCGAGTACGACTCGGCCGCTAGCGACGCCGTCGAGACCAACATCGCCACCAACAACGACGCCCTAAACGACAACGCCGACTCCACGACCCCTGCATCGGTCAATGGATCCATCACCGCTGCGTCACAGGAGGACTCCATCACGCGAGTCTCCAACCCCGAGGATTTCGAGGATCCCTCCATCCTGGGGATCTTCGACCGACCGCTCGAATCCCGAGGATTTTCGTGCCAGATCCAATCGCTTCAACGCTATCTACATGGCGGGTAGCACGGCCGCCCCGCCAGATCCGTTCTCCACGCCGATCCCGCCGACCGCGACAGCCACGGAGGTGGAACAAGCCCGCCTGCGGCTCCAGGGGGCGCAATGCAACGAACTCGCCGAGCGCGAGAAATACCGCCTCGAACGAGAGACGGCGAAGGAGCTGTCACTCTATCACCAGCGCCGCATCAGGACCCGCCTAAACCCTGATGTTCAGGGCCGCGTCCTGAATTTCAACGACGAGGGCGACCCCACACGCGCCACCGAGCGCGAACACGGCGAGAACGCGCCACCAGGAGGAGGCAACCCCGCGAGACCACCACCTGGAGCCCCGGCGACTGGGTCCCCTCCACCACCCATGGGCCGTACGCCCCCACCATACCAACCACGGATCATCATCTCACCTCAAGCCCGGGACGCCAACGGGCTACCACTATTCTCCACCCCAATGGACAACGTCATCATGGCCGATGCCGTGATCGCCAACCTCGATGTCCAAGGTGACGGCGCGCTACAGATCCAGTACGCCAAGGCCCTACTTGTCAGGGCCGTCGAGCAACAGGCCGCGGGAGTCGACCCGCGAGGGCGGATGTATTCCCGCTCGTCAGCAAGCAGGGCGGCATCAAGCGGCCACCCCACCGTGGCTAACGCAATAGTTTGCCCACCACCCCAACCCATGGCGAACCAACCACGGGCCGCCAACCCCGCGTTGTCGACCAACGAGCCACGACATGCGAACAACACCGTCGCCGCAAACGGGCAACCCCTCGATGCCCGAACGCACATCATCAACAATCAGGCGTGGCGGTCGCGCCAACCTTACGACCTGCGACACACCCTCGCCAACCACGGCGACCCGGAGCCAAGAGGCTCGCTCAGCCGAGTCGGGCCACAATGCTTTGGACCCATGATCCGCGGGGAAAAATACCCCGCCAACTTCAAGGCCCAGAAGGAGATCGAGAAGTACGACCCGACGTACGACCCCGCCGTTTGGTTGGACACATACCTCATGGCAATGGGGATCGCAGGCCACACCGACCTGCTCGCCGCTCGCTACCTCCCCCAGATGATGGAGGGCGTGACCCGGCAATGGATCAACACGCTACCCGCCGACAGCATCGATTCCTGGAAAGAAATGCGGGACGCCTTCGCCAGGCACTTCGAGGGATCCTACACTCGTGCCACCACCATCGAGGACCTGGAGCGATGCATCCAGGGACAACGCGAGTCGACCCGCCTATGGATCCAAAGGTGGCAAGAACTGTGGATAAACGCCCCCGGCATCCACCCAGACACGGCGATACACTGCTTCAAGAATGCATGCCGGTATGAACCTCTGGTCGCCGAGATCAAGAGGGTCTACAGGACGCTCGATAACATCCCAACCTCCTCGAGATCGCCAAACGCTACACGGAGGAGGACCCCAACCAAGACTCCGACGACGAGTCGGGAGGAAGATGGCGCACTAGCATCCACGACAGCGGGCGCCTACGCGACATGCGCTACAGCAACAACCGCATCACCGGCAAGCGCCGGACCGACGGGCGAGTCGACTTCGTCGCCAACGCCGGCTACGGCCAACACGACTCCAAGAACTACTGCCGCGACGGAGGAAACCACCGCGACAGCGGGAACTACCGCGCCAACAACGCGACGAGGCCGAAATTCGACCCCGCCGCCCTGCTCAATCAGCCCTGCATCTACCACAGTAGGGCGGGAAAACCCGCCACCCACACCACCACCGACTGCCACTCTCTCAAAGAGACCGAGAAGGCTAGACGTGCAAGGGAGAACCCCAACAACAACCAACCACGGGACAACAGAAACGGCGGCGGCTTCGGAACCGCCGTCGGGTCGCTACATACCTTCACTGGGTTCGGCACCAAGCGTGAGAAGAAGGTACTCACCCGCACGGTCGCCGACAATGCGGTGACGCAAGTCGACATCCCCCACTTCCTAAACTGGTCCGAGCAGAGCATCACCTAGAGTCGCCAGGACCACGCGCCAAGAATCGAATATCCAGGGCGAGTCGCCCTGCTGGTCAGGCCAAAGGTGGCCGACTACTGGCTGCCCAAGACGCTGATGGACGGTGGGAGATCCATCAACATCCTATACCTTGACACCTTCAAAAGGCTCCAGCTCCTAGAAACAGCCATCGAGCCAACACTGACGACCTTCCACGGCATCGTCCCCGGTCGGAAGGCGTACCCGATCAGGAAGGTGATGCTGCCAGTCACCTTCGGCACCCCGGCAAACTACCGCATAGAGAGAATCGTCTTTGAGCTGGTGAACTTCTGCAGTCCCTACCACTGCGTCCTGGGCCGCCAGGCATTCGCAAAGTTCATGGCAACCCCACACTATGCCTACAACATGATGACGCTCCCCGGGCCGAGCGGCATCATCATCGTCCACGGTGACCCCGATATTGCCATGGAATGCGAGGAAAAAGGCACCGAACTCGCCGACGCCGTCATCGCCGCAGAGACTGACCACGCGGAGGATCTCGCGAAATACACGGGCAACATCAACAAGGACGATCCCACCATCTTGAAGAAACCGATCACCGCGAACTCCGCGTTCGAGGCGACCACGCACACCCTCACCTTCGAGCTCGTCCCAGGCGACTCTAGCCAGACGGTCACCATCAGGGCGCACATGACCCCCACATAGGAAAGCGTGCTCATCGGGTTCCTCCGTGAGAACCGCGACATCTTCACATGGAAGCCATCTGACATGCTAGGCGTCCCGAGGGAACTCGCTGAGCACAAACTTAATGCCGACCCCAAAGTGCGACCAGTAAAGCAGTCGCTACGGCCCTTCAATGAAGAGCGCCGTCGAGCAATCGCCGAGGAAGTCTAGCGCCTGCTAGCCACAAGCTTCATCCGGCCAATCAAGTACTCCAACTGGCTCGCAAACCCAGTCCTGGTTCTCAAAAAGAACAACACCTGGAGAATGTGTATCGACTACACCAATCTCAATAGCGCCTACCCGAAGGAGGAGTTTGTCCTACCGCGCATCGATCAGATCATCGATTAGACTGCGGGATCGGAGTCGCTGTGTTTTCTTGACGCTTACTCTGGTTACAACCAGATCAAGATGGCGGTCGAAGACGAGGAGAAGACGGCGTTCATCACGCCATTTGGCGCATTCTGCTACACGGCCATGACGTTTGGCCTCAAGAACGCAGGCGCCACATACCAGAGGTGCATGCAGGAGTGTCTAGCGAGCCAAATTGGCCGCAACATTCATGTCTACATCGACGACGTGGTGGTAAAATCCACCCTCCAGGACGATCTGCTCGCCGACCTAGCAGAAACCTTCGCAAATCTACGGAGGTACAACATCAAGCTGAACCCTAGAAAATGCACCTTCAGCGTACCCACGGGACAACTTCTAGGGTACATAGTCTCCAAGCGAGGCATTGAAGCCAACCCCACCAAGATCAACACCATCGCGCGACTCGGGAAACCCGAGTGCCTGCGCGACGTCCAAAAGTTGGCAGGGCGAGTCGCAGCTCTCTATCGCTTCATCCCCCGACTAGGCGAGAAGGCAATGCCCCTCTACCGCCTGATGCGCAAGAACCCAACGTTCCAATGGGACGCGGAAGCCGACGACGCACTCAAAGCACTCAAAGAAGTGCTACTCGCGGCACCACTACTCTCCGCGCCACTCGACAAAGAGCCAATGCTCGTCTACGTCGCGGCCTCCAATCGAGTCGTCAGCGCCGTGATGGTCGTCGATTGACCAGAAGAGGGCAAGGAGCGCCCCATACAGCGCCCCGTATACTACATCAGCGAAGTCCTAACGGACTCACGACAGCGCTACCCGCAATACCAAAAACTGGTGTACGCGGTATTCCGAGCACAGCGGCGGCTCCCACACTACTTCCAGGAGCACCCAATCACGGTGGTCTCCTACGCGCCCCTGCAGGACATCATACGCAATCACGAGGCAACATGGCGAGTCGCCAAGTGGGCCGTCGAGATCGACGTCCACAACATCAAGTACGAGCCCCGAAAAGCGATCAAGTCACAAGCCCTGGCCGATTTCCTTGCAGACTAGGAAGAAGCACAGTAGCCAGAGAAGCTCTCATACCTCCACTACTGGTTGCTCCACTTCGACAGCTCCAAAAACACCGATGGCGCGGGGGCTGGGGTCATACTGACCTCCCCCAAAGGAGACAAGCTCCGCTACGTGCTCCACCTCAACTTCCAACCCTGCACCAAAAACATGGCGGAATACGAGGCCCTCCTCCACGGCATGAGATCCGCCAAGGAGATGAACATCAACCGCCTACGATGCTACGGCGACTCTGACCAAGCCGTCGACTAGTTGGGAGGACACTTCGACGGCTACTCCGTCGAGTGGATCGACAGGCGTAAAAACGAGGAGGTAGACGCCCTTTCCCGCATCGGATCAACTCGACAGGTGCCACCAGTAGGCGTCTTCCTCGACACCATACACAAACCCTCCGTCAGCCCACCGAAGGAGATCGACGCCGGGATCCCACTACAACCAGAACCGGCCTTAGTCGCCATGGTTGTGGAACCTAGCGACTGGACAGCGCCATACGTCGCCTTCCTAGAACACAAACTCCTACCGAGCAACGAGACAGAGGCGCGAATGATCGTGCGCTGCTGCAAATCCTTCGTCATCATCAACAGCGAGCTCCACAAGCGCAGCGTGACCGGCGTGTTCTAGCGCTGCGTACAACCAGAGGAAGGCCGCAAGATCCTCCAGGAAATTCACGCTGACGACTGCGGCCATCACGCCGGCGCCAAGTCGCTAGTCGCCAAGGCCATGCGGCACGGTTTCTACTGGCTCACCGCACACGCCGATGCCACCAACGTCGTCCAAAGATGCGTTGGATGCCAGAAGTACGCCAACCAGACGCACCTTCCTGGTTCGACACTCAAGACAATCCCCATCACGTGGCCATTCTCCGTATGGGGCATGGACATGGTAGGCCCGTTCAAGAAGGCCCTATCTGGCTTCACTCACCTCCTGGTCACAGTCGACAAGTTCACCAAATGGGTGGAGGCCAAGCCGATCAAGAAGTGCGACGGCAAGACGGCTACCAAGTTCCTCTGCGAACTCATCTACCGGTACGGCTACCCGCACAGCATCATAACAGACAATGGCACCAACTTCGCCAAGGGGGCCATGGCGAAATTCTGTGAGGAGCACGGCATATGACTCGACCTCGCATCAGTCGCCCACCCAGAGTCAAACGGCCAAGCAGAGCGCGCCAAACAGAGCGTCCTCCATGGGCTCAAGCCGCGACTGCAGGTGCCCCTCGAGCGCACCCCAGGATGCTGGGTCGACGAGCTCCCCTCTGTGATATGGGAGATTCGCACCTCCGTCAACTGATCAACAGGGTTCACGCCTTTCTTCATGGTGTATGGCGCCGAGGCCGTAATGCCAATAGACCTGGAGCACGACTCCCCTCGAGTCGCCAACTACGTCGAGGCGGCCAACAAGACCGCCCGCCAAGACAACGTCGATCAACTTGATGAAGCACGCGACATGGCTTGCTCCCGCACCGCCATATACCAGCAAGGACTTCACCGCTATCACAGCCGCCGAGTGCGAACTCACACCTTCCAGGAAGGCGACCTGGTCCTATGACTGGCCCAAGACAAGAAGGGCATGCACAAGCTCTCTCCCCCATGGGAGGGGCCATTCGCCATAGGCCGAGTCCTTGGCAACGACGCCTACTACCTCATCGACATACGGGGCGATGGCCAGTTGGAGGTCGGGAGACCATGGAATGTAAACCTCCTCAGAAAGTTCTATACTTAGAACCACACACTGTACTCTGTCGGAATATATAAATGAAGTTCACTCGGATCGCACGAATTGTGCCCACTCGCCATATTCTTGTGCCACTCGCACTCGTACATGCAAGCAGTACGCTATTCACGAAAGTCAACCTCTGGTCGAGCGACCGGCATGGCAAAGTAGTGCGGCACAAGGGCACCAGAAGTATTCGGGCCTTGTGTCGTCCATGAAAAAGCCAACCCGGAGCCGCCATTGGAGTCGCCTAGCCCGACTGGCCCACCGGGCCAAGATGTATGATACACACTTCCCACAGCGCTCTGTCCCTCCCACCCTCGAGCAAAGCGACTCGAACGGTTAAGTACCACGCACGGGGACTCCGCAAAACAGGAACCCCACGCGGCTCGGGAACACACCAAGTAAGAGAGCTGCCTAGGGCTCGCCAAGCGACTGGCTCTCTGGGCCAGGGGAGGAGACGCGTTACAAACAACGCATTCACAACCTGCAACAGGATCACGACCAATACGGTCAGGCACAACGCTCGGGGACTCACTCACAAGCGAACCCTACCCGCGCTCGGGGACTCGCTCACAAATCAGCCCTAATCACGCTCGGGGACTCGCCACTCAGAAGACGCGAGGGATAAAAACAAACGCGTAAACAAATCAAACACACAGAAATACACAATCGAGTTATACCCCATTAAAGGGCGGACGCGCTCGGGGACTCGCTCAAATTGTTGAACAAAACATTTCCTTAAATCATAACACGAGTCGACCAAGTACCCGTGACATACATTACAAAATGTCATACAACATTCGCCCTGATGAAGAAGAAGCGCCACCATTACAACTCTTACATTTGCTTACTCCACATGCCCTGATGAAGAAGAAGCGCCACCACCCTTGACATGCACAAAGGGCTGCCACGGGTTCGTCGGGTACGTGGTAAGCGACTTCGCCAATGACGACCGGAAGGGCTGCTCCGACTTCATGTCGTGGTGCTCTGGCTCGGGGTCGCTAGGCGCCAACATCGTCTCCTGGTACGGCAGCAGATCCCCCATCGCCAAGACACGATCGGCATAAGGAGTGGCCGTCGTGGTCAGCTTCAGCACCTCCGACATCTCCACCGTGCCGGTCGCCGAGGGATAGCCACTCGTGACATCGTCAAGATCGAAGTCGTCGAGGAAATGCACGAGACCCAAGCTCAACGCCATGGCGGCCCCACGTCTGAATGCCGAGCGCGTCATCCACTCCACAACCGCGGGCACCTCCTCCAGATAGTGCCACACCTCCTTGAGCCTCCCAGGGATGACTTCGGTGGGAGACATGCCCTGAAGAGCCACCTGGACACACAACGCCGAGGCCGTGGCTGCATTCACCACGGCAGTTACGCACTGCGAGGCGGTGTAAGTCTACACCACCGGGTCGCTTTGGCCTACCACAGCTACAAAGTCAGATGTCAGTGAAACAATGAAAGCCCCAAAGCGGGGACCCAACAAAAGACTAAAGGAAAGATAGAGACTCACCAAGAAGCTTGCGGCAATTCTCCTTGGCGTGCTTCTCCAAGGCGGTCTGCTCGTTATGAAGCCCCACGATGATGGAGTCCGTGGCCTTGCGTTCCTCTTCAGCCGCGGCGATGGCAGCCTTCGCCCGTTCCTCCGAAGAAATTTGAGGCTGCCTTAGCCTCCTCCAACTCCTTGACCAGGGAGGCCACTCGCCCATTCGCCGCGTCCAGTTCGGTGAGTGGGACATAACCCTCACGGGCCTTGGAGACCTCAGCCGGGAAACCATCTGCAAGTGGAGATATCAGAGTATTGAACACAACCAGCTCATACCAAGCAAAGAAGAACAAAGCCAAACAGACACTCACTAATCGTATCCTGAAGCCGCCGATTCACCTCCTGCGCCTTGCGCAAGTCACGCTCCAAGCGCTCTCGTGCAGCCCGCCGATCAGTCGACTCCCGCTGTAACCCCTGAAAAACAAAGAACCCAGCTAAGCATTTGAAGGAAAAGAAAATCCAGTTCCCAGCCGCTGAAATTCAACGACTAGGAATTCGGGGACTGGACATACCTGAATAGCAGCGTCGAGCATCCTATGAAGTTCAGCAGCGTCAGTCGACGGGACCGTGAAGGAGGTGCGCCCGTGGCGGGCCCCAATCTCCGCATCCACAATTTCCGGACTTTGTGGGGACTGCGTGTTCGTAACACCTAGAAACCCCTTCGCCATAAAGCGAGGGAACATTGCCGACGCCTGGCGGCGCCGCGCCGGGACTGGCGCCTCAACGACGCAGCAGTCTTGGCTCGATCGTCGCCGCCACCTCTTTGACGAGCGGTGCAGCAGCTGGCTCCACGGCGCTTCCCCCGGTCGCAGCGTCGTCAGCGCCCCCCTTCTGCTTCTTCGCGACTTCACCGGCTGCGACATCTTCAGAGGCTTTCCTCTTCTTGGGCAGATCGCCCTCTCCCGCGCCAGTGGCCGGTGGAATCTTGGCAACCGAAGGGCGACTAATCTTCTTAGCCCCCAACCTGCACGGACCCCTCCAATCAGCACGACCACAACACGAAAAAACCAAGGCAAATTGGGACGAGGAAGCACAACTTACTTGGCGACTGGAAGGACACGAAGCCCGGTACTGATATGGGCGGGTTTGTCCAACTCGGGACCCAGCTTGCGGCTGAGCCCCCTCTTGAAGACGTCTGAAGCCCACGAAACCGAGGGCTTCCTTGACGATGAAGCTGCAGTCGCCGGGATCTCCGGCTCCGACGCTGCCGCCTTCGACGACTGTGGCGACTTAGGCGCTGTCGCCTCAGCTGCTTCTTGGCTAGGAACCCCCAAGATCATCGGCGCGATCGCCGCCAGGGGAACCTCTACCACCACCTCCGTATCCTCGCCCTCCAACCCCTTCGCCGGGACTGTGTCCCTTGGGGCCTTGTGCGATACTTCGGGACACCCTTTGTCGTCGGAGTCGTCATCCAACTCGAACACCACTGATGACCTGGCCGGCGATGGAGGCCTCTTTGCCGGTGACTTGGGACGGCGTGGGGGCTTCGATGGCGTAGTAGTGTGCCGGGACGTTTACTCCTAGGCGACCTCATTCGCTTCTTCAAACTCGTCTAGGCTACGACTCGCTTCGACCTCTCGTTGCTTCTGCATTCGGGTCTTGCGAGACACAGGCGCTGGGGGAGGGACCTCTTCTTCTTCCCCGTTGCTGTCGGAAGGATCCCCCTTGGAATCTTCCTCCAGTTCTTAGGGAACTTCTTCGTCAAGAGGAGGGAGCCAACCCTCCAATACCTGAAAAAGCTGAGAAGATCCGCGAGTCAAGACACGCCAAGCGAAAAGACTGAAATTGAGGTACGAACGCAGCATTGGAAAGAGAACTCACTGTGGGGGCTTTGTTCTTCACGGGAGTATACGGGGCGACCCCGACCGCCGCGCCCGTGAACTCCGCGTCGGTAATCTTCTTCAGGGCAACCTTGTAGTCCTCGGCCTCCCATGACTCCTTGCTGGTTCGGGATGGATCATGCTTCCCGCTGTACTCGTACATCTAGTGTGGACGAGCCGCCAGCGGAACCAGGCGCCGCCCGAGCCAGCAATTGTAGAGGTTGATTGGAATCAACCCCTGGTCCTTCAGCTTCTAGATCTGATCCATCATTTCCACGATGGCCATCCGCTGATCTTCAGGGAGCTTCTTCGGTGCCAGTCGACGGGGCTCGCTCCTCTCGGCGACGAATTTAGGAAGAGATACCTCGCCGGAGGGAGTGGCTTCCTTGACGTAGAACCAGCTTTTCTTCCACTCGCTGGTGGCCTTCTTCGACAGGAGGAGCTTGACGAAGTTGGCCTTCGGCTTCAACTGGAAGGTGACCTCGCCTACGGCCAGTATCAAGCCGCTGGACGCCTCGCGCCCGATGCGGCCGTGGAAGAGCTCCAGCCACAACAGGAAATATGGCCTGCAGCCAAGGTAGCATTCGCAGATGGCGACGAAGATCGCCAGCTGCTCGATGCTGTGTGGACCAAGATCTGAGGGCTTGATCGCGTAGAACGCGCAGAAGCGGTGGAAGAAGAGCGAAGTGGGAAACCCTAAGCTCCTCTCAAGATGGCTGGTGAAGCAAATGAACTCGCCGGGTCGCGGTTTCGGCTCGGTCTTGGAGGAGGGGGGAACCCGCCAATTCCCCTTGCGGAGCACCCCGGCATCCTCAAAGGATCTCAGCTGGGCCGTGGTGCACTTGGATTTCCCCCATGAGCCTTTGGGAGGCGCCATCGAGTGAGAAGTGGGATCGCGCAACGCGGGGAGAGTAAGTCGGGAGGAAGCAGAAAGGAAGAGCAAATGAGGAAGGATGAAGAATGCGGAGCAGGATCGTGAAGCTGACCCGTCACTCCCCTTATATGGGAAACGTCACCCGCCAAAATCAGGATAGTCGTTGCTCATGGTAATTGCGCCAAAGTTACCGTTGGAAATTCCAATGGATAGTTTGACTAGGTCTGACGGTCCAACTCCTGTTGGTCTACTCGCCACCCGCTAGTCTCTCTTCTCGTGGAAACGACGACTGGACGGCAGTGATGCTTACTGAAGTGAAGGATGGAGTTATGGGGAAATTCTCCTTGGTTCCAGTAAAGTCCATCGCCGACTCGACTGGGCGCCCAAATTGGGCTCGCCTACTTCGAACACCAAAAGGACGCCCGCGCCTGCGTCAACGATGGCCTCGGGGACTACTGATGGGGATATGCCGAAGGGGGTATGCTCAACAGTATGTTCCGAGTGGGCCGAAAGGCCTACAAGTGCACCTAAAGGATAGCGACTGGACTCTGAAGAAAGGAAAGGCCCATCGACTGGCGACTGGAAGCCTAGAAGCGGAGCAGAAGCCTAGTCGGATTAGGTCAAAAGCCCCCGGATCCTTATCTTGTTCGGAGACGGCTTGTAAACCCTAGCGAGGTGCTTCATATATCAACCTCCCTAGGGTATCCTAGAGACTTACGTTCCATCATACACCCCCTCAAGCGACTCGCTGCCTAGCTGCCGAGCTCGCCATCCTTGTAACTCGCTCTCTCATAATCTAATCTAGCAGGAGTAGGTCTTTACCCTGCGAGGGGGCGAACCTGGGTAAACCCATGTGCATCCGCCCCCATCTCGCACCGCAGATGGCCGCCAACTCTTCCTCGTGAAACACTCAATCGCTGCCTATGGAAGCGACTGCCGTGGCCATTTCCACGACAGTGGGTATTCCACTTCTTAAACCTAAATGATTGCCATCATGGTCAAGCTAATTGACCTTAACTAGAAGTGCTTCATGGGAGGCAACCCATGTGAATAAAAATTTTATGTGTTAGCTTTGTTTTGTTTTTGTTTTTGTTTTTAATAAAGAGTGTTCAAGAAGACCTTTGGAGCGAGGAGAAGAAATAAGGTAATCCTCTATATTTTATTTTACTAACACATGGCCTAAGAAGTATTGCTGATTCTTTATATAGTATATTTGCTGTTATTTTGTCCTTTGATAAGATGTCCAAAGGCACACGGAGCTTCTAATCAAAATTTTAAGTTTTACAGCTCACAGTGCTCTTAAGGATCACTGGTACGGCCGGAAGTGACTGTACCGTGCGCCCGTACCACATCAAACCACATGAAGAAAGAATCATGACCACTAGTACGCCCGAAGGGAACGGTGCTCTTAACGACCACTAGTACGACCGGACGCGCCCGTACCGTACCCTCGAGCAAACATCAGATTTCAAGCGAAGACACAGAACCAATAATGACCAGCAGTACGGGCGCGCGCGACTGTACCACGCATCCGTACCGAGTGCACCGCTTGAAGGGAGTCGTCGCCCCCAAGGTATGTCACCCGGTACGGGCGGGCTCCGGCCATACCACCCGCCCGTACCACATACGTGGCTGCCATATTCAGCCCGAGGAGGTAACTTAAAATTCCCCAAAACAAATATTTCTCTTTGTTCTTCCTCCAAACTCAAAACCACCTCCATTGGATCTTTGAATTTACTTAATATTTCTTTGATTCCTCGTGGTCATTTGATCTAAGGTATGATTCTCCTCCGATTCTCAACTTATTTATACAAAAGCTTCACTCAATCTTTCATCATTGTCAATCTAGATTTAAGTCTTGTTCTTGATTCAATCTTAATATTGAGCATGCTTAGTGCTATTTTAGAGGAGTTTATTTTGTGATTAGTGTAGATAATCACTTATGCTATGTTTCTATTGGACCAAATTTTTTTTAGCAATTTTATTTACTTTATCCTATTTTTATTTTTAGATGAACACAAGGAGCTGTACACGTGAGATGGCTGTGGAATCCTCTGCACTACCCATTGATACATTGACCCCCCCCCCCGAGTCACTTGGTATTGAGTTCACCGAGGAGTTTCAGTTGAACCATTTCAATCGACTCAAGCTCCGAGAAACCAAGTCCACCAAGTGGGCGTGTCCTTATATCCTGAACCAACTTGGTCGTGCTTATTTCGATTTACTTTGCAACAATGTTGGTTTTTATGATTTTGTCTTTCAGGATGTTGCCACGTATCGCCGATTGACGCTTGAATTCTTTAGCACCTTGACACACATAGTGTACCCTTACGGTTGTACCGAGGAACAAAGGTCCGAAGTTGATCGCATCAAGTTTCGCCTTATGAACTGTGAGTACACCTTCAGCCAATGGGCTCAATGCTTTGGGTTTACCAACAACACTACCGATGTATGCACAACTACGTTTGTTTTAAATCCTGCACCTTGGGAGTACTTTAATTTAATGAGAATCCGTGGAACCACACCCAAGGGAAACCAAATTGATCACCCTGTTATTCGCTATTTATTCTATGTGATTGCTAACACTTTGCAGGCATGTGGTGAGTTTACTAGAGTTAACGAGGAGGACATGTTGATCGTCGCAAAATCTCCTATTATTAAGTGTGACTTAACATCAAATTTAGGCGATCTTCTCGTGTTTTACCTTAAGCATCTGGCTCTTCAATCTCGAGGACCCATATGCGGAGGAGGAGTTGTAACCGTTCTTGCATGCACACTTTGCATCAACCTAGGTAACATCCAACCGTTAACAGGAAGTCACCGTCTCGGTCTCCCTACTCTAAGAGCATGTGGTATGGTTTCTAAAACTTATGGTAGATACTTTTTCGATATACCTGGAGTGGATCACTTGATCCTGGCTCCTTTGCCTAACGGTTTATTCTCTATCGAGGATGGACGTTTGCGTTTTGACGCGCAGGTTGAAGCTAATCTACCCCAACAAGAAATACCCATGGGAGGAGGAGAAGATGAATAAGTAGAATAAGGAGGACCCAAACAAGATGAGCAGCCACCAAACTACTACACCACCTACGAAGACATCTATGCACTCGAAGGAAATATCCAAAATATGAGCAACCTCTCCATCAACCTTCGAGATGCTACTACAAGCCTCGCCACCCAGTTCCATGATTGGAGTAGCCAATGGAATGAGGGAAACTATCCACCGCCACCACAATGAGCAACAAAAGGGCTTGCAAAAGCCTAATCTTGTTGATATGTTCCCCCGACAAATTTATTTGTGTAATAATGAGGTTGTACTCTAGATCCTTGGGAACTTTGAAACACTCGTGTTGGCTTGTTCTACCACTTTGTTTTTTTCCTTTATTTTTTAGTTCACTTTTTTTTTTAGTTTTATTTTATTTTTCGTTTATTTTTCTTTTCTAAAAACCCTTGCTTGGTCACCATTTCTTTTCTATTCTTTAATCCCTATCCTCGAAAATACGAAAAGATTTTTCCTTTCTTCCTTTTTCATAAATGTGGATTCGCACTTTGCCTCTTTTCTTTAATATTATTATGAGAATAATCGTGTTGGAGTTTTGAAGGAACACATCCCTATAAGGAAGAGGATCATGAAGTCACTTATGAGAGGTATTTCCTATGTCTCCCACTTATGAAGTTTGAGTTGTTTATCTTGGTTGGTTGATTTGCTAAGATGCCATGCTAGTGGGAAGTAATTTAATATGGTTAGAGTCAAGCTTTTTATTAGTATGATTATTAGTTGCTGAAGCTCTTGCTCTAGTTATTTTAGTTAACCGAGTCTTGCCTTGGAAATAATATTGCCAAACAAGTTCAATAAGAAAAAGTCTGAAATTTACGACTTGTTTGATGAATGATTGTCTTGAGAGTATACCCTTGAAGATACTTAACCCCATAGATATTTTGATTCTCTTGACGACACTCATGAAAGGAGTTGTTTGATTGAAATAAAGTCTAGTGGTAATTGTGATGCATTCCAAAGCTAACCTTGTGGATCAAACCGCAGTACTAGCTCAAAAAAAGAGAGAAGGAAGTGAGACAATTTTGTTTTATGTCTCTAATGCACACCTTTGAGATGCCAACAACTCCGCTAGCTTTTGAACGATCTATGGTATAACCCCGGATTTCGGCTATGAGTTGATGACATGAGTGCCATACGTATCAATATATGGGCAAAAGTATTGGTACTCTCAAAGGTTGTGCAAACACTTGCAAAAGAAACATTCAGCAATCCTTGAAAGAATAAAAAAGGATATCTAAGAGGATCCACATAGCAAGTCCTTGGCATGGTCTCATTACTACTTTACAAATTTTCTTGAAAAACAATGATTGGATTAGAAGTGTTTTTGATAGACTTGATTTATTGATGTGGGTGTAAATAAGACACTTCATTGTTATGCTACTAAGGACATGAAACTCTCTTAATCAATTATGTTATTTAAACATCCTAGTGTTCCTTGGCAAGCTGAGAGTTAATTAGAATAATTGGATTGATTGCTACACTTCTAGTTACTTATACTTATATTAAATTTTACGTTGATTGTCTTGTCTTACCGAAGCTTGTATAGTATTCTTGTCATCTCTCTAACTTTGATAAGCCTCGCAAATAAATGAAGTGCATATGACTACCAACCGTAAGTGAATTCTTATTCTCGTTGTTTCAAGTTTAAACGTTGAATTCCTTATAGTTCTTTTGTTTCTTCTTGCTCGAGGGCAATCAAGGTTTGAACTTTGGGGAAGTTGATGGCTCTAAAATTATCCATCTTCCACTGCGTTAGACATTGTTTTTGGTCGAGCAATTGACAAGAAACTCTCAATCCTTGCCACTAATGACTAATAATTGCAAAGATATGCAAAACCTCTCTTTGAATTATGTTGTGCAGGAAATCACGGGTTTTAGTGCGAAATCAGGACTCATAATGAAGGACCACCATCCATCCCATCCACTAGCCATAGCCATTGCTTTGTACTTTAGATCTCCTTGTGATTTGGCGACCATTGTAAGAATATTTGATTTCAATCTAATATGTCCGATCTATTTGTTATGAGAGAGTAATCCTCAAGGGCTACAGGTTGGGGAGAAACCTCACAGCGATTATGTGCATCTAATTCATGGGAGTATTGTATTTTGTTTGCAATTGAGATTTGTATCTTTTGTTTCTTTGTCTCTTGTCTCGATCTATGGATTTGTAGGTACCGAAGATCCCATAGATTGATAAAGGCTTGAGGTAAGATACTTGGCTAGCGGCAATCTCATAGGAACCCTAGTGACAGAAAGGGTAGTATAGTCTTCGCTTAGCGACCCATTCAAGATCACAACAACATCACCACTTAAAGCTTCGATCTGTCTTTTACACTTAATAATCGTTTGTAGCCCATTCCTTCAGTGTGCACTTGGTTGGATTAAAAGACTATTGCTATGCCCGTTGCATCATGGGGGATCTAGTATATTAGGATGTGTTGCCCACAAGAGATTATCTCTGTTCAGACATTACACATGACTATGCTTATTATTATCTTTTATCCCATATGATATGCAGCTGCAGGTGGATCTTCAACCCTGGCCTATCTCCGTCCATTGATTCACCCCATTATAAAGTAAATTAGATTTATCTGGTAAACTAAGGTAAAACAAACAAACAAAGTCTTGTAGATGTGTACTTTTTATTTCCTTTTAGCATTGCTTTACGAGGTTCGATTAAACCTAGGTCTTCTAGCGAAAAAGCTATTATACTACATCCGTGAATCTGGATCGAAGGTATCATATTCCAATGGAGTAGGTTGAGGTGTATGCATCAAGAGTCGGATTTTTCTTCCATGTTACGGAAAGATACTCTAGGCCCACTCAGTGAGATCACATCCAATGTTGCAACATGTGACTAGGTCACGGGGATGGAATATCACGGGAACGAGTAAAAAACAATGTTGGTAACGAGATTGAACTAGGTATGATGATACCAACCATCAGATCTCGGATATTGCAAGTATCAAAGAAACAAAGGGAATGTGACATCGACGTTCACAGTTCAATGACAAAAGATATTCGTGAATGCACAGGGGTCATTATGGACATCCCGGTCCCGCTAATGACCATTCACTAAAGAGGTGTGATACGTTGCTAACGTATCCATAATTTTTGATGTTCCATGCTTGGTTTTATCTACTTTCTTGTGTTTTGTCCACACTTTGGAGTACTTTTCATATGATTTCTTGGACTAACCTATTAACAAGAGCCACAGTGCCAGCTGCCTGTTTTCTGCTGTTTTTGGTTCCAGGAAAGTCAGAAAATGAATATTCTCGGAATTGGACAGGACAAAAGCCAAAGTCAGTTTTTCACCGAGGGACACCTAGAGCCAGAATACGAGATGGAGAGGGGTTGGGGCCCGGCCACACCACCTGGTCGCGCGTCCAGTCCTGGCCCGCACCAGGGGGTGGTCTGCCTGCCCTAGGCACCCCCTCAGCCTCTCCTTCCGCCTATAAGTTTCCTCCGATACATAAACCCTAAGTACGCGAACAAAATTCCACAAAAGAGTCTGTAGCAGCCATCATCTCCATCCCTAGATCTGGAGGATCTGGCTCTTCCGCACCACGGAGAGAATTCACCCCGAGGCCTTCTTCATCATCATGCAAGCCTCCAGTGTGATGCGTGAGTAGTTCATCTCTGGACTACGGGTCCATGTAGTAGCTAGATGGCTGGTTCTCCTCCTTTGTGCTATCATGTTTAGATCTTGTGAGCTCCGTTCATGATCAAGATCATCTATTTGTAATTCTTCATGTTGTGTTTGCGGGGATCCGATGGATATTGAGATGCTATTTCAGATTGATTATTGATTCTATCATGTCTTTGTTATTTGTGATCTTGCATGCTTTCCGTTGTTAGTAGATATCTTGGCCAAGTAGATGCTAGCAACTCCAAGAGTTAGTATTTATGCTCGATAGTGGGTTCATGCCTCGTAACTGGGAAGTGATGTAAATCTCTAAGGTACTAGATGTGTTGTTGCTACTAGGGAGAAAACAACAATCTTTGTTCATAGAACAATCATATTGTTTACTTTACACGCAATTTGTAATGCAATTATCCGTTGCTTGCAACTTAATACTGGAGGGGGTTCGGATAATAACCTGAAGGTGGATTATTAGTCATAGATGCAGTTGGATGGCGGTCTATGTATAATGTTGTAATGCCCAATCGAATATCACAGGAGTCAAGATGAGTAGTATATGCATGTATTGCTTTCTCGATGTTTGTCAATTGCCCCGCTGTAATTTGTTCACCCAACATGTCATCTATCTTAAGGAGAGCCACCACTAGTGAACTATGGACCCGATCCTTTCTTTTACCATCAATCTACAACTGCATCGCTTTGTGTTTACTTTCGCAAACTATTACTTTCTTCCATTCGACACGTTTAATCCTTTGTTTTAGCAAAACCGGTGAGATTGACACCCTCATCGCAAGTTGGGGACAGAGTTACGTATGTGGTTGTGTTGAGGTCTCCACGTTCTCAGCCGGCACTGTAGTTCGCCCAAGTTCAGCTAGCTACACCTTTGGGGTGTTTCCTTGCTCCTACTGGATTGATAACCTTGGTTTCATAACTGAGGGAAAACTTACTGCTGTGCTCATCATACCTTCCTTTTGGGGTTCCCCAATGAGCTCGTTAGTACACGAGTCAGCAAGTATATTTTCTGGCGCCGTTGCCGGGGAGTCAAGGACATCTTCACAAGGGGAGTCCCTCATAACCAATCTCTTTACTTTGTTATTTTTGTTTTGCTTAGATTACTTTTGCTTTGTTTGCTTGTTTCTTTATCAAAAACACACAAAAATTAGTTTTACAAGTTTGCTTTCTTCATTAAAAACACAAAAAATTAGTTCCTATCTTAAGTTGCCATTATGTCTAGCATTTCTCCAATCACTATGTCACCTGAGGAAATGATTTTCACTTCTAAACAAGGAATTGAAGAGAGTTTCAAAGAAGCTTGGTCTAGAATCTCTGATCTACATGAAAAAACTGAACCTAAAATGACTCAAAGCTTGTTCCTTAGCAGTTTTTACCTTGGAATTGCTCTTTGCTATAGATATGCTTTAGATGCTATTATGGGATGACGCTATTAATGCCATAAAGAAATTGGTCTTTACTTACAACTTGCCTAGCAAATCTGATTCTTCTTTCATAAACATATTTGCTAGATTGAATACTCTTAAGACCAGCACTGCTAGTTTGAAAGATTGATATAATACGCTTAGAGAGCATCATAACTATGTTCCAATAAATTCTAAACCCTCAGAATGGCTTCCCACGGTAAAGATTGCTATAAACAATGAAACTTTTCATGCTTGCTGTGATATCATGTCTGACCTTGATTTGGCCAGGAAACAAAGCACTACTTTGAGCCCAGGAAGCGAAGGGAATGAGGCCTGACTTCTGAATAAGCAGCTGTACTAGAGCTAGAAAATGGCAGATGCGCTGACCAGACTGCGCTACACCTCATCTCCCCCTCAGAACATATGGATCTACCCGATCGATAAAGACTCGAACCGCAGCGCTGTCGCCCACCCACACCTGTGCCACAAGCATCAGTCTCGATGCAGAATGGTTTGTGAAAATCTGGAAGCACCAATACTGGAGTTTGACTCATTGCTGTTTTCAATTGGTCAAATGCTTCCTGTGCCAGGGGTGTACATATGAAGGCCTTGATCTAACTTGGAGAAGTGTTTACTACCAGCTAACTCATCCAACAACTCATCAACAATAGGCAGGGGAAATTGGTTTTTCACAGTCAATGCATTGTAGTCCACACAGAAGCGCCATGTGCCTCGACTCTTTCAGGGAAAGGAGGGAGATCGAATGCGAGATGGAGTCCCTGCCGAATGGAATGGACATCCTTGGGGACAGCTGTGTAAGACAGAATTTCCCATAAAATTGGACGAGATATTCTGCAACACGAAAGCCTAAGAAAGAGATTATCATACCATCAGATAAGAAGGTTTTCTCGAAACTGTATGAATGTAGCATTCTCTCTTCCAATCTGGATGAACATATTATGGATCTCATTCCTCTCAATATAGAAAATAGAGCAGACAATGCTAAATATGCGGATTATATCACTCAGTTACGTAATAAGAATAAGGAGAAATTGGAAGAATGATTAGAATAGCGGCAGATAATAAGGATCCGCACAAAAGAGTTGCATAGCTTAGTAACATCATACGGACAACCTTTCCGAGTTCTAACTTCCAAACCTATAACTTGGTTTGCTTGCCTGCTTCCTATCTGACCTATCAATCAAAGAAATGTTCTAGTTCCGCGATACGAGCTTGACTGTCGCTCTGAGACAGTAGATTTCTTGGTTGGGCGTATCCCCGCGAAAACGAATGCACGTACAGAGGTAAGCGACTCGGGGGCGCTCGGGCTCGATCTCGGCAGCGACGCGCAGGATGGGCGCGATGCTGCTGAGCGTGGACGGGACGACCTTGTTGTCGAACACCTCCATGGAGAAGGTCGCAATGACCAAGTTGATTGGTCTTCAATACAAGTTCCAATATAAGAAGGGCTCAGACAATAAGCCTGCTGATGCTCTGTCTACATTCTTCCTGAAAGGAAGGGAGGATTAGGTGGACATACTTGCCTGGAACTGATTCTACCTTGAGAGCGCTTCCCTCTTTTCTGATTCCTTCCCTTTGACCACCGAAAATACCGCGCTCTCAATTTCTTGGACTTGAATGCCTTGCTTTGAGTTCGATCCGGATCTTGAAAACGGGACTGAACTGAATCCGACTTCTTGGTAGCCCAGTGGCTTTTGGTCCCCATCGGAAAGTGCTGAATGGATTGTTTGAGCTCCTTGCCCAACGACAAAAAGAAAGAAATTTAGGAGAGGATTGATAGGTTTAAGCATTCAGGGCCGGTCGCTCTTATGGATACCTGTGAGCTAGAGTCGGGAATCGAAAAGGAGACAACGAAAGCCGTACAGATCTAGTTGGGAATGCTGTTCATGCAGTGGAGAGCGTAAATGACCGGGAACTTCTTCTAAATTTGAAGGAAGGGCTTTATATATCTAATAAAGTGGATTGATCCCTTTATGCGTACCTGAAGCCTAATCGTTTTTCTCGTAGACCGCCCCTGATGTGACCCGTTAGCCCATATCTAATACTTAGTAAAGCCCTTCCCTACCATTATAGTAGGTAGCTAGGAACATCAATAGGGAAAGCACATCCTTAGGAGCTTCATGAAGGACAAGGGTCTCTTGAATTGGTAGGCGTCTCCCTCTCTTCCTCTGGACTATCGTATTCGTCCTCGGGATCTTCTTCTAAGTCTTCTTCTAAAGTCCCATATTTGTCCTCTAAGCTTTCCCCGGGGTTCCCCATCTTGCCAAAATGAACTTGTAAAGATCTTGTCTCTATCAGTCACAATAGACTTAGGGATACCATGGAGGAAAGAAAACAAGGTGGTAAATCCAGTCGAAGAAACCTTATTAGAGCAGCAGGCATCTTGAGAATGCGGGTGCGATGAGCTAAGCCATTCCAGTTCAGGAGGAAATCCTGTGTAAGCTGATCAGGAATTGAATAGTTTGATTTGTTCTCTGAGTGATTGCCCTTAGGGACCTAGCTTCCCTTCCTTTCCTTGCCTAGAAGCTCTTATCGAAAGAATGGAGCAACGCATTTCCCCTAAGTCTATAGAAGATGCACTCGTGCCTGCCGGGTTGTGGGTTTTTTTCTACCAATGGGGGCTTTCCCTTCACCGCCCCCATGGGGGTAAGCCCACCCCAAGATGAGTGCTCTCTCCTCCGACTTCCCTAGAGCCTACGGTATCATAGCCGAGGGTGGAGTACGACGACTTCTGCTCCAAGGGAGAAAGGTATGCACTTGTGAGGCGGCTTTTGCTTGCAGAGTTGCTTTTGAAGATGATCCACCCCATTTTCTCAGAAGAGAAGTCTGAACATGTGTTTTTCCGGGGAGGAAGCTCGGTAAACTCTTTCTCGAATTTTGTTCGAATTCGTTGATCTGCCGAATCAAGATCACGCAACTAAATAGAGATGGTCGCCCACTGGCAAGCTTTCCTAGAGGTCACCTCTCTTGAGGCTCGCCTATAAGACTACCTTTCCTTGGCTGACGGGAAGACACACACGAAGAGTAAAATGTAGGACACCTCCTCTAGGGTACTTATCAAGCAAGCCATGCCCTTAGCTGCACTTGCCAATTCATCCAGAAGGCTCTGAAGAAGACAGCTTGAAATATTATTAAAGAAAGCAGTAATGAGTGCATCATTTATTGGCAAAAATAGAAAAGGTAAATATGAAGGAGGAGAAAGAAACAATAGTAACGTGGTCTCGGGCATCTAGCATTCTGTGGTTGGCCATACAATTGCGATTCATAATGGAAAGGAACATATACCTATTTACATAACATCTGCATTCCCTTTCTTTGATTGAGAGAAGGATAAAGCAGAAAAAAAGACTACTGAAATTCAATTCGCTTTTTTTCCTTCCTGAGATATGGCTCTCATATGTGTGGGTGTAGGGCCGTGGAGCTTCTCTGTCTATTTATGTTGGGGAATCTGTTAGCTCCCATGGGTTTCATCCTTGGATGAGTCTGTTATCAAGAGGCAGACAGCATAACCATTCTTCAAAGGTAATATGAATTGGCTCTTTCTCTTGGCACTTTGACAAGCTAGCATGCTCTGCAACTGAGATTGTTTCTATTTTATGTCTTTCTCATTGCATTCCTTTTCCAGGTTACAAATATGTGTGAACTATGGGATAATATTTAGCTAGAACTTTTATCTCATATGATTTGATTTTAGTATCTTTAGTTTACAACTGCCTAATTGTTGACGTCTACAACTAGATAATTGATTGATTTTCCTAGCCCTGGTCTATTTAATTGGTAGCGAAATTCCTTGTCGGGTAAGTTCCGACCCGCACGAAAGGCGTAACGATCTGGGCACTATCTCGGAGAGAGGCTCGGTGAAATAGACATGTCTGTGAAGATGCGGACTACCTACACCTGGACAGAAAGACCCTATGAAGCTTTACTGTTCCCTGGGATTGGCTTTGGGCCTTTCCTGCGCAGTAGCTTCGGCACAAAAGACAAAACGGTCTCTCCAACGCATAAATGGTTGTGAGTTTATGTTTTCATCATCTTTGGTAAAATCAAGTCCATCACGTAGACACTCATAACACGCTCTACCGTATTTTTTTGCGGATAATCCCAATTTTGGCAGAATCCAAATATAGTGTTGAACAGGTAGGGGTAACGGTGGAGTTCTACGGTGGCGAACTTAAAACTATATGTAGTTATTTCTACCACACTTTAAGATTCCAACCAGATCCTTTCATTTAAGACTTAGATTTTTTTTATTTAATCCCTTTTGCATTTCTTCACCAATGAATTTTATTAATGCTAGAAAAAAATAGCTCCAAGAATTTATTTGTTCTCAATGCCCCCTATTTAGAGGAATTAGCCACTTCAACGATCTTTGATGGTTATAGGGGTGGGTAGGCACCAAACCTGTTGTCTGGACTCGTAAAGATCTCAATACTCTTCCGCGCCTACTTTGTCCTAAATTTGTTCACCCATGCACTTTTCTAGTTATCTACTGGATCATTCCCGTATATTGAAGACGCTGAAGAAGCGCGTTCTCCCCTTTCTGATTTTGTAAACTATGCCCAACGCCTTCGAAATGACGGAGGAAGAGGGCTGTCAACTATTCAAAAAGGCTGTGTTCGAGGGGGAGTTATTGTCTATCGTTGGCCTCTATGGTAGAACCCGTCGGCGCTAAGGTTCCCGTGGCAACTGAACTAGGATTCGAAGCCAGGATGAGCGGATCTACCGCTCCAGGTCCTTTCCTATTCTTATACTAATATGTGCAAGTTCCTTGCGTTTAGGGTTGAGGAGGCTGTCAACGAGAATGGAATATTCGGATTCGTTTTTGATTTTGATTTTCTTTTTTTTGTTGTGAGAGGTCTGAGTCCAAAATAAGGAAGCAGATGACAATTGAAGTAGGGGTCTGCCTCAGGGAAGCAAGAGTCTCATAGGGAAGGAGATCCTGCACAGACCAATCCCAATCGGGAAGAGAGTCTTGTTGTCAACACCCTGTTCTGACCATATTGCACTTTGTATCATCATTTGATAAACCGAGAAATGCTTCTTCTCTCTGATTCAAGTAGAAATACAAATGGAAAAATTCGAAGGGTATTCAGGAAAACATAAATCTTGATACTGTGAGAAGAAGCTTATGTGAGGCCTCTTTGACCCTGCCCTTCGGCTTGAGCTTTCTCTTGCTTCATTCAATTCCGAAGCTACAAGAGTGCTTGGGGGAGGTCCGTTTAGTATCCAAAACTGCTTAGCAACAGTCGGATAGACCGTAATGAAAATGCAATTTCTGTTTTTCTTGAAGACGAATACGATATTGCTCCTTTTTACCAGAATGGAATTTTTTTTTTCAGATTACTTCCGGATTTAGGTGTTTTTCTAGTGAGTCCTGGTAAATCTCCCAGACGGCGTATTTTTTAGGGAACAGGACGTGTGAGGACAGTATAGGGGCCGAAATACTTGCTTGAAGGTGAACTTGTGGTTTGCCCGCTTGGCAATGGACGTAAGGATGTAAGGTCCAGTATATGACATTAAGATTCCGCAATGGAGTAGTCGAAAAATCAAACTAGCATGTAAGCGAAGCAAGAAAAAGGCTTTCTATTTTGCTTTTCCAGATCATTTTTCCACGACTAAACTAGTCCTCGTAGATTCAAGTAGTGGATCGGTACAAACTATTTACTAGAAAAAGGAGCACCCTGCCCTTTTTTAACCAATGCCAAATCGACGACCTATCCTATCTATAAAAAAAGAGAAATTTTTTGGATTTGAAGAAAAAAAATTCTATTAATTTGCATTTTCCATTTATTTGGTTAGAGTGCCGGGGGGATCTGGCCCGAAAGCCCACGGAAAAAAGAAGAGGACGGAGCGGAGTTGGACGCCCCGGATCCTGCAGCACCCGTATTGGGGTGCTGCTCGTGACCCGCGGAACTGATAACATTCGAGATTATGCAGGATTATACACGAAAGATCCTTTTTTGGCTCTAATTTCTCGACCAAAAATTCTATATATATAGAATATGATATCTAATATGACACCTGATTTGTCAAAGGGATTGGACTGGTGAACATAGTTCAAATCGGGACGAGGAAAAGAAGGCATAGGAGAAGGAATAATGGAATATTTGACCGTTCACTCCAAAAAGAGGGTCTCGCTTGGCTTCGTCCCGAACCAAGGAGGCATGATGGCGGCGCAAGGCAGCCGATCGCAAGAGACTACAAGCCGACGCCGGAAGCGAGTCGCTTCTATTCTCGATTGGATATAGATTGGGAATCTCTATAGATCGTCTTTTTTTTGGTAAGGTAACTCCATCTTTTTCAGTTCTGCTCCCGAAAAGAGAAAGGAGACTGATCTTGATGTCGGCGTTGGTTTTTCCAACGAAATAATTCCATCGAATTGAGTATGACTGTATGTGTGATAGCATCTACTATACCAGGGGTTGGGTCCCGCCTTACAACGAGCCCGGGTAGATAGATAGGTAGATAGTAGATAGCAGTCCGGATAGTGATAAAATCTGAAATAATCTTCTTCTTGATTGAAAGAAAGCCTCAATAAAAGTATCCGACCAGGGGTCTTGGTCTAGCCATTAGAGATAGAGACTAAGTTAAGCCAAGCAAAGCTTTGCTAAGAAAGCAGTCTCATGTTTTGGATAATCAGTCGAGAAATTGTGCATATAGAAAACTCTAAAGAAAGAAAAAAAGGAGACCCATGCCAAGACCTCTGTGGCTCAAGTAGTAACTACTTTCCATAAGGAGGGTGCCATGGAATACACTATTGTAGTAGCTGAAATGGCAGACTCGCCTGCCTCTTTTCCTCATTCAAAAAGAAAGGACTTGTGCGAGTCACTTTAAATGGCTTTTCACATCGATGATGCGTACCTGTACTGAACTAATATGGATAGAGAATCCCTATTTAGTAATCCATTCTTATTCTATACCCTTTTAATGAATTTCCCTAATAAAGTAGGGAATGATCCATGAATTAATCTAATCAGCAACTAAAGAAACTCCTAGATGAAAACATAACAGAAAAGTAGGGTCTTGCACCATGTGACGGACTTTCATCCTTCTTCTTATGCACTTGCTACTCAGGAAACCTCTTTTAAGAAAGACCAAGCTGAACCCGGACTAGGTATAAGAGATCCTTACACTCTCTCGCTAGCTTATCTACTAAGATAAGAAAGACCTACTGAATATTGCTTGGATAGATACACCGAGTTTATCAAGATCAATACCGATGCTTCTTCTAATCCATCGTCTTTAAGAGCAGGCGAGGACTTTCTTTTAGCTACCGGCTCAAAGAAAAGAGATTAGCCGGCGGAAAGCGTGGTAATTCATTCATTTCAACCAGAAGGAAGGATCTGTCCCGATTCAAAGCCCGACCCGACTTCCTCCTTTTCCCGAGCATCAACAAAACTTCCCTTCCGTATAGATCGTCATGGCATGAACTCAATTCTGCGTTTCCCCACCCCCACTACTGCCCTTTAAAAAAATCCTGCTTTGGTGGGCTTCCCCCAAGAACAATCGCTAGTCCACGGGGCTCATACTTCAGCGCTGCAGCGCTTGGTACTTGGACCTCGGCTCGAGGCATTTTATCTACCCCTTCTTACCCTGAAAAAGCAGGTTCACCTTGTGTCCTTAAACCTATAACCATCTTTCGGCTAACCTAGCCTCCTCCGAGAAGGCTTGATAGTCCTAAGAAAGGTGAGGGTGGGGGGTTCTATTTAGGAAGACTGATACTAAGCGCACGCAGTGAGCAAGGATGACTGACCAGCTGCTTGGGTGAAAAAGGACTTTCACTGTCGATCCTGCTACTAGATTAGGATACGCAACCATTCGTATCTTCCTTACTCATAAGCTCAATCCCTGGGATGGCCTGATCTGTTCTGATAGATCGAAAGGTTTTCTATCAATAATAAGGGTTGACCTCTTTCTATCTATTGATGATACAATATATCTCCTGCCCGGTGCTGGAAGGTCGGAAGGAGAAGTGTGATAAGCTTTGAATGGAAGCCCCGGTAAACGGCGGCAGTAACTCTAACTGTCCTAAGGTAGCGCCGGTCAAAAGTACTCTTTACGCTCACGAGCAGTCGCAAGACAGCCAATACGAAATGCTAGAAAAACGGCCGCGACCGACTTAACATACGCGTTTTCGTTATGGACAAGCTCTCCTTCTGTGCGCATCAATCGACCACCGGGAGATAGGGATTTAGTGACTTACCAACCAACCGGACGAACATTTACTCCGCAATTTGGACAGAAATGGAGTTGTTAGGTTGGGATCCTGGGTAGAAACTGGTGATATTTTAGTAGGTAAATTAACGCCTCAATCTCACCCTCGTCTGCTTGAATGACACTAACATAACCATCTGCATCAAGGAATAACTCTGACTTGTAACAGTTAACCCCCAGGCACCCGCCATCACGCTCTAAGACATGAATAAATCCACTTAGATCTACTATTATCTAAAAATAATCAAGTTATTAATGACTGGCAATCAATGCTGCTATCATCGAAGATGGTGGGTGGATGTTCTTCTTGTTCTTAGAAGAAAGAGATGCCCGGCCGGATGGTTGAACCAGTCAGGAGTTTTCAGAGATTATGCCCAGCGTCACATGACACCACTTCATTGTATGCAACACGAGGAACCGATCAAGAAAGACGAAGCAGACATGCACAAGTTCAAAAGCGAGGTCGCAGTAACCATTGAATAAGTTTCTTCAGCTTGAGTTGGGTTAAAAGCGCGGAAGGTATAGCCACACCAGGTAAAGCCCAAGCCCCTTCCCCTTTTCCATGGGTTCCAGCTGAAATCCCTACGTCCTTACATTCTAATTAGGATTAGGAATAGGTGTAATCAGACCTGCTTTTGACATATCTATCCTATTCTTAGTTGGGTACCCGTAGTAAGAGGGGTAGTTATGAACCCTGTGGACCATGAAACTCTGAATTTCATTTGAATCGATCTCAATTGATCCCTCGTTACTGCCCATAGGAGAAGTAATAGGTAACATCGACAAAGAATAAAACTATCGCTATATTTTTTCCTTTTCCTATCGGTCACCCAGGAGTATTTAGCCTTGCAAGGTGGTCCTTGCTGATTCACACGGGAGATGAACCAGCTGGAGAAGACATCTCTACATGTTTCATTACACCCTTTATTTGAACTTGTAGTAGCAGGCATACAGGACGAGGCCGAACAGCGCCATCAAGAAGTTTTCGACGAACGCGGCCAAAAATGAAACTCTTGCATGAAAGACCGGTTGTCTTATGCCCAAAGATATTTATGAATCTTTGAATCTTTGGGGGATTTCTGAAGGAGGAGAAGAAAATTTTCTTGCTAATAATGCCACAATATTACCCATTGGAATAGTTGAAGGAGTGTTTACAAAGATCCTAGGGAAAATGTTTTCTACTGATTATCTTGTTATTGAATGTGTAGGAAAAGGACAAATCACACTTGGAAGATCCCTATTGAAACTCCTTTGGAGCAATAATAGATGTGGAAAAGGGCACCATGCACTTTGTTTCTCCACCAAGCATTCATAAGTTCCCCAAGGTTAAGAATAAAAGTAAGAGAGGTAAGGGCAAAAATTTGGTTTTAATGCTTCTTCATTTGAGAACACTTGATACTTTTTCTTGCTTCTTAGGCCTAACTTAAAGGCGTTAAAGAAAAATACTTATTGGGAGATAACCCAAAAGTTTTAGATGAGTCTTGGAAGTTATTACTTCAGTAATAACCGCTCCTTATCCTTTTTATTTGCTTTTTGTGCCAAGAGTAACCTCTAATGAGAGAGAAGTAATGATTGGGAAAGTTGTTGTCCCGAAACAGATTTCTGTGCTTCACCGTAAAAATTCGTGTAAAATCTCTGTATGCCCTTTTGAGGCGTAAATTTTTGTGCTTCTGCCCCAGGTTGTTATATAACTTTCGCTAGTTCAACACATTTCAATTTGAGCAACACAAGGTCTTCAAAAAAAATCGTCTTTACCTGCTGGTCTGTTTTGACAGATTTCTGCCATTTTCTGCATTTGCTTCTTGTTGGTTCCTTTTTTAGTTCTTTTGGGGAATTGAGATTTTTGAGGGAAGTGCTACAGTAGATAGTGTTTTAATGGAAGTTTTATTGGTGTTAGAACTGAACCTAAAGACTTATTATCTTGAGTGCACTAATGTTGCTAATAAAGATTGTGTGAAGTTTTGTATGAAGGAAAAATTTCAGGTGTATGGAAGGAATGAGTAATGAGATGAAGAATGGACTAAATCTCAAACTTGGGGATGCCACGCGTGTCACCCCCAGAAATATCCAAGAAGTACAAGCGTCAAAGCTTGGGGATACCCATGGCATCCCCCTCTTCATCAATAAAAATCCCAGGTTCCTTCCAAACACTTCTTTTTTATTGTTTCATACACAGTTGTGTTGTTCTTGGAGCGTCTTCTTTTTCATTTTCGTTTTGGATTTTCATTTGCTTTGTTTGCTTTGTTTGCTGGATAAATTGGTTGGACCCCCTCTTTAATGCATTGGTTTTCAAATAGTTTGGTTTGGATTGGAAAATAGTAGGAAAGTTCATGCTTAAGTGGTAAAGAGAGCTTGTTTTTGACTGTAACCTATGCTTTGTCATACCATGCTCGATATTGTTTTGGCTTTATGCTTAGTATTCTTTGCTGTAGCATGACTTGTTATAAACAATTGAGATTGCTTAATGTGCCTTTGAAGAATCATGCATTGTTTTAGCATATTAAAGCATAGTATTGTGGTATTCCCCTTTGATGCTTTATTTGGGTTGACTTGGCACATGCTCACACCATGTTATGACTATCCAAAGTCACCATAGCCTTTATGATCCTTTAGTTTTCAACTTGTAGTATCACTTTATGCTTTGATTAATGATGTTTTGTCGCTCTACATGATTATAGCCATTATTACTCTCTTAGTTGATCGCTCCCAGTCTTTTGCTAGCTTCCGTAACCAAGTATGACTTTAACTCATGCATCCAACTCCTAAAACCAAGTTATTCCAAAGAGTGCACCATACCTACCTACCGGCATATTCTATTCCGAGTATATTCATGTTTTTGTCTACCTTCCGAATTAAACTTGTTATGAGAAAACTAGTGATTAAATATCTCACAAACTTGATGGCACACTTTACTTTCTTGCATTTAATAAACTTTAACCGTTGCGTCCATCTTTGTTGCGTGTATGCTTGCGCTTTATAAGTTGAACTAACAGAACCATGTATCATGGGGAACGCTTTCAACATTGCACCTGTACTTTGTACCCTGTTGATATCATGTTCTTTTGCTTATGGATCCCGACGGTGTGAAATAAAAGGGGAACTTGTAAGATCATGGAGTTTGTATTTGTGTTAGAGAAAGCACGGGCTAGCCTAAGCCATGCCTAATCATGGTGGAAACTTGCAGCATAACCATAATGAGCACTCTATGAAGCATCCTCAATAAAAACCTATGCAAATAGCAAATAAAAAGATTGCTGAGATGCTCATTGTCTGCTTGCCTTGTCATTTTGATTATGGGATAGCTCATGTATCATGTGCAAGGGGTACCCCATTGGCGGTTCTCTATGATACATATGTACTTACAATGATAAGAGCTTACTTGTGACTAAAGTTGAGTAGCATGAGGTTCAGTCTTCATAAGTAAGGGGCATGAGATTTTGGCTTATAACTTGTCAAGCATATCCTCTTAGTTGTGTCACTTTAACCTTAATCACCTTCAAGATGCTTATGATAAGGGCAATGAGAGCTAAAAGCTAATAAGTACCATAATTTTTGGAAGCTCTTTATGAGACTTGAATCCCTACTTCTTTCTATGAAGGCCTTTCTTTTACTTTTATGTTGAGTCTCCACCTTCTATCTTTATGCACCTACTTTGAGAGCATAGTGGCCATTCTTAGTTCTATGTGCATTGTCCCAAGACTTGTTGATTGATGCATAACTTTGATATTGCTTGTTTTAAACTATTTGTATCTAGTCACTCTTATGAACTTTGAAGGTGTCCTATGCATTTATGTTTGCTACTCTATGAGGGACAAGCTGAATGCCACTATGCGATATTTTCTTTATGTGAAACAAACAAACGTCTTGCAAAGCATTGTTATTCATGAATCTTTTGTTTGTGCCTTTTCATGTTGCAATATAGTTTCTTTGTCTTATTGCTAGAACTTTGTCTTTCATGTTATGATTGAAGTACTATGATCCCAGCTTCGAATGTTTTACAAATACCTTGATCAAGTTTATGATGGTGCATGTCACCTCAAAAATTATTCTTTCTTTTTATCACTTACCTACTCGAGGACGAGCAGGACTTAAGCTTGGGGATGTTGATATGTTGCTAACTTATCCATAATTTTTTATGTTCCATGCTTGGTTTTATCCACTTTCTTGTGTTTTGTCCACACTTTGGAGTACTTTAGATATGATTTCTTGGACTAACCTATTAACAAGAGCCACAGTGCGAGCTGCCTGTTTTCTGCTGTTTTTGGTTCCAGGAAAGTCAAAAAATGAATATTCTTGGAATTAGATGGGACAAAAGCCAAAGTCAGTTTTTCACCGAGGGACACCTGGAGCCAGAATACGAGACTGACAGGGGATGGGGCCTGGCCACATCACATGGTCAGCAAAGTGGTCTGCTTGGCCCTCGGCCTCTCCTTCCGCCTATAAGTTGCCTCCCATACAGAAACCCTAAGTAACCGATCAAAATTCCATGAAAGAGTCTGTAGCCGCCGTCATCTCCATCCCTATATCGGGAGGGATCTGAAGCTCTTCTCGGCACCCTGCCGGAGAGAGGAATTCACCCTGGAGGCCCTCTTCATCATCATGCAAGCCTCCGGTGTGATGCGTGAGTAGCTCATCTCTGGACTACGGGTCCATGTAGTAGCTAGATGGCTGGTTCTCCTCCTTTGTGCTATCATGTTTAGATCTTGTGAGCTCTTCATGATCAAGATCATCTATTTGTAATTCTGCATGTTGTGTTTGCGAGGATCCGGTGGATATTGAGATGCTATTTCAGATTGATTATTGATTCTATCATGTCTTTGTTATTTGTGATCTCGCATGCTTTCCGTTGTTAGTAGCTATCTTGGCCAAGTAGATGCTAGCAACTCCAAGAGTTAGTATTTATGCTCGATAGTGGGTTCATGCCTCTGGTAATCTGGGGAAGGGACAGAAATCTCTAAGGTACTAGATGTGTTGTTGCTACTAGGGAGAAAACAACAATCCTTTGTTCATAGAGCAATCGTATTGTTTACTTTACACGCAGTTCGTAAAGCAATTATCCGTTGCTTGCAACTTAATACTGGAGGGGGTTCGGATGATAACCTGAAGGTGGATTATTAGTCACAGATGCAGTTGGATGGCGGTCTATGTATAATGTTGTAATGCCCAATCGAATCTCAAAGGAGTCAAGATGAGTAGTATATGCATGTATTGCTTTCTCGATGTTTGTCAATTGCCCCGCTGCAATTTGTTCACCCAACATGTCATCTATCTTAAGGAGAGCCACCACTAGTGAACTATGGACCCCGGTCCTTTCTTTTACCATCAATCTACAACTTTTTACTGCTTTGTGTTTACTTTCTGCAAACTATTACTTTCTTCCGTTCGATACGTTTAATCCTTTGTTTTCAGCAAAACCGGTGAGATTGACAACCTCATCGCAAGTTGGGGAGAGAGTTATGTGGTTGTGTTGTGCAGGTCTCCACGTTGCTGCTGGCACCGGTAGTGCACCCTTCCCAAGTTCAGCTAGCTACACCTTTGGGGTGTTTCCTTGCTCCTACTGGATTGATAACCTTGGTTTCATAACTGAGGGAAAACTTACTGTTGTGCTCATCATACCTTCCTCTTGGGGTTCCCTAACGAGCTCGTTAGTACACGAGTCAGCAAGGTCTCTCGGTGATGTCTAGAATATTCCCGAACCGTAGGGTAATACACTTAAGGGTTCGATGATGTTGCAAGATGGTTTTTGTACATTCGGAATAATCAGAGTATTTACAAGAGAGAGACGAAAAAGTTCCGTGAAGGTCCGAAAGTTGTTCGGAGGGTTCTAGAAAGGAGTTTCAGAGTAAAAGGGAATTAAGTAATATGTAACTAATATTAATTAATTGAATTAATATTAAATATATGATTTATTTAATTAATAAAAGGCAACCCACCTTGTTGGGACCCTCCTAGAGGGAAGCCCAACTAGGCCTAGGTGCCCCCTTATTGGATAAGGGTGTGGGAGCCCTAGGGTTTGATGGGTGGGCCAAATTGGGCCCAGAGGGTGTGGCTGGCTAGGGAAACCCTAGACGCTGGCCCCTATGAACCCCATGGCCGCCCCTTGCCCCCTCTTGGCCACCCTAGGGTTTCCTTGGTGGGGGCTAAGGGTGCCTCCTTCCCCCTATATAAAGGCCCCCCATGGAGGAGGAGAGGCACACCAAGACCATTAGTTGGGAGCTCTCCTCCCTCCTCTATGCGCCTCACCCCTATCTCTCTCCACCTCTCCTTCCCATGTGGATCCACTAAGGGCTACATAGGAATGGAGGTTAACTCTACCGCTGCATGTCGTCGTGCTACGGGAATTCCGGATCTGATCCCAACCGATCTACTTCCGCAATCTCGACTAGATTAGAGATCTAGAGGTCATCATTATTCACCATATGTGTACGAGTACTATGAGGTGCTACCACTTGTGGCACCAAGTCATTGTGTCGGAGTTGTCACAACATCGAGATCTGCATGACCTTGAGGTCGGCTTCGTCAGCTTCATCATCAAAGCTTGTGCGGGAGCTTAATCCCCGCATTCGGTCTACAAGGTATGTCACCTAATATTACTAAAAGATAGATCTTGGGCAATTCAGGGTTGCATAGGTAATAATTTTTTTGTTATTAGCATCGATCCCCAACATGGATTCCTAGAGTTCCGGGTGTGACATTATACCCTTGGTTTGTTGCTTCATCGACCTTGGTGTTGTTGGCTCCCTGAAGCCCCAAAAAGGTGTAGTAGTCCTTCATGAGGTGACTTAACCGTTTCCTTCCTTCTGAATCAACATAGTAGTGCATGTGGCATGGTCCTTCAAGCATCTACATGGCTGATAGAAGGGCCTCTCGAGGGGGCCTCGGCCGGTACTATTAGGATGCCCAACTGGTTCCATCTTCATCACGATTGTTGCGGTATCTACTACTGTGGTACTCGCCCCTTTAATTGTTCTAGTTGGCGTAGCCATCCGCAACTTGACTGGGTCCACCATAATCATCGTAGTTGCAACCACGCCTCCTCTTGGCATCATTGTTGTGTTTATCGTAGTCCTCTTCTGGTGAGCATCCTCACTTGTTGTTTATTGCATCCTCACTGTCAGTCCATTGGTTGTCAATGTCCATCAGGTGTGCAATTGTTTTTGGCTTGGCCTGACCCAGCTCTTCGATAATATATTTTCAGTGTAGGCCATTGTTTAAAGAATAGATTTCCCTTTCATTAGATATATTCTCGGTTGTGTTTTTGATTATGTTCCAACGCTGGATGTATGCGTGTATCGACTCCCCAGATTGCTGTACACATTCCCGTAATTATTCGATGGACATGGGTCGCATTAAGGTGGACATAAAGTTGCGAATAAACTTGTCCTCTAGATCGCTCCAGCAACTGATGGATTTTTCGGTAGCTTCATGAGCCAATAATGTGCGACGCCACTCATGTTCAGTTGTACAATTTGCATGGCGGTAGCCTTCGAGCCACCTTGAAGTTTGATAGTTTGCAGGTAGTTTCCTGACCATGCCTCTAGCTCTTGGAGCCCGTCATATTTTTTTTGATTATGGGGTAGCTTGAAAGCAAATCACACCACATGGTCCATGATCATCCTCATCCTCAGCATACGAATATGTTTGGCTACTGCATTCATCCCGAGGTTTGTTGACTCTGCGTTGCATGATGTCGTTCCTGGCATCTTGACTACACGAGGTTTGGTTAAAACACATGTGTTGCGGTGAGCTAGACCTTCGAGTTTCCACCACCTGCCGAGGGCTGCTACGACGGCGTGGTGATTTATTGGCTGATGGGACAACCTCTTTGTCTCCTTGTGTGAGTGACGCTCTGACCATGAAGGCCCATGAGAGCGAAGTGATGGATGGCTGCCTGCGGATCATCGATTGCCGGTTGAGTAGCGAGTAGGTATGTTTGGGCCGCAATGATGGTAGCTTGAGGCGTCTTGGCTTTTATGTTACCCACCGAATCCACTAACATGAAGGACAAGTCCAAATCTCGGGTTATCTCACACCTTTCATTCTTAGGGATGTTTTGCGGCCGAGAGCCACCCCTCCTAGGTGGCGCTCCTCTAGTGACGTTCACATAATTGTGGGTGGAACTTAGTTGTGCCCATCGAACACTTGATTCATCGGCTAGCCTTTTGCGCTCATACAATTGTCTATGCATCTTGACCAACTCTCGCTTCTGGCGGTGGAGTAGGTACTGGTAGGAAATGAGTTCTCCATGCATGGCATCTGCTATCATAGGGACAACGCCCCTAGCGGTGTTGCTTACTTTCTCCGAAGATTCGGTAGAGATCCGAACAACTATTTGGTTCCTGTTGATTGCGCCGTCCCTTTCACGCCCCTGAACGACCCGGTTGTCCATGGGTGCCTCCGGCCCAGTTCTATGAGCCTCCATGTTCTATGAGCCTCAGTGATGTCATCTGGGTTGATGATAGGGTTGCCGTTGGATTCGTGTGGTTCTGTAGTTTCTCTGTCCGTTGTTGTGGCTCCTATGATCACACACACCTGGTGACGCATCTTGTACGGGTTGCTGTCACAGCTATCAGAGGCGTAGGAGGCACCATCATCGAGACACGTGAAATCCAGCGAGTCCATTTCTAGGTACGGGTCGACCCTCTTGATGCTAAAGTCGACGTCATCGTCGAGTTCGTGATCGACGATGGCCCTTGAATCCATGGTGTGGTGTACTAGAGTCGATGTAAGTTTGTTATCAGAACCGAAAGAGACATGATACGTTGCTAACGTATCTATAATTTTTGATGTTCCATGCTTGTTTTATATCTACTTTCTTATGTTTTGTCCACACTTTGGAGTATTTTTATACACTTTCTTGGACTAACCTATTAACAAGATGCCACAGTGCCAGCAGCCTGTTTTCTGCTATTTTTAGTTCCAAGAAAGTCAGAAAATGAATATTCTCGGAATTGGACGGGACAAAAGCCAAAGTCAATATTTTACCGGAAGACACATGGAGTCCGAAGGAGAGACGAAGGGGGGCCACACACCCCCTTGGCGCAGGCAGCCCTAGGACGCGCCAGGGCATGGTGTGGGCCCCCTGGCCGGCAACCAACCTCGCCTCTTCGCCTATAAGAAGCCTCCCGATCCAGAAACCCTAGGGAGGGAGCCTCCAGCCACGAAAAGTTCCGCAGCGCCGCCGCCACCGAAGGAGAGATTCGGGGGACAGAAAGTCTCTGTTCCGGCACCCTGCCGGGATGGGGAAGTGCCCCCGGAGCCATCTCCATCAATCTCCACCACCATCTCCATCGCCATTGCTGATTCCCATGATGATGAGGGAGTAGTTCTTCCTCGAGGCTAAGGGTTCTACCGGTAGCTATGTGTTCATCTCTCTCTCTATGCATCATCATATTGTGATCATGAGCTTTGTAATCAAGTAGATCTACTTTGCTACTCAAGTGCTTCAATAGATCTCTGCTCTCCCCATGTGTGTGAAAGTGACAACGTGCACACCATGGTGGCACTTAGGCTAGAGGTTACAAATACTTGTTATGAGTTATATTTGGAGTTGGATGTCTCTATGAAATTGTGGTGTTTGTTGGAACCATCTAGCGCTCAAGGTGACAGTGTGGGGTTATCTAGATGGGGAAAGCGAACTTTGAGGAGTGCTGTTATAGCCCTACCATGGATTAGAGTGTCCAACCGGAGAGTAGTTCAGAGTAGTATCATGAAGAGAAGATATTTATATGAGAGTGTTCACTAGTGAAAGTATGATCCATAGGCCTTGTTTCTAAGCATTGAAACACCGTTTGCAACTAGATCTGTTACATGTTTGCTTGCTTCCATCTTTTTGCCTTTAGTCTTTTCCTCCCGTCAAGATCTTTTCTAGCACTGTTGTCTTATATCCATACCACTTGTATGTCACTATCTCTTTGTCGAACTAGTGCACCTATACACCTGACAAGTGTATTGGGTGTGTTGGGGACATAAGAGACTTCTTGTATCTTGATTGCAGGGTTGCTTGAGAGGGGATACCTTTGACCACTTCCTCCCTGAGTTCGATAAACCTTGGGTAATCCACTTAAGGGAAACTTGCTGTTGTTCTATAAACCTCTACACTTGGAGGCCCAACAGTTGTCTACAAGAATAAAAGTGCGTAGACATCAAGACACCGTCTCTTAGATCGGCGAGATCCTCCTGGTCTGTGACGTAGTCTTGATTGTTCATGATAGTTGTGGGAGACGAGATTGTCCCTCTAGTAGAGCCGACAAAAGATGTTGGTGATGCAGTTGGAGTTGCGATTGCTACTTATGAACCCAAACAAATCGGATCTGAAAGGCAGAAAGTTCTTGCTTAAGATGTTGGTGATGCAGTTGGAGCCGACAAAAGATGTTGGTGATGCAGTTGGTTATTACATTGGTGAATGATGTGATGAACATTCATCGGAAGTATAGCATTACGATCAAAGTCATTGTGTTTATATTGCTATAACATCATATGAAGTAATCTTAGTCCTTAGACCATGAGATCATGTCAATCACTAACACTAGAAAGAGTATCTTGATAACATCAAACGTCACACCGTGACAGGGTGACAATAAAGGTGGATTCAGTGCTACGAAGGTGTTATGTAGAGGCTCATGGATCAAGAGTGGGATTTGTCCATCCTGATGACGGGTAGATATACTATAGGCCCTCTCGGTGATATCACATTGAAATAACTTGCAAGCAAGTGATGTGATCACTAGAATGTTATATCACGGGAACGAGAAAAGAGTGCATGTCGGTAACGAGATCAAACTAGGTATGGGGATACCGATGATCGAATCTCGGACATGTAATATATCACGAGACAAAGGGATTTAGTTATGATGTTAAAGGTTCACACGATCACTAGAGTCATCGTTGAATGTGTGGGAGTCAGTACGGATCTCCAGGTCCCGCTGTTGATTATTGATCGGAGAGGGGTCTCGATCATGTCTGCATTATTCGCGAACCGTAGGGTGACACACTTAAGGGCTACCGACACCATTTGGAGCAAATATGTTTCAGATAAAGATTTAAGAAAGCGCTGGAATCATTTCGATGGAAACCGGAATTGTTTCGGGTGAAATTGTAGAAACTAGTTCTGCATGTGATATTGAAATGTTGCAAGGGGTTTTATGTGAATGTTTGTTAATTAATGTAATTAAAAAAATTCTGAATAAATAAATAAAAGAGTTTTATTAAATGAGACATTGCATTAAATTTGGTGGAAATTTAATGATTTTGAGTGGGATTTTGAGTGGAGAAAATGGAGGGGCATTTGTGTGAGTGGGAGATCCACTCACATGAATGGAGCAAGAGGTGGGGGCACCAACTTGGGTGCCGGCCAAGGCCTTGGGGCTGCCCCTCTCCTCCTATAAAAGGCCCCTCCTCCCTCCTTCTCACACACAGCTCCTCGTGAAGGATCTCTCTCTCCCTCTAAAAATTATTCCCCATGGTCTCGAATTAGCAAGATACATGTTCCCGATGGCTTTATCTGGAAAGGAGTTGTTGCTTCTGCTGCTTTGCTGGAGCGAGGGACAGAGGTTGTCGGGGTACCGGATGTGTGTGCGGTCACGGATGCATCGCTGCTTTGCGGTGCTGGACTTGCTGGTGCTGGACCTGCTAGACGTGCTAGTGCTGGACCTGCTAGACTCGCTGGACTTCATCACGATCTTGAGATTGGAAAGTGTATGACTACATCAACCACGAAATCAGTTTCGTTAACGATGTTTTTCACTCTTCAAGGGTATGTTCTCTATGGATGTATATTCACCTGTTGATTGTATTTAGGTAGATAGATCTTGCTACCTAGATGTTCACATCGTAGGAATTTTTTTGTTTTTCTAAGCTGCAAACCAAACAGTGGTATTAGAGCCTGATCTATGCATAGATGCTTTGCATGGGTAGAACACATATGAGTATGTGGGTGTTGATGATCATGTTATTGCATATTCTATGTATTTTGCATATTGGTGGCATAGTGGGATGAAGCGGCCCGAACTAACTTTACATGTCCTCGCACATGAGACATGTTCCACGCTTGACATGCAACTAGTTTTGTATAAGTGGCTAGCGGTCGTCTGTCTCTCCTACTATAGTCAATATATGATTTACAATGAGTTGCTAATAATTTGGTAATCATCGTTGTGGTTCCATGTTCGTAGGTAAGACCGGTTCTATCTTTGAAAATCCTAAGCCACGTAGAACATGCAATTGATAAATTAGAGGGGTCTAGTTTAGATTGTTGCTGGGAAAGTGTCATGATATGGTAATGTTATAATTTGAAGTATAGTTGATACTCTTGGAAATTATAGCATACCTAACGTGTAAGTTCCATATACCTTGGCCTTACACATAAAAGAATGATAAAATCATACCACGATGAACATGATAGTGATCAAGTGTAAGAACCATATCATTTCACTTTATGCATATGATGTTTTATTTGCATCTTATATTGCTTGTTTGGCATTTTAGTAGCATTATAAGATGATCCCTCATTTAGATATCAAGACAAAAATGTGTTCTTCCTTAGTATGCACCGTTCTATGGATCGTGTTTCGAGACATCATGTGATGGTCAGGTGTACTCGACTCTACGCTTTCATACAACGGGTGTAAGACAGTTTTACACATGCAAGTACTAAGGTTCTTACTTGGAGAGCCTAGCATGTACAGACATGGCCTCGGAACACGGACCAAAAGGTTAAGCATGAGTCATATAGTTGATATGATGCCCATATAGATGCTCGCCTTTGAGACTATACCGACTCACGTGATGATCAGACTTGGTGTAGTGGATTTGGTTCATATAATCACCAAAACAATTGAGGGATGATGGTTTTGAGTAGGAGTTCATTTGTAATCTGGATTAGTCGAACTCAATTTATCATAAACTAAAATAAAAGTGAATTTGCATAATTTGTTGTAGTCATTGACATCCGTTTACTACCTTGCGCTTAGTTTTAATTGAGATAATAGAACTATAGAATTCTGGATATTTACTTTACGAACTGGTATCGTATTGTTTTAAGTGTCAATTTAAAATTTAGAATCCCTATTGCAAACATTCAGCAAACTCTATTTACTCCATGAAGTTTAATAAGTTGTATTAAATCAAGAGTAATAATTCCAGTGTTAGTATCTAAAGTATCATGTTTTCCTCCATGATTCTTGATATTAAAAAAGTTGTTTTAATATCAAGGTTATCTACGAGCTGAAAGAATTGTTTCAGAAACCATCATGTGTGGAAGATATTGTGATATCTGAAACAATGTTTATGGTTACAATATGATAGAGTATAATTTAGCAAAATACATGTTCTCTTATTGTATGAGAATTTCTGAAGGTTGGAGACGCTAGGTGTCCTAATCTCCCAAAAAGGTTTTGGGAACTGACATTATACTAGCGATTCTTCCTTATAGGCTATACTAGCTTGATCATGAAAGTTGTCATGATAAGGATGAATAGAATATGTAGGTAAAATGTTTACTACACTAAAAGATTACTAAATAATGGATTTTTGAAAGAATGCCCAAACATTTGATGATGGTGATCAACTTCAAAGTGCAAATCCAAAGGTATTAGTATTTGACTATACAAGCTTTGGACTATGTGTCATATGTATGGCACCACTATTGATGTTGATAGATTCTTTTAAAAGAAAAATAAATGCTGAAAAAGAATCTATAAAATATTTGGCAGAAAAGAAAAGACTTGAAATGTCCAACTAAGGTATATAGATGATATACATGTTATGGTTGTATTATTTGCTTGTTAAACAATGTGGTTCTTGGGTATTGGATACCAAATTGGTTGGTATGAAATGTCATACAGAATGATGCAGTTCATGAACTACAATGGCCTAAGTAACTAGCAAGATAATATGTGATGATGTTCATCCAAAACAAATAAAGTGTTATTGTGTTTCTTGTTGACATCAAAGCTTGCCTTCAAGATTTGTTTAAATAATTGTTATTTTGTTCCGGTATTATGAGAACAATGGTTCTTCAAATAATTACCGTATTCCATAGAAGATGGATGAACCTTTACAAGTCTAGTTGGAGAAATCACGTCCATAAAAACTAATGCTAAAATGTCGCAAGACAAATGATTGAAAGATCACTTACGAAGTGACATCGCCATTTAAATTATATTGTAAAAAACATGAAGAAACTCCATGTTAATGGATTTTTGGAGTCTTTGATTTTGATCAATTAACGCGTGTGAGACTTTCCTCGAGATAATCGAAACTCCGTTCATAGGCCAAAGGGGAACGGGTGACTAACTTATTGGAAATTGTGCATGTTGATGTATATAGTCCAATATGTGTAGCCATGTGCGGTGGATCTCTTTCAACTTCATATACTTTCTCCGAAAATTTGAGTGAATATATTTATATATTTACATAATAAGGAAGAAGTATGAAACATTTGAAAATTGTTCAAAGACTTTCAAGATGAAGTGGAAAATCATTGTAACAAGAAAATAGAGAGTTTATGATTCGATCATAAAGGAAGATATTTGAGTTACATGTTTAGCAAAACACCTAAAAATTGAGGAATTGTTCCATGGATTTGCATTTCCCGATAAACCATAGGAGTATGGTATGTTCGAGAGATCAAATCGAACCTTGTTTGACATGGTAAGATCAAAGGTGTCATTTATAAAACTTCCATTATGTTTTAAAGATTAAAGCTTTATAGACTACCGCTTTTACACTGAAAAGAGCACCATTGTGATCCGTTGAAATGACACCATAAAGGTTATGGTTTAGGATAAAACCCAAGTTGTCTTTTCTTAAACTTTGGTATGTTGTGCATAAGTAAAATGTTTACAACCAAAGTCGTATAAACACGTGTTTGTAGGTTATCCCAAAGAATTTGTTGGGTATTCCTTCATAACACCGAAGACAAAAGAGTTTGTCGCTTGGAACGTGAAGTTTCTTAAAGAAGGAATTTTTCACAAAAGTTAAGTGGGAGGACAATAGAACTTTGATTAGGTTGATGAACCTAAGCAACATGTGCTAAGTAGTGCAGCGCCATAAGTGTCCCGGAGGCGGCTAAAATGCTCATGGCTCCCGTGATTACAAAGATTGTGATCTCGGAGATTAGAGTTCCTATTTGAACTGTATGCGTTAGCTAACAATAAAATAGTGAGATTTGATAAACAAGTCGTTATTGTTTTGACAATGATGAACCGACTGCATGCAAAGAAGCGATGATGGGAACTGACTCCATAAAATGACTACAAGTCATAAAATCCTTGATAGTTTCCATACACGAGTAATCAAATTTTTGAACTTGTGGAAGACCATCCGGAATAGCATGAAGCCTATCAGTCGTGTTTGGATCTATAAAGAAATAGACATGGATATTTGACATCTATGCAATAGTCGACATGTCGAAAAGGAGTTTACGACAATGTTTAAGGAGATGACTATGACAAGATTTGATCTTTCATAGCGATATTTAGTCTTGACGGGTTAATGTAGCAACCACTACATATAATTTGGTATATGGTAGTTGAACAAACAAAACAATGATCTTCTAATAGAATGGTTACCTAGGATGTGTACATGACACAGACCGAAGGGTTTTGCTAATTCAAAAGATGCTAAAAGGGTGTGCAAACTTCAATGATTGAAGTGAGCATAGAGGAGTTAGAATCTTCACCATGATGAAAATGTTAAAAGAGTTTAATTTTATCAGAGACAATGAAGATGCTTGCATTTGCAAGAAATTAAGTGGGAGCACTGAGGCATATTTCTAATACATTATGTGGATGACATGGTGTTGATTGGAAAATGATGTATCTTTTATTGACACAAGTTAAGAATTTCATTAAAATTGTATTTCAATGAAAGACTCGGGAAAAACAAGAATATTTGGCATCAATGTCTATATGGATAGATTGAGGCGCTAATATGGTTGTGCCAGACGTACATATATGAGATATTGAAAGGGTTTAATATGGAAACGACAAGAAAGGTTCTTGCTGCATGGAAAGGATTGAATCAAGATTCAAGTGTATTGACACTTGGTGAGTGAAATCACATGAATATTTTGATCAATAATACCGTGATATGTACATATCCAGATATGTCCTATGCTCGAAATATTGTGAGCATATACCAGAATAATTCATAAGGTGATCATTGGACAATAGTAAGGATATTCTTATAATCTTTTGAAGAACTAAGAATATATTTATGTAGAGGTGACAAATAGTTAAAAATAGTTCATTGTAAAGTGTTACATTGATACTAGTTTGTCACAAGATACAAATTAAATTTATCTAAATTTAAACTATGGGTGGCACAATATAATGGAAATGAGGTTCCATGATGAATTTGGATGAGTTCCAAAGTTGATATATTATGACGGATACTACAACAAAAGGCTAAGTATATGACTGCTATAGTAGCAGCAAAGGAGGGAATTTGGTTAAGTAGTTTGTTATCAAACTAGGTGTGGTTCACAGTGGGCTAGTACTATGAAGATATATTGTGTGACAATTGTATCAATATGTTTTAACCCAAAGGAACTAAAGGTCTCACCAATGCACTAAATTTATACAATGCCAAGAGAATGAATGATGCGTAGAGACACAAAGACATGCAAATACATACGGACCTGAAAATATCAAATCCGAAGATTATGTTAACCGCTAGTAAACGTGTATATACAACACCAGAAAGCCATAGGTGTTGAATGCGCAAGTTTATAGACTAGATTATTGACTCTAGTGCAAGTGGGAGACCGAAGGGAATATGCCCGAGAGGCAATAATAAAGTGGTTATTATTTTATTCCTTGTTTATGATAAATGTTTATTTTGCATGCTATAATTGTATTAATTGGAAACGTTAATACATGTGTGTTTAATAAACAAATAAAGGGTTCCTAGTTATGCCTCTCTTATAAACTAGCTCGTTGATTAACAAGATGATCAAAGTTTCCTGATCATGGACATTAGATGTTGTTAATAACGTGGTCACAACATTGGTGAATGATGTGATAAACATTCATCCGAAGTATAGCATTACAATCAAAGTCATGTGTTTATATTGCTATAACATCGTATGAAGTAATCTTAGTCCTTAGACCATGAGATCATGTCAATAACTAACACTAGAAGAGTATCTTGATAACATCAAACGTCACACCGTGACAGGGTGACTATAAAGGTGGATTCAGTGCTATGAATGTGTTATGTAGAGGCTCATGGATCAAGAGTGGTATTTGTCTATCCCGATGACGGATAGATATACTTTGGTCCCTCTCGATGATATCACATTGAAATAGCTTGCAAGCAAGTGATGTGATCACTAGAATGTTACATCACGGGAACGAGAAAAGAGTGCATGTCGGTAACGAGATCAAACTAGGTATGTGGATACCTATGATCGAATATCGAACATGTAATATATCGCGAGACAAAGGGATTTAGTTACAACATTAAAGGTTCACACGATCACTAGAGTCATCGTTGAATGTGTGGGAGTTAGTACAGATCTCCAGGTCCCGCTGCTGATTATTGATCGAAGAGGGGTCTCGATCATGTATGCATAATCCGTGAACCATAGGGTGACACACTTATGGGATACTAACACCATTTGGAGCAAATATGTTTTAGATAAAGATTTTAGAAAGCATTGGAATCGTTTCGATGGAAACCAGAATTGTTTCGGGTGAAATTGCAGAAACTGGTTCTGCATGTGATATTGAAATGTTGCAAGGGGTTTTATGTGAATATTTGTTAATTAATGTAATTAACAAAATTCTGACTAAATAAATAAAAGGGTTTTATTAAATGAGAGATTGCATTGAAAATTAATTATTTTGAGTGGGATTTTGAGTGGAGAAAATGGAGGGGCATTTGTGTGAGTGGGTGCTCCACTCACATGAATGGAGGAAGAGGTGGGGGCACCACCTTGGGCATTGGCCAAGGCCTTGGGGCTGCCCCTCCTCCTATAAAAGGCCCCCTCCTCCCTCCTTCTCACACACACCTCCTCGTGAAGGATCTCTCTCTCCCCCCTCTAGAAATTATCCCCCATGGTCTAGGATTAGCGAGATACATGTTTCCGGTGGCTTTATCTGGAAAGGAGTTGCTGCTTCCGCTGCTTTGCTGGAGCGAGGGGCGGACGTTATCGGGGTACCAGATGTGTGTGCGATCGCGGATGCACCGCTGCTTTGCGGTGCTGGACTTGCTGGTGCTGGACCTGCTGGACGTGCTGGTGCTGGACCTGCTGGACTTGCTGGACTTTATCATGACCTTGAGATCGACAAGTGTACGACTACATCAACCACGAAATAAGTTTCGTTAACAATGCTTTGTCGCTCTTTAAGGGTATGTTTTCTATGGATGTATATTCGCCCATTGATTGTATCTAGGTAGATAGATCTTGGTGCTTAGATGTTCACATCGTATGATTTTTTTGTTTTTCTATGCTACGAACCCAACAGGCGGGTGGGTGTGGAAGGATGTCGACAGAGACGAAACAGATCTGACCACTCCCGATCATTGAGTTGTTGCTTGGTGAAGAGGGAGCTGCCGAATTCATGACTCCAGCACCCAAATTTCCCAGAGATGGCACCGATTGACGAGGGGTAATCTCAACAATGTCCATTGTTATGGACTTGGGTTTCAGGGAAAAATGGTGCGCTGGTGATTTCGGCGGCATGTCAGACAAACAAAGGAGGCGAGATTTACCCAGGTTCATGTCCTCGTAGAGGAAACTCTACTCCTTCTTATCTGATCATTATTGATGGAGAGTACAAAATCGTCGAGTTGCAAGATGAGATCTAGCTTACAGCGGATTGCTATGACAGATAATAGGTCCCCTCCCCGTTGGATCCTTCCAGCCTTTATATGAGAGGTCGGGTCTCGTAGTCCAGTACGGGTCGGATTACAATTTTAATTACAACTCTATGACTATGTCGGTTATGCCTTGGGCTTCTGCTTTAATCATCATATCTGGTTCCTAGGCTTTGGATGCTTCCAGGATCCTTGATCTCTCATGGGCCTTACGTGCCTTAGTTTATACCAGGTATGCCAATCACAAGAACCGGATAAGTCATGCCCATGTCAGGGACGTCCTGCGACCATCGGGAGGTAACCGACCAGGCGGGTGGCTCCTCAACAGGATCAGGGTATCGATGCCGCTCGTGTAACCAGAAGGGCCACTGCTGGACACCGAGATCAAACACCGCCACCAACAGCTCATGGAGCATCTACACAACGTCCACATAGAACACCGCTGCGCGCCATTCTGGGTGGCGTTCCTAGAATGGGAGCGCTAAGCGCAATGGAGGTTCTCGTTTATGGGTGACTTCCAGCAGGAAGTCGAGTACGACAAACTGCCGGAGGTCGATGACGATGACGACATGGACTGGGAGCCCTCTCCGCCGCGGGGTGGCAACGACATGCCTAGCAAGGAGTCCCGCATCGACATGGCAGATTACGAGGCTACTGATCCTACATGGAAGCCGTCAAGCAGGAGGAGGAGCCTCCCCGTCATGCCGCCGGACCTCGACCCAAAGGAGGCCGACCGCCTCACCTTGGAGGACTCCCAGCTCGAGGAGGAGGTGCGCTGGGATGGAGGAGCCATTGCATTTCACGACACAATGATGACGATGCGGCAACCACCTCCGCCACCGTCGTCATTGTAGAAACAACCACCGCCTGCGTCTGTGTGGCATGGACATCATATATATATGACGCTTGCGTGGGGGCAGGAGGAGTGGCATTCGCTCGCGCCGCAAGAGCACATGCCAGCGTAGTTTTTTTTTTAGTTTTTTCTAATATAAATTAAGTACTCCCACCATTTCAAAATATAAGATGTTTTAGCGTTGTGAAGCTAATAAATCTAGACCCTTTTAGTGTGTAGGTTCACTCCGAACCTCCCCGAACCTTAGTACTAAAACGGTCTAGACGCATTAGCTTCACAAAACTAAAACATCTTATAATTTGAAACCGAGGGAGTATGTTTTAATGAAGTATTATGAAAATAATTGCGTCAAGCCTCTGGGTTCACCCCGCCGAAAACGCACACAGCCGCAACATATTATCCATGGGCCGATCAAAAGGACCAAAATGATCACATTCGATATTTGAAATGGGTCGGTTCGCTTGAAACGTGTTTAACGTAGCGCGTAAAGTTAAGAGGAACCAACGTTCACGAATAAAAGAAACAGAAAGGCTGAGCGGAAGCGACATCGGCACGCGGTTGGCCCCGTGGGTCGGTGGTGTTCGCCCTTGGCGCGGCAGCGAGGGAGAGGGGACTACATCTACATGTAAAGTTGTAAACAAACAGGGCGGCTAGCTAGAGAAAGCGACAGTGATCTGGCCAGAAATGCTGTGCTGCCCGGGCGACGACGACGCGGGGACTGCGCGGGCACCGCGTCACGCCTGTCGCCATGCGGCGACGCCCCTTTCCTCGCACCTCCCCCGCTGCATGCATGCATAGGCCGCTGTGAATTCAATCGTGGTGGTTGCGCCATTGGTCGCGCCCGCAATGCGGGCCGAGCCGCGTCCACGTACGGGGATCTGCCTGATCGATCGCAAGTTACTGCCACCTCTCCGATATGACGTTTCACTGCGGACTGCTACAAAGATGCGGTGGTCTTTTCTGCTTGGTTGGTTCGGATTCTCATGTAGATCGATGTGCCCGGTTGGGGATCCCGATGCATGCATGCATATATGGCGCCACGGCCAGTTGTGCAGAAATGGCATGTTGCTGCAGTAACAAATTTCTGGAATCTTCACGTTGCTGTCGTAACTTTTACTATAGGCTTATACTAACGATCGATTATATTGCTGCCGTTGTGCTAGCGTGAGGTTGCCTATCGTGGCGGTGCGTGCTGTTGGAGTAGTACTAGTGATGACGGCCTACAAGGCTACAATGATCCCCGAGAACCTGGACCGTCGCTTTCCACTATGACGTTTTTCCAGGCTAGTACAGAACGGTGCTGCTGCAATGCACTACGACCTTTTCAGTTTTAACGGAACGTCCCAAGTTTGGCACGTACTTAGCTCCTGGCCTGCCTTATTTTTCTTTCTGAGTCTGCGCTTCGCAAAATCGCAAGTACTATGTAAGATTCAGGAGTAAAATTCACGGTTAGTACGTCGTCGATCTCAAGTATACACGATATACAGTCACTGAATGTGGCGCCTGTTTCATTATGGTCACCGACTTCTGTATAGGGATGTATTCGCTGACACGGCACCAAGTGGACCCCATGTGTCAGCTTCTACCACATATATAAGAAACCATTTTACAATAATAAAAATCAAAAGGGCTCAAGTGCAAAATTGCCAAAGATATAAGTTTGTCTTCTCCCGGTGGCCGGTGCCGCCGCCACCCTCCGACGGCCGACTTTCCTGTGTTCCCAGAACTCCTCTGCGCTCAATCCCTATCTCGCCGCACGGGCCATGGCCGGACGAGCTCGCTCCCTTCCTCCCTATGGGCGCATAGACTAGAGCCGTCCCTGATATGCTCACAGGTACCTCTTCACCTCCCCTTGCCTAGAACAAAAGGGGTAGCCCGCAACACCTCAGCGAGGAGGGCACAAGGAGGAGGAGGTCGCCGGAGCCGGGCGTCTGACTCCGTGCTCGTCCTGCTCCGTGCGAGCGGCCGACGTAGGGAGGAAGGGTCACCGACGTCTGGTAGGGGAAGGGGGTGGCACGGGCGTGTGGAGGAAGGGAATATTCTCCCATACGCGGAATGCACCCACTCCACTGAATCAGTGGAATGTGGTGGAACCACTGTTAATTAGACGCTCTTAATTACGAAACACTCCAATAATCTAGCTAAATAATAATTAGTCATTGTTAATTATGATTTTGAGATTAAAAATGCCATTTGTCACTGTTAATTACGATTTTGAGACATTTCGTTCTGCTCTCCAAATTCCCTCAACCGAACAAAAAATGATGTTAATTACGATTTTGAGATTAAAAAGATCATTAGACGCTGTTAGTTACGATTTTGAGATTAAAAAGACCATTTGTCACTTTTAATTTTGATATTGAGATAAAAGATTAATTTTAACCTCGTTTCGTTCTACTCTCCAATACCCTGAACCAAAAAAAACAATTTCGTTTCTTTTTTATCCAAGCCGAACACAGAAACGTAACCTACCTATTCCAGTAGAATGAAAACATGATATTTCATTCCACTTTGTTCCGAGCTGAACACACTAGGAGCTATCCGTTTCCTCGTCACCGAACATGCCATGGAACCAAAAGATGTCTACACCGAGAAGAAGAGCAAGGAACAGAAGTGTACTTGTGTAGGGACTTCTCAGTTCAACCAAGAGCCGTCGTCGTTTTCCTGCTGGAAACATGCAGGCACAGAACTACGTAATGATTCTCCTAATCGATGACTCATCATTGTGCGGCGTATTGGCGTAAACAAACATTCTAGCCCGTCGTACTTGGTTAACTATACACGTCAGAGAATTGAGGTGCAATTTGGAAGAGAGAAAAAAGAAAATAAGGTACAAAACGAAGCCTGCCAGTGACAACAAGTTATCAGGAATAACATAGGGTATTTTTTATTGCAGAAAAAAGGTGAGCCAAGTTCCACTTCGTACGTGGCTCACCCCCGCGGGCGACCGGGGACCCAACCACCACCGCGCCTCCCTCCCACCTTCCTCCTCCCATCTTCCGTCGTTGCCGGGCAAAGCCCGAGTGGTGCCGGCGGCGGCGGCCTGCCATTACCCGGTCGTTTGCCTAGCCACGCGGGGAGGATTTGGCAGCGGCGTGGTGCGCTTGTGAAGTTGGCGCTCGTCCTGGCGGCGGTGGGCGGTCTCTGGAGGCGTGCAGCGGTGCCGACGGTCCTGGTCGTCGGGCAGCAACACTTGGGGTCACTGGAGGCGGGTGGTAGGAGCGTCACGTTGGGGAGAACCCTGCCCAGACCAGGGCCCGAACTGGGCTATGCGGGCCAGGCGGGCCGGGCAGCGTGGTGGCCTTTCTTGATCTCTACTGGAGTGGGACGCCGGAGTCGGGCCGGCCGGGGATGGTGAGGGTACGTGGTGGTATGGCTTTGCAGGTGAATGCTACGCACGCTTCTATTCTTGTAGACAGTGTTGGGCTCCAAGTGCAGAGGTTTGTAGAACAGCAACAAGTTTCCCTTAAGTGGATCAACCAAGGTTTATCGAACTCAGGAAGGAAGTGGTCAAAGGTATCCCTCTCAAGCAACCCTGCAATCAAGATACAAGAAGTCTCTTGTGTCCCCAACACACCTAATAAACTTGTCAGGTGTATAGGTGCACTAGTTCGACGAAGAGATAGTGAAATACAAGTAATATGAATGATTATAAGTGGTAATTGCAATATGAAATAAGAGTGGCAGCAAATAAACATGTAACAGAACTAATTGTAAATGGTGTTTCAATGATTAGAAACAAGGCCTAGAGATCATACTTTCACTAGTGGACATTCTCATATAAATATCTTCTCTTCATGACGCTACCCTGAACTACTCTCCGGTTGGACGATGTAGGGCTATAACAGCACACCTTAAAGTTCGCATTCCCCATCTAGATAACCCCTCACTATCACCTTGAGCGCTAGATGGTTCCAACAAACACCACAATCTCATAAAGACATCCAACTCAAATTATACTCATGACAAGTATTTATGTAATCTTAACCAAAGTGCCACACGGTGTGCACACTGTCAACTTCACACACGTGGGGATAAGTAGAGATTCATTAAAGCACTTGAGTAGCAGAATAGATCTATAGATTACAAAGCTCATGATCTCATAAGATCACGCATAGAGAGGGATGAACACATAGCTATCGGTATAACCCTTAGCCTCGAGAGATCTACTCTCTCCTCATCATGGGAGTCAGCAACGGCGATGGAGATGGCGGTGGAGTCGATGGAGATGGCTCCGGGGCACTTCCCCGTCCCGACAGGGTGCCGGAACAGAGACTTCTGTCCCCCGAATCTCCTCTTCGGTGGCGGCGGCGCTGCGGAAATTTTTATGGAAATCTGATCTCGTCCTTAGGGTTTTCGTCCCGGGAGGCATATATAGGCAAAGGGGCAAGGTCGGTGGAGGCCTGAGGGGCCCACACCACCCCCTGGCGCGGCCTGGCCTGGCCCACGCCACCAGGTGGTGTGGCCAGCCCCTGGCCCCTCTCCGTCTCGTCTTCTGGCCCCTTGAGTCTTCCGGTAAAATATCAACTTTGGCTTTTGCCCGGTCCAATTTCGAGAATATTTTTTTTCTAGCTTTTATGAACCAAAAATAGTAGAAAACAGGCAACTCGCACCGTGGCATCTTTTTAATAGGTTAGTTCCAGAAAATGTGTAAAAATACTCCAAAGTATGGACAAAACATAAGAAAGTAGATATAAAACAAGCATGGAACATGAAAAATTATAGATACGTTTACGACATATCAACCACGACGCTGCAGCGCACCACGTGGCTAGTCGGGCCCGGTCGGCCTGACTAGTGGCGGGACGTCAGCACAAAGTAAGACATGGCCGATAGTTTACACGAGTCTGAAACCAAGCAGGAATTAATGGCCTGATAACAGAAACGTGGGGTGCAAAGACCGGGCCAAGGCCCTGTATGGTCCCCCTTACGGTCCGCCAGTGGGCCTGACATGCTCTACCTGGTGCGTCATCGGGAAGCTCAGGTCCCATCGACATACCGCGTTGGAGTCATTGTTGGCATGAAGCTTCTTCGACTTCTTCGGTAGTCTAGGTTGCCTCCCATTAGGCGTTTCCTATTTTCATGATTGACTTTGAGTTGGTGGATGTCATCTCGCACGTCGTTTCTTTTGTTGACCTGCTTGTATGGGATTTCCCTTCCACTTTGTATCCACGTTATATTTAACTATCCACTAGGGGTTCTTTTCACCTTTCGCTCATGGTACTACTTCGCTACCGATCACCCATGAGTATTTAGCCTCCATGAGTATTTAGCCTCCAGGATGTTCCTTGATGATTCACACGGGATTCCACATGCCCCATGCTACTTGGGTCAGAGCGTAAGCCAGGAGTACTAATTTATGTAGACGATTTTAGAATAAAAAAGTAAATTCAAAATTATTTAGCTTATTCTTTCAATTTCAGTGGTTCCGGCATATTAGTTTTATACTTTTATTTATAAAGGTGGGTGAAAGGGAACGATGAATAGCGCTATTCGCTATCTATACCTAATCTATATTTATACATAATAATAAAGGAAGGAGTGTTTCTCGCCGTTCCTACACTTTTCTGGACCGTATTATTCCTTCAATTCGGGTATATTACTAATAGTGCCACCGGTAAGTAAAAAAACAGTCTGTAGGTCGTTGGCTTCGGCACGACGCGGTCGAGCTGGGAGATTATTCTATCTTCCTCGACGCCATACAGGATCCTACCGCCGTCAGCACCACTCCACTTCCCTGTCGGGATCGCCACCAACCAGGGAGATGCCTACAGGCGGCAACGGAGCACGAGCTGTGTCGCCCGTGAGCTGGGAAGCTCACCCATGTCGGGAGGCCACGGAAGGCCATGAACCACTCTGCGCCTGGGGGAGGTTATCTAGGTGGAAGGGGAGCACGATCCGCGTCGCCCACGAACTAAGGATGCTCGCCATCCCGCGGCAGTTGACGGTACATGGATTTTTTCTAGATCCCTCCCAACTCACGATTCCCCTAACCTGCTCGTCGATACCGTCACTGCCCCCTGGGTTAGCGGGTGCCGAGCGAGCAAGCAGCAAGCGACTGTCTTGGTAGGCTCCGGCCTCCGACAACTGTCCGCAGTGTTATATGTTGATCCAAATTCTACAAAGTAAAGGCCAACTTCTGACAGAGCGGAGCGAGGCCTGTCGCCGAAGGCTTGGGCCGATCTTGAAACAGGGATGCTCAAAAGGGAAGTCTTGACCCAGCAATCTGATCATTGATGACCTAGGTTACCACCGCTATATATACCTCTTGTAAGCCGCCGGTTGGGATAATGTAACACCCCAAAACTTATAATCAAGTATACCAAGTTCTAATCACCCAATTTAGGGTTAACAAAAAAAATTTATTAAGAAAATAAATATGAATGCATGTGTGTTTGCATTAGTATAGAATTGCGTGTATATGCCATGCTTGATTATTCTAAATAATGTGAAATGGTTTTAAGATGAATACTACATCATCTAGAACATTTACAAACAAAATCAAAAGAAAAAGAAATCAAATATGAATAAAAAGAGAGAATGGTCATTTTGACAAAAGTAAACCACTAGGCCACTTTGAGTGTTCCTAGAAGAGAATTCCTAACAGAAACTATTCTATTTCTTTTCACCCCTTGCTAGACCAAGTAAAATTGTATCAAGGCCCACTTTACAAACTTACAAAAACATCTAGCAAATCAATTTAATGGACAGTTGAAAATTGAATCTAGTTTATATGTTAAGATCCCACCTTTTCAAAAACCTATCAAATCAGTTCCCCTTGACCTCTCCAAGCAAACATAGACTCTCAAGCTTAAGATCAAACCACTCAAAAATTTTGAATAAAAAATTCCAAAGTACATTTTATGCGGCCATTTCCACAAGCACCTTAACTACACAGATTAAGCTTCTGCCTAACTTCACTGTTTTGCACAGTGATCATCGACCATTTGGTCCCCTCTTTATTCCTCTATCTTCCCTAAGCGTAGCCAGCACCCAGACAAGCCCCCCATTCGCCGTGGAGCACAGTGGAGCGCCGCCCGAATTTGGTCATCGCCGGCCGACCATGGCCAGCTCGCAGCAGACCGCCCTGCGCCCATCCAGGATGTCCAGGAAGTGCACCGCATTCTACCACCACCCCGTGTCCACCCCACGTTCGAAGCCAAGCCTTGGACCACCCTAGTGCACCGCGCAAACCTCTCTATGCCATGCCAAGAGCGCGCTAGTGTGTCGCGCCCGACCAGCTCGCCCAGCTCGCGCCTTTCCCCCACCTCGCGTGCACCAGCCTGCCATGATCACCTCACCCCAGCAGACACCCCCGTTTGCCGCCGCAAACACCTCCGCTCCCGCTAAGAACACCGCACGCTCCCGACTGAACCACGCCACCCCATGCTGCGCCTTTATGTCCGTAAGAACCGCTAGGGAGCACCGCACCGTCCTATGCCCTCGCCCATGCCAATAGCCGCCAATAGCGATGCCACCATCGAGCTCACGCTGCACTGCTCGGTCCCCTCGCCGCGCTATAAAAGGAGGCCACCCCCGCCTCCATTCTCCATACCACTCCACTCCCCACTCCTCTGTGAGCCTCCCACACTTCTCCCCGGAGCAAGGCGAGCACCACTGCGCCGGAATTTCACCGGAGCCCGCCGCTGTGCCGCTGCTGGAGGAGAGGGGCGCCGTTGATTCCGACCATCCCAAGCCCTGCCGTAACCACGCCTCGCCTCGCTGTCGTCAACCACGTCAATTGCCCCTGTCGCCGACCCTAGCTGGAGCCCAGGTGAGCCCCGCGAGACCCCCACCGCCGCGTTAGGGTTGAGTCCTCACCAGAGCTATTCGTCATCGACGATGAACCACGACCGTTGGATTATAATTCGATCGTAGGGCTCTAGTTGAAAGATACCGTTTCGTGTTAGAACAGTCGTTGACTGGTGGACCCCATCTGTCAGCAGCCCGCTGTGCTGTGTAGTGCAGCTGGGCCGGCCCGTTTAGCTTTCCCGCTTAGGCCTGGAAATTCAAATATTGTTTTTCCATTTAGGTTTAAACTAGTTTCTATCCATATATTCAAAAATTAATTCAGAGAGTTTCACTTAACCAAATTGCATGATTCAAATTTTCCTAGAAAGGAAATTAAAATATCTATCCAAGCCCGTTGGATTTAAATCAATTAGAGTTAGAGATATTATATAGCAAACATAATAAGACAGAGACTTTTCCAACTTCAAACATTTTTCAAAAATCAACCATAATAGCTTTGAGTTGATTCAAACTCTCAAAAATCACATTTGATAATATCTATCTGAATATGTAAAAATATCTAGCTTTGCAAGCAGTGACTTTGGACTAGTACCAAAATAACGCTATATAGGCATTTCTAGTGACTTTAAATCATTTAAATAGTAATCTTAAACTTTATAAAATATGACCAACCCTTTAAATCACACTCCCATGTATTAGAATATGTGGTGATGACATGTGTCCACAAGATCCCATATTTTAATTGGAGAATATTAAATCTTAATTAATTTCAATGAGTAGAAATTACTTTTCTCAAATAAACTAAATAAAACTAGTCATTATTGCATGTGATGATTGTGATGATCCTAGATCATCAAGTGTGATGATGATAAATAGACTTAGTTAAGTATTGTTTGGTGATTGTGTACCCCGTATTCATTTATAGACGATAGTACCAACCATGGATACGAGGAGGAGGAGTTCTACCCCGAAGAAGAGGAAGAAAACTCCAATCACTGCACCAATCAAGGCAAGCCATCACCTAATTGCAAGATAACCTAAGAAAGATGCATTAGGCATGCTTTGGTTATACATTTTGATTTATACCCATCCCAAGTTTTACTGGCAAGCTTTACTCTTTTACCTTACCAAAGTTCTTTACTTTAGTTAATGCTCTGTGAGGATTTGGAAAGATAGTATAGATAACATAAAGAGTATAAAACTAGGCCTATACTAGATGTCATTCTATGGCATGAGATTGATTTTAGCACCACTAATTAGTGAACACTCTTAACTTACTGGCTAGTGCTAAGCATAAAACTTGATTACTTTAGATGGGAATACTTGGTGAAAATGATTATGAAAACCTTGGAATGATGAGTCATTCTATTGAAATGTTTTGACATGTGTTGAGAAACACAAATGGATTTGGTAATGAAAATGTTGAGGCATGAGCCTTAGCCCTTTATAAAAACTGATGGTTGGGTTCGGATGCGATACCATTCCAATTTACCGTACAACCACAATACCTGAATTGGATAAGGCTTAGCCGGAAGTTTATATGCATTAGTATGGTTCCCTCGCGGAAGAGGTTTGAGCTAAGGCTACCTCTTGATGATGTCCACCTATGCAGTGCCCAGGATGGCAGATGGCCATGGCTAGGAGGCCAAGCTCATAGGGGAGGTGCCTATACTAGAGTGTGTAATTGAAAGGTTATGATTGATTATCCGCATACTAAGTATGATGATTCAGGGTTATCCCTAACAGATGTATCGAATTTTGTGGTGAAAGTGTACCACCTCTGTAGAGTATCAAACTATTCGAATAGCCGCGTCTGCGGTCATGGACAGTTGGAGTGGCCATACTGTTCTGTCGTCAGATGTTTTCAAAATGACTTGTGAGATGAACTATGATTTTGACTTGACCACAACAGGGTTGCGAATATGAAAACTAGGTTCCCACCTTAAAGAGATTTAGAACATTACTTAGTTTTCTTTACTTCTGAACTCAGTTTAGATAAATCTGGCTTTTTGCAAATAAACTTAGAGCTTAGGATTCCTACTAGAACTACCTTACTTGTTAGTGATAGTTTGCGAGTACTTAAAGAGTACTCATGGCTTTGTCCCTGGCTATTCCCGTGGCCAGACTATGAGGAGGACTATCAGGAAGATGGACAGCAGGACGGCTACAACAACTAAGATCATCTCCCATCGTCAGCATTGCCTATGACACTGAAGATGGAGCCCACTACTATGCTTATTATTCCGCTGCTTGTTTGTATTAAGACTAAATCATGAGATCCTTTATTTGTGTAAAACCTTATTATGGTTGTAATGGATGATGTACTGTGATATCCAATCTGTTATGTCTCACAAAAATGGTAATCCTGGGATTGCAATGTGTGGCATAATAGGCATCTGGGATTAAAAATCTAGGTGTTGACAAGTTGGTATCAGAGCCATCCTGACCATAGGAGACCCTAGTTAGAATGAATGTCCGAACAAAAACTTAGTTTCAAAACCAAAGAAGTGAGTATTTATGAAAACCTATTTCCACTCTTATCCTTGATTCTTTAAAAAAAATCATGTTCCTCAAAAATTCTTACATTACTACATAAAAATTTGACACACTTGATCACCTCACTAACTTACTCATCCTAAATTCTTATAGATGGAAGTTCAGTATTGCAAGTTCTACCATTTGGGCAACGGAGGCCAGCTGATCTTTGAGAGGGATCTTGATGCACTGCCAGAGTACCTTGAGCGCCCGCATCCGGAATTCTTCGGGGCACAACTCAAGGATTACCCAGGAGGAGATCTACAATGGCTGATAGTTGCAGATCTCAGAGGAAAGATGGAAGCACCCCTTTCTGAGAAGATTCAATTCACCGTGCGAGAGAACAACTGGCTAGATGGATTAGCCAAGGCTATGCATGAAGCTCTTGCCCGTCTGTGTGGGCAAAACATCAACTTGATCCAGGGAACTCGCTTTGCGCACTTCGCAAGGCATGATTCTATGGGAATGCCATTGGAGATGCCAAGTCTACCGGAGTTGAAGCGCCAGGTGGAAAATCTTGATTTCCTGCTATATGATAGGCAGAAGGAATTGGACAATTCTCGATCCTACGCCAACCACAACTTTGCCATCGCCGCCAAGAAGGACCAAACTCTCGCCATGCTCGTCAAGGATTACCAATCACTTCGTCGTCAACGCGAGAAGAAGGATCGCACCATCACTCGTCTTCACAAGAAGGTGGCTGACCTCGAGAAGACCATCCATGAGCAAGAAGTCCAGCTTGAAGAAAAGGAAGAGGAAGAAGGTGAAGACATCCAGGGAGACCTTCACTCGTACCTCAGTGATGACAATGACTACCTGGAGGATGATGCCATGGATTTCTACACCGATGATGATGATTAGATGCACTTGATCACTCCGTAGGAGTGAGTTGTACCGGTCCCAATGTATCTTAGTTCAAAGAATGGTTCTTAAAACCATCTGTTTTCCATTTGGGTTGTGGTGTGTGTTTGTATTGTGTGCTTGAATGAATGAGAAGAAGAAGTTAGTTTGCAAAACCTAAGGCAAACTCAAAGTTTAAAAGCTTTTGAAACAAAACCATGAACCTTAGAATTTTCCCTCTTACCTTATTATCTATCTCAATCTTCAGATAACTCGTGGAAACCCCAAAGGAAGCATCTCATCGCAAGACCCGATGTTGCAAATTCTGCAAATGCTAGTTTCTGACCGTGAAGCTAGTAGAGCCAAGCGCCAAGCCAACCTAGCCACTCTTCAACAGATAGCTCAGATGGCCCACAATAATCAAGGCCATGGAAATCAGGATCATCATGGATCCAAGCTTAAGAACTTTCAGAATACCAATCCCCTATCTTTAACAAATCTAAGGATCCCTTAGATGCTGATGACTGGCTGCAAACCATGGAGAATAATCTGGAAGTCGCAGGAGTTGATGCCAACGAGAAGGTACTGTTTGCCACCCACTATCTGGAAGGAGATGCAAGAGCCTGGTGGAATAGCACCCTTACTATGAACCACGGTCAAGTGATGACTTGGGAAGCTTTCAAGATCAAGTTCAGCCGCACCCATGTCCCGCAAGGTTTAGTCACCAGAATGAGAGATGAGTTTAGGGAACTGAAGCAAGGAAGGATGACGGTAGTTGAATACCATGACAAATTTCTGTCCCTCGCTAGGTATGCCCCTAATGATATCAACACTGAAGCCAGGAAGAAGGAAAGATTCCTGAATGGATTGCATGATGAGATGCAGACGGTGTTAGTCAACATCCGTTTTGAAGACCTAGAAGAGCTAGTAGACTCTGCCATTGAGATTGAAGGGAAGATCAACCAAGCCAATGACAACCGCAAGCGTAGAATGATGCATCAGACTGGGTCCCACAATACCCAGAAGTATCGCCCCAACCCGTCTGCAGGATATGCCCCAAGAAACAATAGACCCCCGATGTCTCGTCCAAGCTACCCCAATCGTAGCGGCGGAAACTTGAAGTTTGGAGGAAACCACAACAACAACCCCGGCAACTCCAACAACTTCAACCGTGCACCGCCCAAGTCCAACAACAACAACAATACTGCCCCAAGGACTGGAAGCAATGTCGTGCCTGTTGCAGCCAAAGACAAGTCCCAGATTACTTGCTTTGAATGTGGAGTCAAGGGTCACTACTCCAACGAGTGTCCCAAGAAGCTTGCAGCCACCACCAATGTGAATGCCTTAGCTCAGCAGCAATGCGGTGTTCAACCTGGAAGAAGATTTTCCCTAGGGAACTCTCTCAACCGCAACGGCTGTCTGTTCCACATGAATGTTGAAGAAGCCCAAGAAGCGCCAGATGTCGTGCTGGGTATATTTTCTGTTAACTCAATACTTGCAAGAGTGTTGTTTGATTCTAGAGGATCGCACTCGTTTGTTACAAAAGAATTTGCATGCACTAGTAAGATTCAACCAACAAAATTGAAGCATGTTATGATAGTTCAAATTCCTGGTTCAACCATCAAAGCTAGAAAATTTTGCAAGGTTGTACCTATCAGAATCCATGGGATAGATTTTTATGCCAATCTAATAGTACTTGGAACGAAAGGTTTGGAAGTAGTACTAGGAATAGATTGGATGTCGAAACATAAAGGATTGATCGACTGTGCCAAGAAAGCCATAGCCATGACCAGTAGCTCTAGAGTATCAGTAGAGCATGTTTTAGAAACCTTGCCCCGTCAGTTCAAATGCAACAAGAGTCTAGCCCAACCAACCCTAGACCAAGTCAGAGTAGTCTATGAATACCTCGACGTATTCCCAGATGAATTGCCCGGTATGCCCCCAGATCGGGATATCGAGTTCATTATTGAACTAATTCCTGGAACTAGACCCATAGCCTAGAGACCATATAGTATGAACCCATCAGAATTAGTGGAGTTGAAGAAGAAACTGGATGCTATGCTGGAGAAAGGTTTGATTCAACCAAGTTCCTCGCAATGGAGATCGCCCGTTCTATTTGTTGATAAGAAGGATGGAGGTAACCGTTTGTGCATGGTTTACCGGAAGCTGAATGACGTCACCATCAAGAACAAGTACCCCCTGCCCAAGATTGAGGATCTGTTTGATCAGCTGACTGGTGCCACAGTGTTTTCTAAGATTGATCTTAGAACTGGTTATCATCAACTCAAGATTCGTGCAACGGATATTCCAAAGACCGCCTTTACCACCATATATGGATTGTATGAGTATATGGTCATGTCTTTTGGATTAACCAATGCCCCCGCTTATTTCATGAATCTCATGAATAAGATTTTTATGAACTTTCTGGATAAGTTTGTCGTTGTTTTTATCGACGATATTCTAATCTATTCCAAGTCATAAGAATACCATGAGCAACACCTGAGAACCATCCGTGAAACCCTTAGAGATCATCAGTTGTATGCCAAGTTTAGCAAATGTGAGTTCTAGCTGAAAGAAGTAGGATTCGTTGGACATATTGTGTCGGCAGGAGTAGTCGCTATTGATCCCGCCAAGATCAAAGATGTTGAAGAATGGGAAGCCCCAACCACTCAAACCCAAGTCCGTGCATTTCTCGGATTAGCGGGATATTACCGCAAGTTTGTTGAAGGATTTTCGAGCATCGCAAGACCGATGACCCAATTGAAGAAAGATAGAAAGTTTGAATGGACCGACAAATGTGAAGCAAGTTTTCAAGAGCTCAAGAAGAGATTGATTTCAGCCCCAATATTGATTATGCCAGATATCAAGAAGCCTTTTGATGTGTATTGTGATGCATCCAAGATTGGTCTAGGATGTGTGTTGATGCAAGAAGGCAAAGTCATAGCATATCTGTCCCGACAACTAAAGCAGCATGAGCAAAACTACCCTGCCCATGATCTTGAACTAGCAGCTATAGTTTTAGCCTTGAAGACATGGCGTCATTACCTTATGGGTAACCGCTGTGAGATTTATTCGGATCACAAGAGCTTGAAGTATATTTTCACTCAGAAGGAGCTGAATATGAGGCAAAGGATATGGATAGAGTTAATCAAGGATGACCTTGACATTCAGTATCATCCCGGCAAAGCCAATGTGGTAGCGAATGCTCTTAGTAGATTGCCGTGTAGATTAAACACCATGATCAAAGAAGCCCAGTCAAGTTTGCATGAGGAGTTGGAGCAGTTTAGAACAGAGCTAGTTAGCAAAGGATTTTTAGATAGCATTGAACTTCAACCCACTTTGATTAGTTAGATCAAGGAAGCCCAGAAGGGAAATGCAAGTATCGACAGAATCAAATGTCGTATTGGTACAGGAAAGGTACCTGGATTTACCGAAGATGAAGAAGGAGTTTTGTGGTACAAAGGACGTATCTGTGTGCCAGCAGATTCTAAGCTGAAGCAAGTTATCATGCAGGAAGCTCATGATACTCTTTATTCGATCCACATCGGAGGAACGAAGACGTATCAAGATTTGAAGGAGCAATTTTGGTGGCACAAGTTGACGAGAGAAATAGGAAGCTACATAGCCAAGTGTGATATATGTTAGAGAGTCAAAGCGGAACATCAGAGACCCGCAAGACTGTTGCAACCATTGCAGATTCCGAAATGGAAATGGGATTCCGTCGGAATGGACTTTATCACCGGTTTGCCTACTTCTAGAAGGGGAAATGACGCTATTTGGGTCATAGTTGATAGACTGTCCAAGGTAGCCCATTTTATACCTGTCAAGACAACCTACCAGAGTTCAAAACTAGCAGAGTTGTACATTGCTAGAATCGTCAATTTGCATGGAACCCCTAAGACCATAGTGTCGGATCGAGGAACCCAGTTTACCTCGAGATTTTGGCAGAAAGTCCAAGAAGGATTAGGAACCAAGTTAAATTTCAGCCTGACTTATCACTGCAAACCGATGGATGATGAAGAGTCAACCAAATCTTAGAAGATATGTTGAGAGCTTGTGTGTTAGAATATGGATCAAAATGGGAAGATTGTCTGCCTTTCGCAGAATTCTCATACAACAACAATTATCAAGCCAGTTTGCAAATGGCCCCATTTGAATTTCTGTATGGAAGGAAATGCCGTACCCCCTTGAATTGGTCGCAAGTAGGAGAGAGTAAGATTTTTGGACCCGACATCGTACGAGAAGCCGAAGAGAAGGTTCACAAAGTCCGTGAGCACCTCAAGACCGCCTAATCTAGACACAAGAGTTATGCCGACATGAGACGTAGAGACCTGACCTTCAATGTCAGAGATTTTGTGTATCTCAAAGTTTCGCCATTGAAAGGAATGCAGTGTTTTCAGCTGAAAGGAAAGTTAGCCCCTAGATATATTGGACCCTTCAATATTGTGAATCGCCGATGAGAAGTATCTTATCAACTGGAACTGCCAGAGGAGATGTCAGCCATCCATAATGTGTTCCATATCTCGTTACTTCGCAAATGCTTAGAAGTTCCGGAGAAGACCGAAGTTTTCAAGAACATCGATCATCGAGCCATAGATATCAACAAGGATCTGACATATCGTGAAGTGCCCATTCGTATCTTGGAAGAAGCCTTCAGAACCACCAGGACCTGGAGTATCTAGTTTCTCAAGATCTAGTGGAGCAACCATACCGAAGAAGAAGCTACTTGGGAGCGAGAAGATTACATTAGGACTGAGTTTCCAGATCTCTTTAGTTCCTAGTTTTTCTTAAATCTCGGGACGAGATTTTGTTTAAGGAGGGAAGGTTTGTAACAGCCCAAAACTTATAATCAAGTTTATCAAGTTCTAATCACCCAATTTAGGGTTAACAAAAACTTTTTATTAAGAAAATGAATATGAATGCATGTGTGTTTGCATTAGTATAGAATTGAGTGTATATGCCATGCTTTATTGTTCTAAATGATGTGAAATGGTTTTAAGATGAATACTACATTATCTAGAACATTTACAAACAAAATCAAAAGAAAAAGAAATCAAATATGAATAAAAAGAGAGAATGGTCATTTTGACAAAAGTAAACCACTAGGCCACTTTGAGTGTTCCTAGAAGAGAATTTCTAACAGAAAGTATTCTATTTATTTTCACCCCTTGCTAGACCAAGTAAAAGTGTATCAAGCCCCACTTTACAAACTTACAAAAACATCTAGCAAATCAATTTAATGGATAGTTGAAAATTGAATCTAGTTCATATGTTAAGATCCCACCTTTTCAAAACCTATCAAATCAGTTCCCCTTGACCTCTCCAAGCAAACATAGACTCTCAAGCTTAAGATCAAACCACTCGAAAATTTTGAATAAAAAATTCCAAAGTACATTTCATGCGGCCATTTCCATAAACACCTTAACTACACATATTAAGCTTCTGCCTAACTTCACTATTTTGCATAGTGATCATCGACGATTTGGTCACCTCTTTATTCCTCTGTCTCCCCTAAGCCTAGCTAGCACCCAGACAAGCCCCCCTTCCCCGTGGAGCATAGTGGAGCGCCGCCCGAATTTGGTCATCGCCGTCCGACCATGGCAAGCTCGCAGCAGACCGCCCCGTGATACATTGCAAATGTATCTTTAATTTTTGATGTTCCATGCTTGGTTTTATCTACTTTCTTGTGTTTTGTTCCAACTTTGGAGTACTTTTCATAGACTTTCTTGGACTAACCTATTAACAAGATGCCACAGTGCTAGTTGCTTGTTTTCTGCTGTTTTTGGTTCCAGGAAAGTCAGAAAATCAATATTCTCGGAATTGGACGGGACAAAAGCCAAAGTTCCTATTTTACCGGAAGACTCACGGAGCCAGAAGCAGAGACGGAGGAGGGCCAGGGCCTGGCCACACCATATGGTGGCACGGGCTAGCCCTGGCCGCGCCACTAGGTGGTGTGGGCCCCCTGGCACTCCATCGACCTTGCCTCCTTTGCCTATAAGAGCCTCCCGATACCAAAACCGTAAAGACCCGATCAAAAATCCACGAAAGAGTCTGTAGCCGCCGTCATCTCCATCCCTAGATCGGGAGGGATCTGAAGCTCTTCCCGGCACCCTGCCGGAGAGGGGAATTCACCCTGGTGGCCTTCTTCATCACCATGCAAGCCTCCGGTGTGATGCGTGAGTAGTTCATCCTTGGACTACGGATCCATGTAGTAGCTAGATGGCTGGTTTCTCCTCCTTTGTGCTTTCATGTTTAGATCTTGTGAGTCTGCTTCATGATCAAGATCATCTATTTGTAATTCATACATGTTGTGTTTGCGGGGATCCGGTGGATATTGAGATGCTATTTCAGATTGATTATTGATTCTATCATGTCTTTGTTATTTGTGATCTTGCATGCTTTCCGTTGTTAGTAGCTATCTTGGCCAAGTAGATGCTAGCAACTCCAAGAGTTAGTATTTATGCTCGATAGTGGGTTCATGCCTCTGGTAATCTAGGAAGTGATGAAATCTCTAAGGTACTAGATGTCTGTTGCTACTAGGGAGAAAACAACAATCCTTTCTTCATAGAACAATCGTATTGTTTACTTTACACGATTCGTAAAGCAATAATCTGTTGCTTGCAACTTATCTTTGGAGGGGGTTCGGATGATAACCTGAAGGTGGATTATTAGTCATAGATGCAGTTGGATGGTGGTCTATGTATTATGTTGTAATGCCCAATCGAATCTCAAAGGAGTCAAGATGATTAGTATATGCATGTATTGCTTTCTCGGTGTTTGTCAATTGCCCCGCTGTAATTTGTTCACCCAGCATGTTATCTATCTAAGGAGAGCAACCTCTAGTGAACTATGGATCCCAGTCCTTTTACTTCACATACAATCTACAACCTTTTACTGCTTTGTGTTTACTTTCTGCAAATTTTTACTTCTTTCCATTCGATACGTTTAATCCTTTGTTTTCCGCAAAACACGGTGAGATTGACAACCTCATCGCAAGTTGGGGACAAAGTTCTGTGGTTGTGTTGTGCAGGTCTCCACATTGCTACTAGCACCGGTAGTGCGCCCTGCCAAAGCTCAGCTAGTAACACCTTTGAGGTGTTTCCTTGCTCCTACTGGTTCGATTAAACCTTGGTTTCATAACTGATGGAAACTTGCTGTTGTGCTCATCATACCTTCCTCTTGGGGTTCCCAACAAGCTCTACATCAACACCGCCATCAAGCATTTTTCTGGGCGCCGTGCATTGAGCCATTAAGCATTTTTCTGGCGCCGTTGCCGGGGAGGTAAGGTAAAAAGTATTCACACCGGAGGATTAAAGAAGAAGAACCTCCCACGGCAAACGCCTATTTTCTGGCGCCGTTGCCGGGGAGGTAAGGTAAAAGGTACTCACATCCTCCGGTGTGAGTGATCGAAGTTATTTCCTTTATATTCTGCAATTTTGTCTTTTTGTTTCTTGTTTTCACTAGTTAGGCTTAATGGAAAACAACAAAAAAATTAGAGAGCTTTATAGTATTTATCTTGAGTTAGGACATGAAGTGTTCGAAGAGAAAATTAAAAAACCTATGGAACTTTATTTGCATGCTAATAGCAATGTCGTTAGTATGAATTCTTTGGACACCATTATTTCTAATGCTATGGAAAAGTCTAAGCTTGGGGAAGCTAGTTTTTATGAAAATGATCTTTTTAGTTCCCCAGCTTTGGAAGATAGTTATTCTATTGCTTATGATGATACAAAACCTCCAATTTATGATGATTACAATGATGAATATGATATTTTCAGTCCACCTACTATTGAGGAGGAAATTAATTATGATTACAATATGCCTCCTATATTTGATGCTTATGGTGATGAAAATAATAATGATAGCTATTTTGTTGAATTTGCTCCCACTACAATCAATAAGAATGACTATATTTATGTGGGGAGTATTAATTCTTTTATGCATGTGGCTCATGATAAGAATGTTTCTTGTGATAGTTATATTGTTACTTTTATTCATGATGCTACTGAAAGTTATTATGAGAGAGGGAAATATGGTTTTATGTGTTTCAACAATATTAAGTTTCCCCTCTTTATGTTAAATTTTTTGAAGTTGCACTTGTTTTGCTTTCCTATGCTTGTTGCTTTGTGCTTTCATGACTTGTTTCTTTACAAGATTCCTATGCATAGGAAGTGGGTTAGACTTAAATGTGCTTTGAATTTGCTTCTTGATGCTCTCTTTTACTTCAATTCATATTTCTTATGTGAGCATCTTCTCAAACTATCAAGCCTAACTTAAAGGCATTAAAGAAAAGTACTTATTGGGAGATAACCCAAAAGTTTTAGATGAGTCTTGGAAGTTATTACCTCAGTAATAACCGCTCCTTATCCTTTTTATTTGATTTTTGTGCCAAGAGTAACCTCTAATGAGAGAGAAGTAATGATTGGGAAAGTTGCTGTCCCGAAACAGATTTATGTGCTTCACCGTAAAAATTCGTGTAAAATCTCTAAACGTCTTTTTGAGGCGTGATTTTTTGTGCTTCTACCCCAGATTGTTATCTAACTTTCGTTAGTTCAACACTTTTTGATTCGAGCAACATAAGGTCTTCGAAAAAATTCATCTTTACCTGCTGGTCTGTTTTGACAGATTTCTGCCATTATTTGCATTTGATTCTTGTTGGTTCTTTTTTGAGTTCTTTTTGGGGAATTGAGCTTTTTGAGGGAAGTTATACAGTAGTTTGTGTTTCAATGGAAGTATTATTGGTGTTGAAACTGAACCCAAAGACTTATTATCTTGAGTGCACTAATGTTGCTAATAAAGATTGTGTGAAGTTTTGTATGAAGGAAAAATTTCAGGTGTATGGAAGGAATGAGTAATGAGATGAAAGATAGATTAAAGCTCAAGCTTGGGGATTCCACGCGTGTCACCCCAAGAAATATCCAAGAATTACAAGCGTCAAAGCTTGGAGATGCCCAAGGCATCCCCCTCTTCATCAATAAAAATCCCAGGTTTCTTCCAAACGCTTCATTCTTATTGTTTCATGCACAGTTGTGTTGTTCTTGGAGCGTCTTCTTTTTAGTTTTTGTTTTGGTTTTTCGTTTGCTTTAGTTTGCTTAGTTTTCTGAATAAATTGGTTGGACCCCCTCTTTCATACATTGGTTTTCAAATAGTTTGGTTTGGATTGGAAAATAGTAGGAAAGTTCATGCTTATGTGGTAAAAAGAGCTTGTTTTTTACTGTGGCCCATGCTTTGTCATGCCATGCTTGATATTATTTTGGCTTGATTCTTAGTATTCTTTGCTGTAGCATGACTTTTCATAAACAATTGAGATTGCTTAATGTGCCTTGGATGAATCATGCGTTGTTTTAGCATATTAAAGCATAGTATAGTGGTATTCTCCTTTGATGCTTTATTTGGGTTGACTTGGCGCATGATCACACCATGTTATGACTATCTCAAGTCACCATAGCCTTTATGATCCTTTAGTTTTCAACTTGTAGTATCACTTTATCCTTTGATCAATGATGTTTTGTCGCTCTGCATGATTATGGCCATTATTGCTCTCTTAGTTTGTCGCTCCCAGTCTTTTGCTAGCCTCCACAACTAAGTATGAGTTCCACTCATGCATCCAAGTCCCTAAACCAAGTTATTCCAAAGAGTATACCATACCTACCTATTAGCATATGCTATTCCAAGTATATTTATGCTTTTGTTTACCTTCCAAATTAAACTTGTTATGAGAAAACTAGTGATTAAAGCTCTCACGAACTTGATGGCACACTTTACTTTTCTTGCCCTTAATAAACTTGAACCATTGTGTCGTCTATGTTGTATGTGCTTGCACTTATTTGTTGGGAATTAGTAGAACCATACTTTCATGGGGAACGCTTTCAACATTGCACTTGGTACTTGTACCTAGTTGATATCATGCTCTTTTGTATATGGATGTCGTCGGTGTGAAATGAAAGGGGAGCTTGTAAGTCCATGGAGTTATGTATATGTGTTAGAGAAACACCTGGGCCGCTGGTCTAATCCATGCTGACATGGTGGAAACCTGCAGCGTAACCATAATGAGCTGTCTATGAAGCATTCTTCTTATAAAAAAAGAGTCCTATATTGAGAAAAAGGAGAAAAAAGAGATATTATGAAAAGAGGAAAGAGAGAAAAAAGCACCATATTCCCATGGTAAATAAGAAGAATGCTGAGATGCTCGTTGTCTGCTTGCCTTGTCATTTTGATATGGGGATTCTTCCGTATCATCGGGCAAGGGGTACCCCGTTGGCGGTTCTCTATGATACACATGTACTTACAATGACAAGAACTTACCGGTGACTAAACTTGAGTAGCATGAGGAGCGGACCTCGTATACAAGGGACATGAGATTTCTGACTTATACTTCGTCAAGTATGTACACCATAGTTTGTTCACTTTAACCTTAATCACTTTAAGATGCTTATGATAGGGGAAATGAGAGCTGGAAGCTATAAGTACCATAATTTTTGGAAGCTCTTTATGAAACTTGAATCTCTGCTTCCTTCTATGAATGCCTTTCTTCCACCATTATATTGAGTCTCCACCTTCTATCTTTATGCACCTACTTTGAGAGCATAGTGGCCATTCTTAGTTCTATGTGCATTGTCCCGACTACTTGATTGATGCATAACTTGATATTGCTTGTTTTAAACTACTTGTATCTAGTCACTCTTATGAACTTTGAAGGTGTCTTATGCTTTTATGTTTGCTACTCTATGAGGGACAAGCTGAATGCCACTATGCTATGTTTTCTTTATGTGAAACAAACAAACGTCTTGCAAAGCATTGTTATTCATGAATATTTTGTTTGTGCCTTTTCATGTTGCATCATAGTTTCTTTGTCTTATTGCTAGAACTTTGTCTTTCATGTTATGATTGAAGTACTATGATCCCAGCTTTGAATGTTTTACAAATACCTTGATCAAGTCTTTGATGGTGCATGTCACCTCAAAAATTATTCTTTCTTTTTATCACTTACCTACTCGAGGACGAGCAGGAGTTAAGCTTGGAGATGTTGATACATTGCAAATGTATCTATAATTTTTGATGTTCCATGCTTGGTTTTATCTACTTTCTTGTGTTTTGTTCCAACTTTGGAGTACTTTTCATAGACTTTCTTGGACTAACCTATTAACAAGATGCCATAGTGCCAGTTGCACATTTTCGCTGTTTTTGGTTCCAGGAAAGTCAGAAAATCAATATTCTCGGAATTGGACGGGACAAAAGCCAAAGTTCCTATTTTACCAGAAGACTCACGGAGCCAGAAGCAGAGACGGAGGAGGGCCAGGGCCTGGCCACACCATATGGTGGCGCGGGCTAGCCCTGGCCGCGCCACCAGGTGGTGTGGGCCCCCTGGCACTCCACCGACCTTGCCTCCTTCGCCTATAAGAGCCTCCAGATACCAAAACCCTAAAGACCCGATCAAAAATCCATGAAAGAGTCTGTAGCCGCTGTCATCTCCATCCCTAGATCGGGAGGGATCTGAAGCTCTTCCCAAAGACTCACGGGAGGGGAATTCACCCTGGTGGCCTTCTTCATCACCATGCAAGCCTCCGGTGTGATGCGTGAGTAGTTCATCCTTGGACTACGGATCCATGTAGTAGCTAGATGGTTGGTTTCTCCTCCTTTGTGCTTTCATGTTTAGATCTTGTGAGCTCCGTTCATGATCAAGATCATCTATTTGTAATTCATACATGTTGTGTTTGTGGGGATCCGGTGGATATTGAGATGCTATTTCAGATTGATTATTGATTCTATCATGTCTTTGTTATTTGTGATCTTGCATGCTTTCCGTTGTTAGTAGCTATCTTGGCCAAGTAGATGCTAGCAACTCCAAGAGTTAGTATTTATGCTCGATAGTGGGTTCATGCCTCCGTAACTGGGGAAGTGACAGAAATCTCTAAGGTACTAGATGTCTGTTGCTACTAGGAGAAAACAACAATCCTTTCTTCATAGAACAATCGTATTGTTTACTTTACACGCAGTTCAGAAGCAATAATGCTGCTTGCAACTTAATACTGGAGGGGGTACGGATGATAACCTGAAGGTGGATTATTAGTCATAGATGCAGTTGGATGGCGGTCTATGTATTATGTTGTAATGCCCAATCGAATCTCAAAGGAGTCAAGATGATTAGTATATGCATGTATTGCTTTCGGTGTTTGTCAATTGCCCGCTGTAATTTGTTCACCCAAAGATGTTATCTATCTAAGGAGAGCCACCTCTAGTGAACTATGGATCCCGGTCCTTTTACTTTACATACAATCTACAATCTTTTACTGCTTTGTGTTTACTTTCTGCAAACTTTTACTTCTTTCCATTCGATACGTTTAATCCTTTGTTTTTCGCAAAACACGGTGAGATTGACAACCTCATCGCAAGTTGGGGACAAAGTTCTGTGGTTGTGTTGTGCAGGTCTCCATGTTGCTACTAGCACCGGTAGTGCGCCCTACCAAAGCTCACCTAGTAACACCTTTGAGGTGTTTCCTTGCTCCTACTGGTTCGATTAAACCTTGGTTTCATAACTGAGGGAAACTTGCTGCTGTGCTCATCATGCCTTCCTCTTGGGGTTCCCAGTGAGCTCTACATCAACACCGCCATCAAGCATTTTTCTGGGCGTCGTGCATTGAGCCATCACCCCGCGCCCATCCAAGATGTCCAGGAAGTGCGTCGTAGTCTACCGCCACCCCTGTCCACCCCACGGTCGAAGCCAAGCCCCAGACCACCCTAGTGCGCTGCGCCCAAACCTCTATGCTCCATGCCGAGAGCACGCCAGTGCACCGCGCCCGACCAGCTCGCCCAGCTCGCGCCTTGCCCCCGCCTCGCGTGCACCATCCCGCCATGATCACCTCACCCCAGCAGACACCCCCATTCGCCGCTGTGCGAGCCGCAGCTGCCGCACGCCGCCGGAAACACCTCCGCGCCCGCTCAGAACACCACACGCTCCCGACCGAACCACGCCGCCCCACGCCACGCCTTTATGCCCGTAAGAACCGCTAGGGAGCACTACACCGTCCTACACCCTCGCCCATGCCAGTAGCCGCCTGTAGCGATGCTACCATCGAGCTCACGCCGCACCGCTCGGTCCCCTCGCTGCGCTATAAAAGGAGGCCACCCCCGCCTCCATTCTCCAAGCCCGTTGGATTTAAATCAATTGGAGTTAGAGATATTATATAGCAAAAATAATAAGACAGAGACTTTTGCAACTTCAAACATTTTTCAAAAATCAACCATAATAGCTTTTGAGTTGATTCCAACTCTCAAAAATCACATTTGATAATATCTATCTGAATATGTAAAAATATCTAGGTTTGCAATCACTGACTTTGGACTAGTACCAAAATAACGCTATATAGGCATTTCTAGTCACTTTAAATCATTTAAATAGTAATCTTAAACTTTATAAAATGTGACCAACCCTTTAAATCACATTCCCATGTATTAGAATATGTGGTGATGACATGTGTCCACATGATCCCATATTTTAGTTGGAGAATATTAAATCTTAGTTAATTTCAATGAGTAGAAATTACTTTTCTCAAATAAACTAAATAAAACTAGTCATTATTGCGTGTGATGATTGTGATGATGCTAGATCATCAAGTGTGCGCCTTAGTGTGCTAAATAGACTTAGTTAAGTATTGTTTGGTGATTGTGTACCCCGTATTCATTTATAGACGATACTACCGACCAAGGATACGAGGACGAGGAGTTCTACCCCGAAGAAGAGGAAGAAAACTTCAATCACTGCACCAATCAAGGCAAGCCATCACTAATTGCAAGATAACCTAAGCAAGATGCATTAGGCATGCTTTGGTTATACATTTTGATTTATACACATCCCAAATTTTACTGGTAAGCTTTACTCTTTTACCTTACTAGAGTTCTTTACTTTTAGTTAATGCTTTGTGAGGATTTGGAAAGATAGTATAGATAGCATAAAGAGTATAAAACTAGGCCTATACTAGATGTCATTCTATGGCATGATATTGAGTTTAGCACCCCTCATTAGTGAACACTCTTAACTTAGTGGCTAGTGCTAAGCATAAAACTTGATCACTTTAGATGGGAATACTTGGTGAAAATGATTATGATAACCTTGGAATGATGAGTCATTCTATTGAAATGTTTTGACATGTGTTGAGAAACACAAATGGATTTGGTAATGAAAATGTTGAGGCATGAGCCTTAGCCGTTTATAAAAACTGATGGTTGGGTTCGGATGCGATACCATTCCAATTTTACCGTACAACCACAATACCTGAATTGGGTAGGGCTTAGCCGGAAGTTTATATGCATTAGTATGGTTCCCTCGCGGAAGAGGTTTGAGCTAAGGCTACCTCTTGATGATGTCCACCTATGCAGTGCCCAGGATGGCAGATGGCCATGGCTAGGAGGCCAAGCTCATAGGGGAGGTGCCTATACTAGAGTGTGTAATTGAAAGGTTATGATTGATTATCCGCATACTAAGTATGATGATTCAGGGTTATCCCTAACAGATGTATCAAATTTTGTGGTGAAAGTGTACCACCTCTGCAGAGTATCAAACTATTCGAATAGCCGCGTCCGCGGTCATGGACAGTTGGAGTGGCCATACTGTTCTGTCGTCAGATGTTTTCAAAATGACTTGTGAGATGAACTATGATTTTGACTTGACCACAACAGGGTTGCGAATATGAAGACTAGGTTCCCACCTTAAAGAGATTTAGAACATTACTTAGTTTTCTTTACTTCTGAACTCAGTTTAGATAAATTTGGCTTTTTGCAAATAAACTTAGAGCTTAGGATTCCTACTAGAACTACCTTACTTATTAGTGATAGTTTGCGATTACTTAAAGAGTACTCATGGCTTTGTCCCTGGATATTCCCGTGGCCAGACTATGAGGAGGACTATCAGGAAGATGGACAGCAGGACGGCTACAACAACTAAGATCATCTCCCATCGTCAGCATTGCCTGTGACACTGAAGATGGAGCCCGCTACTACGCTTATTATTCCGCAGCTTGTTTGTATTAAGACTGGATCATGATATCCTTTATTTGTGTAAGACCTTATTATGGTTGTAATGGATGATGTACTGTGATATCCAATCTGTTATGTCTCGCAAAAATGGTAATCCTAGGATTGCGATGTATGGCATAACCGGCATCTGGGATTAATAATCCGGTGTTGACAGATAAGTTGCATCTGTGAAATCCCCGGCATTGTGTAAACACTCCCCATTATAGTGAAGATTTGCTGGCTGGCGCCCGTGGTTTTTCCCCTCTCTTTGTTGGAGAGGGGTTTCCACGTTAAATCGATATCCCCTTGCTGTGATTTATTTTTCGTTCTTTGTTTTCTGATTGTCGCAAAGCTAGCAAGTGGTATCAGAGCACCAGGTTCTAATCTAGGGTTTGCAACATGTCGTCATTGAAGTTCGATCTACCGCAGCTGGACTACTCCACAGGATTCTGCTTGTCGCAGGTGAAGATGCGGGCGATTCTCGCCCAAACTTCAGATCTAGATGAAACGCTGGAAGGATTCGGGAAAGATGATGCTAAGAGATGGTCTGACGAAGAGAAGCGGAAGGACCATAAGGCTTTGCCTATGATTCAACTTCATCTATCCAATAATATTTTGCAGGAAGTTTTGGCAGAGAAATTTGCTGCTGCTCTTTGGCTGAAACTGGAATCGATCTGTATGTCAAAGGATCTAACCAGTAAGATGCATGTGAAGATGAAGTTGTTCTCGCATAGATTGTAGGAAGATGGATCGGTAATGAATCACTTATCTCTTTTCAGAGAGATTGTTTCTGATTTGCAATCTATGGAAGTAAAATATGATGATGAGGATCTAGCTCTATTACTCTTATGCTCGCTGCCTAGTTCTTATACACACTTTCGTGATACAATATTATTGAGCCGTGATAAAATAACCCTTGATGAAGTACAAGAGGCCCTCAAACAGAGGGAAAGGATGAAAACTATGGTGCAGGCAGATGGGGCGTCATCCAAGGCTGAAGCTCTGTAGGTTCGTGGCAGGACCGAGTAGAGATTTAACAACAACGGCAACCGAGATAAGAGCAAGGATGACAGAAGTCATTCCAAGTCCAAGGGAAAAGACAAGTTCTGCTGGTATTGTAAGAAATATAATCATGTTATTGATGATTGTTGAAATCTGCAGAATAAGGAGAAAAGGAACAGTACTTACCAACCGAAAGATAAGGATCAAGGTACTGGTAAGGCTACTGTTGTTTCTGGTGATAGTTCTGACGGTGAATGTTTAGCCATTTTTGCTGCTTGTGCATCTCGTGATGATGAATGGATACTTGATACTGCATGTTCGTTTCATATTTGCTGTAGCAAAGATTGGTTCAGTTCATATGAGTCTGTGCAGACTGGAGATTTTGTATGTGTGGGGAATGATAACCCATGCCATATTGTCGGAGTTGGATCTGTTAAGATCAGGACACATGATGGCGTGACGCGTACGTTGAATGAGGTGAAGCACATACCAAGCATGGCCAGGAATCTGATCTCCCTGATTACCATGGACATTGATGGATACAAGTACGCCGGTGGGCGTAGGTTGTTGAAGGTATCAAAAGGTTCTATTATTCACATGATAGGTTATATGAATTCTGCTAAGTTATATGTTCTTATAGGTAACACTTTTCCTGGTATTGCTGCTGCTGTTACTTCTAATGATTCTGATGATTGTGGTAAAACAAATATGTGGCATATGCATCTTGGGCATATGAGCGAACATGACATGGCAGAGTTGGTTAAGAGAGAACTGATTGATGGTTGCAACTTGGGTAAGTTTGAGTTCTGTGACCACTACATTTTTGGTATGCATAAAGAGTTAAATTCAATGCTTCCGTTCATACCACCAAAGGAATTTTAGATTATGTGCATGCTGATGTATGGGGGCCTTCGCGTAAGACATCTATTGGTGGTGCTAATTACATGCTTACTATTATTGATGACTACTCAAGAAAAGTGTGGCCATATTTTTTGAAACATAAATCTGATGTTTTTGGTGCTTTTAAGAAGTCGAAAGTTATAGTAGAAAAGCAAACTGAAAAGAAGGTAAAGGTACTACATACTGACAATGGTATGGGATTCTGTTCTAATGAGTTTGAGGAGTTTTGAAGTAATGATGGTATGATCAGGCACCACACCATCCCTTACACTCCTCAGCTGAATGGCGTGGCTGAGCGCATGAACAGAACCATCATCTCGAGCGCTTGCTGTATGTTGTCCAACGCAGGTATGCATAGACGTTTCTGGGCTGAAGCAGCCAACACAACATGCTACCTCATCAACAGGTCACCTTCTATTCCACTTGAGAAGAAAACTCCGATTGAGGTATGGTCAGGTTCGCCTGCTGATTATTCACAATTGAGAGTTTTTGGTTGCACTGCTTATGCTCATGTTGATAATAGAAAGTTAGAGCCTAGAGCTGTCAAGTGCATATTCCTTGGTTATGGTTCAGGAGTTAAGGCATATAAACTATGGAATCCTGAAACTAAAAAGATTTTGTTGAGTAGGAATGTTGTTTTCAATGAATCTGTTATGTATCATGACATCTTGCCATCAGATCCCTCTCATGTTGGTATTGGAGAGGAGGGAGTTAGTATGTAGGTGGAGCACCTGCATAAAACTGTTGATAATAATGCTGTTGTTCATGATACACATGAGGAAAATATTGATGATGATGTTGTTCAACACTCACCTACTGTTTTGCAGCAGCCACGGAAATCTATTGCTGTTGATAGACCAAGGCGTAACATAGTTCCACCTTGTCATTTAATTGAAGAGTGTAATCTTGTTCATTATGCTCCGAGTTGTGCTGAACAGGTGGAGCATGATACTGAACCTGCTGTAGGGGTTCCGCGCATGAAAACAATAAAATTTTACCCTACGCCCCTGAACCCCTGAAGCTGCCAGGACCTATCTATTAGTAATACAGTAACGGGAGGGGCTTTTCGCGAACTTACCCTTGAAGACCGAAAAGCATTGTCAACGCTTAGGAGAGCGTGGTTGATGTAGACGAGCTGAAGCCGACCTCAAGGTCGTGATGAAGTCCTTGCGCTCCTTCTGGCTCCAACGACTTGAGTGCCTCAAGTGCGACACCTCGCGAGGAGTTACACACGTCCGGTGCCTGACGATGACTCCCGCTTCCCGATCCAAAGCAGCTTGGAAGTAGAGCTCCGGATCGAATCCCGACGCACACGTTCTGCGGTGAAGATGTCTCTCGCTCGCGCAGTCCAGACTTGGGACCACGGTCACGAGAGAGAGGGGGAGAGAGAAAATATGAATTAGAGGTCCTCCCAAAAGTGGGGAGACCTTTTTTGATTATTGGTGTATTTTTCTAGGCCAAATACCCCACTATATATAGGGGGAGGAGGGGGTACACCCTCCCTCAAAGTCCCGGGGTGGGACTAAAGGAGAGGAGGGGGTGGGGTGGCCGCCGGACAGCCCCTAGTGGGCCCTCATGGGAGCTAGGCCCAGCCGGTCTCCCCCTTGGCCCCTCTCCCTCTCTCCTTTCCCCTAATGGGCCTTCTCCCTTCAGAATTGGCCCATTAAGCCTTTTTGACCTTTAATTGATTTTCTCTTTATTTAAATAATTATGAATAAATGATTAAATCAATATTTAACATTCATTCACATATTATTCAACCTCCGTGGTCATGGAACACCTTCCACCTCCACTCTAGACATCCTCCGGACTTATCGAAACCCTTCCGGTTTTCTCCCTACTTTTCTTTGGCGATTCTACCGATCCTATAAACACTCTCTAAGCATCATCAAGCCCTTAAGCGTGATACCCCACGGTTCGGGAACACTCCATACATGGTCGGGACACTCCCGCACCAATGATCGATAGAGGGACCTGGATAGCCATGTGACCCCTGTGCGTTCCACAAAGATCTTTCGTCGTTTGAACCGGGACAGTCGTGTCTTATTCCCTTTGTCTCTCGATACTTGCATTGCCCGAGATCTGATCAATGACATTACCATGTCGTGTTCAATCTCGTTACTGAACAATGCTACTTGACTCATTCCGACAAGTGATATCCACGTGATCAAATCACACGCTGCGCAGCTATTGGATATAACTTCTCCGAGTGGGCCCTTGAGTATCTTCCTGTCACATGGACGGACAAATCCCGCTCTCGACATATATTGCCTCTATGGTTTCCTCCGAATACCTGAACACACCTTTATAACCACCGTTTTACCAGATGGCGTTTGATGCTATCTAAGCACTCTCGGGAGACAGTGATTGATATAGCCTCACGGTCTAAGGAATAGTCTACGAGGATCCATTTCTAATCATCATAACTTGAACTTCGTGACATGATCTGGTCACGATGTTTAGCTTGGGTATTGGTTCATCATCTCATTCTCAGAATGAGATGACTCCATTTCCAACTGGCATAAATGCCACATGATCAGGAAACATGATCATCTGTTGACCAATGAACCAGTGACTAGAGTTTCACTAGGAACTCCTGGTTGTTTGTATATCACACGTGTATTGATGTTTCCACTCAATCCAGTTATAGCATGATATAAAACTTAATCATAAACTATATGAAATATGATAATAGTCCTTACTACTATTTGACTCTAGGGCATATTTCCAACACCTGCTACATACAATGAGGCTGTTGCATCCGTTGACCGCGAGAAGTGGGTTTCTGCTATGCAAGAAGAGATGCAATCGCTTGATAAGAATGTCACATGGGAAGTTGTGCGCTTTCCTAAATAGAAGAAGGCCGTCCACTGTAAGTGGATATACAAGAGAAAGGAAGGTTTGTCTCCTAATGAGCCTCCAAGGTTTAAGGCAAGGTTAGTAGCAAAAGGTTTCAGCCAGATTCTAGGTATTGATTATAATGATGTTTTCTCTCCGGTTGTGAAGCATAATTCTATTCGTGCTTTCTTTGGTATTGTTGCTATGCATGATCTTGAGCTTGAGCAGCTAGATGTAAAGACTGCTTTTCTGCATGGTGAACTAGAGGAGGAGATTTACATGGACCAACCTGAAGGGTTCATAGTTCCTAAAAAAGAGGATTTTGTGTGCAAATTGAAGAGGTTGCTTTATGGTTTGAAGCAATCTCCAAGACAGTGGTATAAAAGGTTTGATTCTTTTATGATCTCACAAGGTTTTAAGAGGTCTTAGTTTGATAGCTGTGTTTACATTAAGTTTGTCAATGGATCACCTATATATTTGCTGTTATATGTTGATGATATGTTAATTGCTGCCAAGAGCATGAAAGAAATCACTACTTTGAAGGCACACCTAAGTAGTGAATTTGAGATGAAAGATCTTGGTGCTGCTAAGAAAATCCTAGGTATGGAAATTAAATGGGACAAAAAATCTAGGTTGCTATTTCTTAGTCAGCAAAGTTACGTTGAAAAAGTTCTTCAACATTTTAATATGCATGATGCAAAGTCAGTTAGTTGCTCCTCACTTTAAATTGTTAGCATTGCAATGTCCTAGTTCTAATGAAGATATAGAGTACATGTCTCGAGTTCCTTATTCTAGTGCTGTTGGTTCCTTGATGTATGCCATGGTTTGTTCTCGCCTTGATTTATCATATGCTATGAGTTTGGTGAGTCGTTATATGGCTAATCCTGGTAAAGAACATTGGAAAGTTGTTTAGTGGATTTTCAGGTACCTCCGTGGTACATCCAACGCTTGCTTGAAGTTTGGCAAGACTGATGAGGGACTCACAGGCTATGTGGATTCAGATTTTGCTACCGACTTGGATAAGAGGAGGTCCCTCACAGGTTATGTGTTCACGGTAGGTGGATGTGCCGTGAGTTGGAAGGCAACGCTGCAACCAGTTGTTGCTTTATCTACAACCGAAGCAGAATATATGGCTATTGCTAAAGCTTGTAAAGAGTATGTTTGGTTGAAAGGTTTGTATGCTGAGCTTTGTCAGGATGATTCTTGCATTAACCTGTTTTGTGACAGTCAAAGTGTTATTTACCTTACTAAGGATCAGATGTTCCATGAGAGAACAAAGCACATTGATATCAAGTACCATTATGTCCCGATGTTGTTGCACAAGGTACACTAAACGTATGCAAGATAAACACTCATGATAATCCTGCTGATATGATGACAAAGCCTATTCCTGTTGCTAAGTTTGAGCTATGCTCAAGCTTAGTTGGTATAACTGCTTAGCCCAAGTGGTTGTTAGCGTCGAAAGTGTTTTCTTTGTTTATTTAGGGAGATGATTACTGTTGATGCTACAAGAAGGAATTTGTCTCAAGGTGGAGTTTGTTATATGTTGATCCAAATTCTACAAAGTAAAGGCCAACTTCTGACGGAGCGGAGCGAGGCCCGTCGCCAGAGGCTTGGGCCGATCTACGGATCGTTGATGACCTAGGTTACCACTGCTATATATACCTCTTGTAGGCCGCCGGCTAGGATTAGTTGTATCTGTGAAATCCCGGCGTTGTGTAAACACTCCCCGTTATAGTGAAGATTTGTTGGATGGCGCCTGTGGTTTTTCACCTCTCTTTGTTGGAGAGGGTTTTCCATGTTAAATCTGTGTCCTCTTGCTGTGGTTTATTTTTCGTTCTTTGTTATTTGATTGTCGCAAAGCTAGCACGCAAGAGGGAGCGGGAAATCCCTACCCGACAACTGCTCGTGACCTAGAGTTCCCACCGGATCAGGCATCCCCTGCTGGCCTCTGCTCAATTCCTACGACGAGGAGGTAGAAGATGATGTGGCGGTCACGATTAGCGGACTATCTGGACACTTGGGTGGCCGGACAAACGGACTATGGGGAGCGAAGGGGAGGAATTGTGATTTTCTTCCTCTGGCAACCGTTCTACTATCCTGTAAGTTTTAATCCTATAAATGTTTGGTTATTAATTAATGTGGTTCATGCTGGCCTTTGCCTGCTGTTGTTTCCTAAAGAGAAACTAGTACATGCATTGAATTGTGTTGGAGTACATGACCCACTAATCCGTGAGAGAATCATGCATTATTTAGCTTTCACTTACCATCATATACTGTGTGCTTTGCTTACCAGTCTGCAAGATTTAAATTCCACATTGTGATTCATTAAATTTTTATGATGTGTTTGAGTAATCATTGTTGCCGGTCCTTGGTGGGTTTGAGTATATCACACTAGAAAAGCCCTATAGTTTCTTCAATATATACATATTATTGTTTGGTAGAGATGACTGAGGAACTGTTTTTCTTTTGCGACACGAGGACGACCGCAGTGACCCTGTCCGGAACCGTGATTGCCATCATCAGGAGCATACTCAAAGAAATGAAAAAAGGGAGCATTGTATCGTTCCGATGACCATGGCTCTCACGGGAGCCGTGATCGTGATGCTGAAAGGTACATGGTCTACATTTCAGTAATGCACATGTGCACTGAATTACATTGATTCCAGCATTGTGAGTTACAAACCGAGTGCTAGCTAATTATGTGAAAACAAATTATCCTTGGTCTCGGTAGTGAGCTTCTTTTATTTAAATTTCAAATAAGCTGTCAATTTTATACTATGTTTTCCAAGTAGATTGAGGGGGAAATAGCATAGTAAGTTTGAGGAGGAAAAAAAATCTGTCCACCCTTTCTTTTCCACTAGAAAGTATTCCAAGTTCTGCAAGGTTTCAAATCAATTGTGCATCATTTTCTATAGATTTATTCTACATGTTCACTAAAAATGCACAATTGAGAATGGGTTGCTTCTGGTGTCTATGCTTTGTGCTAGCATTTCACATACAAATGCTGTCGCGGCCAGACACGGGTCGTGCAACTATGTTCGGGGAAGCTATCAAGGGTGGCATGGATGATTGTGAAGATGTTGTCCACAACAGGAGTCCCAAGGAACTAATGCAGGATTACTTCACTGGGGGTTTGGACTTGGATGAGAGGTGAAGTGTTTCCAAGGAACTCGTGCGTTACTATGATATCATGATGCGGATAACATCGAATCTTTTCTGAAGCTATGTCGGCGTTCCTTTGGTTATTACGTTTGCTCCATAAAAGATTAATTGTGCTTTGGTTCGACTCAGCAATGGACCTATGTGCACGATGACCGTTGGTTCTTGATGTATTTGGTTTAGTTAGTTCTAGAACGAATTTTGTTTGTTTCAATTTTTGTCCGGTAACGATAGTAACATTATTACTATATTTCACCATTTTGATTAGAGATGTAGGCGGCCAGTCCGGCGGACGATCCGCGTAATTTTCTCTGAGATGAATTGGAACGAGTAGCGACTAATCGTGGTTAGGTGATTGTGAAATGAGTTGGATTGGTGGACAGGCTTGAACGTCTAAGTGGACATCTGCCTGTATCCCTAATTTTGATGCTGCTTAAAATTTAAGCTGATGCTTACATTTTTTTTTTTTGCTAGATTAGAGAATGTATTCTTGAATGTTTAACGTAACGTTTGGGAGAGCAGTACATATTTTATTGTCATGACCAGCACACGCACACCATTTTCAACCGAAATCTCGGTTGCAGGTCGATGCGTTGTATGAAGCCTTTGAGACTGAGAATGATTATTGGCAAGAAGACAGAAGTGCGCGAACACTCCCAGGAAAAAAGCGCATGAGATCCGACTAGGCAATCAGTACCAGTTGCATACTATAAAGGAAAACACAACTTTACAAAAAACATGGAAGGAACATTTATACTACAGCAAAAAAATAAGGTATCGTTCCTGAACACCCAATCTTCAGAGCTGCAAATTTTTTCAATTCAAGCATCACTTCAGTCTTTGCTGGTGTACTCTGTCTTTGTAGTGTGCTGGTTCAGTTTTCCTTTTGCTATCTGTATTCAGTAGATTTGGAACAAAACCGACAGGTGACATGATATCTCAGCTGATCATAAACAAAATTGCGTGCATTGAAGGCTCGGACAAGGGCAAATCCCAGCTATAGTTTAAAAAACCGGACCGGTGACTGAACCGGTGAGGTCCTCGGTTTGCGGTTCACTGATTGGACCGCTAGTTCAAACCGGTTCAGTTGTTGTTAATTAATATAATGCAGATAAAAAAAATCCTAATCTGCTAGAAAAATAAGCATATTTTACAGAACGTGCTTTTAAATAACACAAACAATGCCCGGACCTGATGGCTAGCCTAGCTTCGCAATCTCCACGCGGTGTAGGAGGTTGTGTTCGACTCCCGACTCCTGGGTAACATGAATTTATTTTTCTGGCATGGCAACGCTTGTTCCGGTCAGACCGGCAGCCCATTCGACCGTGGTTCTCCTGGTTTTTACCGGTTCAGTGATCGGACGGTCCACTGCGAAAACTGGCATGGTACAAGCGTTGCCATCCCGGACCTCCAATGGTTTAACCATGAACCAACCATTGGAGGTCACTGAACCAAAACTCGATCACTGAACCGGCATGGCAACGCTTGTACCATTGGAGGTTTTGGTTTTTTTTTCTGGTTTAACCAGTGAACCGGTCAGGGTTTTAAAACTATGGTCCCAAGCGTCAAGATACTCGGCTTCAGAGTGTTCTTTGCAGTCCGCCACGATGATCATATGTTGCCCAGCTTCTGCAGATGTTTCTCCAACGTCGAGACACTACATCTTGAGGTGACAATACACTCACCTAAGTTGGCATAATTTTCCATCTTTGGGAACTAGCATCATCAATACATATTGATAATGATAATGCCTCCATCTAGAGTAGTTTTACTTTGAGATGAGCTAAAGTTCTTACTGATTTAACTAATCTATAGTCAAACGAGACTTATGAGCACATCGGCAAACTCAAAAACAATTTCTGGAATGAGGTTAGTGCCATTGATTGTGTGCGGTTACACATTAACCAGATTGTCTTCTATGGCTTCCGAATGGAGTCCACAAGTTCTACGTGGAGAGTACAGTGCATGGATTCTGATGAAGCTGGTGACTGTATTTAGCATGGGAAGTGTCACTTCAGTGACCGAGGCGAACCCCAAGTTGAAACCGGGACAAGCTGGTGATAGCTACCATTTGTAATGTAGAGTAATGTTTTGGCTCTAATACAAAAAAGGGCCTGGGTTGTAAACACTAAACAGCTAAGAATGGATCCCCTCATGTGTATTAGACTATTAATTAGTCATTCTGATTTAGCATAAATTGACATGTAATTCAATTGGTCACTTTTCACTTCTTTTATGTCAAATTAAACAACAAACCGAAGCTCGCAGGTTGTGCGTGGACACATCCTAGACGGCGACATGGGACCCACACAGGATGGTGGCCATCGTCCGCGGAGGTGCGCTGCAACTCGAGCCAACTCCGGACAGTGCAGCAAATTTGGTTGATATATGAAGTTTTTGCTGGACAGTAGCTTTGATTTTTGTTTCGTCATGACATAAAAATATTAATCTGGATTTGCAGCATTTTATAGCACGACCTGATAAAGAGGGACCCTGATTTTCCGGTACATGCGTTTCTGTCAAAGTCTCATAAGGAATCTGATTACCACCCTGTTTACTAAGTGTGCTGGGGCGTTTTGTTTCGTCTGTTTTGTACTTTGTACATCCATCAGAACAAGCGCGGATCGGAATTGATTAAGCTATAGACACAATTTTACATTGTTGTACAGTACTAGAAATTCTATGTGAATTTAAATGAGAACTCTAGAGTCTAGAAAATATTCAACAAAACACTTGATTTTCATGATGCAACCTTTTTTCCTCCCGGTGCAACGCACGGCATTTTTCCTAGTAATAATAAAAGAAGGAGTGTTTCTCCTCTTCGTCCGTCGCAATGCGCTTTGGTCCATCGTCAAAGGCGCCTTCCTACCCTGCACCGCGTCCGTGACTCCTTAGTCGACTCGATTCAATTGTATGTAAGCATAGACGTTCAATACTTTTGGCGCTTTCATCCGCCCGGCTATGCATTTTTGTCCGGTTTTAAGGGTCCGTCGGAAGTGGGCCTGTGTTTGTCGCCTTGCTTTTCTCCATAGGAGCATGGGAAGTCCAAAAGGTTTACGTCTCTAGCTCTATTAAAAATTCTATCTGATTATGTTTCAAAAAAAAAATCTATCTGATTAAGCGGAACCGGCTACATGTTTCAACATTAATTGGCACTAGAGCACGGAGCCGATCAGCTACTCAGGATTCTTTTCGAGACTGAATTTCCAGCGAATCAAAACACCACAAGGTGAATGTGCTAGCTAGCTTTGTATCATCAATCGATAATCGTGCCATGTTGGATATGTGCGCTATCGTGATTTCGATCTCCGCCACCAACAACGTGGAGAGAGAGAGAGACAAGTTCGGCTCTAGCCAGCTCAGGTACGGCCACAATGCGCAAGACGGTAGGCCGGAGGACACACGCAGTCTATCATCAATATGACCTGCCAAGCTCCCGGCCAAGATTTTCTTCATAGACTCAACAATTCTCGGAAACAATTCCCAGCTCAATTACGGAAACAACTCCTACCGCAGTTTCGCGTGTGTGAAGGTGGTCCAGGACGGTGGATCGTGTATTGGCAATGGACGTGTGCAACTGTGGAGATAGACTGGTGGAGAGTCTAGGTTGCAGGGCGGCTGCGTGTGGCCGTCCTTGGTTGGAATCCGGCAAGTCTTGGCCAGGAATCAATACCAGCAGAGGGGGCGAGGGCATGATGAATCGTTCTAGGGCGACACAGACTCGCCGGATTTTGCTGGCGGAGGATGTGATATTGTGATGTCTATAGTTGCATATGAGACAAGAGGACATAGACAATGAGGGCAGCGGAGCATGTAGGGTGCTTCGATAGGGAATTGGATGGCGTGCGGCTGCCGGTCAGGGCAACTAGCTCCAGGACCAAGTGGAGCTGGGTGACGTGGTGGAGGTGGAGCTCGACAGGGTGGTGGCGGCCAGGGCAGAAGCATGGCGGCCGGCGCTAGGTGAGACCTAGGCGGTCGCGCATTGAGGTGGCGCCTGGGGACGAACGATGACGGAGGGCCGATCGCCACTTGGACTAGAACGCACTCGCACACACACATATGCCAAGCCTAACGCCACACACACACACACTTAGTCTGGGTTTGGAAAAAAAAAATGTGGCATGCGCGCAATATCAGGTGTATGTACAGTGAATACGCTTGTCATTTTTTTAGGAATGTCGGTATAAGTGTATAAAACTTATCAATATAGGTAGTGAAAATAATGTCTCTAGCTCTTTACCTTGTATGTATAGGTTCGGTCCAATTCGAGACCAGTGTCGTAGGCAAGACAAAAAAAACTCCGTATAAATTAGATTGGTCGTCCTGGACTTCTAGTGCAAACCGTACGGGCACTTTTACTAGTAAGGAAAAAGAAGGAACGGTCCAGCGTAAAGAACTAAGAAAAAAACTAAAGCAGTCAAAGTGCACGCGCGCGCGGCGCTCTTTCTAAAGTCCCATCCATGCTCATCGGCACCTCAGTTGTGCCCCAAAAGCCAAACCAGCGGCTGCATGCATATACATATGTAATGTTCAACCGTGCTGTACTAGTGATCTGTGATAATAAGCCCTTCGATGATCAAGATCTTTGCCGGACTAATAATGAGCTTTGGTGTTTGCAACGCAATGTTTTTTGCAAAAATATCAGGCCATCCACGAAATAGCATTTTGCTCGCTATATTAATATAGCAACCACATGATACAACTGACGAGAGTTTCGAAACAAAAGAAATGCTAGAGTAATAGCGAAAACATGCCCCAAAAAAGTAAGAAACGGAGACAAAAAATAGATCGACTAGACAGTGACCCGCAACTTTTGTGCTCCGAAGATGTGCCACCACGCCCCTAGCACCGAAACGTCAAGTACCAAGAAACACACAAAAAGGAAAGCGAGACACAATGGTCCAAGGAATTCCCCCGACACACAGAGGGAAGTGGACATAGAGTAGCCACAAGGCCCTCAAGGAATGGCGCCACCCGAACGCGGCACCACGTCGGTGTCGGTTGAGCCGACGAGGATTTCTCTCGAAAAAACTCCATCCACCAACCCTGGTTGATCTGATGCACAAGGAGCTCCGTGAGGTCAAAACCTCACCACCACCAATCTCGCCACCCACAAGTAGGCACCGTTGAAGTATGATCTAAATTCAATTAGGGATGTTAAATTTTGACGAAGCGGACCGAGGCCCATTGCTTGGGCCGAAGATCTAGTTGTCCACCGCTATATATACCTCTTCTAAGCCACCGGTTGTGATAAGTAACATAAGTTGCATCTGTGAAATCCCGGCGTTGTGTAAACACTCTCCGTTATAGTGAAGTTTCGCTGGCTGGCGCCCGTGGTTTTCTCTCTGTTTGTTGGAGAGGTTTTTCCACGTTAAATCTGTGTCCCCTTGCAACGATTTCCTTTTTGTTCTTGGTTATTTGCTTGTCACGATTCTAAAAGGCGCTGCTATGATCACGAAGCCGCTATCATCGTCTCTCGGAAGCTAGTGCCACGAGGCCAGCAAGACGGAGGTGAATGACAGCTTGAATTGGGCCAGCAGTACCATAGGCTCCGCGGGAGGAAACTAACTCCACTCCGTGAAGGGGTAGTTGACTGTTGGCATCCTCAATTATATTCCCAACTATTTGGGAAAACTTCAGCTTGAAGATGACCGTTGCTAATTAAGATGCCGAAGGATGATGCTGAATTTCTCCGGAGAAGAGTGCAAATGAGCAATAGAATACAAAAGCGCATGCATGCCGTGACAGGAAAGGGGAAGACATGAAGACCACGTCGACCACCTAGCTAAGAGAGGCGTCGAGGCTAAGAAAGCCAAAACCATGCATGCACGAGAGGTTGGTGGTCGGGTGAGTGCCCCTCTCACGTCTCAACAGTCACCTGTTCCCTAGATGCAGGATATGTGCAGACAATTGCCCTTAAATCGCACTATAAGACCGAATAGCTAGGTATATCTTGTTCGTGGTGGTATGGTCAGCAATATCTGCTTGACTACTTGTGCCCGCCCAATCGCCCATGCATGATCGCCAAACTGCGTGGAACCTAGCGTAGCCTTAGCCGTGGTTTTGCAACTGGATATTATCTCCTTGTCAGTAGTTCAGCTAGCATGAACATGCTGTTCACTTGTGCGTCGGTCCGTTGTAGCTTGATAGGGTACGTATGTAGCTTACCATGCATGTGGGAGTAGGTTTGTTACAACGTCGGGGTCGATCATGGGCATATCATGTGGAAATCCTTGCTAGCAGGGGCGGACCCAAGTAGAGGCTAGTGAGGGCCAATACCCCCACTCAAATTTCAAATTCTATGAGATTTCCTTCAAAGTTTTAAAAAAAGTTGCCAAATTTTGTTAGATTTAATCAACATGTGCCCCTACTCCAATGATTTGCCCCCGCTCTAATTTGTTTCTGGGTCCGTCCCTGCTTGCTAGTGCCGGTACTAGGTGGTGCGCACTTGCCTACATATGGTCAAATTAGACCAAGGACACGCCTAAATGGGATATGCTACATTGCTCGTTGCTTTTTGGAAAGGGCGGTGCTACGCGTCCCCCGCGGGATTGGAACTTCCGATCCCCCGCCTCCTCTGATCGACACGTGTCCACCCTGGAACCATGTGGGTAAGGAAAAAAAAAAGACAAGCCATCCCTACATAAGGGGAAGAAAACGAAGAGAAGAACAACGCCATCCCCATGTCCTCAATAGTGCGCAGCGGTTCTCGACCTTGACTCCATGGAAGTGGTCAGCTTGGCCGTGACCGACATCCAACTCCGGCGACGACGACGGCCAGCTCCGGCGCGTGTAGCCCAAGGTAGCAGAGTCGGCCGACGTAGGTAGCAGAACCGGCCGCCGTATGTAGCAGTCTCCACCATCGAGTGTAGCAGCCGCCGTCGCCGCCAACGCCCGCCAACGCGTGTAGCAGCAGCCGCCGCCGCCGCCGCGAGTAGCAACGCCTGCCAACACATGTAGCAGACTCCACCGCCGCATGTAGAAAACGTCATCGCCGCCATGTAGCAGACACCGCCGTCGCCGGTAGCAGAAGCCGCCGCCACATGTAGCAATCGCCGGCAGCAGATGCCGCGGCCTCATGTAGCAGAAGTATCCGCCGTCGCCATGTAGCATACGACACCACCACATGTAGTATATGCCTCTGTCGCCGGTAGCAGAAGCCGTCGCCGCATGTAGCAATCGCCGGCAGCAGATGTCGCGGCCTCATGTAGCAGAAGTATCCGCCGTCGCCATGTAGCAGATGACACCACCACATGTAGCATACGCCTCTGTCGCCGGTAGCAGAAGCCACCGCCGCATGTAGCAAACGCCATCGTCGCTGGTAGCGAACGCCGCCTTGGCTGGTAGCCGCGGCCACCACCGCGTGTAGTAGAAGCAGCCACCGATGCCGATTGTAGCAGCGGCCGACAACCGTCCTTCCAGCACCGCCCTCATCCTGCTACACCGTAAGGTGAGTAGCAGCAACTGGGCGACCAGCTACGCCATCACCACCACCTCGTTGGGAAGGGCCTCCACGGCACCTCCGCACCCCATCGGCCACACACATGTGAGAAAAATGTGAAAAGAGAGGAGCAGGGGAACATTCAATTTCACAGCCGTGAAGAGAAAATAGGGGAGGAGCTTGGACACGCCTGATTCCACGAACGAGCAGCGGTGCCGGCGCGAGATAGGTGAGTTGGGCAGCGGAATCGAGTGGGCGCATGCGATGGGATTGGGGAGACAGCGTGCGGCATGCGTCTTGGGCGGAGGCAGCGTGCGGCTTAGGCGGCGGCAGCATGCGTCTTGGGCAGCGGCAGCGCGTGGCTTGGGAGGTTGCGGTGCCGGGCGCGCAAGACGCCATGAGCTCTGCCATGGAAGAGCACGGGAAGGAGGAAGTGGAACGCGGGAGAAAACTAGTGGTGAGCAAAAGGATAAGACACACATTGGGTGCTGTGGGCCCACAGGAGGGGCACGTGGAGGAGGACCCGGACGATGTATCTCGCGCAAGACGCGCGGTGCGGCGGACCCAGGGGATCATTTCGTTCGATCCCCGGATGATCTGTATCAATTTTCCTTTTGAAAAAAAAGAAAAGAAAGCCCATTTAACAAGTAGTTTTGAACTGTTTGCTAGGTTTTTCTTTTGCTAAACACACTCACAAACTTTGGCCATTGAATATTAATAATGGAACATAGTATGATCACAAACGTTATAAATATGAAGGAAAAATAGAATAACTACTGCTTTGTTGATCTAATAGTTGTTTCTCGATCAATATACAATGATGATCTTTTCTTAATGGACACAAAATATTTATCTCATCTATTAATTATTAAGAAAAACAAAGTTGTGCAGTCAATTAGTAAAAAATGGGACAAATTATAAACATGTACTAGTAAAAAACTGCCTTTGGTTCGCACTTAGTTCGAGGGGGGACGAAGCGACGACGGAGGAGGGGGAGCGTCGTCGGTTAAATGTCTGAACCGGGACTAAATCGACCCGGAACCGTGGCCTGCCGCCCATCTTTAGTCCCAGTTCGTATTACGAACCGGTACGAATAGCCCGCCAATAAATGCGCCGCGCCAGCCAGCCCTCCCTCTTTTTTTCTCTTGGTTGAAGGAGTGAGGTGTGGTGTGCTAGTTTTTTTTCCTAGGCACATTAGGTGTTCGACGAAATGTCTGAGATAATTATACGCTTGATTTCACACAAAATAAAAATGGTATGAGGTGTCCGAGCCACACTTAAGTCTCTGCCTTCCTATTTCTTTCCTTCTTGATCGAGGTTAGAAACCTTATCCTTCATCTGTCATTGATATAAAAATGCATGCGTCGACGTAAAGTGGTCATCTCACTATTCATGATGTTCTATAATGATGCAGATGAACCGGCGGGGATGGATGTACGGTGACCAACGTGAATCCGTGTTCATTCAAGGCGTGGATAAATTTATCGATGTGGCTAAGACAAACAAAGAGAATGGATTTATGTATTGTCCATGTGTTCAATGTCGAAACATCAAGGAGTACTCTTCCTCGAAAATCATACGCGGCCACCTGGTTCGGAGAGGTTTCATGCCCAGCTATAATTTCTGGACCAAGCACGGAGAAAGAGGGGTTATGATAGAAGACAATGAAGAAGAAGAGGATGATGACAACTATTGTCATATGTTCCCTGAATACGATGATACTGCAATGGAAGAGAATGAAGAAGAAGGAGGTGAAGGACGGGCATCCCGTTGATGATCTTGGTCGGGTCATTTCTAATGCAAAGCGAGGCCGTGACACGGAGAAGGAGAAGTTGAAGGGCATGTTAGAGGATCACAAAAAATTATTGTACCCAAATTACAAAGATGGCAGCACAAAGCTCGGTACCACACTGAAATTGCTGAAATAGAAGGCAGAGACCGGTTTATCTGACAAGGGATTTAAGAAGTTACTGAAAATAATGAAGCCAAAGCTTTCAAAGGATAACGAATTGCCCGAGAGTACTTACGAAGCAAAGAAGATTCTCTGCCCTCTAGGATTAGATGTGCAGAAGATTTTTTTTTTAGAAATGAGTGCTTTATTACTCAATAGCAATGTTTACACCTGGTCTCTGCATAACTAGGATGCACACAGCCGATCAACCACAAAACGAGAATCAAACTAAAGTACGAAAATTACAATCCATATAACAAAATAAAACAGTCTGCAGCTAAGGCGTCTCAATCCGTAAATCACGCTGTCATCCATATCGGGAGAAAATATCCCTCGCCACATCCTCCAATCGCGTATACCACTCCGCGAACAAGTCGTGAAACTCCATACGCTAGAGCGGAATCCATGATCGTAGGATAGCCGTTGCGCGATAAATCACCTGCAAGAAAGAAGAAACTATGTTATTAAAAATCTTGTCATTTCTACATAGCCAAAGCGACCAAATAATAGCAAGTGCTCCCACCCTAAATAAAGTCCCATAATTATCCCGAATCCCATATAACCAATTGCCGAATACATTGGCAACCGATCGTGGAGGAGATAAATCAGAGGCTACTTGGATGATTGACCATATAACACGAGCAAATTTACATTGGAAGAATAAATGCCGTATTGTCTCATGATGATGACAAAATACACATTGTGTACTTCCATGCCAATTCCTCTTAACAAGGTTGTCTTTAGTAAGAATTACACCTTTACAAAGGTACCACGGAAATATCTTCATCTTAAGGGGTAACTTCATTTTCCAAATTTTAATATTGTTATCGGCAGGAATATCAGGTCGGATCAAAGCCCTATACATAGAGTCAACCGAAAATTTACCACTCTGAAGTAAATTCCATTTGAACTCATCCACCCCCTCAGACAGCTGTACCATGGACCGTCTTAATAAAAGATTGTTCCATGATTTCAGTCTAGGTTCAATGAGGCTTCGTCTAAACGACACATTAGGAGGATAAGCTTCCAAAACTTTGGAAAGTGTATCTCCTTTGTGTCTAACAATTGAGTAAAGAGCTGGATATTGATAACAGAGGGGAGTTTGGCCAAGCCATTTATCTTCCCAGAATCTAATCTGCGATCCATCCTTAATATTAAGCACACCAAATTGAAAGAAATGTTTTTTGGACGCCATAAGTCCCGCCCAAAAGTGTGAATCTCTGGGTTTCCAAACCACTTGAAACACCGCCTTAGAGCCTATATATTTCCTCCAAAGAATGGTTTGCCAGATACCATCTTCTGTAAGTAGTTTGAACAGCCATTTACCCAGAAGTGTGGTTTTTTTGACTTGCAAATCATGTATGCCCAGTCCACCATATTCTTTTGGTCTGCAAACCACATACCATCTGGCAAGTCGATATTTCTTTTTTTCACCATCACCTTGCCAAAAGAATCTTGATCGGAAATAATCCATTTTCTTCAAGACATCTTTTGGTAGTTGAAAAAACGAGATCATATACAGTACCATGTTTGTGAGTACTGACTTTATGAGAACAAGTCTTCCACCAAGTAATAGTAATTTACCTTTCCAACTATTAAGACGTTTTTGTAATCTTTCCTCAACGAGTTTCCATTCAGCAATCGTGAGCCGCCGATAGTGAATCGGGATTCCCAGATAATTGATTGGAAATTGCCCCAAGCTACAGCTGAATAGTTCAGCGTATAGATGGGCCTCATTCTCAGCCTCGCCAAAACAATACAAATCACTCTTATGGAAGTTGATTTTCAATCCAGAGAGAAGCTCAAATGCTGATAGTATTAATTTCAGATTCTTAGCTTTCTCTAGATCATGTTCCATAAAAAGGATAGTATCATCAGCGTATTGAAGAATAGAAATGCCACCATCAACAAGATAGGGAACTAGTCCTTCAATTTGGCCGGCAGCCTTAGCTCTCTCAATCAGGATAGACAACATATCAGCCACTCTATTAAATAGTATAAGTGGCATCGGATCCCCTTGTCTTAGCCCTTTTTTGGTCTAGAAGTATTTGCCAGTGTCATCATTGACATTGATGGCTACACTACCCCCAGTCACAAAGGACTGTATGAGATTGCACCACTCCTCTAAAAAACCTTTCATTCGAAGTGTCTGCTGGAGAAAAGACCAATTAACCTTGTCATAAGCCTTCTCAAAGTCAATCTTGAACAATACACCATTTAGTTTTTTTAAGTGTAGTTCATGAATTGTCTCATGAAGGATTACTACACCGTCTAGGATGTTTCGTCCTTGCATGAAAGAAGTTTGAGAAGGTCGAACAACATGATCAGCTACTGAATTTAGTCTAATAGTAGCAACTTTTGTAAAAAAAATAAAACTAACGTTAAGAAGGCAGATTGGTCAATACTGCTGTATACGTTCCGGATTATTAACCTTAGGTAATAAAATCATGTTGCCAAAATTTAGTCTAAACAGTTCTAGCTGATCAACGTGCAGAAAAGAAAAAAGAAGCATCAAATCCTCTCTAATGACATCCCACAACTCTTGATAAAATTCTGCTGGAAAGCCATCAGGACCTAGCGCTTTGTTATGTTCCATCTGAAAAATAGCTTTCTTGACCTCCTCCTCTGTGTAAGGAGCGGTTAAAAAGTTATTTTTCTCAACCGAAACCTGCGGGATATCACCTGTTTGAGACTCGTCCAACTCGAAAGAGTTTTCTGACGGTGCCCCAAACAAGTCCTTGTAATAACTAGTAATATAAGCTTTTAGCTGCTCCTGGCCCTCAATCGTACCTTCATCCTAAATTAAAGAGTGAATAAGTTTCTTCTTATGCTTGCCATTTGCGACTGCATGGAAGTATCTTGTATTCGCATCTCCTTCAAGGACAAATTTTGCCTTAGAGCGTTGGTACCATTTGAGTTCCTCCTCACGAAGAAGTATGACAATTTCCGCATTTGATTGGTTTTTTAGCTCAATCTCTTGTGCAAATAATAGCCTAACTTCCGCGAAAGCCTCTAAATCATTAATGATGGTCGAAAGGCGTATTTTCTCCTTTTTGAGGATTTTGGCAGTGTGTCTGGCCCAACCATGAAGGAACTTGCGTAGGGCACGCATTTTGCTGTTCCAACGCTGTATGGGTGTTGCAGCACTAACCGGTCTTTTCCAAATAGCCTTCACCAAATCATGGAACCCATCATGCTCCATCCATCCAAGTCCAAATTAAACTTATGTTTGGATTGACGTAATGGTGTGCCCACCAAAAGAAGTAATGGAGCATGATCCGATAAAGTCTCAATACGTTCCAAAGCACGAATAGTTACCATAGGGAATTTATCTTCCCAATCGGTATCCATAAGCACTCTGTTCAGTTTTTCATATGTAGGCTCCAGAAGACTGTTCGCCCAAGTGAACTGTCTCCCAAGCATTGTAACTTCTCTTAAGTCCAAACTGTCTATAACAACGTTAAACATGAAAGGCCAATGCTCATCATACCGTCCCTGACTTTTCTCATGAGGGAATCTCAGCAAGTTAAAATCACCACCTATAAGAATAGGATATGGATTGTCCTTAGCCAGATTGACCAACTCACGCAAAAAATCAGCCTTAAAAACATCTTGGGCAGCCCCGTATACAGCGACTAGAGACCATGTAAAGTTATCAGCTTTGTTACGGATATGGAGTTTAATAAAAAAATCTCCAGCCGAACTAGCTAAAACTTCCATTGTCTCATCTCTGACGCCTAACAGGATTCCCCCGGATCTACCTCGTGGCAGTCGTGAAACCCACGTAAAGTCTACTCCAGCAGAAAGGCGATTGAGTAAGGCTTGTGAGAAATCATGTCTACCAGTTTCAGAAATACCCAAAAAATCCAACTTATAATCTCTCACACAATCAGCATAGAACAAATATTTAGCCAAGTCATGAAGACCTCTGCTATTTGAAAACAAGCCATTCATTGAGAAACAATAGGAGATTTAGATACACGAGACCTCTTGCGAGATTTTTGGCTTTTTGATTTCCGACCAGAAGCTTTCAGCTCATACAATGAACCCAGCCCAGTCTCGTCAAAAGGCACCTCTGACACTTCACCAATTAAGTGAGACAGAAGTTGACCATCTACTGTGGCATGCAACTCCTCCTCAATTGGTAAAGTGTCAGGAAGAACAGAAACTTTAGGAGTAACCGTTAAACAGTCAACCTCCATAAGTCTCAGAGCAGAACAAGAAAAATTAACTTCCTTAACAGATCTACCCATACTAATACCAACATTGGCTAACCTATCAACAATAACAGGGGTAGAAAAATTATTGAAAGATTTCAAAGAACTTAAAGTACCCTGAGAATCGAGATTTAATTCCGCCTTCCTCCTCATAGCCTTCACCAACGAGTTCTCATCTGTGGTAGATGCGTCAAGGGTGTCGACGCCATGACGAAGACTCCTCCATGTTGGCGTACAAAGGAGAACCCGACCCACCTAGGCCAGGTTCCCCTCAACGGACCGCTCCGACTGGGCATCGAAGAAGCCACCGTCGGGAAGGGAACCCGACCCCGCCTGGGGCAGATCATCCCCAGGCGACCATCCCGCCTGGGAGTCGTCCACGCCGCTAGCTGGGGGAGAGCCCGACCCCTCCTGGGCCAGGTCCTACCCTTCGTTGGTCATGCCATGTCCCACGTCCAAGGGCACCGAAACAGCATCCACCAAGTTACCATCTGCCATCGCGGAACCGACCAGCCCATCCTGGGCAAGCCCACTCCCTACCTCATCCGAGGCCACCTCCATCAACACTGGCCCATCCACAAAGGGCCACGGAATAGTACGGCCCATCATATTAGGCTGACAGCGAGAAGGAGGGGGTGAAATTCTGGCAGAACCATTTACCACCCTAAGAGCCGCATGTAACTGAGATGGAGTGACACATGGAGAAGTACTAGCAGAACGGCCACCACGAAGGGGGGAGTCAAGCAGTAGGGCATCAAGAAGTTCCTTTCCACGCTTCATAACAGGAGAAGCGTTGAAAGGAGTCATAGCATACACTTGCATAGGAACCTGTCTCGACGAAGACGGAGCAGAATTCCCAGACCCAGCCAACTGGCCAGTAGGCCCACCCATAGCAGTAGTCATAGATGGCTCAGAAGTATCCATAGCATCATCACCCGAGTTACCATTACCACCAGCATCAGGATCATCCTGATTCCGCTTCCATAGGAAGGGTGAGAAATCAGGGTCAGGCACATAACTATCAGGCTCCAACCGAAATCGAAGCTCATACCATTTTAACTTAACCACAACGTCAGAGGTGAGGTAAAATCCCAGAGCATCCTGCTTCTTATTGAACACAGTAATAACAAACATGCCGACCAAAAGGCGAACAACACCCCTCCTCCTCAGGGAGAGCAAGTCCACATCAATAGTAGTGCCCATCAAAGACCCTACCACCACAAACCAAGGAACGTGCGTAAGGAATGTGGTACCCCCTCCACATGTAGCCAGACCTGATGTAAATCACACTATGTGGCACCTCCAGAAGCTTATATGCGGACACAGACAGCTGATTCTTGCTCATAGGAATAGAAAACTGGCTACCATCCACCCTGTCAAGGTCAGCAAAGGATGGGAAGTTGACCAGGAACTCGTTCTCCCCGTGCGGGAGAGCCTCCCACTTCCACTGAGCACGAACCTGGCACCTCCTGGCAATCTCCTTCACAATCACATCCGCAGAGACCACCTCACCACTAACATGGATCAAAGCAATAGGGGTTTTGCTAGCCCCCAAACCCTCACGAACCACGCTATCTAGAATCTGAGCAAATAGAGTCTTGTCATGACCTATGCCTGCCATATAAACAGTGTGGCAAGGCTGCTTGAGCACCGGACATCTCAGAGTGGGGTGAGACTAAACATCACATATATAGCAATAATGGGCCACCTTACAATCCTTAGACGCATGAGAATCCATAGCACACTTCCAACACCACATGGCCTTCTTGTTCTTCTTTGTCACAGGCACAACACCCGACCCATCCGTGTTTGCTTCCATCGCACCTGACATGGCCTCATACTGTAGCTGCTGGCCCTATGCATCAGTTGAGAACTAAGACTGATCAGCCTAAGGCGGGTGAGCATATGGCTGCTGAACCGCAAACTATTGTTGCCCCAACATCTGTGGAAGGTGAGGCTGTTGTGGCAAGAAAGGTCCCGCAGGTTGCTGCTGAATCCCCTGAGTGGTCTTCTTCTTCTTCTTCTTCTTCTTCTTATTCTTTCTCTTGGGAACCACAGCCCCGGCCGGGCCGACCCCTGCAGCGAACTGTTGCGGACCAGGCGGCTGCCCAGCATGCACCATGGGAGCAGGGGCAAAAACACCACCCAGTCCGCCCCTAGGTATGGCAGCCAGCGGAGGCCCGCCGAAGTGCTGATATGGCCCTCTACACAGCGGCTGCAGCGGCAGAAGTTGGGCCACCTGGGAAGCCGCCAAATAAGCGGCGGGCGGCGGGAATTGTACCCTGGGAGGGAACCACGGCGGTGCCCCATATGGCACAGCAGCAACAGTGGGCGGCGGCCCCCGCATTGGCACAATAGGGCCGGCTTGCGTCCCCCTCGGCGAAGGAACAGTAGCCCCTTGAGGGCGCACCAGCGGAGCAGCCGCCGCCATTGGACCACGAGCAGGTGGAGCCACAGCCCCCGTCGGACCTCGAGGGGGCTGCGAAGCAGCCGGGCCACGAGGTAGCGAGCCTTGGCCGTTCCCAGCCATGAGCGGAGAGGGCGATCGCAGCACGTCCGCGAAGGACCGACCGGGAGACACGGAGCACGCCGCCGGAGACGAGAGCGAGCTCGGAGAAGCGCTGATGGCGGGCAAGGGAGATTGCGGCGATGAGTACTCGTGGTTCGAGGTAACCCTAGACCATGCTGAACGTAGGCGTACTGCGATCACAGTCCAGGATAAAATGGACTCCGAGCCCCTCTCGGTCACTCCCGCAGTCACGGAGGGCCCAACCTCCACGTCAGCCATGGCCAGGCCCACATCAGCCCGCGCGACGCACGGATCCACGCGCTCGATCGCTGCCAGGATCCGCCGGCCCAACAGCGGCAGCACCGAAACCCTCCGCGTGGGTAGGAGACCCTGCCATGGCTTGACCAGCACGCCATGCCGCCGGAGAAATGGAGATGCCGACCTTATCCTCTCCGGAGCCGCCGTTGGCGACAACCCAGGCGGCGATGGAGAATCAACCGGCAACGTCCTCTCTGAGAAGCGCAACTCCGCCATGTGGAAACCAATCTCCTCCCAGAATTGTTGCTTCAACTCCTCGTCAGACTTCCGACACTGGCGAGACACGGTGGTCCACCCAAGTCGGCCATCATCATCCTCAAGTTCCTCGAGCGCAACCCTAGCCGCCAGAGAATCATCCCCCTCAGACCCATCGTCGGATCCAAGGCACTGGAATCACGAACCAGACCCCCTCACAGCCACCGCCGGCAAGGAGAGATCGGCTGGCGAGATCTATCCTGGGGCAAGGGTAAGGCGCCTCTGCCGCCTCATTTCCGCCAGATACCCTGTAGCCGATCATGCTACCTTTCAGCTGAACACAGAGTACGAGAATTTAGATAAATGTCTGGTATACGTGCATGCATAAATGACTGCATCCTCTACCACGGTGAGGAGTACGAGAATTTAGATAAATGTCCGGTATGCACTACACTGCGGTATAAGATCAGACGAGATGACCCTGGTGATGTTGATGGCGATGACGAGCCCCCTAGGAAGAGGGTTCCTGCTAAGGTTATGTGGTATGCTCCTACAATACCAAGGTTGAAATGTCTGTTTAGAAACAAAGAGCATGCCAGGTTGTTGCGATGGCACAATGAAGACCGTAAGAAAGACGGGAAGTTGAGACACCCCGCTGATGGGTCACAGTGGAGACAAATCGAGAGAGAGTTCCTAGAGTTTGCAGGTGACACGAGAAACTTATGGTTTGGTCTAAGTACAGATGGCATGAATCCTTTTGGGGAGAAGAGCTGCAGTCACAGCACCTGGCCTGTGACTCTATGTATCTACAACCTTCCTCCTTGGTTGTGCATGAAGCGTAAGTTCATTATGATGCCAGTGCTTATCCAAGGCCCGAAGTAACCCGGCAACGACATTGATGTGTACCTAAGGCTATTAGTTGAAGAACTCTTATAGTTGTGGGGAAAACCAGGTGTACGTGTGTGGGATGAGCACAAACAGGAGCCATTTGACCTATGAGCGCTGCTTTTCGTAACCATCAATGATTGGCCTGCTCTTAGTAACATTTCAGGACAGACAAACAAGGGATACAAGGCATGTAAACATTGTTTAGATGATACTGAAGCTACATATTTGCATAAATGTAAGAAGGTTGTGTACTTGGAGAATCGTCGATTTCTTCCGATCAATCATCAAGTAAGAAAGAAAGGCAAGCATTTCAAAGGTGAAGCAGATTACCGGAAGAAGCCTGGCCTCCCTACTGGTGATGATGTATTTGGTATGGTCAAGGACATAGAAGTAATCTTTGGAAAGGGTCCTAGCGGTCAACCTGTTCGAAACAACGCCACTAACAGACACGCGCCCATGTGGAAGAAGAAATCTATATTTTGGGAGCTACCCTATTGGAAATTCTACGTGTCCGCTCTTTAATCGACATGATGCACATGACGAAGAATCTTTGCGTGAACCTGCTAGGCTTCTTGGTCGTGTATGGGAAGACAAAAGATACACTAGAAGCGCGGGAGGACCAACAGCGTATGAAAGACCCACAAAACATGCATCCACAGAACAAGACGGATAAATGGTGTCACTTAAGTCCTACCAGCTATGCTCTTACGAAAGCAGAGAAGGAAATATTTTTTGAAGTCCTTTACAGTATCAAGGTGCCGTCTGGATTCTCGTCTAACATAAAGGGGATAATAAATATGGCAGAGAAAAAATTCCAAAACCTGAAGTCTCATGACTGTCACGTGATTATGACGCAGTTGCTTCCGATTGCATTAGGGGGGCTTCTACCAGAAAATGTTTGAGTACCCATTGTGAAGCTATGTGCATTCCTCAATGCAATGTCTTAGAAGGTGATCAATCAAGATATTTTGACAAGGTTACAGAAGGATGTGGTCCAATGTCTTATTAGTTTTGAGTTGGTGTTCCCACCATCCTTCTTCAATATTATGACACATCTCCTGGTTCACCTAGTCGAAGAGATTTCCATTCTCGGTCCTGTATTTCTACACAATATGTTCCCCTTTGAGAGGTTCATGGGAGTGTTAAAGAAATATGTTCATAATCGTTCTAGGCCAGAAGGAAGCATCTCCAAGGACTATGGAACAGAGGAGGTCATTGAGTTTTGTGTTGACTTTATTCCTGACCTTAAGCCGATTGGTGTTCCTGAATCACAACATGAGGGGAGACTGAGTGGAAAAGGCACACTGGAAAAGAAAGCAATGATATGTAGGGATGAACAATCTTTCACTCAAGCACACTACACGGTTCTACGGAATTCCACCTTGGCAGCTCCGTATATCATGGAACACAAGAATATTGTACGCTCCAACACTCCAGGAAAGCCAGACTCCTAGATTAGAGATGAACACATGATGACTTTCGGCAGTTGGTTGCGAACACATCTAATGAATGACACCACTGTTGGAGATAAGCTCTACTTGTTGGCTGGGTCACCATCTTCTACTATATTGAATTACCAAGGGTACGAGATAAATGGGAATACATTTTACACGATCGCCCAAGATAAAAAGAGCACCAATCAGAATAGTGGTGTTCGCTTTGATGCAACCGACGATAATGGCAAAAAGGACACATACTATGGTTACATAGAGGAGATATAGGAACTTGACTATGGAGTTTCTTTTAAGATCCCTTTGTTTCGGTGCAAATGGATCAACCTGAATGGAGAAGGGGTAAAGGTAGACCAGTTGTACAGAATGACAACAGTAGATCTCAACAATCTTGGTTACAGAGACGAACCATTTATCCTAGCCAATGATGTGGCACAGGTTTTCTATGTGAAGGACATGTCCTCCATACCGAAAAAAGAAAACAATATGCAAACGAATACATCACACGATAAGCCAAAGCGTCACATAGTTCTTTCAGGGAAAAGAAATATCGTGGGAGTCGAGGACAAGACAGACATGTCGGAAGATTATAATAAGTTTGATGAAATTCCGCCCTTCACAATGAAAACTGACCCAAGCATCCCGTTAAGCAAAGAAGATGCTGCATGGTTACGACCGAAGTGACCATAAATGGGCATAAGAAATTCAAAAACGGTCCGAACAACGTAAATCCTTTACGTGGTGTCATATTATATGACATAGTTGCAATTAAAAATATCAAACTTGGTATATTGATTATGTCTCGATAAAACCTTCACAAAATGAGCTATCATGTTCGAGGTTTCATGGCTTTCGGTCCAAATGACCAATGTTATGTGCATAATCGAGGCATAGTTTGTGATACTATGCCCATATTATGCATGCATGCGCATCTTGGTGTTGGAGATATGCCCAAGAGGCAATACTAAAAGTGGTTATTATTATATCTTTGTGTTTATGATGAATGTTTACATCCCATGCTATAATTGTATTATAAGGAAACACTAATACATGTGTGTTTTGTAAACATAAAAGAGTCCCTAGTAAGCCTCTTATGGAACTAGCTTGTTGATTAATTGATGATCATAGTTTCCTGATCATGGACATTGGATGTCATTAATAACAAGGTTATATCATTAGGAGAATGATGTGATACACACACACCCATAGTAAGCATAGCATAAGATCAAGTCATTAAGTTCATATTGCTATAAGCTTTCAAATGCATAGTAACCTAATCCTTCGACCATGAGGTTATGTTAATCACCATCACCGGATGGGTACTTTGATGACATCAAACACCGCTTCGTAACTGGGTGGTTATAAAGGTGTCATTGGGTATTCTAAAAGTATGTGTTGAAGCGCATGGACCAAGATTGGGATTTGTCCATCCATATGATGGATAGATATGCTCGGACCTCCTTGGAATGTCATCTAGTTAGCTTGCAAGCATGTGACTGGGTCACAAGGGATGACATAACATGGAACGAGTAAAGAGTACTTATCAGTAACGAGGTAGAACTAGGTATGGAGATACCGACGATTAAACCTCGGATAAGTAGAATATCGTGTGACAAAGGGAATTGGTTTCGTATGTTAATGGTTCTATCGATCATGAAGTCATCGTTGAGTATGTGGGAGCCATTATGGATCTCCAGATCCCGCTGATGGTTATTGATCGGAGAGGTGTCTTCATCATGTCTGCATATTCACGAACCGTAGGGTGACACACTTAAGGTTCGAAGTTGTTTTAAGTAGATATGGAATATGCGTTGGAGACCGAATGTTGTTCGGAATCTCGGATTGGATCCTGGACATCACGAGGAGATCCGGAATTGTCCAGAGAATAAGATTCATATATTGGGGATCATTTTCTAAGTTAGGAAATGTTCTGGAGTATTTGTATGAGGATTCTAGAAGGTTTCGGAATGTTCTGGAAGGTTCTAGGAGATTTCTTGGAGTTTGCTTGAAAACCAAGAAAGGATCAAGGAGTCTTTGTGGGGCAAGACACGGATTCGTGGGGGAGGAGGATTCCTCCCCCCTCCCAATCCGCCGGCCAAGGAGGGAGGGGAGTCCTACTAGGACTCCCCCTCCCATGGCGCCTCCCTCCTTTAAATAGAGGGGAGGGGGCGCCACCCCCTAGCTCTCTCCCATAACAAACCCTAGCCGCCGCCTCTCTCCTCCTCCTTCGCTCTGCTCCGGCTTAGGCGAAGCCCTGCAGAATTCTCTACTCCACCACCACCACACCGTCGTGCTGCTGGGATTCCGTGGAGAAGATCTACTACCTCCGCTGCTCGCTGGAACGGGGAGAGGAAGGTCTGCTTCGACTTCGCACGCAGTGACCGATCATGAAGCTGCCGAACACGCCTGGGAAGGATCGTCCACACGATCTTGAGATCGGCAAGTGATCGACTACATCAACCCCGAGATCTAATCTCGTAACGCTTTCGGATCTACGAGGGTTAGTACAGATCTATCTCGTTGCACATGTCTAATAGATTAGATCTTGGCTTTTATCTAGATTAGATCTGGGTTTTGTTCGTTCTTGCGGTAGAATTTTTTTTGTTTTCCATGCTACGAACCCATCACTTGGGATGGCTAACAGTGTTGTAGGAGGAAGTTTTATTTTTCATCGCATGGAAAAGCCATTTTCTATTTTCCGAGTGCCAAAATCGGGGCATTTTGTGAAGCAACACCAAACATTAAATAAAAAAATGGTACCACCCCATTTTTCAAAAATACTATACCACCTTACATGAACAATGTCCTAACTAGGGATATTAAAACCTTTCAGCCGACCCTTGGAGAAAAAGACAAATGCCACCAAATCGGTAGGAAGTGGGTCTGGTTTGACCTACAGGTACATGATCTAATGCTCGTGATTTTTTGAAAAAATAATTTTTAGACTCATAATGTGATGTTTCTTCAAAGATCCAATGGAAGTTTTAACGAGGCTTATCCCCTATCTTCATGCCCGTCGTTATGACCATAGTTGGAAACAGGTAAATTTTGAAATGAGCATAAGAAATTCAAAAACAGTCCCCACAATGTAAATCCTTCACGTGGTGTCATATTATATGACATAGTTGCAATGAAAAATACCAAACTTGGTATATTGATTATGTCTCGAAAAAACCTTCACAAAATGACCTATCATGTTCGAGGTTTCATGGCTTTTGGTCCAAATGACCAATGTTATGTGCATAATCGAGCCATAGTTTGTGATACTGTGCCCATATTGTGCATTCATGTGAATCTTGGGATGGCTAACAATGTTGTAGGAGGAAGTTTTATTTTTCATCGCATGGAAAAGCCATTTTCTATTTTCCGAGTACCAAAATCGGGGCGTTTTGTGAAGCAACACCAAACGTTAAATAAAAAAATGGTACCACCCCATTTTTCAAAAATACTAGACCACCTTACATGAATAATGTCCTAACTAGGGATTTTAAAACCTTTCCATCCACCCCTAGAGAAAAAGACAAATATCACCAAATCGGTAGAAAGTGGGTCCGATTTGACCTACAGATACATGATCTAATGCTCGTGATTTTTTGAAAAAATCATTTTTAGACTCATAATGTGATGTTTCTTCAAAGATACAATGCAAGTTTTAATGAGGCTCGTAGTTTTTTAGAGATCCATCCCCTATGGCCAGCTTAAGGGAGATGCCTGAGGACTAGATCCTCCGGCATCTCCCTGAAGCTGGCCGTAGTATTGTCCCTGCTCTCACACACCATCTTGGAGTTTATAACTTCTGTAGCTAGATCAATATGCCAGATAGCTAACTAATTTCACATATTAGAGAGTGCCTCCATGGACAGTTTGTTGGAGATGCCGAAGGACTGGGCTCCGTCGGCATCTCCCTCAAACTGGTGGTAGTGGTGTCTCTGCTCTCACACAACATCATGTTTGTGTTTGATAACTTCATAAGGATGCCTATTTATAGATTAAGCAGCAGAACATAGTGTCGACACTCACGACATAATGTCGACACTCTTGTCGATAGTCCCGGTTGGAGGCACTAACCAGGACTAAAGATATTTCTTGCCATTTCCCACTGCTTCCCGCTATGCTTTCCCGCCCTTTTCATCTAACCGGGTCTTTTAGTCCTAGTTGGAGGCACTAACCGGGACTAAATATATTTTCCAGAATTTCCCACCGCTTCCCGCTATGCTTTCCCGCCCTTTTCATCTAACCGGGTCTTTTAGTCCCAGTTGGAGGCACTAAACAGGACTAAAGATATTTCCCGCCATTTCCCACCGCTTCCCGCTATGCTTTCCCGCCCTTTTCCTCTAACCGGGTCTTTTAGTCCTAATTGGAGGAACCTACCGGGACTAAAGATATTTCTCGCCATTTCCCATCGCTTCCCGCTTTGTTTTCCCGCCCTTTACCTCTATATCTAGGCCGACCGTGCCATGACTATCCACACATACGCACCTTCATCTCTCAACAATGGACACCGCATACTGGGCCATTCTCACACTCGAAGAGACCGAGGCGCTGTGCGCCTCCAACTACCCATGCCCGCCGGGCTACCGGGTGCCCACTGATTGGATGCTGAGCGTTGGAGGAGTTCATGTCCCTCCTATGCCTCAAGGTTCCGCCCACCAGGCGGCCATCACGAACCACTTCTACCTAGAGCTCATGCTGGAGCAGTGGATGGATCCCCACTGGGATCTCGACAACTATGACACCTTGAATGCCTTCTTTGCTAACCGACATGAAAGGGAGCTCGCTAGGTACGAGGGTGACGACCCGCCCCCGGTGAACCACAATGAAACCGGTCATCGCCTTTGGTGGGCGAACCGGATTATCGTCGGTGAACAATTATTTTAGGAAACAGAAAATGGTTTTGCATTAGTTATTCAAATTCAAACACTTTTCATGTTGAAAGTGTTTTCAAATTCAAATTTAAACCATTTCAAATTTAATAGTTTGAATAATTATTTTATAAGACAGAAAGTTTTTTCAAATTCAAATCATTTCAAATGTGAACACCTAAATAAGAAATAAGAAATAAGAAATAAGGCGGGAGCATCTGAAAAGTTTTAAAAACTTTTAAAAAAAGGACTTTTAGTCTCGGTTGGTGCCACAAACCAGGACTAAAGGTCCTCTACACTCGCCCCTACGGTGGCCATCATACGTCCGGATTGGTGGCTCCAACCAGGACGTATGCTCTGGTCTTTCGTCCCGGTTGGAGCCACCAACTGGGACGTATGACCTTTTAGTCCCGGTTGGTGGCTCCAACCAGTACGAAAGACCTTTTACTACTTAACTGCCACAGCCCTTCTTCCCCAATCTTCTTTCACTCTCACCCGAAACGCTGCTGCCGTCGCAATGACAAGCGCTCCGCCAGGCTGCCCAACTGCTGCCCTGCCACCGGCATCCACGCGCCGCCTCGCTGTGCTGATCCTCCTCATCGAAGGAATCAAAGTTGAGCGACCGGAATCGACCACATATTCCCCATCACCGATGAGCTCCGCCGTTGCCATCACCATTGCTGCCGACCTCCTCCGTTCTCGCCAAGGGTATACATGCATTGAAGGTGAGCTTGTGATTCTCCTGGACTCCTTCTTTCCTCCCCTCTCTCTGGCCTGCTCCCGCGTCGCGTGCCATCGTCCGCCGCCGCTGGATGTCGTCGCGTGTGCTGTTCTAGTGACCAAATCTAGGCGGTGCCACCACAGTTAGGTTCGCCTCGACGCCCTCTTTCGAACAAGCCCACACACGCCCCCTCCCGAGCCCTCTAGCGACGTCGCCGGCCACCGCCTGACCGTGCTCACCAGCGATCCGAGGTGGCGTTGAAGTGGGCCTGGCCCTAGTCGTCAGCCTCTCGGCTAGACACGACCCCAGTGAGAAATGTCCCTAACCTCATGATGACGTCAGCGTGACGCAGTAAATAGTTTAATAATTCCAAAAATTGTTTAAATATTGTAAAATCAATAACTAATTATCTATAAGTCAGAAAAATAAAAATAATATATCAAAATGTTCAGAAAAATGAGATCTACTAGTATTTGTAGTAATATGTAGTAGTAGTATAGTGGTAGTTTTAGAGTATTATTAGTAGTATTGTAGACTATTTTTAGTAGTTATTAGCTAGGGTTAGTTGTTAATTAGCTAGGGTTAGTTGTTAATTACTTATTAGTTAGGGTAATTAGCTATTAGTTGTTAATTAGTTAATTAGGGTTAGTTAGTAGTAGTAGTAGTAGGGATGGCACCCTCCGGGTTCGGGGCCAAGTCCGCCCCCCATACCCGCCCCGTTTAATTAGTCGGGTCTCATATTTTACCAGACCCGTGACCCGGTTGGGTTTGGGGCTCCAACAGGTACCCGCTAGTGCATGTTGATGTAGACTTGGCGAGTCTAACTTCTTATTAGATTACTAGGAAGAGATGGCGTAGCCGGCGTTTGAGGTTAGAGACGGGTGCGACAACGCACACCATATAGGGACGATGGACGGGCACGGCAATGCACGCCATATAGGGATGATGGACGGGCACGACAACACGTGCCATATAGGGACGATGGACGGACACGGCAATGTGCGCTATATAGGGACGATGGACGGGCGCGACAACGCGCGCCATATATTAGGGTTTTCGAATTACGGTTTACATCCCTAGCCCGTCAAACCACGCCTACCTAATCTCCTCGCTTGGCCGCTTCGACTCATCCGCTTTTCTCCTTTTGCAGAAATGTGGAACCCAGAGACGAAGAAAAGGAATTGGCGGTTGAGGATATGATCAACGAGGGAGGACATATTGATAATGATGTCACCTCGCTATATCTGAACAACTCCGGTGTGGGAGATCCGGGTTTCGACCGAACAGACGGCTCCGGTGAGAGAGAAGCCGACGAGGGAGAAGCCGGCGAGGTGTGTATTAATAAATTAAGACTTTGTTGTATGTATACATATATATTAATGCTTTTTCTTCTTTTAGCCCTCCGTATCAAGCAAATCTTCTAAAAAGAATAAACGAGGCCCAGCCAAAAATATGGGAGACCATGAAAGGTACATGATCGAAGAAGTCGCTCTAGACGGCGAACCGAAGGCTCCCATTGATGTTGCAAATAAATTTATATGGCAATGCAGAGTTATTGTTAGGGACTACATCCCGATCACCGTCAGAGAATGGAATAGGTCGTCAAAGGATCCAGAGTCTCTATATGTCAGTGACTTAGTGAAAGACACTCTTTGAAAAAAGCTCATGGTTAATTTCACCCTACCAACGTTAGAGGTGTATCCAGATGAGTACGCTCCAGATGAGGAGATTCTAACTCAGGAGGAACTACAGAAACACATGGAGCAACAAGTCAAGGAGTACACTCTTAAGAAGATGGCCCAGCAATTCAACAACTGGAAGAAAATATTGCACCTTGACTTTGTCGCGAAAGAGAAGACTCCGGATTGCACTACTAGAGCGTATGAGAAGATAAAAGACTACTGGGCTGATTTTGTATGCACAAGACATCGGGCGCAACTAAGAAAAGGTCTAAAACAAATAAGCAAAATGCTGCTAAAAAGCAGTATCACCATACTATGGGGCAAGGTGGCTACAAGGCTAGCAAGCCTAAGTGGGAGAAACTCGAGTCCAACCTGATGGCTAAAGGGATCACCCCAGAGCCATACAATTGGATAGAACGGGTAAGGAATTGGTTTTTCAGGCATGGGGCACGTTGGACTCAGAAGGGAAGTGCATATATAACATAAGACATAAAGAAACTCCCATACCCATCGAAGACATTAGAAATGCAGTAAAGGCTATTGAAGATGGGGAATTCATTCCTGATAGAGAGAATGACAAGCTCGCACTTGCCCTTGGGAACAAGGAACATGAGGGACGAACACGAGGCATAGAAGGCTCCAAACCATGGAACCTTGGTTTTGCGGACCATAGGAAGAAATATCCCGATAGAAGCCGTCAAAGGAGAAAGGAAAGGGAGGAACTTGAATTAATGAAGCAGAAAGACCAGATGCACGAAGTAGAAAAACAATTAAAGCAGCATCATAATCAACTTGAGAAACTTAGCCAACAAGCTACCGGCCCATCTCAGCGGCACATGGTAGACGAAGCTGCCTTCGATGCTACCGGCCCATCCACTAATCGAAAAAGCAGCGTGGCTTCCACGGAGCTCCTCGGTGATGATGCTGATGATGCACCGGCGATGGCTCCTCTTCGCTACCCACTGGATGATATCATGGAGATGACACATTCTGAGCTGCATGTGAAAGTTGTCAACATAACCATGAAGGTGGCGGTCGGCTATGGCTTACCATTAGTTGGACCGGTACCAACTTACCATTGTTGTCCGATTCCACAAGGCTACGCTATTGCCAGGGTGGATGAAGTTATGGACGGATTCGCGCAGCTCAAGCTTGACTACCCTGCAGGTGAAGGTGATCTGACTGAGCAGGGAGAAGAAAAAAACATGACCATTCTATGGCGAAAGGAACACATCATGCTTTCAAATCGGACGCCAAGGCCATCCACTCCTTAGAGCACAACTCCATCTTTGTCGCAGCATCACCTTTCTCCAGCGCATTAGCCGTCTTTGCCGTCGCTGCGACAGGAGCCGTCTTGTCCACCGCGTCAACCATCTCTAGCACGGCCGTCTTCACCGCCACGTCAGCTATCTCCAGCACGGCCGTCTTTGCCGCTGCGTCAGCCGTCTCAGCCCCTCCAAAAAGTACAAAAGGGTCAGGGCCAAAAGCGAAAGAGTAACCGATCACCTAAGCGTCTACCAGAGCCCCTCCCAAAAGTACCAAAGGTTCCTCCCAAGAGAGCTTACGAATATACTGAAGAGGAGAATGCGGTGATCGCAAAGGCCCAAACACAACAATGGTTTGATAGCCTCAAGCGGACGAAAGAGCCACAATTCGCCAGCACTAAAGAAGAAAAAGCCAAAGTGCAAAAAATGTTGAAGACCCTTCATCAACCTGAGCCAAGGCTTTCATCAGACTATGACCGCTCTATTGTCAAGTCACATCAATCAATGGTGCGGTCGAAGAGCACTAGTGCAAGCGGGAATTCAGTTCCCTAGCTCGGTTTACAAAAAAAATAAGGAATGCCCCCGCTCAAAGTGATTTCCGATACCATGGTGGAGTTGAGAAAAGCTGCGAATGAGCAGTATGATCCAGAAATTGTTGCACTGTATGGAGAAGCGGCCGCTACTCAAGGTATAACTATTGCTCAGTACTTAGACCAGGAGGATTTCCCCGTGGCTGAGGAAGCATACAAATACGAGTACGGGAAACCTCTCGGCAGACCTGAGGACTTCAAGTATCTACCAACAAAAATGCGAAGATTGCATAATTGGTACATTAAAGCCACAAAGGAAGGGGCAAACTAGATAGCGATCGGAGTTCGAAACGAGCATTACGGGTATGGAGATGCCCAAATACTGATTGAATTTTCTAAACTACATCAGTTTTTCAATCAAGACGCCCTCGACAAATCGATCGTCAGTGCCTACTGTTTGTAAGTATTATTTCTCTAATAATTAAGTTTCTAGTTAGCTCACCTTGTTTATATCGCATGTATAATCATACTCACTATATTATGCATACTGAAGATTCTCGAATGTAGAAGAGGACATATCTATGACATTGGGTTCATTGACCCATATTGGGTTCATGAAATTACTCTGAAACTTAATCCCAAGGACACAGAGGATAAAATCATCATGGCTCTAAGGTTTCAAGAAACCAAAAGGGAAATATTATTACCTTAGAGCTTCGAGTGAGTGTTATTGTCTTATACACATTCTATTTCGCTTACTCGATGTTAAGTGTATAATTGATGAGTTATGCATGCGCAGATTCCATTATATTCCGCTAATCATTCAACCTGACAATGGAGTAGTACAAGTCATGGACTCTAAACGTAAACCCCTTGAGAAGTGGGAACCCATGCAGGATATGCTTGATACGTTGCTAACGTATCCATAATTTTTGATGTTCCATGCTTAGTTTTATCTACTTTCTTATGTTTTGTCCACACTTTGGAGTACTTTTCATATGATTTCTTGGACTAACCTATTAATAAGAGCCATAGCTCCAGTTGCCTGTTTTCTGCTGTTTTTTGGTTCTAGAAAGTATGAAAATGAATATTCTCGGAATTGGACCGGACAAAAGCCAAAGTCGTTATTTTCCTAGAAGATTCACAGATCCAGAAGGAGAGACGAAGGGGGGGCCACAGGGTGGCTAAACCACCCCTAGGCGCAGGTCCCCCCAGGCCGTGCTAGGGCATGGTGTGGCCCCCTGGCCGCCCATCGACCTTGCCTCTTCGCCTATAAGATGCCTCCCGAAGCAAAAACCCTAAATCATCCAGCCTCCAGCCATGATGAGGAGGGAGTAGTTCTCTCTCGAGGCTAAGGTTTCTACCGGTAGCTATGTGTTCATCTCTCTCTCTATGCATGATCTTATTGAGATCATGAGCTTGTAATCTATAGATCTACCTTGCTACTCAAGTGCTTTAATAGATCTCTGCTCTCCCCATGTGTGTGAAGTTGACAGTGTGCACACCATGGTGGCACTTAGGCTAGAGATTACAAATATTTGTTATGAGTTATATTTGGAGTTGGATGTCTTTATGAAATTGTGGTGTTTGTTGGACCCATCTAGTGCTCAGGGTGACAGTGTGGGGTTATCTAGATGGGAAAGGCTTACTTTGAAGTGTGCTGTTATAGCCCTACCATGGATTAGAGTGTCCAACCGGAGAGTAGTTCAGCGTAGTATCATAAAGAAGAAGATATTTATATGAGAGTGTTCACTAGTGAAATTATGATCCCTAGGCCTTGTTTCTAAGCACTAAAACACCGTTTTCTATTAGATCTATTACATGTTTTCTTGATTCTATCTTTATTTCAGTTTTACTTTAGTCTTTTCCACGCCATCAAGCTATTTTATATCATTGTTACCACTTATAATTATCTTTACCACGTGTATTTCATTATCTCTTCGCTGAACTAGTGCACCTATACACCTGACAAGTGTATTGGGTGTGTTGGGGACACAAGAGACTTCTTGTATCTTGATTGCACGGTTGCTTGAGAGGGGATACCTTTGACCACTTCCTCCCTAAGTTCGATAAACCTTGGGTGATCCACTTAAGGGAAAACTTGCTGCTGTTCTACAAACCTCTGCACTTGGAGGCCCAACAACTGTCTACAAGAATAGAAGTGCGTAGACATCAAGCTATTTTCTGGCGCTGTTGCCGGGGAGTCAAGGACATCTTCGCAAGGGGAGTCCCTCATAACCAATCTCTTTACTTTGTTATTTTTGTTTTGCTTAGTTTACTTTTTCTTTGTTTGCTTGTTTCTTTATCAAAAACACAAAAAATTAGTTTTACAAGTTTGCTTTCTTTATTAAAAACACAAAAAAATAAGTCTTTCTATAGTTGTTACCTCTTCCTTAGCTCACCACGTTGATCCCTAAATTCACCCTGAAAGACCTTTCAATAGGTAGTGGTTCTATAATTGGAAAAGATAATATTGAAGAATTATTTAATCATGTTAGCAAACATGAGGATATTGAGGATAGATCCCTTGCAGAACTTGCTCCAAACTATGAAATTGTTGCAGCTTCTTTAGTTCACATGTTGGAAGCTAGGTTCGTTAACCTTAACCCCTTAATGCAAGTAATGTTTCTTAAACTTAAAGAAATTGAGGACCCTGAAAAGAGGGATTTTATTATGGAAACTTTGCTTAAGGAATTCTATGATGTTGCCAAGGAGGTTAGAGAAGTCATTGAACGTTTTAATATGCTAGGCTCATGTGTAGATGTTATTGGTACACGAGAAAATATGAACAAAACCGAGCCTAATGGGGAGGAAACTAAGATACCAATACCCTTTAAACTTGTAGCAATGCATGAAGCCATAGAAAAGAATCTTGATTGGATTGTTCCTGAAAACCCATTTGATGAAAATAGTGAACCAAAGAGCATTGAGAGAGGATCATCTCGAACTTATATGGATGAGATACCTTGCCTTGTTGAAGATATTTCTAGTATTAATCTTAATGCTTCTTCGTTTGAGAACACTTGATTCTTTTTCTTGCTTCTTATGTCTAACTTAAAGGTGTTAAAGAAAAATACTTATTGGGAGATAACCCAAAAGTTTTAGATGATTCTTGGAAGTTATTACCTCTGTAATAACCTCTCCTTATCCTTTTTATTTTCTTTTTGTGCCAAGAGTAACCTCTAATGAGAGAGAAGTAATGATTGGGAAAGTTGCTGTCCCGAAACAGATTTATATGCTTCACCGTAAAAAATCGTGTAGAATCTCTGTATGTCCTTTTGAGGCGTGAATTTTTGTGCTTCTGCCCCAGGTTGTTATCTAACTTTCGTTAGTTCAACACTTTTCGATTTGAGCAACAGAAGGTCTTCGAAAAAAATCGTCTTTACCTGCTGGTCTGTTTTGACAGATTTCTGCCATTATTTGCATTTGCTTCTTCTTGGTTCCTTTTTGAGTTCTTTTGGGGAATTGAGCTTTTTGAGGGAAGTGCTACAGTAGATATGTTTTAATGGAAGTTTTATTGGTGTTAGAACTGAACCTAAAGACCTATTATCTTGAGTATACTAATGTTGCTAATAAAGATTGTGTGAAGTTTTGTATGAAGGAAAAATTTCAGGTGTATGGAAGGAATGAGTAATGAGATGAAGGATGGACTAAAGCTCAAGCTTGGGTATGCCACGCGTGTCACTCCAAGAAATATCCAAGAAGTACAAGCGTCAAATCTTGGGGATGCCCCAGGCATCCCCTTCTTTATCAATAAAAATCCTAGGTTTCTTTCAAACACTTCATTTTTATTGTTTCATGCACAATTGTGTTATTCTTGGAGCATCTTCTTTTTCGTTTTCATTTTGGTTTTTCGTTTGCTTGGTTTTATTAGTTTGCTGAATAAATTGGTTGGACCCCCTCTGCCATGTGATGGTTTTCAAATAGTTTGGTTTGGATTGGAAAAGAGTAGGAAAGTTCATGCTTAAGTGGTAAAGAGAGCTTGTTTTTGACTGTGGCCTATGCTTTGTCATGCCATGCTTGATATTGTTTTGGCTTTATGCTTAGTATTCTTTGCTGTAGCATGACTAGTTATAAACAATTGAGATTGCTTAATGTGCCTTGGATGAATCATGTGTTTTTTTAGCATATTAAAGCATAGTATAGTGGTTTTCTCCTTTGATGCTTTACTTGAGTTGACTTGGCGCATGCTCACACCATGTTATGACTATCCCAAGTCACTGTAAGCCTTTATGATCCTTTAGTTTTCAACTTGTAATATCACTTTATGCTTTGATCAATGATGTTTTGTCGCTCTGCATGATTATGGCCATTATTGCTCTCCTAGTTTGTCGCTCCCAGTCTTTTGCTAGCCTCCACAACAAAGTATGAGTTCCACTCATGCATCCAACTCCCTAAACCAAGTTATTCCAAAGAGTCCACCATACCTACCTACTAGCATATGCTATTCCAAGTTTATTCATGTTTTTGTTTACCTTCCAAATTAAACTTGTTATGAGAAAACTAGTGATTAAAGCTCTCAAGAACTTGATGGCACACTTTACTTTTCTTGCCCTTAATAAACTTGAAACATTGTGTCGTCTATGTTGTATATGCTTGCACTTATTTGTTGGGGATTAGCAGAACCATGCTGTCATGGGGAACGCTTTCAATATTGCACTTGTACTTTGTACCTAGTTGATATCATGCTCTTTTGTCTATGGATGTCGTCGGTGTGAAATGAAAGGGGAGCTTGTAAGTCCATGGAGTTATGTATATGTGTTAGAGAAACGCCTGTGCCGCTAGTCTAATCCATGTTGTCATGGTGGAAACCTGCAGCGTAACCATAATGAGCTGTCTATGAAGCATTCTTCTTATAAAAAAAGAGTTAGATATTGAGAAAAAAAGAGAAAAAGAAAAAAAAGATATTATGAAAAGAGGAAAGAGAGAAAAAAGCACCATATTCCCATGGTAAATAAGAAGATTGCTGAGATGCTTGTTGTCTGCTTGCCTTGCCATTTTGATATGGGGATTCTTCCGTATCATCGGGCAAGGGGTACCCTGTTGGCGGTTCTCTATGATACACATGTACTTAGTATGACAAGAACTTACCGGTAACTAAAATTGAGTAGCATGAGGAGCGACCCTCATATTCAAGGAACATGAGATTTCCAACTTATACTTCATCAAGCATATACACCATAGTTTGTTCACTTTAACCTTAATCACTTCAAGATGCTTATGGTAGGGCAATGAGAGTTGAAAGCTATTAAGTACCATAATTTTTGGAAGCTCTTTATGAGACTTGAATCCCTACTTCCTTCTATGAAGGCCTTTCTTTTACTTTTTTGTTGAGTCTCCACCTTCTACCTTTATGCACCTACTTTGAGAGAATTGTGGCCATTTGTAGTTCTATGTGCATTATCACAAGACTTGTTGATTGATGCATAGCTTTGATATTGCTTGTATTAAACTATTTGTATCTAGTCACTCTTATAAACTTTGAAGGTGTCCTCTGCATTTATGTTTGCTACTCTATGAGGGACAAGCTGAATGCCACTATGCTATGTTTTCGTTATGTGAAACAAACAAACGTCTTGCAAAGAATTGTTATTCATTAATCTTTTGTTTGTGCCTTTTCATGTTGCAACATTGTTTCTTTGTCCTATTGCTAGAACTTTGTCTTTCATGTTATGATTGAAGTACTATGATCCCAGCTTCGAATGTTTTACAAATACTTTGATCAAGTTTATGATGGTGCATGTCACCTCAAAAATTATTCTTTCTTTTTATCACTTACCTACTCGAGGACGAGCAGGAGTTAAGCTTCGGGATGTTGATACGTTGCAAACGTATCCATAATTTTTGATGTTCCATGCTTGGTTTTATCTACTTTCTTATGTTTTGTCCACACTTTGGAGTACTTTTCATATGATTTCTTGGACTAACCTATTAACAAGAGCCACAGTGCTAGCTGCCTGTTTTCTGCAGTTTTTGGTTCCAGGAAAGTCAGAAAATGAATATTCTCAGAATTGGACGGGACAAAAGCCAAAGTCAATTTTTCACCGAGGGACACCTGGAGCCAGATTACGAGACGAAGAGGGGCTAGGGCCCGACCACACCACCTGGCCGCACGGCCAGGCCTAGCCCTTGCCAGGGGTGGTCTGGCCGCCCTAGGCATGCCCTCGGCCTCTCCTTTCGCCTACATATTGCCTCCGATACAGAAACCCTAAGTACCCGATCAAAATTCAACGAAAGAGTCAGTAGCCGCCGTCATCTCCATCCCTAGATCGGGAGGGATCTGAAGCTCTTCCCGGCACCCTGCCGGAGAGGGGAATTTACCGTGGAGGCCTTCTTCATCACCATGCAAGCCTCTGGTGTCATGCGTGAGTAGTTCATCTCTGGACTATGGGTCCATGTAGTAGCTAGATGGCTGGTTCTCCTCCTTTGTGCTATCATGTCTAGATCTTGTGAGCTCCGTTCATGATCTAGATCATCTATTTGTAATTCTGCAAGTTGTGTTTGCAGGGATCCGATGGATATTGAGATGCTATTTCAGATTGATTATTGATTCTATCATGTCTTTGTTATTTGTGATCTTGCATGCTTTCCGTTGTTAGTAGCTATCTTGGCCAAGTAGATTCTAGCAACTCCAAGAGTTAGTATTTATGCTCGATAGTGGGTTCATGCCTCTAGTAATCTGGGGAAGTGACAGAAATCTCTAAGGTACTAGATGTGTTGTTGCTACTAGGGAGAAAACAACAATACTTTGTTCATAGACCAATCGTATTGTTTACTTTACATGCAATTCATAATGCAATTATCCGTTGCTTGCAACTTAATACTGGAGGGGGTTCAGATGATAACCTGAAGGTGGATTATTAGTCATAGATGCAGTTGGATGGCGGTCTATGTATAATGTTGTAATGCCCAATCGAATCTCAAAGGAGTCAATATGAGTAGTATATGCCTGTATGCTTTCTCAATGTTTGTCAATTTCCCCGCTGTAATTTGTTCACCCAACATTTCATCTATCTTAAGGAGAGCCACCTCTAGTGAACTATGGACCTCGGTCCTTTATTTTACTATCAATCTACAATCAACTGTTTACTGCTTTGTGTTTACTTTCTGGAAACTATTACTTTCTTTCACTCGATACGTTTAATCCTTTGTTTTCAGCAAAACCGGTGACATTGACAACCTCATCGCAAGTTGGGGACAGAGTTATGTGGTTGTGTTGTGCAGGTCTCCACATTGCTGCTGGCACCGGTAGTGCGCCCTGCCAAAGTTCAGCTAGCTACACCTTTGGGGGTGTTTCCTTGCTCCTACTGGATTGATAACGTTGGTTTCATAACTGAGGGAAAACTTACTGCTGTGCTCATCATACCTTCCTCTTGGGGTTCCCCAACGAGCTCGTTAATACCCGAGTCAGCAATAGTCCAGTGGTAATTTCAGTCATCATGACACTATATCGGCAACTTTTGTTCATTTCCATGCATCAAGTAATTAATAACTCCTTTCATTCATTTTCTTTGCCGGGCAGCACTTGGAAACGATTCACCAACAAGGCTACTGGTGCCTGGAAAGAGAAGCTTACATTTAAACCACTAAATGTAAGTACTACTAGCTAGATCCACGCATCTCTTTGATTCTAGTTTTTATACCATTATCATGCTTAATTATTATTATTTTGATTGAACTTTGTTCTCGTAAAGTGTCTGAGGCATCCAGACGGAAATAACTTATGTGGATACTATGTCTAAAAGTTCATTCGTCAGACGACCTATGAGAAGGGCAGAAACTTAGAACAACTTCAAGTATGTAAACAATATTCATAAATTTGTTTTATTACCATCAATTGTGTTTAGTTTCATTCATATATGTTGACTCATTCTTTTAAATTAGATCGAACGGTTGCGGGACAATCTTCTACCAAAGGATCGCCTAGAAGCAATCATGGAGGAAATTGTGGGATTCTTAGATGCAGAGGTCCTAGATCCAAAAGGAGAATACTATCGGAAGATTATGATAATGTAATAGGGATCATAAAACACTTTATATTGTATATATGCATGAATGTAATATATCCTATACTTGCTGTGTAATATAATCAGGAGATGTTTTGTAATATAATGGTTCCCTTAAGGTAGATGACACTTACCCCAGCACTATGTTGTGAGGAATGCTCGTCCTCATAGTAGATGGTGCGAGGTTGATGTTATCAAAAGTGGATTCGCATGGAGACATGGTGCGGATTTGAGAGACATAAATAGTAGATGGTGCGAGGTTGATGTTATCGAAAGTGGATTCGCATGGAGGCATGGTGCGTATTTGAGGGACATCATGTTATGTCTCTCAAATCCGCACCATGCCTCCATGCGAATCCACTTTCGGTAAGATCAACCTCGCACCATCTACTATGAGGACGAGCATTCCTCACAACATAGTGCAGGGGTAAGTGTCACAAAATAAATGCTGCCCAAAACACAAAAAGGAAACAGATAAAGGGGAAACAAAATAAATGAAAAATATACAAAAAAATCTCTGCCGCGGCACAAAAAGTGCCCAAAATGCTGCCGCGGCAGAGACGCATAGATCACGGTTCGTATTACGAACAGGGACAAATGCTCCTCCCCCTAGCGACAGTTAGCGGCACGTGGACCGCCCTTTTTTCCCGGTTCGCAGCCCAACCAGGACTAAAGGGTTGGGGCTTTAGTCCCAATTGCCCCGTCCCAGTTGGGCAACCGGGACTAAAGCCCTTACGAACCGGGACAAAAGGCCCTGTTTCTACTAGTGATGACCAAGAAAGGTCACCGAGGCACATTGATAACCCACAAGTATAGGGGATCGTGTGTAGCCTTTTCGATAAGTAAGAGTATCGAACCCAACAAGGAGCTAAAGGTAGGATAAATGTTCTCTCAAGTTCTATCAACCACTGATACAACTCTATGCACACTAAACGTTTGCATTATCTAGGAAATAAAACTAGAGCAACAATATGAGTAATAGAGATAGCTTTGCATGATAATAAATAACAAGAAAGTAAAGCTAGTTGCTGCAGCAATAAAATACACTAAACTAATAGAACCATGAGTGTGGAATAGTGGTGGTAATTGTGGTGGCTTTGTCCAAATTTAAATAGCGAATAGATTGGGTCCATTGTCTTCGATGCAGTTTTCTATGTGGGAGAGACTAAATATACATGCGCTTCAGTACTTGGAATTACATGTACTATATGATTAGATTGTTAGCAAACATCCTTAAGTACTAATCAATGCATTAAGGTTTCCCCAACCATAGCCTTAAGTTTAATGGTCCTCTTACTCCCCTACGTGTAACGTTCCGGTTCGTGTCCTCAGGTTTCTATCACTCTGGCAGAACTTACCCCCTTCCTCTTACAGATACTACAAACCCTATGATGTTTAATCCATGCGCGCACAAATATAATGGATACCAAAGGACTGTACCATATCAACATACAACTCTAATGAACCAAAGACGTTCAACCATTCAATCTAAGAACAAAGAAACTACGCAAACGTGACATAGATCATAGGATTATAACTTATAGCATCAAACACCATGTTTACATAGGACGGTACAGAGGTGTGTGGGAGGATGAACCACTGCATACTAGGAGGATTAGGTGATGGAGATGGCGGTGAAGATGGTGAAGATGGTGAAGAGGGCGGCGACGGCGCCGGCGACGGCGCGGGGGACTCCTTCCCCGCCGCCGGTATCATTGGGGAGCACCGCCCCTTAGCCCTCTTCCTTCATGGCTTCTTGGGAGGCCTCCCCCATAGAGATGAGATCTATGGGAGAGGCAAAAACGTGGCTTTGGTGGCTGCAAATTCGTGGGTGGAGATACCCTGGGCGAATTAGGTTTACTCCTTTTATATAGCTTCTCGGATTTCCGTCACCCCATCTTGGGATGCAGTAAATCGGGCCTAAAAGGCCCGTCTAGACTCGGAATCAGCTAAATTTTATGTCCAGAATTTTTGTCGCGACATTTTCAACAACTTTGTAGTTGAAGAGTTTTCCGTTTGACACCGTCTTCGACCCGAAACGGGACCATCTTCAAAAAGAGTTCTGAGACAGATTTCTGAAAAAATCCCAATTTGACTCCAACAAAATTTCCACTTGTATTCTTGGTAATTTCTACACATCAAAGTTGAAAACAAGAACATTGTGCACTTTTGCAACTATTAGTAGGTTAGTCCAAATAAATCATAAAATTTATATAAAAAGGAGTGTCAAAAGCATATTATTAGCATAAAACCATCAAAAATTATAGATACGTTACAGACGTATCAACATCCCCAAGCTTAGTTTCTGCTCGTCCTCGAGTAGGTAAACGATCAAAACAATATAATTTTTGAGGTGACATGCAGACAACACAATCTTGATTATCATTATTGTAAAAGTATTGATAGCTGTGATTAAGGTACTCTAAACATAAATTATGAAAGATAGAGTTCTAACAATAAGACATAGCAACTATGTTGTAACATGAAAAGGCACAAACAAAAGATTCATGAATAACAATGTTTTGCAAGACGTTTGTTTGTTTCACATAAAGAAAGCATAATGAGAATGGTATTCAGATTGTCCCTCATAGAGTAGCAAAACGTAAATGCATATGACACCTTCAAAGTTCATAAAGGTGACTAGATACAAATAGTTTAGGAACAAGCAATATTAAAGTTATGCATCAATCAACAAGTCTTGGGACAATGCACATAGAACTAAGAATGACAAATATACTCTCTTAATTGGAGCATAAAGATAGAAGGTGGAGACTCACCATAAAAGTAAAATAAAGGCCTTCATAGAAGGAAGCAGGGATTCAAGTCTCATAAAGAGCTTCCAAAAATTATGGTACTTATTAGCTTTCAGCTCTCATTTCCCCTATCATAAGCATCTTGAAGTGATTATGGTTAAAGTGAACAAACTATGGAGTATATGCTTGACAAAGTATAAGTTGGAAATCTCAAGTCCCTTGAATACGAGGGCCGCTCCTCATGCTACTCAAGTTTAGTTACCGGTAAGTTCTTGCATAGTAAGTACATGTGTATCATAGAGAACCGCCAACGGGGGTACCCCTTGCCCGATGATACGGAAGAATCCCCATATCAAAATGACAAGGCAAGCAGACAACAAGCATCTCACTAATCTTCTTATTTACCATGGGAAAATGGTGCTTTTTTCTCTCTTTCCTCTTTTCTCATATCTCTTTTTTTCTTTTTCTCTTTTTCTCAATATCTGACTCTTTTTTTATAAGAAGAATGCTTCATAGACAGCTCATTATGGTTATGCTACAGGTTTCCACCATGACAGCATGGATTAGATCGGCAGCCCAGGCGTTTCTCTAACACACATACATAACTCCATGGACTTACAAGCTCCCCTTTCATTTCACACCGACGACATCCATAGACAAAAGAACATGATATTAACTAGGTACAATGTACAAGTGCAATGTTGAAAGCGTTCCCCATGAAAGCATGGTTCTGCTAATCCCCAACATATAAGTGCAAGCATATACAACATAGATGACACAATGGTTCAAGTTTATTAGGGGCAAGAAAAGTAAAGTGTGCCATCAAGTTCGTGAGAGCTTTAATCACTAGTTTTCTCATAACAAGTTTAATTTGGAAGGTAGATAAAAGCATGAATATACTTGGAATAGCAAATGCTAATAGGTAGGTATGGTGTACTCTTTGGGATAACTTGGTTTTATTTGGAGTTGGATGCATGAGTGGAACTTATACTTGGTTATGGAGGCTAGCAAAAGACTGGGAGCGACCAACTAAAAGAGCAATAATAGCCATAATCATGCAAAGCGACAAAACATCATTAATTAAAGCATAAAGTGATATTACAAGTAGAAAACTAAATAATCATAAAGGCTATAGTGACTTGGGATAGTCATAACATGGTGTGAGCATGCGCCAAGTCAACCCAAATAAAGCATCAAAAGAGAATACCCCAATACTATGCTTTAATATGCTAAAACAACGCATGATTCTTTCAAGGCACATTAAGCAATCTCAATTTTTTATAACATGTCATGCTACAGCAAAAATCACTAAGCATAAATCCAAAACAATATGAAGCATGACATGACAAAGCATAGGCCACCGTAAAAAACGAGCTCATTTTACCACTTAAGCATGAACTTTTCTTACTCTTTTCCAATCCAAACCACACTTATTTGAAAACTAATGTATGAAAGAGGGGGTCCAACCAATTTATTCAAGCAAACTAAGAAAACTAAGCAAACAAAAACGAAGATGCTCCAAGAACAACACAACTGTGCATGAAACAGTAAAAATGAAGTGTTTATAAGAAACCCGAGATTTTTATTGATGAAGAAGAGGATGCCTTGGGCATCCCCAAGCTTTGGCACTTGTACTTCTTGGATATTTCTTGGGGTGACACACGTGGCATCCCCAAGCTTGAGCTTTAGTCCATTCTTCATCTCATTACATCACTCTTTCCATACACCTGAAATTTTTCCTTCATACAAAACTTCACACAATCTTTATTAGCAACATTAGTGCACTCAAGATAATAAGTCTTTGGGTTCAGTTCCAACACCAATAAAACTTCCATTAAAACACAAGCTATTGTAGCACTTCCCTCAAAAAGCTCAATTCCCCAAAAAGAACCCAAAAAGGAATCAACAAGAAGCAAATACAAATAATGGCAGAAATCTGTCAAAACAGACCAGCAGGTAAAGACCAATTTTTTCGAAGACCTTCTGTTGCTCAAATCGAAACGTGTTGGACTAACAAAAGTTAGATAACAACCAGGGTCAGAAGCACAAAAATTCACAGATCAAACTAACATACAGAGATTTTACAAGAATTTTTACAGCGAAGCATAAAAATCTGTTTCGGGACAGCAACTTTCCCAAGCATTACTACTCTATCATTAGAGGTTACTCTTGGCACAAAAAGCAAATAAAAAGGATAAGAAACGGTTATTACAGAGGTAATAACTTCCAAGACTCATCTAAAACTTTTGGGTTATCTCCCAATAAGTACTTTTCTTTAACGCCTTTAAGTTAGGCATAGGAGCAAGATTCAAGTATTTTCGAATGAATAAGCATTAAGATCAATACCAGAAATATCTTTCTTTTTCAAGGATTCATGCATTCCTACAAGTTTTTAACTGACAATCTTCTATGGAAAGATTTGTTTTGGTTTCATAGGCACGAACACAAGTGTTCAAGGTCGACCCCCACTTAACCATTACTCATCTTTCCAATCACTTTCCTTTTTGAAAACGTTTTTAGGTAACAAGTACAACTAATTTTTTTTTGTAATTCGCATTCCCTATCCATACTAAGATAGAGAACAACTTAAAACTAAAAGTAAAACCTACTTAGAGATAAACCAAACAAGTGCACACAAGATTATTCAGCCACACGCTATTGCTCCCCGGCAACGGCGCCAGAAAAGGTCTTGATAACCCACAAGTATAGGGGATCGTGTGTAGCCTTTTCGATAAGTAAGAGTGTCGAACCGAACAAGAAGCCAAATGTAGGATAAATGTTCTCTCAATCCCTATCAATCACTGATACAACTCTACGTACACTAAACGTTTGCATTATCTAGGAAATAAAACTAGAGCAACAATACGAGTAATAGAGATAGCTTTGCATGATAATAAATAACAAGAAAGTAAAGCTAGTTGCTACAGCAATAAAATACACTAAACTAATAGAACCATGAGTGTGGAATAGTGGTGGTAATTGTGGTGGCTTTGTCCAAGTTTAAATAGCGAATAGATCGGATCCATTGTCTTCGATGCAGTTTTCTATGTGGGAGAGGCTAAATATACATGCGCTTCAGTACTTGGAATTACATGTACTATATGATTAGATTGTTAGCAAACATCCTTAAGTACTAATCAATGCATTAAGGTTTCCCCAACCATAGCCTTAAGTTTAATGGTCCTCTTACTCCCATACGTGCAATGTTCCGGTTCGCGTCCTCAGGTTTCTGTCACTCCGACAGAACTTACCCCCTTCCTCTTATAGATACTACAAACCCTATGATGTTTAATCCATGCGCGCACAAATATAATGGACACCAAAGGACTGTGCCATATCAACATACAACTCTAATGAATCAAAGACGTTCAACCATTCAATCTAATAATAAAGAAACTACGCAAAAATGACATAGATCATAGGATTATAACTTATAGCATCAAACACCATGTTTACATAGGACGGTACAGAGGTGTGTGGGAGGATGAACCACTGCATACTAGGAGTATTAGGTGATGGAGATGGCGGTGAAGATGGTGAATATTGTGAAGAGGGCGACGACGGCGGCGCGGGGGACTCCTTCCCCGCCGTCGGTATCATGGGGGAGCACCGCCCCTTAGCCCCCTTCCTTCATGGCTTCTTGGGAGGCCTCCCCTATGGAGATGGGATCCATAGGGGAGGCAAAAACATGGCTTTGATGGCTGCAAATTCGTGGGTGGAGATACCCTGGGCGAATTAGGTTTACTCCTTTTATATAGCTTCTTCGATTTCCGTCACCCCATCTTGGGCTGCAGTCAATCGGGCCTAAAAGGCCTGTCCGGACTCGGAATCAGCTAAATTTTATATCCAGATCGTTTGTCGTGAAATTTCCAACAACTTTGTAGGTGAAGAGTTTTCCGTTTGACACCTTCTTCGACCCGAAACGTGACCATCTTCAAAAAGAGTTCCAAGACGGATTTCTGGAAAAATCCCAATTTGACTCCAACAAAATTTCCACTTGTATTCTTGGTAATTTCTAACATCAAAGTTGAAAACAAGAACATTGTGAACTTTTGCAACTATTAGTAGGTTAGTCCAAATAAATCATAAACTTTATACAAAAAGGAGTGTCAAAAGCATATTATTAGCATAAAATCATCAAAAATTATAGATATGTTATGGACGTATCACACATCTTAGATTGGCCAGTGGACTAGTCTCAAACACCCACAACCACGAAGAAGAGTGACAAACACTAGTTCCGAACCCAGAGATAAAGCCGGTAACCCCATAGGCCTGAGCCGGTTTCCTTTCCGCTTTGAAGCCTTAGTCTCAAAGAATGCACCAACGTGAGCCGATTTTTATTTCCGGCTCAAAGAACCAAACCCTCAGACAGTCATGAACAACAACCATCTCCAACAATATTGGTCTAGAGATGGATGTATTTATTGACCGACTCTAAACGATTTCATACATGCGACGACTGTTACTCACGACCTCCTCCATTGCTCTGACGCCTAGAGGTGATTTATTTTAGCCACCGCCTCCATTGTTTCCCACTCTGAAGCGATTTGTTTTCCTGCCAGTTTCCATTGAATTTCCACTCTAAGTCGGCCTTTTTTGTTGATCGTCTCAAATAATTTTCCACCCTTCACCAGTTATTATTTCAATCCGTCCCCATTCATTTTCCACTCTGAATCGGCCTTTTATATTGACCGTCTCAAATAATTTTCCACTATGAGACTATTTTTATTTCTATCCGTCTCCATTGATATTCCACGCTGAGATGACCAGTCTGTTCGGCCGCCTCTAATGTATTCGCATGGTGTTGTATTTTTTTCCAGGCGTTCAAAATAATTCGGAATTGCTCACATTAGTTTAGGGCTGAAAACAATGCTATCTACATATATTATAAGGACAAAGAATTATAATCAAGATATAGTTACATACTGTGCATCGGCTACCACAAGTTTCTAGAATTGGAATATCTTACAGAAAGTTTGAAGCTTGCATGCATGACAAGAATTACAGTTTTCAGAACATTGCAGCTTGGAGAACACACATTAAATTGACCAACAGTGCAGACATACTTCACACCTGATCCCTCCCGTTGAACTGTTTGTCGCCTTTCACAATGTTTTCAATCATAAACTCCACTAACTCCTGCCGGGGCTTTTTAGCTTGGCCAGTGGCAATGGCGCACCGTCGATCTTCGGATGCTAGGTAAATTAAATCGCATGAAAGGCAAAGACGATGTTTAAATTAAACCGGTACAAATAAGAAGAATATTTCAATAAAAGGCAAAGACGATGTTTGTATAACTCATATGTTCTAGGGTTTACCACCGTGTCCATCATGATATTCAAGTGTGCAGCAATATAGTAGCCGCAAATATTAGTCGCTTCTGGCTGCTGGTTGCATTAAACAGATCATACGAAGAAACGACCAATATTACCCAGTAAATATATATTTAACGTGCATGCATATATAATTGTGTGTATAAGTGTTGGTGGAAAGGTGCATTTCCTTGTCTCAAGCTAAATACTTGAATTGCTCTACAAGCATATGGATGAACAAAACGATAAGTATATATCAGTACAAAACCAGCATGATTGTATCCTCGATCAAAATCACTTTTTAATATGCAGATCAAAGTATTTTATATATCACCTGTCAATAAGGCATCCGTACATCCAGCAAATTTGTTGTCTTACTAACATATTTAGAATCAAGATAATAGACATTGACATCCATTAGTGACATATAGATAAGAACCAAGTGAAATGTAAAAGTTGAACCAATTATTAGTTGAGTGTGAACCTGATCAAATTTATAAACAAGGATGTGGCGCTAGCAAAGCTTAATCTTTGTGAAAAGGCCATAGGATTAGTTCCTGATCTCTTATCGAAAACGTCGATGATGTAATCCTCAACTAGCCGTTCGCAGTCTTTCATAGCTTGATGTGAAGTAATGACGGGGTCTACGCAGACTTTTTTATGGCCAAATGCCCTAACTCTCGTGAAACCGAACCTACGTATACATGCAAATTTCAACTTTACAGACATTACCATGCTTATATAAATATGATTTGTGTGTGGGTTCTTAAATACTCACAATAATAAGCATCTCACTATGCTGTAGTCGAAGGAACCCCAGCTCAGCATGAGGTACAAGTCATCCCAAGTCACGGTGAAGCTGCGACATTCGCGGTCATAAAGAAATTTTTCAGGGAAGAACTGAACCTAGATTCCTACTTTTCGCTCGCTCTCCAGCTTGTTGAAATTATCCATATTGTGCTTTTCAAACGATGCAATAGCAACTTCAAGCTCAACAACATTAGTAACATCATCATTTATTAGTTTCCTCCTGGCTTGTACATCGGGTGTATCGGAGCCACCGGCAGCTGAGCGCCTTTACTGTAGAAATCATTCAGCTGCTCATCGCTCCAATTAGCGGGATCAAGCAGTAGTGACAAGCTCGCTGCCTTTTTTGTAGTCCTGTCCCTCCTAGTGGTAGATCTCCTTTTCGAAGCAGGTGCAATAATCTCTACTTTATTCGGCGGCAGCGCATGACCCTAGGTGTAGCTGTTGGCAGCTTGTCACCAACCGTGGCCTTGGCTGACACAATAATCTTGGTTTTTTTAACCTTGGACGTGCCAGCTTGTACAACAACTGCTGGCATTGTGGTTTTGATGGCCGCACTGGTTGGGGTTGTCTCTTCAACAGTTTCTTTAGCCCTCGGCTCACCGATGGAGGAATGAGGAGGTTTTCCTTCTACAACATGCGATAGTGTCTCTGATATCTTCTTGGGGGGAATATTGATCTGGGGGCAGCATATTGATCTGAGGGGGCGGCGTCTTCTGGGAGGGCGGCAACATATTGATCTGGGGGACGACATCTTCTCGGGGGCTGGATATTCTGGCGCGACAACGTCTTCTAGGAGGGCGACATATTGATCTCGGTGCAGCGTCTTCTGGGGTGCTAGATATTTTGGAGGGAGGCGTCTTCTAGAGGAGGGGCAGTGCTTCTTGTGAGTAGTGGGTTTCCAAATGATCAGCTTGATAAACCGGCTCTTCCTTGATGTGGGGAGTGAGTACCGGCTCTAGTGAGAGGTGTGTCAAGGTTGGCTCTGGCTTTTCAACAATGATATCTCTCTTGGGCCACTCGATGAAGCTCCCGTTCACCTCAATCAGAGTCACCGTTTCTTCATTGGGACTAGGGACCGGCAGAGCGAACCCATTGAACCCCTTGATGACATCTTCAATGCTCACCCTAGCAAAGCCGTCGCCAAGAGGAGAGTTGTGTACCATCTTCCTTTTGCTAGAACGATGCACTCGCGCCAACGCAGCTACCTCGGGGCCACCCGAGCCGACTTTCCTCGCTAGTAGCTTCCACATGGAGGCTACCTACATAAAAAGTTTAGGTCAACTAGCTAGTTAGGGATGCCATATGAAAATGAATAATTTATTTGATGGTACCCTACACTCCTTGTGAGGAGTACTTCTGGGTACCATCTTGGGTTTGTAAATGATAAGCTTGACCAACCCGTGCTTCCTTGATCTGGGGAGTGACTGTTGATGGTGTGAGGTGTGTTGAGGCTGGCTCTGGCTGGACAAGAGTGATACCTTTCTTGATCCAGGGAGTACTGAGTATGGACGGTGAGAGGTGTGTCAAGGCTGGCTCTGGCTGGCTAAGAATGAAATATTCCTTGATCTGGGGAGGGAGTGTTGGCGGTGAGAGGTGTGTGGAGGCTGGCTTTGGCTAGCCAAAAATGATATCTCCCTTGGGCCACTAGATGAAGGTCCCCTTCGCATCAATTAGAGTCGTCATGTATTCATTGGGAGAGACCAGCAGAGTGAACCCATTAAACCCCTCGATGACATCATCAACACTGACCTAGCAAAACTATCACAAAGAGGAGAGTTGTGTACCATCTTCCCTTTGCTAGGAGGATGCACTCGGGCCCACGCAGCATGCTCTGGTCCATCAGAGCTGACTTTCCTCGCTATTAGCTGGCAGATGGTGGCTACCTCCATAAATTTTTTAGGTCAACTTGCAAGGATGCCATATATATGAAAATGAATAATTTATTGGATGTATTGCACTTCTGCATGATCAATGGATTTAGTTACCTCTATGCGATCACAAGGATAAGTGATCGTGCCCCTATGATTAGCAGCGGTGGCGAGTTGGGAAGAAGCACAACTTCTCGGAATTAAAGGAGGAGGAGGCTTGACAAGCGATGGTGGAAGCGGTACACTTCTCTTCAACATGTCCATTCTCATTAGCTCTTCAATTACTTCAAATTTTATTTTTTTCTAGCATGGCTTGTTCATGAAGCTCTTGCTTAGGTTTTTGGGTAGCACGCTTTTCCTCCAACTTCCCTTGTTTTTCATGGGGCAATGGAACTTGCCCCCTCGTGCGACCAGGGTGCTCTAGGCCTAGCCCCGCTATGAGGACATCTCCTTTTAGGGTGTCTTCTTGCTTCTTACCATCGGCGGCCACCTATTAAACAAAGTAATTAAGCATTTAGACAGAAGAGTAAATTTCTTAATAAAATAATCGTCAAATATAACTTGTAAAGCCTCACCAATTTCTGATAGGCTTCTTTGTCCGCTTCTTTAAGTAAATTGGGCACAAATCATGTATCTTTGCTAGATGTAGATCTAGCTCTGGTCCAAGCTCTTGCCCTCTCATCTTTAATCTCTTAAAAGGGTAGTGGCTGCCCGGCTTCCTCTTCCTCTAGATCCTCCTTTTCCCATCTGAGGCCATGCCCGCATATCCAACAGTCCCCTTTTTATGGTGGTTCTTGTATGAGTTAGCAAGGATTATCCCTTTGACACTCTTAGCTACAAATTCTGGTGTCGTCTTCAACCTTACAAAGTCAGCCTAAATTTTTTTCCTCAGTTTGCGGGTACATATGATAGGGGTCAACTTTAGATCCACGAACTCCGTCATGAGTCTGGACTTCCATTGCTTATAGGACTTACAAGCGATCATTATAGCCGCCCTCTCAACACGGGGCTGGTCCTTGCTATTTCTGGCGGTGAAGTACGGCATGATCTCAAAACAAATTGCGTCAGGAGTGGTCTTCGTTAATTTCCTCCAATCCATAAGGAGGATGAACACTCGTTCTCATGCGACAATCCCACGAACCCTCGAGAACTTTTTATTGTGTTATCCGGCTTCAACGGATATCTGTCTTTCGGATTGATGTGTGTCAAGACGTGCTTACACTCCGACCTACTTGATTTACCACGGTTGTCACCTTTACGTTTTTTCCATTTCTAGTTCGTGTTGTTGTCAACGGCTATGGGTCAGAGCCACTCCTGCATATACGGAAAATCAATATCTCGAAATGATCTTCTAGTTCTGGGGAGAATTCGCAAAACTCCGTTTCCATAAAGAATTTTATGGAGTTTTCCCGTATTTCGACCGGAGAATCTATGAGATGACGGAAAATATAGTATACATGTAATAGCAAAATTGCTGATCCAATCAAAAATATAGATTATGTTAGTGATTTTTAGCTAGCCTTACTATTTGGTTATATGACAAATTGACAATGCTAACTTACACAAGAAAACATAAAGTTTTCTTGCAAAAATCTAGAATTGCTTTAAATTGTAAACTCAGTTAGCCTTTCTTTCCAAAGTTCACTACTTTGAATTAAATTTGTTGCTAATTAGTGCCATATCACTACAAGATATGTTTTCTTCCGCAATGACTTGGCCCGACGGTCATCGTATAAGGCACGTCTTCTGCGATGAAATTCTCGGCTCGACCGTGGCCGATGAAAAACTTTTTTTTTCGGTTTTGCGCCCCTCTACTACGACGAAACCGCTAAAACATGGATGAAGCTCGGCCGGCACGTGGTGAAAGCAAGATTTCAGGTTCCTCGCGCGATGTTGACTCGCCGAAGTATTTTTAGGCATATGGGTCCCGGACATCAGTGTCTCTAGCGGACCATACTTTTCGGTCGTGCCTCCCTGATTTGAACTCGATAACGTTGTTTGATGCCTCTTCCGCTTAGTCAGGCTGCTGGGTCCCACTTGTATGCCTCTCCTTAGAAGAATTGTGTGTATGATGGAATTTTCTTCCTTCCCTGTTCCGATCTTGATAGTGCTGCCCGATGCAGCTACTGTTTAATCACGCTGCTAGGCACCACATGCCATCCTCTCATTAGAAGAAACGTGTGTATGATGCAATTTTCCCCCTCGGTCATGCCTCCGTATTCCGAACTTGATAGCGTTGTTCGCTGCATCAGCTGTGCTGGTGGGTTCCTTATGTCTGGCTCACATTAGAAGAATCGTAAGTATGATGGATTTTTTCTTCTCTAGCGCTACCCTGTTCCGAACTAGATAACATTGCTCGACGAATCTTTCGTTTGGTCACACGGCTAGGTCCCACATGATAGCCTCTCATTAGAAGGATCGGTTGTATGATTGACTTTTTTCTTCGCTCGTGCCTCCGTGTTTCAAACTTGCTAACATTGCTCCCTACATCAGCTATTTTTCAGGCACCTAGGTCCCCCATGTGAGCCTTTCATTAGAAGAAATGTGTGCATGCTGGACTTTTTTCTCACTCGCGCCTCCCTGTTTCGAACTTGTTAACGTTGCTCAATGCAGCATCCCTATAAGGACGCATTGTTGGATCCCATTCGTCAGCCTCTCTATAAATGAAACATGCAAATACTGGACTTTGTTTCAGTCGCGTCCGCTATTTTGACATTGTTCTGTTGCTGGGTCCCAAATGTCACCCTCCTCTGTGTAGGAAACGTGTCTATGCTGGGTCCCAGATGTTAGCCTCTATTTGAAGAGGCGTGTGTATGTTAGACTGTTTTTTTTGGTCGAGTCATCCATTTTGACCTTGGCAACATTGCTAGATGCAACAGGCGTTTATCTGGGTCCCAGATGTCAGCCTTGGAGTACAATAAATGTTAACCTATAATAACACAAAGATCTTGCCTATGATTCGAAGTTGAGACCTCGGAAGCGGTCAACTGGATGCCTTGCTACTATGCAAGAAACACTTCATGCCGTAGAGACGTTAAAAAGTATTACTATAACTTACGAATTTGTCTTCTTAAAAAGACTTTCTTTGTCCATGTTTATATCCCTTCAAATAAAAAACTACTACATCTTACCACTATATAATATACAAATAACTTTGAATATTTACTGTTGGATCAAGACTCACGAATCCCAACATTTCTAGCCGTTGGATCTTATTTTCCATTCTAGCATCTAGAAGATTCTTTTGATAGTATTTAGCACAATGAACGCTATACATAAACCTCAAATCACACTTCTCTATCATTTTAGAATCTTCTCCGTCGTTTCTCTAGACCACGTTAATAAAATTTTCAAGTGTTATGTAGCTAATAAATGTTGACCCATACTTTATAGATGTCAATCAAATTTATAATTTTTGGAGCATTATTTATTACTCCCTTTGTTCCAAATCTTAAGGCTTATATTATTTTTGAAAAGTCAACCACGGAAAGTTTGACCAAACTTTTAAAAAAACTATCAAGAATTATGATATTATATAGATATCATGTGAAAATATGTTTCATGATATATCAAAGGGCATGGATTTCATATTGTAAATATTAATATTTTTTCTAAAAACTTGGTCAAACTTTACATAGTTTGACTTTTGAAAAAAAATATAAGTCTTAAGCTTTGGAATGGAGGTAGTATAATTTTATATAGTGATGATATGCCATACGTCTATTATCTGGGTCTCACGTGCAAGATACGTGGAACTTACTAGTAATGCAGTAGTTTCTACACAAAAACATAGGTAGGCGGAACTTTTTATTGGGGGGTTGAGAAAGGGGGTAATGCCCATAAAGGCTGAGTTAAAAATATTTGGGCTAACTGGGGGCAGATGCCCTATTCTTCGTGGGCTATATTCTATGGGCTCACTTCGAAATTGAATATGCTATGGTCGGTGTCCACAAGACAATGAAAACACTGAATTGGAAGGTTTTAGGCTATGCTTGGGCCTGATAGGCTAATTTCATGGGCTTGATATTAAATAATTTAGACCTCAACAAGGAAGAAAAAACGAAGGAGAAAAAATTGCCATATATTTCGCGTCCATTCTTCTCGAGACGCACATAGGCGGTCAAAACCACAGGCCGCGCACCAAAACATTCACACTCTGTCTATCAGCCGGGGCGGCCTGACACCATTGCTAGTGGCGCCGTTCTTTTCGAGACGCACGCATGCCGGTGGTCAGCTGGTGTATCTCCACGATACGCTTATAATTTCCTTAGTTCTCTTGAATCATTACCTAGAAGGCGTTTCGTACTCGATCTATTCGTTTGACGTTGTTCTGCACTTGATTTGTTTGTTCAAATTGGTTGGCATTTTGCGCTCGGTCAATATCTTCTCTCAAATATGTAACATAGTTCTGCACTCAATTTCTGAAATAGGCTAAAATTTCATGGAATTTATAGTTCTATATTCAATCAGGTTGCTCAGATATCTTGGTTTAATTAGATCTGTAATCAACCTGTTTGGTAAAATATCTTGAAAGCTTCTAACAATCTCTATCCTCAGCAGATGGACAAATATTGGATACTGAATGGAAAAAAGAAACACCTTCATATTGGGAAGGTGTTAATGACTTCATAAATTTTGTTAGATAGCATAACGGTGACTCGGATGTGTTTTTTGATGCCAACAATGCCTTAAAAGATGAGGACCTTTCTGGTTTGTTAAGGGACCTGTACCCCACTACAAGCAAAAATGGCGCTCCTTCTCTTAAAAGATCACTTTTCTCTGACTTGATAGAAGATGCCAAGTGTCTAGTGGACCCTGATTCTGGTATCTCAAGATTCGAACTGGTAATGAAATTATTAAAAAAGAAGTCGTCCAATAAGATTACCAATAAATCTTTCGATTCAGTGATTAAGGTGTACAGCGAGTCAATCCCTAGGGATGGACTACCGAAATCCTTTTATGAGATGAAACAGCACATCAAGGTACTTGGACTATCATATGAGAAGATCCATTTTTGTCCAAATAACTGTGGCCTGTTCTAGGAGGATTATGAAAACCTCGATGAATGCCTAGTATGTAATGAATCAAGATAGAAAAATGGTGATAAAAGGAAGAAAGATCTTTGTAAGGTTTTGAGAAAATTTTCAATTATAGATATATTGATGAGGTTGTTTCAGTTAAAACAAACATCTAAGGAAACAAGATTGCACAAAGAGATTCTCAAGCCAGACGATTACTAACTGAGACATCCAGCTGACGGCGGTGAATGGAAGAACTTTGACAAGGCTCATCCAGGATTTGCTGCGGATCCAAGGAACCTGAGACTTAGGTACAGATGGATTTAACCCATTTGGCAACATGAGTAACTCATACAGCATGTGGTCAGTACTTGTTACAATTTATAACCTGCCTCCCTAGACATGTACTGATCAGTCGAGCTGCTTGCTAGCTTTACTCATCCCAGATCCCAAATCACCTGGGAAGGATTTTGATCTATTCATGTAGCCTCTTATACGAGACTTGCAGGAACTGTGGAAGGGTGTCATGACTCCTGATATCCTTGCCAACAAACCTAAAGATGCCAAGTTCCTTATGCGTGTTGCTGTGCTATTCTGTACCCATGATTTTCATGCTCTTGGCACTATGTCAGGCATAGTGACAACAGGTTATAACGCATGTGTTCGCAGTGAGACAAAACAGGTCATAGTGAGGCTACAAAATAAGACTGCTTTCCTTGGCCACCGGGTTTTTCTTCCTAAAGGCCACATATTCCAAAAAAATAGTTCTATGGAAAGAGGACTGAATATGGCACTTCACCACAAAAGTTCATTGCAGCTAAGTTGCAGGCGCATCTACCAAAGGTTAGAAATGCCAAACTAGGAAAACAACCAGCTGCCAAACAACATAAAATAAAGAATACAAAAGATGCATCGATAGTAGGAGCAGCATCCAAAAGGAAGAGAGTGGAATAAGTAGCAGCAGATGCCCAAGGGAAAGAAAAGGAACCGAGAATATTTTATAAGCACGGATCCACTCTATGGGACTTGCCGTATTGGGATGGTAAGACGCTTCGACATAATATTGATGTCATCCACATGGAGAAAAATATATTTGATAGCATTATAGGCACATTACTCAACATTCCATCCAAGACAAAAGATAGCTATAATGCTAGGCTTGACTGTGAAAAAATCAATGTTAACAACAAATTAAAGCTACATCTTGAAGATACGGTTGATAAGGGTGTTGAAAAACATTACAAATTTTGAGGTGTAGAATTTACCTTGCCAATGAATAAAAGGGTACTATTTTGTGACTTCCTCTGAGGTGTGAAGTTCCATCCGGATTTGCTTCCAACATTGCAAATTATATCAATGCAGAGGGGAACAAGCTCCAAGGATTGAAAACTCATGATTGCCACATCCTACTACAAAGTCTTTTAGCTCTTGGCATTAATGGTTTAGTGAACAAGGATTTGTACAACATGATTGTAGAGTTGGGGAAGTTCTTTAGGGAATTCTGTAGCAAAACTCTGGACATAGGAGTTGTAGCGCGTCTTTAGAAGGACATAGCAGAAATCCTATGCAATCTTGAGCTGATATATCCACCAGCCTTTTTTGATGTGATGGTGAATTTGGTTGTTCATCTGACAGAAGATGCACTTTATAGAGGTCCCGTATTGTACGGATGGATGTACCCTATAGAAAGTCGAATTTGCACTCACAAGGGTACTGTTAGAAACAAGGCTAGAGCAAAGGCTTGCATTGTAGATGCATATATTGCTGTTGAAGCATTTGCATGTTTCTCAAGATACATTCCTGATCATAAAACAAGATCCAATCTGGGTGGCAGAATTGAACAAGTTGAAAAATTTGTTTTTTACCATGGTGTTTGCCTAGTAGGAAAGAAGGAACATAGAACATTAATGCAACACGAATATGACCAACTTACTTGGTATGTGCTGAATAACGCTGCTGATGCTGAAAACTTTGTTGCACAAGTACTATTCATACATATCCTCACATATATGAAATGAAACTTGCACTACAAGAAAAGTTTCCTTCCACAACGAATTGGCCCGACGGTCGTCGTAGAAGGTGCGTCTTCGGCGACGAAATTCTCGGCTCGGTCATGGCCGATGGAAAACTTTTTTTTCCCGAATTCGTGGCCCTCTACTACGAAGGATCTGCTAAAACATGGAGGAAGCTCGACTGGCGCATGGAAGAAGCAAGATTTTCATTTCCTCGTGCGATGCCGACTCGCCGAAGTCTTTTAAGGCGTGTGGGTCCGGGACGTCAGTGTCTCTAGCGGACCATAATTTTTGGTCGCGTCTCCCTGATTTGAACTCGATAATGTTGCTCGAGGCGTCTACCGTTTAGTCAGGCTGCTAGGTCTCACATGTCAGCCTCTCATTAGAAGGATCGTGTGTATGATGAAATTTTTTTCCCTCGCTCGCTCTACCCTGTTCCGAAGTTGATAGCGCTACTCCATGCATCTATCGTTTAATCAACCTTTTGGGACCCACATGTCATCCTCTCATTAGAAGAAACGTGTGTATGATGGAATTTTTTCCTTCACTGGTGCTACCCCGTTCCGAAGTTGATAGCGCTGCTCGACACATCTACCATTTAACCAACCTCCTGAGCCCCACATGTCATCCTCTCATTAGAAGAAACGTGTGTATGATGGATTTTTTTCCTTCACTCGCGCTAGCCTGTTCCGAACTTGATAGCGATGTTCGATGCATCTACCGTTTAATCACGATACTGGGCCCCACATGTCATCCTCTCATTAGAAGAAACGTGTGTATGATGGATTTTTTAACCTCTGTTGCGCCTTCGTGTTCTGAACTTGATAGCATTGCTCACTGCTTCAGCCATTTATACAGGATGGTGGGCCTGACATGTCAGCCTTCTCTGTGCAGGAAACGTATGCATGCTAGACTTTTTTTCTTCTCTCGCGCCTCCCCATTTGGAACTTGGCAACGTTGCTCGATACAACACCTGTATAATGTCTCCTTGTTGGGTCCACATGTCAGCCGCCTATGTAGAGGAAACGTGTGTATGTTGGACATTTTTTTGGGTCACGACCGCCGGTTTGATGTTGGTAACGTTGTTCCATGTGGCAGGCGTGTATGGTCTTGCTGCTGGAGCCCACGTGTCAGCCTCTCTCGACAAGAAACGTGTCGATTTTAGTCTTCTTTTTTCTGGTCGAGACTGTTGTGCAGGTATTTTTTAAACACGCTCGTTAAACTGGATCTCTTGTATGGTAAGGTCGATGGGCGCTAGCTAGAGGCAGGTGGGTCAGCCATGTCAGCCTCTCAGTACAAAAATATTGCTACAGATAAACTGCATGCCTTGCCACTACACAAGAAAATTGTTATCCTTTTATAAAACGTAAAAATGTATACTAACATTGTATATAACTTATTTATTTTTCTTTTAAAAAAATTACTTGTCCATCTGCTACGCGTGATTGCTAGCAGCTCAACTAAAAAATGTTAAGTATAAATAATATAGTAGGTAGTACTTAAAAACATGGATAGGCGGAGTTTTTTTAGGGGTGGGTGGACGGTGCCCAAAAAAGGCTGAATTAAAGAAAAATGCGTCAAGCAGGGATTAATGGGCTATTTTTCATGGGATCTCGCCCAATCTAATTAGGCTATTTGTGTGGCCGAATGACCCAAAACATGGCCGAGTTAGAAGGTCTTGGGCTATAATGAGGCCATATGGGCTAATTTCTTGGGCTCGATAGTTAAAATCCCAAGGTACATGCTGGGGCTCGGCCGGATTCGAAACAAAGCCGTCAACAAGGGGGAAAAAGGTATAAAATATGAGCGCTTAGATCTCAGGCGCTTGAGAACTTGTTATATTAAGGAGCTGACGTCACCCTACTAATTGTGCTAATACTCAGTTGTAACCTAGTAATTGCAACTCATTAAATTCCCAGTTACAAGTTGTTGCAACAAATATGTAACCCTCATGTTACACCAATTGCGAGGTAAATCCAATGGCGAGAGAGGTGACTCTTGAGAACTAGCAAATCCGATAAAATATTCACAGATATTTCTGTGAAAATTATGGACAAACACCCCGCTTTCGCCAAAACTTTCCGCCGAGACCCCAAACTTTCCTAAGCCCACCCTCAATCAAGCGACCACCCCCTATCTCTTCAAATTTTGCGCTGTTCTTATGGGAAATGCACCGGATTAGAACCAGGCCGAAAACTTCTCCATGCCTTAAAAACTTCTCGGGGCCTTTCTATCAACAGTGACGGCCTACCACCATTGGCCGCGCCATTCTTCACGAGATGCACCGACCGGCGGTCAGCTGGGTGATCCCCATGCTTCGCATGCTAGATTCAGGCACTAGACATTCTTCTTGGCTTTGGTTTGTTCTGCACCTCTCCTAGAAATAGTTAAAGCTTGTGACCATCTAGATTTACAAGGTGCTTGCAGATTTGAGTAGGTACGTCCTTTAGGTAAATCTATAGTAAAGCTCTAGACAGAAGAGTTCGAAAATATCTTAAAAAGGACTTGGCAGAGATCCTGTGCAAGCTTTTGACCTGATATATTCCCCATCCTTCTTTGATACGATGGAGCATTTGGCTGTTGATGTACCCGATGAGGAAGTACTTAGAGGTACAGTACATTATAGATGGATGTACCCTATAGAACGTTGACTTCGCATTTCCAAGGAGCGGGAAGATATCCGTAGACAGTTTGATAAGTGAGGGTTATGCAAAGATACCTTCACATATAAGACTCTAGAAAAGTTAGATATATTGAGATGTCTGACTTGGCTATGTTTTGTAGGTTCTTCGCAGAAATAAAAGTACCAGCAAATTTCGTTCCACCAATAAAAAGACCGGCTGGACTAAGATCTAAGGATCATGTAAGACGCTCAAATTGTACTGTGAATTGTCTATGAATTGTCCAGATGGGGTAACCTCTTGTATATTTTGTAACGCTAGATTTCGGAGCTTGAATTTCTGGCCCTTATCTGTGGTCCTGATAGGAGTATAACAAAATCTTCAGCTTGCATTTCCAACGGTTTTTGCCATAGCACGGATGTACCTTCTGTGGAGACTGACGCAGCTAGAGGTTGTCCTGATGAACCTGCACTAGATTGCGTTTAGATTCGAAATCCTGCACTTGACATTGTCGTCCCAAGGAAAAGAAGGTTGTGGATCTGGTAATAACGCCTTCTGTAGAACAAGATGCTGGAGGTGATGATTTATGAATTGCATGTCCCTCTCTATCAATGAAAATGGCATATCGTTTGCCATGTTTCAAAAATAAATAAATATTTGCATGTCTCCTTGTGTTAGTCGCTGCAAATAAGATACTGCTTTCTGTTCAAGTCATGTGAACAAATATGTTTGTATGTAGAGACATAAATGCGGATTGGATGACAAAATCAGCATAAAATTGCCAGATTAATAACACAAGCATAATGGCATTGCAAGAAAAGGAACATAACCATCTTTTCACCGTGCTTGTGAAAAGGAGATGAGCCAGGAACCACGCCTACAAGTGGCAGAGGCCAATTCTCATGCAGCTCAGCTAGCATTGGTTTATCATCGATAATACTCAATCATCCGAATATTATGATTACATACTAGGAGTAGTTCCAATTCCATACTACATCATAATGCGTAAGGTAGCTCCATAATACAGGTTCTAGAGAAAAGCATACAAATCATAAGAAAGAAAGCTCCGCATCACAGTTCACCACCTTTAGGTGCAACGGTTTCTACAGATTGTAAACCCAAATTACTGCCTCCTTTAGGTGGCACGGTAATTTCGGGAGCAAGATCGGCAGCACCAACAGTAGCGCCAGCACCGGTGGCATGAGTCTCCATAATAGGTGAACTATCGAGCACCACAATGTCCTCTGGAGGCTCTTCACTACCAGCTCCAGCCGCACAAGTCTCTGCGAATGGTAAAACCAATCCACCACCTCCATCATTTGGCATGACGATGGCAGGTGCAGGCTCATCAGTACCAGCTGCAGCTGCAACTGCATCAGTCTCCATAGAAGGTATAGCGATCTGACATCCATTTTCTACTCCGTCATCACGAAACTGAGAGTCTTCTTCAACTTTCTGCTTCTGTGGTTACAAGATAAACAAAGATTACAGTGAAAGCATCTATGCGCAACGACAAGAACATATGTCATTCTATTGATTTACCTTGTCATCTGGGATAGCAGAAGTCATAGGATTGGAACCTATTTCATCGAGAATCCTCTATTTCGCTCCTTCCCCTATCTCCTTCTGCAGCAAGTTGTAATATTGATTACATAATGTTGATTGACAAATATATGCAAATGTTCAAAAGTTTGCGCTATCGAACTACCAACTTCGAACGGATCTCCACTGTTCTTAGTTATGGGATCTAGCCTAGAAAACAAGCTTCTATAGAATCCTAGTCTACAAAAAAAGGATGCATACACGGGATAAGAACTACTCTACACATGACAATGATGCGCAATCGACAATAAAAATTTAACCGCATCATCAACTCTATCATGTAAGTCGGAGTGAATCTAGATACACTTGTTTCACATAAGCTAAAACATCTTATATTATGAAATAGAGGGAATAGGTACGAGTGTTCTAGTATTTCACAAACCGCCATTGCTGCCGCGGGACAGAGATGACGGATGCTCCACCGCCCTACAGAAGGTTGTCGCGCCGATCTCGCCGCCACCTGTAGAGGATGGAGCCGAGGAGCTGGTAGGCAACAATATGGAGTGAGAGGCCAGGGGGTGGTAGTGGATGGAAAGAAGGGACTGAGTAAAAGAGGTTGTGTGTGCGTGGGGGAGACCGGTGAGGGAGTTAAATCCAGCTTGTCTCGGAAGGAACGCGCTTCCACGTGCACCGACGTGTGCAAAACTCCCTCCCTCTCTCTTCTGCGGTAGCTACTGATAGTAGTACTCCAGCTAGCTTCATCGAGTTCTGTGGTACTCCTACTAGTAGACCTTTACTACTACTAGTAGGTAGACAAGGAGTACTTGTTCAGAAGAACAAAAAACTAGACTAGCACACCGTCGTACAGTATTGCCTTGTCAAATCACTGGTGATGCCATGATGAGCGACATGTTTTTTCCTGGTAAACCTGGAAACATCGTGTTCCTTCCATCGCGTGCAGATTTTTGAGCGAAGTACTTACCAACACGTCCAACTTAGGCTTACAGGACCCAAATTGCAGTGAAAAAGAAACAAAACTATGGACCTGTAAGGAGTAATACTAACAATACTACTATTATACAACATTCTAGAAGAAATTATGTACGGAATAGTAGTAGTAGAGTATAATTGTACTCCTAATAAGGTTCTTTTACAAGCTTGGTGAAATATACATACTGGAGAAACTACCAAGTGTACAAAAGGGGTCTTTGGTCATACGGAGTATTTTACAAGCCGGGCCGGGTGCGAAACTAAATGCTGAGTAATCGTACATTAGCTAAAAACCAGCCAAAAGAAAGAGTTCAAAAGAAGGACGAGACCAAATGAGATATCCTTGAACTAGTCCATTCCACTCCAAGGCATTTGAGAAGCTTGGGATGAACCAAAATGGAGTCTCCGACCATGTCCAGCGAATGTTGGTGTGGAAACCAACAGCTGCGTCACCATTCAGACTGAAGCGACAAATTTTAGGACGCGGCGTGTACTCGTAGCCAATTTCTTGGTGTGATGTGTAAACAATGTTCCTTCTCGTCAGATGTCCTGGCGGATCATTTGCATCGCCTACTGCAATGATAATCGGATAGTTCACGCCAAGGAAAATAGAATATGATCCAAGGTCAGTAACCCTTTTCCATCGGTTAGCTGCAGTTAACTGGTTTGTGTCCATCGAGAACACCATGCACTCAAACCCAGAAGGATATGTGCAAACGGTGTGACCATAGTGAACAACACTAGTATCATCAACAATTGCATTGCCTGAGACACCATATGTATAGACCAGAAGAAGTCTTGAACCACCGACAGATCTTGCTAACCACCACCTACCAAGATCATTCTCCTCCTCATTCTCAACAAACCCATGTGTCAGGTACAGCACATCGCGTGGTGATAGGATAAGGATAGGACCTTCAAAGGGAAAGGAAATGTAACATGGAAATAATATTGGTATTGATCTGACATTGTAGAAGTTGATATACAATACTATTTTCAAAAATCTTGATTATACTTAAGATGTTTGATAGCGTAAAAAAATACCAACCTAGGGAGATGCTATGGAAATTCTAATTCTTTTCGAAATGGGGATATGCTATGGAAATTCTCCTAGAGACACGGTTTGATTCATGGGATCAAATGAAATAGGAAATAATACTATAGGATCTTGAATGTAAAGTTCATAGGGAAAAAAAGCAAGGTTGGATCCTACAAGATTTTGGAGTCTTATATACCAAAGGAAAACCAACAAGGATTATTTGTAGGAGGTTTAATATCTTATCTTATCTTATCTTATCTTACCAGTATGTAGTGTATGAATAACTTTGAATATTCACTGTTGGATCAGGACTTGCAAATCCCAACATTGCCAGTAGTTGGATCTTCTTTTCCATTCTAATATCTACTTGAAGATTCTATTAATAGTCTTTAGCACAATGAACGCTATGCACAATCCTCAAAACACACTTCTCCATCATTCTAGAATGTTCTCCTTCATTTCTCAAGACCATGTTAACAAAATTTACAAGTACTAGTTGATACGTCCACAGCGTATCTACTTTTCTGAACACTTTTGCTATTGTTTCTCCTCTAAACTTGTGTGATTTGGGTGCAACTAACATAGACTGGCGCTGTTTTCAACAGAATTGCCTTGGTGTCTACTTTTTGTGCAGAAAATCAACTATTAGGAAAAATCCCGGAAAATATGCCAAAAATCCTATTTCACCAGAAGACTCCCGGAGCCAGAATATGAGACGGAGGGAGGCTGGGCCCAGGCCACACCACCTGGCCGGGTGGGCTAGCCCAGGCTGCGCCAGGGGGTGGTATGGCCGCCGTAGACACCTCCTCGGTCTCCCTCTTTGCCTATAAGAAGCCTTCTGACCTAAAAACTCCGGGGGGTTTGACGTTTTTCCAGAAGGAGTTCCGCTTAGCCGCCACTACCAGATTCCACGAAACAGCACCAGAAACTCCGTTCTGGCACCCTGTCGGGACGGGGAATAGGAGGAGATCATCGCCATCATCATCACCATTGCTTCTCCATCGACCATCCATGTTTCCCCCATCTATGAGTGAGTAATCCCCCGCTGTAGGCTATGGGAATGGTAGGGATTGGATGAGATCGTTCATATAATGGCATCAGACTGTTAGGGCATGGTGCCTAGTATCTACTATTAGTGCTTTTTGACTTTGTTGCAACTTGTTATGCTTAATGCTTGTCACTAGGGCCCGAGTGCCATGATTTCAGATCTGAACATGTTATTGATTCATTATGATAGTATTGTTTATGGTCTTACCTAAAAGTTGTATACACACGTTGTTGTCCGGAACCAATGGCCCCGAAGTGACAGAAATCGGGATAACCGGAGGGAATGGCTTTGATGTGAGGATCACATGTGTTCACGGAGTGTTAATGCTTCGCTCCGGTGCTCTATTAGAAGGAGCACCTTATATTGCCAGTAGTTCCCTTGAGTCCCCGCTGCAAATGGGCTGGCAGGACAACAGATGTTGTGCAAGTTCTCATTGCGAGCACGTATGACTATATATGGAACACATGCCTAGGATTATCTAGTACTTGGATGCTTTATCTTATTTATCTGCAATTGCCCTATGTTCTGATTGCTATGTGAATTGTCTTGTCCATGCAACGCCTGTCCATCCATCCCTATGCCTACCGCACTCGAATCCTACTGTTTACTGCTATTGTTACTATTGTCTTTATTTTAATACTTCTGTTACTTTACTATTGCTACTACAAAACTGTTGCTACTGATAAACTGTTGTGAGCAAGATTGTTTCCAGGTGCATCTGAATTTACAACTCAGTTGTTAAGGCTTATAAATATTCTTTGGCTCCCCTTGTGTCGAATCAATAAATTGGGTTTCACTTCCCTCGAAAATACTGCGATACAGCCCCTATACTTGTGGGTCATCAAGACTATTTTCTGGCGCCGTTGCCGGGGAGCATAGCTTTATTTATCAAGTTCACTTGGATTCTCTATTGTTCGCTGCTATCCATCCATCATGGGTAAGTCTCGTGATGGCAAGGTTCCTATTTTACCATCCACTACACGAAGAGGTATGGTTCTGAACACCTCTGTTGCTCTTGATTCACCATCTGTTATGAGTAAGCTCGTTACACCACCACATACACATGTTACACACACTGCTACTACTGCCGAATCTAAAACTTCTGATACTTATGATGCTGCTTCTACTGTGCTTGATAAGAGTGGTTCATTAGGTCCTTTCCTAGATGATGCGATTGCTAGAACTATAGCTGGAAATACCGAAACTCCTAATGAAGACACTACTACACCTGTTAGTTCCCCTGAGTCTAGTGAGAGTTATGATATTGAAGATGGTTATGTTGAGATGACCGATCAATTTATTAAAGAATGTAAAAACACCCATGATAGGAGCGCTGCTAAGAGTCTCCTTGAGAGGCGTACTATTAGACCCAAATTGTCTCCTATTGCTAAGTTTGTTGCTTCTCCTATCAACATTAAAGATAAAGATTATGATTTCTCTCTTGATCTATCTTACATAGCTATTGTTGAGAAAGAAACTTTTTGTGGGACTAAGAATGAAAGTGCGGTAGCACATATGAATGAACTTTCTACCATGAGTGGCTTGTTTTCTTATGATATTAAGATGCCTACTTACTTTGTTGCTAAGATTTTCCCCTCTTCACTGAAAGGATAAGCTAAAACTTGGTTTAGTAATTTACCTCCTGGATCTATTGATAGCCTTGATTGCTTGATTAGTATTTTCCTGAAGAAATATTTTCCTCCTAGTGCTAGACATGCTATTTTGCAGGAACTTTTTGATTTTAAACAGGGAGAAAAAGAGATATTGCCTGAGTCATGGGCAAGTTTTTGTGCTTTGATTCATGCACAAGCTGGAAGTCCATTACCTAAGAATGAGCTTCTTGATATATTTTATAATGGACTAACTGGAGAATCTTGGATATACCTAGATAGTTGTGCTGATTGTGTTTTCAAGAATAGGACTCCCAAGGAAGCTGAGGAATTAATGGCTAAATAAGCAAGAATTATGAAGATTGGAATCCTCCTAAACCAGCTATACCTTAAACAATTATACATGAACCTACTATACCGGTGCCTATTCCAACATCAAAGAAGAGGGGAATTATTGAATTGAATGATGAAGTGATGAAGGAAGCTAAGAAATGTCTTAAGGAGAAGGGAATTAAAGATGCAGATGTCAAGAATATACCTCCTATAGAAGAACTATGTAAGCCTATCCCCTACTCATCCACTATTGATGTACACTCTCTCCAACACTTTGATGAAGGTGATATCCCTTACTCTAAACTGAAGGAAATATGCCCTGAGAGGCAATAATAAAGTTGTTATTATGTATTCCTTATATATGATAGATGTTTATTTTGCATGCTAGAATTGTATTGATCGGAAACATCAATACATGTGTGTTTAATAAACAAAAAGGGTTCCTAGGTATGCCTCTCTTATAGACTAGCTTGTTGATTAACAAGATGATCAAGGTTTCCTGATCATGGACATTGGATGTTGTTAATAACAAGGTCACACCATTGGTGGAATGATGTGATGAACATTCATCCGAAGTATAGCATTACGATCAAGTCATTATGTTTATATTGCTATAACATCATACGAAGTAATCTTTATCCTTGGACGATGAGATCATGTTAATTGCTAATACCTGAAGAGTATCTTGATAACATCAAACGTCACACCGTAACAGGGTGACTATAAAGATGGGTTCAGTGCTACGAAGGTGTTATGTTGAGGCTCATGGATCAAGAGTGGAATTTGTCAATCCCGATGATGGATAGATATACTCTGGCCCCTCTCGATGATATCACATAGAGATAGCTTGCAAGCAAGTGATGTGATCACTAGAATGTTATATCACAGGAACGAGAAAATAGTGCATGTCGGTAACGAGATCAAACTAGGTATTTGGATACCGATGATCGAATCTCGGACATGTATTATATCATGAGACAAAGGGATTAAATTACAAGCGTTAAAGGTTCTCATGATCACAGAAGTCATCGTTGGATATGCAGGAGTCAGTATGGATCTCCAGGTCCCGCTTCTGACTATTGATCTGAGAGGAGTCTCAATCATGTCTGCATTATTCGCGAACCGTAGGGTGACACACTTAAGAGTTACCGGACACCATTTTGGAGCACATATGTTTCAGACAAAAGAATTGCAAAGTGCAGGAATTGTTTCGATATAAACCGGAAATTGTTTCGGGTGAAATTGCAGAAAGTGGTTCTGCATGTGATATTGAAATATTGCAAGGGGCTATATGTGAATGTTTGTTAATTAAAGTAATTAACAAAATTCTGAATAAATTTAATAAAAGATTTTTATTAAATGAGAGAGCATTAAACTTGGAGAATTTTAATGCATTTAAAGTAGGGACTTTAAAGGGGAATGTGAAGAGGCATTTTAATGTGGAGGGGTTACCACCACATGAATGGGGGAGGTGAGGGGTCACCCCCCCATGCGCCGGCCATGGAGAGAGGGGGTACCCCCCCTCCTCCTATAAAAGGCCACCCTCTTCCTCCTTCTTCCTCACACCTCCTTGTGAAGGATCTCTCTCCCCTCTAGAATTATTCCCCCATGGTCTCGGATTAGCGAGATACATGTTTCCGGTGGCATTTAAATGCGGAAGGAGTTCTTTGCTTCATTTGGATCACTGGAGCGAGGAGGTGGAGGTTGTCCGGTGGCTTGAACATGTGTCCGAGTATGGATGCGCTGCTGAGTTGCGGCGCTCGGACTTCCTCACGATCTTGAGATCGGCAAGTGTACGACTACATCAACCACGAGTTCCTACTCGTTAACAAAACTCGTTGTCTTCGAGGGTAAGTTCTCGTTGGATGTATGTCCACCCGTTGCTTTGTACCTAGTAGATAGATCTTAGCGTGTAGTTCTCATCATAGGAATTTTTTTGTTTTCTATGCTGCGGACCCAACAGTGGTATCAGAGCCTGATCTATGCGTAGGTGCTTAGCACGGGTAGTACACATATGTTTATATGTGGGCGATGATGATCATGTTATTGCATCTTTCATGTATTTTGGATATTGGTGGCATAGTGGGATGAAGCGGCCCGGACCAACCTTACATGTCATCGTACATGAGACCGGTTCCACGACTGACATGCAACTTGTTTTGCATAAGTGGCTGGCGGGTGTCTGTCTCTCCTACTATATTCAATATCTGATTTACAACGAGTTGCTAATAACTTAGTTATCCTCGTTGTGGTTCATGTTCGTAGGTAAGAACGGTTCTATCTCCGAAAGCCCTAAGCCACGTAAAACTTGCAATAGATAAATTAGAGGCGTCTAGTTTAGATCGTTGCTGGGCTAGTGTATTGATATGGTATTGTTGTACGTAGAAGTATGATAGATACTCTTACAACACATTCAACGTGTAAGTTCCATAGACCTTGGCCTTACACACAAAGGAATGATAGAGATCATACCACGATGTAAATGATAGAGATCAAATGCATGGACCATATCATCTCACTTTACACATTAGATGTTAGCATCTTATACTACTAGTTTGGCGCTTTTGGTAGAATTGTAAGATGATCCCTCATTTAGATATCAAGATAAAATGTGTTCTTCCTTGAGTATGCACCATTCTATGTATCGTGTTTCGAGACATCACGTGATGATCGGGTGTACTCGACTCTACGCTTTCATACAACAGGTGTAAGACAGTTTTACACACGCGAGTACTAAGGTTCTTACTTGGCGAGCCTAGCATGTACAGAAATGGCCTCGAAACACGGACCAAAAGGTTAAGCATGAGTCATATAGTTGATATGATGCCCATATAGATGCTCGCCTTTGAAGCTACACCGACTCACGTGATGATCGGACTTGGTGTAGTGGATTTGGTTCATGTAATCACCAAAAGGACACGAGGGGTGTCGTTTTTGAGTGGGAGTTCATTAGTAATTTGGATTAGTTGAACTCAATCTATCATAAACTTAGTCTAAATAAACTTTACAAATTCTGTTGTAGATGGCACCACCTGCTTTTAATTTCAATGTGTTCATGGAGAAAGAGAAACTTGCTGCGAATGGTAGCAACTTCACCAACTGGGCTATGAATTTGAGGATTCTCCTCACTGCTGCACAAAAGCAATATGTGCTAGATCTACGCTAGGCCCTTTCAAGACTCTGTTTCCCCTGACGAGGAAAAGAATGTCTATGTGACTCGTCAGGAGGACCACAACTTAGTTCATTGCGGCATACTGTATGGGCTAGAGCCAGAACTTTGAAAGCGTTTTGAAAATGACAATGCCTTTGATACCATGGGAGAATTGAAAATGATTTTCGATACCCATGCTGCCATAGAGAGTTATAATGCTACAGAAAAGTTCTTTAGCTGCATGATGGAGGAGAATAGCTCCGTTAGTGAGCATGTACTCAAAATGTCTGGGTACGCCGACAACCTTGTGTCCTTGGGAATAACGATTCCCATTGACTTGGGCATACATCTTGTTCTCCAATCTCTGCCACCTAGCTACAAGAGCTTCGTGATGAACTATAATATGCAGGGCATGAAGAAGACTCTTCTCGAGCTTTTGACAATGCTTAAGACTGCAAAAGTGGAGATTAGGAAAGAACATCAAGTGTTGATGATCAATAGGACCACCGGTTTCAAGAAGGACAACAAAGGCAAGCACAAGGGAAAGAAGGGTGGCAAATATATTGCCGCACCTGAAAAGAAACCCTGAGATGGCCCTAAAACTAACACTGAGTGCTACTATTGCAAGGGGACTGGCCATTGGAAGTAATCTTTATCCTTAGACCATGAGATCATGTTAATTGCTAACACCGGAAGAGTATCTTGATAACATCAAACGTCACACTGTAACAGGGTGACTATAAAGATGGGTTTAGTGCTACGAAGGTGTTATGTTGAGGCTCATGGATCAAGAGTGGAATTTGTCAATCCCGATGATGGATAGATATACTCTGGGCCCTCTCGGTGATATCACATTGAAATAGCTTGCAAGCAAGTGATGTGATCACTAGAATGTTATATCATGGGAACGAGAAAAGAGTGCATGTCGGTAACGAGATCAAACAAGGTATGGAGATACCGATGATCGAATCTCGGACATGTAATATATCGCGGGACAAAGGGATTTAGTTACTAGCGTTAAAGGTTCTCATGATCACAGAAGTCGTCGTTGAATGTGTAGGAGTCAGTATGGATCTCCAGGTCCTGCTGGTGATTATTAATCGGAGAGGGGTCTCGATCATGTCTGCATTATTCGCGAACCGTAGGGTGACACAATTAAGAGTTACCGGACACCATTTTGGAGCACATATGTTTCAGACGAAGATTTAAGAAAGCGCTGGAATTATTTCAATAGACACCGAAACTGTTTCGGGTGAAATTGCTGAAATTGGTTCTGCATGTAATATTGAAATGTTGCAGGGGGTTTTATGTGAATGTTTGTTAATTAAAGTAATTAACAAAATTCTGAATAAAAATAATAAAAGAGTTTTATTAAATGAGAGAGCATTAAATTTGGAGAAATTAAATGCATTTAAAGTGGAGACTTTAAAAGAGAATGTGAAGGGGCATTTTAATGTGGAGGGGTTACCACCACATGAATGGAGGAGGTGAAGGGTCACCCCCTCCATGCGCCGGCCATGAAGGAGGGGCACCCCCCTCCTCCTATAAAAGGCCACCCCCTCCTCACTTCTCACACACACCTCCTTGTGAAGGATCTCTCTCCCCCTCTAGTATTATTCTCCCATGGTCTCGGATTAGCAAGATACATGTTCCCGATGGCTTTATCTGGAAAGGAGTTGCTACTTACGCTTTCTTTGGGCGAGGGCAGAGGTTGTCGGGGTACCGGGCGTGTGTGCGATCACGGATGCACCGCTGCTTTGCGATGCTGGACTTGGTTGTCTGGAGCTGGATCGATGGACATCTTTGGAGCCGGACCTGCTGGACTTCATCACGATCTTGAGATCGGCAAGTGTACGACTACATCAACCACGAGTTCCTACTCGTTAACAAAGCTCGTTGTCTTCGAGGGTAAGTTCTCGTTGGATGTATGTCCACCCGTTGCTTTGTACCTAGTAGATAGATCTTGGCGTGTAGTTCACACCGTAGGAAATTTTTTGTTTTCTATGCTGCGGACCCAACAGTGGTATCAGAGCCTGATCTATGCGTAGGTGCTTAGCATGAGTAGTACACATATGTTTATATGTGGGCGATGATGATCATGTTATTGCATCTTTCATGTATTTTGGATATTGGTGGCATAGTGGGATGAAGCGGCCCGGACCAACCTTACATGTCATCGTACATGAGACCGGTTCCACGACTGACATGCAACTTGTTTTGCATAAGTGGCTGGCGGGTGTCTGTCTCTCCTACTATAGTCAATATCTGATTTACAACGAGTTGCTAATAACTTATTTATCCTCGTTGTGGTTCATGTTCGTAGGTAAGAACGGTTCTATCTCCGAAAGCCCTAAGCCACGTAAAACTTGCAATTGATAAATGAGAGGCGTCTAGTTTAGATCGTTGTTGGGATAGTGTATTGATATGGTATTGTTGTAAGTAGATGTATGATAGATACTCTTACAACACACTCAACGTGTAAGTTCCATAGACCTTGGCCTTACACACAAAGGAATGATAGAGATCATACCACGATGCAAGTGATAGAGATCAAATGCATGGACCATATCATCTCACTTTACACATTAGATGTTAGCATCTTATACTACTAGTTTGGCGCTTTCTGTAGCATTGTAAGATGATCCCTCTTTTAGATATCAAGATAAAAATGTGTTCTTCCTTAAGTATGCACCGTTTTGTGGATCGTATTTCGAGACATCACGTGATGATCGGGTGTACTCGACTCTATGTTTTCATACAATGGGTGTAAGACAGTTTTACACACGCGAGTACTAAGGTTCTTACTTGGCGAGCCTAGCATGTACAGACATGGCCTCGGAACACGGACCGAAAGGTTAAGCATGAGTCATATAGTTGATATGATGCCCATATTGATGCTCGCCTTTGAAGCTACACCGACTCACGTGATGATCGGACTTGGTGTAGTGGATTTGGTTCATGTAATCACCAAAAAGGCATGAGGGATGTTGTTTTTGAGTGGGAGTTCATTTCTAATTTGGATTAGTCGAACTAAATTTGTCATAAACTAAATCAAAGTGAATTTGCATAATTTGTTGTGGTCATTGGCGTCTGTTCACTACCTTATGCTTAGTTTTAATTGAGATAATAGAACTATAGAATTCTGGATATTTACTTTACGAACTGGTATCGTATTGTTTTGAATGTCAATTTAAAGTTTATAAGTCCTAGTGCAAACTTTAAGCAAACTCTATTTACTCTATGAAGTTTAATAAGTAGTATTAAATCAAGAGTAAGAATTCCAATGTTAGTATCTAAAGTATCATGGTTGCCTCCATGATTATTGATATTCAAAAAGTTGTTTTAATATCAAGATTATATTTGGAGCTGAAAATTGTTTCAGAAACCATCATGTGTGAAAGATATTGTGATATCTGAAACAATGATTTTGGTTGCATTATGATAGAGTATAATTTAGCAAAATACATGTTCTCATATTGTATGAGAATTTGTGAAGGATGGAGATGCTAGGCATCCGAATCTACCAAAAAGGTTTTGGGAACTGATATTATACTCACGATTCTTCCTTATAGGCTATAGTAGCTTGATCATGAAAGTTGTCATGATAAGGATGAATATAAGATGTAAGTAAAATGTTTACTACACTAATAGATTACTAAAGAATGGATTTTTGAAAGAACACCAAACATTTGATGATGGTGATCCACTTCAAAGTGCAAGTCCAAAGGTATTAGTATTTGACTATATACGCTTTGTACCATGTGTCATGTTGATGACACCACTATTGATGTTGATAGATTCTTTTAAAAGAAAAGGAATTGCTGAAAGAGAATCTATAAAATATTTGGTAGAAAATAAAAGGTTGGAGATGTCCAACTTAGGTATATAGAAGATATACATGTTATGGCTATATTCCTTGCTTGTTAAACAATGTGGTTCTTAGGTATTGGATACCGAATTGGTTGGTATGAAGTGTCATACAGGACAATGCAATTCATGAACTACAATGGCCTAAGTAACCAGCAAGAGAATGAGTGATGATGTTCATCAAAAACAAATAAAGTGTTATTGTGTTTTTCGTTGTCATCAAACCAAGTCTTCAATATTTGTTTAAATAATTGTTATTTTGTTCCGGTATCATGAGAACAATGGCTGTTCAAATAATTACCGTATTCCATAAAGGATGGATGAACTTTTACAAGTCTAGTTGGAGAAATCACATCCATAAACACTATTGCTAAAATGTCATAAGACAAATGATTGAAAGATCACTTATGAAGTGACATCGCTGTTTAAATTATATTTGAAAGAAAACATGAAGAAACTCCATGTTGATGGATTTTTGGAGTCTTTGATTTTGATCAATTGACGCATGTGAGACTTTCCTCGAGATAATTGAAACTCCGTCCATAGGCCAGAGAGGAATTTGACTAGCTTATTGGAAATTGTGCATGCTGATGTGCATAGTCCATTATGTGTAGCCATATGCGATGGATCTTTTTGCTTCATATGCTTTCTCCGAAAATTTGAGTGAATATATCTGTATATTTACTTAATAAGGAAGAAGTATGAAACGTTTGAAAATTGTTCAAAGACTTTCAAGATGAAGTGGAAAATCATTGTAACAAGAAAATAAAGAGTTTATGATTCGATCATAAAGGAAGATATTTGAGTTACATGTTTAGCAAAAACACCTAAGACTTGAGGAATTGTTCCATGATTTGTGTTTCTCGATAAACCATAGGAGTATGGCATATTCGAGAGATAAAATCAAACCATGTTTGACATGGTAAGATCAAAGGTGTCATTTATAAAACTGCCATTATGTTTTAAAGATTGAAGCTTTAGAGACTACCGCTTTTACACTGAAAAGAGCACCATCGTGATCCATTGAAATGACACCATATGGGTTATGGTTTGGGATAAAACCCGAATTGTCTTTTCTTAAATTTTGGTATGCTATGCATAAGTAAAATGTTTACAACCAAAGTCGGATAAGCACATCTTTGTAGCTTATCCCAAAGAATTGTTGGGAATTTCTCCATAACACCGAGGACAAAAGAGTTTGTTACTTGGAATGTCAAGTTTCTTGAGAAGGAATTTTTCGCGAAAAGTTAAGTGGGAGGACAATAGAACTTTGATAAGGTTGTTGAACCTTAGCTATATGTTCTAAGTAGCGCAGCGCCGGAAAGTGTCCCGGTGGCGGCCATAATGCTCATGGCTCTCGTGATTACAAAAGGTGTGATCTCGGAGATTAGAGTTCCTATTGAACCATGTGGGTCGGTAAGAATCAAATAGTAAGATTTGATAAGCAAGTCGTTATTGTTTTGACAATGATGAACCGACTACATGCAAAGAAGCGATGATGGGCCCTGACTCCATAAAATGACTAGAAGTCATAGAATCCGTGATAGTATCCATACACGAGAAAACAAGTTTCTGAACTTGGAAGACCCTCCGGAAAGGCGTGAAGCCTATCGGTCGTGTTTGGATCTATAAAGAAATAGACATGGATGTTTGACATCTATGAAATAGTCGACATGTTGGAAAGAAGTTTACGGCAATGTTCAAGGAGTTGACTATGACAAGATATGATCTTTCATAGCGATATATAGTCTTGACGGATTAATATAGCAACCACTACATATAATTTGGTATATGGTAGTTGAATAAACAAAACAAGGTTCTTCTAATAGAACGGTAACCTAGGACATGTACATGACATGGTATGAAGGGTTTTGTTAATTTAAAGGGTGCTAAAAGGGCATGTAAACTTCAATAGTTGAAGTAAGCATAGCGGAGTTGGAATCTTCACCATGATGAAACTGTTAAAAGAGTTTAAATTCATCGGAGATGATGAAGATGCTTGCATTTGCAAGAAATTAAGTGGGAGCGCTGAGGCATATTTATAATACATTATGTAGAGGACATATTGTTGATTGGAAAGGATGTATCTTATATTGACACAAGTTAAGAATTTCATTAAAATAATATTTTGATGAAATACTTGGGCAAAACCGGAATATTAGGCATCAATATCTATATGGATAGATTGATGCGCTAATATGGTTGTGCCAGACATACATATATGAGATATTGAAAGGGTTCAATATGGAAACAACAAGAAAGGTTCTTGCTGCATGGAAAGAATTGTATTCAGATTCAAGTGTTTCAACACTTGGTGTGTAAAATCACATGAAGATTCTGATCGATTATACCATGATATGTATATATCCAGAATGTCTTATGCTCTAAATGTTATGATCATATACCAGAATGATTCATAAGATGATCATTGGACAATAGTAAAGATATTCTTATGAGCTTTGGAAGAACTAAGAATATATCATGTATAAGTGACAAATAGTTAAAGGTAGTTCATTGTAAAGTGTCACATTGATACTATTTTTGTCACAAGATACAAATTAAATTTATCACAATTTAGACTATGGGTGGCACAATATAATGGAAAGGATGTTCCATGATGGATTTGGATGAGTTCCAAAGTTGAGATATTGTGACGGATACTACAAAAAAAGGCTAAGTATATAACTGCTATAGTAGCAGCAAAGGAGGGCATTTGTGTTAAGTAGTTTGTTATCAAACTAGGTGTGGTTCAAAGTGGGATAATACTATGAAGATATATTGTGTGACAATAATATCAACATATTTTGAGCCGAACGAACTAAAGGTCTCACCAAAAGACCAAATCTATACAATGCCATCTCATTTGAGAATGAGTGATGCGTAGAGACGCAGATACTTGCAAATACACACGGACCTGAAACTGTCAAATCCAGAGATTCTGTTAACCACTAGCAATAGCGTATATGCAACAGCAGAAAGCCATAGGTGTTCAATACGCAAAGTTTTTCAAACTAGATTATTGACTCTAGTGCAAGTGGGAGACTGAAGGGAATATGCCCGAGAGGCAATAATAAAGTGGTTATTATCTTATTCCATGTTTATGACAAATGTTTATTTTACATGCTAGAATTGTATTGATCGGAAACATCAATACATGTGTGCTTAATAAACAAAAAGGGTTCCTAGTTATGCCTCTCTTATAGACTAGCTTGTTGATTAACAAGATGATCAAGGTTTCCTGATCATGGACATTGGATGTTGTTAATAACAAGGTCACACCATTGGTGGAATAATGTGATGAACATTCATCCGAAGTATAGCATTACGATCAAAGTCATTATGTTTATATTGCTATAACATCATACGAAGTAATCTTTATCCTTAGACCATGAGATCATGTTAATTGCTAACACCGGAAGAGTATCTTGATAACATCAAACGTCCCACCGTAACAGGGTGACTATAAAGATGGGTTCAGTGCTACGAAGGTGTTATGTTGAGGCTCATGGATCAAGAGTGGAATTTGTCAATCCCGATGACGGATAGATATACTCTGGGCCCTCTCGGTGATATCACATTGAAATAGCTTGCAAGCAAGTGATGTGATCACTAGAATGTTATATCACTGGAACGAGAAAAGAGTGCATGTCGGTAACGAGACCAAACTAGGTATGGAGATACCGATGATCGAATATCGGACATGTAATATATCACGGGACAAAGGGATTTAGTTACTAGCGTTAAAGGTTCTCACGATCACAGAAGTCGTCGTTGAATGTGTAGGAGTCAGTATGGATCTCCAGGTCCCGCTGCTGATTATTGATCGGAGAGGGGTCTCGATCATGTCTGCATTGTTCGTGAACCGTAGGGTGACACACTTAAGGGATACCGACACCATTTGGAGCAAATATGTTTCAGATAAACATTTAAGAAAGCGCTAGAATTATTTCAAGAGACACCAAAACTGTTTCGGGTGAAATTGCTGAAATTGGTTCTGCATGTAATATTGAAATGTTGCAGGGGGTTTTATGTGAATGTTTGTTAATTAAAGTAATTAACAAAATTCTGAATAAAAATAATAAAAGAGTTTTATTAAATGAGAGAGCATTAAATTTGGAGAAATTTAATGCATTTAAAGTGGAGACTTTAAAAGAGAATGTGAAGGGGCATTTTAATGTGGAGGGGTTACCACCACATGAATGGAGGAGGTGAAGGGTCACCCCCTCCATGCACCGGCCATGAAGGAGGGGCACCCCCTCCTCCTATAAAAGGCCACCCCCTCCTCACTTCTCACACACACCTCCTTGTGAAGGATCTCTCTCCCCCTCTAGTATTATTCCCCCATGGTCTCGGATTAGCGAGATACATGTTCCCGATGGCTTTATCTGGAAAGGAGTTGATGCTTCCGCTGCTTTGCTGGAGCGAGGGATGGAGGTTGTCGGGGTACCGGACGTGTGTGCGATCACGGATGCACCGCTGCTTTGCGGTGCTGGACTTGGTGGTGCTGGAGCTGGATCTGATGGACGTGCTGGAGCTGGACCTGCTGGACTTCATCACGATCTTGAGATCGGCAAGTGTACGACTACATCAACCACGAGTTCCTACTCGTTAACAAAGCTCGTTGTCTACGAGGGTAAGTTCTCGTTGGATGTATGTCCACCTGTTGCTTTGTACCTAGTAGATAGATCTTGGCGTGTAGTTCACACCGTAGGAATTTTTTTGTTTTCTATGCTGCGGACCCAACATATTGATCATGAAACTCTGAAAGAGGACACTACCGAACCTCGCATGTCAAGCAGGACATGTGCAACTCCTGAACTGTACGGCAATCCTATTGTGAATTTCATGGTTGATGAAATGGATGACCCTACGACATATGAAGAAGCGATGATGAGCCCGAATTCCAACAAATGTTTAGAAGCCATGAAATCCGAAATGGAATCCATGTACGAGAACCAAGTTTGGACCTTGGTGGACTTACCTCACGATCGAAAGGCCGTTGAGAATAAATGGATTTTCAAAAGAAAAACTGATGCTGATGGTAATGTGACCATCTATAAGGCTCGACTTGTCTCAAAGGGGTTTCGACAAATTCAAGGAGTTGACTACGATGAGACATTCTCTCCCGTAGTGATGCTTAAGTCAGTTAGGATTATGTTAGCAATTGCTGCATGTTTCGATTATGAAATATGGCAGATGGATGTCAAAACTGCATTCCTCAATGGTAATATTGAAGAAGAGTTGTATATGATACAACCTAAGGGTTTTGTCGATCCTAAGGATGCTAATAAGGTATGCAAATTTCAGCGATCCATCTATCGACTGAAGCAAGCATCCCGGAGTTGGAATCTCCGCTTTGATGAGGTGATCAAAGAGTTTGGATTTGTCCAAACTTATGGAGAGGCTTGTATTTACAAGAAAGTGAGTGGGAGCAATGTGGCATTTCTGATATTATATGTGGATGACATATTATTGATTGGAAATGATATAGATCTTTTAAACAGTGTTAAAAGTTATCTAAACAGCAAATTTTCGATGAAAGACCTTGGTGAAGCGTCATATACATTAGGCATTAAAATCTATAGATATAGATCAAGGCGCCTAATTGGGCTATCGCAGAGTGCATACCTTGATAAGATATTAAAGAAGTTTAATATGGACGAAAGTAAGAAGGGGTTCTTACCTATGTTGCAAGGCAAGACATTGAGTAAGACTCAAAGTCCGGCTACGGCGGAAGAAAGAGGGATGATGGATAAGATCCCCTATGCCTCGGCCATAGGCTCTATTATGTATGACATGCTATGTACAAGACCAGCTGTGGCACATGCTATTAGTTTGACTAGTAGGTACCAATCTGATCCAGGTTCAGAACACTGGATAGCGGTCAAGAACATCCTCAAGTACTTGAGAAGAACTAGGGATATGTTTCTTAATACGGAGGTGAAGAAGAGCTAGTCTCTAAGTGTTATGTCGATGCTAGATTTGACACCGATCCGGATGACTCTAAGTCTCAATGCGGATACGTATTTCTCTTGAACGGAGAAGCAGTTAGTTGGAGGAGTTCCAAACAACCTGTGGTGGCTGGATCAACGACGGAGGCGGAATATGTTGCTGCTTCAGAAGCGGCGCAGGAAGCGCTTTAGATGAAAGAGTTCATTACGGAACTAGGTGTGGTTCCTAGTATATTGGACCCAATGGTGATCTATTGTGACAACAATGGTGCCATAGCCAACGCAAAGGAACCGAGGTCTCACAAGAATTCCAAGCATATTAAGCGTCGGTTTCACTCCATCCATGAGCATGTCAAGGATGGAGATATAAAGATTTGTAAAGTACACACGGACCTAAATGTAGCAGATCCGTTGACTAAATCTCTCCCTAGGGCAAAACATGATCAACACCAAAACTCCATGGGTGTTAGATTTATCAGTATGTGAACTAGATTATTGTCTCTAGAGCAAGTGGGAGACTGAAGGAAATATGCCCCGAGAGGCAATAATAAAGTTGTTATTATGTATTCCTTATATATGATAGATGTTTATTTTGCATGCTAGAACTGTATTGATCGGAAACATCAATACATGTGTGTTTAATAAACAAAAAGGGTTCCTAGTTATGCCTCTCTTATAGACTAGCTTGTTGATTAACAAGATGAGCAAGGTTTCCTGATCATGGATATTGGATGTTGTTAATAACAAGGTCACACCATTGGTGGAATGATGTGATGAACATTCATCCGAAGTATACCATTACGATCAAGTCATTATGTTTATATTGCTATAACATCATACGAAGTAATCTTTATCCTTAGACCATGAGATCATGTTAATTGCTAACACCGGAAGAGTATCTTGATAACATCAAACGTCACACCATAACAGGGTGACTATAAAGATGGGTTCGATTACTGAAGGTGTTATGTTGAGGCTCATGGATCAAGAGTGGAATTTGTCAATCCCGATGACGGATAGATATATTCTGGGCCCTCTCGGTGATATCACATTGAGATAGCTTGCAAGAAAGTGATGTGATCACTAGAATGTTATATCACGGGAACGAGAAAAGAGTGCATGTCGGTAACGAGATCAAACTAGGTATTTGGATACCGATTATCGAATCTCGGACATGTATTATATCATGAGACAAAGGGATTAAATTACAAGTGTTAAAGGTTCTCACGATCACAGAAGTCATCGTTGAATATCACGAGGAGTCAGTATGGATCTCCAGGTCCCGCTTCTGACTATTGATCTGAGAGGAGTCTCAATTATGTCTGCATTATTCGCGAACCGTAGGGTGACACACTTAAGAGTTACCGGACACCATTTTGGAGCACATATGTTTCAGACGAAAGAATTGCAAAGCGTAGGAATTGTTTCGATAGAAACCGGAAATTGTTTCGGGTGAAATTGCAGAAAGTGGTTCTGCATGTGATATTGAAATATTGCAAGGGGCTATATGTGAATGTTTGTTAATTAAAGTAATTAACAAAATTCTGAATAAATTTAATAAAAGATTTTTATTAAATGAGAGAGCATTAAACTTGGAGAATTTTAATGCACTTAAAGTAGGGACTTTAAAGGGGAATGTGAAGAGGCATTTTAATGTGGAGGGGTTACCACCACATGAATGGGGGAGGTGAGGGGTCACCCCCCCATGCAGCGGCCATGGAGAGAGGGGGTACCCGCCCTCCTCCTATAAAAGGCCACCCTCTTCCTCCTTCTTCCTCACACCTCCTTGTGAAGGATCTCTCTCCCCCTCTAGAATTATTCCCCCATGGTCTCGGATTAGCGAGATACATGTTCCCGGTGGCATTTCGTATGGAAGGAGTTGCTGCTTCCGCTGGATCACTGGAGCGAGGAGGTGGAGGTTGTCCGGTGGCTTGAACGTGTGTGCGAGTATGGTTGCGCTGCTGATTTGTGGCGCTCGGACTTCCTCACGATCTTGAGATGGGCAAGTGTACGACTACATCAACCACGAGTTCCTACTCGTTAACAAAACTCGTTGTCTTCGAGGGTAAGTTCTTGTTGGATGTATGTCCACCCATTGCTTTGTACCTAGTAGATAGATCTTGGCGTGTAGTTCTCATCATAGGAATTTTTTTGTTTTCTATGTTGCGGACCCAACATAAACCTCCTGATCTATGCTTAGAAGAATTCGATATCTTTATTGTTAATCAAGATAATTTTAATAAAAGGGTGCAAAATCATCTAATGGAAAATTCTAGAGCTATTGTTGAGTTAAAGGATATTGTGGAAAGAACCTCTAATGATGTTAAAATGATTGTTAAACACTTTCAAATGGTTCAAACTCAATTAAATCAACTTATTAAAGTGCAAAAAGACTTGCTAGTTAATGCTGCCAAAGAAAAACACGCTTATGAGATTAGAACTAGAAGTGGTGCTGCTACCCAGGATCCTCTATATCCTGAGGGGCATCCCAAAAGAATTGAACAGGATTCTCAACAAGTTGAAAATAGTGGCTCTACTCGTAAGAAAAGGTAAAAGAAACATACAACTGTTTTAGAACCCTTTGAACCTGCTATAGATCCCAATAGTATATCTGTCTCTGATGCTGAAACTGAAAGTGGTAGTGAAGAAAATGATGTTCCTGATAAAAAAGTTGAAGAAGAACCGGAAAACCACATTAAGAATACTAAATATGCTAAAGAAGATTTTGTTGCTAAGAAACATGGTAGTGAAAGAGAGCCTTGGGTCCAAAAACCTATGCCTTTCCCTGATAAGAAAGACAAGTCGAAGGAAGATGAACACCATAATAAGTTTTGTGAGTGGATGAAACCTTTATTCTTGCAAATTCCTTTGACTGATGCTATTAAATTGCCTCCTTACTCAAAGTATATGAAGGATATTGTCTCGAATAAAAGGAAGATCCCTAATGAAGAAATTTCTACTTTGCTTGCCAGTTACTCCTTTAATGGTAAGGTTCCTAAGAAACTTGGAGACCCAGGGATTCCAAATATCCCTTTCTCTATTAAGAATAGTTATGTTAGAACTGCTTGTGTGATCTGGGAGTTAGAGTTAGTGTTATGCCTTTGTCTCTCTATAAGAGACTTCAACTTGAAAAACTGATTCCAACTGATATATCTTTGCAAATGGCTGACAAGTCTACCACTATTCATATTGGTATATGTGAGGATGTACCTGTTCAAGTGGCTCATAATTGCTTGATATTAACTGATTTTGTTGTGCTTGAAATGCCTGAAGATGATAATATGTCTATTATTCTTGGGAGACCTTTTCTTAATACTGCAGGAGCTATTATTAATTGTAATCAAGGAAAGGTGACCTTTAATGTTAATGACAAGGAACATACTGTCTATTTCCCCAAGATGATTGAAAGGACTTATGGTTTGAATTCAACTGAACATGTTGAGGGCATTCAAGTTGGAGAAATATATTGTCCCATACCAAGAGAAAAATTTGAAACTATTATGATTGGGACCATTGCTATCAAAGTTGAGGTAACATAATCATTAGTGGAATACAAAGTTTTGTCTCATATGAAATTGTTTTGGTAACAAGACCTGATCAACCTTGTTAACAAAAGGATTTCATTGAACAAAACAATGTTTTCACTATGATTATCTCCGCTTACTTCTATTCTATCCATTTTAGTTTTTGCTTTCGTTTAGTTTACTTTTCTTGTGCTAGTTGCTTGCATTTTGGAGTGTCTTAGAACTTCTGTAGCTTTTGTTTTGTTTTGCATTGCATCATTTCCAAAAAAATCTTTTTCTGTCTGAAAATCATTCATCTATACCTGAAAAATGCCCAAAAATAAAGTGTCTCGAAAAATTCCAGAAAATTCATATTAAATGCCTGGAAGGTACCAGGGGACCCACCAGGCAGGCACACCACCTGGTGGCACAGCCTGCCCTGGGTGGCGCCATGCCATGGTGTGGGACACCCCTGGCCCTCCAATCACTCTCTCACTTGCCACTTTCTTCTCTCTCCCGAGTAAGCTCCAGTTCATTGCTCAAAATCGCGTTCTTGTTGTGCTTGCTCTCGATTTTTCGATCTCCTTGCTCAGCCCATCTTTGTTGCTGAAATTTGGAGCATTTGTTCTCCGGTATGTGACTCCTTCGCTTGTCCAAGTAGATTTGTGTTTAGTGGATTATATCTTGAGTATTTTGCTGGTGTAGGTGACAGGTTATGAGAGCTTGTAAGCTTGTTTGATGCTTAGAGATATAGTTTTGATGCATGTTTAGGCCTCTTACAAGTCCCTATGAGTAGTACCCTTCATTATATTCACTTTGCAATCACTTGTTTAATAGGTGATTAAATTTCAGAATAGAAGATGAATGAGCATCAACTAAACCAACATGAACTATGGGTGCCTGAGGTTATGAAGGTCCACCGGGAGGAGGAAGTTTTTGCTTCCATTTATCCAGGCTCTGAGTTCATGAGAGCTACAGGAATTCTCCAAGATTTCCACACTTTGGTTTCTAATGCAGGATTGGAGCACTTTTTGGAAGATGAACCTTGTCAATTTGTGAAGCTAACCATGTCTGTGGTGCAGGACTTTCAATTTAGTTACTCTTTTCCTAACCCCATGATCCACTACAAAATTTACAATATTGCTGTCGACCTTTCTCTCGATGACTTTTGTGCAGCTATTAAGGTACCTCGGTGGGGATCATGTAGAAGGATTAAAGAACGACCTGCACCACTCATGGATCTATACGCAGAAATTTTCCAAGGAAGCAGCTTCTCAAAGGAGAGTGGGAAAATTCGTAACATTCATCTCCCCTCCATTCGCTACTTTGCCTACTTTATTGCCAAGTGTGTTCTTGCTAGGAAAACTGCCAATAAGTTATCTTCATATGATCTAGCATTCATCTCTGCTGCTCTTAAATGAGATGGGTCTTATAACTAGGGTGCTTTGATAGCTTTCCGTCTTGCTGCTAACCATGAGAAAGGTGGAATTTGTGGGGGCCTCATTGCTTCTCGTTTACTAGCATTGCATGGTTTAGTGCCCCATCATCTAGACCTACAGTTTCCCATAGAAAGGCTTGACCTTAATTCCATGATACAACATAAATTTGTTTCTTCTTGGGCTAATTTGAGTGAGCTATATTATGAAATAACCTTTCTCAAAGCTGGTTGGAGACAGAGCAAGTCTGAGCGTGTTGTTCTTTTGTCTGCACCTATTTTGTTTAACCTTGATAACAGGGAAGGATGGTCTCCCACAGAGGAGGAGTTTGATGCGTACTTGGGAGAGCTCTCCCAGCAGGAGCAAGATACTAGAAGGGAGGTCACGGATGATTCGGTCCAGCCCTTGAATGAGGGGGAGTCTTCATATCAGCAGCCTGCTTATTATTGGGGAGCTTCTTCTTCTTCCCACGGGCCCAACTACGATAATTCTTATCATGACCCGCCTACTTGGAACCCTTATTCGTACATGGATTGACACCCACTTAGGACAAACGGCTAAGCTTGGGGAGAGGTACGCCGTCATCGCACTCATCTCCATATCATTTTGCGTCGGTACTTTGTATATTCATGTTTCGTTCTTTTAATTTTTTAGTTTTCGTTCTTTCTTTGCTTTTTCTTTCTAAAACGTAAAAAGACCAAAAATATTTCTATTGTTTCTCTTTGGTTTGCTTCATCCTTTTTTCCTTGGTTTGCTTGCTTTGTTTGAACTATTCGAAAAACCCAAAAAGATTTTACTTTGCTTGTTCTTCCCTTTTTGGTTCTTGTTTTAAAAATCGAAAACACCAAAAATATTTGCTGTTCTTCTTTGGTTATGTGAGTTTTGTTGCAGGGTTCAGCAGTCCTCAGTGGGATTTGGTTTCATATTATTATTCAAGCCACACAAGTGAAGGGCAATAATGAGGATTAATGACAACTTGAAGTGTGGTAAGAGGCTGGCAATGAACTCTGTTTGTTTTCACTTTTGTACATATACTCATCATTGTGGGCATGCTTAGTCTGTTCATGTAGGGTGTATGTTATTTATGGATGCTTAGTAGTTCTTGCTTTCTCATGATTAGTTCCAGCTTGCTAATAGTTTGTAGCATGTCATATTAATGTTTGCTTGCATTACTCTATCCATAACTTGGTATGACACCGTGGTATCCTCCTCTGAATGTTTCATTTGAATTGACTTGGCACATGCTCACGCATGCATATGACTGAAATGATTAGTTGAGCCTCGATGAATTATTTTTCCTTGAGGGTCTTGAATCACTTTCATGCCATGATTAGTCTAGTTTGGTTGCAAGCATGATTATGACAGCTATTGCTCTCTCGTTTGTCGCTCCCTTACTATTGCTAGCCTTCACTTTCACTGAGTATGTTTTACTCATGTTTCCAACTCCCTAAAACCAAGTATTGCCAAAGTGTCCACCATACCTACCTATTAGCATCATTTTCTATTTCCGTGCATATTCAATATGCCTGGTTTTCTTCCAAATAAAATGTTTGCTTGTTATGAGAAAGTTAGTTAGTAAAGCTCTCACAAACTTGATGGCACATTTTATTTTCTGCACTTAATAAACATGAACCATTGTGACTGTCCATGAAAGTTATATGCTTGCAAATTATAGGCTGGGGATTAGCAGAACCGTGCTGTCAGGGGGAACGCTTTCAACACCTGTAAATATATACCCTGTTGATACCATGCTCTTTTGTTTGCGGATGTCATCGGTGTGAAATAAAAGGGGAGCCTGTAAGTCCATGGAGTTATGTATGTGTGTTAGAGAAACGCCTGGGCTGCCGGTCTAATCCATGCCGTCATGGTGGAAACCTGCAGCGTAACCATAATGATATCTATAAAGCATTCTTCTTATAAAAAAGAGAGAGATAGCTATTGATAAAAAGAAAAAAAGGAGATTTGAGAAAAGAGGAAAGAGAGAAAAAACACCATTTTCTCATGGTAAATAAGAAGATTGCTGAGGTACTCATTGTCTGCTTGCCTTGTCATTTTGATATGGGGATTCTTCCGTATCATCGGGCAAGGGGTACCCCATTGGCGGTTCTCTATGATACGCACGTATTTACGATGACAAGAACTTATAGGTAACTAAAGTTGAGTAGCATGAGGAGCGGCCCTCGTACTCAAGGGACATGGGATTTTTAGTTTATAGTCTGTCAAGCATATAAGTGAGATTGGACCTCACTTTCACCTTAACCATATTAAAGATGTTTATGATAGGGGCAATGAGAGCTCGAAGCTAACGAGTACCATACTTTCAGCATTTGGAAGCCTTTCAAACTTTTCAAAACCTTTTTCGTTTTCCTTGTTGAGTCTCCACATATTCTATGAGCACCTTCTTGAGAGCATAGTTGTCATTCTTAGTGTAATGCGCTTGCCTCAAAACTTGATTATTTGTGTTATGACTTTGATGCTTATATCTTTGATATCTTTACTTCTAGTCTTCACCTGAACTTCAGAGGTGCCTTAGCATTCATAATCAAAGGCAAGCGAGATACCACTCTATCATACCTTGTTATGAGCATTGTAATGTTGCTTATGTTCATGTTTCCTGCTACTTATTATTTTTGAGTTGGAATCTCTTCATAGCTTGCAATGCCTATTAAGTAAACTTAGTTGCATACTCTTTATTATGAATTGTCTAAGTAGTTGATCACATGCTGAGAATATATACATCATATGAAGCAAAAGTTTTCGTGAAAGTTTCTTTTATCACACTCAGTTTTCAACTGAATTGCTTGAGGACAAGCAATAAGCTAAGCTTGGGGGAAGTTGATACGTCCAAACCGTATCTACTTTCCCGAACACCTTTGCTATTGTTTCTCCTCTAAACTTGTGTGATTTGGGTGCAACTAACAGGGACTGACGTTGTTTTCACCAGAAGACTCCCGGAGCCAGAATACGAGACGGAGTGGGGCTGGGCCCAGGCCACACCACCTGGCCGTGCAGGCTAGCCCAGGCCACGCTAGGGGTGGTCTAGCCGCCCCAGACACCCCCTCGGTCTCCCTCTTCGCCTATAAGAAGTCTTCTCACCTAAAAACTCTAGGGGGTTCGACGTTTTTCCAGAAGGAGTTCCGCTCCGCCGCCACTACCAGATTCCACGAAACAGCACCAGAAACTCCGTTCTGGCACCCTGCCGGGACAGGGAATTGGTGGAAATTATCGCCATCATCATCACCATCGCTTCTCCATCGACCATCCATGTTTCCCCCATCTATGAGTATATAATCCCCCGTTGTAGGCTATGGGGATGGTAGGGATTGGATGAGATCGTTCATGTAATGGCATCAGATTGTTAGGGCATGGTGCCTAGTATCTACTATTAGTGCTTTTTGACTTTGTTGCAACTTGTTATGCTTAATGCTTGTCACTAGGGCCCGAATGCCATGATTTCAGATCTGGACATGTTATTGATTCATTATGATAGTATTGTTTATGGTCTTACCTGCAAGTTGTATACACACGTTGTTGTCCGAAACCAATGGCCTGGCGATGTAAATCGGGATAACCGGAGGGAATCGCTTTGATGTGAGGATCACATGTGTTCACGGAGTGTTAATGCTTTGCTCCGGTGCTCTATTAAAAGGAGCACCTTAATTTCCAGTAGTTCCCTTGAGGCCCCGCTGCAAACGGGCTGGTAGGACAAAAGGTGTTGTGCAAGTTCTCATTGCGAGCACGTATGACTATATATGGAACACATGCCTAGGATTATCTAGTACTTGGATGCTTTATCTTATTTATCTGCAATTGCCCTATGTTCTGATTGCTATGTGAATTGTCTTGTCCATGCAACGCCCTTCCATCCATCCCTATGCCTACCGCACTCGAATCCTACTTTTTACTGCTATTGTTACTGCTGTCTTTATTTTACTACTGCTGTTACTTTACTATTGCTACTACAAAACTGTTGCTACTGATAAACTGCTGTGAGCAAGATTGTTTCCAGGTGCAGCTGAATTGATAACTCAGTTGTTAAGGCTTATAAATATTCTTTGGCTGCCCTTGTGTCGAATCAATAAATTGGGTTTTACTTCTCTCGAAAATACTGCGATACACCCTCTATACTTGTGGGTAATCACTAGTACCTAATAAACATCGACTTCTACATGATAGAAAATACAAGAACTAAATATGCGCCCATACTTTATAATTGTCGATCAAATTTCTAATTTTTTGAGCTTTACCTAGTATTATAATTCTATATAGTTATGATATGTCATATGTCTAGTATCTGAGTCTCACGTAAATACTACTAGTAGATACCATATTTTCCATGGATGTACTAGTACTAGGAGACAAGACAATACTATCAGCAGAACTCAATCCTATGAATCAAATTACTTATATGTAAGAAAACTTAGTAAGGATTGCATTCCTCTGAAATTCCTAGGGAATTCGTACGAATCAAAGAGGCTAAAATTCCTATGAAATTCCTACTAACCAAAGAAACTTCAGAAAAAATAACTTACATTGATTCAGAAATAATATCTGGGTCTCACATAAGTACTTACTACTACGTAGTAGATACCATATTTTCCATGGTATGTACTAGGATACGAAGCAATACTTTCAGCAGAACTCAATCATATGAAACAAACTACTTATATGTAAGAAAACCTCCTAAAGATTGCATTCCTCTAAAATTCCTAGGGAATTCCTTCGAATCAAAGAAGTTAAAATTTTAATAGAATTCCTACTAACCAATGAAAGTTCAGAAAAAATAGCTTGCATCGATTCAGGAACAAAGTTAATAAAATAGGTAGGGAGGAGAATTTCCCAAGTTCCAAAGACTTCCATGCATAAACACAGCCATTCTCGGTCACCTCGAACACACGATCGTGTTGGATAATAGCATCGCAGTATCTGAAGTAGCCCTGGAACTCGTTTACACAAACTGACCATCCATGACTATCATTCCCGTTGATGATAACAATCTTAAATTCGAAAATGGCGACTAGAGAGAAATCTTTGTATCCCCTAGCAGCTGTCGGAACTTGGCAAATGACTATCTTCTATAGTTTAGTACGTCGACCTTCATCAGCATCATCCTGAAATGTAAGTGCAGAACCTTCAATCGGTTCAAACCTCGACACTTGTGGAATAACAATCTTGCGACGAGTGTACACGTTGACAAGGTCCCACATGAAATCGGGCCGAACTATGATGATCCAATCTCCATTGTTTCCTGCTCGCTGCTCATCAAAACCATTTGGCATCACAACATTGGAGGAGAACCTGTCCAGCGACGTCAGCTTGCACGTGTTGCCCGCCACTTCGAAGCAGTCTTTGGATTCCCACGGTCTCACCGTCAGGTGAGAATGAAGAACACATGGAAGGCCAAACAGATGAGACGAAGGTGTAGTTCCGCTCTCTTTTGCTGATTGAAGAATATGTTTGGACGAACCGACGAGGCTCACGGCGGTGGTGGCGTTGCAATGGTTGATGAGTACTTGAAGAGGGACTTCGGTGATCACCTTCTGAAACTGCTTAGGATCTTTACAGACCTTGCTCTATCTCACCGTGGAAGGAGGCTGCGTATGGTGTTTTGGGGGCTTTCTTTGGGGTGGGGTGGAGTGGGGTGGGGGAGGGAGGGAAGATCGTTGGCGTGAGCTGGCGGCCGGGGTGTGATGGAGAAGACAAAGGCTGATGGTGTGTAGTACTAGTACTCTACTACTAGTAGTACTGTAGAAGGTGGGCGAGTGGGGGGTGGGGCTCTAATTGAGGCTAGTTGCACAAACCTCCAACAATTAAAGCCGTAGTTGCAAAGATCTCCAACTGTTGAGCCCCGGGTATGTAAGAAATAATGCTAAGAGGGCTAATCGATAATTTTGTGCTATGTGCAGCATTTGTACCCAAAAGTAATTATAGTACGGTAGTTTCTTGCAACTAGACTATCCTGATTATCTGGAGTTCCCTGCAATTTCTACCCTCCACGTGTTCCGAGGAAGCTCTATGACCCAATGTTCAAACAAAAAAAATGATCAAAGACAAACAAAAAAAGAAAGACCATCTCTCAGGGCTCGTTTGATTTGCAGGATTCTCAAAACATAAGAAGAGGAAACTACATGAATTTGGATCAAGTATGTGTTTGAATCACAGCGAAAGCAAAGCAATTATACCATGAGGTTGGAGTATACGGAAATTTTCCTAAAAATAGAGGGCAAAGGAATACTTTGAAGGAATCTCAATTCCCGTGTTTTTCCTATATTTTTCCTATCCTGCGTTCTAAATGGGACATAATTCCTACATATTGGAATCCTATGAATCAAACAAAGCAGCGTAGGATTATTTCTTAAGGGACAAGATTCTTCACAAAACCTTTGAATTTTCTTTAGAACAAAGAAGGGATAAAAAAAGGTTTCCTCTCTCAGGAAAAAAAAGGAACTCCACCTCTTGGAGAAAAAAAGAAACTCCACCTCTTGGACAATTCACTGTGACGAGAGTAGCTACTAAAGTCTATGTCTAGTACTAGCTGTAGGGCCCAACTGTAGCACGTTATTTACAAGAGTACTACTAGTATAGTACAATATCAGTCTTTGCAGGTGCCTCGAAGAAAATAAAATAAAGCTCTGCAGGTAATAAATGGCCATGGCAATTTCCAAGATACAGAATCTTTTGCTTGTTTAATTTGATCTGGGCGATAGTCGGAGGATAGAGGAGTACTAGCTGCTTCGTGTCTTGAGCCATCGAGCTAGAGTAGAAATTTGGATATCTAAAAACCTGAATTGTCCTGTCAAACCAATGCTCGTTGCATGCAGCTTGACCAAATAGACTTACTACATTACTTTACTGCACATCCGAAAAACTAGGGAGTACAAGAAGTACTAGTATACTAATGTTACACAGAGAGTTTTTTTGAACGGATACAGAGAGTTCCACAGTCATCTTGTAGCGCCAAAAGCAGAAGTTGTGCCAATATAGTACTATAGAAGTCACGTCCAAGTTGCCTTACAGGGAAAAAATGGTACGATGAGCAACAAGATCTATCTAGTTTTGTACTCCTATTTGCGTATACTACTAGTACTACTACGTACTTAGGAACGGCACGAGCGTGTGCTCCACTAGTGTGCACGTAGGATAATCCAGTACGGAGTAGATCGCCACCGCATGGTCGCGTGATTATTATGCATTGGTCCATTTTCTAGTTGTGGGCACTTGCTGTAGCAGTAAAAAAATTATGAAAATAGATTACTCATAAATAATTACTCCCTCCATCCTAAAATAGTAGTTACTAACTTTGCTTTCTTTAGATACACATGTACGCATTTTAGTACTTAGATGCTCCCTCATTTCCAAATTAGAAAGCATACTAGGTTTTGTTGAAGTCAATATTTATAAAGTTTGACCAACTATATGTACAAACATACTAACTTACATAATGTCAAACGCATATAATATGAAAACATGGTTCGTGATGATTCTGATAACATTAAGTTGATGTCGTAGATGTCCATATTATTTTCTAGATATTTAGGCTAAATTCCAGGGCAGCCTATCATGCACGTTGGACCCACATCGATGCGTCATCCACACCTACGCAATTTCAAGGACAATCCTGGTTCAAGACTTAAATCAAGTCGAATTGACAAGTCTGGGCATAAAATTCCGTAATCACTAAGTTAGATGACTAGAATCAAAGCACCGTAAGAACGGTTAGTGTGTTTATCTCTGGTCCATGTCGTAGAAGGGAACAATTACATAAAAGTCATACTAAACCCCTAAATACTCCGTAATAACATTAGAATCAAACTTAGTTTACATCTAAAATGCATCCTTCCTAGTACCAAAAGAGAACCTACATGCGACTACTACTAGTAACTGGAGTAGTAAAATAGTACTACTAGTAGTACTATTTATCTGCTAATACACCATTACAGTCTTGATCATCAGTCGTAGTATAAGATCATTTTTTCCTGTCGATGCAAATCCAGAAAGATACATGGGTGGACTATCCAACCTTCATCAGGAACTGCGGCGGCACAGGAGGTACGTCCTGAGCTTGTCGGACGGGAGGTTGGTCGGCGACGAGCTGCTCGTCAGCTCGATTACCGCATTAAGGCTCTCGACCATTGACAAGTCCGCCGACCCCGGCGGGCCAGGCGCACACAATTTCACTGTGTACCGCGGCCACAAGCACCTGTCGTGCCTGATGTGCACCAAAGACATGACGGCGGCTGGGCCGAGCATGCTGATGGTCAGGCCGAACACGGCACCATCATCCCCGAAGAGGAAGCACGTGAATCCCCTCGTACTTGTTGGTGGTGGAGTCGGGATGAGGCAAAAGAAGGCGCTGCCATAGATGGCCCTGGTTACTATGACCCCGTGGGCCTCCTTCATGTGGGGAAGGAGCCCTTCCGGCGAGGCAATAAAATCACAGGCGGAATCAATGCAGGAGCACGGGCCGTGCGAGCACGCGATCTTGTGCTCGTCGAGCTTGTCGAAGGCGACCAAGCTAAAGCAGTCGTCGTAGGGGCACACAATCATTACCTCAGACTGGACAACGTCCATAGCAACCGGATCACGGTCGAATCCGCCAAGGCGGTACACGAACTTGTGGGAGTGGTTACAGAGGGAAGATCGGCTCACCGACGTACTGCCCGCCGGCCAGAAACCCGGGTTGGGTGGGTATACTAAAGAGTATACTGATTGAGTTTCATACTGTACTGGTACGATTGTACAGGAATACGCTAGGCATGGGCGCACCGGCGGTAGCTGCACTTGGCCACTTTGTTCTTAGACAATGTCTGCACGTTGTACATGCTTCATCAAAACAAAAAGGCTGCAGAAAGTTGACATGTGAGTAATAAAGCAGGTGTCATGCTATACTGTACCAGACAGTACAGTAAAGATAGAGGGAGAGACCGAGGCAAGAAGATCGAGATGAGTGAGAGGCAAGAAGATCTACTCCTGGAGAGATACGAAAAGCATGCGGCCTGCTGCAGGATGTACAGTGCTGTAGGAGAGAGACCGAGGACTGCATGCATGTCTTTGATACCAACCTGTAATTAACTTTTATGGTCTTATCAAATTTAAATGGCCTTAATAATCCCAGACAGAGGGAGTACTAGTAATAGTAGTAGTACTACATCTTAGAACAAATCAGACAAACCAGTACTACATTTATTAGTGGTACTTTTTTTGAGAAAATATAATTAGTAGTAGTACTTAGATATGTGAAAAACCAATCCAAGTTACTACTCCAATAGAGAGTACGATCACTCTGTTTTATGGATTATTGTTTACTATACGTACTAGTAGTAAAAGCTAGAATGTAGATTGTTTCAGAAACAAATTTTGGCTCTACAATATCTAGCATACGCGCAAACCTCAAAAGACACTTCGTTGCTTAGTTTCAGGGATATTGTGCTAAATGCATGGACTTGGATGTAATTTTCATTTTTATGAGGTCCTTGATATAACTTGTACTTCCATCGACCGTGTGTTAACTAATAAAGCACCTCGCTCCTACGGGACCTACCACAATTAAAAAATAATTATACTGCCCCGATTATCAGACAAAGTGGAACATGGTTTCTTATAATTCCAAAGTTTTTAGAAAGGATGTTTCAAACTTCCCAGCTAACTTTGCACACTTTAGTGACTTTTTGCCGATTTAACGAAATTAGGTCAAACATTTGCTACACAAGTAAGGACAATTGATTGCTATTGAATTAAATGTATTTTTAGAGGAAGATGGGTGATGTAGTAAACAATGTCGTCGGTGTTAGTTTCCAACTATCATGAAAGATCATTTAATTCTCAATTTTTCGAGTGATGACGAGATTGTTCTTTTACTTAAAGAAACTCTGAAGAATATAGATCTGAATACCATAAGACAAGTTTTCAGACATAAAGAGTGGACCAACATGTTGTGCTGACGATACCCATGTTTTATGAGCTTTCAAACTTTAAATCTAACTCCTCCAACTTGAATGACTTTATGCCAATTATTTATCGAATTTAGGTCAAATTTGTGTAGGGGTTCCACGCATGAAAATAATAATTTTTACGCTGCGCCCCTGAACCCCTGATGCTGCCAGGACATATCTATTAGTAATACAATAACGGGAGGGGCTCTTCGCGAACTTACCCTTGAAGACCGAAAAGCGTTGTCAACGCTCAGGAGAGCGTGGTTGATGTAGACATGCTGAAGCCAACCTCAAGGTCGTGATGAAGTCCTTGTGCTCTAGCAGTTCCAACGACTTGAGTGCCTCAAGTGTGACACCTCATGGGGAGTTACACATGTCCGGTGCCTGACAATGACTCCCACTTCCCTGATCCAGCAGCAGTTGCGGAAGTAGAGCTCCTGGATCCGAATCCCGCAGTGTGACGGTGCTCTGCGGTGAAGATGTCTCTCGTTCGCGCAGTCCAAACTTGGGACCATGGTCACAAGAGAGAGAGAGAGAATATCAATTGGAGGTCTTCCCAAAAGTGAGAAGACCTTTATTGAATATTGTGTGTATTTATCTAGCCAAATACCCCCACTATATATAGGGGGAGGGGAGGTACTACCTCCCTCAAAGTCCCGGGGTGGGACTAAAGGAGAGGAGAGGGGGAGGGGTGGTGCCTCCAGCCACCCCCATTGGCCCCGCACAGGGGGGCTAGCCCACTAGGGCGCCGGCCACCCCCTATGGCCCTTCTCCCAATCACCTTTCCCTAATGGGCCCTCTTCCCTCTGGAATTGGCCCATTAAGCCTTTTGACCTTTAAATTGATTTTCTCTTTTACTAAATAATTATGAATAAATGATTAAATCAATATTTAACATTCATTCATATATTATTCAATCCCCATGGTTATGGAACACCTTCCACCTCCACTATGTATATCCTCCGGACATACCGAAACCCTTTTGGTTTTCTCTCTACTATTCTTCGGCAATTCTTCCGATCCTATAAACACTCCCTAAGCATCAGCAAACCCTTAAGCGTGTTACCCTACGATTCGGGAACACTCTAGACATGGTCAGGACAATCCCGGACCAATGATCAACATAGGGACCTGGATGGCCATGTGACCCCTGTGCGTTCCACGAAGATCTTTCATCGTTGAACCGGGACGGTCGTGTCTTATTCCCTTTGTCTCTCGATACTTGCATTGCCCAAGATCTGATCAATGACATCACCATGTCGTGTTCAATCTCGTTACCGAACAATGCTACTTGACTCGTTCCGACAAGTGATATCCATGTGATCAAATCACACGCTGCGCAGCTATTGAATATACCTTCTCCAAGTGGGCCCTTGAGTATCTTTCCATCACGTGGACGGACAAATCCTGCTCTTGACATATATTGCCTCTACGGTTTCCTCCGAGTACCTGAACACACCTTTATAACCACTGTATTACCAAGTGGCGCTTGATGCTATCTAAGCACTCTCGGGAGACAGTGATTGATATAGCCTCACGGTCTAAGGAATAGTCTACGAGGATCCATTTCTAATCATCGTAACTTGAACTTAGTGACATGATCAAGTCATGGTGTTTAGGTTGGGTACTAGTTCTGAAGGAAATATGCCCTAAGAGGCAATAATAAAGTTGTTATTATGTATTCCTTGTATATGATAGATGTTTATTTTGCATGCTATAATTGTATTGATAGGAAACATCAATACATGTGTGTTTAATAAACAAAAAGGGTTCCTAGTTATGCCTCTCTTATAGACTAGCTTGTTGATTAACAAGATGATCAAGGTTTCCTGATCATGGACATTGGATGTTGTTATTAACAAGGTCACAGCGTTTGTGAAATGATGTGATGAACATTCATCCGAAGTATAGCATTACGATCAAGTCATTATGTTTATATTGCTATAACATCATACGAAGTAATCTTTATCCTTAGACCATGAGATCATGTTAATTGCTAACACCGCAAGAGTATCTTGATAACATCAAACGTCACACCGTAACAGGGTGACTATAAAGATGGGTTCGATTACGAAGGTGTTATGTTGAGGCTCATGGATCAAGAGTGGAATTTGTCAATCCAGATGACGGATAGATATACTCTGGGCCCTCTCGGTGATATCACATTAGGATAGCTTGCAAGCAAGTGATGTGATCACTAGAATGTTATATCACGGGAACGAGAAAAGAGTGCATGTCGGTAACGAGATCAAACTAGGTATGGAGATACCGATGATCGAATCTCGGACATGTAATATATCGAGAGACAAAGGGATTTAGTTACAAGCGTTAAAGGTTCTCACGATCACAGGAGTCATCGTTGAATGTGTAGGAGTCAGTACGGATCTCCAGGTCCCGCTGCTGATTATTGATCGGAGAAGGGTCTTGATCATGTCTGCATTATTCGTGAACCGTAGGGTGGCACACTTAAGAGTTACTGGACACCATTTTGGAGCACATATGTTTTAGAAGAAAGAATTGCAAAGCGCAGGAATTGTTTCAATAGAAACCGGAAATTGTTTCGGGTGAAATTGCAGAAGGTGGTTCTGCATGTGATATTGAAATATTGCAAGGGGCTATATGTGAATGTTTGTTAATTAAATTAATTAACAAAATTCTGAATAAATTTAATAAAAAGAGTTTTATTAAATGAGAGAGCATTAAATTTGGAGAAATTTAATGCATTTAAAGTGGAGACTTTAAAAGGGAATGTGAAGAGGCATTTTAATGTGGAGGGGTTACCACCACATGAATGGGGGAGGTGAGGGGTCACCCTCCCCATGCGCTGGCCATGGAGAGAGGGGGCACCCCCCCTCCTCCTATAAAAGGCCACCCATTCCCTCCTTCATCCACACACCTCCTTGTGAAGGATCTCTCTCCCCCTCTAGAATTATTCCCCCATGATCTCGGATTAGCGAGATACATGTTCCCGGTGGCATTTATCAGAAGGAGTTGCTTCCTTTGGATCGCTGGAGCGAGGAGGTGGAGGTTGTCCGGTGGCTTGAACGTGTGTGCGAGTGCGGATGCGCTGCTGAGTTGCGGCGCTCGGACTTCCTCACGATCTTGAAATCGGCAAGTGTACGACTACATCAACCACGAGTTCCTATTCATTAACAAAGCTCGTTGTCTTCGAGGGTAAGTTCTCCATGGATGTATGTCCACCCGTTGCTCTGTATCTAGTAGATAGATCTTGGCGTGTAGTTCTCATCGTTGGAAAATTTTTGTTTTCTATGCTGCAGACCCAACAGTGGTATCAGAGCCTGATCTATGCGTAGGTGCTTTGCACGGGTAGTACACATATGTTTATATGTGGGCGATGATGATCATGTTATTGCATCTTCTATGTACTTTGGATATTGGTGGCATAGTGGGATGAAGCAGCCCGGACCAACCTGACATGTCATCATACATGAGACCGGTTCCACGACTGACATGCAACTAGTTTTGCATAAGTGGCTAGCGGGTGTCTGTCTCTCCTACTATAGTCAATATCTGATTTACAACGAGTTGCTAATAACTTGGTTATCCTCGTTGTGGTTCATGTTCGTAGGATAGACCGGTTCTATCTCCGAAAGCCCTAAGCCACGTAAAACTTGCAATTGATAAATTAGAGGCGTCTAGTTTAGATCGTTGCTGGGCTTGTGATTTGATATGGTATTGTTGTAAGTAGATGTATGATAGATACTCTTACAACTCACTTAACGTGTAAGTTCCATAGACCTTGGCCTTACACACAAAGGAATGATAGAGATCATACCACGATGCAAATGATAGAGATCAAATGCATGGACCATGTCACCTCACTTCACACATTAGCATCTTATATTGCTAGTTTGGCGCTTTTGGTAGCATTATAAGATGATCCCTCATTTAGATATCAAGATAAAATGTGTTCTTCCTTAAGTATGCACCGTTTTGTGGATCATGTTTTGAGGCATCACGTGATGATCGGGTGTTCTCGACTCTATGATTTCATACAACGGGTGTAAGACAGTTTTACACACGCAAATACTAAGGTTCTTACTTGACGAGCCTAGCATGTACAAACATGGCCTCGGAACACGGACTGAAAGGTTAAGCATGAGTCATATAGTTGATATGATGCCCATATAGATGCTCGCCTTTGAAGCTACACCGACTCACGTGATGATCGGACTTGGTGTAGTGGATTTGGTTCATGTAATCACCAAAAGGACACGAGGGATGTCGTTTTTGAGTGGGAGTTTATTAGTAATTCGGATTAGTTGAACTCAATGTATCATAAACTTAGTCTAAATATACTTTACAAATTCTGTTGTAGATGGCACCACCTGCTTTTAATTTCAATGTGTTCATGGAGAAAGAGAAACTTGCTGCGCATGGTAGCAACTTCACCAACTGGGCTATGAATTTGAGGATTCTCCTCACTGCTGCACAAAAGCAATATGTGCTAGATGCGCCGCTAGGCCCCCCACCAGCTCCTGATGCCCCTGACGAGGAAAAGAATGTCTATGTGACTCGTCAGGAGGACCACAACTTAGTTCATTGCCACATACTGTATGGGCTAGAGCCAGAACTTCGAAAGCGTTTCGAAAATGGCAATGCCTTTGATACCATGGGAGAATTGAAAATGATTTTCGATACCCATGCTGCCGTAGAGAGTTATAATGCTCTGAAAAGTTCTTTAGCTGCATGATGGAGGAAAACAGCTCAGTTAGTGAGCACGTACTCAAAATGTCGGGTTACGCCGATAAGATTGTGTCCTTGTGAATATCGATTCCCATTGACTTAGGCATCCATCGTGTTCTCCAATCTACGCCACCTAGCTACAAGAGCTTGATGAACTATAATATGCAGGGCATGAAGAAGTCTCTTCTCGAGCTTCTATCAATGCTTAAGACTGCAGAAGTGGAGATTAGGAAAGAACATCAAGTGTTGATGATCAATAAGACCACCGGTTTCAAGAAGGACAAGAAAGGCAAGCAGAAGGGAAAGAAGGGCGGCAAATCTGTTGCCACGCCTGAAAAGAAACCGCAAGCTGGCCCTAAGTCGACACCGAAGTGCTACTATTGCAAGGATGGCCATTGGGCATAAGCGCCCCAAGTATTTGGCGGACAAGAAGGCCGGCAAAGGCAAACAAAGGTATATATGATATACATGTTATTGATGTGTACTTGACTAGTACTGCGGTAGCACCGGGTATTTGATACGGGATCGGTTGCTAATATATGTAACTCGGTTTAGGGGCTGCGGAACAAGCGACAACTAGCAAGGGATGAGGTCACGATGCGGGTCGGCAATGGATCAAGAGTTGATGTGATCGCCGTCGGAATGCTGCCTCTCCATATGCCGTCGGGATTAGTTATAAACCTGAATAATTGTTATTTGGTGCCTGCACTGAGCATGAACATTGTATCCGGATCGTGTTTGATGCAAAGTGGTTATTCGTTTAAGTCTGAAAACAATGGTTGTTCGATTTATATGAATAATATCTTTTATGGTCATGCACCTGTGTTGAATGGTTTATTTCTGTTGGATCTCGAGAGTAGTATTACGCATATTCATAATGTTGATGCTAAAAGGATTAAACTTGATAATGATATATCTACATATATGTGGCACTGCCGTCTAGGTCATATTGGTGTTAAACGCATGAAGAAACTCCATTCTGATGGACTTTTGGAATCACTTGATTTTGAATCATTTGATACATGTGAGCCATGCCTTATGGGCAAGATGACTAGAACACTTTCGGTTCAATGGAACGGGCGACAGATTTATTGGAAATCATACATACTGATGTGTGTGGACCAATGAGTGTGTCGGCGCGAGGTGGATATCGTTATTTTTTTACTTTCACGGATGATTTGAGTAGATACGGGTATATCTGTTTGATGAAACATAAGTCTGAAACCTTTGAAAGGTTCAAAGAATTTCAGAATGAAGTGGAAAATCATCGTAACAGAAAGATCAAATTTCTGCGGTCCGACCGTGGAGGAAAGTATCTTAGTTACGAGTTTAGCACACATATGAAAGACTGTGGAATAGTTTCACAACTCACGCCTGCCGGAACACCACAACGTAATGGTGTGTCAGAACGTCGTAATCGTACTTTATTGGATATGGTTCGATCTATGATGTCTCTGTGACTTGCCACTTATCATTTTGGGGTTATGTAATCGGAAACCGCTGCATTCACTTTAAATAGGGCACCATCTAAATCCGTTGAAAAGACACCATATGAATTATGGTTTGGAAACAAACCTAAGCTGTCATTTCTTAAAGTTTGGGGATGCGATGTTTATGTGAAGAAATTTCAACCGGATAAACTCGAACCCAAAGCGGAAAAATGCGTCTTCATAGGATACCCTAAGGAAACGATTGGGTATACCTTCTATCACAGATCCGAGGGCAAGGTCATTGTTGCCAAGAATGGATCCTTTCTTGAGAAGGAGTTTCTCGCGAAAGGTGTGAGTAGTCGGAAGTAGAACTCGAAGAGGTTATTGAACCTTCTCTTCATGAAATGGCGAGTAGCATAGCTCCAGAAGTTGTTTCGGAGTTGACTTCACCTAATGAAGAGAGAGCTAATGATATTGATCATGAAACTCCGAAAGAGGACACTACCGAACCTCGCAGGTCAAGCAGGACACGTGCAGCTCCTGAACTGTACGGCAATCCTGTTATGAATTTCATGATTGATGAAATAGATGACCCTGCGACGTATGAAGAAGCGATGAAATAGATGAGCCCTGATTCCAACAAATGGCTAGAAGCCATGAAATCCGAGATGGAATCCATGTACGAAAACCAGGTTTGGACCTTGGTGGACTTACCTCACGATCGAAAGGCCGTTGAGAATAAATGGATTTTCAAAAGAAAAACTGATGCTGATGGTAATGTAACCATCTATAAGGCTCGACTTGTTGCAAAGGGGTTTCGACAAATTCAAGGAGTTGACTACGATGAGACATTCTCTCCCGTAGCGATGCTTAAGTCGGTTAGGATTATGTTAGCAATTGCTGCATATTTCGATTATGAAATATGGAAGATGGATGTCAAAACTGCATTCCTCAATGGTAATATTGAAGAAGAGTTGTATATGATACAACCTAAGGGTTTTGTCGATCCTAAGGATGCTGATAAGGTGTGCAAACTTCAGCGATCCATCTATGGACTGAAGCAAGCATCCCGGAGTTGGAATCTCCGCTTTGATGAGGTGATCAAAGAGTTTGGATTTGTCCAAACTTATGGAGAGGCTTGTATTTACAAGAAAGTGAGTGGGAGCAATGTGGCATTTCTGATATTATATGTGGATGACATGTTATTGATTGGAAATGATATAGATCTTTTAAACAGTGTTAAAAGTTATCTAAACAGCAAATTTTCGATGAAGGACCTTGGTGAAGCTTCATATATATTAGGCATTAAAATCTATAGAGATAGATCAAGACGCCTAATTGGGCTATCGCAGAGTACATACCTTGATAAGATATTAAAGAAGTTTAATATGGACGGAAGTAAGAAGGGGTACTTACCTATGTTGCAAGGCAAGACATTGAGTAAGACTCAAAGTCCGACTCTGGAAGAAAGAGAGATAATGGATAAGATCCCCTATGCCTCAGCCATAGGCTCTATAATGTATGCCATGCTATGTACAAGACCGGATGTGGCACATGCTATTAGTTTGACTAGTAGGTACCAATCTGATCCAGGTTCGAAACACTGGATAGCGGTCAAGAATATCCTTAAGTACTTGAGAAGAACTAAGGATATGTTTCTTGTATACGTAGGTGAAGAAGAACTAGTCACTAAGTGTTATGTCGATGCTAGCTTTGACACTGATCCGGATGACTCTAAGTCTCAATCCGGATACGTATTTCTCTTGAACGGAGCAGCAGTTAGTTGGAGGAGCTCCAAACAACCTATGGTGGCTGGATTAAGGACGGAGGCGGAATATGTTGCTGCTTCAGAAGCAGCGCAGGAAGCGGTTTGGATGAAGGAGTTCATAACGGAACTAGGTGTGGTTCCTAGTGCGTTGGACCCAATGGTGATCTATTGTGACAATAATGGAGCCATAGCCAACGCCAAGGAACCAAGGTCTCACAAGAATTCCAAGCATATTAAGCGTCGGTTTCACTCCATCCGCGAGCATGTCAAGGATGGAGATATAAAGATTTGTAAAGTACACACTGACCTGAATGTAGTAGATCTGTTGACTAAAGTACTCCCTAGGGCAAAACATGATCAACACCAGAACTCCATGGGTGTTAGATTTATCACTATATAAACTAGATTATTGTCTCTAGTGCAAGTGGGAGACTGAAGGAAATATGCCCTGAGAGGCAATAATAAAGTTGTTATTATGTATTCCTTGTATATGATAGATGTTTATTTTGCATGCTATAATTGTATTGATAGGAAACATCAATACATGTGTGTTTAATAAACAAAAAGGGTTCCTAGTTATGCCTCTCTTATAGACTAGCTTGTTGATTAACAAGATGATCAAGGTTTCCTGATCATGGACATTGGATGTTGTTAATAACAAGGTCACAATTTTTGTGAAATGATGTGATGAACATTCATCCGAAGTATAGCATTACGATCAAGTCATTATGTTTATATTGCTATAACATCATACGAAGTAATCTTTATCCTTAGACCACGAGATCATGTTAATTGCTAACACCGGAAGAGTATCTTGATAAAATCAAACGTCACCGTAATGTGGTGACTATAAAGATGGGTTCAAGACTACGAAGGTGTTATGTTGAGGCTCAGGATCAAGAGTGGAATTTGTTAATCCAGATGACGGATAGATATACTGGCCCTCTCGGTGATATCACATTAGGATAGCTTGCAAGCAAGTGATGTGATCACTAGAATGTTATATCACGGAACAAGAAAAGAGTGCATGTCAGAATTTAGATCAAACTAGGTATGGAGATACTGATGATCGAATCTCGGACATGTAATATATCGAGAAAAAAGGATTTAGTTATAAGAGTTAAAGGTTCTCACGATCACGAGTCATCGTTGAATGTGTAGGAGTCAAGACGGATCTCCGTGTCCCTGCTGATTATTGATCGGAGAAGGGTCTCGATCATGTCTACATTATTCATGAAACCATAGGGTGGCACACTTAAGAGTTAATGGACACCATTTTTGAGCACATATGTTTTAGACGAAAGAATTGCAAAGCAGGAATTGTTTCAATAGAAACCGGAAATTGTTTCGGTGAAATTGCGTAAGGTGGTTCTGCATGTGATATTGAAATATTGCAAGGGGCTATATGTGAATGTTTGTTAATTAAAGTAATTGACAAAATTCTGAATAAATTTAATAAAAAGAGTTTTATTAAATGAGAGAGCATTAAATTTGGAGAAATTTAATGCATTTAAAGTGGAGACTTTAAAAGGGAATGTGAAGAGGCATTTTAATGTGGAGGGGTTACCACCACATGAATGGGGGAGGTGAGGGTCACCCCATGCTTGGCCATGGAGAGAGGGGCACCCCCTCCTCCTCCTATAAAAGGCCACCCATTCCCTCCTTCATCCACACACCTCCTTGTGAAGGATCTCTCTCCCCCTCTAGAATTATTCCCCCATGGTCTCGGATTAGCGAGATACATGTTCCCGGTGGCATTTCGTCTAGAAGGAGTTGCTGCTTCATTGGATCGCTGGAGCGAGGAGGTGGAGGTTGTCCGTGGCTTGAACGTGTGCAAAAAGGATGCGCTGCTGAGTTGCGGCACTCGGACCCTCTCATGATCTTGAGATCGGCAAGTGTACGACTACATCAACCACGAGTTCCTACTCGTTAACAAAGCTCGTTGTCTTCGAGGGTAAGTTCTCCATGGATTATGTCCACCCGTTGCTCTGTATCTAGTAGATAGATCTTGGCATGTAGTTCTCATCGCAGGAATTTTTTTGTTTTCTTTGCTGCGGACCCAACAAGTTCATCATCTCATTCCCAGAATGAGATGACTCCATTTCCAACTAGCATAAATGCCACATGATCAGGAAACATGATCATCTGTTGACCAATGAACCAATGACTAGAGTTTCACTAGGAACCCCTGGTTGTTTGTATATCACACGTGTATTGATGTTTCTACTCAACACAGTTATAGCATGATATAAAACTTAATCATAAACTATATGAAATATGATAATAGTCCTTATTAGTATTTGTCTCTAGGGCATATTTCCAACAGTCTCCCACTTGCACTAGAGTACAAATAAACTAACTGCATTTGTTCTTAATCATTGGCACCATATCCGGTACCCTGAACATGCTTGCTCGTGGAAGAGGTTGAGTCTTGGGTTTGTACTTTACAGTCCCAAATCCTTTGCAACTTACTAATGTCACCTTGATTGACATTAATACTTTATCATCACATGATAACATCTGTGCGTATGCATCGTCGCTATGGCAGCAGAACGAGACCTGATTCCAGGAGCCTACAGTGACTTTAGATCAACCTCGAGGGCTTTCTCATGGGCACTGTGCCCTGGGCCACATCATTCTACGTTAAAAGCCAACTAGCCCCGCCATAACATTATACAACACTTTAGATGGTACCCTTATCTATTATTATAAATGTAATCATCGAAACACGAGTGCACCCTGTGCAACTTTTGATGTTTTTGTTCACCTTGCTTCCTACTTGACTTAAATCGGTATTTGCAGGAGTTTCCAACATATTCCCTTATAACATAACCCTTTATGTTTTAAGATATGTCATACTTTATGGATTTGGAAAATATGTCTGCAGTTCTCTATTAGACACTACAGACAAACTTAGTTCAACGTTTCGTGATTCAAACTTAATCACTTTTAAACACTCCTTCTTGGATCGTATATTATGTTAATTTATCATCATGGTTTTCTAAGATAGAACCTATGTCTCAACATAGTGGATGATGATAATCCTTTTCTTTCTTTCAACCATTGATGTTAAACTTAATGCTATTCCTAACTTGTGTTATTAAGGACCAGTTCCTTAATTAACTTCTATTCTAAAACCCTTTTCAAAATCCCTTAAGGAATACTACATAATATCATAATATACTTATTATTAACTTCTACACCTTATAACTCATTATTTATCGGTACTTGCGCTTTTATTCTTAACACACTTAAGAATCACTCTATAAGCTCCCACTCAAAATATGTTCCCAACATATTTGGGTACGAGTCACTACTCTTACTCAAACTATGTTCCTACATATTTGAATTTGATACTTATATTGCTCCCACTCAAAAATATGTCATTCACATATTGTTTTAGGAAGACTTTCATAGCTCCCACTCAATTTTAGGCAAATTGCATATCTACTCACTATTTTGAACAATTTCAAATCCTTTGATCAAATATCAAAGTGAGAGATTTACTATGAGACACTAGTACTTTTACTAGTTTTAAATCCACTAGACATTAAGCACACACGAATCAAATTCATTTGAATTCGTCCAATACTTGACAAATTGTGCTTTTGTCATTCACCCCTCTTTGCAGTCATTTGGGAAAATTCAAGTAACCCCTTTTACTTGTGAGATTCAGCAATGAATTTCTTTGCTAATCTCAAGGAAATTTTGCTTCTAGGATTTCTCATAATTCTAGTTTACCATTATTTCCTTTGTAGTTCGTAGGTATGTCATATTTCGGTAATCATGACAAATGATTCACAAATGTCTCCATACAAGATATGGTTTACATTTTGAATCCTACTTTATGTAGTGAAAACACCAGTGGGGAAAACACAATGATCATTATCATTGATTCTTTCCTTTGTGATGAGAATCATTCAGGAACGTTGTCCGTTGCGCTTCTCAACGCTCTGGTGCAGGGATTTGAATCCTCATCGTGTTTTTCACTATCTTCCAAAAGCTTAATAATCGAGAAATATAACTAAAAGTGAACTTTCTCAAGAGTGTACCAAAATCCAAGCAATACAAGTTTTGCTTCCCTTTTGGTTTCAGCTATGGATTTCGTATTCAAAGTGTCCAATGAATTCTCTACAAGGACTTATTCTCTATTGTTTTGGTTATATCGAATAACCCCAAAACACTTACGACGATCCATACCAGATATGGAGCCGCTTTCACGAATTCAAATGGTTCACTATATATTCTAATTGAGTGCTAACTATTTCTAACTAATGGTCTCTACAGCTATACTACAACGATTTATTTGGCGCCATCTATTCACCCATTTTGATATCTAATATCACATTGTGATGCTTTGCATTTTGACGTTTCAAAACATTTTGCATTCCACAATTTCTTTTAAGCCAATCTTATAAAGTTGAATTTCATTACTATTGATCAAATCGTAGTAATTAGATTCTCTTTTATATCTATACCCTTTGTTTGATGAAACACTTTGATCATATCAAATAGTTTCATATTCATGTTTCCTTTGGTAAACTATTTTACACTTTTAAACAATCATATAATTATAATTACCATTTATCAAAACACAATACATCGAATATGTATTTACTTTTAACAATTCATTAAACACTTTGTATGCAAGTAATACATGGTGTTCAATTTATTTTTCCAAACTTAGGCATGATTTATATGTGATAAGAAATCGAATGACTTTCACATATTATCACATAACTTTGAATTTAAAATAATGGTTTCATTCATTAATGAACATATCATTAAGTTGGGTATTTTAAAGGCATTTCAATATTTTACAAATGTTCATGCATTATTAATTAGTTTCAAACACCAAGGATAATTTACATATAATCAAACAAGATATGAACACAAATAGAAATCATTCATAAAAGTAGAACAACTGTTTGTTACAAACTCATATGAATAACCGTCTCACAAAGTGTGAGACACACTAAAGAAGTTCACAATATTTTGATTACAATAATCATCCTAAACCATAAACTAAATGATAAATGTTGAGGGAGAGTGTCGTTGGCCATCATCATCATGCTCTCCATCAACACGCAATGTCTCCTCCTCTCCAGCAAGCACCTCTCATGCAGAAGGACCTGTTTTCAGTAAAACAGAACAAGTATCAAATATACTTAACACTACAAATGTGTTATAACATTTATAAAATTGTATATCAAATATATACCTTTGTCATCGATGACCTCTTCGGTGATTGGTTCAACCTTTACGTTCCTGAAACGTAATATGAACTCTTGGAAATCCAATGTTGCCGTATCACCACTCATGATGCTACTTCAGACATGTCCTTTGTAGCTGGGAGGTAATGATCGAAGCATCACGCCTATCGCAAATGAATCATCCATCTAGTAGTCCATGAAGTGGACCAGTCTCATGTGTGCATCAAGCATGCGCTCCAAGTGACCCTTCAGACATGTGTGCTCCTCCATCTGTATGGAAGGGAACTCTCCAAGCAGCTCATATTTCCACATGCGCACATGGCTTATGAACTCTGCTCTCAGCTGATCCACCATTGAATATGGATCAAGATCACCCATGAGCGGATGGAGTTCATCCACCATCCCGTAACGCATTATTATCTGAATGTAGGTGGGCATCTCTTGACGGTAGTACCGGTTTGCCAGCTCTTGCGGGGTCTCATAGTGGTCTGGCTCAGTCAAATCCATCATGCGGTGTATGTATTCTACCACATGATTCCTTATAAGGAGATCATTCAGGCGCACAAGCGAACTAGGGAAGTTGGATCCATCTAACTTGAGCTTTTCTCTTTTTAACCAATTGTCAATAGGGAAGGTAATCTCGGGGAGAACCATTTCTACATTTATAATTGCAAAGAGGAATTTAGACTAAGTTTATAATTAAATGAGTTAATAATAACTCCACTCAGAAACACCTATCCCCAGAAGGGTTCCTAGTGATAACACGACCCCTTTCAGTCACATCTCCCCCGATCATCATGGCCATCAATGTGGGTTCAAGGGTGGACGCTAAACGTCGGTCACATCATTCATGCGACTCGTGCTCGATCTTTCGACCATCCGTGTTCCGAGGCCATGTCTGTACATGCTAGGCTCGCCAACTCAACCTTAGTGTATTCGCTGTGCAACATGGCTTACACCCACTGTATGCGAACATAGATATGTCTGACACCTGATCATCACGGCTTGCCTCATACCGAAGAACTTTCTTGGTGGTGCACACTAAGGGGGAACACAATCATTGGTAATTTTAACAGGGGTCATCTTATTAGGCTACCATCGAGTATCTAATAATAGCACACAATAAGATATACAAACAATACCATTGAATGTAAATGCGATGTGATATGGTCCTTCACGTCGCGATCTCCATCCGTCGTCACCGGATTCCGACGCCAGGGTTCCGGCGCCGTAGACACCAGGGTACCGGTGTCTTTTCGGCGTGGTAGTCCGTCACCTCCGTGACTATCTAGTACTACGTAACATAAGGTAATCACTTTACCTTTGCCACAACCATATCACAAAGCAACGCCACCTGCAAAACAAAGTTAGATGCCTCTACTTTATCTTTGCATATTTCACGTGGCTGAATGGGCTTTCGCACAAGAACCGTTCTTACCTATGAACTTTCAGCACAACACTGATCAAGTAGTTCTCTCTACTACACCCCTTTCGGGGCCCTCCATTGTAAATGGCATACCAACTAATGCGAGAGAGATAGACACCCCCCTAAGCCACTTTATACTGTACAAACCGTATGTTAAGCGTGGACCAGTCTCGCGAATGAACGCGTAAAGTCGGTTGGGGGCCGCTTCATCAAGCATTACTGCAGTATACACAAGTACACGTGGGATGGTAACAACTAAATGATTAACGCCCACACGCTACATCTCGTGTGTTCTACCTGTACTAGCATTACTACATATAGATCTTGCTCTGATACCACTGTAGGGGTTCCGCGCATGAAAACAATAATTTTTACCCTACGCCCCTAAACCCCTGATGCTGCCAGGACCTATCTATTAGTAATACAGTAACAGGAGGGGATTTTCGTGAACTTACCCTTGAAGACCGAAAAGCGTTGTCAACGCTCAGGAGAGCATGGTTGATGTAGACGAGTCAAAGCTGACCTCAAGGTCATGATGAAGTCCTTGCACTCCAGCGGTTCCAACAACTTGAGTGCCTCAAGTTTGACACCTCGCAGGGAGTTACACACGTCCGGTGCCTGACGATGACTCCCGCTTCCCCGATCCAGCAGCAGTTGCAGAAGTAGAGCCCCTGGATCCGAATCTCAGCGATGGCGCTCATGGTGAAGATGTCTCTGCTCACAGATCGAACTTGGGGCCACTCTCACAAGAGAGAGAGAGAGAGAGAGAGAGAGAGAGAGAGAGAGAGAGAGAGAGAGAGATAGAGAGAATATCAATTGGAGGTCTTCCCAAAAGTGAGAATACCTTTATTGAATATTGTGTGTATTTATCTAGCCAAATACCCCCACTATATATAGGGGGAGGGGAGGTACTACCTCCCTCAAAGTCCCGGGGTGGGAGTAAAGGAGAGGAGAGGGGGAGGGGTGGTGCCTCCGGCCACCCCCATTGGCCCCGCGCAGGGGGGCTAGCCCACTAGGGCGCCGTCCACCCCCTATGGCCCTTCTCCCTCTCACCTTTCCCTAATGGGCCCTCTTCCTTCCGGAATTGGCCCATTAAGCCTTTTGACCTTTAAATTGATTTTCTCTTTTACTAAATAATTATGAATAAATGATTAAATCAATATTTAACATTCATCCATATATTATTCAATCTCCGTGGTTATGGAACACCTTCCACCTCCACTATGTATATCCTCCGGACATACCGAAACCCTTTTGGTTTTCTCTCTACTATTCTTCGGCAATTCGTCCGATCCTATAAACACTCTCTAAGCATCAGCAAACCCTTAAGCGTGTTACCCTACGGTTCAGGAACACTCTAGACATGGTCAGGACAATCCCGGACCAATGATCAACATAGGGACCTGGATGGCCATGTGACCCCTGTGCGTTCCACGAAGATCTTTCATCGTTGAACCGGGACGGTCGTGTCTTATTCCCTTTGTCTATCGATACTTGCATTGCCTGAGATCTGATCAATGACATCACCATGTCGTGTTCAATCTCGTTACCGAACAATGCTACTTGACTCGTTCCGACAAGTGATATCCCTGTGATCAAATCACACGCTGCACAGCTATTGAATATAACTTCTCCAAGTGGGCCCTTGAGTATCTTTCCGTCACGTGGATGGACAAATCCTGCTCTTGACATATATTTCCTCTACGGTTTCCTCCGAGTACCTGAACACACCTTTATAACCACTGTATTACCAAGTGGCGCTTGATGCTATCTAAGCACTCTCGGGAGACAGTGATTGATATAGCCTCACGGTCTAAGGAATAGTCTACGAGGATCCATTTCTAATCATCGTAACTTGAACTTCGTGACATGATCAAGTCATGATGTTTAGGTTGGGTATTAGTTCATCATCTCATTCCCAGAATGAGTTGACTCCATTTCCAACTGGCATAAATGCCACATGATCAGGAAACATGATCATATGTTGACCAATGAACCAGTGACTAGAGTTTCACTAGGAACCCCTGGTTGTTTGTATATCACACGTGTATTGATGTTTCTACTCCACACAGTTATAGCATGATATAAAACTTAATCATAAACTATATGAAATATGATAATAGTACTTATTACTATTTGTCTCTAGGGCATATTTCCAACAATTTGAACTACAAGTAAATTGTAGGTTGATTTGAAAGTTTTATGAAAACTCTTCTAGAGGTACCTATTCAGGGGACAATTAATATATCATAAACCACCGAAAGTTTTGACGACACGTTCAACTTAATGCTAAGATTTTGCATCTTGACAGTTTAACAAAATTAGGTCAAACTTGAGCTACAAGTAAGCGCGAAAGATTTCTCTTGAATTAAATGTTTGTCGATATTTGAATGACTTCCTAGCTAACTCTACCCATTTGAATGACTTTATGTCGATTTATCGAAATTAGGTCAAATTTGAAACTACAAGTAAATTGTAGGTTGCTTTGAAATTTCTACGAAAGAGCTTTTGGGGTGCACCCATCAAGGGGTCACAATCAATATGTCAGAAACCACCGAGAGTTTTGATGATAGTTTCAACTTTTTGATAAGATTTGCATCCTGACTATTTAACAAAATTAGGTCAAACTTGAGCTACAAGCAAGTAAGTGCGATAGATTTCTCTTGAATTAAATGTCTTTTCAAGGATAGATGGGTGCATCTTCTTGTAGTAAAGAATGCTGTCAGTGTGAGTTTCCAACTATCGAGAAAGAACATTCTCAATTTTTCGAGTGATCTCGAGATTATTATCTCCTATAAAGGAAGTCCGAAGAATAAGTATCAAAATGCCACAAGACAAGTTTTAACACATATATAGTGGACCAACATATTGTACTTATGATTTCCCGTGTTTTATGAGTCCTCAAACTTCCTATAGCTTATCGCTCTTTCCATTTGAATGACTTTATATGTCGATTAATCAAAATTAGGTCAAATTTGAACTATATACTACAAGTTTTGTAGGTTCCTCTGAAAGTTATACGAAAAAGCTTTTGGAGATACCCATCAGGGGGTCACAATCAATATATGAGAAACAAATGAGAGTTTTGACAACTGGTTTGACTTTATGCTAAGATTTTGCATCACGACACTATTTAACGAAATTGGGTCAAACTTGAGCTACAAAGTAAGTGCGATAGATTGCTCTTGAAATATATGACTTTTCATAGGTAGATGGGTGTATTTTCCTGTAGTAAATAATGTTGTCAGTGTGATTTTCCAACTATCAGGAAAGAACATTCAATTCTCAATTTTTCGAGTGATGACGAGCGAGGTTGTTCTTTTCCGTAAAGAAATGTCCGAAGAATATTGATCTGAATGCCAGAAGCCAAGTTTACCAACATATATAGTGTACCAACATGTTGTACCAACGTTTCCCATGTTTTATGAGTTTTCAAACTTCCTAGCTAACTCTGCCCATTTGACCGAATGGCTTTATGTAAATTTATCAAAATTAGGTCAAATTTGAAACTTCAAGTACATTATAGGTTGCTTTGGTAGTTTTACAAAAAACTTTTGGAGGTACCCATCGACGGGTCACAATTAATATATCATAAAACACCGAGAGTTTTGATGATAGGTTCAACTTCTTGCTAAGATTTTGCATCTTGAAAATTTAACGAAATTAGGTCAAACCTGAGCTACAAGTAATTAAGCGCGATAAATTGCTCTTGAAATTAAATGTATTTTCAGAGATAGATCGGTGTATCTTGTTATAGTAAACAATGCCATCAATGTGAGTTTCCAACTATCAGGAAAGAACATTCAATTCTACATTTTCCAAGTGAAGACGAGTGAGGTTGTTCTTTTTCGTAAGAAGTCCGGAGAATATTGGATGTGAATGCCATGCCAAGTTTACAGACATATATAGTGGACCAACATGTTGTACCAACGATTCCCATGTTTCATTTATGTGTTTTCAAACTTCCTAGCTAATTCTGCCCATTTGACCGAATGACTATATGTCGATTTATCAAAATTAGGTCAATTTTGAAACTACAAGTAAATTGTAGGTTGCTTTGAAAGTTTTAAGAAAAATATTTTAATTTGGAGGTACCCATCGAGGGGTCACAATTAATATATCTGAAAACAACGAGATTTTTGACGATAGCTTCAACTTCTTGCTAAGATTTTGCATCTTAACAATTTAATGAAATTAATTAGGCTAAACTTGAGCTACAAGTAAGCGCGATAGGTAGCTCTTCAATTAAATGTCATTTCAGAGGTAGATGGGTGCATTTTCTAGTAGTAAGCAGTATCGTGGGTGTGAGTGTCAAACTACCAGGAAAGAACATTGAATTCTACATTTTCTGAGTGAAGCCGAACGAGGTTAGTTGTTCCTTTCCGTAGAGAAGTCCAAAGAATATTGGATGTGGATGCCACAAGCCAAGTTGACAGAAATATATATATAGTGGATCGACAACATGTTGTAGTTGTGATTCCTATGTTTTATGGGTTTTGAAGCTTCCTATAGCTAAACCTGCACATTTGAATAACTTTATGCCGATATCTCGGAATTAGGTCAAATTTGAAACTACAAGTAAATTGTAGGTTTTGTTTTGATAGATTTACAGAAAAGCTTTTGGACGTACCCATCGAGGGTTCAAAATTAATATACCAGAAACCAACAAGATTTTTAATGATAGGTTCAACTTCTTGATAAGACTTTGCATATTGGTAATTTAACGAAATTAGGTCAAACTTGAGCTAGCTAAAAGTAAACGCCATAGATTGCTCTTGAATTAAATGTCTTCTCATAGGTAGATCATCGGTGCATCTTCTTGTAGTAAACAGTGTCGTCGGTGTGAGTTTCCAACTATCAAGAAAGAACATTCAATTCTACATTTTCCGAGTGAAGAATACGAGCGAGGTTGTTCTTTTTCCTAAAGAAAAGTCCGAAGAATATTGGATCTGAATGCCACAAGCCAAGTTTACATACATATATATTGGATCTACACGTGAGACTCAGATAATAGACATCTGGCATATCATCATTATATAAAATTATAATAGGCAAAGCGGAAAAAATATAATAGGTAAAATGTGAACTACTACAAGTAAACTGTGTAGGTTGCTCTGAAAGTTTTACGGAAAAGCTCTTAGAGGTACCCATCAGAGGGGGCGCGCACGGGGGGGGGGGGCAACTAATATACTATCAGAAACCAAAAGAGAGTTCTGACGATAGGTTCATTTTCTTGCTAAGATTTTTCATCTTGATAGTTTAATGAAATTAGGTTAAACTTGAGCTACAACTAAGTGCGATAGATTGCTCTTGAATTTAATGAAATTTGGTCAAACTTGAACTACAAGTAATAAATTTTAGGTTGATTTTTTTATGAAAAAAGCTTTTGGAGGTATCCATCGAGTGGTTAATTAATATATCAGAAACCACAGAGAGTTTTGACGAGTGGTTCGACTTCTAGCTAAGATTTTGCATCATGAAAATTTTGAACACCTTTTGAAAACGATCACGTGAAATAGGGAGAGAGGGGAAATGATATTTATATTCTCTATGGGCAACCCACAAGCTTTAGGTGCACCTTAGGCTTAAAGATAACTTTATTTTTTCCACTATGTATAAGGTGAACCTTAGCGGATGCCACATAGTAGGACATTTTTTTTGAACGGGTAGTAGGCCATATTAAGGTATGCTTTTTTACACAATACGGGAGTAGTATATTTCTTTGCTTAGACATATGGTCACCTCTATCCATGCACTGTACATGCTGAGAGAATAAAATGTTGGCAGGGGAAGAGGGCAGCAGCGAAGAGAAGTTGAAGGCGGTTCCATGTCAGAGCAAAGTTATGATGGGTTTCTGACACGAGGTAATCCTGCGGCCTTACAGTGTACTACACTATGCTAGTACTAGTAAATTTCAGAATCTATGCACGCAAAACAGATTGTGTGTTTTCTCTCTCCTTCACTACCTCTCACCATCCATCCTCCCTCTCTCCTACCCTTTCCCCTCGCGCAACGGCCCGGCTGATCTCTCCCTCGTTCACAGCGTGGTGCTGTCCATGTGTGCCTTGTTATGGTGGTTCTGTGTCTCTGTCGTGTTCGGCAGCCGCGTTGGTGTGGAGTAGGGACGAGGAGTACATAGGAAGGAAACCACTTTAGTCCTTGGCGGCAAAAAAATTCAAACTTTTCTGGTTTTCAAATTTTTCACTTGCTTCCCAAACATCGGGAGGGAAGGTTACTCAAAAGATCGGCCATTCGCAGTACTTCTTATCTTATCGTTATCTTGTCTTATCTCTTACAATACCATACCATACCAATGTATAGTGTACAGATAACTTCGAACATTGACCGTTGGATCAAGACCGGCAAATCCAAACATTGCTAACTGTTGGATCTTCTTTTCCATTCTTAGCACCATGAATGCTAGTATGCACAAACCTCAAAACACACACTTCATTGCTCAGTTTCTGGGTCCTTGTGATAAATGCATGGACTTGGGTGCAATTTTCATTTTTTATGAGGTCCTTGATGTAACTTGTACTTCCACCGACCGTGTTAACTCTCAAGCACCTCGCTCCTACGAGACCTACCAGGGTTAAAAGAAAATGCAACTGCCCCAATTATCAAACAAACTAGACCATAGTTTATTATACGTAATACCCAAGTTTTTAGTACTAGGAATTTTCAAGGTTCCTAGCTAACTTCGCACACTTCAGTGACTTCTTGTCGATTAACGAAATTAGGTCAAACTTGAGCTACAAGTAAGCGTGATAGATTGCTCTTGAATTAAATGTATTTTCGGAGGTAGATGGGTGCATCTTCTTGTAGTAAACAATGTCTTCAGTGTGAGTTTCCAACTATCAGGAAATAAAATTCTCAGTTTTCCGAGTGATGACGAGATGGTTCTTTTCCGTAAAGAAAGCTCGAAGCAGAATATGGATCTCAATGCCATAAGCCAAGCTTCTAGACATATTAAGTGGACCAATGTGTTTTACTTACGATTCCCATATGTTTTTTGAGTTTTCAAACTCCCTAGCTAATTAACTCCGCCCACTTGAATGACTACATCTCGATTTATCGAAATTAGGTCAAACTTGAACTATAACTAAATTGTAGGTTGCTCTTAAAGTTTTATGAAAAATCTTTTGTAGGTACTGTACCGATCAGGAGGGGTGTCACAATCAATATATGTGAAACAACCGAGAGTTTTGACAACAGTTTTGACTTCTTGCTAAGATTTTGCATCGCATGACACTATTTAACGAAGTTGGGTCAAACTTGAGCTACAATTAAGCGCGATAGATTGCTATTGAAATATATGACTTTTTAGAGAGGTAGATGGGTGCATTTTCTTGTAGTAAACAGTGCCATCGGTACAGTGTGATTTTCGAACTATATTAGGAAAGAATATTCAATTATTCTCATTTTTTCGAGTGATGACGAGCGAGGTTGTTCTTTTCTGTAAAGAAATGTCCGAAAAATAATATTGGATCGGAAGGCCAGAAGCCAAGGTTACCGACATATATAGTGGATCAACATGTTGTACCAACGATTCCCATGTTTTATTTATGAGTTTTCAAGCTTCCTAGCTAACTCTGCCCATTTGACCGGATGACTTCATGTTGATTTATCGAAATTAGGTCAAATTTGAAACTACAAGTAAATTGTATGTTGCTTTGAAAGTTTTACAAAAATTCGTTTGGAGGTACCCATCGAGGGGTCACAATTAATATATCATAAAACACCGAGAGTTTTGACGATATGTTCAACTTCTTGCTAAGATTTTGCATCTTGACAATTTAATGAAATTAGGTCAAACTTGAGCTACAAGTAAGCACGATAGATTGCTCTTGAATTAAATGTATTTTCAGAGAGGTAGATCGATGCACCTTGTTGTAGTAAACAAAATCGTCAGTGTGAGTTTCCAACTATCAGGAAAGAACATTCAATTCTACATTTTCTGAGTGAATACGAGCAAGGCTACTAGTTGTTATTTTCCATAAAGAGAAGTCCAAAGAATATTGGATGTGGATACCGCAAGCCAGGTTGACAGACATATATAGTCGATCGACAACATGTTGTACTTGTGATTCCCATGTTTTATGAGATTTCAAAATTCCTAGGTAACTCTGCCCATTTTAATGACTTTAAGTCGATTTATCAAAATTAGGTCAAATTTGAAACTACAAGTAAATTGTGGTGGGTCCGCAGCATAGAAAACAAAAAAATTCCTACGATGAGAACTATACACCAAGATCTATCTACTAGGTACAGAGCAAACGGGTCGACATACATCCATCGAGAACTTACCCTCGAAGACAATGAGTTTTGTTAACGAGTAGGAACTCGTGGTTGATGTAGTCGTACACTTGCCGATCTCAAGATCGTGTGGAAGTCCGAGCGCCGCAAATCAGCAGCGCATCCGTACTCGCACACACCTTCAAGCCACCGGACAACCTCCACCTCCTCGCTCCAGCGATCCAGCCGAAGCAGCAACTCCTTCCAGACGAAATGCCACCGGGAACATGTATCTCGCTAATCCGAGACCATGGGGGAATAATTCTAGAGGGGGAGAGAGATCCTTCACGAGGAGGTGTGAGGAAGAAGGAGGAAGAGGAGGGCCTTTTATAGGAGGAGGGGGTACCCCCTCCATCGCCGGCGCCTCATGGAGGGTGAGCCCTCACCTCCCCCATTCATGTGGTGGTAACCCCTCCACATTAAAATGCCTCTTCACATTCCCTTTTAAAGTCCCCACTTTAAATGCATTAAAATTCTCTAAGTTTAATGCTCTCTCATTTAATAAAGCTCTTTTATTAAATTTATTCAGAATTTTGTTAATTACTTTAATTAACAAACATTCACATATAACCCCTTGCAATATTTCAATATCAAATGCAGAACCACTTTCTGCAATTTCACCCGAAACAATTCCGGTTTCTATCGAAACAATTCCCGCGCTTTGCAATTCTTTCGTCTAAAACATATGTGCTCCAAAATGGTGTCCGGTAACTCTTAAGTGTGTCACCCTACGATTCGCGAATAATGCAGACGTGATTGAGACTCCTCTCAGATCAATAATCAGAAGCGGGACCTAGAGATCCATACTGACTCCTGCATATTCAACGATGACTTCTATGATCGTGAGAACCTTTAATGCTTGTAATTTAATCCCTTTGTATCATGATATAATACACGTCCGAGATTCGATCATCGGTATCCAAATACCTAGTTTGATCTCATTACCGATATGCACTCTTTTCTCGTTCCCGTGATATAACATTCTAGTGATCACATCACTTGCTTGCAAGCTATCTTAATGTGATATCACCGAGAGGGCCCAGAGTATATCTATCCGTCATCGGGATTGAAAAATTCCACTCTTGATCCATGAGCCTCAACATAACACCTTCGTAGCACTGAACCCATCTTTATAGTCACCCTGTTACGGTGTGACGTTTAATGTTATCAAGATACTCTTCAGGTGTTAGCAATTAACATGATCTCATGGTCTAAGGATAAATATTACTTTGTACGATGGTATAGCAATATAAACATAATGACTTGATCGTAATGCTATACTCCGGATGAGTGTTCATCACATCATTTCACAAATGCTGTGACCTTGTTATTAACAACATCCAATGTCCATGATCAGGAAATCTTGATCATCCTGTTAATCAACAAGCTAGTCTATAAGAGAGTAATAACTAGGAACCTTTTTGTTTATTAAACACACATGTATTGATGTTTCCGATCAATACAATTATATCATGCAAAATAAACATCTATAATATATAAGGAATACATAATAACAACTTTATTATTGCCTCTCAGGGAATATTTCCTTCAAATTGTAGGTGTTTCTTTGTAAATTTTACAAAAAAGCTTTTAATTTGGAGGTACCCATCGAGGGGTCACAATTAATATATCTGAAAACAACAAGAGTTTTGACGATAGGTTCAACTTCCTGCTAAAATTTTGCATCTTGACAATTTAACGAAATTAATTAGGTCAAACTTGAGCTACAAGTAAGCGTGATAGATAGCTCTTGAATTAAATGTCAGTTCAGAGGTAGATGGGTGCATTTTCTAGTAGTAAGCGGTGTTGTGGGTGTGAGTGTCGAACTACCAGGAAAGAACATTGAATTCTACGTTTTCTGAGTGAAGACGAACGAGGTTAGTTGTTCTTTTCCGTAAAGAAAATTCCAAAGAATATTGGATGTGGATGCCACAAGCCAAGTTGATAGACATATATATATATATATATATATAGTGGACCCACAACATGTTGTACTTGCGATTCCCATGTTTATGGGTTTTGAAGCTTCCTATAGCTAACCCTGCACATTTGAATAACTTTATGTCGATATCTCAGAATTAGGTCAAATTTGAAACTACAAGTAAATTGTTGGTTTTTCTTTGATAGATTTACGAAAAAGCTTTTGGACGTACCCATCGAGGGTTCAAAATTAATATACCAGAAACCAGCCAGAGTTTCGATGATAGGTTCAACTTCTTGCTAAGACTTTGCATATTGGTAATTTAACGAAATTAGGTCAAACTTGAGCTAGCTAGAAGTAAACGCCATAGATTTCTCTTGAATTAAATGTCTTTTGATAGGTAGACCATCGGTGCATCTTCTTTTAGTAAACAGTGTCGTTGGTGTGAGTTTCCAACTATCAAGAAAGAACATTCAATTCTACATTTTTCGAGTGAAGAATACGAGAGAGGTTGTTCTTTTTCCTAAAGAAAAGTTCGAAGAATATTGGATCTGAATGCCACATGCCAAGTTTACATACATATATATTGGACCAACATGTTGTACCAACGATTCCCATGTTTTATGAGTTTTCAAACTTCCCAGCAAACTCTGCACATTAGAATGACTTTATGTCGATTTATCGAAATTAGGTCAAATTTGAAACTACAAGTACTAGTAAATTGCACGTGCCCTGCACGTTAGACTGAGATAATAGACATCTGGCATATCATCACTATATACAATTATAATAGGCAAAGCGGAAAAAATATAATAGGTAAAATTTGAACTACTACAAGTAAACTATGTGGGTTGCTTTGAAAGTTTTACGGAAAAGCTCTTAGAGGTATCCATCGGAGGGGGCGCGCGCGGGGGGGGGGGGGCAATTAATATACTATCAGAAACCAAAAGATAGTTCTAATGACAAGTTCATCTTCTTGCTAAGATTTTGCGTCTTGACAGTTTAATGAAATTAGGTTAAACTTGAGCTAGAACTAAGTGCGATAGATTGCTGTTGAATTTAATGAAATTAGGTCAAACCTGAACTACAAGTAATAAATTGTAGGTTGCTTTGAAAGTTTTATGAAAAAAGCTTTTGGAGGTACCCATCGAGCGGTTAATTAATATATCAGAAACCATAGAGAGGTTTGACGAGTGGTTCGACTTCTAGCTAAGAGTTTGCATCATGAAAATTTTGAACACCTTTTGAAAACAATCACATAAAATAGGAAGAGAGGGGAAATGATATTTCTATTCTCTATGGGCAACCCACAAGCTTGAGGTGCACCTTATGCTTAAAGATAACTTTATTTTTTACACTATGGATAAGGCGAACCTTAGCGGATGCCACATAGTAGGCCATTTTTTTGAACGGGTAGTAGGCCATATTAAGGTGTGCTTTTTTACACAATGCGGGGGTAGTATATTTCTTTGCTTATACATATGGTCACCTCTGTCCATGCACTGTACATGCTGAGAGAATAAAAAGTTGGCAGGGGAAGAGGGCAGCAATGAAGAGAAGTTGAAGGCGGTTCCATGTCAGAGCAAAGTTATGACGGGTTTCTAACACGAGGTACTCCTGTGGCCTTACAATGCACTACACTATGCTAGTACTAGTAAATTTCAGGACCTATGCACGAAAAACAAATTGTGTGTTTTCTCTCTCCTTTGCTGTCTCTCACCATCCATCCCTCCCTCTCTCCTACCCTTTCCCCTCGTGCACCGGCCTGACTGATCTCTCCCTCGTCCACAGCGTGGTGCTGGACACGTGTGCCTTGGTACGGCGGCTCTGTGTCTCTGGCGTGTTCGGCAGCCGTGTTGGTGTGGAGTAGGGACGATGAGTACATAGGAAGCAAACCACTTTGGTCCTTGGCGGCAAAAAAATTAATACTTTTCTAGTTTTCAAAATTTTCACTTGCTTCCCAATCATCGGGAGGGAAGGTAACTCAAAAGATCGGCCATTCGCAGTACTTCTTATCTTATCTTTATTTTGTCTTATCTCTTACAATACCATACCATACCACTGTAAAGTGTACGGATAACTTCGAACATTGACCGTTGGATAAAGACCGGCAAATCCAAACATTGCTAACTGTTAGATCTTCTTTTCCATTCTTAGAATCTACAAATATTGTACTGATAGTCTTTACCACGATGAACACTAGTATGCGCAAACCTCAAAACACACACTTCATTGATCAGTTTCAGGGTCCTTGTGCTAAATGCATGGACTTGGGTGCAATTTTCATTTTTATGAGGTCCTTGATGTAACTTGTACTTCCACCGACTGTGTTAACTCTCAAGCACCTCGCTCCTACGAGACCTACCACGGTTAAAAGAAAATTCAACCGCCCCAATTATCAAACAAACTGGACCACAATTTCTTATACGTAATACACAAGTTTTTAGTACTAGGATTTTTCAAGCTTCCTAGCTAACTTCGCACACTTTAGTGACTTCTTGTTGATTAAAGAAATTAGGTCAAACTTGAGCTAGAAGTAAGCGCGATAGATTGCTCTTGAATGAAATGTATTTTCGGAGGTAGATGGGTGCATCTTCTTGTGATAAACAATGTCGTCACTGTGAGTTTCCAACTACCAGGAAATAAAATTCTCAGTTTTCCGAGTGATGACGAGATGGTTCTTTTTCGTAAAGAAAGCTCGAAGCAGAATATGGATCTCAATGCCATAATCCAAGCTTCTAGACATATTAAGTGGATCAACGTGTTTTACTTACGATTCCCATATGTTTTTTGAGTTTTCAAACTTCCTAGCTAATTAACTTCGCCCACTTGAATGACTACATGTCGATTTATCGAAATTAGGTCAAACTTGAACTATAACTAAATTGTAGGTTGCTCTGAAAGTTTTACGAAAAAGCTTTTGGAGGTATCGTACCGATCGGGAGGGGTGTCACAATCAATATATGAGAAACAACCGAGAGTTTTGACAATAGGTTTGACTTCTTGCTAAGATTTTGCATTGCATGACACTATTTAACGAAATTGGGTCAAACTTGAGCTACAAGTAAGCACGATCGATTGCTATTGAAATATATGAATTTTCAGAGAGGTAGATGGGTGCATTTTCTTGTAGTAAACAGTCTCGTCAGTACGGTGTGATTTTCGAACTATATCAGGAAAGAAGATTCAATTATTCTCAAGTTTTCGAGTGATGACGAGCAAGGTTGTTCTTTTCCGTAAAGAAATGTCCGAAGAATAATATTGGATCGGAAGGCCAGAAGCCAAGTTTACCGACATATATAGTTGACCAACATATTGTACCAACGATTCCCGTGTTTTATTTATGAGTTTTGAAGCTTCCTAGCTAACTCTGCCCATTTGACCGGATGACTTCATGTCGATTTATCGAAATTAGGTCAAATTTGAAACTACAAGAAAATTGTAGGTTGCTTTAAAAGTTTTAGGAAAAATCTTTTGGAGGTACCCATCGAGGGGTCACATTTAATATATCATAAAACACCGAGAGTTTTGACGATAGGTTCAACTTCCTGCTAAGATTTTGCATCTTGACATTTTAACAAAATTAATTAGGTCAAACTTGAGCTACAAGTAAGCGCGATAGATAGCTCTTGAATTAAATACCATTTTAGAGGTAGATGGGTGCATTTTCTAGTAGTAAGCAGTGACGTGGGTGTGAGTGTCCAACTACCAGGAAAGAACATTGAATTCTACGTTTTCCGGGTGAAGACGAACGAGGTTAGTTGTTCTTTTCCATAAAGAAAAGTCCAAAAAATATTGGATGTGGATGCCACAAGCCAAGTTGACAGACATATATATAGTGGATCAAAAACATGTTGTACTTGTGATTCCCTTGTTTTATGGGTTTTGAAGCTTCCTATGTCTAACCCCGCACATTTGAATAACTTTATGTCGATATCTCGGAATTAGGTAAAATTTAAAACTACAAGTAAATTGTAGGTTTTTATTTAATAGATTTACAAAAAAGCTTTTGGATGTACCCATCGAGGGTTCAAAATTAATATACCAGAAACCAGCGAGAGTTTAGACGATAGGTTCAAGTTCTTGCTAAGACTTTGTATATTTGTAATTTAACTAAATTAGGTTAAACTTGAGTTAGCTACAAGTAAACGCCATAGATTGCTCTTGAATTGAATGTCTTTTCATAGGTAGATCATCGATGCATCTTCTTGTAGTAAACAGTGTCGTTGGTGTGACTTTCCAACTATCAAGAAAGAACATTCAATTCTACATTTTCCGAGTGAAGAATACGAGTGAGGTTGTTCTTTTTCCTAAAGAAAAGTCCGAAGAATATTAGATCTGAATGCCACAAGCCAAGTTTACTTACATATATATTGGACCAACATGTTGTACCAACGATTCCCATGTTTTATGAGTTTTCAAACTTCCCAGCTAACTTTGCCCATTAGAATGACTTTATGTCAATTTTATCAAAATTAGGTGAAATTTGAAACTACAAGTACTAGTAAATTGCACGTGTCCTGCACGTGAGACTCAGAGAATAGACATCTGGCATATCATCACTATATAAAATTATAATAGGCAAAGCGGAAAAAATATAATAGGTAAAATTTGAACTAATACAAGTAAACTGTGTAGGTTGCTTTGAAAGTTTTACAGAAAAGCTATTAGAGGTACCCATCGGAGGGGGCGCATGGGGAGGCCAATTAATATACTATCAGAAACCAAAAGAGAGTTATGACGACAGGTTCATCTTGCTCAGATTTTGCGTCTTGACAGTTTAATGAAATTAGGTCAAACTTGAGCTACAACTAAGTGCGTTAGATTGCTCTTGAATTTAATAAAATTAGGTCAAACTTGAACTACAAGTAATAAATTGTAGGTTGCTTTGAAAGTTTTATGAAAAAGCTCTTGGAGGTACCCATCGAGCGGTTAATTAATATATCAGAAACCACAGAGAATTTTGACGAGTGGTTCGACTTCTAGCTAAGACGTTGCATCATGAAAATTTTGAACACCTTTTGAAAATGATCCCGTGCATCCGGACATAGTTCGTGCCCCAAAATTTTAAATACTTTGAAATTCCCATTCGACCCCTAGTAAATTTGGTAGGTGGGGGGCTTCATTCGTAATTTTCCTAGTATAGTGCTAGCACTACCTAAACCCAACCCACCCCCACCCCCTCTCTCCCCTCCAAGAATACATCACCGGACGGAACATCCTCGCCGCACTTTGGACGGTGTACCCGCACACTTGATCTTCTCAACAAACCCTCTTGTCCGGCGCGCTGACCACATCATCGACCACCTAGGATCTGCTCCATGGATGCTGTGATCCAGCGTTCTGCTCGTATCCTCGCCCACCCAAGATCTGCTTCCCCGTCGTCGACACCTACTACGACCGTAGCACCTTTGGCGACCTCGGTGTGACCCATGAGGATGCGGAGGAGGCCTAGACGCTGCCCCGACCGAGGTAAAACCAGATCACCCTGCGCGATTTGTTTGTTGTCAATGTACTGTATTCGTGCTAAATTTCCTAACTAACAGGTTCTTTACTTGATATACACCTGTTATGTACTCCTCCTGTTTCAAAATATATGATGCTTTAGCTTTGTGAAAGAAGTGTATCCAGACTCATTTTAGTGTGTAGGTTCACTCCAAACCTAGATGAACCTACACACTAAAAGAGGTCTAGATGCACTATTTTCACAAAGCTAAAACATCTTATATTTTGAAACGGAGGGAGTACTAAATTAACCCGTTGTGGTTACTCTTAAACTCCACGCATTCAGCTATTTTTATATACTGTACTATTTCTTTGTGAATTATTAGTCACTTAACATATTTGTTTACATTCTCTGTTGTACTTGTCCACATGAGATATGATTATATAATATCTCTCTCATTCGCCGATTTACGAACTATAGTATTTCCATCGTGCTATTGTCCTGCTATCCTATACTACACGTTTACACACATCATACTATTTGACCATTATGTACTATCGATTTGATCCCTCTTAACCTATGGCTCAAATTGTTTGTTGTTATTATGAAAGGAGCAGCCTCAGTTTTCACACAGTATCATAGAGTGAATGGCTCCTATAATCTCGTAAGACCCCATCACTTTTGTTTTACTTCATGCCAACGTATATCATGTTGGAACCGGTTTGTATTTATAGTTGGCCTTACCTTTATGCAGAGGAGAAACAATGGAGTACAAAATCCGCCCGTCCACACAAGCCGCCGTAGATCTCGTGTAACACCTACCGTAAGGCCCCCACCCGAAGTTTGGTCTTTGCCACATGTTTTGTTTGCTTAAATTTACCATTTGTATTTCTTGTTTTCATATTTTTTTGCCAAAAATTAGCATCAAACATTTTAGCCCCACCATGGTCTGCTTCTGTTCCATGTGGTTAGTTCAATTTCCTAGATATGGAGAGGTCGGGTGTATTGCATCCGAGTTGTCTGATAATAAGAACAAGGCCACACTAGCGATAAGATCCACACATGTATCATAAGGAACTCTGTGCAGTTCATCTCACTATTGTATCTACTATGTATCATAGTTAAATGAACTGGCTATTTTAATATGAGACACTTGATGGTTCAGTTTGTTGTTCTCAGGTTGCCGAAGCGTTGAAATTATCTGGCTATTCATGAATAATTCAATGTATGATTGCTTGATTCATTGTTTGTCTGAAATTATCTGGCTAGCATATTCGAGGATCACAATTGATGTGTTTTTATTGGATGAGTTACTCTTTTTTGTCTATGATTAAATCAGTGGCAGATTTCGTTGTGTAGTTCCTGGCTAGTTTATATATGAGAAACATAATGGCTTAGTTTTAATATTTGTTTTGTTCATGTTCTGCACATTCTAGTTTGAGCAGTCTGCATCAGGTACTTTGGTTGATTGCTCGCATTGTTATTCAAAATGAACTTGTAGTTTGTTTCCCAAGTCTGTTGTTTAAGTAACTTGTTTTGTCTTGGTCTCAGCCATCTTCAAGTAGAGCAGTTATTTCAGAGAGCAACACATGCTCGCATCGCTCCATGGTGCCAGCTGGTCCACTTATTCAAGAAGAAATGGATGTATGAGCCACCACTGTTAATTGCTTCATTCCATATATATCACCGCATTGACACATTTAAAATTCATGGTGGTGTGATTGCATGGTAATGCTGTTATAACTTGTTTTGTGTTTGTTTCAGGCTTCAAATGACCCTCTGAATGCCGAACAAAGACCCACTTCTCCAAGTTTAGATTTTGTTTCACACAGCAGCAGTGACAATACCTATTGCTCATGGCACACCGCTTTGACTGATCCTTGTTTTTCAGACGAAAGATTATTTGAGGATGCCCTCCAAAATGCCCGTGATATTGTTGAGCAAGAAGCCAACAAAACAGATTCAGTAATCACCATAGCACGTAAAGACTTATATGAATTTAAAAACAGGCAAGCTTTAACATAGAACATACTTAATAATCTCATCTGCATCTCCCATGGGAAGCCAGTTGTTACATGTCTTGGGATGCAAGCTGAATAGATACCTCTTCTGTAACACCAGTTATGGTGTTTTTTTAGTTGTCTGGACTCTGATGCAACTTTTATGCTTCATTTTATTACTATCAAGTTTACTGAGGATTGTAATAATCTACTATAATTTGCAGTTGTAAGTTATTTGAGGATTGTTACAAACTGAGCATCTATCATAATTACTGCACACACATGAAAAAACAGTGAAATTGTAAGAGGTACAACACACGATCTACCGGAACAGGGAGAACGTCCATTGTATTACACGGGCACCATAGAACTTGCAAAATTCATAGACATTCACTCAACAAAGTGAACACATAAAGAGCTGACCTGACGAGAATACATCAGGAGGAGACCCACACAATCCATCAATCTGATGGATAGCCATCGTAGTAATCGTAGTGGTTGGTACCATCCTCGCCATATGACGGCACCATCTGCAGCTCAGAATGCTCGACGATTCTGCAATACTCCGCCAGCAATCGATCGAGTTCGAAAGGATGGTCATTGATCCATGATCCTCCTACTCCATACCTATATACGACGCTTGGCTCCTCTTCCCACGCAAGAGCCTCAAAGTTGTAAGATCTAATCTCGGATAGGTCTGCATAGTATATGCTGCCGGTCTACACCGTGGGTACCCTGGCACTGTCGACGCAGACGCACCAATTGTCAGCAATGAAGAGAGCACGACTTTCGATGCCTCTGACCGGCTGAAGGACACAGTTCTGGGTATCAACCTGGTAAACAACCTGCCTGCCGTCGTAGACCGGTCCACTCACAACAAACAACAACTCCCCGTCGAACTCGACGAGGTAAAAACGATTCTCTGGGAACTGGCAGTCCGGAACAGGGCCTGCAATAGTGGGATGCATCTCTAGGGTTCGTGCGGAGCGCTGCAGCTGCACATCTCCATGAGCAGCATCACACATAGTCGAGAGGATAGACCCGTATCTGTCTACGGCAAAAACATCACCGACATAAGAAGTCGTTCTCCGGAGTTCCACAAAGTCATACGGCGAGTACCACCCTTCACCAAAGACCGGGCGACTCCCTTCCTCCGTGCTCTCATCTGCCCAGGGAATGGTGGTGTTCTGATGGTTTGATGTACACACCATAAACGACGGGCACATTGTCACAGCGACAGAAGCCACCCGCTCGGTTGGTATCTCCGCCCTCAGGCGCTTGATAGCGCCCAAGAAGGGGTTGTACAACCGGGTCTTGTAAGGCTGCACCCTCTGCCCAAGCACAAGGAGGCCGCCGGTTGTGCTGCCAACATAAAAGTACCTTCCAAAAATAGAGGGAGGAGAAACAGAGATTCAGTCAAGGTAAACAGACTGAAATTCAATCAAGGTAAACCATGGAGCAAAAACCTGGGCAACAAGTGGACAAAGAAACAGAACTTGAAAACAGATAGTATAGGATGTGAATGCAAAAAATGGATCGCATATATACATATGAATATAAAGAAAGCACCTGCGAATAACCCGGCTAATCTTCTTCTCAAGGTGGCGGCCAGTTCTCACATTCAGCAACGTGATGGCAGCGTCTTCTACCTGATACTCCTTCGACAACTGGTGCTCTAGAACAATCCAGTTTGCTGGCATAAAGCGCTCCTCTGTGAAGCCGCGCCAGGCGCTGCAGACTTCCCGAAAGGTGGCGTAGTAGTCGAAGTCGTCCGTCGAAAGGAAGATGTCACCTATCTTCTGGACGAGTCCCTCAGGGAGACCAGCCCATGGCGAGTCCTCCTGCTTCTTGCCAGCCATGGATGATGGCGTTCATGTGGTCTCGATCCCACCGACTGGCACAGGAAGTGGTTCCAGAGACACACATTTAAACAAAGGCCTGGGAAATCCAAGCGAATCGTGTGGAAACGAGACGACAGCATGCACAAAGCAACCGCAATCGTGTTTCATCAAACTGGCACGGGCACGCGCATGCGCACGCGCACTAATTACGGTACAACGGTCGTGCGCACACCAGCTTACGACTCCTGGGAGCACGCGAGTGTGTAGGTGTAGGATGATACTAGTAGTAGTAGTATCATAACCTCATTGTATTTAATTATCCCAAAATGTAAGAACAAAACCTACACTCCCTAGTCCCTCAGGGCACACGCAAACGCATGGCATTTTTCATTTTTTGCATGGCATTTTTTATTTTTCAATTTTGCTTTTTTGCTGTGCCCTTGGATGCTCACCATATGGTCGGATGGGGTGTATGCTCCGTGGAGATAAAAAACTCATGTTCTCTCAATATCACGGTCGTTAATTATTGAGGTATATACATTTTTAGTCCCACAACTTGCACCACGGGAGCGTTTTAGTCCCACATTTTGAAAAGTGAGTAACACTAGCCCCACGAATTATAACCAGGAACATTTTAGCCCAATTCAATCAAATTTCTGTGATTTTGTCTGAATTCGTCGTAACTAATTCTGGAAGTGACATGTGGCGTCATAATATTTGCAAAATGACCCCTGTGTACTTTCTGCCTGCCAGTTGTGACCTTGGTACGACTTGACAAGAGGATCTGAATAAGAAAACAAATAAGAAAAACTACCAATGCATTGTAGGGTATCGAACTGATTACCTGCGCTACTGAAGAAATCAACCTTGCCACTACAATATGCACACAGAAGTGATTAACTGAAGAGCGCTCTAGCTGATGTGTTCTTTATTTTAGATATTAAAAAATATGTGTTCTGGGGTACAATAACAACTCAACTTTATTCCTTTTCATTTTTACGAATAAGAAAAAAACTTAAGTTTATTCTAGACACTTCAGCTAGCTACTAGGTTAACGGCAAAGCTATACAATTGATATTATGGACCGTGCCAACATAGACGTGAGCATTTTTTTGCGTTCGTATGTGCTTTTTTATTTTATAAATAATTACTTCCCCCAAGTACTCGTCTGGCATAATTACGTCCTATCAAGTAATCCTCGTCTCACATGAGTAGTCGTGGGCATCTACCAGCATAGTGGCTTGTGGGTGTGGGTGTCATTGTACAAAAGTGTTAAGTTCGAATCCATTCTCCTCATAGAGATTTAACTATTTTATTTGTATGTCTACTAACAGGTGACCCACTTATCAGTCCACATAGGGACACAAATGACATAAAAAAATATAGAGGGGTCATTTTAAAAAAATCAATGTTATTTGTGGACAAATTAAGTCAAATTCACTGAAATTCCATTAAATTAGACTAAAATGCTCTCGAGATATAAGTTGAGGGACTACTATTGCTCATTTTTCAATATGTGGGACTAAAACGCTGTCGCGGTGCAAGATGTGGGACTAAAGGTGTATATACCTCTTAATTATTTTACAGCCTCAATTGCTAGGCAGGAGGACCAATTAATGCTCCTAGTTTTGCTCAATTACTCCTCTAGTTGACCGTAAAATATGAACCACCACGTCGTGTAATGCTCCTGGTCGATCATGTTGTTAAAACGGGAGTATATACATTAGCTTGCATGTTTTCAATTAGATGCGGTGGCCACGTGCATTGGCTGGATTTTAGGATTACTACTGCATGCAATAACTAGCTATAAAGCGATTAGGTGAAGTTCATTCTCCAAACTAGTACTACTCGCCTACGAACAACATTGTGGAGTATCTCATATGTGGATATATGATGATTAGTCCATGAATTCCATGATCATATCATAGCCGTTCACTACAAGAAAAGTTTCCTTCCGTAATGAATTGGCCTGACGGTCGTCGTAGAAGGCGCGTCTTCCGTGATGAAATTCTCGGCTCGACCGTGGCCGATGGAAAACTTTTTTTCCGGTTTCGTGGCCCTCTACTATGACGGATCTGCTAAAAACATGGAGGAAGCTCGGCTGGCGCGTGGCAGAAGTAAGTTTTTTGTTTCCTCGCGCGATGTTGACTCGCCGAAGTCTTTTGAGGCGTGTGGGTCCCGGAAGTCAGTGTCTCTAGCGGATCATAATTTTCGGTCACGCCTCCCTGATTTGAACTCGATAACGTTGCTCGAGGCGTCTGCCGTTTAGTCAAGCTGTTAGGTCCCACATGTCAGCCTCTCATTAGAAGGATCGTGTGTATGATGGAATTTTTTTCCTTCGCTCGCACTACCCTATTCCGAAGTTGATAGCGCTGCTCGATGCATCTACCATCTAATCAACCTCTTGGGACCCACATGTCATCCTCACATTAGAAGAAACGTGTGTATGATGGATTTTTTTTCCTTCCCATTCCGAGTTGATAGCATTGCTCGACACATCTACTGTTTAACCAACCTTCTGAGCCCCACATGTCATCCTATCATTAGAAGAAACGTGTGTATGATGGTTTTTTTCCTTCGCTTGCGCTACCCTGTTCCGAACTTGATAGCGATGTTCGATACATCTACCATTTAATCACGATGCTGGGCCCCACATGTCATCCTCTCATTAGAAGAAACGTGTGTATGATGGATTTTTTTCCTTCATTGGCGCTACCCCGTTCCGAGTTGATAGCGCTGCTCGATGCATCTACCGTTTAACCAACCTCCTGAGCCCCACATGTCATCCTCTTATTAGAAGAAACGTGTGTATGATGGATTTTTTACCCTCTGTCGCGCCTTCGTGTTCCGAACTTGATAGCTTTGCTCGCTGCATCAGCTGTTTATTCAGACTGGTGGGTCCCTTATGTCAGCCTCACATTAGAAGAATCGTGGGTATGATGGAATTTTTTCTTCTCTAGCACTACCCTATTCCGAACTAGATAGCGTTGCTCGACGAATCCGCTGTTTGCTCATGCTACTGGGTCCCCCATTTCAGTCTCTCATTAAAAGAAACGTGTACATGCTGAACTTTTTTCTCGCTCGCGCCTCCCTGTTTCGAACTGGCTACGTTGCTCGATGCAGCATCTGTATAAGGTAGCGCTGCTGGGTCCCACATATCAGCCTCTCTATAAATGAAACGTGCGTATGATGTACTTTTTTTGGCCATGTCCGCTGTTTTGATCTTGGAAACTTGCTGGGTCCCAGATGTCAACCACCTCTGTGCATGAAACATGTCTATGCTGGGTCCCAGCTGACAGCCTCTATTTGAAAGAAACATGTGTATGTTGGAATATTTTTCGGGTCCGAGATGTCAGCCTCAGAGTACAAAAAATGCTCAGAAAGGCTGAATTAAAAAGATTCTGGGCTAACTCGGGGCGGATGCCCTATTCGTCATGGCTTATATTCCATGGGCTCACTCCTAAATTGAATGGGCTACGCTCGGTGGCCACAAGACCATGAAAAGGCCGAATTAAAAGGTGTTGGGCTATGCTTGGGTATGATAGGCTAATTTCATGGGCTATGCTTGGGCTTGCTGGGTCCGACATGTCAGCTTCTCTGTAAGTGCAACGTGTGTGTGATGGACTTTTTTTTGGCCGCGTCGCTGTTTTCACCATGGCAGCCGTGTATGGTCTTACTGTTGGGGCCCTTATGTCAGCCTCTCTGGCATGTTCTGGCTTAAGGGTCCCCGATACAGCCTTGTATGTTCTGTCTGGTGGGTCTCTAATGCGAGCCTCTCTGTACAAGTATTTAAACTTTTGTTTCAAACTCACCCTCAAAACAAACTCCAGGGACGTTGCATGCTGGTCGGTCCGTGATGTCAGCCTCTCCGTAATGCGATATTGCTAGAAGAAAAAAAATATAAACTCAAGATACACACACACACAAAGGGGATTTGAACAAAAGACCTTCAAATCAAATAAACGTAAACTAAGTGCCAAATACAACAATGATATTTATAGAAAAATATCAATAAACATTTATTAGTACTACAACTTCTGTATTAGTCTTCTTAAAATATTTTATGTGTTTACATTTATCTCTTTTAAAATATAATAGGGTAGCGCTCCTGGCATGTCAATTTATAAAATGCCACATAATGGGGTATTTTCTTAAAAACATGGGTAGACAGAGTTTTTTTATTATGAGAGGTGGGGGGCAATGCCCAAAAGGCCGAATTAAAAAGAGTTTGGCTATTTCTCTACGTGGGTTATATTTTATAGGCTATGCTCTGTAGGCTTCATTCTCAAATTTCACTGGCATGTGCTCAGCAGTCCACTGACCCGTAAAAGGCCGAACTAATATGTTCTCGGCTATGCTCCATGGGCTCCTTTCTAAAATTTCTACTGGCCTGTGGTCAGCAGTACCTGACCCCGAAAAGACTGAATTAAAATGTTTTGGGCTAAAGAGGGGCCAAATGAGCTACTCCACTCCCTCCGATCCAAATTAATGTTCTCGGATTTGGCTAGATTCGAACGTGTCTAGCACTAAAACATGACTAGATATGTCAGAATCTAGACAAATGTGAGAACATTCATTTGGATCATAGAGAGTACTAGATTTCTTCTCCTGGTTAATAAAAATTGCATTGTGATGTGCTCTGACGGATTTGAAACAAAGACCTCAGCGAGGGCGGGGGAGAAGCGATAATTCTTTTTGGCAGATGTTAATGTCAAAATTCAGCAGTACAGAACAAGGTAGAAAAATTATCAACAGATTCGAAGTTAATATTTGGGAGCACTTGACCAATTCAGCAGCATTTCAAAAGTCACTAATACGACAATACAGACAATGAAATACAATACCAGTACATCAGTATTAGTTGCACAAATGCTTTAGTAATAGCAACGACAGAACATTTGAGAGATTCAGTAGCTTTCCTACTTGAAATTCAATAGCAGTACAAAGAGAATCAGTTCTTGTTCCAGCTAAAAATTTTTTGGCCCACGATCAGTTTGGCCTATTCTCCGAATAGACTCAATCATTGGAGCAAGCAAAACTGACGATCAAGTCTGCTTCTGTGTGAGTACCTCCTCCTTACGTCAATGCCTCTGTTACCGCCCATAGCAATCCAAAATGCCCAAGACTCATCCAGATAATTGAAACAATGCTAAGTTTCAAAAGAAAAGCAAGACAATCTGATGCACTTCATCTAACCAAGTACCACTACATCATAGTTCGTTCTATAAAATATTATACTAATAGTAACGACAGAACATTTGACAGATTTAGTAGCATTTGGAAGATTCAGCAGTATAGAATAGACCATAAAAATATCAGATAGATTCCCGGTTCATATTCAGCAGCACTTGACAGATTGTGGCAGTACATAGACAGTGACCAAAAGAATTGACAGATTCAGCAATGCGGACAATGAAATTCAATAGATGTAGTAAGGACTGATTCAAGAAGAAAGCAAGACCACATTCTGCACTCGACCGGTCGATCTGAACAAGTACCGAACAAAACTTTTGATAGGTTCAGTAGCATTTGAAAGATGCAGCAGTACATAATAAGAATGAAAAATATCGACAGATGCACAGTTCACATTCAGCGTCACTTGGACATATTCAGTAGCATTTCAAAGTGACAGTTTCAGTTTACCCTTTTCTCCGAACACTCGTCATTGGAAGAAACAAAACTGACGATCAAGTCTGCTTTTGTGTGCATGCCACCTTCTCGCATTAATGCCTGTGTGTGACCACCATAGGCAACTCAAAATACCCAAAGCCTTGTCTAGATTATGAGTTTATGACAAGGCCAAGTTACAAAAGAAAAGCAAGACCATCTACTGCACTTGATCTAAACTGAGATATCCTATTACATAGTATTAGGATTATTTACGGTAGTTTGGTTCCAATCACGGGCATTGGCGATCCTCGGGATGAACCATAATGGAGTCTCCGGAGATTTCCAAGCAACATTGGTTGAGAAACCAACAGCTGCTTCTTCGGTATTTAGACTGAAGCAGCATATTTCAAGAAACGGCGTATATCCAAGTCCTATTGCATGGTGGGAGGTGTAGACACAGTTGCTTCTCGTCAGATATCCTGGGGCAACATCTGCACCGCCTACCGCAATATTAATCGGATAGTTCAATCCAAGAAAAAAGGAATATGCTCCCAGGTTAGCAATCTCTATCCATGGCTTAGGTGGATACAAGTAAGCAGTGTCCTTTGAGTACACCTTGTAGCCAAACCCAGTAGCATAGGTGCCACAAGTGCGACCGCATTGATCAACACTATGATCAGCAACAGGATTGCCATGACCATAATAAGTACTGCCATAAAACTCCTCGTCAGTAACGTCCATGGTATGGATAAGAAGAAGGCGAGATTCATCTGCAGATATTGCTAAGAACCATAAACCAGGTTCATGCTCGTCATCATCTATGGCATCAAGGTTTCCCTCCTCGAGATGCGTGACAGGTGGTGACGGGAGCAGAATAAGATCTACAAAAAGAAATGATGGCCAAATTAGCCAACACTAGTTTACATCTATTAAAACTGAAGCTAGTGTTTAGAACAGGAATGGATCAAACTTTCCAAAATACAGATGATTCCAAACAAAAACAATGCCACTCTCAGTGGCTACAAACACTAGACCCTTGTGGATAAGTGCATCGCTGTATCTGAAATAACACTGGAACTGGTTCTCAAGAACTGTCCATGCATACTAACCGCCATCAAGGGTAGAAATTGAGTAGTTGAAGATAGCGACCAGAGAGAAATCTAAATAATCAGCCGCAGCTATGGGAGCTCGACAAATAGCAATCTTCCGGAGGAGAATAGGGCGATCATTATGCATGAATGTAAACGGATCATTGGTGGGTACAAACTTATTGACTTGTGGGAGAGGAACGCGTTGATGCGTGTACACATTGACAAGCTCCCACTTGCACTCGGACCCAACTGTGGTGATCCAATCTCCATTGGCACCTACCCACTGCTTACCCATACAATTCAGGAACACAGCATCGAGGGAGAACCTGTCCAGCGGCGTCAGCTTGCATGTCGTGCCCTTGCCCTCGAAGTACTCGTCGCATTCCCATGGTTTCTTAGTCGGGTGAGAATGAAGAACACAGGGGAGGCCAAACGGCTGAGAAGCATGTAAAGTTACACTATATTTTGGCGATTCAAGAAGATGTTTGGACAAACCGGGAAGGCTCGCAGTGGTGATGACGTCGCATCTGGTTATGAGTTCTTCAAGCAAGCCTTCGGTAAAAACATGCTGGAACAGCTCAGAATCATCACTGTCCTTTCTCGGTCCTGCCATCGCAAGGGAGCTGATGGAAGTTGGGATAGTGGCTTGATTTGGTTTTCTGGAAAAGAGGGAAGATCGATGGTGACAGGCGGGACAGGGAGAAGAACAAACACTCTCATACTATGAAGTGAAAAGGATCGTAAAGCGGCATTGTGGAGGAGAAGAATGGTGGCGCTTGGCGTAGAAGTGGGGATAGAGCATATAGGCGAGGTTGAATAAAATGAAAACGGACGCATGTTCCTCTGCTCCAGTTCCCTTCAGAATAGTACTACTCTGCTCCCAGTTCCCTCCATAATAAATCTTTCTTGTAAATCAAAGAGGAAGTGGTATGAAGAGTAGGGCCCCATCATTTGCTCTCTCGTGGAGCCGAACGAACGCGACTATTTTCTTTGCTAAATTTTATGGTCCTTTATGCTAAATGCATGGACCTTAGTGTAATCTTACCTTTTTTAGGTCCTTGGTGTAAATGTACCCCCACCATCTGTGTAAAATTCTAACCAAAAAGTGTAAGTTGTGAAATTTGAACAAATTTAAGCTTAGTTGTCAATGAGTATGAAAATTCTTGGATTTCAAGCCGAACGACCAGGGTCAAGGCCATATCATCATACTTTATGGTGATGATGCCATGTCCAAGAATTAGCATGTCGATAGATTTGGACATATTTTGAAAACAATTGAAGATGAAGTAGTACGAAGAGTATGGCTCGATCAGTTGCTCTCTTGAGAAGGATCCATACACGTGTTTTCCTTGCTTATTTTTAGGGGGGTGCTAAATGTATGGACATCGATGTAATTTTCCCTTTTTTGGGTACTTGATGTAAAATGTACTTCCACACACCGTGTAAAATTCTAACCTAAAAGTGTAAGTGGTGAAATTTAGATGATTTTAAGCTTACTTGTCAATGAGTATGAACATTCTTGGATTTCAGTCGAACGACCAAGGTCAAGGCCATATAAACATCATACTTTATGTTGATGATCCCATATCAGAGAATCTGCATGGCAAAAGATTTGGCCATATTTTGAAAATAATCAAAGAGGAAGTAGTACGAAGAGATTGGCTCAGATCAACTGGTCTCTCGATAAGGAGAGGAAACAAAAAGTTTTCCTTTGTAGGGTCCTTTGTGCTAAATGTATGGACCTCCATGTAATTTCCCTTTTTATGCCCTTGATGTAAAATGTACTCACATCGACTGTGTAAAATTCTAAACTAAAAGTAAGTGGTGAAATTTAAATGAATTTCAGCTTAGTTGTCAACGAGTATGAACCATATTCTTGGATTTTCAAGACAAACAACCAAGGTCAAGCCATATCTACACCATACGTTATGCATATGATCCCATATCCAAGAATTTGCATCCCGACAAATTTGGCCATATTTTGAAAACAATCAAAGATGAAGTAGTGTGAAGTGTGTGGCTCGATCAGCTGCTCTCTAGAGAAGGAGTCAAACCCGACTATTTTCCTTGCCTAATATAAGGTTCCTTTGTGCTAAATGTATGGACCTCGGTGTAATCTTCACTTTTTTAGGTCCTTTGATGTCAAATGTACTTCCACACGTGTGTAAAATTCTAACTTGAAAGTATAAGTGGTGAAATTTTGACGATTTTAAGCTTACTTGTCAATGAGTATGACCATTATTAGATTTCAAGCTGAACGACCAAGGTCAAAGCCATATCAACATCATACTTTATGTTGGTGATCACATATGAGAGAATTTGCTTGGCGACAAATTGCCCTATTTTGAGAGGAAGTAGTGTGTAGAGTTTGGCTCAGATTAGCTGATCTCTCGAGAAGGAGCGAACCAGATTTTTTTTCTTTGAGGGAGCTTTATGATAAATGTATGGACCTCAATGTAATTATTGCTTTTTTCGCGTCCCTGGTGTAAAATGTACGCTGACCAACCATGTAAAAATCTAACCTAAAAGTAAGTGGTGAAATTTAAACGAATTTAAGATTAGTTGTCAACGAGTATGAACCATTCTGGGATTTCAAGATGAACGACCAAGGTAATGATCCCATATTCAAAAATTTGCACCCCGACAAATTGTGCCATATTTTGAAAACAATCGAACATGAAGTAGTATGAAGAGTATGGCTCGATCCGCTACACTCTCGAGAAGGAGCCGAACTCGACTATTTTCCTTGCTTAATTTTAGGATCCTTTGTGCTAAATGTATGGATCTCGATGTAATTTTCCCTTTTTTAGGTCCTTGATGTAAAATGTACTTCCGTGCCCGTGTAAAATTCTAACCTAAAAGTGTAAGTGGTGAAATTGCGATGATTTTTTAGCTTACTAGTTAACGAGTATGACAATTATTGGATTTCAAGCCGAACGACCAAGTTCAAGGCCATATATATCAACCATCATACATTAAGTTGATGATCCCATATGGGAGAATTTGCATGGCAAAAAATTTCGTCATATTTTGAAAACAATCAAAGAGGAAGTAGTATCAAGAGTTTGGCTCAGATCAGCTGATCTCTCGAGAAGGATCCAAACCAGAAAATTTTCCTTTTAGGGTCCTTTATGCTAAATGTATGGACCTCAACGTAATTTTTGCTTTTTTGAGGTCCCTAATGTAAAATGTACTCCAATTGACCGTGTAAAGTTCTAACCTAAAAGTAAGAGGTGAAATTTAAATGAATTTAAGCTTAGTTGTCAATGGGTACGAACCATTCTTGTATTTCAAGACGAACGACCAAAGTCAAGGCCATATCTACATCATACTTTATGCTGATGATCCCATATTCAAGAATTTGTATATCAACAAATTTGGCCATATTTTGAAAACAATCGAAGATGAAGTAGTATGAAGAGTATGGCTCGATCAGATACTCTCTCGACAAGGAACCAAACCCTACTATTTTGCTTGCTTAATATTAGGGTCCTTTGTGCTAAATGTATGGACCTCGATGTAATTTTCCCCCTTTTTAGGTCCTTGTTGTAAAATGTATTCCCATCGACCGTGTAAAATTCTAACCTAAAAGTGAGTGGTGAAATTTAAATGAATTTAACCTTATAGTTGTCAACGAGTATGGACATTCTTTGATTTCAAGCCGAGCGACAACAAGGTCGAGGCTATATCTCTACATCATACTTTATTCTGATGATCGAGTATCCAAGAAATTGCATGGCGATAGATTTGGCCATATTCTAAAAACAATCAAAGAGAAAGTAGTATGAAGAGTATGGCTTGATCAACTGCTCCCTTGGGAAGGAGCCGAACCCGATTGTTTTCTTTGCTCAATTTTAGGGTCCTTTGTGCTAAATGTATGGACCTCGATGTAATTTCCCCCTTTTTAGGTCTTTGATGTAGAATGTACTCCCACCGACCGTGTAAAATGCTAAACTAAAAGCAAGTTATGAAATTTCAACGAATTTAAGCATAGTTGTCAACAAGTATGAAAAAATCTTGGATTTTCAAACCGAACGACCACGAGGTCGAGGCCATATATCTACATCATACTTTATGTTGATGATCCCATATTCAAGAATTTGCATGGCGACAGATTTGGCCATATTTTGAAAACAATCGAAGAGGAAGTAGTATGAAGAGTATGGCTCGACCAGCTGCTCTCTCGAGAAGGAGCTGAACCCGACTATTTTCTTTGCTCAATTTTAGGGTCCTTTGTGCTAAATGTCTGGACCTTGATGTAATTTTCCCTTTTTTAGGTCCTTTATGTAGAATGTACTTTATGCTTATGATCCCATATCCAAGAATTTGGATGCCTACAAATTTGGCCATCTTTTGAAAACAATCGAAGATATTAACAACAAAAAATAATCAATTTCATTTTTCCAAGTGATAGGAATTTATTTTCTGAAAAGCAAGTAAGAAGAATTTATTTCCTTTTTTCTGTTAAAAAAATAAAGAGCGAGAAGAGACTATATGAGCACAAAGGAGGCAGCGAGAGAGCTGCGAAGAGGAGGATTTGAAGGCCGTGCGATGTCAGAGCAAAGCTAGGATGGGTTCCTGACACGAGGTACAGGGTACAGTGAGTAGAGTAAATTTCAGGACCACAAGATATATGCACGCAAAACAAAATGTGTTTTCTCTATCCTTCACTCCCCGATCACCACGCCCACACCCCGGCCGGCTGATCTCTTCCTCGTCCACAAAGTGGCGCTACACACGCGCGTCGACCGACAACCTGCCTTGTGTCGGCGGCTCCATGTCTGGCCTGTTCGTCAGCTGTGTTGGTGGGAACCATTTTGGTCCTTGGCAGCAAAAAGTATTACTACTACAATAGTAGTACAACAGAGTAGCAATTCAAACTTTCTCGATTTTCACTTCCTTCACAAACATCCAGGGGGAAGGATATTCAAAAGATCTCCATTCGCAGTACTACTAGTAAAATACGAGTACTAGTACTTAAGTGCTGGACAAGGGATTGGTTGATCTGGCAAACAAAAAAACAAAAACGTCCCATCGCATTAGATGCTCACCATTATGAAATGACCAGCCTACCTACTCCGCACTACACCTCCGTACCCTAGGAAGAGGAAGCACCAAGCACACCCGCAGCAAGCTGGTTCGAAAGTGAGGAGCGCTCCCTCCGTACCCTAGGAAGAGGAAGCACCAAGCACACCCTCAGCAAGCTGGTTCGAAAGTGAGGAGCGCTCCTTTTATTTCTTCCGTGAAGCAAGTCGTACTCCCTCCTTCCCAAATTAGGGCGCGTATTACCTCTGGTCAGAGTCAAATTTAATAAAGTTTGACTAAATGTACGACATCAACTCAATGTTATTAGAATCATCATGAACTATATTTTCATATTATATGCAATTGTCATTAGAAAAGTCAGTATGTTTTTACATATAGTTGGTCGAACTTTATAAAGATTGACTTTGACCAAACCTAATATGCGTCCAAAATTGGGAAAGAGGAAGCAGTATGAAGAGTATGGCTCGATCAGCTGCTCTCTCAAGGAGTCGTACCCGACTGTTTTCAATTCCTTGTTTGGTATTAGGATCCTTTGTGCTAAATGTATGGACCTCGATATAGTTTTCCCTTTTTTTAGGTCCTTGATCTAAAATATAGTCCCACCGTCCGTGTAAAATTCTAACCAATAAGTGTAAGTGGTGAAATTTAAACGAATTTAAGCTTACTTCTCAACGGGTATGAACATTCTTGGATTTCAAGCCAAACGACCAAGGTCAAGGCCATATAAACATCATACTTTATGTTGATGGCCCCATACGAGAGAATTTGCATGTCAACAGATTGGGCCATATATTTTGAAAACAATCGAAGAGGAAGTAGTATGAAGAGTTTGGCTTAGATCAGCTGATGTCTCGAGAAGGAGCCGAACCAGAAAGTTTTCCTTTTATGGTCCTTTGGGCTAAATGTATGGACCCCAATGTAAATTTCCCTTTTTAGGTCTTTGATGTAAAATATGCTCGCACCGTGACCATGTAAAATGCTAACTTAAAAGTAAGTGGTGAAATTTAAATGAATTTAAGCTTAGCTGTCAACGAGTAGGAATTTCTTGGATTTCAAGATGAACGACCACGTGGTCAAGGCCATATCTCTACATCATACTTTATGCTGATGATCTCATATCCAAGAATTTGCATCACGACAAATTTGGCCATATTTGTAAAATAGTCGAAGAGGAGGTAGTATGAAACGTATGGCTCGATCAGCTGCCGTCTCGAGAAGGAGTGTAACATCCCAAAACTTCAATCCAAGCTTATCAAAGATCAAATCATCCAAATTTAGGATTAACAAAAACTTTTCCATAATTAAAATGAAAGCATTCATATATGTGTGCATTTAAAATAGGAGTTGTTTTGAATTGCCATGATTGTGTGATCCCTTGCTTCTAAACTATTTCTTAGGTGATTTAAACATCATCTACATCATTCCCAAACTTTTCCTAAAAGAAATCAAATCAAAAAGAATTAAAATAAAGGAATGGTCATTTTGACAAAATTAACTCTCATGCCTACTTTGGCTATTCCTAGTACTCAATTCTTAACAGAAACAATTCTGGATCTTTACACCCCTTGCTAGTACACATAATGAGGTACCAAGGCCCACCTTTTTATCTTCTAAAAACATTCTGGAAGCTATTTTAAATGGCAGTTCAAAATTGAATCTAATGCATATGCATAGATCACCCCTATTTCAAAAACCATGTATTTGAGCTCCATTTTCAAAACCCTTGCAACCAGAGACTACATAGCACTAGTGGAGATCACCCAAAAATTTTGAAACCAAAATTCAAAACTTTTTCTCTTTCGGCCATTTCATCAAACAGCTTGTGTGCACAAATCTGGCCAAATTTAAAACACTGTTTTGAGCAGTGATCTTGGTCACCATTTGTACCTAACCTTGTCCCCTTGTTCCTCAAGACAGGCCTACCTTTGCTAGCCCGGCCACACCACTGCACGACCAAATGGTCATGGCCATTAAGGCCGAGCACCTTGGCACCCCACTGACATCAGCCACAAGTCCCGCGCTTTCCTCGCCATGTCTAGGAGGTAGCCGACGCCGCACCGCCCCTCTCTGTCCCTTGCTCGAGCCAAGAGAAGTCATGGACCACCGAGGAGAAGACGCGCCCAGTGCCACCAGACCATGCCGACGCCGCCCGCAGAGCGCGCACTGTCCCCGCGTGCACAAGCCATCACTCGACACCAGCCCGCGCCCACCGCTCCGCCTTGACCTAGAGAACACCCCAGACACCCCCGTTCGCCGCCCAAAGCCCCACAGCCACCGCTCGCCGTGGACACCGCCTCTCGCCTCTACTGTGATACCACCGCCCCTACGGCCACATTGAAGCGCTAGAGCACCGCCAGGGGACCGCCCATCGATCGCCATCCCCAGCCATGCCGCTAGCTCGCGGTAGCCATGTCGCCACCGTCGACCGCCCATCCCGCTCGGTATCACCGTCGAGCCTATAAAAGGAGCCTTCCCCAGCACCAAATACTCACACCATTCCACTCCCCTCACCTCTGTGAACCTTACCCACCTCTTGCTGGAGCAAGTGGAGCAGCAGCTCGCCAGAATTGGAGCCGGAGCCGCCGCCTCTGAAGAAGAAGGGTGTCATTGATTCCGGCCACCCCAAGCTCCGCCGCGACCACGCCTCGCCTCGCCGTCGTCTTCCACTTCGTTCGCCCGCATCGCCGACCCCGCTGGAGCCCTGGTACGCCCCCAGTAGACCCCCACTGAGCCGCTAGGGTTTGAGCTCGCCGGCGACCCGTCCGTCGTCGACGACGACCCTCAGCCGTAGATTTGCGCTCTAATCACACGGCCCACAGCGCGCGTACCGTTTTGCGTTTTAAGTGCCACTAACCAGTGGGACCCCCCTGTCAACAGAGCCCTGTGCCGCGCAGTGGCACTGGGCCGGCCCATTTCCTTTCCCGCGCAAGCCCGTGGATTCAAATCTAGATTTTTTTTTTAGTTAGAATATAGTTTATGTCCTGTGTTTCAAAAATCAATTTTGTGAGTTTGACAAATCCAAATTGCATGAAACTAATTTTGTATGAAAGGTATTGAAATGCTCTATCCAAGCCTGTTGGATTTAATTCATTTGGAGATATAGATTTCTCCTAATAAAAATAAGAAGACAGAAGCTTTTACAACTTGCAACATTTTTATAAAATCAACCAAGTCAGCTTTTGAGTTGATTCCAACTCTCAAAAATCACATTTCATCATATCTATCCAAATATGTAATAATATTAAGGTTTACATGCAGTGACTTTGGATTAGTACCAAAATAATGCTATATAGGCATTTCTAGTCACTTTAAATCATTAAATAATGAACTTAAACCAAAGTAATATTGATCCAACCTTTAAATCTCATTCCCACATGTTAAAATATGTGGTGAGGACATGTGTCCACATGATCCCATATTTTGGTGGTGAATATTAAATTTTAGTTAATATTTCAATGAGTAGAAATTACTTTTCCAAAATAAAAAGGTTGAAACTATTGAATTAAAACTTGTGATGTTTAGGATGATAATAGATCATCACTTGTGTGGTTTAGCATACTACCTAGCTTCAAAACCAAAGTGAGTATTTATGAAAAACTATTTCCCCTCTTACCCTTGTGAACTCATTCTTTATCAAAAATACATGTTCCTCAAAAATTCTTACATTACTACTTAAAATTTGACACACTTGATCACTTCACTAATTTCCTCATCCTAAATTCTTGTAGATGGAGACTCAGTTTAGCAAGTTTTACCAGTTGGGAAACGGAGGTCAGCTGATCTTCGAGAGGGATCTGGATTCACTGTCAGAATTTCTGGGACGCCCACATCCGGAGTTTCTTGGAGCTCAAATTCCAGGACCCCCAGGAGGAGACCTACAGTGGCTAGTCACCGCAGATCTTCGAGGAAGCATTGAAGCACCAACTTCCGGGAGAATTCGGTTCTCTGTGAGAGAGAACAACTGGCTAGATGGATTAGCCAGGGCAATGCATGAAGCTCTCGCACGTCTATGTGCCCTCAGCGTCAACAAGATTCAAGGAACCCGTTTTGCCCACTATGCAAGATGTGACTTCATGGGAATACCAACGGAGATGCCAAGTCACCAGAATTGAAGCGCCAAGTGGAGAACCTTGACTTCTTGCTTCATGACCGATAGCAGGAACTGGACAATGCCAGAGAGTCAGCCAACCAGAACCGTGCCATCGCCGACCAGAAGGCCCAGACTTTCACATTACTCGTCCAAGACCGCCAGTCTCTTCGTCGCCAGCGTGCCAAGAAGGATCGCACCATCGCCCGTCTTCGCAAGAAGGTGGCAGACCTCGAGAAGACCGTCAAGGAGCAGGAAGCTCAGCTTGCCGCCAAGGAAGAAGATGATGAAGGAGAAGACATCCAGGGAGATATGGATTCCTACCTCAGCAACGATGACGATTTTCCGGCAGAGGATGCTGTGGACTTCTACACTGATGATGAAGACTCCGACTTCATCGACGATGAGTAGATGCACTAGAGCACTGTCGTAGCATGAGATGTATCATCCCATTGTATCGTAGCTTGCAGAATGGCTCTTCAAACCATCTGTTTTCCCTTTTATTGCTGTGGTGTGTGTTGTATCGTGTGCTTGTTTGCATGAATGAAAAAGCAGTTAGTTGAGAAACCTGAGTCTAACTCAAAGTTTTAGCTTTGAAAACCTCAAAACCATGAACCTTAGAATTTCCCTCTTACCCCTATATCTATCTCAATCCTCAGATGACTCGTGGAAACCAAGGAGGGAGCAGCTCATCGCAGGACCCAATGCTGCAGATCTTGCAAAATCTCATCGCGGACCGTGAAGCAAGTAGGGCCAAACGTTAAGCCAACTTAGCAACACTGCAGCAGATCGCCCAGATGGCTCTCAACAACCAAGGGCATGGAAATCAGGATCACCAAGGATCCAAACTCAAAAACTTTTAGAACACCAATCCCACAATCTTCAACCAATCTGAGAACCCACTAGATGTTGATGACTGGTTGCAGACCATAGAAAACAACTTAGAGGTTGCAGGAGTGGATGCAAATGATAAAGTTCTATTCGCCACCCACTATCTGGCAGGAGATGCAAGAGCTTGGTGGAATAGCATCCGCACTATGAACCAAGGTCAAGTGATGACCTGGGAAGCATTCAAGGTCAAGTTCAGCCGCACCCACGTGCCGCAAGGTCTTGTCAACTGGATGAGACATGAATTCCGTGAACTGAAGCAAGGAAGATTGACTGTAGTAGAGTACCGTGACAAATTCTTGTCACTTGCCAGATATGCACCGGATGAAATCAACATGGAGGCCAAGAAGAAGGAGAGATTCTTGAACGGACTGCATGATGAGATGTAGACTGTCCTCGTCAACATCCGTTTCGATGATCTCGAAGAGCTAGTCGACTCTGCCATTCAGATGGAAGGGAAGATTAACCAGGGAAACGACAACCGCAAGCGCCGTATGATGCAGCAGTCTGGATCCAATAGTCACCAAAAGTACCGTCCCAACCCTTCACCAGGATATGCACCAAGGAACAACCGACCCCCAAATTCTCGCCCAAGCTACCCCAACCGTAGCGGAGGAAATGTGAAGTCCGGAGGAAGCAGTCACAACTCTGGTAATGCCAATCATTTCAACCGTGCCCCTCCCAAGAACAACAACAACAACAGCAACACTGCACCCAGAACTGGCAGCAATGCTATACCGGTCCCAGCCAAAGACAAGTCCCAGATCACCTGTTTCGAGTGTGGAGTGAAAGGTCACTACTCCAATGAGTGTCCCAAGAAGACTGCCGCCAATGTCCCTGTGAATGCCCAGCTCAGCAGCAGCGTCGTGTTCAACAAGGCAGGAGATTTGCCCCAGGAAACCCGCAAAACCGCAACGGTCGTCTCTTCCACATGAACGCAGAAGAAGCCCAGGAAGCACCAGATGTAGTGCTGGGTATGTTTTCTGTCAACTCAGTTTTAGCAAGAGTATTGTTTGATTCTGGAGCATCGCATTCATTTGTCACTGAAGAATTTGTATGCACTAGTAAGATTCGCCCAACCAACTTGAAGCATGTCATGATAGTTCAAATCCCCGTCTCAACTACCAAAGCTAGAAAAATTTGCAAAGCTGTACCTATCAGAATACATGGGATAGATTTTTATGCCAACCTAATTGTACTTGGAACCAAAGGATTGGAAGTAGTACTAGGCATGGACTGGATGTCAAGGCATCAAGGACTGATAGACTGTGCTAAGAAAGCCATCACCATGACCAGTAGTTCTGGAGTAACAGTAGAACATATCTCTGAAACCTTGCCTCGTCAATTCAAATGCAACAAAAGTGTAGCCCTGCCTACCATTGACCAAGTCAGAGTAGTCTGTGAATACCCCGACGTATTCCCAGATGAATTGCCAGGTATGCCCCCGGATAGGGATATAGAGTTCATTATCGAACTAATCCCCGGAACCGGACCTATAGCCCAGAGACCCTATACCATGAACCCCTCAGAGTTAGTGGAACTGAAGAAGCAGTTGGATGCCATGTTAGCAACCGGCTTGATTCAACCAAGTGCATCACCATGGAGATCACCAGTGTTATTCGTCGACAAGAAAGATGGGGGCAACCGTCTGTGTACAGACTACAGAAAGTTGAATGATGTCACCATCAAGAACAAGTACCCCTTGCCAAAGATAGAGGACCTATTTGATCAGTTGACTGGAGCTCAGGTATTCTCAAAGATTGATCTTAGGACTGGTTATCACCAACTTAAGGTTCGTGCAACGGATATTCCGAAGACCGCCTTTACTACTCGCTATGGTTTATACGAGTATACGGTTATGTCTTTTGGATTAACCAATGCCCCTGCTTATTTCATGAATCTCATGAATAAGATCTTTATGAATTTCTTAGATAAGTTTGTAGTTGTGTTTATCAACTACATCCTTATCTACTCCAAGTCAGAAGAAAAGCCTGAGCAACATCTGAGAATCATCCTAAAAACCCTGAGAGAACATCAGTTATATGCCAAGTTGAACTTATGTGAGTTTTGGCTGAAAGAAGTAGGATTCCTAGGTCATGTTGTGTCTGCCGGAGGAGTCTCTGTTGATCCTACCAAGATCAAAGATGTAGAAGAATGGGAAGCCCCAACCAATCAAACCCAAGTTCGTTCATTTCTCGGATTAGCGGGATATTACCGCAAATTCGTAGAAGGATTCTCGAGCATAGCCCGACCCATGACCCAATTTTTGAAGAAGGACAAGAAGTTTGAATGGACAGAAAAGTGTGAAGCCAGTTTCTGGGAGCTGAAGAAGAGATTGATATCAGCCCCAATTTTGATCATGCCAGACATCAAGAAGCCATTTGATGTGTATTGTGACGCATCCAAGATTGGTCTAGGATGTATTGATGCAAGAAGGCAAAGTCATCGCGTATCTGTCTCGACAACAGAAGCAGCATGAGCAGAACTATCCGACCCATGATCTTGAGCTAGCAGCAGTGGTTCTAGCATTGAAGACATGGCGTCATTATTTGATGGGTAATCGCTGTGAGATTTACTCAGATCATAAAAGCTTGAAGTATATCTTCACCCAGAAGGAGTTGAATATGAGGCAAAGAAGATGGATAGAGTTAATCAAGGATTATGACCTTGACATTCACTATCACCCCGGCAAAGCCAATGTGGTAGCGGATGCTCTTAGCAGATTGCCGTGTAGGCGTAACACCATGATCAAAGAGAAGCAACCAAGTTTGTATGAGGAGCTGGAGCAGTTCAGGACTTAAGTAGTTAGCAAAGGATTCCTAGATAGCATTGAACTTCAACCCACTTTGTTTAGCCAGATCAAGGAAGCCCAGAAGGGAAATGAGAGTATCAACAGGATCAAACGTCGTATTGGTACAGGCAAAGTACCTGGATTCACCGAAGACGAAGAAGGAGTACTGTGGTACAAAGGACGTATCTGTGTACCACCAGATTCGGAGTTGAAGGAAATTATCATGAAGGAAGCTCATGATACTCTTTATTCTATCCACCCCGGAGGAACAAAGATGTATCAGGATTTGAAAGAGCAATTTTGGTGGCACAAGATGAAGCGAGAGATCAGAAGCTACATCGCCAAGTGTGACATTTGTCAACGAGTCAAAGCAGAGCATCAGAGACCTGCAGGATTGTTGCAACCATTGTAGATTCCAGAATGGAAATGGGATTCCTTGGGAATGGATTTTATCACCGGTTTACCTACTTCTAGTAGGGGAAATGACTCAATCTGGGTCATAGTTGATAGACTATCCAAAGTAGCCCACTTCATACCAGTCAAGACCACCTACCAGAGTGCAAAACTAGCAGAGCTGTACATTGCTAGGATTGTTAGTCTGCATGGAACCCCCAAGACCATCGTATCAGATCGAGGGACTCAGTTTACTTCAAGATTTTGGCAGAAAGTTCAGGAAGGTTTAGGAACCAAGTTGAATTTCAGTACCGCTTATCACCCGCAAATAGATGGACAGACTGAGAGAGTCAACCAGATATTGGAGGATATGCTTAGAGCTTGTGTGTTGGAATACGGATCAAAATGGGAAGACTGCCTGCCTTTCGCAGAATTCTCATATAATAACAGTTATCAAGCTAGTTTGCATATGGCACCATTTGAATTCCTATATGGAAGAAAGTGCCGTACCCCTTTGAATTGGTCGCAAGTAGGAGAGAGTCAAATCTTTGGACCCGACATTCTCCGAGAAGCAGAAGAGAAAGTTCACAAAGTTCGTGAGCACCTCAAGACCGCCCAATCCAGACAGAAGAGCTATGCTGACAAGAGAAGGAGAGACCTGACTTTCAATGTCGGAGATTTTGTATATCTCAAGGTTTCACCCTTGAAAGGAACCCAACGCTTTAGTCCGAAGGGAAAGTTAGCCCCCAGATATATCGGACCTTTCAAGATTCTGAACCGCCGAGGAGAAGTATCGTATCAACTGGAATTGCCTGAAGAGATGTCAGCCATCCACAATGTGTTCCATATCTCGTTACTCCGCAAATGCCTAGAAGTGCTAGAGAAGACTGAAGTTTTCAAGAACATCGATCATAGAGCTGTGGAAATCAACAACGACCTGACCTATCGGGAAGTGCCCATTCATATCTTAGAAGAAGCCTACAGGACCACCAGGACCAGGAGTATCAAGTTTCTCAAGATTCAGTGGAGCAACCATACCGAGGAGGAAGCCACCTGGGAACGCGAAGATTACATTAGGACAGAGTTCCTAGATCTTTTTCGTTCCTAGTTTTCTTTGTAAATATCGGGACGAGATTTTTGTTTAGGGGGGAAGGTTTGTAACATCCCAAAACTTCAATCCAAGCTTATCAAAGATCAAATCATCCAAATTTAGGATTAACAAAAACTTTTCCATAATTAAAATGAAAGCATTCATATATGTGTGCATTTAAAATAGGAGTTGTTTTGAATTGCCATGATTGTGTGATCCCTTGCTTCTAAAATATTTCTTAGGTGATTTAAACATCATCTACATCATTCCCAAACTTTTCCTAAAAGAAATCAAATCAAAAAGAATTAAAATAAAGGAATGGTCATTTTGACAAAATTAACTCTCATGCCTACTTTGGCTATTCCTAGTACTCAATTCTTAACAGAAACAATTCTGGATCTTTACACCCCTTGCTAGTACACATAATGAGGTACCAAGGCCCACCTTTTTATCTTCTAAAAACATTCTGGAAGCTATTTTAAATGGCAGTTCAAAATTGAATCTAATGCATATGCATAGATCACCCCTATTTCAAAAACCATGTATTTGAGCTCCATTTTCAAAACCCTTGCAACCAGAGACTACATAGCACTAGTGGAGATCACCCAAAATTTTTGAAACCAAAATTCAAAACTTTTTCTCTTTCGGCCATTTCATCAAACAGCTTGTGTGCACAAATCTGGCCAAATTTAAAACACTGTTTTGAGCAGTGATCTTGGTCACCATTTGTGCCTAACCTTGTCCCCTTGTTCCCTCAGTACCAGGCCTACCTTTTGCTATCCCGGCCACACCCTGTGCACACGATCAAATGGTCATGGCCATTAAGGCCGAGCACCTTGGGCACCCCCACCGGCGACATCGCGCCACAGCAGCCGCCGCCTTCCCTCGCCATGTCTTGGAGGTAGCCGACGCCGCACCGCCCCTCTCTGTCCCTTGCTCGAGCCAAGAGCAGCCGTGGACCACCGAGGAGAAGACGCGCCCAGTGCCACTAGACCATGCCGACGCCGCCCGCAGAGCGCGCACTGTCCCCGCGTGCACAAGCCATCACTCGACACCAGCCCGCGCCCACCGCTTCGCCTCGACCTAGAGAACACCCCAGACACCCCCGTTCGTCGCCCAAAGCCCCACAACCACCGCTCACCGTGGACACCGCCGCCTCTGCCTCTCAGAGCGCCACCTCACCCCGACCGCATACCACCGCCCCTACGTCCGCATTGAAGCGCTAGAGCACCGCCAGGGGACCGCCCATCGATCGCCATCCCCATGCCGCTTAGCTCATCAGAAACATGTCGCGCCGTCCGATCCTCCCATCGCTGCTGTCTCATTGCCGAGCCTAAAAGGCCCTCCCGAGCACCAAAGACTCACACCATTCTGCTCCACTCACCTCTCTGAACCTCACCCACCTCTCGCCGGAGCAAGTGGAGCAGCAGCTCGCCGGAATTGGAGCCGGAGCCGCCGCCTCTGAAGAAGAAGGGTGTCGTTGATTCCGGCCACCCCAAGCTCCGCCGCGACCACGCCTCGCCTCGCCGTCGTCTTCCACTTTGTTCGCCCGCATCGTCGACCCTGCTGGAGCCCTGGTACGCCCCCAGTAGACCCCCACTGAGCCGCTAGGGTTTGAGCTCGCCGGCGACCCGTCCGTCGTCGACGACGACCCTCAACCGTAGATCTACCCTCTAATCGCACGGCCCATAGCGCGCGTACCGTTTCGGGTTTTAAGTGCCACTGACTAGTGGGACCCCCTGTCAGCAGAGCCCTGTGCCGCACAGCACCACTGGGCCGGCCCATTTCCTTTCCCGCGCAAGCTCGTAGATTCAAATCTAGATTTTTCTTTTTAGTTAGAATATACTTTCTGTCCTGTGTTTCAAAAATCAATTCTGTGAGTTTGACAAATCCAAATTGCATGAAACTAATTTTGTCTGAAAGGTATTGAAATGCTCTATCCAAGCCTGTTGGATTTAATTCATTTAGAGATATAGATTTCTCCTAATAAAAATAAGAAGACAGAAGCTTTTACAACTTGCAACATTTTTATAAAATCAACCAAGTCAGCTTTTGAGTTGATTCCAACTCTCAAAATCACATTTCATCATATCTATCCGAATATGTAATAATATTAAGGTTTACATGCAGTGACTTTGGATTAGTACCAAAATAATGCTATATAGGCATTTCTAGTCACTTTAAATCATTAAAAGTGAACTTAAACCAAAGTAATATTGATCCAACCTTTAAATCTCATTCCCACATGTTAAAATATGTGGTGAGGACATGTGTCCACATGATCCCATATTTTGGTGGTGAATATTAAATTTTAGTTAATATTTCAATGAGTAGAAATTACTTTTCCAAAATAAAAAGGTTGAAACTATTGAATTAAAACTTGTGATGTTTGGGATGATAATAGATCATCACTTGTGTGGTTTAGCATACTACCTAGCCTAAGTTAAGTATTGCTTGGTGATTGTGCACTCCCTATGTATTTCTAGACGCTAGTACCGACCAAGCCTTCGAGGAGGAGGAGTTCTACCAAGAAGAAGAAGAAGAAGAAGAAGAAGAAGAAAACTTCAACCACTGCACCAACCAAGGCAAGCCACTATTAGCAGGGCAAGCTAACCCTTGCAAACTTACCTTAGCAAGCTATGGTTAGCAAGCTAGCATAAACTAGATGGTTTAGCAAAGATGCCTTAAGCATGCTTTAATCACACCCCTTTTCACTATTAATGCCCCAAGTCTCATGGACAAGTTTTACCCCACCTTAGTTTACACAAAGTTCTTTAATTAATTTTGAAGGTAGCATAAAGAGTATAAAACTTGACCTACTTAGAAACCTTTAGATGTCATTCTATGGCATGAGATTGATCCCACCTTTCCACCTCAGTGAACACTCTTAACCTAGTGTTTTAGAATAGATCAAAACTTGAGTCACTTTAGATGGGAACACTTGGTGAAAATGAGTTATGAAAACCTTGGAATGATGAGTCATTCTATTGAGATGTTTTGACATGTGTTGAGAAACACAATTGGTTTATGATGATGAAAATGATGAGGCATGAGCCTTAACCCTTTTGATAAAACTGATGGTTGGATTCGGATGCGATACCATTCCAAATTTACCGTACAACCACATTACCTGAATTGGGTAAGGCTTAGCTGGAAATTTATATGCATTAGTATTAGTTCCCTCACGGGAGAGGTTTGAGCTGAGGCTACCTCTCAATGATGTCCACCTATGCAGTGCCCAAGATGACTGATGGTCATGGTTGGGAGGCCATGCTCATAGGAGAGGTGCTTGTACTAGGGTGTGTAAAGGGAAGGTTATGTTTGATTATCTGCATACTAAGTATGATGATTCAGGGTTATCCACGGATGTATCGAATCTTGTGGTGAAAGTGTACCACCTCTGCAGTGTCAAACTATTGAATAGCAGGCGTCATGATTATGGACAGTTGGAATGGCCATACTGTTTCGTTGTCAGATGTTTTCTAAATAACTTGAAATGAATGATGAACCTTGACTTGACCACAACAGTGTTGTGTAGATGACAATAGCTTCCCAACTTAAGTGATTCTAGACTTTTATTTTATCTTTTCTTGTTTCAGAACTCATCTTAGGTTTCGAACTTAACTTGATAATTATTCTTTCAATTCAGCACTTTAACTTAGAAGTATAACCCTTGCTAGTAGTAGTTGGCAAGTACTTAAAGAGTACTCATGGATTTTGTCCCTGGCTATTATCATGGCCAGACTATGAAGGAGATTTTCAAGATGATGGTCATCAGGACGGCTATGATAATTAGGACTATCTGCCTTCGTCAGCATTGCCTGTGCCCCTGAAGATGGACCCCACCGCTACGCTATCGTTTATTTCCGCTCCTTGTTGTATTAAAGACTGGATCATGAGATCCTTATTTGTGTAAAACCGTATGTATGGTTTGTAATGGATGATGTACTATGATATCAAATACGTTATGTCTCGCAAAAATGGTAATCCTGGGATTGCGAGGTATGGCATAACGGGCATCTGGGATTAAAAATCCGGGTGTTGACAAGGAGCCGAACCCAACTATTTTCTTTGCTCAATTTTAGGGTCATTTGTGCTAAATGTATGGACATCAATGTAATTTTCCCTTTTTTAGATACTTGATGTAAAATGTACTCCCACCGCCCGTGTAAAATTCTAACCTAGAAGTAAAAGGTGAAATTGAAATGAATTTAAGCATAGTTGTCGACGAGTACGAAAAATTCTTGGATTTCAAGACGAATGACCAAGGTCAATGCCATATCAGCATCATGCTTTATGCTGATGACCCCATATCGGAGAATTTGCATGGCAACATATTTGTCCATATTATTTTGAAAATAATCGAAGAGGAAGTAGTATGAAGAGTTTGGCTCAGATCAGCTAATAATCTCTCGAGAAGGAGCCGAACCAATGCAACAAAAGGTTTTCCTTTTAGGGTCCTTTGTGCTAAATGTATGGAGATCAATGTAATTTTCCCCTTTTTAAGGTCCTTGATATAAAATATGCTCCCACCGGCTGTGTAAAATGCTAACCTAAAAGTAAGTGGTGAAATTTTAATGAATTTAAGCTTAGTTGTCAATGAGTATGAACTTTCTTAGATATCAAGTCGAACGACCACAAGGTCAAGGCCATATCTCTACATCATACTTTATGCTGATGATCCCATATCAAAGAATTTGCATGGCAACAGATTTGGCCATATTTTCAAAAAAATCGAAAAGGAAGTAGTATGAAGAGTATGGCTCGATCAGCTACTCTCATGAGAAGGAGCCGGACCCTATTGTTTTCCTTGTTTGATTTAAGGGTCCTTTGTGCTAAATGTATGGACCTTGATATAATTTACCCTCTTTTTAGGTCTAGAAGTGTAAGTGGTGAAATTTATAGGATTATTTTAAGCTTACTTGTCAATGAGTATGAATATTCTTGGATTTCAAGCTGAACGACCATGGTCGTCAAGGCCATATAAACATCATACTTTATGCTCATGATCCCATGTTAGAGAATGTGCATGGCAACAGATTTGGCCATGTTTTGGAAACAATCGAAGAGCAAGTGGTATTAAGAGTTTGGCTCAGATCAGATGATCTCTTGAGAAGGAGTAGAACCCGAAATTTTTCCTTTTAGGGTCCTTTATGCTAAATGTATGGACCTCGATGTAATTTTTGCTATTTTGAGGTTCCTGATGTAAAATGTACTCCGGTCGACCGTGTAAAGTTCTAACCAGAAAGTAAGTGGTGAAATTTAAACGAATTTAAGCTTAGTTGTCAACGAGTATGAACCATTCTTCAATTTCAAGACGAACCACCAAGGTCAAGGCCATATCTATATCATACTTTATGCTCATGATCCCATATCCAAGAATTTGCATGCCGACAAATTTGGCCATATTTTGAAAACAATCGAAGATGAAGTAGTTTAAAGAGTATGGCTCGATCATCTACTCTTGTGAGAAGGAGCCAGACCCGACTGTTTTCCTTGCTTAATTTTTGGGTCCTTTGTGCTAAATGTGTGGACCTCGATGTAATTTTCCCCCTTTTTAGGTCCTTGATGTAGAATGTACTCCCACCAATAGTGTAAAATGCTAACATATAAGTAAGTGATGAAATTTCAATGAATTTAAGCATAGTTGTCAACGGGTATGAAAAAATCTTAGATTTCAAGCCAAACGACCAAGAGGTAAGGCCATATCTCTACATCATACTTTATGTTGATGATCCCATATTCAAGAATTTGCATGGCGACAGATTTGGCCATATTTTGAAAACAATCGAAGAGGAAGTACTATGAAGAGTATGGCTCGACCATCTGCTCTCTCAAGAAGGAGCCGAACCCGATTGTTTTCTTTGCTCAATTTTAGGGTCCTTTGTGCTAAATGTATGGACCTCGATGTAATTTTCCCTTTTTAGGTCCTTTATGTAGAATGTACTTTATGCTTATGATCCCATATCCAAGAATTTGCATGCCGACAAATTTGGCCATCTTTTGAAAACAATCAAAGATATTAAAAACAAAAAATAATCAATTTGATTTTTCCAAGTGACATGCATTTATTTTCTGAAAATCAAGTAAGAAGATTTTTTTGATGAGCTGCTCTCTCGAGGAGCCATACCTGACTGTTTTCAATTCCTTGTTTGGTTTTAGGGTCCTCTGTGCTAAATGTATGGACCTCGATGCAATTTTCCCTTTTTTAGGTCCTTGATGTAAAATGTAGTCCCACCATCCATGTAAAATTCTAACCAAACAGTGTAAGTGGTGAAATTTAAATGAATTTAAGCTTACTTGTCAACGAGTATGAACATTCTTGGATTTCAAGGTGAACGACCAAGGTCAAGGCCATATCAACATCATACTTTATGCCGATGGCCCCATATGATAGAATTTGCATGGCAGCAGATTTGGCCATATTATGAAAACAATCAAAGAGGAAGTAGAATGAAGAGTTTGGCTCAGATCAACTAATCTGTCGAGAAGGAGCTGAACCAGAAAGTTTTCCTTTCACGGTCCTTTGGGCTAAATGTATGGACCTCCATGTAAATTTCCCTTTTTTGGTCTTTGATGTAAAATATGCTCCCACCGATCATGTAAAATGCTAACCTAAAAGTAAGTGGTGAAATTTAAACGAATTTAAGCTTAGTTGTCAACGAGTATGAACTTTCTTGGATTTTAAGCCGAATGACCACAAGGTCAAGGCCATATCTCTACATCAAACTTTATGATCCCATATCCAACAATTTGAATGGTGACAGATTTGGTCATATTTGTAAAACAAGTGAAGAGGAAGTAGTATGAAACGTATGGCTCGATCAGCTGCCCTCTCGAGAAGGAGCCGAACCGGACTACTACTCCCTCTGGCCCAAATTAATTGACTTGCATTTATCATATCCGAATGCATCTAGCACTAGAACATGTTTATATACATCCGAATCTAGACAAATTCGAGTCAAGTAATTTGAGGGAGTACAATAGAGTAGCAATTCAAAATTTCCGAGTTTCAAAATTTTCACTTCCTTCACAAACATCGGGGGGGAGGATATTCAATAGATCATCATTCGTAGTACTACTGGTACTACACGGTACAGTGAGTAGTAACAAAAGAAACTTTTTTGACGATAGTACCAAAAGAAAGGACATCCCAAAAGAAACTTCATTCAACCATTAAGGGGTTGTTTGGTTCAGTGGCTATCCAGTGGATAACACGGGATATCCACTTTCTTTTTGGTTATGTAGTGTTTGGTTTAGAGGATGGAGGGGATATGGATAACCACTTTTGGCTCAAAATGGTGGTTGAGCATATCCCACAAAAAAGAGCTAGATGAGCTCAACCACTTTTGGATAGCTCCTCCGAAGCATTTTCTTGTCCGTTCACCCTTCCTCTTGAGAGAAAATAACCATATTTTCTTGCCTATGGGCTCGACACGAGGGTAACCATAGCGTAGGCCGTCAAGCAGAGCGGGTGTTCGAATACACACGCGGGCGTAGGCCGTGGGGTAGAGTGGGCAGGCGGAAGGGGCGTAGGCAGGCAGGTTGACATGGGGTCGACAGGGGCAAAAGGGTGGCGAGCTGCTGGCGGTCATGGCCACTGCTAGGGAAGTGGTGAGGCGGATGAAGAAGACAAGGTGAAAGAGGAAAATGAAAAAAATAGTTGGGCTAATAGATTTTGACTGGCTATCCCTAACCACTTTTTATCCCAATTTACCAAACAAAAAATACTACCCCTAACCAGCTGGTTGGGGATTTCCTCATCCCTAAATGACATCCTTTAAACCAAACAACCCCTAACATAATAGCACGAGTTTACATAAAGGACTCGCTGCTAAATTAGTGCAGGTCCGGCACCTCCTAGCACTAGTCCATGCCGCTAGCGGCAACTCATGACATCGGCACCAATGCCAGCTCCAGCCACACAGCCGGCTCCTGACTCATCGGCACCTTCGGATAACACGGTGGCACCTCCTGAGCCATCGGCGGCACCTCCTGAGCCATCAGCGGCACCTCCGGATAACACGGTGGCACCTGCGGATATGGCAGCGGTACCTATGGAGCCATCGGCAGCTCCGGGAGGACACTGTGAATGAAGTTGACGTTGTTGGGGAACCGGTCCTGGTAGTTGGTGAAAATGTTGGCTCGGTGAACACCACCATCTCGCAGCCCCAGTGGAAGGCCTGGCCGTAGAGGAGACGGGTGTCCCTGAAGTTGACGAACTTCACCTTCAACGTCCCGTCCGGATTATCGTGGAGGCGATACATACGGTACTTGCGGCGACCGTACCCAGCGTCGAGGAAGGCGCACGCCAACTGCCACTTTGTTCTCCGTGGGGAGAAGGCCCAAATGCGAAGGGAATTGTCCTCCTATGCGGTGATGTCGGGGTCTTTGCGCTCCGGTACGGCAGGCGGCAGCCGGAAGATGGCCATGGATGACAGATGAGGACAGAGATGGTTACTGGAAGCGGGGGATTAGAGATGGATTAGTGGTGCGGAGAAGGGGAGAGGATAAATAGGAAGGAGATGATCCGATATTAATGTGGCAGATTACCGAAGCTTAGGGACAGTCAATTTCGCTGATGAAGCTGATGCGTGTGCCAAATATCGATGACGATGACTAGGGTAAGCGGTTGGACAGAACATTGACTCTGCTTCCCGTACTCGATGGCCCAGTCATAATTTTGTGGTGCATCCAAGGTGACCGCGACCTCCCCCATCTATGGGCCCTACGTAGATGATTGAGTTGATGGGTGAAAACAAATTGATAAAGTGAGCTCTTTCCTACTCCCTCCGGTCCGAGATTTTCTATATCTATAATATCTATACCACTATATAGTACAACAGTTTTTGAATTTGGTTTTTCCCTTCAGTTCTAGAACCTTCCCAACATTGAGTAATCTAAGCTGTTGATCTGCTATGTCCACTCTTGCATCTATGCATGGCACTTGTTTAGGTGGGAAGCATCGCAGCAGTCACCTCTTCCTTCCCATGTAAGCTTCCGCGCAATGGAGTACAACCGTGCAGGTGCAGCAGTGTAGAGAACGTTGGGGCCCGTGGTGGTACAGGCTAACTTTCCTTCTATTTGCCTCGTGCTTCTGCCCAAAAATGAGCTCCGGCTGGATGTTTTATTTCTCTTCCATATTAGGATGCTCTTCATAGTGCTAAATAACTTAGGCTAGTAAAACTTTCACATGTTACTACAGTACCTTAAAAGTGTACTGGGTGAAAACAAATATACACCGTTACTTTTTATAGATGTGGCTCTTTCATATTTGTTTGAGCTTTACCTATTACAGAGCATAATTTTATATAGTGATGATATGTCATACTTTATTATTATGTGGGTCTCATGTTCCAACTTACTAATAAAAGGGTGGTGCACAAATACAAAGAGGCCGCTAATCTTGTCCAACTAAACCAGGAATGTGTAAATAATAAGGCCTCAAAATATACAAAAAGGACCCTAGTACAGAAAGGAAAGGCGCAATCAGGTAGAGCTTCATTGATTATCAACTGTGGTATATAAAAGAAGGGAACGGCTCGAGGCCAGATCAGAGAGTCCATATTCCCCCCATCCAAATCGCAATGCTTGGGACGGTCACTCTGAAGATGGAAGCCACCGTTCTCAATTGTTCCTCCTGCTCCCAGCCCCTCAAGCCCCGACGGGTCTACAAGGTCTCTCCATTTCTCCCTCACAATCCTTTGATTTTTCTTTTGTCGGTTCGTCCGTGCAACTATTTTAATTTTCGAACTTCCGTTTCTATAGTGCATGGATATTCATCTAGTCTGCCACCGCTGTGTCTTCAAGATCACCTCCTGCCAGAAGTGCGAGCACCCTAGCGGCGGATTCACCCACGATCCCGCCATGGACGTGGTCCTATCAGCGGCTAGGGTCGAGTGCGCCCACAAAGGCTGCAGTAGTTTGCTGCCCTACTACGAACTCCACGAGCACGAAATCATGTGTCGGTATGCTCCCTGCACTTACATAGACACCGTCTGCGACTTTGTTGCCCCGCCGCCAGCGCTCGTCGCCCACCTCAAAGCGGTCCACTCGATCCAAGTGCACAAGATCTAGTATGCCACCACCAAAGCTTTCTAGGAGCTAGTGCCGCTGCCGGGCGAGCCGTCCTACCAGCTCATCGTCGTTGGAGAGCAGGACGGCGCCGTGTTTGTTCTGACAATTGGCTCGGTAAGCATGGTCCCCCTCGTGCATGTGGTCTATGTTAGGGCTGCGATGGGCGACTTGCCGGTGTACAAGGTAAGGATGTGGGAGGAATGCCCGCCGCTGCTCTCCTGGACGAACGGTAGGAGGAGGACCGGCAGCGTGACGGTGGAGCTCGACGCGCCGAGCTCCGCTAAGCCGGACGAGGTCGCGTTTGAGGACCTTACTTATTACCTGGCGGCGCCACCTCATTACCTGGTCGGTCTTGCTACCTCGAAGGAGCTGTGTTTCTTCTTTCGCGTCGAGTTTTAGTGGTGATGTAAGCTGTTGTTAATTGGTTTAATTGCATAATGATCGTTTGCATACCAAGAATGGTGGATTTTGTAGTACTAGTACTCTATCTCCGTCTCAAGAAATAAGGCTCCCTCATTTTTGTTTTTTTTGACCAAGATTTACTCTAAATATGTATAAAGAATGTTGGTACTGTACAAATTTAGCTTCATTGGAAACTTGTTTCAATACGAATTCAACGAAACAAATTTTATACATATAAGTAAATTTTAGTTGCTCCATTTATTCAGTCAAACTTTACTTTGGAGCACGTGTGCGCCTTATTCCTTGAAACGGGGGTACTAGATGAATTCGTGGATGTAGTGTCCCGAGTATTTTTCATGAAGTCTTAACTTCCGATGGGTTGGGTGGATCAGTGGATGTACTCTGCTGAGTAGTAAGCTGAATAGGATTAAGGCTCTCTGTTTAGGAAGGCCAGAGGGCTAATTTGCAATACTACCAAATAGATGAACTCTAATTAATTTATGCATACACGACTAGTTTTATATGCATGAGACGCTAGATAATAAAACGGGAACATGATGAGAGATGAAACAACATGCATTGGGTGATTGAGAGAAAATAGAGATATCTAAATTAATGAGTCACGGGAATTAAGACAATAAAGAGGATAGGTCTTATTATACGTAATTTCTAACAATTTTAAAAAGCTCTCTGGCCTAATAATCCCAAACAGAGGTAGGATTACTGGTCAACATAAATTCGGGAGTACTAGTATGTACTACTACTACTAGTAGTACAATAGTGGAGTAGTATGGTAGTAGTAGTACTCCCCTCCGATTCTTATTAATTGTCACTGTATTGGATATACTCATATCTAACACTAAAACATGTCTAGATATATCCATTTTTGCAATAAGTAAATATAGCCATTTTTGGAATAGTACTAGTTTAGTTGGAAGAAACCATATTTTTTTGTAGTAGGGATGGTGGTTTTTTGCTAGTAGTAGTACTAGAGTAGCAGGTAGTAGTAATATAGTACTATATTTATACTGTACTAACTCAACATACATTCGGGCAATCGACAAATGTTCATCTTGCGGTTATTCTGCTACAGTGCTACTAGCAGTTTTTTAGGTGCCCATTCACCCTCTGTCTTTTAGCAGTACTTAGCCTAAGCAGTATAAATGGAATTACTCAAAGAAAGTCTCTACCACTATAAAATTATAATCTTCCATGGCTGTTGATTGACAAGACAATTCATTGACGTGGGGTGGGTTGTTGGCGTGTGCTATGATGCCTACTCCTACTATCACTCTGCAGTCAAAATAAAAGAAACGGCTGTGATCCTTGCATTAATTCTTGCCTCCGCCCCTTGCATGTCTACAGTATATACATGCATTAACTTCTGCGAGTAGTATAGTACATGAAGAAGTAGTATCAAGAAAGGATATACCGACACAAAGATATACTCGTAGGTCACATTGTGTACCATTCTGAGTCTTCGTCTTCTTCTTTGGTCTGCTTGCCCTTGGCCTTGGCCTTGCCCTTCTTCCTTAGTTCTTTTGTTTGGTTGAACATTTCGAGAGTTTGTTGACCCCTATCGAAGTTCACTATCCGCCTGTATACCTCGTAGGTCGCGTAGGCGTCGAGGCTTGCATACTTGATCCACTCTTCGGTCAGGGGCATGTTCCCCCACTGCTTGTGGTCCACATCCTCCTTCTTCTTCATGACTTTGTAACGGATGTCTATGAGGGCCACCGTGTAGTTAGCCAAAGAATCCTTCTCATTCGTGGAGTCGGCAGGCTTCCACCTCTTCTAGATGTCCACGAAGTTCGTCACTGGTACTAGATAACGCCTAAGCCTGATACGGTCGTTGCCGATGTCGATGCCTGCAAAGGAAATGTTAGGGTTGGCGAGGAACTCTGCTAGCTTTGAGCAAGGCTGGTTGGCCTGGCAGATCTGGTAGACCAGGCAATCCATGCCCACACATAGCTGGACAATAGCAGCCTTCTGCATCGATGATTGCTTGTTGGTGTACTCGACGTCGAGGCCAACAATCTTGTCGTCCGTTTTCTCCAGGAGCTTTTGGATTTTCTCAATGTAATCGTTCACCACCGACGCTCTGTTGGTATATGCCACCTGTAGTGTGGTGTTGCCAGGGTCCATGAAGTAGTACATGTTGTCCAACAGCGCTGCCATGGACTGTGATTGGCGCCTTCTTTTGTTTTGCAGAGGTTCGGCCGGGTGACAGAAAAGGAATATGATAGAGAATAAAGGAACCGCTAGGAAGATCGGGAGATGCATGCATGAGCGGTTATGGAGACGAAAGGGCATGCAGTTTCCCCTTGGCCCCGCCCACCTACTCCTATAGAATATAATTTATTTATGGATCAGTTTTCTGGACGCGGATTATTTACGGCTATAGGTTGATTTCTAGATTATACAAAAAGTACAAGAACCAAACACACGGGATACTTTATGAATGAAGCTCGCAAGTATAAATATTTTTTGAGTTTCACCTACTACTATAATTTTATGTAAAAAATGATATGTCATACTTATATTATCTGATTCTCACGTGCAAGGCACTTGCAACTCACTAGTTATTTCTTATCTTATCTTATCTTACCACTATATCTCTACCATTATAATGGAGCAGTTTTGAATTGGATCCTTAGCACCAATCCTTACCGTTGGACTATTAGCACATGGATTCATGTTGAATACTACCTAGAGCAAACTCCACCATTTTCGAGAACCATCATGTCACCGCCCCCAAAATTTTATAGCATAGTAGGCTATATTCTCTCTACTACTACAATGGAGTAGTTTTGAATTGGATCCATAGCACCAATCCTGACCGTTGGGTTGTTAGATCCAATGGATCAGAAGAGCTAGATTCGTGTTCAATAGTACCTAGACGTCCGACACATCACCACTATATAAAATTTTAATAGGTAAAGCATATAAAAAATATAAATTTGATCAACATCTATAAAGTATGGGTGTATATTTGGTTCTTATACTTTTATATCATTAAGAAGTCAATGATTATTAGCTAACTAAAACTTGAAAATTCTGGTGACATGGTCTAGAGAAATGAGGGAGAAGATTCTAGAATGGTGGAGAAGTGTGTTTTGAGTTTTGTGCATACCATTCATTGTGATGAAGACTATCAATAAAATCTTCTAGATGCTAGAATGGAAAAGAAGATCCAACGGCTAGAAATGTTGGGATTCGCGAGTCTTGATCCAACGGTCAATATTCAAAGTTATTCGTACACATTTTCAGCTTTGGATCAAGACTCTCGAATCCCAACATTGCCAGCAATTGGATCTTCTTTTCCATTTTAGCATCTAAAAAATACTACTCCCTCCGTCTATAAATAACTTACTTGGGTTTGTCTAGATTCAAATGTATCTATACACTAAAATGTGTCTAAATATATTCGAATCTAGACAAAACCAACTCAGTTATTTCTAGACGAAGGGAGTACTTTTGATAGTCTTTAGCACAATGTATGCATATTACTACTCCAAGTTACTTACCACTCAGACCAGTCTTAGAGCATCTCTAGCATGGAAAAAAATAGTGCGCTATTTCACGCTATGTAGCGTGATATAGCGTATTTGGAGAGTGCACGATATTTTTAAAGATTTTGCTCGGTATGGCGCTATTTTTTAAATAGCATGCTATATCGCGCTAAAACATCATAGCGTTAGCGCTATTTCAAGTATAGGACGTTATTTTTTTGTTGGCAGGTGTGGAGTAAGATAACATATGATGAATGTGTTGAGTAAGCAAACATAGAATGCAAATTTGATTGTTAAACTTAAGTGATCATGTCAAGCCGCCGCCTCCTCCTACAGCACCTGGCGATGTACCTAGATTCAGCCCTGCCGGTTATCCTCCAACTTGGATAGCGCCGGAATCGATTATGCATGTGGAAGTATTACTCTAGGCAATTCATTACATGCTGAAATCATTTATATTCATGATATACCTGTTATATTTTAAAATTTTGACAAAAAAGATGTTCTATAAAATGGCGTGTTATTAGCACGCTATAACTTTCATATCGTCTGAAAAAAAGCCACTAGCCACTAGAGATCCTCTTAGGCTGGTCATAGTGGAAAACATACTACTCTAGTTCATCTTAGTACATGCCTTCATGTGTGTACGTAATTGAGCCGAAGGTAGAGACCTTATTTTTGCAGAAATGGCTCCGGAAATATTCTGTACCTAGAAAGGCTAGGACATTAAAGTAAACTATTTTTTCTAGTCATTGGACTATAGATACTCCGAGGATAGGATTGGATATTTTTATTCTATATCTTTTGAACTGTATAGCCAAATTCAAAATCCCAGAGCGGCAAATTCTCCCGCCTCACCTCCACCGAAATATTTCGAGTGGTCAGACGCCCCAAGTTGTAGCCGTACGAAACTCCTTTTCTACCCCTGACAATGGCCTATCTACTAATGTCAGGACGTGGGTATGGTTCATAATCTCCCTCCCCCCGGGGGGCCTGGGGTCCCCACTGCTCTGAAGCTGGGTAGTCCACCTTCCACTGACGCTCTTTCCCCCAAAGCACTCTGAAAAACCCTAACCCCTTTCTCACCTCCGGCTCCTGCACCACCGCACCGGCCCATCCCCGCAACGCTTTGCCGCCCTACACGCCACCCAACCCCCTCTCACCTCCAGCACCTGCACAACCGCACCGTTATCATCTCCGCCGCACTTCGCCCGCCTACACACCCCCAACCCCTATCTCACCTCCAGCTCCTGCACCACCGCACCGGAACATCACCGCCGCACTTCGCCGGCCCACACGCCACCCCAAACCCCCTATCCCACCTCCGGCTCCTGCACCAGCGCACTTCGCCGGCCTACACGCCATACCTCTATACCATATACTCATGACCAGTCTACGTGATCAGCCAATGTCCACCTTACTGAACCCTAGTTCGCCTGACACCCTCTTCCATACAACCGTGTTAGTTTTGCCGACTCCCTAGTCCACAACATCTGACCTGCTTCACCTACGCTAGTGTGCGCTGCATTAGATCTACTTCACGGACTCAACAGTCCACTACACCAGATCTGTTTCACCGACGCTCTTGTGTAGCGCCTCGAATCCATAATCGGTCGTAACAGATCTACTTCACCGATGACGTCGTGCACTACACCGGATCTCCTTCACCGGCCATCTTGTCAAGCAAGCCAGACCCATCAACAAGCTCCACAGATCTGCTTCATAGACGCCGCCAAGATCTATCTACTTCAGCCCGACTCACCACTACCGGGCACCCTCGGCGTCCTTGACGTCACCCGCAAAGATGTCGTGTATGCGTAAACGACGCCATGGCCTAGGTAAACCAGATCTGCTTGTTCGTTCGTTTCAATATAGCAGGTATGAGCCTACGATAGTGAACTGCATTTCTGTATTGGTGGTAAATTCCTGCCTCAATACTGGATTAATTGATATCCCACTCTCCTTTGATAAATCCGGTGTAGTCTATGTTAAATCTAGGCGTTAAACTACTCCTTCTGTTTCGAGGTATAAGGCGTCCTTGTTGTGCGTGTTTTTCTTTGACCAACAATTACTCTTAATATACATAAACAATTTTCGTAGTACAAAACAGACATCATTAGAGTTCATTGGTATTATGTAGTTCATGGCAAATGTTAATTCACTTAACATCTGAGGCTGCCTACCTGTTCAACAAGTTCACAAGTTATGTCATCATAATGTGCACTTGCTTTGTCTGTTGCTACAATACTGACTTCATGTAATTTTGGAGTTCTTGGTACTTTTAAGCCATTGAATATGTAGGTTAACATTCCCTGCTCTACAAGTTCATAAAGTATGCTATTTTAATTTCAATCTGGTTGTTCTAAGAAAACACAATAATTGCCTTCTCTTATGTAATTCATCGCAAATTGTATGTCATTGAACTTGTTGGTTTTGCATTCCCTCTGCAAGTTATGCCATTATTGTTTGTTCCAATTAAGCTTCGACAGTAGCTGCCGCCTATTGTGTACTACTCCCTTCGTTTCAAAATATAAGATGTTTTAGCTTTGTGATAGGAGTGTATCTAGACACCATTTAGTGAGTAGGTTTACTCCAAACGTACATGAGCCTACACACTAAAAGTGGTCTAGATGATGATTTATACCTTTTGAAATGGAGGGAGTACATCCATTCCGTAAAAAAGGCCTATACAACTTTAAAGTCAAACAATGATGACTTTTACCAAGCTCATAGAAAAATATATTAAGGGTTAATTTGTGGCATTTGCGTCTATGAAAATATATGCCCCGATGTATCGAATGGTGTTAGTTTCGTATGGTAGATGTTCCTGGTATGTTCTACAAACTTGGTCCAATTTTCCGTCAATTGACTTGCGAAAAATTTATACGCCTTATTTACTTTGGATTGGATGTAGTATTACATGGCATGTTTTAAGGCACTTAACATGGTTATTTGCATGCCTTGCTCTATAAATTCAAGTTTCTCAATTATAATTTCTGTAGCAGCAGTATCTACCTTCTATTATGTAGTTCATGGCATTTTAAGTCACTTCACAGATGGGTTAGCTTCCCTGCTCTATAAGTTCACGAGATATACCATTGTAATGTCTATCTTATTCATCCAAATGTTAGTACAGTAAATGCCTGCTCTGTAGAAGGTGACACTTTTTATGGCACTTCTCATATTTGTTTGCAATCCTATTTCACAAGTTAAATCATTGTAATTTCTCTCTTGTTCGTGCTAAGGACTAATTGTAACTGCATTCTATTTTGTCGCCATGGCAATCTTTATGTCATTTAAATGTTTGTTTATATTCCACCATTCCTTGCTCTACGTGTTCACAAGTGATTATACTATAATGTCTATCTAGTTCTTTGTAAACAGCAACAGCCACTATCTAATATTATTTCCTCTCATAGGGAACACGGAGAATCGTAGAGTGAATCACCCCTACAATCTTGTAAGTACCTGTTGCTTTGTATTGCTAAATGCAACTCTGTTTTATGTGAATGAGTGGCCTGGACCTGTATGCAGAGGAGCAACAATAAAATAGATGGATCGTCCACTAGTGGAAAATTGCTTATCACTGGAGCATATTTTTTGCTACCAATGGCGCATATGGAATGCGCCACTAGTGTTGCGCCACTGATAATCATATATCAATGCGCATATACAATATGCGCCATTGATAAGAGGCCCACCAGTGGCGCACCTAATATATGTGCCATTGATATTTTACCAGTGGTGCATATAGCCAAATGCGCCACTGATACTATATGAACCACTGGATGAATAAAATATGCGCCACTGATGTTTCGTACAGGTATACACAATACAGGGCTCTCAGGTATTTATACTGGTACATTTACAGGTAGATATACAGGTATTTATACAGATACACAACAGTGTAAAAACAAAGATAATAATACCACTAGAATTATACATCATCACATCAATTAGAACCCGACAAAGTGACAAGTGCCCGAATATTATACAAGTCTAGAACAAATTGATCTCATCTTCTCATACAATACACATTACAACAAGTTGATCATCATGATCATTAGCCAAGTCCTAAACTACTAAAGGACCAAGTAGAGTACAACCGCAATGGCGGTGATGAGCAAGACGGGGAGCACGATCATCAAGGTCTTCATCTGGTTCCTGTCTCTCTGCTCTCCAAGGAGGTGGTTCCTCCACCTAGATTCCGCCTGCTCTCTCGTCGGGTACCCTTTGTATCTGTTGCCACTGAACTTGTTCACTTGCTTATGACAATCCTCCCACTCGTCGTAGACTCCTGGGATCCTCCCTCTGAACACCACGTAGCACGGCATCTCTGTACACAAGGCATATAAGTACTATATCATGCAACAGAAAGAATTAAAAGGTTCATCACATGCATCTCCACAAAAAAGAAGGTTTCGATCTAAGGCAAGCTATTAAGTTTCATACATATGGTAATAAGTACACGAAGTCGAACAACGACCGTTTTGAGCTAAGGCAAGTTAAAGTTTATGACACACACACACAAGAGATAGACAAACCGGCTGAGTGCTAGCTAGCTAGGAACACTACATCATGAAGACTTTGTTTTACATGGCGCCGGGAACGGTTTGTAGCTGTCTTTCATTGTCCATGTCCTACGGTCACCCTGCGCCTCGAGTCGTGCTTCGATCTCGCGCTTACTGAACGCTCTTTTGCAGGATAAGCCCCCCTTGTGATGATATCTTCTTGCACGATGGTCGCAATCTGAGTATGGATGCGTAAGAACTCGTCCTTAAGTTCATCATCGTCCATTCTTGCCTCAGCTTCGGCCCACGCTCGGAGACTAGATGGCAACGTAATGATGTGTGCATCCCGGACGATCGCCCACAGGTGATGGAGGGCGTAGTAGGCCTCCTTGACACTGTTATCCGGCTGCTTGACGCGGGTGAACTTCATTACGTGTTTGAACACGTGTCTGCCATCCCTGAAATTTTCCACCCCCTTCTTGAATTCGCCTCCATTTTCGGTATATACCTCGAGAGCATCATCTAGAAGACTCCTTATGTTGGTGTAGTCTTTCTTCTTTTGCTTGCTCCCCGAGTCCAAGTACGTGGCTAGCGAATAACTCGGGTGAATGAGGATCAGTGTGCAGTATTTGTCTCTGTGCAAAAAAATTGAAATGAAACAATGCTGGAAAAAGAGCAACCGAAAACTAAGAAAGGACAAGTTACGGCGATGAGTGAGTGTGTGCACTTACTCGGGAAAGAAAGGCAAAATAAGCTATTTTCCACTCTTGTTGTCCACCATGAAATTTTGGAGGTAGTTCCTTGCGCTGGGCCGGGTCACTGGATTCACCAACTGGCTATCACGCATGAAGTAGGGGTCCACTATCGCGATGCCAGGGGTCTTCTCTCTGTTGACCTCCATCGCCCGATGGAGCGCGTATAGGCAGACCAAGTTATAGTTCATCCGCTTGCCATGGAAAAGCTTGAAGATGTCCTCATACGATATGAAGAAGATATCCGCGGGGGCATTATCGATGAAGCCCACGCCCGTTGGAACATTGACCATGAAAACAGGGTACGATGGATTTGCTTCTTTAAGAAGGCACTCATCTAGATATAGAATACAATGCTGCAGGTTAGCCATCGCTCCACTTGCATTTTTGATCAGCTCCTCACTCAGAATCGGTTGACCAGCTATGTGAACCCTGGTCAAGGTGCCCTCAGCGGGCTGTGTTAATAGGTCATCCTGAGCCCGGGGCCTCTTTGGACCCGGCTGGCTCAAAGACTGCTTATTATTCTTCTTGGTTCTCTTGTGATGCTTCTTCGTCTTGACATTAGCAGCCATCTGCTCATCCGCCGCCTTATGGAGTGTGGTGGGGCTAAAAATGATTCCCTGGGTGCCTTTATAAGGACCAGCGGCACCAGCATCCGGAGGCGTATCCTCTAGTGTACCATGGAAGTCTAGACGTGTGCATGTTCTGGTACGAGCATTTGGGTCATCGGCAACGCGGTAGGGCTCATCCATGTTTGGCATGAACAAAGACTCCGTGACGCCAGTGTTGATCCAGTTATCTGGGTTGTCATCATCATCATCGTTAATGTTGTCCCCAGGTGCATCCTTGGGCGGTGGCGGTGCAACGGAGACCTAGCCATGTGGAGGCGGCAGTGCGGCGACAACCTTGCCATGTGGAGGCGGCGGCGCAGCGGCGGCCTTGCCATGTGGAGGCAACGGTGTAGTGGCGGCCAACAATTGCTAGTGACAAGAGGTGGTGGCGGTGACTGGTTGTTGTGGCCGCCGCGGCAAGGGAACATTTGGCCGCTGAGTTACTTGTTGTTCCTTCACAAGCCGAATCTGGGTCTTTGGCCATGTCAAGACCCAGCCACAGCAATCTTGAAGGTTCTTATGATCATCTGCACCTTGAGGTTGGCTGGGGGGGTCCATGTCTTCGCACCCCGGCAACACCCGAGCTAGCCGGACCTTGAACATTTCATCCTCCATCGACTTGTGGTGCATCGTGTGGCTATTTGGTTGAATAATTAAGCCCTTGCCAACATCCTCTAGATCGCCGTCCATGTAATGCAAGAGCATGCAAGGAGTGTCCTGCGGAAGAACAAGCATCGTGAGATGGCGCTAGCTAGTCATCAAAGGCAAAGGAGATGAGATGTTTTCAACATGCATGTGTTGGCCGACGTCATTACCTTGGAGATGGCGTTGAGCTCGGCTAATGTCGAGACACCGGTATCATCCTCCCGCTGAGATGCCTTACGAAGCACCATCGGTTGCGCCTTAGCGGCTCTGTGTTGGCGCCGGCGGGAGGTGTCACCAGAGCAACCTCCGGCTACATGTTGGTGTTGGCGCCGGCGGGAGGGGCACCGGAGCGACCGGGTGCATCTCGAGGTTGGCGGACTCGGGCGTCACCACGTTCAGCGACACATGCTGGATCGAGTTGCTGCCAGAGAGGCTGGGCACCATGAGCGGCCCTCGTCGACCTGCCGCATTCCAAGTAGCGATCCCCTCCCACAGCTCATTGGGAAACATCTCGCGGATCTTCTCTTGCACTTTCTCATCGATCAGCCTCGGCATCTTTTGCATCTGCTCTCGGAGGACTTCAACCTCGCGTTTTCCTTTGCCGCCGCCACGGCCTTCCTCTCTTTCTTCGCCTTTGGGTCATCTTCCCTAAAGTTGCCAACCTTTTCGTACGTACCATAGCCGGACACGCGACCAAATGAAGTCGGCTGCGTAGACTTGGCCCTCCCCTTGAACACATTTGTCGTCCTGTTGAAGGGCGTGTCCCACCGCGGGTCCGTCGTCGACCCCTGGGACGAGCTCGCACTTGACGCACAAGACTTTTCTTCGGATCTCTAAAGAGAAGGAAAGTGATCCCATTTAGAAATTCGGCTTCATTACTTAATTAGAAACACAAATGTACTCCAAGATAAATTCCTTACCAGCCTTTTTTGGAACTTCCTCACATCATCGTCGTCGGTAACGAATTCCTTGAGTTCAGGGTGGAGATATTAGCGGGCGCGGACAAACTGCATCACCTTCTCGTCCCTGAATTTGTGCCACGGGTTATCTTTCCCTAGACGGGCATACTCGGCGTCGTCCTTTGCCCAAATGGCCTTTTTTCCTCGGTAACCGCCGCTTCCGAAACGTTGGTTACCTATGTTCAGCTCCTGCATATGCCTCCCACACTCGGTCCATTCCTGACCTTCCGGTGAAGTGTAGTTCGCCTTGAACTTGATGAATTCGTCTTCGTCGAGCATTAGCTCGGCCTTCTTTATCTCCTCCCAAATTTTACCCTCGTTAATCCTCCTCTTCACTCAGCTTTTCCAGCTGCTCAAGGCGGTGCTCATCCTCGTGAGGGCTAACTTGTTTACCTTGTTCCCTATGAGCTTTTGGTTATCGTACTCATCTGGGAACTTGTACCATTTGTGAAGCTTCCCAATGAGGAGTTCTCGCAACCATTTGTTCTTTCTTATGTCCTCCTGGTTGATGCTCATGCTCTCCCGCACGATGCACCCGAGTTGTAGGCCGTACCCAGCGGCATGCTTCGCAGGCTCCAAGGGTTGGCCACCCGGTTTCACAAGGGTGAACTCTTCGCGGTTGGTGCCAAGTTTCGGTAGCGTCCGCTCCTGCCTTTCCGCCTTATTCTTCTTCTTCCTAGCAGGCGGGGAGGCGCCATCACCGTCCACGCGTTCACCGCCATGACTTGCTTTGGCCTCCTCATCACCATTACTGCTTACGTCGTTGTCGCCATCTTCGGCCTCCTCCTCATATTCAGACTCCTCGTCATCTTCTTGGTCCGCAGCTTGGGCCTCCTCGTCAACTTCATCGTGATCCGTAGCTTCGGCCTCCTCGTCAAACCCGCTTAAGTCATCGCCAAACCGCCAAAACTTGAGGTTGCCTCTTCTTGCTCGTTCTTCGATGTTCATGGGCTGAGAAGGGCCAGCCCCGACGTCTTTGTCTCTCCTCGACATGTTTGCTCTTCAAATAAAAAATGCAACAATGTAATTAGTACAAGCTAGAGTCGACCGAAAAATTCGGCATGACCTTTGCTGTTTTTTTGACCTAGGAGTGCCCATTTCTCAACCGAAACAGAAGTGAATCAACACTTCGGGAGAAACGGGCAACTCAAATGAATTCCCTGCAACAGTTTTCATACAAAATAATGTGCTCCAGTTTTCAATTAATGACAGCCATCCAATCACACATATACAAAGAGCAAAATAATGTGCTCCAGTTATCAATCTTCTTTTATTTCAGACTTGTTCAGGTTGTAGAGTATAGCTAGCGTGAGAAATTGATACTTCTTTATTTAGGATCCTCTACTGATGTGTATTAATTAATTTTCCAGCTTGAAAATTCTCCATTACAAGCATTCAGACTGTCAATTCTCAAATAAAATGTGAGTTCAGCAATCTCATCTATGATCTATCATAGGAACACCAATATAGTAGGTATAGACAGGTAGCTAGTTCATTCTGTGTACATAGCTAGCTAGAGATGATTAAAATGGAGACCAAATGCTCCTGGACATTCCAGGTCCTCAATTTATGTGTATAATCATGCTATTCAATAGAGACATGTGGCTATCAGCACCAAGCTTTTTCAGTTACTTCAAAAGGCAACTAGGGAGCTTCACATAAAACTGGGTAGACCTATTGCAACCCAACAGACACAGATGGCTATCCGCACCAATAGCAATTGTCCTAAACTTACAATCAATGTAAATGGAAATCTATCTTCCCCGAGCCATGTTTGGACCTGCCAAACATACACATCATCCTGACAGCGAACTACATAGCATCGATTATACAGCAGCAATATTGTGCAAGTGTCAAGCATGCAAGGTACGTCCAGGGAGCATTTTCGAGCTCAAGTTAAAGCAAGCAGGAACTGCTCTAGTTGCAATATTATTTCTTATTAACACAAGAAATAGCAACATTTTCCACCTTTCAATTAGCAACAAAAGCATCGATAAGGCTACATAACACATCTTTTAAAGGCAGCGAGCACTGTGTTGAATCACAAAAAAGCAACCAACTTTAAACTAGTCCAGATCATCTCCTAGAAGCAGAACCAGCCACATCATAGCACTTACTTTTTCTATGCATATTTTACATAATAGAATGGCTTCTACCCTTTTCTTCTAAATAAATTTAAAATGGAATGGGCGTTGTGACTGGGAATTATCGTCGGGATATTTACACATGAGAAATTGGGAACTGAATCCTTTAAGTTGTTATATACTCATGCTGCTGCTATTGGTATTTGTGGTTAGAGGAAAAGAATTAAATGACCTTGTTTTGATTATCTTCACATAGGCATCTACAAAGGTGTAGCCTAGAGCATTGTGAACTGATTTCTGCACTATGACATCTTAGTTTACCACGGCAGTGAGAAGCAATTCCAACTTCCAAGGCCATTAATGTTTGTAATGTGCATATTTTCGCTATGGTCATTAGTTGATGTCTGCCTGACGAAACCTGCTGCCTTTTTTTCAGAAGCCATTCATTTGGATGTTGGAGAGATGGCGGCTTGAGATATGAGCTCAGTAGCACCATTGATCTCAAGGGTTTACTCCCCTGAAGTGGCAACCACCTCTATTTAACTACGTATATTTTTGTTGCGATCTTTGTAAGCTTCCAAAGTTTAATTGTGTCCATAAACAACTCATGCATTCCTACTTGAATCATATGGTGTAACATCCCAAAACTTTAATCCAAGGTTATCAAGATCTAAATCATCAAATTTGGGGTTAACAAAAACTTTTCAAATTTAAAATGAAAGCATTCATATGTGTGTGCATTTAAAATAGGAGTTGTTTTGAATTGCCATGATTGAATGATCCAATGCTTGTAAAATGTTTCTTAGGTGATTTAAACATCATCTACATCATTCCCAAACTTTTCCTAAAGAAAATCAAATCGAAAAGAATTAAAAAGGAGGAATGGTCATTTTGGCAAATTTAACTCTCATGCTTACTTTGGCTATTCCTAGTACTCAATTCTTAATAGAAACAATTATTGATGTTTGTACCCCTTGCTAGTACACATAATGAGGTACCAAGGCCCACCTTTGGATCTGCTAAAAACATTCTGTTAACTATGCATAGATCACCCCTATTTCAAAAACCATCTATTTGAGCTCCACTTTCAAAACCCTTGCAACCAGAGACTACCTATCACTAGTGGAGATCACTCAAAAATTTTGAAACCAAAATTCAAAACTTTCTTTCATGCGGCCATTTCATCAAACACTTGGCATGCATAATCTCTACTCTAATCCTAGCTCACTGTTTACTATAGGGTTTTGCCCCCAATTGATCTTCATTTATCTCCCTTGTCCCCTCTTGATCTAACCAGAGCCTAACCACCCACTCCCCTAGCCCCTAGTGGCACGGCCATGCCATGCCGAGCCGCCTCTCGCTGGCCAACCTTGCTCTCACCGCAGCAGACCGCCCCTCTCCCTCTCTCCATGTCTAGGAGGTAGCTCACACCTCACCGCTACCCCCTGTCCCTTGCCCGAGCCCAGCCATGCAGTGGACCACCGAGGTCAAGTCGTGCCCAGTGCCACCGCACCATGCCAGTGCCGCCCCCAGAGCGCGCCCTGTCCCCGCTCGTACAGACTGCCCCTTCGCCATAGCCCGCGCCCGCTGCTCCGCCTCGACCTGGAGAACACCCTAGACACCCCCGCTGGCCGCCCAACGCCTCACAACCACCGCTCGCTGTGGACACCGCCGCCTCTGCCTCTCAGAGTGCCACCTCGCCCAGACCGCGTGCCACCGCCCCTACACTCGCATTCAAGTTCTAGAGCACCGCCAGGGAACCGCCCATCGATCGCCACCCCCAGCCATGCCTCTACCCCATGTGTAGCCATGCCACCGTCATTGCCCATCCCGCTCGGTCTCACCGCCGGGCCTATAAAAGGAGCCCTCCCCAGCCTCTTCTCTCCACACCATTCCACTCCCCTCACCTCTCAGAATCTCACCGACCTCTAGCCAGAGCAAGGTGAGCTCTGCCTCGCCAGAATTGGAGTCGGAGCAGCCGCGGCAGGAGGAGAAGGGCGCCGTTGATTGCGACCACCCCAAGCTCCGCCGCAACCGCGCCTCGCCTTGTCGTTGTTTGCCCGCCTCGCCGACCCTGGTGGAGCCACAATGCCTGATGAAGCCCCACCGAGCCGCTAGGGTTCTAGCTCGGCGACACTCGTCGTCGACACGACCCTCACCGTGATTCCTATTCTAATCGCATGACCCCACAACGGTCTGTGCACGTTTCACGTTTAAGTGCTGACACGCGGGACCCCCTATCAGCTGATCCCGTGCGCGGGCTGCTGGCCGGCCCATTTCTTTTCAGCTAGCCCACCCATTCAAATCTGGATTTTTCTTTTTAGTTAAATCTAGTTTCTGTCCACTATTTCAAAATTCAATTCTGTGAGTTTGACAAATCCAAATAGCATGAAACAAATTTTGCCTAAAAGTTATTAAGATGATCTATCCAAGCCCGTTGGCTTTAATTCAATTAGAGTTATAGATATCTCCTAATAAAAATAAGAAGACAGAAGCTTTTGCAACTTGCAACATTTTTATAAAATCAACCAAGTTAGCTTTTGAGTTGATTCCAACTCTCAAAAATCACATTTCATCATATCTATCTAAATATGTAATAATATTAAGGTTTACATGCAGTGACTTTGTACTAGTACCAAAATAATGCTATATAGGCATTTCTAGTCACTCTAAATCATTAAATAATAAACTTAAACTAAAGTAATATTGATCCAACCTTTAAATCTCATTCCCACATGTTAGAATATGTGGTGACGACATGTGTCCACATGATCCCATATTTTGGTGGTGAATATTAAATTTTAGTTAATATTTCAATGAGTAGAAATTACTTTTCTAAAATAAAAAGGATGAAACTATTGAATTAAAACTTGTGATGTTTGTGATGATAATAGATCATCAAATGTGTGTTTTAGAATGCTACTTAGCCTAGTTAAGTATTGTTTGGTGATTGTCTACTCCCTATGTATTTATAGACGCTAGTACCGACCAAGCTTTCGAGGAGGAGGAGTTCTACCAAGAAGAAGAAGAAGAAAACTTCAACCACTGCACCAACCAAGGCAAGATATTATTGGCAAGCTAACCCATGAAAAACATACCTTAGCAAGCCACCATTAACAGTACAAGCTACCCTTAGCAAGCTAGCACTATCCCAGATTAACCCTTGCAAGTTAGTACTTGCAAGTGTAGTACTTAGCAAACTAGAATCAACTAGATGGTTTAGCAAAGATGCCTTAAGCATGCTTTGATCACACCCTTTTGACTATTAGTACCCCAAGTCATATTTACAAGTTTTGCTCCCCTTAGTACACAAAGATCTTTACTTGTGTTGAAGGTAGCATAAAAAGTATAAAACTTGACCTACTTAGAAACCTTTAGATGTCATTCTATGGCATGAGATTGATCCCATCCTTCCACTTTAGTGAACACTCTTAACTTAGTATGTTAGAGTAGATCAAAAACTTGAGTCACTTTAGATGAGAACACTTGGTAAAAATGAATTATGAAAACCTTGGAATGATGAGTCATTCTATTGAGATGTTTTGACATGTGTTGAGAAACACAAATGATTGAAGATGATGAAAATATTGAGGCATGAGCCTTAACCCTTTTATAAAACTGATGGTTGGATTCGGATGCGATACCATTCCAAATTTACCGTACAACCACATTACCTAAATTGGGTAAGGCTTAGCTGGAAATTTATATGAATTAGTATTAGTTCCCTCACGGGAGAGGTTTGAGCTGAGGCTACCTCTCAATGTTGTCCACCTATGCAGTGCCCAAGATGACTGATGGTCATGGCTGGGAGGCCATGCTCATAGGAGAGGTGCTTATACTAGGGTGTGTAAAGGGAAGGTTATGTTTGATTATCTGCATACTAAGTATGATGATTCAGGGTTATCCCTGACAGATGTATCGAATCTTGTGGTGAAAGTGTACCACCTCTGTAGAGTGTCAAACTATTGAATAGCAGCGTCATGATTATGGACATTGGATGGCCATCTTTTCATTGTCAGATGTTTTCTAAATAACTTGAAATGAATGATGAACTTTGACTTGACCACCACAGGGTTGTGTTGATGATAATAGCTTCCCAACTTAAGTGATTCTAGAACTTTACTTTATCTTTCTTTGCTTCTGAACTCAGCTTAGGTTTCAAACTTAACTTGATAGTTAAACTTAGATTTAGCACTTTGACTTAGAACTATAGTACCTGTTAATAGTAGTTTGCGAGTAATTAAAGAGTACTCATGGCTTTTGTCCCTGGCTATTATCATGGCCAGACTATGGAGGAGATTATCAAGATGATGGTCAGCAGGACGGCTATAATAACTAGGACTATATGCCTTCGTCAGCATTGCCTGTGCCCCTGAAGATGGACCCCACCGCTACACTTATCTTTTATTTCCGCTGCTTGTTGTATTAAAGACTGGATCATGAGATCCTTATTTGTGTAAAACCTTATGTATGGTTTGTAATGGATGATGTACTGTGATATCCAATCCGTTATGTCTCGCAAAAATGGTAATCCTGGGATTGCGAGGTATGGCATAACGGGCATCTGGGTTTAAAAATCCGGGTGTTGACAAGTTGGTATCAGAGCCATCCTGACCATAGGAGACCCTAGTTAGAATGGACGTCCAAACCAAAAACTTAGCTTCAAAACCAAAGTGAGTATTTATGAAATACTATTTCCCCTCTTGCCCTTGTGAACTCATTCTTTCTCAAAAATTCATGTTCCTCAAAATTCTTACACTACTACTTAAAATTTGACACACTTGATCACTTCATTAACTTCCTCATCCTTAATCCTTCTAGATGGAGACTCAGTTCAGCAAGTTTTACCAGTTGGGAAACGGAGATTAGCTGATCTTCAAGAGGGATCTGGATTCACTGTCGGAGTTACTGGGACGCCCACATCCAGAGTTTCTTGGAGCTCAACTTCCAGGACCCCCAGGAGGAGACCTATAGTGGCTAGTCACCGCGGATCTTCGAGGAAGCATCGAAGCACCAACTTCCGGGAGAATTCAGTTCTCCGTGAGAGAGAACAACTGGCTAGATGGATTAGCCAGGGCAATGCATGAAGCTCTCGCACGTCTATGTGCCCTCAGCGTCAACAAGATCCAAGGAACCCGTTTTGCACACTATGCAAGACGTGACTTCATGGGAATGTCGATGGAGATGCCAAGTCACCCAGAGTTGAGGCGTCAAGTGGAGAACCTTGACTTCTTGCTTCATGACAGACAGCAGGAACTGGACAATGCCAGGGAGTTAGCCAACCAGAACCGTGCCATTGCCGACCAGAAGACCCAGACTTTCGCACTGCTCGTCCAAGATCGCCAGTCTCTTTGCCGCCAGCATGCAAAGAAGGATCACATCATGGCCCGTCTTCGTAAGAAGGTGGCCGACCTCAAGAAGACCGTCAAGGAGCAGGAAACTCAGCTTGCCGCCAAGGAAGAAGAAGATGAGGGTGAAGACATCCAGGGAGATATGGATTCTTACCTCAGCAACGATGATGACTTTCTGGAGGAGGATGCTGTGGACTTCTACACTGATGATGAAGACTCCGACTTCATCGACGATGAGTAGATGCACTAGAGCATTGTCGTAGCATGAGATGTATCATCTCATTGTATCGTAGCTTGCAGAATGGTTCTTCAAACCATCTGTTTTCCCCTTTTATCGTTGTGGTGTGTGTTGTATCGTGTGCTTGCTTGCATGAATGAAAAAAAAGTTAGTTGAAAAATCTGAGTTTAACTCAAAGTTTTAGATTTGAAAAACCCAAAACCATGAACCTTAGAATTTCCCTCTTACCCCTATATCTATCTCAATCTTCAGATGACTCGTGGAAACCAAGGAGGGAGCAGCTCGTCGCAAGACCCAATGCTGCAGATCTTGCAGAATCTCATCACGGACCATGAAGCAAGCAGGGCCAAGCGTCAAGCCAAGTTAGCAACATTGCAGTAGATCGCCCAAATGGCTCTCAACAACCAAGGACATGGAAATCAGGATCACCAAGGATCCAAACTCAAAAACTTTCAGAACACCAATCCCCCAATCTTTAACCAATCTGAAAACCCATTAGATGCTAATGACTGGTTACAGACCATGGAAAACAACTTAGAGGTTGCCAGAGTTGATGAGAATGAGAAAGTTCTTTTCGCCACCCACTATCTGGTGGGAGATGCAAGAGCTTGGTGGAATAGCATCTGCAATATGAACCATGGTCAAGTGATGACTTGGGAAGCATTCAAGGTCAAGTTCAGCCGCACCCACATGCCGCAAGGTCTTGTCAACAGGATGAGAGATGAATTTCGCAAATTGAAGCAAGGAATAATGACTGTGGTGGAGTACCGTGACAGATTCTTGTCACTTGCCAAATATGCACCGGATGAGATCAACACGGAGGCCAAGAAGAAGGAGAGATTCTTAAACGGACTGCATGATGAGATGCAGATTGTCCTCGTCAACATCCGTTTCGATGATCTTGAAGAGCTAGTCGACTCTGCCATTCAGATGGAAGGGAAGATTAACCAGGCAAACGACAACCGCAAGCGTCATATGATGCAGCAGTCTGGATCCAGTAGTCACCAGAAGTACCGTCCTAACCCCTCACCAGGATATGCACCAAGGAACAACCGACCCCCAAATTCTCGCCCAAGCTACCCCAACCGTAGCGGAGGTAATGTGAAGTCCGGAGGAAACAATCACAGCTCCGGTAATGCCATCAATTTCAACTGTGCCCCTCCGAAGAGCAACAACAACACTGCGCCCAGAACTGGCAGCAATGTTGTACCTGTTGCTGTCAAGGACAAGTCCCAGATCACTTGTTTCGAGTGTGGAGTGAAGGGTCACTACTACAATGAGTGTCCCAAGAAGACTGCCGCCAATGCCCCTGTGAATGCCCCAGCTCAGCAGTAGCGTCGTGTTCAACCAGGAAGGAGATTTGCCCCAGGGAACCCTCACAACCGCAATGGTCGTCTCTTCCACATGAACGCAGAAGAAGCCCAGGAAGCGCCAGATGTAGTGCTGGGTATGTTTTCTGTCAACTCAATTTTACCAAGAGTATTGTTTGATTCTGGAGCATCGCATTCATTTGTCACCGAAGAATTTTTATGCACTAGTAATATTCACCCAACCAACTTGAAGCATGTCATGATAGTTCAAATCCCCGGTTCAACAACAAAAGCTAGAAAAATTTGCAAAGCTGTACCTATCAGAATACATGGGATAGATTTTTATGCCAACCTAATCGTACTTGGAACCAAAGGATTGGAAGTAGTACTAGGTATGGACTGGATGTCAAGGCATAAAGGATTGATAGACTGTGCTAAGAAAGCCATCACCATGACCAGTAGTTCTGGAGTAACAGTAGAGCATATCTCTGAAACCTTACCCCGTCAATTCAAGTGCAACAAGAGTGTAGCCTTTCCCACCATTGACCAGGTCAGAGTAGTCTATGAATACCCTGACGTATTCCCAGATGAATTTCCAGGTATGCCCCCGGATAGGGATATTGAGTTCATTATCGAACTAATCCCCGGAACCAGATCTATAGCCTAGAGACCCTATACCATGAACCCCACAGAGTTAGTGGAACTGAAGAAGCAGTTGGATGCCATATTAGCAACAGGCTTGATTCAGCCAAGCGCATCGCCATGGAGATCACCAGTGTTATTCATCGACAAGAAAGATGGAGGCAATCGTCTGTGTACAGATTATAGAAAATTGAATGATGTCACCATCAAGAACAAGTACCCCTTGCCAAAGATAGAGCATCTATTTGACCAGTTGACTGGAGCTCAGGTATTCTCAAAGATTGATCTTAGGACTGGTTATCACCAACTTAAGATTCGTGCAAAGTATATTCCGAAGACCGCCTTTACTACTCGCTATGGTTTATACGAGTATACGGTTATGTCTTTTGGATTAACCAATGCCCCTGGTTATTTCATGAATCTGATGAATAAGATCTTTATGAATTTCCTAGATAAGTTTGTAGTTGTGTTTATCGACGACATCCCTATCTACTCCAAGTCAGAAGAAGAGCATGAGCAACATCTGAGAATCATCCTAGAAACCCTGAGAGAGCATCAGTTATATGCCAAGTTCAGCAAGTGTGAGTTTTGGCTGAAAGAACTAGGATTCCTAGGACATGTTGTGTCTGTCGGAGGAGTCTCTGTTGATCCCACCAATATCAAAGATGTCGAAGGATGGGAAGCCCCAACCAATCAAACCCAAGTTCGTTCATTTCTCGGATTAGCGGGATATTACCGCAAGTTCGTAGAAGGATTCTCGAGCATAGCCCGACCAATGACCCAATTGTTGAAGAAGGACAAGAAGTTTGAATGGACAGACAAATGTGAAGCCATTTCCAAGTGCTGAAGAAGAGATTGATATAAGCCCCAATTTTGATCATGCCAGACATCAAGAAGCCGTTTGATGTGTATTGTGATGCATCCAAGATTGTCCTAGGTGCAAGAAGGCAAAGTCATCGCGTATCTGTCTCGACAATTGAAGCAACATGAGCAGAACTATCTGACCCATGATCTTGAGCTAGCAGCCGTGGTTCTAGCATTGAAGACATGGTGTCATTATTTGATGGGTAATCGTTGTGAGATTTACTCAGATCATAAGAGCTTGAAGTATATCTTCATTCAGAAGGAGCTGAATATGAGGCAAAGAAGATGGATAGAGTTAATCAAGGATTAGGACCTTGACATTCACTATCACCCCGGCAAAGCCAATGTGGTAGCGGATGCTCTTAGCAGATTGCCGTGTAGGCGTAACACCATGATCAAAGAGAAGCAACCAAGTTTGTATGAGGAGCTGGAGTAGTTCAGGACTTAAGTAGTTAGCAAAGGATTCCTAGCTAGCATTGAACTTCAACCCACTTTGTTTAGCCAGATCAAGGAAGCCCAGAAGGGAAATGAGAGTATCAACAGGATCAAACGTCGTATTGGTACAGGCAAAGTACCTGGATTCACCGAAGACGAAGAAGGAGTACTGTGGTACAAAGGACGTATCTGTGTACCACCAGATTCGGAGTTGAAGGAAATTATCATGAAGGAAGCTCATGATACTCTTTATTCTATCCACCCCGGAGGAACAAAGATGTATCAGGATTTGAAAGAGCAATTTTGGTGGCACAAGATGAAGCGAGAGATCAGAAGCTACATCGCCAAGTGTGACATTTGTCAACGAGTCAAAGCAGAGCATCAGAGACCTGCAGGATTGTTGCAACCATTGTAGATTCCGAAATGGAAATGGGATTCCGTCGGAATGGATTTTATCACCGGTTTACCTACTTCTAGTAGGGGAAATGACTCAATCTGGGTCATAGTTGATAGACTGTCCAAGGTAGCCCACTTCATACCAGTCAAGACCACCTACCAGAGTGCGAAGTTAGCGGAGCTATACATTGCTAGGATTGTTAGTCTGCATGGAACCCCCAAGATCATCGTCTCAGATCGAGGAACCCAGTTTACTTCAAGATTTTGGCAGAAAGTCCAAGAAGGATTAGGAACCAAGTTGAACTTCAGTACTGCATATCACCCGCAAACAGATGGACAGACTGAGAGAGTCAACCAGATCCTAGAGGATATGCTTAGAGCTTGTGTGTTGGAATACGGATCAAAATGGGAAGACTGTCTGTCTTTCGCAGAATTCTCATATAACAACAGTTATCAAGCTAGTTTGTAGATGACACCATTTGAATTCCTATACGTAAGAAAGTGTCGTACCCCTTTGAATTGGTCGCAAGTAGGAGAGAGTCAGATCTTTGGACCCGACATTCTCCACGAACCAGAAGAGAAAGTTCACAAAGTCCGTGAGCACCTCAAGACCGCCCAATCCAGACAAAAGAGCTATGCTGACAAGAGAAGGAGAGACCTGACTTTCAATGTCGGAGATTTCGTATATCTCAAGGTTTCACCATTGAAGGGAACTCAATGCTTTAGCCTGAAGGGAAAGTTAGCTCCTAGATATATCGGACCTTTCAAGATTCTGAACCGCCGAGGAGAAGTATCGTATCAACTGGAACTGCCTAAAGAGATGTCAGCCATCCACAATGTGTTCCATATCTCGTTACTTCGCAAATGCTTGGAAGTGCCTGAGAAGACTAAAGTTTTCAAGAACATCGATCACAGAGCTGCGGAAATCAACAATGACCTGACCTATCGGGAAGTGCCCATCCATATCTTAGAAGAAGCCTACAGAACCACCAGGACCAGGAGTATCAAGTTCCTCAAGATTCAGTGGAGCAACCATACCGAAGAGGAAGCTACTTGGGAGCGCGAAGATTACATTAGAACAGAGTTCCTAGATCTCTTTAGTTCCTAGTTTTCTTTGTAAATCTCGGGACGAGATTTTGTTTAAGGGGGGAAGGTTTGTAACATCCCAAAACTTTAATCCAAGGTTATCAAGATCTAAATCATCAAATTTGGGGTTAACAAAAACTTTTCCAAATTTAAAATGAAAGCATTCATATGTGTGTGCATTTAAAATAGGAGTTGTTTTGAATTGCCATGATTGAATGATCCAATGCTTGTAAAATGTTTCTTAGGTGATTTAAACATCATCTACATCATTCCCAAACTTTTCCTAAAGAAAATCAAATAAAAAAGAATTAAAAAGGAGGAATGGTCATTTTGGCAAATTTAACTCTCATGCCTACATTGGCTATTCCTAGTACTCAATTCTTAATAGAAACAATTCTTGATCTTTGTACCCCTTGCTAGTACACATAATGAGGTACCAAGGCCCACCTTTGGATCTGCTAAAAACATTCTGTTAACTATTTTAAATGACAGTTTAAAATTGAATCTAATACATATGCATAGATCACCCCTATTTCAAAAACCATCTATTTGAGCACCACTTTCCAAACCCTTGCAACCAGAGACTACCTATCACTAGTGGAGATCACTCAAAAATTTTGAAACCAAAATTCAAAACTTTCTTTCATGCGGCCATTTCATCAAACACTTGGCATGCATAATCTCTACTCTAATCCTAGCTCACTGTTTACTACAGGGTTTTGCCCCAATTGATCTTCATTTATCTCCCCTGTCCCCTCTTGATCTAACCAGAGCCTAACCACCCACTCCCCTAGCCCCTAGTGGCACGGCCATGCCATGCCGAGCCGCCTCTCGCCGGCCAACCTTGCCCTCACCGCAGCAGACCACCCCTCTCCCTCTCTCCATGTCTAGGAGGTAGCTCACACCTCACCGCCACCGCCCAGTGCCACTGCAGCCATGCCCCAGGCGCCCGCCTATCCCCGCCTGACAGACCGCCCCTTGGCCATAGCCCGTGCATGCCGCTCTGCCTCGACCTGGAGAACACCCCAGACACCCCCGCTGGCCGCCCAACGCCTCACAGCCACCGCTCGCTGTGGACACCGCCGCCTCTGCCTCTCAGAGCGCCACCGCCAGCATCAAGGTGCCACCGCCCCTATGCTCGCATTCAAGTTCTAGAGCACCGCTAGGGAACCGCCCATCGATCGCCAACCCCAACCATGCCTCTACCCCGCCGTAGCCATGTCTCCATCGTCGACTGCCCATCCCGCTCGGTCTCACCGTCGGGCCTATAAAAGGATCCCTCCCCAGCCTCTTCTCTCCACACCATTCCACTCCCCTCACCTCTCTGAACCTCACCCACCTCTAGCTGGAGCAAGGCTAGCTCTGCCTCGCCGGAATTGGAGCCGGAGCAGCCGCGGCGGGAGGAGAAGGGCGTCGTTGATTGTGACCACCCCAAGCTCCGCCGCAACCGCGCCTCGCCTCGCCGTCATCTTCCATGTTGTTTGCCCGCCTCGCCGACCCCGGTGGAGCCCTGGTACACCCCTAGTAGACCCCCACCGAGCCACTAGGGTTCGAGCTCGCCGGCGACCTGTTCGTCGTCGACGACGACCCTTAGTCGTAGATTCCTATTCTAATCGCACGGCCCACAGCGCGTGTACCGTTTCACGTTTTAAGTGCCGCTGACACGCGGGACCCCCTGTCAGCTGAGCCCCGCGCCGCGGAGCGCCACTAGGCCGGCCCATTTCTTTTCCCGCGCTAGCCCACCCATTCAAATCTGGATTTTTCTTTTTAGTTAAATCTAGTTTTTGTCCACTATTTCAAAATTCAATTCTGTGAGTTTGACAAATGCAAATAGCATGAAACAAATTTTGCCTGAAAGGTATTAAGATGATCTATCCAAGCCCGTTGGATTTAAATCAATTAGAGTTATAGATCTCTCCTAATAAAAATAAGAAGACAGAAGCTTTTGCAACTTGCAACATTTTTATAAAATCAACCAAGTTAGCTTTTGAGTTGATTCCAACTCTCAAAAATCACATTTCATCATATCTATCTAAATATGTAACAATATTAAGGTTTACATGCAGTGACGTTGTACTAGTACCAAAATAATGCTATATAGGCATTTCTAGTCACTCTAAATCATTAAATAATAAACTTAAACTAAAGTAATATTGATCCAACCTTTAAATATTATTCCCACATGTTATAATATGTGGTGAGGACATGTGTCCACATGATCCCATATTTTGGTGGTGAATATTAAATTTTAGTTAATATTTCAATGAGTAGAAATTACTTTTCTAAAATAAAAAGGATGAAACTATTGAATTAAAACCTGTGATGTTTGTGATGATAATAGATCATCAAATGTGTGTTTTAGAATGCTACTTAGCCTAGTTAAGTATTGTTTGGTGATTGTCTACTCCATATGTATTTATAGATGCTAGTACTGACCAAGCTTTCGAGGAGGAGGAGTTCTACCAAGAAGAAGAAGAAGAAGAAGAAGAAAACTTCAACCACTGCACCAACCAAGGCAAGCTATTATTGGCAAGCTAACCCTTGCAAAACATACCTTAGCAAGCCACCATTAACAGTACAAGCTACCCTTAGAAAGCTAGCACTATCCCAGATTAACCCTTGCAAGTTAGTACTTGCAAGTGTAGTACTTAGCAAACTAGAATCAAACTAGATGGTTTAGCAAAGATGCCTTAAGCATGCTTTGATCACACCCTTTTGACTATTAGTACCCCAAGTCTTATTTACAAGTTTTACTCCCCTTAGTACACAAAGATCTTTACTTTGTTGAAGGTAGCATAAAAAGTATAAAACTTGACCTACTTAGAAACCTTTAGATGTCATTCTATGGCATGAGATTGATCCCATCCTTCCACTTTAGTGAACACTCTTAACTTAGTATGTTAGAGTAGATCAAAAACTTGAGTCACTTTAGATGGGAACACTTGGTGAAAATGAATTATGAAAACCTTGGAATGATGAGTCATTCTATTGAGATGTTTTTACATGTGTTGAGAAACACAAATGATTGAGGATGATGAAAATATTGAGGCATGAGCCTTAACCCTTTTATAAAACTGATGGTTGGATTCAGATGTGATACCATTCCAAATTTACCGTACAACCACATTACCTGAATTGGGTAAGGCTTAGCTGGAAATTTATATGCATTAGTATTAGTTCCCTCACGAGAGAGGTTTGAGCTGAGGCTACCTCTCAATGTTGTCCACCTATGCAGTGCCCAACATGACTGATGGTCATGGTTGGGAGGCCATGCTCATAGGAGAGGTGCTTATACTAGGGTGTGTAAAGGGAAGGTTATGTTTGATTATCTGCATACTAAGTATGATGATTCAGGGTTATCCCTGACAGATGTATCGAATCTTGTGGTGAAAGTGTATCACCTCTACAGAGTGTCAAACTATTCGAATAGCCGCGTCTGTGGTTATGGACAGTTGGAATGGCCATACTGTTTCGTTGTCAGATGTTTTCTAAATAACTTGAAATGAATGATGAACTTTGACTTGACCACCACAGGGTTGTGTTGATGATAATAGCTTCCCAACGTAAGTGATTCTAGAACTTTACTTTATCTTTCTTTGCTTCTAAACTCAGCTTAGGTTTCAAACTTAACTTGATAGTTAAACTTAGATTTAGCACTTTGACTTAGAACTATAGTACCTGTTAATAGTAGTTTGCGAGTACTTAAAGAGTACTCATGGCTTTTGTCCCTGGCTATTATCATGGCCATACTATGAAGGAGATTATCAAGATGATGGTCAGCAGGACGGCTATAATAACTAGGACTATCTGCCTTCATCAGCATTGCCTGTGCCCCTGAAGATGGACCCCACCGCTACGCTTATCTTTTATTTCCGCTGTTTGTTGTATTAAAGACTGGATCATGAGATCCTTATTTGTGTAAAACCTTATGTATGGTTTGTAATGGATGATGTACTGTGATATCCAATCCGTTATGTCTCGCAAAAATGGTAATCCTGGGATTGCGAGGTATGGCATAACGGGCATCTGGGATTAAAAATCCGGGTGTTAACATATGGTTAATGGGCATATTATAGGTTAGTTTTATTTCTCAGTTTTCCTTAAATTTCATTTACTTACCCTTTTTTGCAATCTTAGTTTTTAATCACAATATCATATATGTAGTCTGTGTCAATGGATCATGACTGACTTAGAAAATAGATTAGTCAAACATGTAGTTATGAATACTATTTTGTAAATAGGTTAGTCACAATGGCAGCTCAGTCACAATATGTCCATTTTCTAGAAACCCTAGAACCCATTACTGAGGCATGGACCTAGCTACTGCCAGAGGGAGAGACGGGAAAGAGAGGGATCATCGAGAGGAGCTCGTTGATGGTGGCTTGACGGCGAGCAATCGAGGGAGGCGGTGACGGTGACCGCGGCGAGCTCTTGGCGACGGTGACCGTGCTCCTCGTCGGTGGTGCGTGCGGTGCTGCCCTTCTCCTCCTCGTCGGTGGCGCACACGTGGCCCTTCTCCTCCTCGTCGGTGGCGCGCGTGGCCCTTCTCCTTGTCGGCGGTGCTCCTAGTGATCCTCCTCCTGATTGCTCCAAGGGGACGGGGTGGCGCTCCTAGCAAGGGGACGGGGTCGAGATTAGGGGAAGGGAGGGGGAGGAGGGGGAGGGACAGGTGGCGCCACCAGACAGCGCTCCGCCCGGTGGCGAGGCGACTCGATGGCGTGCTAGGGTTCGCGTGAGACACGATCGAAAGGGGATTGGATATGAGAGACACTGAGAGTGAGAAGGAAGGGCCGATCGATTTTTTGGCTAAGTGTAAAACATCTGTGGTGCATATTTTCCGATATGCGCCGTTGATATTGTACACTTAGTCAAATAAAACGACGCCCTCTTATGTGACAGTAACACAGGCATACCGCAGTGGTTCGACTCATGGGGCAAAACCTGGGTTGGGAGCTCTTAGGTTCGATTCCTGGGCTCTCTCACAATTTTTTTTCAATTTTTAATATTTTACAAAATACCAATGGTGCATATCTAGTATATAAATAATAGCTAGTATATTTTAATATTTTGTAACAAATAGTAATTAAGTTTAACATTCACAAATCTATTTAAAACAAAATACCAATGGCGCATATCTAGTATATAAATAATATCTAGTATATTTTAATATTTTGTAACAAATAGTAATTAAGTTTAACATTCACAAATCTATTTAAAACAAGGACATCTTATTCAATATCCATACACACCAATATTCTCCATAAAAATTTCATGTCATGTGTGCATGATCTCTATTTCGAGCTAGCTAGAGCTGACGTCTCTTTGCAATCTTCTTGCCCTTCTTCCTCGCGGTTGAATACTTTAGCCCGGAAAGGTTAAGGTTTCTTCTCGTGAACGGACAACCTTTAGTAGGTAGGGTGGTCTTCCTTTTTCCTGTAGCAGTCGGCTTGTCAAAGTACTTGTCAAATTCCTCTTCGATCTTTGGATCGCCATTCTTTTCTAAGTCTTGCTCGTTGGCGGGTCCGTCCATTCCGATGATGCTCCTCTTGCCCCTCCTCACGACAACACGGCTTGGCTTTGACGGGTCAGTGATGAAGAAACATTGGTCGTCAACTTGGCTCGCGAGTACCCATGGCTCATTTTTTGCGGAGGCGTTCTTCGCGGAGGCATGGGGTATAACCATGGTGGTGAAATATCGACCCTCTTTTTAGATGCTCTTGGCCCATCTGACACGGAATATCGGCACCTTCTCTCCGGCATAGTCGATCTCCCAGATCTCCTCGATCCTTTCGAAAAATCGTTCCTTGATGGTGGCTTCATCATCGTCATAGGATAGCATCGTTACTCCTGAGTTCTGATAGTCGCTGATCATGTCCCTTTTCTCGGTGTACAATCTATACCCGTTGATGTCGTATGCCTGATATGTCCTCACGTTGTGCCTGGGGCCATTTGACAAGGCGAAATTTAGTTTTTCATCCTCCGTAGAAGGCGTTTGCGGGTCTGCGGGGGGATTGTCTTGAAGCTTCTTCTTGAACCAAGCCGTGAAGCTAGAGTTGTGCTCTCTTGTTACGTCTCCCTTCTTCTCGGTCGACTAAGGTCAATGAACTTCTGCTCGATTAATATTTTGTGCTCTTCCACCCAAGGATCGACCAATTCGATGTGTTGTAGCACGACTCGGTGTGCCCTGTCAAAGTCGCCATGTCGACCCTTCGCAACAACATGCATGGTGCAAAAGCCCTCACGGTGGCCATATCCAGTGAGCTTGCCGAGGTGCGTCCTTTTGGGCAGACCAATAGGGTCATCCTCATCGTCTAGGTCGGTGCATAGATAATTCTGGCAGAAAGAGACGCACTCGTAGGTCAGAAATCCCTTGGCAATGCTTCCATCTGGACGGGACCTGTTGCGTACGAATCCTTTGATAACACTGTTAAGCCTTTCAAATAGCATCATGTTGTGTAGGAATGTCGGCCCGAGATGAATGATGTCATCCACAACATGGACGAGTAGATGGACCATGATGTCGAATAATGCGGGCGGGAAGTAAATCTTGAGCTTGCATAGTATCACGACAATCTCATCTTGTAGTGTGTCGAGCTGCTTCAAGCCAATCGACTTCCTCGAGATGAAGTCGAAGAAGTTGCAGAGGCCAAACAGCGTCTCACGGACATGCTCGTCCATTATCCCTCGGATCGCAACGGGAAGTATCTACGTCATCAGCACATGACAGTCATGAGACTTCATCCTGCTGAACTTCTTATTCGCTTTGTCCAGATATCTGCCTATGTTCCCCGAGTAACCGTAAGAAACTTTGACTCCTAGGAGGCAGTTGAAAACCTGCTCAACTCCTGCTCACTTAGAGTGAAGCAGGCAGCCGGAAACACTGCAATTCCCCTCTTTACCCTTTTGCGGCGACCTTGAGTATCTTCAGGCGCCGTCTCATCATCATCATCAGGCGGCGGCGTCTCATGAAGTTCTTCCTTGATGCCAAGTTCCATCAGGTCGTTCCTTGCTTTCGGCCTGTCTTTGATCCTATCCGGCATGTTGATGATAGTGGCAAGCAGACTCTCGCACACGTTCTTCGTGATGTGCATGACATCAAGGCTATGGGGCGTGTGGAGGTATTTCCAGTATGGCAGGTCCCAAAAAACAGGCCTAGCTTTCCACACACCATGCAGCGGTTTCGTCCTCGGACGCTTCTTTCCCGGCAAAGGGCACTCTTCCCAGTTGTCCAACATATCTTGGATCACTTCTCCGCTCCTCGGACATGGGGCTTTTTCGAGCTCTACTTTGCCATCGAACAGATCTCTACGCTTTCTCCACGCGTGATCCTTTGGAAGCCACATTCAGGTCCGTTGGAACACGGTCTTCGATGACCCGGGATCCCTTGGTAGCTAGAGATACGGGGTCTTATCCATGCACTTGACACATGCTTTGTGTCTGTGGTTCACCTGGGCAGACATGTATGTGTAACCTGGATAGTCCTGCACCGTCGTGAGCAGCACGGCTCTCATAGGGAAATAATCTCCTGTGTATGCGTCCCGTGTATGGGCTGGCGTCTCCCACAGCGTGTCTAACTCTTCTTTCAGCAGCCCGAGATACAGATGCATGTCAATACCTGGTTGTTTAGGCCCCTGAATCAGAATACACATGTGTACGTATCTCTGCTTGGTGCACAGCCAGGGAGGGAGGTTGTACGGCCATACAAACACCGGCCAGGTGCTATGTGTGCTACTCTGGTTGCCAAACGGATTGAGTCCATTGGTGCTCATACCAAGCCTGGCGTTCCTTGGATCGTCCCCGAAGTCTGGAAAGTCAATGTCCAGTGCGTTCCACTGGCTAGCGTCGGAAGGGTGTGTGAGGATCTTGCCCTTATGTGGATCATCTTCGGCCGGCTTCTTCCTTTCCGCGTGCCATTGCATGAGCTTTGCTTCCTTAGGGTCCACGAAATACCGCTACAGACAGGGAGTGATAGGAAAGTACCATACCACTTTTCGAGGAACTTTCTTGTTCCCTCTCTTGTATCGTCCTTGGCCACACACCGGATATGTGGTTCTATCCTTGTACTCGTCCCGATAAAGTGCGCAGTCATTAATGCAGGCGTGGTACTTAACATCTGAGAGTCGAGAGGACATACGATTTTCTTGGCCTCCTCGATACTAGTTGGACATGTGTTCCCCTTGGGAAGACGTTCTTGCCAGAATCTCATGTTTTTGTTGAAGCTTACGTCGGTCCATTTGCTTTCTGCCTTCATCTCCAGAGCCTTGAGCGTTACGTTCAAGCGGGTATCCTCGGGCCGGCACCCAGGATACAATGGAGTTTTCTCGTCTATCTCCATCTACGCTAGCTTGGCTTTCTCCCTGGCAGCAGCTTTGGTGTTGCTCGTCTCCCTGAGAAGCAGTTCCTGAACATGAGGGTCCTGGAAGGCCAAGGTTAGCCGCGTCGTTTGTGTGTCTGTGTCTTCTCCACCTTCGTGATGATCATCATGTCTATCACTGCCATCATCTCCTTCGTGTTGATCATCATGTCCGCCGCTGCCGACATCTCATTCATGATCATGATCATGTCCACCGTCGGCATCTCCTTCATGATGATCATCATGCCCGCCCTCGTCTTTAGGATTGTTGACGTCCTTGTCATCTTCAAAATCATAGCCGCGCATGAAACCACGCGTGAGCAGGTGATTCTCCAGGTCTCCAGAATCAGGGTCAACCAAGCTCCCAAGGTTGCATGTTCGACACGGACATCTTATGTAGGTCCTCTTGTTCATAATCATGTCGGCCACCACGCATTTCTTGTATCTAGCTGCTCGACCTTCGCTCATGTGTCTAACCATGGTTTCCTACGCGGTATAGAGCAAAAAGAGAGAGTATCTTAGAACCACAGCACCATCATGCACACACACATGCATGCATGGCCGCCGGAAAAATTCGGCATGACATCTCCTAAAAATGGGACAAATGGATAGTGCAAAAATTTGCCGAAACGGAAATTAATCGACATTTCGGCAAACATCCATGCACCACCAGAGCAAGCAGCATGCTTTCTTCTTTGTCACCTGCAAACATTCATGCACCACATCCATGCAAACACACCATCCCTCTCGCAATTAATAAGAAGGATTCACAAACATAAGCATGCACACACATACACACCGCACTGACGTCCACACTCCACACAAAACATCCACATGCATGTCCTCCAACAACTCACCTAGTAGAATCGTTACCGAGCCAAGTCCGCGACGAGATAGTGTGGTTGTTGTTGGAGAACAAGATGGATGTTGGAGGAGGCTTCCCCTCACAAAACTATGAAGCAAGGTAGGTTCAACAACCAAGAATGGAGAAAAGAATGGAGAAATTGAGGTGGTGGGGAGGAGGAGGACGAGCTAGATCTAGTTTGGGGTGGTGGGTGGAGAAGAATGGTGGTGGTGGGTGGGGGTGGATGCCAACTTGTAGATCTGGACGAAATTATCAATGGCTCATATTACACTAAATGATCCACTGATAAGTCTGCCACCTTTTCAGGTGGTGGGCCTAAGACTTATCAGTGGCACATTTAACACTATATGCGCCATTGGTGGACCAAGTATCAGTGGCGCATCTAGCAAATGCGCCATTGATATTTCTACCACCTTTCAGGATGGTGGGGCCCACTTAGTTACCAGTGGCGCATTTACATCTACATGCACCATTGGTGTGGGGAATATCAATGGCACATATGGCATATGCGCCACTGATAATAGTATATCAATGGCGCATATATCCATATGCGCCATTGATATTTGGTCCACAGGCCTCCAGAGTGTCGGGCCCACATTATTTGTGATATGCGCCATTGGTTATAAATAATATCAGTGGAGCATATTTTTAAATGCTCCACTGATAATTATTAGTGGAGCATATTCAAAACAATGCTCCACTGATAATAAATCTATCCATAAGCCTTTCTCTAGTAGTGGTCTATCCAAGTACTCGATGTGGTGGATGTCTTCAAAGAACAAACTGATAACAGGATGTCCTCCAACGGGACTGCACAAAAAGAAATAGTAAGTCTCTTGTTTTTACTGAGATGTGCACATTGTCAGATGCTTGTTTGTACGAGGTACCACATGATTCGGCTAATGATTAGAACAAGGTTGACCTTAACCTAGACTGGACAAAAACTAGACGTAAATCCCTCGATTTATAATTCAATGTGCTCACTTGATTTTGGTGATGATCTATTCTTTCTATATTTGACTTGTGTTCATCTATCTATCTATCTATCTATCTATTATGTGGTGGTAATTTAAGTATATCCACTTTTATGCTAATTTATAGTCTATTATTGTATTTTTTTTTGCTATAATTAAGAGTTTGAATGCACTCTAGAGGTAGTCACATTGTCTAGTGTCGGCACCACATGAGTTGGCCAATGATTAGAACAAGTGACCTTTAACGGTACTGCACAAAGATCGAACGTAAATACCTTGATTTGTAATTCAATTTGCTCACTCAATCATGGTGGAGATGTCTTTTTGCTATATTTTACTAATGATCTTCTATCTATATATATACATTAACTAGACCATGATTAGGTGTAACACCACAAAAATACTAATCAAGATTATCAAGTTCTAATCACCCAAGTTTAGAGTTAACAAAAACTTTTATTACTAAATTGAATATGAATGCATGTGCGATTTGCATTAGTGTATGATTGAGTGAATTTACCATGTTTGATTGCTACAAATGATGAGAAATGGTTTAAATATGAATACTACATCATCTAGGCCAATTACAAACAAAATCTAAAGAAAAAGAAATCAAATATGAATTAAATAAGCAAATGGTCATTTTGACCAAAGTTAACCACTGGGCCACTTTGAGTGTTCCTAGAAAAGAATTTCTAACAAAAACAATTCCATCTCTTTTCACCCCTTGCTAGACCAAGTAAAAGTGAACCCAAGCCCACTTTATAAACTCACAGAAACTATTTTCAAATCTATTTAATGGACAGTTCAAATTTGAATCAAGTTCATATGGTAAGATCACCATTTTGCAAAAACCACCCAAATCAATTCCACTTGACTTTTCCAAGCAACCATAGACACTCAAGCATAAGATCAAAACACTCACCAAATTTCATTCAAAATTTTCAAACTAAATTTCTTTTGGCCATTTAATCAAAAATCTTGGAGACACAGTTTGGAGCATTGATCACTCGACCAAATGCCCCCATTGCACTCCCCCTGTCTCTCCCAGTCTCTAGCAGCACTAGACACGTAGCCCCCCTTTGTTGTTGCACCAGTACAGCACCGCCCGAAGCCAGCCTCACCGGCCGACCATGGACAGAGCGCCACGGACGACGCCGCCCTCTCCCACGACAACCAGGAGATAGGCCACCGTCCACCACCACCCCTTGTCCAGCCCTTGACCACAGCCAGGCCCTAGACCACCCCACCAGCGCCGCGCCACCCGTACCTCCCGTGCACCGTCTCGAACACCGCCAGTTCCGCGCAGAGCGTCGCACGCGCCCAACCGTTCCAGACCGCCCCGTGTCGCGCCATTACACCCGTGATGACCGCCAGAGAGCACTGCACTGCCCCCTACCCTCAGCCATGCCATTAGCTTGTTGTACCGCTGTCGCCGAAGAAGCCAGCCCATCCTGCTCGGTCCCCTCGTCGGTGTATAAATAGAGGCCCTCTCTGCCTCAATCCTCCACACCACCTCACTCCCTACTCCTCACAACACCTCCCACACCCTTCCCCAGAGCAAAGTGAGCACCGCTTCGCCGGAATTTAGCCAGAGCCCACCGCTGCAGTGAAGGAAGGGTGCCGTCGATTGGAGCCGCCCAAGAAGCTGCCGCGACCACCGTTCGAACCGTCATCGTCTACCATGTCGTTCGCCCCTATCGCCGACCCTAGCTGGAGCCCTGGTGAGCCTCACATGACCCCCACCACCGCGTTAGGGTTTAGACCTTGCTGGAGTTGTTCATCGTCGATGATGAACCTCAACTGTTGGATCGCTTTCTAATCGTAGGGCCTAGATTACACGATACCGTTTCAGTTAGATGGAGTCGCTGACTAGTGGGACCCTGCTGTCAGTAGCCCGCTGCACCATGCTCTGCAGATTGGGCCGGCCCAGTTAGTTTCCCGCGCAGGCCTGTGAATTCAAATAGCTATTTTCCGTTTTAGTTAAAACTAGCTTCTGTCAGTAGATTCAAAAATCAATTCAAAGAAATTCACTGAACCAAATTGCATGATTCCAATTTTGTTAGAAAGATATTTAAATTATCTATCCAAGTCCGTTGGATTCAAATAATTTTGAGTTAGAGATCACCTATAGTAAAAATAACAAGGCAAAGACTTTTCCAACTTCAAACATTTTTTAAAAATCAACCATAAATGCTTTTAAGTTGATTCTAACTCTCAAGAATCATATTTGACAAGATCTATCTGAATATATAAAAATATTTAGGTTTACATGCAGTGACATTGGACTAGTACCAAAAGAATGCTATATAGGCATTTCTAGTCACTTTAATTCTATTAAATGATAATCTTCAATTTAATAAAATATGACCACCACTTTAAATCACATTCCTATGTATTAAAATATGTGGTGATGACATGTGTCAACATGATCCCATATTTTAATTGGAGAATATTAAATCTTAAGTATTTTCAATGAGTAGAAATTACTTTTCTAAAATAGGATAAATAAGATTAAGTCTTTATTTCATGTGATGATTGTGATGATGCTAGATCATCAAGTGTGAGCCTTAGTGTGCTAAATAGAAGTAGTTAAGTATTGTTTGGTTATTATGTACCCCGTATTCATTTATGGATGATAGTACCGACCCGGGATACGAGGAGGAGGGGTACTACCAAGAAGAAGAAGAAAACTTTAACCACTGCACTACTCAAGGCAAGCCTAACACTAAAAGTTAACCATGCAAGTTAACACTTTTCCACTTGATAACTTAAGCAAGATGCATTAGGCATGCTTGGTTATATAACCTTGATTATACCAATCCCAAGTTTTACTTGCAAGCTTTATTCTTTTACTTTACTAAAGTTCTTTACTTTTAGTTAGTGCTTTGTGAGTATTGGAAAAATAGTATAGATACCATAAAGAGTATAAAACTAGGCCTAACTAGTTATACTTAGATGTCATTCCAAGGCATGAGATTATAGTTGGATAGTTACACCCGATTAGCACCCCTCATTAGTGAATACCCTCAACTTTAGTGGCTAGTGCTAAGCATAAAAGTTGATCACTTTAGATGGGAATACTTTGTGAAAATGATTATGAAAACCTTGGGAATGGTGATTCATTCTATTGAAATGTTTTGCCATGTGTTGAGGAACACAAAAGTATTTGATGATGAAAATGTTTAGGCATGAGCCTTAGCCCTTTATAAAAACTGATGGTTGAGTTCGGATGCGATACCATTCCAATTTTACCATACAACCACAATAATCGAATTGGGTAGGGCTTAACTGGAAATTTATATGCATTAGTATGCATTCCTCGCGGAAGAGGTTGAGCTGAGGCTACCTCGTGAGTGTGAATGTCCACCTATGCAGTGCCCAGGATGGCAGATGGCCATGGCTGGGAGGCCAAGCTCATAGGGGAGGTGCCTATACTAGAGTGTGTAATTGAAAGGTTATGATTGATTATCCGCATACTAAGTATGATGATTCAGGGTTATCCCTGATGGATGTATCGAATTTTGTGGTGAAAGTGTACCACCTCTGCAGAGTGTCAAACTATTCGAATAGCTGCGTCCGCGGTCATGGACAGTTGGAGTGGCCATACTATTTCCGTCATCAGATGTTTTCAAAAATGACTTGTGAAATGAACTATGACTTTGACTTGACCACAACAGGGTTGTGAATATGAAATCTAGGTTCCCACTTAAGTGATTTAGAACATTAACTTAGTTTTCTTTAGTTCTAAACTCAGTTTAGATAAACCTGGTTTTTTTGCGAATAAACCTAAAGCTTAAGATTCCTACTAGAACTACCTCACTTGTTAGTGATAGTTTGCGAGTACTTAAAGAGTACTCACGGCTTTGTCCTTGGCTATTCCCGTGGCCAGACTATGAGGAGGACTATCAGGATGATGGATAGTAAGAGGTCTACGACAACTAGGATCATCTCCCATCGTCAGCATTGCCAGTGACCCTGAAGATGGAGCCCCTACTACGTTTCTTTCCGCTGCTTTGATTGTATTAAGACTAGATCATGAGATCCTTTATATTGTAAGACCTTATTATGGTTTGTAATGTATGATGTACTATGATATCAATCTGTTATGTCTCGCAAAAATGGTAATCATGGGATTGCGAGGTATGGCATTACAGGCATCTGGGATTAAAAATCTGGGTGTTGACAAGTTGGTACTAGAGCCATCCTGACCATAGGAGACCCTAGTTAGAATGGACGTCTGAACAAAAAATTAGTTTCAAAACAAAAGAAGTGAGTATTTCTGAAAACCTATTCCCACTCTTAGCCTTGATTCTTTCAAAACAATTCATGTTCCTCAAAAATTCTTGCATTCCTACATAAAATTTGACACACTTGATCACCTCACCAACTTACTCACCCTAAATTCTTATAGATGGAAGTCCAGTATTGCAAGTTCTATCAGTTGGGCAAAGGAGGCCAACTGATCTTTGAGAGGGATCTAGATGCACTATCAGAGTATCTTGAGCGCCCGCACCCGGAATTCTTCGGGGCCCAACTCAACGATCATATAGGAAGAGATCTACAATGGCTGATAGTTGCAGATCTCAGAGGCAAGATGGAAGCACCCACTTCAGAGAAGATCCAATTCACCTTGCGGGAGAACAACTGGCTAGATGGATTATCCAGGGCTATGCATGAAGCTCTTGCCCGTCTATGTGGGCAAAACATCAACCTGATCTAGGGAACTCGCTTTGCTCACTTCGGAAGGCGTGATTCTATGGGAATGCCCTTGGAGATGCCAGGACACCCGGAGTTGAAGCACCAGGTGGACAATCTTGACTTCATGCTGTATGATAGGCAGAAGGAGTTGGACAACGCCCGCGCCTATGCCAACCACAACCATGCCATTACCGTCAAGAAGGACCAGACCCTCGCCATTCTCGCCAAGGAGCGCCAATCACTTCATCGTCAATGCAACAAGAAGGATCGCACCATCGATCTTCTTCGCAAGAAGGTGGCCGCTCTCAAGAAGACCATCCGTGAATAGGAAATCCAGCTTGAAGCGAAGGAGGAGGAGGAAGGTGAAGATATCTAGGGAGATCTTTACTCGTACCTCAGTGATGACAACGACTAGCTGGAGGATGATGCCATTGAGTTCCACACTGATGATGATGATTTAGACTTCATTGATTATGATTAGATGCACTTGATCACTACCGTCGGAATGAGTTGTACCGGTCCCATTGTATTGGAATTTCACAGAATGGTTCTTAAAACCATCTGTTTTCTATTTGTGTTGTGGTGTGTGTTTGTATGGTGTGATTTGAATGAATGAATGAGAAGAAGTTGTTAGTTTGCCAAACCTGAGTCAAACTCAAAGTTTAAAAGCTTTTGAAACAAAACCATGAACCCTAGAAATTTCCCTCTTATCTCATTATCTATCTCAATCTTCAGATGACTCGTGGAAACCCCAGAGGAAGCAGTTCATCTCAGGACCCAATGTTGTAGATTCTGCAAATGCTAGTTTCTGACCGTGAAGCTAGTAGAGCCGAACGCCAAGCCAACCTAGCCACTCTTCAACAGATAGCTCAAATGGCCCACAATAACCAAGGTCACGGAAACCAGGATCACCATGGATCCAAGCTCAAAAACTTTCAGAATACCAACCCACCTATCTTTAATAAATCTGAGGATCCCTTGGATGTTGATGACTGGCTGCAAACCATGGAGAACAACCTAGAGGTCGCAGGAGTTGAAGCCAATGAGAAAGTACTATTTGCCACCCATTATCTGGCAGGAGATGCAAGAGCCTGGTGGAATAGCACCCGTACCATGAACGAAGGTCAAATGATGACTTGGGAAGCATTCAAGATCAAGTTTAGCCGCACTCATCTCATGTGCCCCAAGGTTTGGTCACTAGGATGAGGGATGAGTTCAGGGAACTGAAGCAAGGAAGGATGACGATAGTTGAGTACTGTGACAAATTTTTGTCGCTAGCTAGATATTCCCCTGATGAGATTAACACCGAAGCAAAGAAGAAAGAAAGGTTCCTGAATGGATTGCATGATGAGATGCAGACTGTGTTAGTTAACATCTATTTTAGAGATCTAGAAGAGCTAGTAGATTCTGCCATTCAGATGGAAAGGAAGATCAACCAAGCCAATGACAACCGCAAGCATCACATGATGCACCAGACTGGATCCCACCATACTCAGAAGTATCGCCCCAAGAAACAACAGACCCCCTATGTCCCGTCCAAGCTATCCCAATCGTAGCGGAGGAAACCTGAAGTCTGGAGGAAAGCACAACAACAACCCCGGCAACTCCAATAACTTCAACCGTGCACCACCCAAGTCTAACAACAACAACAACAATACTGCCCCAAGGACTGGAAGCAATGATGTGCCTATTGCAGGAAAAGACAAGTCCCAGATTACTTGCTTTGAATGCAGAGTCAAGGGTCACTACTCCAATGACTGCCCCAAGAAGCTTGCAGCAGCCACCAATGTGAATGCACCCGCTCAGCAGCAGCGCCGTGTTCAGCCTAGAAGGAGATTTGCCCAGGGGAACTCGCTCAACCGCAACAACCGTCTGTTCCACATGATTGCTGAAGAAGCTCAGGAAGCGCCCGATGTCGTGCTGGGTATGTTTTCTGTTCACTCGGTACTTGCAAGAGTGTTGTTTTATTCTGGAGCATCGCACTCGTTTGTTATAGAAGAATTTGCATGCACTTGTAATATTCAACCAACAAAATTGAAGCATGTTATGATAGTTCAAATACCTGGTTCAACCACGAAAGCTAGAAAAATTTGCAAAGATGTACCTATCAGAATCCATGGAATAGATTTTTATGCCAATCTAATAGTACTTGGAACCAAAGGTTTGGAAGTAGTACCAGGAATGGATTGGATGTCGAAACATAAAGAATTGATCGACTGTGCCAAGAAAGCCATAACCATGACCATTAGTTCTGGAGTATCAGTAGAGCATGTATCTAAAACTTTGCCCCGCCAGTTCAAATGCAACAAGAGTCTAGCCCAACCAACCATAGACCAAGTCAGAGTAGTCTGTGAATACCCCGATGTATTCCCAGATGAATTTCCCGGTATGCCCCCAGATCGGGATATCAAGTTCATCATTGAACTAATTCCTGGAACTAGACCCATAGCTCAGAGACCTTATAATATGAACCCATCTGAATTAGTGGATCTGAAGAAACAACTTGATGCTATGTTGGAGAAAGGTCTGATTCAACCAAGTGTGTCGCCATGGAGATCACCTGTTTTGTTTGTGGATAAGAAAGATGGAGGTAACCGTTTGTGCACGGATTACCGGAAGCTGAATGATGTCACCATCAAGAACAAGTACCCATTGCCGAAGATAGAGGATATGTTTGACCAGTTGACTGGTGCTAGAGTGTTTTTTAAGATTGATCTTAGAACTGGTTATCATCAACTCAAGATTCGTGCAACGGATATTCCAAAGACCACCTTTACCACCAGATATGGATTATATGAGTATACGGTCATGTCTTTTGGATTAACCAATGCCCCCTCTTATTTCATGAATCTCGTGAATAAGATTTTTATGAATTTCCTGGATAAGTTTGTCGTTCTATTTATCAATGATATTCTGATCTATTCCAAGTCAGAAGAAGACCATGAGCTACACCCGAGGACCATCCTTGAAACCCTTAGAGAGCATCAGTTGTATGCCAAGTTTAGCAAGTGTGAATTCTGGTTGAAGGAAGTGGTATTCCTAGGACATATTGTGTCGGCATGAGGAGTCGCAGTTGATCCCGCCAAGATCAGAGATGTTGAAGAATGGAAAGCCCCAACCACTCAAACCCAAGTCCATGCATTTCTTGGATTAGCGGGATACTACCGCAAGTTTGTTGAAGGATTTTCGAGCATCGCAAGACCGATGACCCAATTGTTGAAGAAAGATAAGAAGTTCAAATGGACGGACAAATGTGAAGCATGTTTTCAAGAGCTCGAGAAGAGATTAATTTCAGCCCCAATTCTGATTATGCCAGATATCAAGAAGCCTTTTGATGTGTATTGTGATGCATCCAAGATTGGTCACGGATGTGTGTTGATGCAGGAAGGCAAAGTCATAGCATATCTGTCCCGACAACTGAAGCAACATGAGCAAAACTACCCTACCCATGATCTTGAACTAGCAGTCGTAGTTTTAGCCTTGAAGACATGGCGTCATTACCTTATGGGTAACCGCTGTGAGATTTATTTGGATCACAAGAGCCTGAAGTATATTTTCACACAGAAGGAGCTAAATATGAGGCAAAGGAGATGCATAGAGTTAATCAAGGATTATGACCTTGCCATTCACTATCACCCTGGCAAAGCTAATGTGGTAGCGGATGCTCTTAGCAGATTGCCGTGTAGATTAAACACCATGATAAAAGAAGCCCAGCCAAGTTTGCATGAAGAGTTGGAGCAGTTTAGAACAGAGCTAGTTAGCAAAGGATTTTTAGCTAGCATTGAACTTCAACCCACTCTAATAAGTCTGATCAAGGTAGCATAGACGGGAAATGCGAGTATTGACGGAATCAAGCGTCGTTTCGGTACAGGGAAAGTACCTGGATTCACCGAGGATGAAGAAGGAGTTTTCTAGTACAAAGGACATATCTGTGTGCCAGCAGATTCAGAGCTGAAGCAAGTTATCATGCAGGAAGCTCATGATACTCTTTATTCTATCCACCCCGGAGGAACAAAGATGTATCAGGATTTGAAGGAGCAATTTTGGTGGCACAAGATGAAGAGAGAGATCGGAAGCTACATAGCCAAGTGTGATATCTGTCAACGAGTGAAAGCGGAACATCAGATACCCGTAGGACTTTTGCAACCATTGCAGATTCCATAATGGAAATGAGATTCTGTTGGAATGGATTTTATCACCGGTTTACCTACATCTAGTAGGGAAAATGACTCTATTTAGGTCATAGTGGATAGACTATCCAAGGTATCCCATTTTATACCTGTCAAGACCACCTACCAGAGTTCGAAGCTAGCAGAGTTGTACATTGCTAGAATCTTCAGTTTGCCTGGAACCCCTAAGACCATAGTGTCGGATCGAGGAACCCAGTTTACCTCAAGAATTTGGCAGAAAGTCTAAGAAGGATTAGGAACCAAGCTGAAGTTCAGCACGGCTTATCACCCGTAGACTGACACACAAACTAAAAGAGTCAACCAAATCTTAGAAGATATGTTGAGAGCTTGTGTGCTAGAATATGGATCAAAATGGGAAGATTGTCTGCCTTTCGTAGAATTCTCATACAACAATAGTTATCAAGCCAGTTTGCAAATGGCCCCATTTGAATTTCCGTATGGAAGGAAGTGTCGTACCCCCTTGAATTGGTCGCAAGTAGGAGAGAGTCGGATTTTCAGACCCGGCATCCTACGAGAAGCCAAAGAGAAGGTTCACAAAGTCCGTGAACACCTCAAGACCACCCAATCCAGACAGAAGAGTTATGCTAACAAGAGACGTCGAGACCTGACCTTCAATCTCGGAGATTTTGTGTATCTCAAAGTGTCACCCTTGAAGGGAATGTAACGTTTTCGACTGAAAGGGAAGTTAGCCCCTAGATATATTGGACCCTTCAATATTTTAAACCGCCAAGGAGAAGTATCATATCAACTAGAACTGCCAGAGGAGATGTCATCCATACATGATGTGTTTCATATCTCGTTACTTCGCAAATGCTTAGAAATTCCGGAGAACACCGAAGAGTTCAAGAACATCGATCACAGAGCCATCGATATAAACAAGGATCTAACCTATCGTGAAGTAGCCATTCGTATTTTGGAAGAAGCCTTCAGAACCACTAGGACACGGAGTATCAAGTTTCTCAAGATCCAATGGAGCAACCATACCCAAGAAGAAGCTACTTGGGAGAGAGAAGATTACATTAGGACTGAATTTCCAAATCTCTTTAGTTCCTAGTTTTTCTTAAATCTCAGGACGAGATTTTGTTTAAGGAGGAAAGGTTTGTAACACCCGAAAAATCACCCAAGTTTAGGATTAACAAAAACTTTTATTACTAAATTGAATATGAATGCATGTGTGATTTGCATTAGTGTATGATTGAGTGAATTTGCCATGTTTGATTGCTACAAATGATGAGAAATGGTTTAAAGATGAAAACTACATCATCTAGGCCAATTACAAACAAAATCCAAAGAAAAAGAAATCAAATATGAATTAAATAAGCAAATGGTCATTTTAACCAAAGTTAACCACTAGGCCACTTTGAGTGTTCCTAGAAAATAATTTCTAACAGAAATAATTCCATCTCTTTTCACCCCTTGCTAGACCAAGTAAAAGTGAACCCAAGCCCACTTTACAAACTCACTAAAACTATTTTCAAATATTTTTAATGGACAATTCAAATTTGAATCAAGTTCATATGGTAAGATCACCATTTTGCAAAAACCACCTAAATCAATTCCACTTGACTTTTCCAAGCAACCATAGACACTCAAGCATAAGATCAAAACACTCACCAAATTTCATTCAAAATTTTCAAACTAAATTTCTTTTGGCCATTTAATCAAACACCTTGCATACACTAATCAAACCTGGCCTCACTTCACTGTTTGGAGCATTGATCACTCGACCAAATGCCCCCATTGCACTCCCCCTGTCTCCCCCAGTCTCTAGCAGCACCAGAGACGTAGCCTCCCCTTTGGCGTTGCGCCAGTACAACGCTGCCCGAAGCCAGCCTCGCGGGCCGACCGTGGACAGAGCACCACGGACCACGCCGTCCTCTCCCACGACAACTAGGAGACAGGCCACCGCCACCCCTTGTACAGCCCTTGACCGCAGCCATGCCCTAGACCACCCCAGCAATGTCGCGCCCAATCTCTCTGTCCTGTGCCAAGAGCACGCTAGAGCGCCGAAGCCGACCAGCTCGCACGCGCCCCGCCTCGCCCTCACCTCGCGTGCACTAACTCGCGATGATCATAGCTAGCTCCCAGACACCCCCGTTCACCGCCGCGTGACCCGTAGCTCCCGTGCGCTGTCTCGAACACCGTCGGTTCCACGTAGAGTGTCGCACATGCTCGACCGTTCCAGACCGCCCTGTGCTGCGCCATTATGCCCGTGATGACCGCCAGGGAGCACTGCACCGCCCTACCCTCAGCCATGCCGTTAGCTCGTTGTACCGCCATTGCTGGAGACGCCGGCCCATCCCGCTCGGTCCCCTCATCGGTGTATGAATAGAGGCCCTCTCTGCCTCAATTCTCCACACCACCTCACTCCCCACTCCTCACAACACCTCCCACACCCTTCCCCGGAGCAAGGCGAGCACCGCTTCGCTGGAATTCAGTCGGAGCCTGCCGCTGCAGTGAAGGAAGGGCGCCGTCGATTGGATTCGCCCTAGGAGCTGCCGCGACCACCGTTCTAACCACCGTTCTAGCTGGAGCCCTAGTGAGCCTCACATGACCCCCAACGCCGCATTAGGGTTTAGACCTTGTCGGAGCCGTTCGTCGTCGACGATGAACCTCAGTCATTGGATCGCTTTCTCATCGTAGGGCCTAGATTGCACGATATCGTTTCGGTTAGATGGAGTCGCTGACTAGTGGGACGCTGCTGTCAGTAGCCCGCTGCACCATGCTGTGCAGATTGGGCCGGCTCAATTAGTTTCCTGTGCAGGCCTGTGAATTCAAATAGCTATTTTCCATTTTAGTTAAAACCAGCTTATGTCAGTAGATAAAAAATCAATTCAAATACATTCACTAAACCAAATTGCATGATTCCAATTTTGTTAGAAAGATATTTAAATTATCTATCCAAGCCTGTTGGATTCAAATCATTTGGAGTTAGAGATCACCAATAGTAAAAATAACAAGACAGAGACTTTTCCAACTTCAAACATTTTTCAAAAATCAACCATAAATTATTTTGAGTTGATTCCAACTCTCAAAAATCACATTTGACAAGATATATCTGAATATTTAAAAATATTTAGGTTTACATGCAGTGACATTGGACTAGTACGAAAAAATGCTATATAGGCATTTCTAGTCACTTTAATTCTATTAAATGATAATCTTCAATTTAATAAAATATGACCACCACTTTAAATCACATTCCCGTGTATTAGAATATGTGGTGATGACATGTGTCAACATGATCCCATATTTTAATTAGAGAATATTAAATCTTAAGTATTTTCAATGAGTAGAAATTACTTTTCTAAAATAAGATAAATAAGATTAAGCCTTTATTTCATGTGATGATTGTGCTGATGCTAGATCATCAAGTGTGAGCCTTAGTGTGCTAAATAAAAGTAGTTAAGTATTGTTTGGTGATTGTGTACCCCGTATTCATTTATAGACGATAGTACCGACCCGGGATACGAGGAGGAGGAGTACTACCAAGAAGAAGAAGAAGAAGAAGAAGAAGAAGAAGAAAACTTCAACCACTGCACTACTCAAGGCAAGCCTAACACTACAAGATAACCATGCAAGTTAACACTTGCCCACTTGATAACTTAAGCAAGATGCATTAGGCATGCTTGGTTATATAACCTTGATTATACCAATCCCAAGTTTTACTTGCAGGCTTTATTCTTTTACTTTACTAAAGTTCTTTACTTTTAGTTAGTGCTTTGTGAGTATTGGAAAAATAGTATAGATACCATAACGAGTATAAAACTAGGCCTAACTAGTTATACTTAAATGTCATTCCAAGGCATGAGATTAGAGTTGGATAGTTACACCTGATTAGCACCCCTCATTAGTGAATACCCTCAACTTTAGTGGCTAATGCTAAGCATAAAATTTGATCACTTTAGATGGGAATACTTGGTGAAAATGATTATGAAAACCTTGGAATGATGATTCATTATATTGAAATGTTTTGCCATGTGTTGAGGAACACTAAAGGATTTGATGATGAAAATGTTGAGGCATGAGCCTTAGCCCTTTATAAAGATTGATGGTTGGGTTCGGATGCGATACCATTCCAATTTTACCATACAACCACAATACCTGAATTGGGTAGGGCTTAACTGGAAGTTTATATGCATTAGTATGGGTTCCCTCGTGGAAGAGGTTGAGATGAGGCTACCTCGTGAGTGTGAAGTCCACCTATGCAGTGCCCAGGATGGCAGATGGCCATGGCTAGGAGGCCAAGCTCATAGGGGAGGTGCCTATACTAGAGTGTGTAATTGAAAGGTTATGATTGATTATCCGCATACTAAGTATGATGATTCTGGGTTATCCTTGACGAATATATCGAATTTTGTGGTGAAAGTGTACCACCTCTGCAGAGCGTCAAACTATTCGAATAGCCACGTCCGCGGTCATGGACAGTTGGAGTGGCCATACTATTTCCGTCTTCATATGTTTTCAAAAATGACTTGTGAAATGAATTGTTACTTTGACTTGACCACAACAGGGTTGTGAATATGAAAGCTAGGTTCCCACTTAAGTGATTTAGAACATTAACTTAGTTTTCTTTACTTCTAAACTCAGTTTAGATAAACCTGTTTTTTTTGCAAATAAACCTAGAGCTTAAGATTCCTACTAGAACTACCTTACTTGTTAGTGATAGTTTGTGAGTAGTTAAAGAGTACTCATGGCTTTGTCCCTGGATATTCCCGTGGCCAGACTATGAGGAGGACTACCAGGATGATGGACAACAGGAGGTCTACGAGAACTAGGATCATCTCCCATCGTCAGCATTGCTTGTGACCCTGAAGATGGAGCCCCTTCTATGTTTCTTTTCCGCTGCTTTGATTGTATTAAGACTGGATCATGAGATCCTTTATATTGTAAGACCTTATTATGGTTTGTAATGGATGATGTACTGTGATATCAATCTGTTATGTCTAACAAAAATGGTAATCCTGGGATTGCGAGGTATGGCATAACAGGTATCTGGGATTAAAAATCCGGGTGTTGACATTAGGTGGTGGTGATTGAAGTATATCCACTTTTATGCTAATCTATATTCTATTATAATATTAGAGATCACCACCATGATTGAGCTTATATGCACTTTGGAGGTAGTAACATAGTCTAGTGTTATATGTATGAGACTAGTATAAATTACTTGGTCTTGGTGGGGAGTAACTTGGACTAGTAAAAATGCATACAATACTAGTCCAAGTTACTCTACCAACACTAAAGGGTGTCTAGATACATTCATTTTACAAAACCCATGACATCTTATATTTTGAAACGGAGGGAGTTCTATCTAGACTACGCATAGTGAGATTGTCATAGCTATTATCATCTAATATGATCCCCAGTTAATATATATATGTACTATGACCATGTTAATATGATCTGGAAGTCTATCATGCACCTATTGTTTGATTGCTTAATTCATTACCTCAATAGCTACTCTACATGATGCACATATAGAGTCTATTGCCAATTTGATTCTATAGTTTACTCATCATTAAAGCAATGTAATGATTTTCTTAACTTAAATGGTCAGAGCACTGCCCTGTCAAGGCGAAGCTATGGGTTTGAGCCCCATCAGTCCCAAACTAGGGATGGCAATTTCTGTGAGAAATACAATGTTTAATTAATAATAAACAAGGATTTTCATCTATACATCATCAGATGATCTTGCAAGTTTAATATTAGCCACCATATGGTTCAATTGGTTATGGTTCCTGTGAATTTTTAGTTGACTTGTGATTGTATCAATGCTATATTCTGACGTGGTTCCTAGACATACATTGTTTAAATACTTCATTGACCTTGCAAGGTGCACAATGTATCATTTGCTTGTTTGTCTACTAGATTTTCTTGCCTGGTTATATGTACAATGATCTTGTCGTGATTGGAAATACAATAGTTGTAGGCATTACAAAGAAGGTTTGTGCTACTTTTTGGATGCATCCAACTATTGTTTTGGCAGCAAATGACCTCTTCTTTTTTTTATTTACTGTCCTGATGATCAAAATATTTGAATGATCTGGCTACTGAAAAGGAATGGTTGATATCTTGTTTGTCTGAAATGATTCTGGTAGTCTATTTAAGACACTTGGTCTATTGTTTGTTTTTCCAAGGTACTATCATAGTTGCCTGATGATTAAAGCAATGCCACTTGTGGTTGGAGGTCACTTTTTTGGCTAGTTCATACTATAGACCATTTTAAACATTATTCTTATATTTTTTTAGGTTAATGCTTTGTTGTCCTGACCAGTTCTAAGTAGCTGAAGGAATCTCATGCATCTCTTTTTGTTATATTTCTATATTTCCATAATGTAGTGATATGATTAGTTTATGAGGGAAAGAGTCGAGTTGCTTGATTCCCTACATTCATTACCACACTAGTTCAGTTAGTCTGCATGAGACACACATGTTGATGGCTTGATTTGTTATATTAGGACAATGCCAATTTTGAAATTCTTTGACAACAAACATGGTGCTTTTTCGCCTGCTTTGCTGCTCTAACTTAATATGTCTTAGTTTCAGCATGCAAATAACCTGTAGTGTTTCTTCCTGAGTGGTTATGATACTGGCACATGTACGCATCGGTCCAGGACATCGACAGTTCATGTTATTCCGGAAAGAGATGTACGAGGCACATCATTAATTATTCCTGGCCAATGATGAATTTGAATTATTTTACATATAAGATGGTCACCAGTTAGCTGGTATGCTGTGCTGACTTGTTTTCTTTGCTTCAGGCTGCACATGAAGCTATAAAGGCGAAGGAGAATCTCGTTAAGTATTGAGGTCATTTCACAAAGCAGCAGTGACAGTGATTATTGCTTGCATCGGCCCATGGTTTCAGTTTTTCCAGCAGAAAGAGGTGTTACAGCTGCACTCCAAACAATTGATTTAATTCAACAAAAAACAGAGCAAATAGATGGAATAATCATGATTACACATGAACAGATACAAGAACTGAAAGATCGACAAGATTTGACGGACCGTCTACTTGATAATCTTTTCTGCAGCTATCATGGTATGCAAGTTATTACTTGTATGGGGATGTAAGCTCCGTAGTAGAAACCATGTTCCAACACATGTCTCGTGACGTCCATGTAATGCTTCATCTTGTTTTTGTTGAAAGTCTGGTCTGTAATAAATTTCAAAAAATATCTGTTGATGTAATAGGGTGATCCTAGCGTGGCCATTAGCAGGCTGAAATATTCACGGACTGTTTAAATCCAGAATTTCGCCATAGTTATAGAATATGCAAATATTCTGGCCAGTAGATGGGCCAAATAAACACTAAAAGGTCGTAAGTGTCAGGTCAGAATATTGGTGGGCCTCATAAGTGGCCAAGGCCCTGAAAATGTACTGGGCTGAACAGCAACAGGCGAGAACAGTAAAGGGCCCGAACTCTAATAGGCCCGAATATTGATATACCTAAACAGTAAAGAGCTGAAACAGTAAAAGGCCTAAATAGTAAAAAGCCCACGCAGCAGAGGGCCTGCACAGTAAAACGGGTAGAAGAGTAAAAGGCCTGAACAGTAAATGGCCTGAATAGTAAAAGGCCATAAGAGCAAAAGGCCCAAACAGTGAATGACCGGAACAGTAGAAGGCCAGAATAGTAAAAGGCTAGAATAGTAAAGGATGCTAACACTAGCAACCCAGAAATGTAAAACACCATAACAGTAAATGGGTAGAACAGGAGTGGACCCCACGGGCCATAGAAACAGTACCGAGCTACCTATAGGCCTTACCAGTGCTTGAGCTTCTAGCGCAGGCCCCTAATAGGCCGCATATTATTCTACTAAAGTGAGCCTTCTTTAGGCCGAAACTGTAGCGGGCCTAAAAACGTACGGGCCCTGGATGGATTCATTAATGGGCCACGTCAACCAGTACACATCGTGAGAGTAAAGGGTCGTAATCTTATTGGGCTCTCCTCGTGGGCCGGCCCACTTAACAATTAGCAGACCTTGTCTAGGCCAGGCTTCTGCCACGGTTTCTATGACTGATGTCTACGCACTTCTATTCTTGTAGACAGTTGTTGGGCCTCCAAGTGCAGGGGTTTGTAGAACAGTAGCAAGTTTCCCTTAAGTGGATCACCCAAGGTTTATCGAACTCATGGAGGAAGTGGTAAAATGTATCCAGCTCAAGCAACCCTGCAATCAAGATACAAGAAATCTCTTGTGTCCCCAACATACCCAATACACTTGTTAGGTGTATAGGTGCACTAGTTCGGCGAAGAGATAGTGAAATACAAGTGGTATGGATAATTATAAGTGGTAACGGTGCTAGAAAATAGCTTTGATGGCACGTGGTTGACGTGGGAAGAGACTAAAGGAAATCTGAAATAAAGATATAAGCAAGCAAACATGTAACAGATCTAATTGCAAACGGTGTTTCAATACTTAGAAACAAGGCCTAGGGATCATACTTTCGCTAGTGAACACTCTCATATAAATATCTTATCTTAATGATACTACTCTGAACTAGTCTCTGGTTGGACATTCTAATCTATGGTAGGGCTATAACAGCACTCCTCAAAGTTCGTTTTTCCCATCTAGATAACCCCACACTGTCACCTTAAGCACTAGATGGTTCCAACAAACACCACAATTTCATAGAAACATCCAACTCCAAATATAACTCAGAACAAGTAATTGTAATCTCTAGCCTAAGTGCCACCATGGTGTGCACACTATCACTTTCACACACATGGGGATGATACATTGCAAATGTATCTATTATTTTTGATGTTCCATGCTTGGTTTATCTACTTTCTTGTGTTTTGTCCACACTTTGGAGTACTTTTCATATGATTTCTTGGACTAACCTATTAACAAGATGCCACAGTGCTAGTTGCCTGTTTTCTGCTGTTTTTGGTTCCAGGAAAGTCAGAAAATGAATATTCTCGGAATTGGACGGGACAAAAGCTAAAGTTCCTATTTTCCCGGAAGACTCACAGAGCCAGAAGGAGAGTCGGAGAGGGGCCACAGGGTGGTCACACCCTCCCAGGCGCGGGTACCCCCAGGCCAAGCCAGGGCATGGTGTGGGCCCCCTGGCTGGCCACCGACTTTGCCCCCTTTGCCTATATATTCCTCCCGAGGCAAAAACCCAAAATCGTTAATCAAAAAGCCATGAAAAGTTCTGCAGCGCCGCCGCCACTGAAGGGGAGATTCGGGGGACAGAAAGTCTCTGTTCTGGCACCCTGCCAGGACGGGGAAGTTCCCCTGGAGCCATCTCCATCGATCTCCACCACCATCTCCATCACCGTTGCTGATTCCCATGATGAGGAGGGAGTAGTTCTCTCTCGAGGCTAAGGGTTCTACTGGTAGCTATGTGTTCATGTCTCTCTCTATGCATGATCTTATTGAGATCATGAGCTTGTAATCTATAGATCTACCTTGCTACTCAAGTGCTTTAATAGATCTCTGTTCTCCCCATGTGTGTGAAAGTGACAGCATGCACACCACGGTGGCACTTAGGCTAGAGATTACAAATACTTGTTATGAGTTATATTTGGAGTTGGATGTTTCTATGAAATTGTGGTGTTTGTTGGAACCATCTAGAGATCAAGGTGACAGTGTGGGGTTATCTAGATGGGAAAGGCTTACTTTGAGGTGTGCTGTTATAACCCTAGCATGGATTAGAGTGTCCAACCAGAGAGTAGTTAAGAGTAGTATCATAAAAGAAGATATTTATATGAGAGTGTTCACTAGTGAAAGTATGATCCCTAGGCCTTGTTTCTAAGCATTGATACACCATTTGCAATTAGATCTATTACATGTTTGCTTGCTTCCATCTTTATTTTAGTTTGCCTTTAGTCTTTTCCCATGTCAACCACACGCCAGCAAGCTATTTTCTGGCACCGTTACCACTTATAATTATCTATACCACTTGTATTTCACTATCTCTTCACCGAACTAGTGCACCTATACACCTGACAAGTGTATTGTGTGTGTTGGGGACACAAGAGACTTCTTGTATCTTGATTGCAAAGTTGCTTGAGAGGGGATACCTTTGACCACTTCCTCCCTGAGTTCGATAAACCTTGGGTGATCCACTTAAGGGAAAACTTGTTGCTGTTCTACAAACCTCTGCACTTGGAGGCCCAACAACTGTCTACAAGAATAGAAGTGCGTAGACATCAAGCTATTTTCTGGTGCCGTTGCCGGGGAGGTAAGGTAAAAGGTATTCACACCGGAGGATTAAAGAAGAAGAACCTCCCACGACAAACGCCTATTTCCTGGCGTCGTTGCCGGAGAGGTAAGGTAAAAGGTACTCACATCCTCCGGTGTGAGTGCTCGAAGTTATTTCCTTTAGATTCTGCAATTTTTTCTTTTTTTTTCTTGTTTTCACTAGTTAGGCTTAATGGAAAACAACAACAAAATTAGAGAGCTTTATAGTATTTATCGTGAGTTAGGACATGAAGTGTTTGAAGAGAAAATTAAAAAACCTATGGAACTTTATTTGCATGCTAATAGCAATGTTGTTAGTATGAATTCTTTGGACACCATTATTGCTAATGCTATGGAAAAGTCTAAGCTTGGGGAAGCTAGTTTTTATGAAAATGATCTTTTTAGTTCCCCAGCTTTGGAAGATAGCTATTCTATTGCTTATGATGATACCAAACCTCCAATATATGATGATTATAATGATGAATATGATATTTTCAGTCCACCTACTATTGAGGAGAAAATTAATTATGATTACAATATGCCTCCTATATTTGATGATAATGGTGATGAGAATAATAATGATAGCTATTTTGTTGAATTTGCTCCCACTATAATTAATAAGAATGACTATGCTTATGTGGAGAGTATTAATTCTTTTATGAATGTGGCTGATGGTAAGAATGTTTTATGTGATAGTTATATTGTTAATTTTATTCATGATGCTACTGAAAGTAATTATGAGAAAGGGAAACATGGTTTTATGTATCTCAATAATATTAAGTTTCCCCTCTTTATGTTGAAAATTTTGAAGTTGCACTTGTTTTGCCTTCCTATGCTTTTTGCTTTGTGCTTTCATGACTTGTTTCTTTACAAGATTCCTATGCATAGGAAGTGGGTTAGACTTAAATGTGCTTTGAATTTGCTTCTTGATGCTCTCTTTTACTTCAATTCATATTTCTTATGTGAGCATCTTCTCAAACTATCATGCCTAACTTAAAGGCGTTAAAAAAAAGTACTTATTGGGAGATAACCCAAAAGTTTTAGATGAGTCTTGGAAGTTATTACTTCAGTAATAACTGCTCCTTATCCTTTTTATTTGCTTTTTGTGCCAAGAGTAACCTCTAATGAGAGAGAAGTAATGCTTGGGAAAGTTGCTGTCCCAAAACAGATTTCTATGTTTCACCATAAATATTCGTTTAAAATCTCTATACGTCCTTTTGAGGCGTGAATTTTTGTCCTTCTGCCCCAGGTTGTTATCTAAGTTTCATTAGTTCAACACTTTTCGGTTTGAGCAACAGAAGGTCTTCGAAAAAATTCGTCTTTACCTGCTAGTCTGTTTTGACAGATTTCGGGCATTATTTGCATTTGCTTCTTGTTGGTTCCTTTTTGAGCTCTTTTAGGGAATTGAACTTTCTGAGGGAAGTGCTAAAGTAGCTTGTGTTTTAATGGAAGTTTTATTGGTGTTGGAACTGAACCTAAAGACTTATTTATCTTGAGGGCACTAATGTTGCTAATAAAGATTGTGTGAAGTTTTGTATGAAGGAAAAAATTTCAGGTGCATGGAAGGAATGAGTAATGAGATGAAGGATGGACTACAGCTCAAGCTTGGGGATGCCACGTGTATCACCCCGAGAAATATCCAAGAAGTACAAGCGTCAAAGCTTGGGGATGTCCAAGGCATCCCCCTCTTCATCAATAAAATCCCAGGTTTCTTCCAAACGCTTCATTTTTATTGTTTCATGCACAATTGTGTTGTTCTTGGAGCGTCTTCTTTTTCATTTTTTTTTGGTTTTTAGTTTTCTTTGTTTTCTTAGTTTGCTCAATAAATTGGTTGGACCCCCTCTTTCATACATTGGTTTTTCAAATAGTTTGGTTTGGTTTGGAAAAGAGTAGGAAAGTTCATGCTTAAGTGGTAAAGAGAGCTTGTTTTTGACTGTGGCCTATGCTTTGTCATGCCATGCTTGATATTGTTTTGGCTTTATGCTTAGTATTCTTTGTTGTAGCATGACTTGTTATAAACAATTGAGATTGCTTAATGTGCCTTGGATGAATCATGCATTGTTTTAGCATATTAAAGCATAGTATAGTGGTATTCTCCTTTGATGCTTTATTTGGGTTGACTTGGCACATGCTCACACCATGTTATGACTATCCAAAGTCACCATAAGCCTTTATAATCCTTTAGTTTTCAACTTGTAGTATCACTTTATGCTTTGATCAATGATGTTTTGTCGCTCTGCATGATTATGGCCATTATTGCTCTCTTAGTTTGTTGCTCCCAGTCTTTTGCTAGTCTCCGTAACCAAGTATGAGTTCCACTCATGCATCCAACTCCTTAAACCAAGTTATTCCAAAGAGTCCACCATACCTACCTACTAGCTTACGCTATTCCAAGTATATTCATGCTTTTGTTTACCTTCCAAATTAAACTTGTTATGAGAAAATTAGTAATTAAAGCTCTCACGAACTTGATGGCACACTTTACTTTTCTTGCCCTTAATAAACTTGAACCATTGTGTTGTCTATGTTGTATATGCTTGCACTTATATGTTGGGGATTAGCAGAACCATGCTTTCATGGGGAACGCTTTCAACATTGCACTTGTACTTTGTACCTAGTTGATATCATGCTCTTTTGTCTATGGATGTCGTCGGTGTGAAATGAAAGGGGACTTGTAAGTCCATGGAGTTATGTATATGTGTTAGAGAAACGCTTGGTCCGCTGGTATAATCCATGCTGTCATGGTGGAAACCTGCAGCATAACCATAATGAGTTGTCTATGAAGCATTCTTCTTATAAAAAAAGAGTTAGATATTGAGAAAAAAAAGAAAAGAGAAAAAAAGAGATATATGAAAAGAGGAAAGAGAGAAAAAAGCACCATATTCCCATGGTAAATAAGAAGATTGCTGAGATGCTCGTTGTCTGCTTGCCTTGTCATTTTGATATGGGGATTCTTCCGTATCATAGGGCAAGGGATACCCCGTTGGTGGTTCTCTATGATACACATGTACTTACGATGACAAGAACTTACCGGTGACTAAACTTGAGTAGCATGAGGAGCGGCCCTCGTATTCAAGGGACATGAGATTTCTAACTTATACTTCGTCAAGCATGTACACCATAGTTTGTTCAATTTAACCTTAATCACTTCAAGATGCTTATGATAGGGGCAATGAGAGCTAAAAGCTAAGTGCCATAATTTTTGGAAGCTCTTTATGAGACTTGAATCCCTACTTCCTTCTATGAAGGCCTTTCTTCTAATTTTATGTTGAGTCTCCACCTTCTATCTTTATGCACCTACTTTGAGAGCATAGTGGCCATTCTTAGTTCTATGTGCATTGTCCCAAGACTTGTTGATTGATGCATAGATTTGATATTGCTTGTTTTAAACTATTTGTATCTAGTCACTCGTATGAACTATGAAGGTGTCCTATGCATTTATGTTTGCTACTCTATGAAGGACAAGCTGAATGCTACTATGCTATGTTTTCTTTATGTGAAACAAACAAACGTCTTGCAAAGCATTGTTATTCATTAATCTTTTGTTTGTGCCTTTTCATGTTGCAATATAGTTTCTTTGTCTTATTGCTAGAACTTTGTCTTTCATGTTATGATTAAAGTACTATGATCCCAGCTATCAATGTTTTAAAAATACTTTGATCAAGTTTATGATGGTGCATGTCACCTCAAAAATTATTCTTTCTTTTTATCACTTACCTACTCGAGGACGAGCATGAGTTAAGCTTGGGGATGTTGATACATTGCAAATGTATCTATAATTTTTGATGTTCCATGCTTGGTTTTATCTACTTTCTTGTGTTTTGTCCACACTTTGGAGTACTTTTCATATAATTTCTTAGACTAACCTATTAACAAGATGCCATAGTGCCAGTTGCCTGTTTTCTGCTATTTTTGGTTCCAGGAAAGTCAGAAAATGAATATTCTCGAAATTGGACGGGACAAAAGCCAAAGTTCCTATTTCCCCAAAAGACTCACGAAGCCAGAAGGAAAGTCGGAGAGGGGCCACAGGGTGGCAACACCCTCCCTTGGCGCGGGCCAGCCTAGGCCGCGCCAGGGCATGGTGTGGGCCCCCTGGCTGGCCACCGACCTTGCCTCCTTCGCCTATATATTCCTCCCAAGGCAAAAAACCTAAATCGTTAATCAGAAAGCCACGAAAAGTTCCGCAGCACCGTCGCCACCGAAGGGGAGATTCGGGGGACAGAAAGTCTCTGTTCCGGCACCCTGCCGGGACAGGGAAGTGCCCTCGGAGCCATCTCCATCGATCTCCACCACCATCTCCATCACCGTTGCTGATTCCCATGATGAGGAGGGAGTATTTCTCTCTCGAGGCTAAGGGTTCTACCGGTAGCTATGTGTTCATCTCTCTCTCTCTATGCATGATATTATTGAGATCATGAGCTTGTAATCTATAGATCTACCTTGCTACTCAAATGCTTTAATAGATCTCTGTTCTCCCCATGTGTGTGAAAGTGACAGCATGCACACCATGGTGGCACTTAGGCTAGAGATTACAAATACTTATTATGAGTTATATTTGGAGTTGGATGTTTCTATGAAATTGTGGTGTTTGTTGGAACCATCTAGAGCTCAAGGTGACAGTGTGGGGTTATCTAGATGGGAAAGGCTTACTTTGAGGTGTGTTGTTATAGCCCTACCATGGATTAGAGTGTCCAACCGGAGAGTAGTTAAGAGTAGTATCATAAAAGAAGATATTTATATGAGAGTGTTCACTAGTGAAAGTATGATCCCTAGGCCTTGTTTCTAAGCATTGATACACCATTTGCAATTAGATCTGTGACATGTTTGCTTGCTTCCATCTTTATTTCAGTTTGCCTTTAGTCTTTTCCCACGTCAACCACACACCAGCAAGCTATTTCCTGGCACCGTTACCACTTATAATTATCTATACCACTTGTATTTCACTATCTCTTCGCCGAACTAGTGCACCTATACACCTGACAAGTGTATTGTGTGTGTTGGGGACACAAGAGACTTCTTGTATCTTGATTGCAGGGTTGCTTGAGAGGGGATACCTTTGACCACTTCCTCCCTGAGTTCGATAAACCTTGGGCGATCCACTTAAGGGAAAACTTGCTGCTGTTCTACAAACCTCTTCACTTGGAGGCGCAACAACTGTCTACAAGAATAGAAGTGCGTAGACATCAGGGGAGAGCAGAGATCTATTAAAGCACTTGAGTAGCAATGTAGATCTACTTGATTACAAAGCTCATGATCACAATATGATCATGCATAGAGAGAGAGAGATGAACACATAGCTACCAGTAGAACCCTTAGCCTCGAAGAAGAACTACTCCCTCATCATCATGGGAATCAGCAACGGCGATGGAGATGGCGGTGGAGATCGATGGAGATGGCTCCGGGGGCACTTCCCCGTACCGGCAGGATGCCAGAAAAGAGAATTTCTATCCCCCGAGTCTCCCCTTCGGTGGCGGTGCTCTATGGGACTTTTCGTGGCTAGAGGCAGGATTTCCTAGGGTTTATGCATCGGGAGGCTTCTTATAGGTGAAGAGGCAAGGTCGATGGCCAGCCAGGGGGCCACACCATGCCCTGGCGCGGCCTAGGGCTACCCGCGCCAAGGGAGGGTGTGGCCACCCTATGGCCCCCCTTCGTCTCTCCTTCGGACTCCATGTGTCTTTCGGTAAAATATTGACTTTGGCTTTTGTCCCATCCAATTCCGAGAATATTGATTTTCTGCCTTTTCTGGAACCAAAAATAGAAGAAAACAAGCAACTGGCACTATGGCATATTGTTAATAGGTTAGTTCCAGAAAATGTGTAAAAGTACTCCAAAGTGTGGACAAAACATAAGAAAGTATATATAAAACAAGCATGGAACATGAAAAATTATAGATACGTTTGAAACGTATCAACATCCCCAAGCTTAACTCCTGCTCGTCCTCGAGTAGGTAAGTGATAAAAAGAAAGAATAATTTTTGAGGTGACATGCACCATCATAATCTTGATCAAGGTATTTGTAAAACATTGATAGCTAGGATCATAGTACTTCAACATAGCATGAAAGATATAGTTCTAACAATAAGACATAGCAACTATGTTGTAACATGAAAAGGCACAAACAAAAGATTCATGAATAACAATGCTTTGAAAGACGTTTGTTTGTTTCACATAAAGAAAACACAATGAGAATGGTATTCAGCTTGTCCCTCATAGTGTATCAAAACATAAATGCATAGGACACCTTCAAAGTTCATAAGGGTGACTAGCTACAAATAGTTTAAGAACAAGCAATATCAAAGTTATGCATCAATCAACAAGTCTTGGGACAATGCACATTAAACTAAGAATGGCCACTATGCTCTCTTGATTGGTGCCTAAGGATAGAAGGTGGAGACTCAATATAAAAGTGGAAGAAAGGCATTCATAGAAGGAAGCAGGGATTCAAGTCTCATAAAAAGCTTCCAAAAATTATGGTACGTATTAGCTTTCAGCTCTCATTGCCTCTATCATAAGCATCTTGAAGTGATTAAGGTTAAAGTGAACAAACCATGGAGTATATGCTTGACAAAGTATAAGTTGGAAATCTCATGTCCCTTGAATACGAGGGCCGCTCCTCATGCTACTCAAGTTTAGTTACCGGTAAGTTCTTGTCATAGTAAGTACATGTGTATCATAGAGAACCGCTAACGGGGTACCCCTTGCCCGATGATACGGAAGAATCCCCATATCAAAATGATAAGGAATGTAGACAATAAGCATCTCAACAATCTTCTTATTTACCATGGTAAAATGGTGCTTTTTCTCTCTTTCCTCTTTTCTCATCTCTTTTTTTCTTTTTCTCAATCTCTATATCTTTTTTTATAAGAAGAATGCTTCATAGATTGCTCATTATGGTTACGCTGCAGGTTTCCACCAATGATTAGGCATGGATTAGACCAGCGGCGCAGGCATTTCTCTAACACACATACATAACTCCATGGACTTACAAGCTCCCCTTTCATTTCACATCGACAACATGCATAGACAAAAGAGCATGATATCAACTAGGTACAATGTACAAGTGCAATGTTGAAAGCGTTCCCCATGATAGCATGGTTCTGCTAATCCCCAACATATAAGTGCAAGAATATACAACATAGATGACACAATGGTTCAAGTTTATTAGGGGCAAGAAAAGTAAAGTGTGCCGTCAAGTTCGTGAGAGCTTTAATCACTAGTTTTCTCATAACAAGTTTAATCCGGAAGGTAGATAAAAACATGAATATACTTGGAATAGCAAATGCTAATAGGTAGGTATGGTGGACTCTTTGGAATAACTTGGTTTTATTTGGAGTTGAATGCATGAGTGGGACTCATACTTGGTTATGGAGGCTAGCAAAAGACTGGGAGCGACCAACTAAGAGAGCAATAATGGCCATAATCATGCAAAGTCACAAAACATCATTAATTAAAGCATAAAGTGATATTACAAGTCGAAACTAAAGGATCATCGAGTCTATGGTGACTTGGGATAGTCATAACATGGTGTGACCATGCGCCAAGTCAACCCAAATAAAGCGTCAAAGGAGAATACCACAATATTGTGCTTTAATATGCTAAAACAACGCATGATTCTTTCAAGGCACATTAAGCAATCTCAATTGTTTGGAACAAGTCATGCTACAGCAATAATCACTAAGCATAAGGTCAAAGCAACATCTAGCATGACATGATAAAGCATAGGCCACAGTCAAAAACAAGCTCCTTTTTAACACTTAAGCATGAACTTTTCCTACTCTTTTCCAATCCAAACCAACGTATTTGAAAACAAATGTATGAATGAGGGGGTCCAACCAATTTATTCAAGCAAACTAAGCAAATGAATACCAAAAACAAAAAACAAATACGCTCCAAGAACAACACAACTTGTGCATGAAACAATAAAAATGAAGTGTTTGGAAGAAACCTGAGATTTTTATTGATGAAGAAGGGGATGCCTTGGGCATCCCAAGCTTTCACGCTTGTACTTCTTGGATATTTATTTGGGTGACAAGGGTGGCATACCCAAGCTTTAGCTTTAGTCCATTATTCATCTCATTCAATCACTCTTTCCTTACACCTGAAATTTTTCCTTCATACAAAACTTCACACAATCTTTATTAGCAACATTAGTGTACTCAAGATAATAAGTCTTTGGGTTCAGTTTCAACACCAATAAAACATCCATTAAAACACAAGCTACTGTAGCACTCCCCTTAAAAATCTCAATTCCCGAAAAAGAACCCAAAAAGGAACCACAAGAAGCAAATGCAAATAATGCTAGAAATCTGTCAAAATAGACCAGCTGGTAAAAACCAATTTTTTCGAAGACCTTCTGTTGCTCAAATTGAAAAGTGTTAAACTAAAGAAAGTTAGATAACAACCTGGGGCATAAGCACAAAAAATTACATCTCCAACCGACGTACAGAGATTTTACACGAATATTTACAGCGAAGCACAAAAATCTGTTTCGGGACAGCAACTTTCCCAAGCATTACTTATATCTCATTAGAGGTTACTCTTGGCACAAAAAGCAAATAAAAAAGATAAGGAGAGGTTATTACTGAAGGAATAACTTCCAAGACTCATCTAAAAATTTTGGGTTATCTCCCAATAAGTTAGACTTGATAGTTTGAGAAGATGCTCACATAAGAAATATGAATTGAAGTAAAAGAGAGCATCAAGAAGCAAATTCAAAACACATTTAAGTCTAACCCACTTCCTATGCATAGGAATCTTGTAAAGAAACAAGTCATGAACGCACAAATCAACAAGCATAGGAAATCAAAACAAGTGCAACTTCAAGACTTTCAACATAAAGAGGGGAAAACTTAATATTATTGAGATGCATAAAACCATGTTTCCCTCTCTCATAATAACTTTCAGTAGCATCATGAATAAAATTAACAATATAACTATCACATAGAACATTCTTATCATGATCCACATGCATATAATAATTATTACTCTCTACATAAGCATAGCCATTCTTATTAATTGTAGTGGGAGCAAATTCAAAAAAATAGCTATCATTATTATTCTCATCACCATAATCATCAAATATAGGAGGCATATTGTAATCATAATTATTTTTCTCCTCGATAGTAGGTGGACTGAAAATATCATATTCATCATTGTAATCATCATATATTGGAGGTTTTGTATCATCATAAGCAATAGAATACCTATCTTCCAAAGCTGGGGAACTAAAAAGATCATTTTCATAAAAACTAGCTTCCCCAAGCTTAGACTTTTTCATAGCATTAACAATAATGGTGTCCAAACAACATTGCTATTAGCATGCAAATAAAGTTCCATAGGTTTTTTAATTTTCTGTTCAAACACTTCATGTCCTATCTCAAGATAAATACTTTAAAGCTCTCTAATTTTTTGTTGTTTTCCATTAAGCCTAACTAGTGAAAACAAGAAACAAAAAGACAAAATTGCAGAATCTAAAGGAAATAACTTCGAGCACTCACACCGGAGGATGTGAGTACCTTTTACCTTACCTCCCTAGCAACGGCGCTAGAAAATAGCTTGATGTCTATGCACTTCTATTCTTGTAGACTGTTGTTGGGCCTCCAAGTGTAGAGGTTTGTAGAACAGCGGCAAGTTTCCCTTAAGTGGATCACCCAAGGTTTATTGAACTCAGGGAGGGAGTGGTCAAAGGTATCCCTCTCAAGCAACCCTGTAATCAAGATACAAGAAGTCTCTTGTGTCCCCAACACACCCAATACACTTGTCAGGTGTATAGGTGCACTAGTTCGGCGAAGAGATAGTGAAATACAAGTGGTATGGATAATTATAAGTGGTAATGGTGCCAGAAAATAGCTTTGATGGCGCATGGTTGACGTGGGAAGAGACTAAAGGAAATCTGAAATAAAGATAGAAGCAAGCAAACATGTAACAGATCTAATTGCAAACGGTGTTTTAATGCTTAGAAACAAGGCCTATGGATCATACTTTCGCTAGTGAACACTCTCATATAAATATCTTATCTTAATGATACTACTCTGAACTACTCTCCGGTTGGACACTCTAATCCATGGTAGGGCTATAACAGCACTCCTCAAAGTTCGCTTTTCCCATCTAGATAACCCCACACTGTCACCTTGAGCACTAGATGGTTCCAACAAACACCACAATTTCATAGAAACATCAAACTCCAAATATAACTCATAACAACTAATTGTAATCTCTAGCCTAAGTGCCACCATGCTGTGCACGCTGTCACTTTCACACATATGGGGAGAGTAGAGATCTATTAAAGCAATTGAGTAGCAAGATAGATCTACTTGATTACAAAGCTCATGATCACAATATGATCATGCATAGAGAGAGAGATGAACACATAGCTACCGGTAGAACCCTTAGCCTCGAAGAAGAACTACTCCCTCATCATCATGGGAATCAGCAACGGCGATGGAGATGGTGATGGAGATTGATGGAGATGGCTCCGGGGGCACTTCCCCGTCTCGGCAGGGTGCCGGAACAGAGACTTTCTGTCCCCCGAATCTCCCCTTCGGTGGCGGTGGCGCTGTGGGACTTTTCGTGGCTAGAGGCTGGATTTCCTAGGGTTTATGCATCGGGAGGCTTCTTATAGGCGAAGAGGCAAGGTCGCTGGATTTCCTAGGGTTTATGCATCGGGACGGCCAGGGGGCCCACACCATGCCCTGGCGCGGCCTAGGGTTGCCCACACCAAGGGGGGTGTGGCCGCCCTGTGGCCCCCTTCGTCTCTCCTTCAGACTCTATGTGTCTTCCAGTAAAATATTGACTTTGGCTTTTGTCCCGTCCAATTCCGAGAATATTGATTTTCTGCCTTTTCTGGAACCAAAAATAGAAGAAAATAGGCAACTGGCACTATGGCATCTTGTTAATAGGTTAGTTCCATAAAATATGTAAAAGTACTCCAAAGTATCGACAAAACATAAGAAAGTAGATATAAAACAAGCATGGAACATCAAAAATTATAGATACGTTTGCAACGTATCAGTAACCGTTAACGGCGGTAACTGGCCGTTAATGGCGGAATCCACGTGGCATTTTTGCATGACGTCAGCAGTCAACATGGGTGGCGAATAGATCTACGACGGAATAAGTTTTCGTGGCTGAAGGGTGCGATCCGCCACGGTCAGAAAAAAAACTATGGTAGATTCTTTTGTGACGGGGCTTTTACCACGAAGGGCATCCGTCGTAGAAGACTTTTTAGCCACGAAAAATGGGCCTTCAACCACGAAAATCGTCCGCTGTAAAAGACAACTTTTCTTGTAGTGGTTCTACTACCTTTTTTTACTACTACTAGTAGTAGTACATGGACGCTAGCAAAATTCAAAATCTCAATCGAGCAGCAAAATCACACACACCGACTTCGAAGCATTTCCTGCCTAACCGTTTCAAAAACTTTGAGCCAAAATCTCCCACCTAGGGAGTACCATTTTATATTATTATTATTAGATGGGCGCTTGTCAAATTCAAAATCTCAATCGAGCGACAAACCCGCACACTGACTTTGAAGCATTTCCCGCCCCTCCGTTTCAAAAACTTTGAGGCAAAATCTCCCAACGGGGCTGTACCATTTTTGTATTATTATCAGATGGGCGCTTGTCAAATTCAAAATCTAAATCGAGCGGCTAAACCATACAGTGACTTTGAAGCATTTCTTGCCCCTCAGTTTCAAAAACTTTGAGGCAAAATATCCCACCAGGAAAGTACCATTTTTATATTATTATTAGATGGACGGTCGCCAAATTCAAGATCTCAATCGAGCGGCAAAATCACACACCGATCTTGAAGCATTTCCCGCCCCTCAGTTTCAAAAACTTTTGACTTCAAAATTCCGATTCTAGCCATTGTTCTGACGCCCTATGGGAAAGCTAAAGTCGGTAGCTTGGGGGCACGATCGTAATTTATGTTTCTGTTCACCTCCTTAGTCCGGATTCGCCCAGATTTTCCCGCTGGTCCTTCCAAAAATCCCAGCCCCCTCTCTCCCACGCCCTCACCTCCACGACCATGACGCGCACCAGCCGGCGGCAATTCCACGGCGGACTCGTGCACTGTCACGGAGCTGCTTCACCGATGCTCACCCACCGGATCTGGTTCACCGGGACTCTCTGCCACTGCACCGGAGCTGTGGTGTTGTTCACCATGTCGATGGCGTCATCGACTGCCCAAGCTCTGCTTCCCGGCCGCCGAAAGCTACCCAACCGTACCGGGTCTGCTTCACCGGTGTATACCGGGCGTGATCTAGTTCAGGGAGTTCCATGTCCACTACTCTAGACCAGCTGCTCGGCCATCACCGTTCACTGCACTAGATCTACCTCAGCAACGCTCTCATCTACCGCGCTCAAGCCGGCATCGACCGCCCAAGATCTGCTTCCCCGACGCCAACAACCACTGCAACCGCAGCACCCTCGGTGACCTGGATGTCACCCGCATGATACCGATGATGCTTAGACGCCTCTCCGACCAAGATTAACCAAAGCTGCAACCCGTTTTTGTTATGTCAGCAGTATAGTAGGTTCAAGCCTGTCGCAGTGAACTGCATTTTTGTCATCGTGCTCGTACATACAAGTCAGTGGGCATGCCTGTTCTTCATGCTAGTACATACAAGGTCATTAGACATGTTGGTTTGCATGCGCTGCTCTACAAGTTTCAAGTCATGGACGTGTCTATTATTTTGTCATACACATGTTTTTAGCTACTCCATACAACAGTAATTGCCTGCTACCGTGTAATTCTTGCAAAATATGAAGTCAGCAAAAAATATTAGTGTGGATTCCCTACTCTACAGTTACTGAATCTATCTGGTTCGTCCTGAGATCAGTTCTTGCTATTATTTATTCGTAGTTTATTCGTAGTACATAACTGTCCTCTACAATTGATGGCCATCCGTCATAGAAGACTTTTTAGCCACGAAAAACGGGCCTTCAACCACGAAAATTGTCTGTTGTAAAAGCCAACTTTTCTTGTAGTGTTGTAGCAAGATATGTTTAGATGTCTTACTTGAGTATCATTTTTGTAGGTTATTTAAAGAAACAAAAGGAAAATATTATGTTGCACCAGTATGTGGGGGTGGGTTTCAGGAATGGTTTAGGAATCATGTAATATGTTCAATTGAACTTTGAATTGCATACAAATTGTGCACATGAGATGACCTCTTGATTGTTTTGTATAACCGCAAATCACGAAGCTGCATGAAGAGAATCCGGGTGATGTTAGTGATGGTCTCTATGCCCTATCATGTGGTCCGGCAAAGAGGGTGCAGACAACTTCAGCTTGCAATGGCGATGGTATCCACTACAACACTTATGAGCGTGAGAAACATATAAAGACACAAAACAGTGGCATAACGACTAGTGGAGAGCACTTGACAACCAAAATGAAGATGTCAGATGACTATGATCATTATGGTCACATAAAATAGGTTATTGAGTTGAACTATAACAACAAGACTGGTGGTTGATATGTGGTTCTATTCAAGTGTTATTGGTATGACCAAGATCCAAACAAGAAAAGAGGCCCCAGAAATGATGGGAATTTCATATCGATCAATACTACTGCTGAGTGGTACAAGGAGGAACCTTATATTTTGGTAACTCAGGCTTCCAAGGTAATATTCTTGGATGACAGAGATAACAACGACTAGCAATATGTGCAAAACTTTGAGGCAAGGAGCACCTATGAAGTGAATGAGTATGACGAGCCAGTCACAATAGATGTTGCCCACCAAGATGATCCCAATGGTTATATGGTAACTGAACTGGCTAACATCGATGAAAATTTGATTGCCAGAGGCGGCTCTATGCATGATGGCAAGTAGATTTCACTGTCGAGGCTAGTGTAGTCGACAAAGACATGAATAAATTGGTTCTACCTAATGAATCTCAGGACATGTATGATGAATGGCAAGGGGAAGAAAATCCAACCCAGTCAGAATATGTGGATCTAGAACGTGGCGGTGTTGAAAGCGATGATGGTGACATTATTAGACTGTTGTTTCATATTATGCACTGAGATGATGAACAATGATTCATATTGGTTTTATCTTTATAAAATGTATGAGACATGATGACAATTTGCTGTTGGATTGTAATCCTAGACTAATTGTTTTCCCTCTTGATGGATCTGAAATATAGCCATCCACATCCACATTTAAACTAGATATTATTCATATTTTTGATGAAATATCTCTCTAAATCCTGCCACTAATGCCTAATGATCAAAGGGGTATGCAATCCTTTCTTTCTACTTTTCCCTACATAGATAATGATGTTTGATGATGGGAATCACTACATTAAAGTCAAAGATACGAGATTTCCAATAACCCGAAGAAACCAGGAGTCGTGAAGCAGAGACAGACGCTTTAATGACCAACTATACAGCGGGAATAAATTTCCGGCCATATAGTTCCGGTCGTATAGTTGCCATCGATGTCGCTAGGTCAAACAGAAAAACTTTCATGAAGGGACCCCTATATAAATAGGCCTAGGGCGACGAGAAAAGAGAGCTCTTTCCAATCATCAGCTGCCCCCAGATCTCCATCCACAACACCGAAGAGCCATCGGAGGAATAGACTTAGATCTAATCTCCAAACCCATCTCCAGCACCATAGCCATATTCCATCACTTGTAATAGTAGATCTCTTCTTCAATTGGCAACATTGTAAGACTATTTGCTATCGATATCATGATTTCCACTATAATGTTTATGATCTTTGATCTCATCTCTATGTGTGAGTAATTCTCCTTGGGCTAAGGGCTTCGGCCAAGCCATGTAGCTTTTTATGCATGCTATTTATCATAGATGGGATCATGTATTAGTTTGTATGACATGATGATTATTGTATCCTATCTTGCCTCAATCTAAGGACTTTTCAGGTACCCAAGACCCCGAGGATTGAGCCAGGTATAGGAAGTATGAGTAATGACTAATCTGCAGGTTGGGAACCCTAGTGATAGAAGGGGTAGTATGGCTGTATGTGTGGGATTTACTTGGGATTAACGGTGACGTCACTATGCATATCATTAGTTCTCTTTCTTCTATGTATGAGACTAGTAGGTTATTGCTATAAGAGGTTGCAAAAGCAATAGCAATTATGAATGCACTGCCCACATATAATTTATCTTACTCTAACAATTACATGCATACTTTATTTTTATCTTTTATTCCCATTAGATGTTTTGCACAACTACAGGTGAAACCGAATGCCCTAGGCCCTCTCTCTCCATCATCGACAACAACAAAAGACGCAAACTCTTGGTCCGATAAAAACACAAAAGGAATTCTAAAACTCCTGAAGGTCTATTAAAGTAACTTCACTACGCTTCTGCTTCCCGAGGATTCGATAAACCTAGGTCTACTAGGGAAAAAGAGCTATACCACATCTATAATCCGGATCGAAGGTATCACCTATCTAAATTAGATTAAGCTTAATTTTACAAGTGCAAACATATGTAGAACATGTTAACTAGGCGTGTAACAGATACATTGGTTTATTACATTAATTAATTAGCAACCATAGGACCAGGTTTCATATAGAAGGGGGAATATGCACCTCGTGTCAGTAGAGATGGGAGAGCACATTGTCTCGATAGATAGGGTAGTTGGTGTTGGTCTCAAACCAAGTGAAGATGCACTTGCAGTGGTACGGATGGTTGCATCCCCGGAGACGCACTGTTGTGCGCTTCGATAGCGCTTGCATGCATATGATGCAGTGGCCATCCTCCTACTCAACCAGGTACCAACTGTCTTGAAGCGTCGGCAGGTTGACGATGAGCTAGAGAGCCACGTTGAGGGTTATGTCGAAGTGGAACTCATCGACCCACATACACGCCTGATGCCAGAGCCGATGCATAATGTTGTACGGCATGATGATGTCCCACTCCTCCGCCGTGAGTTGTAGGTTCTTCAGCATCCATACACGGCCAAGAACCTTGTGCAGTTCCCATGACCATGCTCGCTCTTCGTAGCTTGTTGGGAGGAAGGCTAAGATTCAACACCTCCTCTTTGCAGGGTGTGGTCACGACATCATCCTCCTCCAGAGGGGCTGGGATGGAGCTAGGAATCCTCCTGAGCTCATACGTCCTCGAGAAGAATATCTTCAGTGTCATTGTGTACGGCATCACCTCGTCAACTGATTGTGCCTCGACGACGGAGAAGTAGGTTGTGGCCGCGGACATGTGGCAGACAAGGAAGACATGAGGGGCAGACTTGATGATGCGATCTTGTGAGGAGTGCTCCAGTTCCGGTGGCACCGCCATTTAGGGAATTTTTTTGGGGGTGTGGGGAGGGGAAGGGGGTGGGGCGGGGGCTAGTCGATGGTGCTGGCCTAGATGAGGGGGGAGATGCCAGGGGAAATGGGTGAGAGTGGACTGCTCGAAGGCGAGGCCGCACTATCTCTTCACTCCCCAACATCAGCCTTGGCTCGTCCTCTCTTCATGGTTCTATTTAGGGGAAGTATAAAATAAACCTTGAATTTGTAGGGAAAAGGTAAATCGAACTCCAACACCAAATCCTTAAAATTGGCTCTCCAAACTTATCAATCCTGATCTATTTTGAATCAATGCCAAATAATAATGTTTTTGTGGCACCGTCTCCATAATGGAGGGCACCGCTTTGCAGAAAAGAAAGTGACCCCACATTGATAAAAATGATTTAGCTTAACCTGACCAGAGGGATGGTTGTTGTCTCTGTGTTAAATATATGAACGGTTGTTGAGCTGGACAAGAAAGACCAATATTTTGACATACGCTGAGTTTGGGCATCAAAGCAAGTAGCTGCTCCAATTCCTTGAATTTTTTTTGTGTGGCATCGGTTGTGCAGTGTAGGCACCGATGCCGGATGGATGAGAAGTGGTTTGGGCACTGCTATTTGCATACGCTGTGGAGGGCCACCCAATTTCAATGGATTTTCAAGCTTTTTAGCTAAAAGAGAGCAACTATGTGGATGCACAGGCTGGTGGTACTTCGCCTTATTATCGGTAAAAGAGAGAAACCATGTTGATGCGATGATGATTTAATTTATTTATAGTATACAATAACTAGTATAGATACTCCACAACCACGGTAGAAATTAAATCATACACTAGACGGAATCATCACACACATAGACACCCAAATATCATACGGTTCTCTTTTATCAAGAACCTATGCCGCCCTTTGCCCGTGCAGGCACGACGTTTGGTGTTCGATGAACTCGAAGAAGATGCCAGCCATGTCGCACCCTTCGTTGCTGCACTTGAGCCTCATTCTCGAGGACATCCGATCCATGGTAGTGGTTGGTTTGAATACGTCTCTGTACTCACATCCCGGGTACTGGCCATCGGAAAATTTTCCAACACATTGTATGCATGAAATGTGCGTCGTGGCCTTGCCAAAGCACTGCTCGTGCAAGGAAAATAGATTTAGCCCAAAACAAGAGTTGTATCGAACCAGTGTGGAAAACATCCTGAAGAAAGAAGTAATAATCATGTACGCAGGATGGCGAACAATTTGAGAACACAGCTTGTAGCTGAAGACCTTTCTCATTGCACTCATGTCAATCGTAGCTTCAAACCACTCATCCGCCATAGAGTCACCTTCTTCAACTGCGGCAGATCTGAGAGGGATTTTGAGACCGAGCGAGAGAGCAGAGAGACGAGCGCAGATCTGAGAGGGTTGATGAGAGCGAGTGAGAGAGACTTGTACTACTAGTTAAATATTAGGAGTACTAGACTCCTCATCTCACTCTAGGCAATATCTTCCGTCCATCCAAATTCAACGGCCATGAGCCGATACCTTATCTCTTTGGGAAAAGACTGGCACGGAGAAAACTAGGGAAGCACTGTGTTCCCCGCGTAAGGACTAATGTAGGTGCAGGGTAGTAGTTTTTAACTATCTCCCTCTGACCCGGTGTACACGTCGCTTTGACAACCTAGGTCTATGTGGAAGACCAAATACTGTACTCCAGTACTACTCAGGGATGGAGGTACTAGTACTACTCTACCTCTATTTAGGATGAGACTAGCCCCAATAGGGGTATTAGGTGGTACGTATCATGCATTACATGCATGGAAAATGCTTATGTGTCACGGCAATTAATGATAGAAGAGATTGTGTTGGTATCACAGGTAGATACGGTATCATAGAAAAAATAATCTCAAATAAATCTTCTACACAATTTTACCTTAAGATTACAAAACAGTATATACACTAAGACTATGATACTACTAGTACTAAGTATTATATAGTATATGACAGTAGTACTACGCATTATGGAGATGGTATCATATACTAGTATCATATACTCCCTCTGTCTAGAAATAACTGACTTGGATTTGTCTAGATTTGAATGTATCTACAAACTAAAACATGTCTAGATACATTTGAATCTAAACAAATGTAATTGAGTTATTTCTAGACGGAGGGAGTAGTACATGATACTACTGTATGATACTCTCTATTGTGACTAGTCTTAGGCTAGTCATAGTGGAAGTAACATTAGTGGTAACATAGATGCCACCTACACAAAAAAGATGATGTGGTAAGCAATTAATAAAAAGAGAAGCAAATAGCATAACATAAGTAATATGTTACCATCACATCATACTTTTTAATGCAAAATATGTCTTAAAAATAATAAATAAGGTTGTCTACTTATCTTACTGCACTTCTCACACTACCCACTAGTATAAAGGTAGTAACTTAGAGTAGTATCATATGCATGTTACCACTCTTAAGTTACTCCCTCCTGTGACTAGCCTTATAGACCATAGAGCCAAGTTAATAAAACCAAGAAAGTTAATTACTCTACCTCATTATTGCCTCGTGCACAAATAGTTTCACTTGTGTCATAGAAGAGGGAGAAAAATAAGAAATGCATTGGTGAAGAGAGAATAATTAATGAGATGTGGCTTATAATCTCAAGCAATTTTAAAAAGGTCTCTAGCCGTATAATCAAAAATAGAGGGAGTACTCCAGGATAGAGTAGTACGTACCTTGCACGGAGTACTAGGACTATAGTAAGTTGCATGTGCCTTTCACGTAAGAATTAGATAGTAATAGAAGTATTGTATGCTATATCATCTTTTATTTATATAAAACTATAATAGATGACGCTAAAAAATAATTATAATTTCGAGCCACGTCCATAAAGTATCGGGGGTATTATTGGTTCTTGTACCTTGTGTCATGTAGAAATCAACCTATTACTATTAGATATTTATTACTAGATATTCTCTAGATAAATGACGTAGAAGATTCTAGAATTATAGAAAAGTGTGTTTTGACCTTTGTGCATAGCGTTCAATTTGCTAAAGACTATCAATAGAATATTCTATATGCTAGCATAGATAGAAGATCCAGCGATTTGCAATGTTGGGATTTGTTAGTCTTGATCGAATTGTCAAAGTTCAAAGTACTGCGTACACTATATAGTGTGGTAAGATTATATAATAGGTAAAGCTCAAAAAATTATAAATATGATCGAAATCTATAATGTATAGGTGTATATTTGGTTGTTGTACTTTGTATCATGCATCAGTCACGTTTATTAGATATACCTAATACTTGATTTCTTGGTAACATGGTCTTGCAAAATGATGGAGAAGAGATTGTTAATGATGGAGAAGTGTGTTTGAGGTTTGTGCATAGCGTACATTGTGCTAAAAAATATCATAAGTATCTTCTAGATGATAGAACGAAAGATCCAACAACTGGCAATATTGGGATTCATGAGTCTTGATCCAACAGTCAGTATTTAAAATTATTTGTACACTATATAGTGGTAAGATAGTATTTTTCTTGAATTTTTTTAAGAGGGTGTGAAATTTCTCGGCATGTATATTCCTAGCAAGAAGTTGAATGAGGTCATACTATGAATCATGGTTTTTCAAAAAAAATGCAAAATTCGTATCTAGAAATTTTCGTATCTAATACTTTGTTTTTTTGGTAACATGCTCTAGAGAAATTTTGAAGAAGTATGTTTTAAGGTTTGTGCATAGCATTCATTGTGCTAAAACTACCAATAAAATCTTCTACATACTATAATGGCAAAAAAGATCTAACGGTTAGCAATGTTGGAATTTGCCAGTCTTGATATGCTAGCGGTCAATGTTCAAAGGTTATCGCACACTACAGTGGTAAGACTAGTATGTATATATCTGCAATACGTGTATTAATAATTGAAGGCCATCTGCAATTTGCTTTAGCTAAAAAGATACGTAATGTTGGTATGTTATGTTTTCAATATGGAAGACGGGATGGTTCTAGAACATAGTGCAAGTGGCTCAGTGATTCATTGTGTGCCACTGTTCAGACCACTTAACAATTATCAAGATTGGATAGTGTTATCTCCTATTTTATCTTATTTTATCTTACCACTATACAGTGTGTGAATAACTTTGAATATTCACCATTGGATCAAGAACGGCAAATCCCAATATTGATAATCATTGGATCTTCTTTTCCATTTCAGCATCTTGAAGATTGTATTGATAGTCTTTAGCACAATGAGTGCCATGCACAAATGTCAAAACACACTTATCCACCATTTTAGAACCTTCAGTCATTCCTCTAGAGCATGTTACAAAAAAACGAGTATTAGGTAGCTAGTAAAGGTTGATTTGTACATGATATAAAGTATAAGAATCAAATATACACCAAATAGTTTAAGGATACGAGCTGGATCTCGAACAATAGCAAACCTATATTTTTTGGGAACAAAATTATAATTATTTTTTGGGAATTTTTTTATATAGTGATAATATGACATACTTCTATAATTCTATTATCTGAGTCTCATGTGCAAGGTATGTACAACTTATTACTACTAGTAAGTACTATTGTATATTAGAGTACATACTCCAAGAATTTACCAGACTCGATGCGCGAGCTGCTCGCCACCCCTGTTTCGAGAGTGTATAGTACTGTCCGATAGACTATAGCCAGCTGAAAGTACGGCCACTACAAGTACCGATATGACATTTCTATTCTGAGTGTTAAAGCCCCAGACCACCATTAACTGTGAAAAAACTCGCGCGCCACCGAGCGGTCGCTTTGCATGTTGCCGTTGTACTAAGTACTACTTGGATAAATGCTTGGTCAAAGAAAAAACACCGAAAACAAGGTCCCCTTATTTATTCATTGTAAAGGTGGGATAACTGAGTAGCACCGCTAGTAGTACTAGTATACTATTCTTTCGCAAAAAGCAGTTCAACTTCTCTTTCATTCCACTCTCAGGCAAAATTTCTTTCTTCGACGAAAGGCATGTTTACCTCACAAATACTTGAAGGAATCTCAGTGGATTGGTTGCGTCGTCCTCGAAGGTCTGCTTCGGCTCGAGGCCAGGCCCAGGAACAGTTCACCCGGCGGGAACATGCCGCCGTTGGAGCCGCCTCTGTAGAGCGCCTGGTCACCTGCGGTAAACGTGTGTTGGCCCTGCCGGCCGCCGACGTTATTTTGGGCCCCCTCGAGGCTACAGATCCTGCGCTAGCTGCATCACAGAGGCGTCAACACGGCAGGCGAAGAAAAGTGGACATGTAAAACAAAGCGTTGGTCCCGGTGTGCCTCCCTTTTGACTGTAACAGGGCTGCGTCTGGGGGTGCTCTGTCTGGACATCAACCGTGGCCAAGTTAAGCCCGTGCGAGACACCGACGAATCCTTCTGCCGGGAACCTGCGACCGACAAGCATGAGACTGGGGCAGACAACTCGGGTAGGCACTAGGTCAACATGGCCAACGCCATCCTGGGTCCCCTCGTGCCTATCTATCCTATGTTGGCCCTTGCTTACGATCAGGACATGCTTGAGTTCAAGCTCGAGCGCGAGGAACCTGCGGCCAGCGAGTATGCGACCGGGGCAGACAACTCGGGTGGGCGCCAGGTCACCGTGGTCATGGCATATGACACTATCCTGGGTCCCCTCGAGCCTATCGATCCTCTGTTGGCCCTTACTTACTATCAGGACATGCTCGAGTTCGAGCTCGAGCGCGAGGAACATGTGGCCGGTGAAGGTGCAGCTGGGGGAATCGACTCGGTAGGGGGGCATGTCGACCTCTTCGGACCTTCGCTTGACGTCAACCACCTATAGCAGTGACTTCAGTCCTCGAATTGGTTTTACCACATCCTTGGGTATGCTCCTACTCCTTCCGAGCAATCTTGTCCCTTCGACCATGATCAACAAGCAAGAGCACGTTGTGTTTTGTGTGTAAAGCAAGTAGTAGTATTAAGAACATGGCTCAGCTGCTTGGTTGAAATTGAGCGGGACCCGACTGCATTTCCAAGCTAAATTTTAGGGGCCTTTGTGCTAATTGTATGGACTTGGATGTAATTTTCTATTTTTTGATGTCCTTGATGTAACTTTTAATTCCATCGACCGTGTTGATTGAAGCACGATGCACTTTCGGGTGAAATTATCTATAAAATTAAGCTTGAAAAATATAACATGTAATTTATCCAACCACTTCATGTACTATAGTAAATAAATGGCACGTGCTATGAACTCTAAGCCATATTAATCGTTCTTCCTTGTGAAAATAATTTTATTTCTTTATCATGCTAACATGCACCGACCTATACTAAAATATAGGCACACCATCATTATCTTGATGATGACAGAGTATGTCCATGACCGTGATCATTTGGCTTGAAACCCATGAAAGTTCATACTTCCAAGCTAAAGCTCCACGCACTTGAATGTATGACTCTATATCGATAAAACAAAATTAGGTCAAAATTGAATACATGTGAGCACGATAGACTATTACTCTTGAAAATTTCCAAAATTCTTTTGAAGGTACTCAGGCAGCCAATATATCAAGGGCCAACAATAATTTTGAAAATACCATTACTGATTAGTATTTGCATACCAACAAATTTGACCATGTATGGAAAACATTCAAATAAAATAAAGCATAAAACAAAAACACGAGACTTCATTATGCTTGGGGTACTTTTGCTAGTATTATTAAATGCCAAGAAAATGATAAACATGAGTTTTGACAACTTTAGGAAAAACAGATTCACACTATAGCCTATCATGTACGAACATTATTCTTGGGTTTCAGCCCGAACGACCAATAAGGTCATGGACATATATATATATATATATATTGATATATACCCTAGCTACACTTTTAGATACGGTTCTCACATCAGGTAGATAGGTGCGTCTTGGCCTAGTAAACAATGTTGCTCGTGGGAGTTTTGAACAATTAGAAAAAACATTTTTCACTATTCCAAGCGATTACAGGGATATTTTGTACTAGCAGAAAACAAAATCAAAAGAATAATATGGCTCGGAATGCGAAAAGTGCGCCATCTTTCCGGACATAGCGAACCATGCATGTTTTACTTGTGATTTATAGGTTCTATGAGTTTCCAAGGTTCGTAGCTAAATTAACTCACTTAAATTACACTACTATCTCCGATTCAAATTAATAATCTCAAATTTGTCTATATTCAGGTATATGTATCTAGCACAGAAACATGACTAGATACATTTGAATCTAGACGAATCTAAGAACATTAATATATGGATCAGAGGGAGTCTGTCAAAATTAAGTCAAATTAATTTGAACCACATGTAAGCTACTGATTGCTCTTAAAATTTTACAAAAATCTATTGAAGTTGCCCAGCAGACAGTCAATATAACAAGAACGAGAGTTTTGAAGATTCAACTTCTTTCTAAAATTTGCATGCCAATAAATTAAAGTTGACCCTGTTTTGAAGAAAAAAAGAGAAATAGGCAAACAAAAAGGACTCATGCATGTCGCCCTTTTGCATGTATTACCTGCCATGAAAAATGGTAAACATGAGTTTTCACAACTTATGAAAAAATCCGCTTCAAAAAATTGGCCTACCATGTAAGTATGAATAGGGTTTCGGGCGGAGCGACCAAGCAAGGTCATGCACATATATCCACATCATAGTTTATGGTAATTTTTCCATATTTGGTAGTACTACAGGAAAGTAGATGTGCACATCTTGGCATTGGTAAACAATTTTGCCAATGAAAGTTTCTAAATACTAGGAAAAGAAACAACTTCAATTATATAAACGATAGAAATGTTTTCATGTAAAGCAAGTACCCACTACTTTATAGGAAGAATAGTGCTCGAAATGAGCATAGTTTTACTCCGTACTACTACTCCAAAAGAGAGGTAGGGTGAGAGCAGCGAAGAAGAGAAGTCGAAGGCGATGCGATGTCAGAGCAAAGCTATGATGGACTGCTGACACGAGGTACATGGTATACTCCACTAGCCATCCTCCATCGATCGCTTTTCTGAAGTTGCGGGCGAACAATCCGTCTTGTCTCTTACTCGTCCACAGCGTGGCGCTGTGCATGTGTGCCTTGGTACGACACCGATCTAATTCCAGCAACCATTTTTTCCGAAATTCAACCGATCTGTTAATATTCATCAACACCAGTACACAAAAGGCTCAAAAGTAATAATAATAATTACAAAAAGGTCCTCGGACCACCTTGCGACGACTACAAACCCTAGCACGATAATTGAAGCGTCTCGCTCCTTCAGGACCTACGGTACCCCGGTTCCAAAAATTAAATAAAGAATGCAACCACCCCAATTTTTAGACAAAGTATACCATGCTTTCTTACAAATCCCAAGTTTTAGGATTTTTTAAACGGGCATAGAAATGTTTTTCATTTTATTCCTGTATAATCTTTTTGCTTTTTGATGACATTCCTGCATCGTAATGCTAGTTGTTGTATAGTTCAATTGCTAGGTATCATAAATGCTGGTATAAGACCGGCAATAGATGACGTGTCATTTTGTTATGCCTAAGACTTGGTTATACTATTTAACTTGCTCTCGCGCACTTGTAGATTATTAATTTAGACCTAATTCGATAAATCGACGCAAAGTCGTCTCAGTGGGTGAAATTAACTAGAAAATTAAGCTTGAAAAATACAACATGTAATTTATCCAACCACTTTATGTACAAGTAAATAAATGGCACATACTATGAACTCTAAGCCATATTAATCGTACTTTCTTCTAGAAATACTTTTACTTTTTTACCATGCTAATATGCACCGACCTATACCAAAATATGGACACACAGATCATTATCTTGATGAAGACATAGTCTGTTCATGACCTTGATCATTTGGCTTGAAACCCAAAAAAGTTTATACAAAGTACATGGTGTAGTAGGCCATACCGTGAAGTGAGTTTTTTAAGTATTTTTACTGGTAGAATAAAGCTAAAGAGTGCCCCTACCAAATTTGCGTACAAAGTGAATAATTTTTTCTTACAGTTTCCAGGTTTAATTAAGGATTTTTCAAATTTACAAGCTAAAACTCCACGCACTTAAATCATGGCTCTATGGTATAAAACAAAATTAGGTCAAACTTGAATACATTTGGTCGCGTTAGACTATTATTCTTGAAAATTTCCAGAATTCTTCTGAAGGTATCCATGCAGCCAATATATCATGGGTCAACTATAGTTTTGAAAAATATCATTACTGATTAGCATTTGCATACTGACAAATTTGACAGTGTGTGTAAAACATTCTAACAAATTTAAGCATAAAACAAAAACGTGAGACTTCGTTATGCTTGGGGTACTCTTACTAGTATTATTTTAATTGCCAAGAAAAATGATAAACATGAGTTTCAACAACTTTAGAAAAAACATATTCACATTATAGCATACCATGTATGAACAGTCTTGGGTTTCAGTCCGAACAACCAATAAGGTCATGGCCATATATATCGATACCCTGGCTACACTTTATGATACGGTTCTCACAACGGGTAGATGGGTGCATCTTAGCGTAGTAAACAATGTTGACCGTGGCTGTTTCGAACAATTAGAAAAAAATAATTTTCACTTATCCAAGTGATTACGGGAATGTTTTGTACTAGTAAAGAAAATTAGAAAAATTTGGCTCGGAATGCGACAAGTGCACCTTGTTTCCGGACATAGCGGACCATGCATGTTTTACTTGTGATTCCTAGGTTCTATGAGTTTTTAATTTTCATAGCTAAATTAACCCAATTAAATTATAGTATTGTCTGCCAAAATTAGGTCAAATGTATTGGCATATGCATATATCATGTGCATCGTTTAGCTAAGAAAGCCAAGTTCACTCAGCCATTTAGCTCACTATAGTATATGGGTCCCATTCATACTTCCTCATCTAGCACTAGCACTAGACATGCGTACACCTCCACTCAGGGGGCGGGCCCCCTAAAGGGGTTATCTAGGACGGTCGCCATTGCCATCCACATATCCACACCGCCCCCACTACAGCTCACTTCCAGGCCCTTCCCAGCTATATCCATGGCAGCCGGAGGTGCTGTTTTCGCCAGGAGGAGCGTCGCCATGCCTAGGTTCTGTCTTCCACCACCACCTGACCCAAATGGCCCAAACCATACGGACTCCAAAGATGAGGAATGGGTCGCCTCCGACGATCCCGGCAACGCCGACAGGGAGGAGTTGGCCGTGGTCACCTTCGACGGCTCCGAGGAGCCATTGGAGCCTCAACTGCCAATGCTGTGAGGGCCAGCGTACTGATCCAACGTCGAGCCTTACGGATGGGATGTCTTTGCCCATGTTTTCTGGCCGGAGTACGTCCGGCTACAAGAACTCAACGACATCTACGCACATCGTCTCCTTGCGGCGCGCAGATACCGCGACGATGCCTCCGTGTGCGCCAGACGCGCCCGAGATAAGGAGGAGTTCGATGTGCAGCTAGCGATCTACAACTCCCTGTTCGAGTTCTAGGATGTCACTAGATGACCTCCGCCTCCGTGCCCTCCTAGCGAGAGTAGCACCTCTCGCCGCCATGGGACACCACCCCCACACCCTCCTGGTGAGAGCAGCACCTCCCGCCATCGCAAGACGTCATGTTGTCCAGGCGAGAACATCGCCTCCCACCGCCGTGGGCTGTAGTTAGTTTAATTAATTGATGTATTTACATGAATTTGAAATATATTTTTTATTTTTTTGTGAGGTCCACGACTGGCAGCTAGCACCACCCCCAAATTTTTTTCATCTATCTGCCAGCGTACTAGACTCAGCCACCTTTCTTCACAAGCTGCACACGCCACCGTCCCACCGCATTCGATGCCTGGTGCTTTTTTAGCCTTCCTTTTAATACTACTCGGGAGGTGAGCCAAGCGCGATTTAGCACTAAATTTTGGTATGATATTGGCGGAATCTTCTAGTTCAAAATTTTAGAGGAATATTGGTGGGATCCTCCCTTCTATCTTTCCCAAAATTTAATCCTTCCTTCAATTCTCCGCAAATGCTAGCTAGCTACCTCCATACTGACGGGGCCTCTCGCTCGCCCGCCGACTCCACAATCCATCTTTTACTGAAGCCTCACATCATCTTCTATCCCATCCCTCCTTAGCTGACTTCCAGCTTGCCGGAGTCTGCTCAGCGACGTCTTCATCCATGCTACTATCGTTGCTTCATTGCATCTACTTCCCCCACTCCACGGTAGAGTGTCAGATTTCCCACAACCGCAACCGAGAGATGCGTACGCCACGTGGACCCCTCACCAGGGCGATGGTTAAAACTCCGTAGAACCGACACGAAGGTTGCTGCACACTTCCTATGCCCACTTTCCTTGCATTTTACTTCTGAATGTAGTTCATCGCTTCTTTGCCGTGCCTTCTCGTTACCAATTATTTCTAATGCATGCTAGTTGCAGTACTGCAGGATCGGTTTAAAGAGAAAAGAAGGCAACTACTAGTCATCAAGACAAATTGGTTATATCGCACTAGTATAAAGCCTCGCCAGCCCAATTATAACCCCCAACAATCCTCCCTAAACAAATGTTTGCCTCCATTTTGCATATATGTGCGCATTCGTTATGCATTTTATTTTCGAGAGTAGTTCATCCTTTGCTTGCCCTGCTTTCTCATACAAGTATATATTTTTTGTAAGACATGGAAGATGCTAAACTGCCAAATGAGTACGCCAAGAATCGATGCCAATGAATCCTGAAGAGTTTTGGACATGCAAATCTAGCCGCGCTCAGCATAGCACAACTAGTAAAAAACATGGCATGGTCGAGTACCCTAAATATGGCTATTTGTTGCATCTTGCTTGTGTTATTTACTAATTGATTTGTTGTATTATAATTTGCAGAAGCAAGTGCATGATCATGTCCCTGCCAAGTAGGTTCGCAGCACAGATATTCAGCATGCTAGTGATACAGCTTTTTCTAGAAACCAAACCGAAGTATGGTGCATGGCCGAAGCTAAGATTAGGCTTCTCCAAAAGGATTGGACACAGCCACTCAGCAGATCAGAGAATTGAACCGAGGATGGATTTCTACAATTGAAGATGTCCTTGATGTTGCCGCTGATCTTCAAAAGTTAGTGGCTGAAAACCGTGTTCCTAATTCGGTTGATGCAGATGTCAATGAAATCAACATGACGGTTTTGTAACAGGTGAAAGTACGAGGAGAGATTTTCCGCGCATCTTTGCAGGCAGATGATTTTCAAAGGGTGATGTAAGAGCCGCCATACGAATAGATTGTTATCTCGAATAATCAAGATGACTTTTCTTATGTTGTCAACCTGATATTTTCTTTTCTTATGTGCTAGTAGTAATTTACGGTAACTACATATTTGGCATGTTATATGAAACTGTACTGTACCTACTTGCTGCATCTGGACAATGTATGTCAGTCCCGTTCTAGCCATTCGAAAAATGGAAAAACAACATTTTCCTTCAAGAAAGTTGAAATCTTATTTTGCACTTCCGTTTAGATCTGTAGACCCACGTTTTGCCGAAAATTAACACATTACCATGAAAGGTAGTTCAAGAATGACCATGTCCTTGTGCCCATTATCATGAATAAATTCGTGAAACTACGTGTGTGGCCCTAAAGTCAAAATTTTAGACTGCAGTAGTAGATCGAGTACAAAATAAATCAACTGAGCAGAAAAACACAAGCCTAAATCACCTCTTCCATCAAGCAGTCAATAATGATTTTAACTTTGCGCTAGAAACACGCGCCAAAATGGCTCCTGTGTCCAAAATTTAAGCGGTACAAAGTTTCTATATCGCCCTTCGGTCCAGAAACAACGCGCCAAAGTCCATTCCTCAAAATGGTTTGTCTTGTAAATTCTCACACGTCACACAATTCAAAGGTTTAAACATACTTATACCACCCGCGCCCTTTAGGCTGAATCCCTCAAGATCACCTTGCACGACCACGGTCGTGCTCCTTACGTCACATCTCCCCTTCACAGCCTCTCCATTGCCATGGCACCATAGCGACCGAAGACGTTTTACCAGCTCCCGACGCCAGCCCGCACCATATCAGCTCCTCCGTACTCGAGATCCACGGCACCAGAGCCGGCTCAGCAACACTATCGCAGCTTCGTTGGATCCACTTCCCCGACTCCACGGCACCAGATCTGCTTCCTCGACCTTGTCCACGACGCCAAAGAGATGGGGAGGCAAACCCGCTCAGACGCGAACGGTGAGGTCGTAACTCGCCATAAGTCTGGCAAAGACATGGAAAGGAAATCGCGTAATCACGGTCACAAAGGTTGTCGTCGTACACTTTATATGCTCTTTACACATTTGATGTCTGAAAGTAGTTCATCGCTTGTTTTACTACATTCTCACACTGAGTTTTTATCTTGTACTCCGACATTTTTGTCGAGCCATCGTATATGCATATGTCTATCATTGTTCCTTCAGAGCTTTCAACTGCTTGCTAGCACTATACTAACTTGCTCTTCTACACACACCTCGCTCTTAAATCTCATAAGATATATTTTTTGCTGATACATGTAAGATGATTTGTGGCTGACTAATGAGGGGGAACGGAAGATTAGGGAAGACAGATTATTAAAGAATTCCAAATATGCAAGATCGCTCGGTGTGCAGAGAGTTAGATCTTTCATAGATACCACCACAAATCATGAAGTCCAGGTTTTTGATGCAAAATTTGATCCTCAAGATCAACAAAACCCCGAGGAGACCTGACTCAAGAAGATGGACCGGTCAAGAACCCCCTCCCTAATCCGCATGCCTGTCCACCGCCCAAGTTGCTTGCTCTGTCTTGTCATTGAGATATTTGTCGCGTCTTCCATGTTTCGTACCTCAATTCCCATCAAATGTCGTGCAATATCATCTGCTTAGTTCATGCATCATATATGTTCAGCATTTTTTGCCTTACTGTTCTTTTATTCTATCCGCGTCTCATTTTATATAGGAATTTGATAGATTAATGTCTCGTTTATATAGCCATCAGGGTGCACCGCCTCTAGCTGCCACTGTCCCGCTCAGGGCTCCGGGCACGCGGGTAAAGGAGGATCGCCAGAGACGGCACCACGCGGACTTTTCCCGACGATGGAGGGGGGAGGGGAGAGGACAGAGGGAGAGTTCCTAGGGTTCGCCCGCTCGGTAGCCCATAGGGGGCGATGCTGATGAGGCCAAAGAGTTTTTCACTCGAGCCAATGTTAGTCATCGATGTCTGCATGTAGGTCTTGAACAACTTTAATGTCATGTGTGTTCTTTGTTAGTCATCGGTGTTCGTGTTGTTGGTTTGTTACCTTACGCAGAATAATATGTACTCTCTTTGTCCCAAGTTACTTGTCGGCAATTTGAGACGGGTGGAACCCTCTATACCAAAATATGATGCATATAATTTTTTGTCAAAGTTAAAATTTTCAAACATTGACCAACTATATAGAAAAATGTGTTGATATTATACCCCCCAATTACTCCTGTTAGAACCATTATGTAATATATCTTCATATGGTGTGCATTTGATAATCACTACAACACGGAGTCTGGGTGCTAGCGCTTATAGACACCGATGCACAGCCTAGTCGCCGCGTTCGCGCTGGCGCGGCAAAAAAGGCGCCAGGGATGACTACATCAGGGATTGTGCAACGACGGCGGATATTTTGGTGCGGCACAACATGAGTCGCCGAACTAGCGCTTCCACGGCAGCAAAACATGTACGTCGCGGCCCATGTAGGGAGGTACTTCTTAGGTGTCGTGGCAGCTGTGCATGGCCGGCACAATTTGGTGCCGTCCGATAGACTCGTTCACATCATAACTTTTTAGTGCCCCAATGATGCTTCTAGCGCAACAATTTAGCCAGCTGTTTCTATATGTAAGGTTACATTAACTTAATTAACAGAAATTACAGATAATCATAATAAGCAACACACATTATGCTTTAAATATCATCACAAGTTCACAACATGTATGAAATATGACGTAGGTAGCAATTAGTTCCGCAGTACTACATAAACCTGAACAGAATAGAACATGACTTAACAAACATCATCCTCTAAAGAGATCCCAAATTCTTCCCATAAGAAAGTAGCACGGGTGCGCTTGTAAGGGATGTCCTTGTCTTCATAATCGTATGGCTCAAGGTCAGAGTCATCTTTTGTAGGATCAGGCCTGTACGAGCATACGTCACGATCTTGAATTCCAATAAGGCTCTCATCTGCTTGTAGAGACGACCATAGAAGTTTTTCAGCTTGTGCGTCCAGCTGTGACAACATCATGTTGATCTTCCTGCCATCAACATCAGCTGCCTTTGGGATGAAGTGTTCACATACAAACTTTTGGAGTTGACTAGCAGCATCAAAGGCCACTGAAATTATTTGATTCCATCCTGTAGTCAACTAACTGATACGCAAAGTGGATGACACCACTTTCTGTTTGAGTTGCCTGATCTCTCCCACTTGACGTTTTAGTGTGTCCCGGGATTCCTTATAGTCTTGTCATGAGATTTTTCTTTGTCTTGGAGATGCTTACAACAGCCAACATGGCCAGGAAGACGCCTCTTGCCTCCTGAGAGATGAGAAAGATTTGGATACTGCAAATTGTATTGCAGCTAAGTTAGTCGACAAGCGTAGTTCACCAAACAATATATATAACTAGATATTGTAACATCCAGCTACATACATCATCCATAGTGTTGAGAAAATGGGATGATTCCTGAGCGTCCCAAACTTTGTAAGCGTGAACTGATCTGACTGAGATAGATACCGCGTAGCCAACTATTGTCGGTTCTCTTTTGCTTATGCCGTCCCCAAAATCCACCGGGTATGGGAGTATTTTGTAGTGAGTACTCACTCCATACCGGTTTATTAGGCTACCACGAAGCTCAAGAAATATGCTTGACTACAAATTTGATCCACGAAATATGAGTCATATGTCACAAAAACTATACCAATGTTGATCATAGATGTTGATAATTTTTTTGAGAAACACAGTACAATCGTAGACGCTCACAACACGTACATGCACCCATCCCTATGGCACACACACACAACTTACCCCTATGAACACCTCCCACTGAAAGAATATTCCGCCTTTTATGCAATACACAGTGTCAAACCTGGGGTTTGAACTCTAGTGGGCTAGGGGTACAACCACCCTCCTAGCCACCCATCCGCAGGTTGGTTTGCATGTTGATAAGTTTGTAGTATCATAGATGTTGATAATTTTGTCTATATAGTTATCTTCTTTTTTTTTTTGCCAGGGTCTATATAGTTGTCAAACTTTTAAGTTTATTAACTTTGATAAAAACTATATGCGTCCTATAGAGGGAGCTTATCGATTCGTGACCCAATCTGCGAACGATGAAGTAATTAGCTAGTGTGTAGTGGTGTCACAGACTTGGGGCCACTCTGTTTGCATATCTTCCACTACGTACACTGATCACCAGTAGTCACACAGTAGAAACTACAACAAGCATATCACGATCTCTCTCAGAGATCCACTGGACCTCGCCAGACATACACGCAGGAGAAAGTGAGAAACGATCGCATCGCTGCCTCGTACCCAAAGAGCAACCTGGAGAAAAACAGGTAGCGTTAGCATGTGCGTGCTCTCTGCATGTCGAGATCGTGGTCGTGGGCCACGGCACTGCCGCTTTCTGCCTCTCGGTGAGCGATCGATCGAGACCAAAGTATCAGAGGAACAGCAGGCGAAGGATCGATAATGTGATTGTGTCGCGTAGCGGCAGGTTCCTGGCATCGGCATGCGAAGTTGCCCGCCGGTGGAGCAAAGCAAGGCACGCTAGCTCCTCGGCTCGGTCGCGGTTGGCATGCCGCGTGCGAGACGAAGCAAAGACGAGACGGAACGGAAGTTTACTAGTACTACTAGCAGCGCGGAACTGGGACATGGGCAGGGCTGGTGGACCGGCGCGGGTGCATCGGGGGTCCGTCCGGTGCTGTGCAGGTTGCATCGGGATCTGGGCGTGTCTCCACGGCACGGGACACGGCGACACACACGAGTCCCTTTTTGGCTTGGACTTGGCCTCGTGGTGGAACGGACTTCTTGTTCGTTTCTTCGTCTGTGAGACCCCGGAGTCAATCTCTGTCGCAGGCTTTGCAGGTAGCTGCCGCGCCTTTTCTGGCCGCCTTCCACCATGTGTTGCATTACTATATATACGAACTGATGACAGAAAGCTAGTGACATACTGTTCGGAAGACTGGGTACCTGCTGTCCATGCTTTGAAGTTTGACACGGATGATGATGGTGTCGGAGCAGCTGCCCAATTCATACAAGGGAATGTGCCATATCTACCCTACGAAATAATTGTCCAAAAATGGAATGTAAACTTTGCCTGACTCGCCGCATTGCGCCAGGAGTAAACGCGCGTGGAAGCAACGACAGTTTCATATGCAGCAGCGGCAGCGTGTTCAATCGTGTTAGGATTTATTTATTATTGTAAATAAGGAATAATCCTTCCTTGTGTTTCCACGTATGGTTTGCTTGTAACCGACGCTCCTCTCGAACCGCCTCGCGAACAGACACGTCTCTCTCTTGTGTCTGTTCACCTTGTATAAATACCTAGACATCGATGGAATAAGAGATCAGTTGATTCATTTATTGATCAGACTTTCACACGTTATCAGCACTGCCTCTACCAACTGAGAGCAAAAGCCGAACACCGGCAATAGCTGGAGAAACAAGAACCAGAGAAGAAGAAAGAAAGAAATCTTCTGAAAAATCCAATGGAGGAGGAAATTTATTTAGCGGACAGTGGAGCCTCTAACACAATATTACGGGAGGTTAAATACTTTCAAACTCTAAAAATGAGTAAAGGGAATGTCATGACTATCGGTGGTCGCGACACCGTCATTGTTGGTTTTGGTCAGGCCACACTTACACTCCCAAATGGTACGAAGCTTATGATCCAGGAGGCATTGTTGTATCCGGATTCAACTCATACATTGCTGAGTTTTAAGGACATCCGGAGTAATGGCTACCACATCAAAACTCATGAAGATGGTAAGGTTGAAAGCCTACTCATAACTCAGAAAAAGGGTTCCGAAAGGAAGACCCTTGAGAAACTTCCTGCTCTATCTTCTGGATTGTATTATACATACATAAAGCCAGAGTCACATTTGGCATATAAAATAATTTTCCAAAATCTTGATAAATTCAAGATATGGCATGAACGCCTGGGTCATCCTGGTGTGGGGATGATGAGAAAAATTATAGATGGTTCAATTGGACACAACATAACGGTTGCTAATTTTTCCAAATCCTCGGATTTTGTATGGACTGCGTGTGCAACTGGGAAATTCATCACTAGATCCTCGTACCTGAAAGTCAAGAGTGAATCACTAAATTTTCTTGAACGCATTCAAGGAGATATATATGGTCCAATACAACCGTTATCGGGACCATTCAGATATTTTATGGTACTCATTGATGCATCTACAAGATGGTCAAATGTTTGTCCCATATCGACAAGGAACCATGCATTTGCAAAGCTGATTACTCAAATCATAAAATTGAGAGCTAATCATCCTGAACATAGGATAAAATCTATCAGAATGGATAATGCTGCTGAATTTAGTTCACGAGCATTCAATGATTACTGCTTAGCTTTGGGCATAACTGTGGAGCATTCTGTACTGTATGTACACACACAAAATGGTCTTGCGGAATCACTTATCAAGAGAATCAAGTTGATAGCAAGACCGCTCCTACAGAATTGTAATCTCCCAACTTCATGTTGGGAACATGCGGTGTTACATGCCGCGGAATTGATATAAATTCGACCAACTGCATACCATACGGCCTCCCTGTTGCAGTTAGTGCGTGGAAATCAACCAAGTATTTCCCACCTTCGAAGATTCGGTTGCGCTGTGTATGTGCCGATATCACCACCTCAGCGTACATCGATGGGTCCACATAGAAAGATGGGTATCTATGTGGGGTACACTTCTCCGTCGATTATAAAGTACTTGGAGCCTCTAACAGGGGATCTCTTCACATCCCGGTACGCTGATTGCACCTTCGATGAGGATAATTTTCTGGCATTAGGGGGAGAAAAGGACCACAAAAAATGCCAGGAAATAGATTGGAATGTTGAAGGCATTCAGTCTTTAGATCCACGTACGAATGAATCTGAACTAGAGGTTCAGAGGATAATAAATTTGCAAAATATTGCAAATAATCTGCCAGATGTATTTACTGACTATAAAGGTGTTACTAAATCCCATGTTTCCTCTATGAATGTCCCAGAGAGAGTTGAGATAGCTAAGACCACTCAACTGCCCAAGAGGGGGAGAAATCTGGACAAAAAGGACAAAATTTCTCAAAAACGTCTGCGGGGAATGAGGATCTCTAAAATAGTAAATGTAGGTCAACCGCGGGTTGACGTTCAACCAAGTGTTGAAGAAAGACACCTAAAGGATGTTCATCATCCAGGGCCTAGCACAAGTGTGCACACAAATATAGGTGCTGGGACATTGGAACACCTCGATTCAATCGTTGAGGGAAATCATGATGAGTCTGAAGGTATTGAAGAGATTTCTACAAACTATGTAGAATTGGGAGAATCATTCAATAGAAAGTCTACAAATGTCGACATATTTTTCTCCTCAAAGATTGCAAATGACCTGGCATTGGACCGTGAACCTAAGACCATGGCATAGTGTATGAAACGCTCGGACTGGTCCAAATGGATGGTTACAATTGAGGATGAACTGCGCTCGCTTACCAAGAGAGGGATATTTACTGTAGTAATACCTACTCCTCAGGATGTTTTCCCCGTTGGGGCAAAATGGGTTTTTGTTCAGAAAAGGAACGAAAACAATGAGGTGGTGAGATATAAGGCGAGGCTTGTAACACAAGGTTTTACACAGAAACCTGGTATCGATTACGATGAAACATATTCTCATGTGATGAGTGGAATCATGTTCTGATACTTGATATCACTGGCAGTGCAAATGAATTTGTATATCCAATTGATGGATGTGGTGACCGCATATTTATATGGGTCACTGGATACGGATATCTATATGAAAGTCCCTGAGGTAATGAAGATTCCGGATCCGAAGGCTGATCGCCAAATGTACTGCGTAAAGCTACAGAGGTCGTTATACGGCTTGAAGCAATCGGATAGAATGTGGTACAACCGACTAAGTGAGTTCCTTTTGCAGAAAGGGTACTTGAATGATGATGATTGCCCATGTGTATTCATCAAGAAATCTACTAATGGATGTTGTATAATCTCTGTGTATGTGGATGATTTGAATATCATTGGTACTACACAAGAGATACATGAGGCTAGTAATCATCTTAAGATGGAATTTGAGATAAAAGATTTGGGTAAAACCAAATTTTGTCTCGGTTTACAACTTGAACATATTCCTTCTGGAATATTGGTTCATCAGTCTGCTAATATCTAAAAGATATTAGAGAAATTTAATATGGATAAAGCATACCCGTCAAAAACACCTATGGTTGTTAGGTCTCTTGATAGAGACAAAGACCCTTTTAGACCTAAGGATGACGATGAAGAGGTATTGGGACCAGAGTTCCCATACCTTAATGCAATTGGTGTTGGAGATATGCCCAAGAGGCAATAATAAAAGTGGTTATTATTATATCTTTGTGTTTATGATGAATGTTTACATCCCATGCTATAATTGTATTATTAGGAAACACTAATACTTGTGTGTTTTGTAAACATAAAAGAGTCCCTAGTAACCCTCTTGTTGAACTAGCTTGTTGATTAATAGATGATCATGGTTTCATGATCATGGACATTGGATGTCATTAATAACAAGGTCATATCATTAGGAGAATGATGTGATGGACACACACACCCATAGTAAGTGTAGCATAAGATCAAGTCATTTAGTTTGTATTGTTACAAGCTTTCAAATGCATAGTAACCTAATCCTTCGACCATGAGGTTATGTTAATCACCATCACCGGATGGGTGCTTTGATGACATCAAACACCGCTTCGTAACTGGGTGGTTATAAAGGTGTCATTGGGTATTCTGAAAGTATGTGTTGAAGCGCATGAACCAAGATTGGTATTTGTCCATCCATATGACGGATAGATATGCTCTGGGCCGTCTCGGTGGAATGTCATCTAGTTAGCTTGCAAGCATGTGACTAGGTCACAAGAGATGACATAACATGGAACGAGTAAAGAGTACTTATCAGTAACGAGGTAGAACTAGGTATGGAGATACCGACGATCAAACCTCGGATGAGTAGAATATCGCGTGACAAAGGGAATTGGTTTCGTATGTTAATGGTTTTATCGATCACGAAGTCATCGTTGAGTATGTGGGAGCCGTTATGGATCTCCAGATCCCGCTCATGGTTATTGATCGGAGAGGTGTCTCCATCATGTCTGCATATTCATGAACCGTAGGGTGACACACTTAAGGTTCAAAGTTGTTTTAAGTAGATATGGTATGTGCGTTGGAGACCGAATGTTGTTCGGAGTCTCGGATTGGATCCGGGACATCACGAGGAGATCCGGAATTGTCCGAGGAATAAGATTCATATAATGGGGATCGTTTTCTAAGTTAGGAAATGTTTCGGAGTGTTTATATGGGGATTCTAGAAGGTTTCGGAATGTTCCGGAAGGTTCTAGAAGATTTTTTGGAGTTTACTTGAAAACCAAGAAAGGATAAAGGGAAACTTGGAGGGTAAGTAAGGGAAACTTGGGGGGGAAGGACTCTTTCCCCAAGATCCCTTGTGCGCCGGCCCTAGGAGGTGGGCCTAGGGGTGGGAACCCTAGGCCGCACTCCTCCCTCTATATATAGAGGGGTGGAGGCGCCACCCCCCTTGCCCCCTTCCACTCCAAACCCTAGCCGCCTCTCTCCTCCTCCTTCCCTCTGCTCTGGCTTAGGCGAAGCCCTGCAGAATTCTCTACTCCACCACCACCACCACGCTGTCGTGCTGCTGGGATTCCGTGGAGAGATCTACTACCTTCGCTGCTCGCTGGAACGAGGAGAGGAAGGTCTGCTTCGACTCCGCACGTGTGACCGACTGTGGAAGCGCTGCCGGAACGCGGCGCCATAAGGATCGTCTACTCGATCTTGAGATCGGCAAGTGATCGTCTACATCAACCACGAGATCCGATCTCGCACAAGGCTTTCGGATCTACAAGGGTTAGTACAGATCTATCTCGTTGCACTTGTCTAATAGATTAGATCTTGGCTTTTATCTAGATTAGATCTGGGTTTTGTTCGTTCTTGCGGTAGATTTTTTTTGTTTTCCATGCTACGAACCCATCAGTGATATCAGAGTCGTGTCTATGCGTAGATCTGTTGCACGAGTAGAACACAATGGTTTTGTGGGTGTTGGTGCTCGTGCCGTCTTTTGCTTTGTGTACTTTGCATCTTACGGTATGGTGGGATGAAGCGGCTCGGGCTAACCTTACATGTCATCGCACATGAGGCTTGCTCCACGCTTGACGTGTAACTTGCTTTGCACAAGTGGCTTTGCGGGTGTATGTCTCTCCCACCATAGTATAGATCCAATTTACACTTTGCACTTGATAGCACTTGTATCAACGTTGTGGTTTCAGTTTCGTAGGTAAGATCCATTCTTATTAGAAAGCCCCAAACCACGTAAAACATGTAAAGAAAATTAGAGGCGTCTAACTTGTTTTTGCAGGGGTTTTGTGATGTGATATGGCCATCATGCGATTGTGATTATATTTGATGTATGCAATGATCCTTGTTGTAATATGGCAACCGGCAGGAGCCTAATGGTTGTCTTTAATTCTGTTAAGACCTGCGAGTCTATTCATCTTGTAATAGCTTTATTCCAAGTAGTTGTAATAGTTGCTATATGGGCAACCATGAAGCGGCGCCACTGACCTTGACGCAATGCTGGTGATGATGGAGATCATGTCCGTGCTTTGGAGATGGAGATCAAAGGCACAAGAAGAAAGGGCCATATCATATCACACTAATTATGAATTGCCTGTGATGTTAATCCTTTATGCATCTTGTATTGCTTAGATCACGACGGTAGCATTATAAGATGATCCCTCTCACTAAATATCAAGTAATAAAGTGTTCATCCTTAGTTGGCACCGTTGCTAAGACTCGTCGTTTCGAAGCATCTCATGATGATCGGATGTGATAGATTCTACGTGTGCATACAACGGGTGCAAGCCAGATTTGCACATGCGGAAACTAAGGTTAATCTTGACGAGCCTAGCATGTACAAACATGGTCTCGGAACACGGAATACCAAAAGGTAGAGCATGAATCATATAAATGATATGATGAACATGAAGATTATTCGCCGATGAAACTACATCTTCTCTCGTGAAGATCGGACTTGGTGTAGTGGACTTGGTTCGTGTAATCACTAAGACAATGTGAGGGATGTTGTTTTAAGTGGGAGTTCACCTAGTTAATTTAAGAATTAAAATTGAACTCAATTTATCATAAACTTAGTCTAAACTACATGCAAATTTGTTGTAGATTATGGCGAACCTCTCCATCAATTTCAATGCGTTCCTAGAGAAAGAAAAGCTTAAGAACAATGGAAGCAACTTCACGGCTCCGTGGATCAAGATTGTCCTCGTGGCTGGTCAGTTGACCTATGTGCTCAAGCACCGCTAGGTGACCCACCTGAGAAGATGCCACCGATGGCGAAAGAATGTTTACGCCACTCGAAAAATCATTACTCCACAGCCTGTGCCATCACAGACGGTTTAGAACGGAGCTTGAGCTCTTTGAGCACCACGACCCGTTCGAGATCATTAAGGAGCTCAAGCTCATTTTTGAGACTCACGCGGCCGTGGAGAGCTATGAGGCCTCCGAAAAGTTCTTTAACTGTAAGATGGAAGAGGGTAGCTCCGTTAGCGAGCACGTGCTCACCATGTCTGGGCACGCAAACAAGCTCCAAGAGTTGGGGATAACGATTCCTAATGAGTTAGGGATTCACCATGTCCTCCAATCACTGCCACTTGTGATGAACTACAATATGCACTGCATGAACAAGACATTGCCTGAACTATCGTCCATGCTGAAAACTGCTGAAGTGGAGATCAAAAAGGAGCACCAAGTGTTGATGGTCAATAAGACCACCAATTTCAAGAAACAGGGCAAGCCTAAGTACAAGGGCAACTTCAAGAAGGACGGCAAGAAAGCTGCCGCACCTGCTAAGAAGCCCAAGGCTGGTCCTAAGCCTGAAACTGAATGCTTCTACTGCAAGGGTGCCGGTCACTGGAAGCATAACTTCCCCAAGTACCTTGCGGATCTGAAGAACGGAAACATCAAGAAGAAAGGTATATTTGATATACATGTTATTGATGTGTATCTTACTAGTAATCGTAGTAGTGCCTGGGTATTTGATACTGGTTCGGTTGCTCATATTTGTAACTCAAAACAGGAGCTGCGGAATAAGCGAAGACTGGCGAGAGACGAGGTGACGATGCACGTTGGAAATGGCTCCAAGGTTGATGTGATCGCCGTCGGCATGCTCCCTCTGCATCTACCTTCGGGATTAGTTTTAAATTTGAATAATTGTTATTTGGTGCCTGCGTTAAGCATGAACATTATATCTGGATCTTGTTTATTGCGAGACGGTTACTCTTTTAAGTCTGAAAATAAAGGTTGCTCGATTTATATGAGTAATATCTTTTATGGTAATACACCTGAGATGAATGGTTTATTCTTACTGAATCTCGATAGTAGTGATACACATGTTCACAACATAGATGCTAAACGAACAAAATTGAATGATAATTCTACATACATGTGGCACTGTCGTTGTTGGGTCCACAGCATAGAAAACAAAAAAATTCCTACGGTGTGAACTACACGCCAAGATCTATCTACTAGGTACAAAGCAACGGGTGGACATACATCCAACGAGAACTTACCCTCGTAGACAACGAGATTTGTTAACGAGTAGGAACTCGTGGTTGATATAGTCGTACACTTGCCGATCTCAAGATCGTGATGAATTCCAGCAGGTCCAGCTCCAGCACGTCCATCAGATCCAGCTCCAGCACCACCAAGTCCAAAGATCAGCAGCAGGCATCCGTGATCGCACACACGTCCGGTACCCCGACAACCTCCGTCCCTCGCTCTAGCAAAGCAGCAAAAGTAGCAACTCCTTTCCAAATAAAGCCACCGAGAACATGTGTCTCGCTAATCCGAGACCATGGGGGAATAATACTAGAGGGGGAGAGAGATCCTTCATAAGGAGGTGTGTGTGAGAAGTGAGGAGGGGGTGGCCTTTTATAGGAGGAGGGGGGTGCCCCTCCTTCATGGCCGGCGCATGGAGGAGGTGACCCTTCACCTCCTCCATTCATGTGGTGGTAACTCCCTCCACATAAATTTGCCCCTTCACATTCTCTTTTAAAGTCTCCACTTTAAATGCATTAAATTTCTCCAAATTTAATGCTCTCTCATTTAATAAAACTCTTTTATTAATTTTATTCGGAATTTTGTTAATTACTTTAATTAACAAACATTCACATAAAACCCCCTCAATATTTCAATATTACATGCAGAACCAATTTCAGCAATTTCACCCGAAACAGTTTCGGTGTCTATTGAAATAATTCCAGTGCTTTCTTAAATCTTTATCTGAAACATATTTGCTCCAAATGGTGTCGGTATCCCTTAAGTGTGTCACCCTACGGTTCGTGAATAATGCAGACATGATCGAGACCCCTCTCCGATCAATAATCAGCAGCGGGACCTGGAGATCCATACTGACTCCTACACATTCAACGATGACTTCTGTGATCATGAGAACCTTTAACGCTAGTAACTAAATCCCTTTGTCCCGCGATATATTACATGTCCGAGATTCGATCATTGGTATCTCCATACCTAGTTTGATCTCGTTACCGACATGCACTCTTTTCTCATTCCCGTGATATAACATTCTAGTGATCACATCACTTGCTTGCAAGCTATTTCAATGTGATATCACCGAGAGGGCCTAGAGTATATCTATCCGTCATCGGGATGGACAAATCCCACTCTTGATCCATGAGCCTCAACATAACACCTTCGGTAATCGAACCCACCTTTATAGTCACCCTGTTACGATGTGACGTTTGATGTTATCAAGATACTCTTCCGGTGTTAGCAATTAACATGATCTCATGGTCTAAGGATAAAGATTACTTCGTATGATATTATAGCAATATAAACATAATGACTTTGATCGTAATGCTATACTTCGGATGAATGTTCATCACATCATTTCACCAATGGTGTGACCTTGTTATTAACAACATCCAATGTCCATGATCAGGAAACCTTGATCATCTTGTTAATCAACAAGCTAGTCTATAAGAGAGGCATAACTAGGAATCCTTTTTGTTTATTAAACACACATGTATTGATGTTTCCGATCAATACAATTCTAGCATGTAAAATAAACATTTATCATAAACATGGAATAAGATAATAACCACTTTATTATTGCCTCTCGGGCATATTCCCTTCAGTCTCCCACTTGCACTAGAGTCAATAATCTAGTTTGAAAAACTTTGCGTATTGAACACCTATGGCTTTATGGTGTTGCATATACGCTATTGCTAGTGGTTAACATAATCTCTAGATCTGACAGTTTCAGGTTCATGTGTTTTGCATGTCTCTGCGTCTCTACGCATCACTCATTCTCAAATGAGATGGCATTGTATAGATTTGGTCCTTTGGTGAGACCTTTAGTTCGTTCGGCTCAAAATATGTTGATATTATTGTCACACAATATATCTTCATAGTATTAGCCCACTTTGAACCACACCTAGTTTGATAACAAACTACTTAACACAAATGCCCTCCTTTGCTGCTACTATAGCAGTCATATACTTAGCCTTTTGTTGTAGTATCCGTGACAATGTCTCAACTTTGGAACTCATCCAAATCCATCATGGAACATCATTTCCATTACATTGTGCCACCCATAGTCTAAATTGAGATAAATTTAATTTGTATCTTGTGACAAAACTAGTATCAATGTAACACTTTACAATGAACTACCTTTAACTATTTGTCACTTATACATTATATATTCTTAGTTCTTCCAAAGCTCATAAGAATATCTTTACTATTGTCCAATGATCATATTATGAATCATTCTGGTATATGCTCATAACATTTAGAGCATAGGACATTCTAGATATATACATATCATGGTATAATCGATCAAAATCTTCATGTGATTTTACTCACCAAGTGTTGAAACACTTGAATTTTGATACAATCCTTTCCATGCAGCAAGAACCTTTCTTGTTGTTTCCATATTGAACCCTTTCAATATCTCATATATGTATGTCGTGCACAACCATATTAGCACCTTAATCTATCCATATAGATATTGATGCCTAATATTCCGGGTTTGCCCAAGTCTTTCATCGAAATCTTATTTTAATGAAATTCTTAACTTGTGTCAATACAAGATACATTATTACAATCAACAATATGTCCTCTACATAATGTATTAGAAATATGTCTCAGCGCTCCCACTTAATTTCTTGCAAATGCAAGCATCTTCATCATCTTCGATGAATTTAAACTCTTTTAACAGTTTCATCATGGTGAAGATTCCAACTCCGCTATGCTTACTTCAACTATTGAAGTTTACATGCCCTTTTAGCACCCTTTGAATTAACAAAACCCTTCAGACCATGTCATGTACATGTCCTAGGTTACCGTTCTATTAGAAGAACCTTGTTTTGTTTATTCAACTGCCATATACCAAATTATATGTAGTGGTTGCTACATTAATCCGTCAAGACTATATATCGCTATGAAAGATCAAATCTTGTCATAGTCAACTCCTTGAACATTGTCGTAAACTTCTTTCCGACATGTCGACTATTTCATAGATGTTAAACATCCATGTCTTATTTCTTTATATATCCAAACACGACCGATAGGCTTCACGCCTTTCCGGAGGGTCTTCCAAGTTCAGAAACTTGTTTTCTCGTGTATGGATACTATCACGAATTCTATGACTTCTAGTCATTTTATGGAGTCAGGGCCCATCATCGCTTCTTTGCATGTAGTCGGTTCATCATTGTTAAAACAATAACGACTTGCTTATCAAATCTTACTATTTGATTCTTACCGACCCACACGGTTCTATAGGAACTCTAATCTGCGAGATCACACCTTTTGTAATCACGAGAGCCATGAGCATTACGGCCGCCACCGGGACACTTTCCGGCGCTGTGCTACTTAGCACATATAGCTAAGGTTCAACAGCCTTATCAAAGTTCTATTGTCCTCCAACTTAACTTTTCACGAAAAATTCCTTCTCAAGAAACTTGACGTTCCAAGTAACAAACTCTTTTGTCCTCGGTGTTATGGAGAAATTCCCAACAAATTCTTTGGGATAACCTACAAAGACGTGCTTATCCGACTTTGGTTGTAAACATTTTACTTATGCATAGCATACCAAAATTTAAGAAAAGACAATTCGGGTTTTATCCCAAACCATACTTATATGGTGTCATTTCAACGTATCACGATGGTGCTCTTTTCAGTATAAAAGCGGTAGTCTCTAAAGCTTTAATCCTTAAAACATAATGGCAGTTTTATAAATGACACCCTTGATCTTACCATGTCAAACATGGTTTGATTTTATCTCTCGAATATGCCATACTCCTATGGTTTATCGGGAAACACAAATCATGGAACAATTCCTCAAGTCTTAGGTATTTTTGCTAAACATGTAACTCAAATATCTTCCTTTATGATTGAATCATAAACTCTTTATTTTCTTGTTACAATGATTTTCCACTTCATCTTGAAAGTCTTTGAACAATTTTCAAATGTTTCATACTTCTTCCTTATTAAGTAAATATACAGATATATTCACTCAAATTTTCGGAGAAAGCATATGAAGCAAAAAGATCCATCGCATATGGCTACACATAATGGACTACGCACATCAGCATGCACAATTTCCAATAAGCTAGTCATCCGTTCCTCTCTGGCCTATGGACGAAGTTTCAATTATCTCGAGGAAAGTCTCACATGTGTCAATTGATCAAAATCAAAGACTCCAAAATTCCATCAACATGGAGTTTCTTCATGTTTTCTTTCAAATATAATTCAAACAGCGATGTCACTTCATAAGTGATCTTTCAATCATTTGTCTTGCGACATTTTAGCAATAGTGTTTATGGATGTGATTTCTCTAACTAGACTTGTAAAAGTTCATCCATCCTTTATGGAATACGGTAATTATTTGAACTGCCATTGTTCCCATGATACCGGAACAAAATAACAATTATTTAAACAAATCTTGAAAGCTTGATTTGATGACAATGAAAAACACAATAACACTTTATTTGTTTTCGATGAACATCATCACTCATTCTCTTGCTGGTTACTTAGGCCATTGTAGTTCATGAATTGTGTTGTCCTGTATGACACTTCATACCAACCAATTCGGTATCCAATACCTAAGAACCACATTGTTTAACAAGCAAGGAATATAGCCATAACATGTATATCTTCTATATACCCAAGTTGGACATCTCCAACCTTTTATTTTCTGCCAAATATTTTATACATTCTCTTTCAGCAATTCCTTTTTATTTTAAAAGAATCTATCAACATCAATAGTGGTGTCATCAACATGACACATGGTACAAAGCGTATATAGTCAACTACTAATACCTTTGGACTTGCACTTTGAAGTGGATCACCGTCATCAAATGTTTGGTGTTCTTTCAAAAATCCATTCTTTAGTAATCTATTAGTGTAGTAAACATTTTACTTACAGCTTCTATTCATCCTTATCATGACAACTTTCATGATCAAGCTACTATAGCTTATAAGGAAGAATCACGAGTATAATATCAGTTCCCAAAACCTTTTTGGTAGATTCGGATGCCTAGCATCTCCATCCTTCACAAATTCTCATACAATATGAGAACATGTATTTTGCTAAATTATACTCTATCATAATGCAACCAAAAACATTGTTTCAGATATCACAATATCTTTCACACATGATGGTTTCTGAAACAATTTCCAGCTCCAATATAATCTTGATATTAAAACAACTTTTTGAATATCAATAATCATAGAGGCAAACATGATACTTTAGATAGTAACATTGGAATTCTTACTCTTGATTTAATACTACTTATTAAACTTCATGGAGTAAATAGAGTTTGCTGAAAGTTTGCAATAGGACTTATAAACTTTAAATTGACATTCGAAACAATACGATACCAGTTCGTAAAGTAAATATCCAGAATTCTATAGTTCTATTATCTCAAATATAAACTAAGCATAAGGTAGAAAACGAATGCCAATGACTACAACAAACTATGCAAATTCACTTTGATTTAATTTATGACAAATTTGGTTCGACTAATCCAAATTAGAAATGAACTCCCACTCAAAAACGACATCCCTCATGCCTTTTTGGTGATTACATGAACCAAATCCACTACACCAAGTCCGATCATCACGTGAGTTGATGTAGCTTCAAAGGCGAGCATCTATATGGGCATCATATCAACTATATGACTCATGCTTAACCTTTTGGTCTGTGTTCCGAGGCCATGTTCCAGACATGCTAGGCTGCCAAGTAAGAACCTTAGTACATGGCGTGTAAACTGTCTTACACCCGTTTGTATGAAAGCGTAGAGTCGAGTACACCCGATCATCACGTGATGTCTCGAAAAACGATCCACAAAACGGTGCATACTTAAGGAAGAACATATTTTTATCTTGATATCTAAATGAGGGATCATCTTACAATGCTACAGAACGCGCCAAACTAGCAGTATAAGATGCTAACATCTAAGGTGTAAAGTGAGATGATATGGTCCATGCATTTGATCTCTATCACTTGCATCGTGGTATGATCTCTATCATTCCTTTGTGTGTAAGGCCAAGGTCTATGGAACTTACACGTTGAGTGTGTTGTAAGAGTATCTATCATACATCTACTTACAACAATATCATATCAATACACTAGCCCAGCAACGATCTAAACTAGACGCCTCTAATTTATCAATTGCAAGTTTTACGTGGCTTAGGGCTTTCGGAGATAGAACCGTTCTTACCTACGAACATGAACCACAACGAGGATAACTAAGTTATTAGAAACTCGTTGTAAATCAGATATTGACTATAGTAGGAGATACAGACACCCGCCAGCCACTTATGCAAAACAAGTTGCATGTCGATCCGTGGAACCCGGTCTCATGTACGATGACATGTAAGGTTGGTCCGGACCGCTTCATCCCACTATGCCACCAATATCCAAAATACATAGAAGATGCAATAACATGATCATCATCGCCCACATATCAACATATGTGTACTACCCGTGCTAAGCACCTACGCATAGATCAGGCTCTGATACCACTGTTGGGTCCGCAGCATAGAAAACAAAACTTTTCCTACGGTGTGAACTACACGCCAAGATCTATCTACTAGGTACAAAGCAACGGGTGGACATACATCCAACGAGAACTTACCCTCGTAGACAACGAGCTTTGTTAACGAGTAGGAACTCGTGGTTGATGTAGTTGTACACTTGCCGATCTCAAGATTGTGATGAAGTCCAGCAGTGCGGCTCCGGACGCCCATCGAGATCCAGCTCCAGCACCACCAAGTCCAGCACCGCAAAGCGGTGCATCCGTGATCGCACACACGTCCGGTACCCGACAACCTCCATCCTCGCTCCAAAAAGCAAAGCACAACTCCTTTCCAGATAAAGCCACCAAGAACATGTATCTCGCTAATCCGAGACCATGGGGGAATAATACTAGAGGGGGAGAGAGATCCTTCACAAGGAGGTGTGTGTGAGAAGTGAGGAGGGGGTGGACTTTTATAGGAGGAGGGGGGTGCCCCTCCTTCATGGCCGGTGCATGGAGGAGGTGACCCTTCACCTCCTCCATTCATGTGGTGGTAACTCCCTCCACATAAATTTGCCCCTTCACATTCTCTTTTAAAGTCTCCATTTTAAATGTATTAAATTTCTCCAAATTTAATGCTCTCTGATTTAATAAAACTCTTTTATTAATTTTATTCAGAATTTTGTTAATTACTTTAATTAACAAACATTCACATAAAACCCCCTGCAACATTTCAATATTACATGCAGAACCAATTTCAGCAATTTCACCCGAAACAGTTTCGGTGTCTATTGAAATAATTCCAGTGCTTTCTTAAATCTTTATCTGAAACATATTTGCTCCAAATGGTGTCGGTATCCCTTAAGTGTGCCACCCTACGGTTCACGAATAATTCAGACATGATTGAGACCCCTCTCCGATCAATAATCAGCAGCGGGACCTAGAGATCCATACTGACTCCTACACATTCAACGATGACTTCTGTGATCGTGAGAACCTTTAACGCTAGTAACTAAATCCCTTTGTCCCGCGATATATTACATGTCTGAGATTCGATCATTGGTATCTCCATACCTAATTTGATCTCGTTACCGACATGCACTCTTTTCTCGTTCTCGTGATATAACATTCTAGTGATCACATCACTTGCTTGCAAGCTATTTCAATGTGATATCACCGAGAGGGACCAGAGTATATCTATCCGTCATCGGGATGGACAAATCCCACTCTTGATCCATGAGCCTCAACATAACACCTTCGTAGCACTGAACCCACCTTTATAGTCACCCTGTTACGGTGTGACATTTGATGTTATCAAGATACTCTTTCGGTGTTAGCAATTAACATGATCTCATGGTCTAAGGATAAAGATTACTTCGTATGATATTATAGCAATATAAACATAATGACTTTGATCGTAATGCTATACTTCAGATGAATGTTCATCACATCATTCCACCAATGGTGTGACCTTGTTATTAACAACATCCAATGTCCATGATCAGGAAACCTTGATCATCGTATTAATCAACAAGCTAGTCTATAAGAGAGGCATAACTAGGAACCCTTTTTGTTTATTAAACACACATGTATTGATGTTTCCGATCAATACAATTCTAGCATGAAAAGTAAACATTTATCATAAACATGGAATAAGATAATAACCACTTTATTATTGCCTCTCGGGCATATTCCCTTCAGTCGTCTTGGTAACATTGGAGTGAAGCGTATGAAGAAGCTCCATTCTGATGGACTTCTTGAATCACTTGAAAGATGCGAAGCATGTCTAATGGGAAAAATGACTAAGACTCTATTCTCTGGAATAATGGAGCGAGCTACAGGCTTATTGGAAATAATACATACCGATGTGTGCGGTCCAATGAGTGTAGCATCGCGTGGTGGATATCGTTATGTTCTCACCTTCACGGATGACTTAAGTAGATATGGGTATGTCTACTTTATGAAACATAAGTCCGAAACTTTCGAGAAGTTTAAGGTATTTCAAAGTGAAGTGGAAAATCATCATAACAAGAAGATTAAGTTTCTGCGTTTTGACCGCGGAGGTGAATATCTAAGTTATGAGTTTGGCATGCATTTAAAGAAATGTGGAATACTTTCGCAGTTGACATCGCCGAGAACACCACAGCGTAATGGTGTGTCTGAACGTCGTAATCGAACTCTCTTAGATATGGTTCGGTCTATGATGTCTCTTACAGATTTACCGCTATCATTTTGGGGCTATGCATTAGAGACAACCGCATTCACTTTAAATAGGGCACCATCTAAATCCGTTGAAACGGCACCGTATGAATTGTGGTTTGAAAATAAACCTAAGTTGTCGTTCCTTAAAGTTTGGGGTTGCGAAGCATATGTAAAGAAGTTACAACCTGATAAGCTTGAACCCAAAGCGGAGAAATGCGTCTTCATAGGATACCCTAAAGAAACAATTGGGTATACCTTCTATCATAGATCCGAAGGCAAAGTTTTTGTTGCCAAGAATGGATCCTTTCTTGAGAAGGAGTTTCTCTCGAAGGAAGTGACTGGAAGGAAAGTAGAACTCGACGAGGTTATTGAACCTTCTCTCGGAGTTGAGAGTAGCGCAGCACCGGAAGATGTTTTTGTGCTGCCTGCACCAATTGGAGAGAAAGATAATGATGGTGATCATGAAACTTCGAACGAAGTTGCTGCTGAACCTCACAGGTCAACGAGGGTTCGTACCACTCCTGATTGGTATGACCCTGCCTTGAACGTCATGTTGGTGGACAACACTGATGACCCTACGACATATGAAGAAGCTATGGTGAGCCCAGATTCCGACAAATGGCTAGAAGCCATGAAATCAGAAATGGGATCCATGTACGAAAACCAAGTGTGGACTTTGGTGGACTTACCGGATGGCCGTAAGGCTGTCGAGAACAAATGGATTTTCAAAAGAAAAACAGATGCTGATGGTAATGTTACCGTCTATAAAGCTCGACTTGTCGCGAAAGGGTTCCGACAAATTCAAGGAGTTGACTACGATGAGACATTCTCACCAGTAGCGAAGCTAAAGTCTGTGAGGATTTTGTTAGCAATTGCTGCATATTTCGATTATGAGATTTGGCAGATGGATGTCAAAACGGCGTTCCTTAATGGAGACATTGAGGAAGAGTTGTATATGGTACAACCCGAGGGTTTTGTCGATCCTAAAGATGCTAACAAGGTATGCAAACTTCAGTGCTCCATTTATGGACTGAAGCAAGCATCCCGGAGTTGGAATCAATGTTTTGATAAAGTAATCAAAAACTTTGGATTTATACAAACTTATGGAGAAGCTTGTATTTACAAGAAAGTGAGTGGGAGCTCAGTAGCATTCCTAGTACTATATGTAGATGACATATTGTTGATTGGGAATGATATAGAACTTCTTAGTAGCGTCAAAGCCTATTTGAATAATAGTTTTTCAATGAAGGATCTTGGCGAAGCGTCATATATTCTAGGCATCAAGATTTATAGAGATAGATCAAGACGCCTAATAGCACTTTCACAAAGTACATACTTGGACAAAGTTCTAAAGAAGTTTAGAATGGAAGAGAGCAAAAAAGGGTCCGTGCCCATGTTGTCAGGTAAGACCTTGAGTAAGACTCAAAGTCCAGCTACGGCATAAGATAGAGAGAAGATGAATAATATTCCCTATGCCTTGGCCATAGGTTCTATCATGTATGCCATGCTGTGTACAAGACTGGATATAGCACATGCTAATAGTTTGACTAGCAGATATCAAAGTGATCCTGGAATGGAGCACTGGACAGCGGTCAAGAATATCCTAAAGTACCTGAATAGGACTAAGGATATGGTTCTTTCTTATGGAGGTGATGAACAGCTTGTTGTAAACAGTTACACTGATGCTAGTTGGAACACCGATCCAGATGACTCAAGTCACGATGGATACGTATTTATTTTGAATGGTGCTGCAGTGAGCTGGAGGAGTGCCAAGCAAAGCGTTGTGGCAAAATCTTCAACTGAATCGGAATACATAGCTGCTTCAGAGGCTGCACAAGAAGCCATATGGATGAAGGAGTTCATTACTAAACTTGGCGTGGTTCCTAGTGCGTTGGACCCGATGGCCATCTACTGTGACAACACAGGTTCCATAGCTAATGCACAGGAGCCAAGGTCACATAGCAAGCTGAAGCACATCAAGCTACGTTTCCATGCTATTCGTGAGTATGTCCGAGATGGTGACATAAAGATTTGCAAAGTACACACTGATCTGAATGTGGTAGATCCGTTGACTAAACCTCTCCCTAGAGCAAAGCATGACCAACACCAGAACGCCATGGGTGTTAGGTATATTACCATGTAATCTAGATTATTGACTCTAGTGCAAGTGGGAGACTGTTGGAGATATGCCCAAGAGGCAATAATAAAAGTGGTTATTATTATATATTTGTGTTTATGATGAATGTTTACATCCCATGCTATAATTGTATTATTAGGAAACACTAATACTTGTGTGTTTTGTAAACATAAAAGAGTCCCTAGTAAGCCTCTTGTTGAACTAGCTTGTTGATTAATAGATGATCATGGTTTCCTGATCATGGACATTGGATGTCATTAATAACAAGGTCATATCATTAGGAGAATGATGTGATGGACACACACACCCATAGTAAGTGTAGCATAAGATCAAGTCATTTAGTTCGTATTGTTACAAGCTTTCAAATGCATAGTAACCTAATCCTTCGACCATGAGGTTATGTTAATCACCATCACCGGATGGGTGCTTTGATGACATCAAACACCACTTCGTAACTAGGTGGTTATAAAGGTGTCATTGGGTATTCTGAAAGTATGTGTTAAAGCGCATGGACCAAGATTGGGATTTGTCCATCCATATGACGAATAGATATGCTCTGGGCCCTCTCGGTGGAATGTCATCTAGTTAGCTTGCAAGCATGTGACTAGGTCACAAGAGATGACATAACATGGAACGAGTAAAGAGTACTTATCAGTAACGAGGTAGAACTAGGTATGGAGATACCGACGATCAAACCTCGGATGAGTAGAATATCGCGTGACAAAAAGAATTGGTTTCGTATGTTAATGGTTCTATCGATCACGAAGTCATCGTTGAGTATGTGGGAGCCGTTATGGATCTCCAGATCCTGCTCATGGTTATTGATCGGAGAGGTGTCTCCATCATGCCTGCATATTCACGAACCGTAGGGTGACATACTTAAGGTTCGAAGTTGTTTTAAGTAGATATGGAATGTGCGTTGGAGACCGAATGTTGTTCGGAGTCTCGGATTGGACCCGGGACATCACGAGGAGATCCGGAATTGTCCGGGGAATAAGATTCATATAATGGGGATCGTTTTCTAAGTTAGGAAATGTTCCAGAGTGTTTATATGGGGATTCTAGAAGGTTTCGGAATGTTCCGGAAGGTTCTAGAAGATTTTTTGGAGTTTACTTGAAAACCAAGAAAGGATAAAGGGAAACTTGGAGGGTAAGTAAGGGAAACTTGGGGGGGAGGGACTCTTTCCCCAAGCTCCCTTGTGCGCCGGCCCTAGGAGGTGGGCCTAGGGGTGGGAACCCTAGGCCGTACCCCTCCCTCTATATATAGAGGGGTGGAGGTGCCACCCCCCTTGCCCCCTTCCACTCCAAACCCTAGCCGCCTCTCTCCTCCTCCTTCCCTCTGCTCTGGCTTAGGCGAAGCCCTGCAGAATTCTCTACTCCACCACCACCATGCTGTCATGCTGCTGGGATTCCGTGGAGAGATTTACTACCTCATTGCTTTCATTGCGAGGAGAGGAAGGTCTGCGCCGACTCATACTTGTGACGCATTGCTTTGAACGCTTAGGCAGCGGAAGGATCGTCTACTCGATCTTGAGATCGGCAAGTGATCGTCTACATCAACCACGAGATCCGATCCCGCACAAGGCTTTCGGATCTACAAGGGTTAGTACAGATCTATCTCGTTGCACTTGTCTAATAGATTAGATCTTGACTTTTATCTAGATTAGATCTGGGTTTTATTCGTTCTTGCGGTAGAATTTTTTTGTTTTGCATGCTACGAACCCATCAATTGGTGCACTAATGTATCTAGCAAACTGCATGAGACCTGATATATCGTTTGTAGTTAATCTGTTGGCTAGATACAGCGCATCACCGACAAAAAGACATTGGGTTGGTGTGAAGAATATTTTAAGATATCTTCAGGGCACCAAAGATCTTGGTTTGTTCTATCAAAAAAATCAAGAGAGAACCATGGTGAGGTATTGTGATGGTGGATACTTATCAGATCCCCATAATGCTAGATCACAGACTGGATTTGTCTTTTTACATGGAGGTACAACCTTCTTTTTGAAGTCGACAAAGCAAACATTGGTGGCTACATCCACAAATTATTCTGAGATAATTGCCTTGTATGAAACATCACGGGAATGTGTATGGCTTCGCAGAATGATGAACTTTGTCCAAGGTTCAAGTGGGATTGGTTTGCTAGAATCATCCACCATTATCTATGAGGATAATGCTGCTTGTATTATACAGATGCAGACAGGTTATATTAAGAGCAATATTACAAAGCATATTGCTCCTAAGCTATTTTATCCCCATGAGCTACAAAAAAGTGGGGAAATAAATATTTTGCAAACGAAATCATGTGATAACCTCGCTGATTTATTTACCAAGTCTTTACCAAGTTCGTTGTTTCACAAATATGTACATGGAATTGGTACGAGGAGACTTCGTAACTTGCAAATTTCAGGGGGAGAAATCTCCCAGGTTATGACCTATTGAAGACCATCAGATCTTCCGTATTGCACTCTTTTCCTTTGTGAGTTTTTCCTAACGGTTTCTCGCGTAAGGTTTTTAATGAGGCTACATCAGTATAAGTATGGACTACATATGTCATTTTCTCCTTATTTTTCTACGGGGTTTTCAGAAGGAGTTTTTCATGGCATATTGTGTATTCCTCTTCTATTTTTCCCACAGGGTTTTTGGAGGAGATTATTCCCAGGATGATCGGTCGCAAGGACAAGCAAGGATTAGGGGAAGTGTTAGGATTTATTTATTATTGTAAATAAGGAATAATCCTTCCTTGTGTTTCCACGTATGGTTTGCTTAGAACCGCCTCATGACGGACCGTCTCTCTTGTGTCTGTTCACCTTGTATAAATACCTAGACATCGATGGAACAAGAGATCAGTTGATTCATTTATTGATCAGACTTTCACAAATCGTAGCACTTTCCCGCGACTACTCCACGAATCATGGGTTCATGCCGGTGCCGGTGCCACCTTCAGCGATCCCGTCGGAAGGGGCCACTAAAAATGGGCTGCGACCCAGTAGCAGGTAATTTGCTATGTTTTGTGTTTTCATATTTTTTTTACTTTTTATGGTTTCAATTTTTTTTTTTTGAAAAAAGTTCAGTCAAAATATTTAGATTCAAAATTTGTTCAAATATTGAAAGTGTTCAGATTAAAAACCAAATTTTAAAGTTGTTCAGATTTTAAAAATGTTTAGATTTCAAAGAAGTTCGAATTTGAGAAAAATATTCAAATTTGAAAACTGTTTGGAATTGAAAAAAAATAAAAAAACCGAACCAAAAAATAGAAAAGATCTAGAAAACCACACCTAGAAAATACAAACCCAGAAAACAAATCGCGCTAAACAGGTTACGACCGAGCTCGCTTCCTGAAACATCCCGTGGGTGGCGCACCTCCACGTCGCGCCGCTTGAAGCCAGCGTAACTGGGCCAGCCCATTACGTGCACGGACGTTTGCTGATCACTCGTACGTGCTTCCTTTTTTTGTTTTTCTGTTTTCTCAAATCTGCATATTTTTTAAAACTGAAAATTTTGAAAATCAAAACAGTTTCCATTTTCCAATAATGTATTTAAAAATACAAGAAAATTTTCAAAAAAAATACATTTGTAAAAAACCATGAATAAAATTTTCAGAATCATGAACATTTTTATAAAGGGGTGATTCTTTTTAAAAAATCATTAATAATTTTAAAAAACCATGAACCAAAATTAAAAGAATCATAAACAAATTTTCAATATCATGAACTAAAATCTAAAAAGGAAAATGATATGAATCCTCCGGAGGATTGCGTGTATCCATCGTCCGGTTCCGCGCCCGCGCAGTAAACCAGGCGTTGGTAGGGGCCCGCATGCTTTAATTCCTCCCAGAGTTATCCTGTTCCTAGCCATACGAGCATCCATCGTCCTCACACATACTTAGTACTAGCCAAGTGATGCCACCGCCATCTAGGAAGACTCCTCCGCTGGTGCTTCGCAGCCTCCACCCCTCGCCCCACTGCCAGCGCGCAGCCACGGACGCCTCCCATGGCCGCGCCCAGCTTCTTGCTGCCATGGCTGCGTCCAGCTTCTTGCCGCCATGGCTACGCCACCGGTGCTCCGCTGCCACCCCTCACCACGGTTGGTGCGCAGCTTCCTGCTGCCGGCTCGTCGAGGCCCTAGACGCGTCGCCGCTCCTCTGTCCGTGTGATGCCACAGCCTTGCAAATATGCTCCCAACTGCTGCCTCCCCTCGCCCCTAATTGCTCGACGACCATGAGCCCCGGTGTCAATGGCAGGGCCATCGACGACGATGTCCGTCTACCCATGGGTGCGAGGTGCGGCCAAGGTTGGTGCTACAATGGGTGGCCGGCCCTGCTGCAAGGGGTGGCCGGGAGAGGGCTCACCGGTCGTTGGAGATGTGAGATGTCGGCCTCCCCGGTAGTCGCGGTTGCTACCGACGGCCGACGGCCCTGTTGCAAGGGGTACGAGGAGCTACTAGCAACTGCTGATGTTGTTGCTACCTATACGGTGACGGATTTTTGCTACTGATGGTCGGTGTAGTCGGTATCGACGACCAATGGATTTGGTACGGTAGTACAAATATTTCGCTACAATGGTTCTCCTATTTTTTTTGCTACGACATCCCGATGAGGTCTCCGACGAGGTGCCCAGAAAAGTCTCGGTGATGTTAGTTTTTGCTACATTAAAAGAACTTTGTTGTTACAACTGTATTTTGATTTTGTTACAACAGTGTCAACTTTTTGCTATAAGGTCTCCGGCGAGAGTCACCATCGAGTTTTTTCCGACGATGTCTCCGGTAAAGTCGGTTTTGTTACATTAGCACAATTTTTTTGATGCACGATCTCCAGCGAGCTCTCTGACGAGACGTTCTATTTTCTAGAACGAATATTTTTCGCTTCGAAAGCAAAAGCGAGAATATTTGTAGCAAAAAAAGGGATGTTTTACAGCAGAAGCGGGATTTGGAGCAATTTTGGGGACACGTGACGTGCGGGGAAGCAGGACGATGGGATCTCCCCGATCTTCCGAGAGACGCCTAGCACTTGCCATCTAAAAATCATTAATAAAATTGTAAATCACGAACAACTTTACAAAAATCATGCCCCAAAATTAAAAAATCCTGAACAAATATTTCGTGTCATGAATAAAAATTTCAAATAATGAACAAATTTTCAGATTGATGACCAATTTTTTTAAAAGACGTGATTTTTAAAAAACTACATAAAACAAAATTCAATATGAACAAATAAAAAAAATTAAAACAAAATGAGAAAGAAAAAAGAAGAAATAAAAGAACCGAAAACCAGGATAAAAAGAAAAAAAGAAAACCAGGATAAAAACGATATGGAAAAACGAACAGAAAAGACAACCCAAAAAACCAGCAGAAAAACGAAGCGAAAAAACCAACCTGCCCGCGCGCTTGAAAATGGGCCCGACCCAAGCTATCATTTCAAGCGGCATATAGCAACCGTACCGGGGCCACCAAGCAGTAAAGGCCGTCGGCCCATAATCGACGACTATGCCTGCGTAGGCAGGTTGGTTTTTCTTTTCTGCCGTTTTGACCTGAACAGTGTTCTCCACTAAAAAATGATGACAGTTGTAGCCTTGTTCTGGTGTTGGTGGACATAACGAAATAAGCCAACCATGCTGAGCGTAGGCTGTCAGTGGAAGAGCTCCAATTTACGGTCAGAAGGCACACGAGCGAGTGGACTGAATTTTTCAAGAAAAAGCCAGTTGAGATTGCACCAACGACACATCAATGGAAGCCACCAGAAAGAGATTGGATAATGATCAATATTGATGGATCTTTCAATGCAGTTTCAGGCAAGGGAGGCTGGGGTTGTATCGGTCGAGACCATGAATGTATGCCTGTTTTTGCCGCTGCGGGTACCATAACTAATGCTGGGAAAGCTTTGAGAACCGAAACACATGCCTTGCTTCAAGCAATTACAATTGCTGATCAGCTAGGAATTGGGAGGCCATGTTAAGAATCGGTCACCGTGTCGTGTACGTGTTGTATTATGTAAACGTATACACACTTGTTTGTACATCTGTCAAGTATAAAAATAGAAGAGGTGGAGGCACGTTGCCTACCACGAAACCCTAATTAGTGTTTTTATCTTGGTATCAGAGCATGTTATCTGATTAATCGCATGCCTATTGTAACACTCTCAAATCGGCCCTATGCAAGTTTTAGCCCTTTTCGCCAAACCCGCATAGAAACGATTCAAGGACGCCCACCAGGCACTTTCGTGCGGGTGGAAAACAAAGTAATAACATTACACAACAGTCCTCGATGGGACCCACAAAACAGATATATACATCAACGACTCCATGAGTCAAGAATACAAATATATAATACAAAGATCCCAATCACCTTAGAAACGATAGAGCGACCGACTACGGACAAAATGTAAATGGGGCTAAGAGCCCTGAAGAATAACCAATGGCGTCCATAACCCTGCCCAGGCCAAGCCGGAAGGGTAACCCTGCTAACGGCGTCGACCTCAAACCTGCTAAAACAAAAGGGGTGCCGACAAAGGGCAGAGGAAAAAGAGGAGCGTCAGTACTGAGGCCAGTATATGGCGAGGCTAGAATTCGGCGACTCTCGCCTACATAGGTATGGTAGGCTGAAGCGGCAGCGCAGCGGCACTAAACAACCTGTAGAGACTCAATACAACTGGCGGTTATCAGAGAGGGATAAGAGAGACCTATTCGGATCCAACCTGAAGCTAACACCAAACAAACCCATCCTGGTATTTTCCCCCTCGAGACCAAACGAGGAAGTCGGACCAAGGAACTCACACAGTTGGCAATTTTACTCATTCCGTTATAGTTGCAGCAATTACTAATCAGATATAGATAGCATGAGTCATCCTGATAGCATAAGTAGTGGGCAGTTTTAATCACCATTCCGTTGTAGTTGGAACATTTACTAGTCAGATATAATTGTCCTGAGGAATCCCAAAACCCTGCAGTGGTTGGCACTTTTATCACATTCCATTAGAGTTGCAATACTTACTAAGCAGGTATAATATGACGCAGATCACCACAGATCCACTAGTTGTTGGCATTTTTAATATCCATTCCGTTATACTTGAACTGATTACTAGTCATATATTAAGTCAAATTTATAGTACTACTTTAGTTATGCTTGTCTATGATCGAGATACTATGCTCCAAGTCGTCCATAACCGCGGACACGGCTTTCAGAAAGTTTTACCCTGCAGGGGTGCACAAATAGCAACACACACTCGATCAACCTCGGAAAAACCAACTCAAAACCCAACGAGGCTTTCACGACAAAGCGATCATAGGATTCAGAAATATTTCAGGGGGCCACCCCACTAAGCTACCCGCAACGAAGTTGGCCGGCTCCGGAACGGACCTGAGGTTTGAGAACGGTCAGAAACGATTTGGGAACCCAAAAGTGTGATTGGTCTATCGATGTCATCGAAATCGTGCATGATCCAAAACAGTACAGGTGCTCCACGCACAATCTTAAATAAAGCGGTAAAGCATGGCATAAGTACAGGATAGTAATAAAGCCCCAAACTACTTTGTGGCCCCAAGAAATAGAAATAAATCAAGCTCTAGCTCAGGGGGGTCCATAAGGCCTCCCGGATGTGGATAGTGCGAAAAATCAAGGAACAGGTATCAAGTACTCGGGGTCCTACGGGACACAAGTGAGCGTGGAAGAACCAAATAACATCTATTTCCCACCGATGCCTCTACATTAGTTATATCTAGCATTTATTAGTTGTATTTAAAGTCATGATCATCTCCACCAATAAGCATCTCCACCATCAAGCATCTCCAGCAATAACATCTGCCAGCCTTTCGACAACTGTGGTACTTGACAACATGAGATCGCACCTGAGCAAGCAACTATGTCTCGCAAGGCCAACTATCTACCAAACACGGGTAATAGGAGGTGTCCAAGGAAATATAGAGGCTGCACGGGATATAACTGGTGTACGGAAACTAAAGCATCGCGACACGGATAGCAATAGATCAATAGGAGGAAATAAAGACTATAAATGCAAAATAGGTAGAAGGGGAAGAGGAGGTGCTACTTTGAAAAAAACACTGAAGGTTCATATCCGGAGAACTTGTCGATACTCGCATCCACTCATCGGTCTAATCCGCGAAGAAGCAAAGCACTAAAAGAAACACCGGATGCAATATTTAATACTACGGCAAAAGATCCGGCATGATTATGATATGATGCAGATGCAGTGCAATTAAGCGGTATTAAGCGGAACCGGGGTCTCGACAATTAATTAAACAGTTCAAGTTATTTAGAACCCTCGCAATTTAAATGTAGTGTTAACAAGACAAAACATGGCATCGGTTCGCTAAGCAAATTTAAATGGAGCCGATATAAGATTAGAATAGCCGTCATATAGGGCCGATTTGAGGGTGTTACAGAGTGGTATCAGAGCCCAGCAGTTACGATACCCCAAAAGTCCAGCCTGTAGGATAACCTAGCTAACGGCCAAAGTAGAATGTCAAAACTATTTTGCAAAATCGGTTGGATAGATCTGATTAGGTCTGCTTTTACTCCTTATCCCTCTGCGGTTCTTCTCTTACCTCTGCGTGTTTTGAATCTGCTCCCTTACCTTCTTCTAGTCCAGAATTTCTCGTGGTTGGGTTTTTCGTCGTACCTTCAGGGTTTCGCTTCCTCCTTTGATAATGGTGTTGCTACATCCGGTCTTCATGCTATCTGAGGAATCCTTCATCTGTTGGACTTCTCTTTGTTCATTCTCGTGCTTTCCGGTGTTTTCTGACGCGACGACACCAGCTATGGAAGATCCGATGCAGAGTCTGCATCACCCCTTTGTTCCGAACCTCGCTTGTCGAGATCTTCAGTCTGATTCCGAGAGTTGGTTGCATAATTCTCCGATTCGTGTGCAGAGTAATGGTTTGAGTGCGCGATGGACTGATCACCATCCGACTACTCTTACCATTCGCTTTTGTATATCGAATCGGTGAATCAAGCAATTTTACTCCGTCCACGGAAGCTAGAGGTGGCTTTATTTGTTGATACCTCTACCTTCGCCCTTTGTTCCCGGAGTGTTCTCTCGACGATCGCGGACAACGACCTCTTGTTAGTGGTGTCGCGAGGATCTACACAAAGCGAGAAGTTTCAGATCACTGACCTTCTTTCCGGTACCATGAGGCGGATCTCGAGGGCGAGATCCATTTTTAGTGGTGTCGAATTGTGGCGCCCCGCAAAAACCACTACCAGAAAATCGCGGTGTTTTTGTGCATTGCATCATCATGACCGCATGCTCATGTCATCATGCCACCTTGTATTTGAGCATCGTCATGTCATCTTGCATTTGTTTGCATAAAACTATTTTTGAAAAGTCTGTTTTGTTTTCTAAACACATGTTATTATTTCAAATCAAAACCCGGGTCTGTACGGAATAATTTGTTTGTCTACCAATGGTTTTCAAAAGTCCCGTTTTAAATAATAAAATATTTCTTTATTTTTTAGGAGGCAGCCCGCCAGGCCCGAAAGCCTGACCGGCCACCTCCAAAATTCCTAAAACTACCCAATCCTAGTCTACCCAGCCCCCTCCACATCACCACAGCCACTCACGGCTCGCCACGTCACCCTGGCCCAATCCCCCGTCCAACCAACCACTGCCACCTCACCCAGCTACCTCCACTCCCTTCACACAGCCATCCCCACCGCCACCTAACCCGCGCGGGCCCCACCCCAGGGTGGACAGACGCGCCACCACCCCACCTGTCCTTTTCCCCACGCACACTCCGCCCGGCCCCACCACCATCTCCCCTGCCCGCCGCCTGGCACGCACGCCCCGACCACCTCGATCCCCAACCCGTGCCTGCCCTTTTCCCGCTCACCAACCGCCCACCCCGCGCGCAGCAGCGTACACGCGAGGCCCCGTCCGCACCTACCCTGCTCCCTCTGCTCGTTCCCCTCTCTCTCTCCTCTCGCGGCCGCACTGCCCAGCGACCCACCAGCCCCGCGCCCCTCCTCGATCCCATCGGCCACCAACCCCGTCTCCTCTCTCCAGCCCGCAACCGCCGGAGCCCCTGCGCCCTCTGCCGCCAGACCGAGCTCCCCGGCTCTCTCCTCCGCAACCGGCCGCCGAGCGCCGTCGTCCCCGTCGCCTCTCCTCCGCTCGCCCTTCCTCAACCGCCGCCGGGGCCGACCTCCCCTCCTCTCGCCGTCCTCCTCCCTCTCGTCGGCCTTCTTCACCGACCCCCGCCGCCTCGCGGGCTCCCTGTCGTCGGCCCACCGCCGACCTCCCGGCCCCTCCACGGCCGCCGCCCTCCTCGCCGTTGTGCCAAGCCCCGTCGATGCGGGCCCCGTCTACTCCGGTCGCGCCCTGCCGCCTCTGTGCCCTGGCCTCCGGCCTCTCAAGCTCCTCTCTTGGCGCGCGTCTGAACGACCCTGCTCACCGGCGGCCCCTGCAGGCCCTCGTCGTGTCGCCGCCGTGGTCGACGCCGAGCCGCCCGCGCCCTTCCTCCGCGTGTCGCCTCCGGCCTCTCAGCGAGCAAAGGCCGCCGCGGCCGCCCTCTGCTCACCAACCGAGCCTGGCCCGCCTCTCGCCGCCGACCTCGACCGTCCCCGCCGCGGAACCCTCCCTCACCTCGCGCGGCTACGTCCTCGGCCCCTCAAGCGCACCGCCGCGCTCGACCCCACTGCGTCTTGAGCTCGGCGCCTACTGCAGGCCGCCTCGCAGAGCCGCCACCACCGCTGTTGGGATCCTGCCGGCCCGTCCGCGCGCGTCGCCGCCCTCTCTGCTGCGAGCCACCGCTCGTTTCCCCGTGACCGCCTCCGTCAGTGCGTTCATGCTCTGTCCTAGTGTTCTACTACTGTTGGGAGGTGCAGATGTGTTAGTGGTGACATATGAGTGGATATGACAGGTGGTTCTAAACAAGGACTTCCTCCGTTTCGACGAGACAAGACGATGGTGTTGCCATCCGAAGGACACGGCGCCGCCGAGCCATGATCGACCACACGGAACCCCGAGAAGCTTACCGAGATCTTGAGACCGGTACCAAATCAAGTTGCCACCGACATTGAAGCCGGAACTCATTGCACCACCGGCGCCGAAGTCTAATACCGATCCGATGTCACACGCCGCGGTCTTATCCTCGGAACACCATGATCTCCTTCACGGATCCGAAGACCCGTTCGGGCTTGATCCGAACCCAAAGATCACCAAGTCCTTCTTCCCGGATACTACAAGATCTACTCCGTTATCCGAGAACGTTTCCGCCGAGACCGATCCCCGTCGAACCCCGAACCCCCGGATCCAAGATCGCCAAACCCCAATGTGTGACCCCTTTTCGAGACCTCTATTTTTATAATATAATATATCTTGCTGCATATTTAATTATTCATGCTTGCATCTCATCATGTGGTTTGGGGACATTATGTCGATTCATCTAAAAATTAAACATGGAGACTATATGACGGCTATTCTAGTCTTATATCGGCTCCATTTAAATTTGCTTAGCGAACCGATGCCATGTTTTGTCTTGTTAACACTACATTTAAATTGCGGGGGTTCTAAATAACTTGAACCATTTAATTAATTGTCGGGACCCCGGTTCCTCTTAATACCGCCTAATTGCACCGCATCTGCATCATATCATAATCATGCCGATTCTTTTGTCGTAGTATTAAATATTGCATCCGGTGTTTCTTTTAGTGCTTTGCTTCTTCGCGGATTAGACCGATGAGTGGATGCGAGTATCGACAAGTTCTACGGATATGAACCTTCAACAGTGTTTTCCCAGGCGAGCACCTCTTCCCCTTCTACCTATTTTGCATTTATAGTATTTATTTCCTCCTGTTAATCTATTGCTATCCGTGTCGCGATGCTTTAGTTTCCGTACACCAGTTATATCCCGTGCAGCCTCTATATTGCCTTGGACACCTCCTATTACCCGTGTTTGGTAGATAGTTGGTCTTGCGAGACGTAGTTGCTTGCTTAGGTACGATCTCGTGTTGTCAAGTACCACAGTTGTCGAAAGGCTAGCAGATGTTATTGCTGGAGATGCTTGATGGTGGAGATGCTTATTGGTGGAGATGATCATGACTTTAAATACAACTAATAAATTCTAGATATAACTAATGTAGAGGCATCGGTGGGTAATAGATGTTATTTGGTTTTTCCACGCTCACTTGTGTCCCGTAGGACCCCGAGTACTTGATACATGTTCCTTGATTTTTTCACACTATCCACATCCGGGAGGCCTTATGGACCCCCTGAGCCAGAGCCTTATTCATTTCTATTTCTTGGGGCCACAAAGTAGTTTGGGGCTTTATTACTATCCTGTACTTATGCCATGCTTTACCGCTTTATTTAAGATTGTGCGTGGAGCACCTGTACTGTTTTGGATCGCGACACGATTTCATGGTATCGACAGGCCCAGTCACACTTTTGGGTTCCCGATCGTTCTGACCGTTCTCCGCAAACCACAGGTCCGTTCCGGAGCCGGCCAACTTCGTTGCGGGTAGCTTAGTGGGGTGGCCCCCTGAAATATTTCTGAATCCTGTGATTGCTTTGTCGTGAATGCCTCGTTGGGTTTTGAGTTGGTTTTTCCGAGGTTGATCGAGTGTGTGTTGCTATTTGTGCACCCCTGCAGGATAAAACTTTCTGAAAGTCGTGTCCACGGTTATGGACGACTTGGAGCACAGTATCTCGATCATAGACAAGCATAACTAAAGTAGTGCTATAAATTTGACTTAATATGTGACTAGTAATCAGTTCAAGTATAACGGAATGGATATTAAAAATGCCAACAACTGGTGGATCTGTGGTGATCTGCGTCATATTATACCTGCTTAGTAAGTATTGCAACTCTAATGGAATGTGATAAAAGTGCCAACCACTGCTAGGTTTTGGGATTTCTCAGGACAATTATATCTGACTAGTAAATGTTCCAACTACAACGGAATGGTGATTAAAACTGCCCACTACTTATGCTATCAGGATGACTCATGCTATCTATATCTGATTAGTAATTGCTGTAACTATAACGGAATGAGTAAAATTGCCAACTGCGTGAGTTCCTTGGTCCGACTTCCTCGTTTGGTCTCGAGGGGGAAAATACCAGGATGGGTTTGTTTGGTGTTAGCTTCAGGTTGGATCCGAATAGGTCTCTCTTATCTCTCTCTGATAACCGCCAGTTGTATTGAGTCTCTACAGGTTGTTTAGTGCCGCTCTACGCTTGCCTTCACCATCATACCTATGTGGCGAGCCAATTCTAACCTCGCCATGTCTTGGCCTCGATCTTGGCGCTCCTCTTTTCCTCGCCCTTTGTCGGCACCTTTTGTTTTAGCAGGTTTGAGGTCGACATCGTTAGCGAGTTACCCTTCCGCTTGGCAGGCGGGTTATGGACGCCATTGGTTATTCTTCAGGGCACTTAGCTCCATTTGCATCTTGTCCATAGTCGGATGCTCTATCGTTTCCAAGGTGATTGGGATCTTTGTATTATATATATGTATTCTTATCTCATGGAGTCGTTGATGTATATATCTGTTCTGTGGGTCCCATCAAGGACTGTTGTGTAATGTTATTACTTCGTTTTCCACCCGCGCGAAAGTGCCTGGTGGGCGTCCTTGAATCGTTTCTATGTTGGTTTGGCGAAAAGGGCTAAAACTGTTGGAGATATGCCCTAGAGGCAATAATAAATGTAGTTATTATTATATCTTTGTGTTTATGATAAATGTTTACATTCATGCTATAATAGTATTAACAAGGAAACCATTAATACTTGTGTGATTTGTAAACTTAATTTGAAGTCCCTAGTATAGCCTCTATACTTCACTAGCTTGTTGGTTGATTGATGATTGTGGTTTCCCTATCATGAACATTGAGATGTTATCAACAACAAGATCATATCGTTAGGAGAATGATATGGTGGACATACTCCTATAGATAAGCGTAGCATAAAGATCAAGTCATTTCAATAGTTCAATTGCTATATGCTTTCTGATACATAGTAACCTAATTCCTTCGACCATGAGATCATGCATATCACCTTTACTGGATGGATGCTTTGATGTCATCAAACACCACACCGTAACAGGGTGGCTATAAAGGTGGTATTGAGTGTTCGGAAAGTATTGGTTGAAACACATGGATCAAGAGTGGGATTTGTCCATCCATATGACGGACAGATATACTCTGGGCCCTCTCGGTGAAATGTCATCCAATTAGCTTGCAAGCATGTGACTGGGTCACAAGGGATCACATATCAGGAGCGAGAAAAGAGTACTTATCGATATGAGGTTGAACTAGGTATGCGGAGATCCGGCGATCATAACCTCGGATAAGTAACATATCGTGAGACAAAGGGAAATTGGTATCGTATGTAAGTGGTTCATTCGATCATAAAGTAATCGTAGAAATATGTGGGAGCCGTATGAATTTCCAGATTCCTCTATTGGTTATTGTTAGAAGTGTCTCGATCATGTCGCATAATTCACGAACCGTAGGAGACACACTTAAGGATTGACGTTGTTTTAAGTAGTTATGGTATTATGAGAAAGAGACCGAATGTTGTTGGTCTCGGATGGGATCCGGGATATCACGAGGTGATCCGGAATGGTGGGAGAATAAGATTCATATAAGGAAAGTCCCATTTCGGAGTTGGGGAATGGTTAGGTGTTTTCATCGGGAACATTCTAGAAGGTCCCGGAATGTCCGACACTCCGGAGGGGGAAGGGTACATGAATGTGTCATTACATATTGGAATGATTGCATCATGTACTAAGTGTTCTCGCTGTCCAAAATAAAGGGTTTATTCAAATCCTAAATTGAAAAGTCAAGCGGCTAGTTTGAAAGTCAAGCGGCAAGTTTTGGAAAGTGGAAAGAGGAGGAGAAGAGGAAACCGACTTGGGGAGGAGTCCCTTGGCGGCGCCTCCAAGGCCGACTTGGGGAGGACTCCTCCCTTGGCCGCCCCCTCCACCTATAAAGGGAGGCGGGCCTCCCTCCTAGCACACACAAGTTCCTATCTTCTACCTCCGGTTTAGAGCCGTTGTGGTTTAGAGCTTCTAAATTCTTTAGCCAGCGGTTTAGAGCCTTCTAATTGATTTAGAGCCTTCTAATTGGTGTGTCTAATTACAAGACCACAAAAATCCACTCTCATAAGCTACACCATACTTTCCGGCTTAAAGTGAAGCCTGCAGGATTTCCCTCTACTTTGGTACCACGCCCGTTGTCTTTGCGGAATCGCGAGGAGAGTGCTACAACCTCCATTTTCTTTGGAACAAGGAGAGGAAGGTCTTCGTCGAGTACCGAGCGATGTGACCGATGCGGGCGCTGCGGCGATGAACGCGCTGGAAGGATCGTCACGCGATCTTGAGATCGGAAGAAATGCGACTACATCACCCACGAGAATCTGCTCTCGTTAACCGCTTTGGAATCTTCGAGGGTGAGTTCCTCTATCGACTCGTTGCTGCAATCTAGTAGATAGATCTTGGCTTGTTTGTTTGTATGCGATAGAAAATTTTTGTTTTCCATGCTACGAAACCCTACGATTAGTATCGAGCCGTGTCTATATGTAGATCTGCCTGAGTAGAACACAATGGTCATTGTGGGCATTGATGCTTTTATTGTAGATTGCCTTTTGTGTACTTTGCATCTTGCGGTATGTTGGGATGAAGCGGCCTGGGCTAACCTTACATGACATCGTTCATGAGACTTGCTCCACGCTTGACATGCAACTTGTATTGCATAAGTGGCTTTGCGGGTGCCTGTTTCTCCTAGCATAGTAAAGATCCAATTTACAACGGGTGATCAACAATGCTAGTATCAATGTTGTGGTTCTTGTTCGTAAGTTAGAACGACACTTATTGAAAGCCCCAAACCACGTAAAATATGCAAAGAAAGTAGAGGCGTCTAACTTTGTTTTGCAGGGGTGTGCAGTGATGTGATATGGCCATGATTGTGATTATATTTGATGTATGCAATGTTCCTTATTGTAAGTTGGCAACCGGCAGGAGCCATATGGTTGTCTTTAATTTACATTAAGACTGCGTGTCTATTCAAAATAGTTGTAATAGTTGAAGCTGGTGGGCGACAACCATGAAGAAGCGTCATTGACCTTGATGCTATGCGGTGATGATGGAGATCATGTTCGTGCTTGAAGATGGAGATCGGAAGCACAAAGAAGAAAGGCCATATCATATCACATATTATGAATTGCATGTGATGTTAATCCTTTATGCATCTTGTATTGCTTAGTAGCGACGGTAGCATTATAAGATGATCCCTCATGCACATAAATTTCAAGTTCTAAAGTGTTCACCTTAGTATGCACTGCCAAAGCTTGCTGCTGAAGCACCACGTGATGATCGGGTGTCTTTGATTCCGCGGGTGAATACAACGTAAGCAAGCCAGATTTGCTTATGCGGTAGCTAAGGTTTGATCTTGACGAGCCTAGCATGTATGACATGGCCTCGAACACGGATCGCCGAAAGGTAAAGCATGAATCATATAGTAGATATGATGAACATGATGATTGTTCGCCATTGAAACTATATCAACTCTCGTGATGATCGGTGTTGATGTAGTGGATTTGGTTCGATGTGATCACTAAAACAATGTGAGGGATGTTGTTTTGAGTGGGAGTTCACCTAGTTTAATTTCATTAATTAATTTGAACTCAATTTGTCATAAACTTAGTCTAAACTATTGCAAATATGTTGTAGATCAATGGCAGCCTACCATCAATTTTAATGCTCCTAGAGAAAGAAAAGTTGAAAAACAATGGAAGCAACTTCATGGATTGGTTCCGCAATTTGAGGATTGTCCTCACATTTGGTAATTTGACCTATGTGCTGGATGCACCGCTGGGTGACCCGCCTGTAGCTGATGCTACCGATGAAGTAAAGAATGTTTACCTCGCTCGAAAGAATCAGTACTCCATAGTTCAGTGTGCTATCTTGTATGGTTTAGAATCGGAGCTTGTAAAAGGTTTGAAGAGTCGACCCATATGATATTGTCGAGGATCTCAAATTAATTTTTGAGACTCATGCGGCAATTGAAAGTTATGAAGCTTCGAAAAGTTCTTTAAGCGCAAGATGGAAGAGGGTAGCTCCGTCGGTGAGCATGTGCTTAAGATGTGCGGGCACGAAATAAACTTCAAAGTTTGGGTATAGTGATTCCTAATACTTTGGGGTTTACCGATCCTCCAATCACTACCACCAAGTTACAAGAACTTTGTGATGAACTACAACATGCGAACATGAACAAAGAGTTGCGAACTGTTTGCTATGTTAAAATCTGCGAAGTGGAGATCAAGAAAGAGCACCAAGTGTTGATGGTCAATAAGACCACCAAATTCAAGAAAGGCAAGTCTAAGCGAAGGACACTTCAAGAAGGGTGGTAAGAAAGTTACCACGCCGACGAAGAAGACCAAGGCTGGACCCAAGCACGATCTTGAGTGCTTTTCTTTGCAAGGGAGAAGGTCCTCGAAGCGGAATTGCCCAAAGTACTTGGCGGATTTGAAGAGCGGCAACATCAAGAAGAAAGGTATATCCGATATACATGTTATTGATGTGTATCTCACTAGTATTCGTAGTAGTGCTGGTATTTGATCTGGTTCGGTTGCTCATATTTGTAACTCAAAGCAGAGGCTGCAGAATAAGCGGAAGCTAGTGAAGAAAGAGGTGACGATGCGTAGGGAAGCGGATCAAAGGTTGATGTGATCGCGGTCGACACGCTACCTCTTCATCTACCATCGGGATTAGTTTTATACTTAAATAATTGTTATTTGGTGCTGCGTTAAGCATGAACATTATATCGGGATCTTGTTTATTGCGAGGCGGTTACTTGTTTAAATCCGAGAATAATGGTTGTTCGATTTATATGAGTAATATGTTTTATGCACATGCACCTTTGATAGATGGTCTATTCATATTGAATCTCGATAGTGGAAATACACATATCAACAACATTGAGGCTAAACGTTTGAAATCAGCGATAATTCGACCTATATGTGGCAATCGCTGTCTTGGTCACATTGGAGTAAAGCGTATGAAGAAACTCCATTCGATGGACTTCTTGAATCACTTGATTTTGAATCACTTGAAAGATCTGAAGCATGTCGATGGGTAAAATGACTAAGACTCCATTTTACGGTATGATGGGCGAGCTACGACTTATTGGAAATCATACATACCGATGTGTGTGGTCCAATGAGTGTAGCATCGTGATGGTTATCGTTATGTTCTTACCTTCACGGATGATTTGAGTAGATATGGGTATATCTATTTCATGAAACATAAGTCCAAACTTTCGAGAAGTTTAAGGAGTTTCAAAGTGAGGTAGAGAATCAACGTAACAAGAAGATTAAATTTCTGATTTATGATCGTGGAGGTGAATATCTAAGTTACGAGTTTGGCGAGCATTTGAATAAATGTGGAATACTTTCGCGATTGACACCGGGAACACCACGCGTAATGGTGTGTCCGAACGTCGTAATCGAACTCTCTTAGATATGGTTCGTTATATGATGTCACTTACAGATTTACCGCTATCATTTTGGGGTTATGCATTAGAAACAGCCGCATTCACTTTAAATAGGGCACCGTCTAAATCCGTTGAAACGACACCGTATGAATTATGGTTTGGGAAGAAACCTAAATTGTCGTTCCTTAAAGTTTGGGGATGCGAAGCCTATGTAAAGAAGTTACAGCGGACAAGCTTGAACCCAAAGCGGAAAAATCGTCTTCATAGGATACCGAAGGAAACTATTGGGTATACCTTCTATCATAGATCCGAAGGCAAAATCTTCGTTGCCAAGAATGAATCCTTTCTAGAGAAGGAATTTCTCTCGAAAGAAGTGACTGGAAGGAAAGTAGAACTCGGCGAGGTTGTCGAACCTTCTCTCGAATTGCGAGTAGCGCGGCGGAAGAAGTTCTGTGGTGCCTGCACCAATAAGAGAGGAAGCTAATGATGGTGATCATGAAACTTGGTTGAAGTTGCTCTGAGCCTCGGAGGTCAGCGAGAAATCGTACCACTCCAGTTGGTATGATTCCGTTATGAATGTCATGTTGGTGGACAACACCGATGACCCCGAGACATATGAGGAAGCGATGATGAGCCCAGATTCCAATAAATGGCAAGAAGCCATGAAATCGAGATTGGATCCATGTACGAAAACCAAGTATGGACTTTGGTGGACTTACTGGGATGGCGGAAGGCTGTCGAGAACAAATGGATTTTCAAGAAGAAAGCAGATCTTGATGGTAATGTTCTTTCTATAAAGCTCGACTTGTCGCAAAAGGGTTTCGACAAATTCAAGGAGTTGACTACGATGAGACTTTCTCACCGGTAGCGAAGCTAAAGTCTGTGAGGATTATGTTAGCAATCGCTGCATATTATGATTATGAGATATGGCAGATGGATGTCAAAACAGCATTCCTCAATGGAGACATTGATGAAGAGTTGTATATGATGCAACCCAAAGGTTTTGTCGATCCTAAAGATGCTAACAAGGTATGCAAGCTTCAACGGTCCATCTATGGATTGAAGCAAGCATCCCGGTTGGAATCAACGTTTTGATAAGGTAATCAAAGTTTTGGTTTTATACAAACTTATGGAGAAGCTTGTATTTACAAGAAAGTGAGTGGGAGCTCTGTAGCATTCTTAATACTATATGTGGATGACATATTGTTGATTGGGAATGATGTAGACCTTCTTAATAGTGTCAAAGAGTATTTGAATAATAGTTTTTCAATGAAGGATCTTGGCGAAGCAGCTTACATATTAGGCATAAAGATTTATAGAGATAGATCGAACGCCAAATATCATTGTCACAAAGTACATATTTGGACAAAGTTCTAAAGAGGTTTGAATGGAAGATAGCAAGAAAGGGTTCTTGCCCATGTTGCCCAATCGACCTTGAGTAAAATTCAAAGTCCGACATCGGCGGAAGATAGAGAAAGGATGAGTAAGACTCTATGCCTCAGCCATAGGATCTCTAATGTATGCCATGCTATGTACTAGACCCGACATCGCATATCTTGTTAGTCTAACTAGCAGATATCAAAGTGATCGAGTGGATCATTGGACAATGATCAAAAACATCCTTAAGTACTTGAGAAGAACTAAGGATATGGTTCTTTCTTATGGAGGTGATGAACAGCTCGTTGTTAATGGTTACACCGATGCTAGTTGGAACACCGATCCGGATGATTCTAAATCACAACTGGATACGTATTTATTTTGAATGGTGCAGCGATTAGGCGGAGGAGTGCAAAGCAAAGCGTTGTGGCGAGATCTTCAACTGAATCGGAATACATGGCTGCTCCGGAGGCTTCACAAGAAGCGATATGGATGAAAGAGTTCATTACAGCTGGGTGTGGTTCCAAGTGCGCTGGACCCAATGTCTATCTTTGTGATAACATGGGCGCCATAGCCAATGCGCAAGAACCAAGGTCACACAAGAAGATGAAGCATATCAAGCTGCGTTTCCACGCTATTCGAGAACATATCCAGGATGGGGATATAAAGATTTGCAAAGTACACACAGATCTGAATGTGGCGGATCCGTTCACTAAACCTCTCCAGGGCAAACATGACCAACACCAAACTGCCATGGGTGTTCGGTATATTACCATGTAATCTAGATTAGATGACTCTAGTGCAAGTGGGAGGCTGGAGATATGCCCTAGAGGCAATAATTAATATTGTTATTTTTATATCTTTGTTTTTATTATTATTGTTTACATTTATGCTATATTGGTATTAACAAGGAAACCATTAATACTTGTGTGATTTGTAAACTTAATTTGAAGTCCCTAGTATAGCCTCTATACTTCACTAGCTTGTTGGTTGATTGATGATTGTGGTTTCCCTATCATGAACATTGAGATGTTATCAACAACAAGATCATATCGTTAGGAGAATGATATGGTGGACATACTCCTATAGATAAGCGTAGCATAAAGATCAAGTCATTTCAATAGTTCAATTGCTATATGCTTTCTGATACATAGTAACCTAATTCCTGACCATGAGATCATGCATATCACCTTTGGATGGATGCTTTGATGTCATCAAACACCACACCGTAATGAGGTGGCTATAAAGGTGGTATTGAGTGTTCGGAAAGTATTGGTTGAAACACATGGATCAAGAGTGGATTTGTCCATCCATATGACGACAGATATACTCTGGCCCTCTCGGTGAAATGTCATCCAATTAGCTTGCAAGCATGTGACTGGCTCACAAGGGATCACATATCACGGGAACGAGAAAAGAGTACTTATCAGTAACGAGGTTGAACTAGGTATGCAGAGATACTGACGATCATAACCTCGGATAAGTAACATATCGTGAGACAAAGGGAAATTGGTATCGTATGTAAGTGGTTCATTCGATCGCAAAGTAATCGTAGAAATATGTGGGAGCCATATGAATTTCCAGATTCCTCTATTGGTTATTGTTCGGAGAAGTGTCTCGATCATGTCCGCATAATTCACGAACCGTAGGGAGACACACTTAAGGATTCGACGTTGTTTTAAGTAGTTATGGTATTATGAGAAAGAGACCGAATGTTGTTCGGAGTCTCGGATGGGATCCGGGATATCACGAGGTGATCCGGAATGGTCCGGAGAATAAGATTCATATAAGGAAAGTCCCGTTTCGGAGTTGGGGAATGGTTCCGGTGTTTTCATCGGGAACATTCTAGAAGGTCCCGGAATGTCCGGCACTCCGGAGGGGAAGGGTACATGAATGTGTCATTACATATTGGAATGATTGCATCATGTACTAAGTGTTCTCGCTGTCCAAAATAAAGGGTTTATTTAAATCCTAAATTGAAAAGTCAAACGGCTAGTTTGAAAGTCAAACGGCAAGTTTTGGAAAGTGGAAAGAGGAGGAGAAGAGGAAACCGACTTGGGGGAGGAGTCCCTTGGCGGGCGCCTCCCAAGGCCGACTTGGGGAGGGACTCCTCCCCTTGGCCGCCGGCCCTCCCACCTATAAAGGGAGGGGCAGGGCCTCCCCTCCTAGCACACACAAGTTCCTATCTTCTACCTCCGGTTTAGAGCCGTTTTGGTTTAGAGCTTCTAATTGCTTTAGCCAGCGGTTTAGAGCCTTCTAATTGATTTAGAGCCTTCTAATTGGTGTGTCTAATTACTAGACCACTAATAGCCTCTCTCATAAGCTCCACCATACTACGACTGGCTTAAAGCGAAGCCCTCGGGATTTCCTCTACTTTCGGTACCACGCCGTTGTCTTTGCCGGAATCGCGAGGAGAGTGCTACAACCTCCGCCGCTGGAACAAGGAGAGGAAGGTCTTCGTCAGTACGAGCGTGTGACCGATTGGAGCGCTTTAACGCGATGGCCTTGGAAGGATCGTCTACGCGATCTTGAGATCGGAAAGAGTACGACTACATCACCCACGAGAATCTGCTCTCGTTAACCGCTTTGGAATCTTCGAGGGTGAGTTCCTCTATCGACTCGTTGCTGCAATCTAGTAGATAGATCTTGGCTTGTTTGTTTGTATGCGATAGAAAATTTTTGTTTTCCATGCTACGAAACCCTACAAAAACTTGCATAGGGCCGATTTGAGGGTGTTACACCTACTCCGGTTCTTAACAAGGATACTCCTGTTTTCCGTCTTCTCAAAACTCAACCGAACTATGAGTTTCTCCGTATCTTTGGTTGTGCGTGCTGGCCTAGTCTTCGCAAGTACAACGCGCATAAGCTTGAGTTTCGCTCGAAAATGTGTGTTTTCTTAGGCTATAGTCCTATGCATAAGGGCTATAAGTGTCTCGATCGTTCTACTGGTCGTATTTACATATCTCGAGACGTTGTCTTTGATGAGTCGGTCTTCCCGCTTGCCACTCCCGGAGTTACCGTAGATATTCCTACTCTTCGGCACGCCATCACTTTCCCTGAGTCTGAACCGGCTACGAGTGATCATGTGCGGCAATACGACCTTTCCTATTTGTCTACTAACCTACTGTCTCGAGATGATGCTTTGCATGTACAGGTTCCTGGCGTGATCGACGTGCATGTACATACCCCTACCCCTGGACCTTCTACAGAAGCGGCTGAGGCGGGCGCCACATGCTCGGGGTCGCCCGAGCCTGCTGCTCGTAGCTCGCCCGAGCAAGCTACTACCTCGACGCTGCATGGGTCGGCTCCTCCCAGTCGATCATCGTCGCTGCACGCTGGGTCGCATGACTCGGCCCCGCGTCTCCGCTCCAGCATGGAGCTGACGCGCCGTCGCCCACACCTGCTCCTGGTCATGGTGTGACCTCGTCATCAGCCCCTGGTCATGGCATGGTGACGCGTCTCCGTGACAATACTCATCGCGAGAAGATCTACACCGACGGCACAGTACGGTATGATTCGCGCAGGCGTGCTCTCTTTGCAGCCCGGGTATCTCATCGGGATGCTCTTCAGGAGCCGGAGTGGCGTGCAACGATGTCAGAGGAATTTTCTGCTCTATCTCAGATGCAAACATGGACGCTGGTTCCTCGTCCTCCTGGCACAAATATTGTTGGCAGCAAGTGGATCTTCAAGACTAAGCATCGTCCTGATGGTTCCGTTGAGAAGCACAAGGCTCGTCTTGTTGCCCGCGGATTTACACAGCAACATGGCATTGACTATGGTGATACGTTCAGCCCAGTGGTGAAGCCTGCAACTATTCGCTTGGTTCTCTCCCTTGCAGTCTCTCGAGGATGGACTCTTCGTCAAATTGATGTGAGTAATGCTTTTCTTCATGGTTTCCTGTCTAAGGATGTCTATATGCAGCAGCCCCCTGGTTTTGAGGATGCTCTGTATCCGACACACGTATGCAAATTGCAGCGTGCTATCTATGGCCTTAAGTAGTCTCCTCGCGCTTGGTATGCTCGCTTGAGTGCTCGGCTGCTTCAGCTAGGTTTTGTTCCCTCAAAAGCCGATACGTCTTTGTTTATCTTCAATCAAGCTGGTGTCCAAGTGTTCATGATGGTCTATGTGGATGACATTGTTATTGTTGGATCTACCTCTCTGGCAGTTGAAGGTCTGGTTCGTTCCCTCTCGGACACTTTTCCTATCAAGGATTTGGACACTCTGGAATACTTCCTTGGATTGGAAGCGTCGTACAATTCAGAGGGCGTGACACTTATGCAGCGCAAATATGCGCTTGATTTGTTGCATCAGGTAAACATGGAGAATTGTAACCCCACTTCCACTCCTATGGTCACAACCGAGCGGCTTGCTCGAGATACAGGTGCCCTGCTTGGAACAAAAGATTCTTTCCGGTATCGCAGTGTTGTTGGTAGCCTGTAGTACTTAACTCTCACTCGCCCGGATATTTCCTTTGCGGTGAATAAGGTATGCCAATTCCTCTCTCAACCAACTGAAGTTTATTGGGAGGCTATCAAACGTATTCCGCGTTATGTGAAAGGGACATTGGATACTGGTCTGCACATTCGCAAGTCATCAGAGCAGAATATTAGCATATTCACTGATGCCGATTGGGATGGATGTGTTGATGATAGACGCTCTACGAGTGGTTTTGCAGTCTTTGTGGGTCCGAATATTGTTTCATGGAGTTCGAAGAAGTAGCCCACGGTTTCCAGGTCCAGCACCGAGGCGGAATACAAGGCACTTGCAAATGGAGCAGCTGAAGCTATGTGGGTCAGTTCTTTGCTTACAGAACTAGGTGTTTCCCAACAGCAGACTCCAGTTTTGTGGTGTGATAATCTAGTGGCAACTTACATCACAGCGAATCCAGTCTTTCACGCTCGAACCAAGCATATCGAGATTGATTTTCATTTTGTGCGAGAGCAAGTTGCTGATGGCGCTTTGGAGTGAGGTTTATCTCTTCTAGTGATCAGTTGGCTGATGTCTTCACCAAGCCAGCTACACGGCAGATGTTAGACCGTTTTAGAACCAATCTAAATCTTGGAAGTAATAGCAGTTTAGATTGAGGGGGAATGTTAACAATCGGTCACCGTGTCGTATACGTGTTGTATTATGTAAACGTATACACACTTGTTTGTACATCCGTCAAATATATAAATAGAAGAGGTGGAGGCACGTTGCCTACCACGAAACCATAATTAGTGTTTTTATCTGGCCAGTCTTTGCAACTGACTGCCAAGTGCTGAAGAATGCGATCACGTCCAATACCTATGACGATGCACCATTGGAAGCCCTCTTCAGAGAAGTAAAATTTCAGTTACGGCTAAACTTCATAGATTATCGTATTATCTATATGCATCGATCATGTAATAAGCCAGCCCATGAGTTGGCGGCTCTGGGTGCGAGTGAACCTTTAGGGTATCAACATGTCTGGACTGATAATTACCCAGGTGCTGTAACCAGGGCCATGTCCGGTGATTATGCTGGCCAAAGTTAATGAAATGTCTCTTTCAAAAAAAGTTAATGAAATGTCTGCGTTTCAAAAAAAAAAAAGAGAACTGTTTTTCCCTTTTCTAACGTTTTGACAGGTTACATGCCCAAAAGGCTGAACACTAAGCTAGTATTGGGCTAAGCCTACCTGCGTCCGTTACGGAGAGCGATATGGGCCTTTCTCATGGGAAGAAAATGGCGACCTGGGTCATACCAAATTACCTTTGTCGCAAGGCGGGGCGTCATTGTATTGATCACGAATTCCACTAGGGAGAAGATGAATTCGAAGAGTTTTCCCGCCTAGTAGCAGAATTAATTGAATAGGAAAACTGAACGGCTACCGTACCTACTGTAGTACGATGAATGGTTGTATATTTCCCACGCATCGGGAGACCCAACCGTCGCGAAGCGAATCGATTCCTGAATTTTGAACGATCATATATGCCGTAGTCTACCGTCGCTCCAACTTCTGAGACAGGAGTATTATAAAACCGCGGGTCGTTCCCTTTGTTCGTGTTCTCTCTCTGGCCACCCACCGCAACAGGCTGCTCGCACCATGGCTTACACGTTCAGGATCCGCTGCCGCGCGTCCGACGACTACAGCCTCGCCATCGTCAACGGCGAAGTGATCCTCACCAAAGCCGATCCCAGCGACGACCGTCAGGCAAGGCTCTGTTTCTGCATCCGGTTTCTCCATGCCTCACGTCCTTTCAGTGTACATTCTTGTGACGCCGTAGCTCTGTCTGATGTACTGTATGCGTTTGCGTGACATAGCTGTGGTACCAGGACGCGAGGTACGGTGGTGGTCTCAAGGATGAGGCAGGAAGCCTAGCGTTTGCGCTGGTGAATAAAGCTACAGGAGATGCACTGAAGCACTCCTACGGGCACGGCTTTCCGGTAAGCCAAATTTCTTTCAGATCTCGAATGTTCATCTGTACAAGTGATATACTACTAGTAGTATGACTTAACATTTTACCTTTCCGTCAGGCTTTCCGGTAAGCCAAATTTCTTTCAGATCTCGAATGTTCATATGTAGTACAAGTGATATACTAGTAGTGTGACTTAACATTTTACCTTTCCGTCATCTCCGTATATACTAGGTTCGAGCCATCAAGTTCGACCCGGGGTATCTGGACGAGTCGGTACTGTGGGCCGAAAGCGACGGCCTGGCCGACGGCTTCCGTCGAATACACATGATCAATAACATGGATTTTATCTTCGACGCGGAGAAGGCCAGTCCTCAGTACGGCGGCGCGCGCGATGGCACGCGGCTCATCCTTTTCCGGTGGCACGGCGGCAAGAACCAGCTCTGGCGGATCGCCCCCAACACGCCCGTGCGGATCTTGTGCCAGTGCGACCCCAAACTCAGCCTCGCAGTTCGTGACGGCACTGCCGTCCTTGCCCGAACGGAACTCAAGGACGAGAACCAAGTAAGTCGCTTCTCGCTTCCTATTCCGTACTCGTTCAGATGCAGCAGACCAGAGGTATTCAGGCTGTTTGAAACTAATTCAGTGTTTCTTTTGCATCGCGTGATCATGTAGTCCTGGATCCAGAGCTTTAGCAACACTGGGCACGTGACGGACAAGGAAGGCCACCGGCCGTTTGCACTCGTCAATGGAGCGACCGGCAAGGCTCTGAGACGCTCTCGCGGTGAGCAGTCGGTATGGCCATTTCTTGCTCCTCACTTCAAATTAAACTGCGCGACAAGCATATCTTTCTTTCAAACTGCTAGTACACTGTTACATGGATCGTTTCCCATGTACGTGTAGGTTCAAGTCGTCGATTACAGCCCGGACTCGCTGGACGTGGCTCTGCTGTGGACACTGAGTGACGACCTCGGAGAAGGCTTCCATGGTATCCGCAGCGTCAGTCACCTCGGTTTCGTCCTCGATGCGGCCGAGGGCGTGCCGGAATGTGGCGGGGCGCATGACGGGACGCGCGTCATCTTGTTCCAGTCCAACGGCGGGCTCAATCAGAAGTGGAAGATGGTGCCCTTCCATTGATATGTTTGTTGCAGCGACTGCTCTCGCGATCTCGTCTATTTACATTAAGTCGGGAACTCTTTGCCTTGTTGCCTCACTTGTTTGCTGTGAATGCGGATGAGATTATTGATCTCAACTTTTTCTGTATGTGTTACGAGTTTACCTTCGTTTCCCTGCTTTGTTCGATGACCGCCTTCATATTCTAGTTCTCCCTCCAATTCACGCAAGTCAAGTTTACAGCAAACTTTTAGTCCGTTTGGAAGATCCTTTGTCTAATGTCCAGTCCGTTTGGAAGAATTGCCATTCGGGATGGTACAATCGCAGTAAAGCAGAACTGGGCCTGAAATTGTTCAGGCAGGAGCTAGCATTGCCTGTCCATGGAGCCAACAGAAAGAGATACTAAGGGTCCGTTTGTTTCAAAGAATTTGCCTAAGAATCTTGTAGGATTAAATCCTACTAGACGAATAGTCGCGTTTCGCCGCGCGTCACCTACATAGTGTTCTGATAATGTATGGTATATGCGGTGCACTCGTAGTGGTTTGGTCTATGACACTGTAGGGGTACACCCGCAGATATTTGCTCATGAGTGCCAAGTATGTCCAAAAATATATTTTGAAATGTGAAAATTTAGAAAAAAAATCCACGTGTATATTTGGACATTCAATATCTGCACATACCTTTTTTGGGAAAAAAATATTTTTATTTCTGTACTGTGTAAAGAACACAATTTCAGATGCTCCAATAGGATTATTCTTGGACATTTTTTTTCTTTTTACACAAGTCACATAAAATGATCTTTTTTCCCAAAAACTTGTGTATGAACTCAAAATATTCAGATATACACGCAAAATTTTCTTTCTTAAATTTTTTGACATTTCAAAATTTGTTTTTATATTTTTTTTATAATAGGTTCATTTGCACCCATGAGCCAAAACACCATATCCATATTTTTTATTGTTGTGTCCTAGTAAGAAGCTATCGGTTTGATCTATGCAAAAGGGGTGTGGGTGCGCCGATCGGTATGGTGACCACACATGTTCGAAACTATCATTGTTTTTTATGTCAAATAGTTACCATATCTTTGTCCGATTTATAACTGAGAGAGGGGGTTGGGCTGGCGGCACCACAACAGGAGTAAGAGAGGATGTAGCGAATACACTTACGCGTAAACCAGATACCTGCATGCGTCCACCATACGCGCGAAGGACCGACACACGGGCCCACACTTCAATATGAAGAGTAGTAAAATGGGCCTACATGGAAGTGTCATGTTAAGGACAAATGGCCTCAAAATTCTTGCATGTGGCTAGACTTAAGTCTATAGATAATAGGAAATTTTCCTATAACAATTGTTTGATTCGTAGGATTGATTCCCATAGGATTTTTTTCTAAGGATTCCTTTGTACTAGTTTTATAGGAAATCAAACATCCACCCATACCTCTTTTTTAGATTTCTATGGTGGAATCAAACACACTTTGGTGCATATGAATTACTATAGGATTGGAGTGGGCATAACACCTATTCCTACGATTTTCCTATCCTACGAATCAAACAGGCCCTAAAATTTCTAGACGGATAATTTCGCTTAGTATGACCCAAACCTCACCATGTGTCCGACTACCTGTGTCATCCTTTGGGGGTAGCACGGGGGAAACCCTAGAAGCCTCAATTCCTTCTCTACTCTGTTTCTGCCACTAGAGGATGCAGATAAGGAAAAAAAATATTGTTTCACTCTCTCCCTTTGCGACCAGGTTGGCAAAGCCTAGGCGACCGCGAGCGCACTCCGACAACCTAGTCCCCCTTCGGATCCCCCCGGCCTGCTGTGGTAGGCGGTTGCTCGAGGTTCTGGGCGTTGGTCGGGGATAGCTCTGACGAGGAAGAAGGCGCGTCTGGATCGGTGCAGGGAAAGAAGGCGTGTCGGAGGGGGAAATTTGCCCCAAGCGGGCGTGTCTCTCGATTCGGACAGGATGGTGACGGTGCAGTGTTTTGTCAGTCATCTCCAAGCTCTAGTTCTATCCTGTGCCTCAGGACAAGTGCGCCTCGGCGGGTGACCCGGCCACGTCGGGCTCCACGTTGGATCAGCGTGCGCTGCCCCAACCAGTTAGTGCGGAGGCAGCCATCCCTGCAAGGGTGCTGGCAGCGGCCGAGAACCCAACATCTTCCCCTAGTGGCAAACCCTTGCGAGTGAACCAGTTTCGGGCCAGCTGGGCTGATCCCGGGCCCATTACTCGGTTCTCAGTATGAGACAGACTATCTTGGGCTAGCCCATGGCCCACAGCACGGGGTGTGCCAAGTCACAGGGATGGGAACTAGGCCACGAGAGCCAGATGGGTCGCCTAGTTCTTTGGGATCTGGCCCACCTAAAAATGCCCCCTCATAATGACACACTACTTAAGTGGTTATGGGTTCTAGTGGGAACCCTAGATCTCATTTCCGCCCACACTGCCCCCTCTTGGAAGTGAGCGAGTGGCTCCATAGATCTAGATCTAAAGCCTCCATCCCTCGTCACCTCCGCGCATCCTCTTCCAACCCACAGTTCCGCTCCTTCGTGCTAGCTGTGATGGAACGGGGGCGGAGCTTGGGCAGCAAGAGGCCTTTCGCTGATTCAGAGGCGGAGGAAGGAAGAAGGATTGAGCGTGAGCTACATCAAAGGCTGGAATACGAGGACTACTAGAGGCACCACCGTGGAAGGGAGCTTGACTAGGACCATGACCGTGCGCCAAAGTGGCGCCGAGACGACTCTCGCCATCGCACCGATGAGCCACATTTTGAAGCGCGTCCATCCCCAGGGAGCAGGAGAAACCTAGACGCAAGAAGGCGGTTGTGCGCAAGGTGAGCGCACAATCTAAAGCCACGGTGGCTGCGCAGACCCAATCCACGACGATCCCTTCCACCACTCACTCCTCCTAGACGGCGGCACCGGATCTCATTTTAGGGGGCATGAAGGTCGGCATCAAGTGCTACAACTGTTCCTAGGAGGGGCACTACTAGTCGGGATGCCACTTCCCGTGCCACTGTAGGGTGTGTGATTGTTGATGGCCACACCACTAGGATGTGCCCAATGGCGTCCAAGCCACCCATTGAGGGTGAGGCACGGGCTGTAGATACTTTCCAAAAGGAAGTCCGGGCTCCCAAGCTATAGTGGTATGGCTACAGAGTTGAAGGGATTGGTTTTCACTGCCTAGAAATTGAGGAAGTGTTGAACCTTTGGTCCTCTATCCAAGAGCATGCCGCTTTGGTGATTATAGTTGCAAAATCTCTGACCTACGATCTCCTCACTCAAGATTTGAAGGCACTGGTGGAAGATAATTGGGATTGGTAAGTGCGCCGCCTGTCAGACATGGACTTTGTCGTGGTGTTCCCAACTAAGGCCAGCTTGAACCTCTGCAAGAATCTCTGCAAAAACGCAGGTGGGTTCAATGAAAGAATATTTTATGATCCTTATAGTTTTGTGTGCTAGATAACAATATAAAGGATTATTTAACTGTGTATTAAGTGATGCGGTATTTTCCCAAAAAGGAACTACAAAGAAAAATGCAGCAAAACAGATGTTCTCGGGGCAGATTATCCGCCCTAGCAAGGGCCGGATTATCCGCCCAGGCCTCAATCGATAAAGGGAGCCAAGGCACGTCACGCGGAGTGGGGGCGGAGAATTTCCCGGATTCTTCGACCAGGGCCGGACTTTTTGCCCTGGCCAGATAATCCACCCCTCCTAGGGGCCGGATAATCCGCCCCAAGGAATTTTCACCAAGGCGCTAAGGCGTGTCATGCGGAGTGGGGCAGAGAATTCCTCGGATTCTTCGACTAGGGCTGGACTTTTTGCCCTGGCCGGATAATTCGTCCCTCCTAGGGAGCCGGATAATCCGCCCCCTGGGATTTTTCGCCAAGGCACCAGGGCACGTCATGCTGACTGGGGGCGGAGAATTCCCCGGATTCTCTGACCCGGGGTGGACATTTTGCCCTGGCCGAATTATCCGGCCCCCACTTGGGTCGGATTATCTGGCCCTAGATTTCTCCAACGGCAGCTTTTCGCAAGGGGGTACATATTGAAAGAGTTATGCCCTAGAGGCAAATAATAAATTGTATTATTTGATATATCTCCTATATGTTCATAATACGTTTCATACTATGTTATAACTGTGTTAATACGAAACATTAATACACGTGTGGTATGTAAACAAACCGTGTCTCTAGTTACCTCTAGTGAACTAGTTCATTGGTCATGAAGATGGTCTGCGTTTCAAGATCATGGGCATTTATGCCAACTGATAATGAGGTCATGTTATTAGTTGAATAACATGATAGACAAACATCCGACCATTATAACTTAATGATGTCTAGTTACAAAGTTCACCATTGATGCTAAAACACAGAGAACCTCGCAACATAATCCTTTGACTGTGAGGTAACACAAATCACCATTCCGGAAGAAGCTTAGATGGTATCAAGAATCATCTCGTAACAGGGTGATCAAAAAGGTGCCACTCAGGTTTTCCGAAGGGATGCGTAGAGGAGTACATATCAAGACCAGAATTTGTCTAGTCCATGTAACAGACAGATACATGTGGCCATCTTGGTGACATTGCATTGATGAAGCTTGCAAGCATGTGACTAGGTCACGAAATGCAACGACATGAGAACGAGAAAACAAGTTCATCGGTAACGAGATCGAACTAAGGTATGGAGATACCGAAGATCAAGTCTCAGATGAATTAGGTATCAAATGACAAAGGGAATGGGGAACGACTATCTCACGGTTCGAGCGATTGTATTCGTGAAACACACGGGGGTCACATGGCCATCCAGGTCCCTCTATTGATCATTGATGTGAGAGTAGTCTCAATCATGTCCGGAGTGTTTCCGAACCGAAGGATGTCACGCTTAAGGGTAGGGACGCTTAGGGTAGATGAGCTATCATAAAAGAAGTAGAGAGAGAAACCAGAATAGTTTCGGGTAACATCTGATGGAGATCGGAAGGGGTCCGGAAGGTGTTCCAGAGTGAAGAAATAATATAATATGTGTATTTGAATGTTAATTGGAGAATTAATATTAAATATATATTTTATTTTATTTTTAAAGGCTCCATATTGCTAATGGGCCTCACCCGAAGGGAGGCCCAATAGGGCAAGGCACCTAGGGAGTGGGGGCCAGCCGGCCTGGGCTTGGTGGGCCGCCCCAATGGGGCCCCACTTAGGCCGGGCTTGCCCCTAGGTGGCCGGCGGGTGTGGGGATTAGTCCCACACCGCCTAGCCCCTGGGTGGTGCCCCCTCCCACTATATAAAGGGGTCCCCCCTCCCCCTTTGGAATCACCCATTCCTCTCATTCTCTCTCTCTCTCATCCGCTGAGGACTTCTCCGTAATATTGGGGAGGACCTCATGGTTGAGTTCTCTACCTTCACACTACCGTCATGTGATCAGCGATCCGGCATCTACTTCTTCCGCTGCTCGGCTGGATCGGAGTCTAGTTGATGTCTCCTACACCGGATGTGTGACGAACTTCGGAGGCAGCACACTTAGGGTGCTGCTCGTCTTCATCAATATACGCCTTCTTGCGTAAGGCGTGCCTCTGTCTGCAAAGGTATGAATATTGTATTCCTTCTCCGTTACTTATGTCTACATACTATAGATCCTGGTATTAGTGTTCGAGTAGATAGAATTTTTTTTGTTTTCTGCTACAAAATCCTTTAGTGGTATCAGAGCGGGTCTATGGGTAGACATGTCGTACGGATAGAACACATAGCAATATGTGGACATTGATTCTCTAGTTGCTACCCTCTTTAATGTTATTATTCATATCGCGCCACTGTTTGATGAAGCGGCCCCAACCGACCTCACGTGGTGATTCACGAGACTGGTCCACAAATCAAAGTGGCTTAGGGGGTGTCTATCTCTCTACAGTAGTTGATATGGCATTGAAACTAGAGGGCCCTGAAAAGGGAAGAAGAACGGCAATCATTGAATCCATGTTGTGGCTCGACGTTCGTAGGTGGGAAAGGGTTCTACTGCGAAAGCCCTAAAGCTGCGTAAAACGTGCAATAGTTAATATAGAAGCGTCTATCTTCGTTACTGCATAGGGGCAAGTATTATAACATGGAAATGACAAGTTTGTGAAACTTTAAGGCTGTTGATGATGATCATAAAGCTATAACCATGTCATAACACTTTACTTTGAAGTATTACTTATTATGCTAGTATACTTACTAGACGGTAGCATAATAAGATAATCCCTCATAGTATTCCAGTTATCGTATTCCCCTCATGTGTGCACCACCAAGAAAGTTCTTCGGTATGAGGCGCCCTGCGGTGAGTAGGGGTCAGACATATCTACGTTCGCATACAGTGGGTGAAAGCCATGTTGCATTGCAAATACACACGAGTTAGAACTGGCGAGCCTAGCATGTGCAGACATGGCCTCGGAAAACAAGAGACCGAAAGGTCGAGCATGAATCACATGGTTGATGTGATCGACATTAGGGAATGTCCACCTTTGATACTGCACTGATGGCCGTGACGATCGGGGGAGGTGCAGGGGATTAGGATCATGTGATCACTAAACGAGTAGAGGGATGTTCGTTTAAGTGGGGGTTCTTTTAAATACTACTTGAACTCATTATTATGAACATAGTCTAAACACTTTGCAAATCCTTTGTAGATGTCTCGCCCACCCACCTTCAACCTTAGCACTTTCCTCAAGAAGGACAAGCTGAAAACTGATGGAACCAACTTCACCACATGGTTCTTCAATCTTAGGATCCTCCTAGTCCCCTATAAGTTGACTTATGTCATCGAGGCTGAGCTTCCGGCTAAGCCTGCAGATTCTGCCTCCCAGGACGAAAAGAATGTCTGGCAGTCCAAGGCGGACAATTTGTCCCTCATCCAGAGTGGAATGCTCTATGCCATGGAGCCGGAGCTTCAAAAGCGTTTTGAGAAGATGAATGCTTTTGAGATCATTGAGGATCTCAAGGCTGTCTTTGCTCCACAGGCTCGTGCAGAGAGGTATCATGCTTCCGAGCTCTTCTTCTCTGCTAAAATGGAAGAGCACAGCAGCATTAGTGAGCACGTGGTCAAAATGTCTGGCTACGTTAAGTGCTTAAACGCCCTGGATTGCAAAATCCCGGAGGAGCTCGCTATAGATAGGGTGCTGCATTCGCTGCCCCTAGCTATAAGAGCTTTGTGATGAACTACAACATGCAAGGGATGACTAAGACCCTTGCTGAGGTGTTCGCCATGCTCAAAACTGAGGTTGAAATCAAGAAGGAGAACACGGTGCTGATGGTCAACAAGACCACCAACTTTAAGAAACCGGGGCAAAAAGGGAAAGGCAAGGGTAAGAAGTCTAAGAGGGATGGCAGGTTTGTTCCCAGCACCTCAAAGACTGCCAAGCCTAGCCCTAAGCCCGGCACTTCGTGCTTCTACTACAAAGGGGATGCACACTGGAAACGCAACTGCCCCAAGTACCTTGAAGACAAGCGAGCTGGCAAGATAGCCACCCCGGACAAAGGTATATATGATATACATGTTATTGATGTATTCCTTACGAGCGCCAGGAGTAACACCTGGGTATTTGATACCGGATCTGTTGCTCACATTTGTAACTCTCAGTAGGATCTACAGAGTAGGAGGCGCCTGAGGAAGGACGAGGTGACGATGCGCATCGGCAATGGTTCAAGAGTCGAAGTGATGGCCGTCGGCACCCTGCATCTCCGTCTGCCGTCAGGATCATTATTGGTTTTGAATAAATGCTATTATGTACCCGCATTGGGTATGAATATTGTGAGTGGGTCTTGCTTGTTGCAAGCCTGTTATTCGTTAAATCAGGAACAAATGGTTGTTCAATTTATATGAATGATGTTTTCTATGTTCATGCTCCTGTACGTGATGGTTTATTCTTGCTTGATCTTGATTGTGATACACACATCCATAGTGTTGATGCTAAACATTGTAAGCACAGCAACGATAATTCCATGTTCATGTGGCATTGCCGTCTTGGTCATATTGGCGTAAAGCGCATGAAGAAGCTTCATTCAGAAGGGCTTCTTGGATCATTGGATTTCGAATCCCTTGATACATGTGAGCCATGCCTCATGGGCAAGATGACAAGGACACCATTCTCCGGAATAGTGGAGAGAGCTGTAGACCTACTTGGGATTATACATATAGATGTATGTGGACCAATGAGTGTCTCAACACACAATGGTTATCGTTACTTTGTTACCTTTACTGACGACTTAAGCAGATATGGATATATCTACTTGATGAAGCACAAGTCTGAAACCTTTGAAAAGTTCAAGGAATTTCAGAAAGAGGTAGAGAATCAACTTAACAAGAAAATCAAGCATCTTTGGTCGGATCGAGGAGGCGAGTATTTGAGTTATGAGTTTAACATGCACTTGAAGGACTGTGGGATTATCCCACAGCTTACGCCAGCCGGAACACCACAGTGTAATGGTGTGTCGGAACGTCGTAACTGAACCCTATTGGATAGTGTACGGTCCATGATGTCTTTAACTGATTTGTCTATGTCTTTTTGGGGATATGTGTTAGAAACCGCCACTTTTATTTTAAACCGAGCACCATCCAAATCCGTGGAGACAACCCATATGAGATATGGCATGGCAAGAAACCAATCTTGTCATTTCTGAAAGTTTGGGGATGTGAGGTTTACGTCAAGAAACTACAGCCTGACAAACTCGAACCCAAATCAAAAAAAATTCATATTTGTAGGATATCCAAGGGAAACCATTGGATATACTTTCTACAACCAAGCCGAGGGCAAAACGTTTGTCACAAAAACCGGCACCTTTCTCGAGAAATAGTTTCTTGCAAAAGGAGTGAGTGGAAGGAAAATTGAGTTAGATGAATTTGTTGACCCTTCTCTTCAAATTACGAGTAGCACAACGAAAGCTGTTCCGAAACCGCTCTCTAATATGGAGGAAGAGCCCATTGATGATGATCAAAACAATGACTTCGAAACTCCTGAGGTTCGCAGGTCTACAAGGGTTCGTGCCACTCCTGATTGGTACATCAGCCTTGTGATGTCTGTCATCCTAGATGAACAGGAAGAACTTGCAAACTACAAAGAAGCTATGGATAGTGCCGACTCCAAGAAATGGCTAGAAGCCATGAAATCCGAAATAGGATCTATGCATGAAAACCAAGTTTGGACCTTGGTGGATCTTCCAGAAGGCCGCAAGGCTGTGGAAAATAAATGGATCTTTAAGAAAAAGACAGATGCGAATGGTAATGTGACCATTCACAAAGCTCAACTTGTCGCAAAGGGGTTTCGACAAATTCAAGGAGTTGACTACGACGAGACTTACTCTCCCGTAGTGATGCTTAAGGCTGTCATGATTTTAATAGCAATTGCTGCACATTTTGACTATGAAATTTGGCAGATGGATGTCAAGCCCGCATTCCTCAATGGTCACATTGACGAAGAGTTGTATATGATGCAACCAGAGGGTTTTGTTAATCCTAAGTATGCTGGAAAGGTGTGCAAGCTTCAACGGTCCATTTATGGATTGAAGCAAGCATCTCGGAGCTGGAACCAACGTTTTGATCAAGTGATCAAGAGTTTTGGATTTGTCCAAAACCAACAAGAGTTCTGTGTTTCCAAGAAAGCGAGTGGGAGCTCGGTTGTTTTCTTAGTAGTATATGTGGACGACATATTACTCATGGGAAACGATGTGGATCTTATGAAAAGCGTGAAAGCATATTTGAGTAACCAATTTTCCATGAAGAATCTAGGTGAAGCTGCATATATATTAGGAATCAAGATCTATAGAGATAGATCAAGGCACCTAATAGCATTGAGTCAGAGTACTTACATAGAAAAGATTTTGAAGAGGTTCAAAATGGAAAACACCAAAAGGGGTTTTACACCTATGATGAAGAACTGCAAAATGAGTATGACTCAATGTTTTGTAATGGACGATGATAGAGAGAAGATGTCTTACATCCCCTATGCTTCAGCCATAGGATCTATCATGTATGCAATGCTAAGTACACGACCTGATGTGGCATTCGCTCTTAGTTTGACGAGCCGATATCAGAGTAATCCAGGACCAGATCACTGGACAGCTGTTAAAAATATCCTAAAGTATCTGAGAAGAACAAAGGATATGTTCCTAATCTATGGAGGAAATGATGAAGCTCTAAACATAACGGGATACGTAGATGCGAGCTAGAATTCAGATCATGATGACTCGAAGTCTCAAACAGGATTTGTTTTCTTGGTGAATGGTGGGGCGGTTAGCTAGAAGAGCAAGAAGCAGCCGGTGGTGGCACAATCTTCAATGGAGTCTGAATATATTGTTGCGGCTGATGCAGCAAATGAAGCTGTTTGGCTAAGGAATTTCGTCATCAAACTGGGAGTTTTTCCAAATGCGCAAGACCACGTGACGATTTATTGCAATAACACGGGTGCTATTGCAAACGCAAGGGAACCAAGAACTCATTCCACAACCAAACACATCAAGCTAAGATTTCACGTCATCCGGCAGAACGTTGACAAATGTGAAGTCAAGATTTGCAAAGTAGATACGGAACTGAATGTGGCTGATCCTTTGACTAAAGCTCTCCATCTAGAAAAGCACGAACAACACCGAGATTCCATTGGTGTTAGGTTCCTGCCTATTGTAAACTAGTTTTGTTTATACTCTAGTGCAAGTGGGAGACTGAAGGAGTTATGCCCTAGAGGCAAATAATAAAGTGTATTATTTGATATATCTCCTATATGTTCATAATACATTGCATACTGTGCTATAACTATGTTAATACGAAACGTTAATACACGTGTGGTATGTAAACAAACTGTGTCTCTAGTTACCTCTAGTGAACTAGTTCATTGGTCATGAGGATGGTCTGCGTTTCAAGATCATGGGCATTTATGCCAACGGACAATGAGGTCATGTTATTAGTTGAATAACATGATAGACAAACATCCGACCATTATATCTTAATGAGATCTAGTTACAAAGTTCACCATTGAAGCTAAAACACAGAGAACCTTGCAACCTAATCCTTTGACTGTGAGGTAACACAAATCACCATTCTGGAAGAAGCTTAGATGGTATCAAGAATCATCTCGTAACAGGGTGATCAAAAAGGTGCCACTCAGGTTTTCCGAAGGGATGCGTAGAGGAGTACATATCAAGACCAGAATTTTTCTAGTCCATGTAACAGACAGATACATGTGGCCACTTGGTGACATTGCATTGATGAAGCTTGCAAGCATGTGACTAGGTCACGGAATGCAACGACATGAGAACGAGAAAACAAGTTCATCGGTAACGAGATCGAACTAAGGTATGGAGATACCGAAGATCAAGTCTCGGATGAATTAGGTATCGAATGACAAAGGGAATAGGGAACGACTATCTCACGGTTCGAGCGATTGTATTCGTGAAATGCACGGGGGTCACATGGCCATCCAGGTCCCTCTATTGATCATTGATGTGAGAGTAGTCTCAATCATGTCCGGAGTGTTTCCGAACCGAAGGATGTCACGCTTAAGGGTAGGGACGCTTAGGGTAGATAGATATCATAAAAGAAGTAGAGAGAGAAACCGGAATAGTTTCGGGTAACATCCGATGGAGATCGGAAGGGGTCCGAAAGGTGTTCCAGAGTGAAGAAATAATATAATATGTGTATTTGAATGTTAATTGGAGAATTAATATTATATATATATATATTATTTTATTTTTAAAGGCTCCATATTGCTAATGGGCCTCACCCGAAGGGAGGCCCAATAGGGCAAGGCGCCTAGGGAGTGGGGGCCAGCCGGCCTGGGCTTGGTGGGCCGCCCCAATGGGGCCCACCTAGGGCTGGCGGCTGCCCCTAGGTGTTCGACGGGTGTGGGGATTAGTCCCATACCGCCTAGCCCCTGGGTGGTGCCCCCTCCCACTATATAAAGGGGTCCCCCTCCCCCTTTGGAATCACCCATTCCTCTCATTCTCTCTCTCTCTCATCCACTGAGGACTTCTCCGTACTATTGGGGAGGACCTCGTGGTTGAGTTCTCCACCTTCACACTACCATTGTGTGATCGGTGATCCGGCATCTACTTCTTCCGCTGCTCGGCTGGATCGGAGTCTAGTTGATGTCTCCTACACCGGACGTGTGACGAACTTCGGAGGCACCACACTTAGGATGCTGCTCGTCTTCATCAATATACGCCTTCTTGCGTAAGGCGTGCCTCTGTCTGCAAAGTTATGAATATTGTATTCCTTCTCCGTTACTTATGTCTACACACTATAGATCCTGGTATTAGTGTTCGAGTAGATAGAATTTTTTTGTTTTCTGCTACGGAACCCTTCACATATACCCCATCCGATCTTCAATTCAGACTCTCTCAGATCCAACGAAAAAGCTGACCCCTGTTCAAATCGATTCATCAAGAGTTCTCCACTTTCAAATACCCGAAGGCTTTGATCTTTGGGGAATAGAAGGAGGAGACCTCGATCTACATCATCACCAATCAAGATCTTCACTTCCTCGCCCATTCATTTGGGGGAATTTCGATCTAGAGTTTCTTTGAATTTCTAGATCGTGGTTTAATTATTTGATCACTTGTTTTATTGTGGCAGCTTGTTGTCATCATGGGGGACTCCAGTTTAGTTGTGGATGTGTGCCCCGGTAGCGTTGTAAAGGCATCGGTTCTCGCCTCGAAGGGTACCACATAGTGGAAAGGTGGATCAGGCCAGTTGTGGCGAGATCCACCGGAAAACAGGGTTATGCCTATAGTGGCATGGTGGTCTTAGTATTGCCCACCCCTCCAACGCAGATGTACTTCCCTTAACAAGGAAGGAACTGTGGTAAAACAAATCATGTGTCTCCGCGTGCTCCACTATGGTTACCTCGTTCCTCTCACCGCCTTTACTCGCTTAGTAGCTAGGTTGACATATAGGGAAATTCATCTTAGTTGCATATATAGAGAATTTACCTTTGTGCCAAGCCTAAAACTGAAAAAGAGTTAAAACTTTGAGTAGCACCTATTCACCCTCCCTCTAGGTGCCCATACTATCCATTTCAATTGGTATGAGAGCCTCGGCTCTTTATTCGGGCTTTGCCGCCTAAGAGAGTATGTGTACTCGAGGAGATAGTAGTGAGGCTGGGGATAAGGTCACCATGGATGTCTCAAGACCTTTGAAATAAACTTGACAAAAACCATGGAGACTCAGTTGCAGGATTCCTTCACAAAGAAGGGATATGGTTTGGTGGGGTTATAGATCTAGATCTCCTCTCTCAGATCCCTCAAAAATATCGGGTGATGTGAGCATCCATGCTCACCAGAACTAGCTTGGTACTTCAACCGGTACTACCGGCACCAAATTGGCCTAGCGCTACTTCCGGCGAGGCAGCGGTACTTTCGGTCAAGGAAAACTCTAGAACCAAAGTAGCCATAACTTTTGCATCCGAACTCCAAAAGGGATGAAACCAACTTTGTTGGAAATATAACGATGTGTAGAATCAAGGGAGAAAATACGATGAAAAAATATGTGAGATACCTCCCAAGGTGTGGAGCTAGAAAACCCGCAAAATCAAAAATACAAAACGATATTCAAGGGAAATCCGTTTTTGATGAACAAGAGCTTGTTATGAACATAACCCCAAGCTCTAGATCCTCTCATGGATAAGATCCAAACAACAACCAAGAAATATGATGCTATGTATGCAAAGGTTTGAGCTCTCCCAAAGAAAACAAACGAGCTACTCACTCGAGAGCCCCTCTTGATAGTACAACTATCTATCCTAAACCCAGTCTCCCAACACTACAAGATACCGGTAAAATAGAAAACCTATCAAGATCATACCTTTTCCTTGATCGTTCCACTTGAGCTTGATGTAGACGGTCTTGTCTTCCTCAATATGGAACATCTTTCTTAATTGCTCTTGCTCGCGCTTTGTTTGACGAAGGCTTGTGAATTTTTCCTCAATACTCCATGGGGAAACCTCTTCTTTGAACTTGTCTTCATCACAACATGATCACCAAGGATGGAAATCTTAAAGCATGTGATCTTCTAGAGATGGCGCATCTTGAGCTTGCACTTCATTTCCTGATGATGTCTTGAAGATAGCCATGAGGAACTCCATCTTATTCTTCAAGACAATATTGAACTTCTTCTTCTTCTACATGATTCCAATAGGCACAAAGCCCTTAGACATTGCTACTTCTTCATTTCTTCATTTTTCAACCTTGAAACCAACACATGGCCCAAGCGATACCAATGTACAAATCCTACAATTGAAACTCAATTAAAACATTAGTCCATAGAGATTGTCATTAGTTACCAAAACCACACATGGGGCACAAATGCACTTTCAACCGGGAAGATGCCTCTCTCTCCCTCAGATCCTAATGTTGACAAGAGAGAGGAAGAGGAGGATGACGAGGCGGAGAGCATAGCAAGTCAGACGCCACTGGAAGATACCTAAGGTTGTTGAGAAGAACACAGGGATTGGGAAAGGAAATGAAGCCTCAAGAAAAGAAGGGACTGACACTCTGAAGGAGGCAGTGGCTATGGTGGTGGTAGATGAGCTTCCTAACCTGCACCCTTTGCCGCCATCTTTCTCCAAACCAGGCACCAAATACTCGGTTGGCAGCAGTGTGCCGCTTGCCTCGAACAAGGATCAGTGTGCTGCTCGCCCTAAACAAGGATCACTCTGCAACAAAGCCAGCCTCCGCCATGGCTAAGCTCAAGATCCAACCTATCCCCTTTTACCAACATGGCACCAATATCACGGCATATGGCCTATTCGCGAAAGACCTTTCTGATCCTTCCAGCCCCACGGCACTTTCGGCTAAGTCCATCCCTGCGCCGGTGGTCAAAATTTCCACGGATTCCTCTTGGGATCTATCACCAATTGAATCCCCGATCTCACCTTCTATCCAGAAATGCACTAAATTGTCTAAGGAGGCGCGTGTAGAGATTGCATGGACTAGCCCTGCAAACTGGGAGTTTGATACCGAGACTCTGGAGCAGAAGCTGGCCAATATGAAAAAGAAGCAAGATGGAGAGGTGGAGAATCCCCAATACAGATCATCGAGTCCATCCCCAACCTAACTAAGGAGCTGGTAGTGGTCTCCAAGGTGTCCAAGGCAAAGAGATTAGTGCCCATGTCCTCTCCAGTCTCAGGCGCTAAGAGGACTGCAAGGACAAAAGGGAAGAGCACAGAACCTGTGTTGGCCATATAAGTGGGTCATAGGGCTTTAGGGAATTGATAGTTTACCTTCAGCTCCTCGTGGGTTTGACACTCAATTACTTTTTCAGTTGTGCTACTGATGGCAACAACTCTGTGTGTACCAACTCGCTAGGACTTCATGTGCAGAGTGTTGTAGCAAGCGTTTTTCCGCATAAGGGTGACTGGAGGGTTGATATCGAACTCTCAGGGAATTTTCAAAGCAATCTACAAAACAAAGTTTTTGCCTTGTGTCCTGTCGTGGGAATGGCCACGGCAGTTGCTACCAGGGGTAGCGATTGATAGTATTGGGGGCGAGAGCTGGCGGCCATCTGCGATGTGAGATGGGGGTGGATGCACATGAGTTTACCCAGGTTCACCCCCGGAGGGTAAAGACCTACTCCTGCTAGATTGTATTGGCGTAGAGCGAGTTACAGGGGTGGAGAGCTCGGCGTCTAAGCAGCGAGTCACTTGAGGGGGTGTATGATGGAACGTAAGTACAAAGGGAACCCTAGGGAGGTTTATATAGGAGGCACCTCGCTAGGGTTTACAATGTTTACCACAGAACTAGTCTATGATTCGGAGGATTTGACCTAATCCGACTAGGCTTCAGCTATGCTTTTGGGCCTCCAGCTTCCAGTCGCTAGGCCTGCTCCTTAGTCGCGTCCCAGTCGCCGTCCTGCAGGCCCACTCACAAGGTCCTTGGGCCAGTCGGAACGTCCTGCTGGGCATACCTCGTTTGGCGTATCCCCATCAGTAGTCCCTAAGGCCATCATTGATTCAGCGTAGGTGTTCGTTTGGCAGTCAGAGTAGGCGAGTCCAATTTGGATGCCCAGTCGAATCGGTGATGGACTCTATCGAGAATGGAGGAAATTTCCCACCTGGTTCCCAGTCGCAGCTTTGGTGAATGTATTCACGTTCGAGTCACTGCCCCTGTCGATTGGACAAGGCATACCAGCAGGCAGTCGAGTGGGAGAAGTTGGACCGCCAACTTGGTCAAACTAGCCGTTGGGTAATCCAACGGTAACTTCGGCGTAATTACCACAGGTAACGGCTATCCCGAGATTGGCAGGTAGCGCGTCTTTATAAGGGGAGTGGCGGAAAAATCCTATAGATCCTTTCCCGCATTCCTCGTTCTCGTGCACCTCGTTTTCTCCACCTTTCCTTGATCCAGAATCTCCGAACCAAGCGACTTCATTCCCTCCTCGATGGCGCCCTCGAAGGATCTGTGGGGGAAATCCAAGTGCACCACGGCACAACTCAAATCGTTCGAGGACGCGAGGGTCCTCAAGGGGAATTGGCGAATTCTGGCATCCTCCAAGATCGAGCCGAAGCCGCGCGCTAGCGAATTCATCTGCTTCCCGAGACATTTGGAGAGGGGCTTGGGATTGCCCACCCTAGTCTTCTTTCGGCGGTTCTGCGCGTACTACGCGATCAAGCCGTCGGATCTTGGCCCTCACAACATCGAGCAGCTTGCAATCTTTGTCACCTTCTGCGAATGCTACCTCGGCTGCAGGCCATACTTCCCGCTATGGCTGGAGTTGTTCCATGGTCACATCGGCCACGACGGAGTTGGCGACCTTATCTTGGAGGCGGGCAACGTCACCTTCCAGCTGAAGCCAAAGGCCAACTTCTTCAAACTTCTGTTGCCGAAGAAGGCCGCGAGCGAGTGGAAGAAGAGCTGGTTCTATGTGAAAGAATCCACTCCCTCCCACGAAGTGGCGCTCCCTACATACATTGCAGAGAGGAGCACGCCTTGTCTGCTGATAGCGTCGAAGATCCCCAAGGACCAGAAGCTGGCCGTCACCAAGATGATGGAGCAGATCAAGGTCTTGAAGAACAAGGGGCTTGAAACTATCAACCTTTACAATTGCTGGCTCGGGCGGCACTTGGTCCCACTGGCGACTCGACCTCACTGGATGTACGAGTACACCGGGAAGAACGACCCCTCTAGGACGAGCAAAGAGTCCTAGGAGGCCACAGACTACAAGGCCGCCCTGAAGAAGATCACGGGTGCAGAGTTTACTGATACATCGGTCGGGCTCGCTCCATATGTAGCCAGGAAGAACAATGCTCCCACGGTAAGCCTTTCCCTGTCTCTGCTTTGTCCTCAGTCGTAGCTCGTGCAGGTGCAATTTGCATTCGCGACTCATGACATTCAATTGTGGTCTTTAACTTGGTCAATTTTCCTTGTCCACTCTCAGTTGTTTTAGGTCCTCGAAGGTTAGCTTCCCCCTCTCGATGAGGAGGTGCCCAAAGAACTCGAGGAGGGGGCCGAGGGAGAGTCCTCCGAAAGCAAGGAGGAAGTGAAGGAGGCCCCTCCACCAGTGCTCGCGGCCCGCAAGACTCGCATGCAGAAGCAGCGCGAGATTGAGGCGAGCCGCAGTCTTGAAGAGCACGATGATGACGACAAAATCTTGCAGGAGCATAGCTCGTGGCGAACAGCCACACCGGTGAAGCCCGCGCGGAAATTGAAGTTGCCGATGAAGAAGCTGGCTCTGAAGCCGGTGTCTCCACCTAGATCTATGGTGGCGTTTGAGTCGGATGAAGATTCTGATGACGAGGCGGCCAAAGCCTCAATCAAGATCCCTGAGGATGCAATTCTAATGACGGGGTCGGAGGCTGTGGACGTGGTGGTGGAAGCGGAGATTCCGCTTGCCGCGATTGCTCCAGCAGTCCCGACAGCCGTGGAGCCAGGGGCTGCTGAAATCGTGGGGGCGAGTTCGCCACCACCAGCGGGAGCGGCTGTGTCGCCCAGGCCGGAGATCCCTGCAACCGCGACCTCGACGTCGAAGAAGCCCGTGGTGTCGTGGGCTGCGAGTGTCTTCGAGAAGGGGCTCTCGTGCAAGCTAGGCCTAGAGCTGGATAAGACCACCATATTAGCATGGGGCTGCGCGTCCTTCCGGTCACCATGTAAGTCTAACATTCTCTTTTTTGTGCTTCAGCGTTTCTTTGCATAATTTGTTTACTGACCGTGGCGATTTCACAGGTCTGGTGCCAAGAAGATAGGTCGCCCTACGATGGCCAAGATTCCGCCAGTTGACGCTAGAAGGGAAACCGACCCCTTCAAGAAGAGGAAACCTATTGCGGAGCACGCGCCAGCCGAGGGCGCGAAGAAGAAGAAGGGGACGTCACTGATGCTGCGGAAGAGGGTGACTCCGCTACTCGTGCCAGAGAAGCGACGGTCACCCAATCAGAACCAGCCAAGGGGGCTCCGCCACCAGAACCATTGGCCCCGATGACTAGCGCCCCGACAAAGACTGCCGCGTCGTTTCGATGCTTCATGGCGAAGGCGTTCTCGACCACGGCGGAGACCCAGTCTCCGCAAATTCCAGAGATCGTTGACGAATATGTTGGGAAGCGTCATGGGCGCACGTCTTTTGTGGTTCCTTCGACGGACACCAGCGAACTTCATTGCATGCTTGGTGCCCCCATTCAGGTATGTCCAGTCCTCGAGTGCCCGATTGCTGAATTTCAGCGGTTGGGCACTTAAATATTCTAGTCACCCAGTCCTAGAGGGTCTAGTCGCTGAATTTCAGCGGCTAGACACTTGGAATTTTTAATCGTCCAGTCCGCGAGGGTCTAGTCGCTGAATTTCAGTGGCTGGACACTTGGAATTTTTTATCGTCTAGTCCTCGAGGGTCTAGTCGCTGAATTTCAGCGGCTGGACACTGATACGTTGCTAACGTATCCATAATTTTTGATGTTCAATGCTTGGTTTTATCTACTTTCTTGTGTTTTGTCCACACTTTGGAGTACTTTCTATACACTTTTTGGACTAACCAATTAACAAGAGCCACAGTGCCAGCTGCCTGTTTCCTGCTGTTTTTGGTTCCAGGAAAGTCAGAAAATGAATATTCTCGGAATTGGACGGGACAAAAGCCAAAGTCAGTTTTTCACCGAGGGACACCTAGAGCTAGAATATGAGATGGAGAGGGGCCAGGGGGCCGCCACACCACCTGGCCGCGTAGCCCAGCCTGGTCCGTGCCAGGGGGTGGTCTGGCCGCCCTAGGAACCCCCTCGGCCTCCGCTTTCGCCTATAAGATGCCTCTGATACAGAAACCCTAAGTACCCGATCAAAATTCCACGAAAGAGTCTATAGCCGCCGTCATCTCCATCCTAGATCGAGAGGGATCTGAAGCTCTTCCTGGCACCCTGCCGGAGAGGGGAATTCACCCTGGAGGCCTTCTTCATCACCATGCAAGCCTCCGGTGTGATGCGTGAGTAGTTCATACATGGACTACGGGTCCATGTAGTAGCTAGATGTCTGGTTCTCCTCCTTTGTGCTATCATGTTTAGATCTTCTGAGCTTCGTTCATGATCAAGATCATCTATTTGTAATTCATACATGTTGTGTTTGCGGGGATTCGATGGATATTGAGATGCTATTCCAGATTGATTATTGATTCTATCATGTCTTTGCTATTTGTGATTTTGCATGCTTTCCGTTGTTAGTAGCTATCTTGGCCAAGTAGATGCTAGCAACTCCAAGAGTTAGTATTTATGCTCGATAGTGGGTTCATGCCTCTAGTAATCTGGGGAAGTGACAGAAATCTCTAAGGTACTAGATGTGTTGTTGCTACTAGGGAGAAAACAACAATCTTTTGTTCATAGAACAATCGTATTGTTTACTTTACACGCAATGCATAATGCAATTATCCGTTGCTTGCAACTTAATACTGGAGGGGGTTCGGATGATAACCTGAAGGTGGATTATTAGTCTTAGATGCAGTTGGATTACGGTCTATGTATAATGTTGTAATGCCCAATCGAATCTCAAAGGAGTCAAGATGAGTAGTATATGCATTATTGCTTTCCTGATGTTTCTCAATTGCCCCGCTGTAATTTTTTCACCCAACATGTCATCTATCTTAAGGAGAGCCACCACTAGTGAACTATGGACCCCGGTCCTTTCTTTTACTATCAATCTACAATCAACTGTTTATTGTTTTATGTTTACTTTCTGCAAACTATTACTTTCTTCCACTCGATATGTTTAATCCTTTGTTTTCAACAAAACCGGTGAGATTGACAACCTCATCGCAAGTTGGGGGCAAAGTTCTGTGGTTGTGTTGTGCAGGTTTCCACGTTGCGACTGGCACCGGTAGTGCGCCCTGCCAAAGTCCAACTAGCAACACCTTTGAGGTGTTTCCTTGCTCCTACTGGATTGATAACCTTGGTTTCATAACCAAGGGAAAACTTGCTGTTGTGCTCATCATACCTTCCTCTTGGGGTTCCCCAACGGGCTCGATATATTTTGGGCTAAGTAACCGATTTTCTGGCACCGTTGTTGGGGATTCAAGGACATCTTCACAAGGGGAGTCCCTCATAACCAATCTCTTTACTTTGTTGTTTTTGTTTTGCTTAGTTTACCTTTTTGCTTTGTTTGCTTGTTTCTTTATCAAAAATACAAAAAAATAGTTCCTACTATAGTTGTTATTTTCAATGGTCTGTTATTGTCTTGCTTTATCATGCTTTCTATCAATGGTTGGTTTCTTTGAAACTGAATCTTATTGGCAAGGTGGGTTCACGGAAGAACAAAAATATTATTATAAGGAACACCGCTTGTCCATTGCTATAAATGTGTGCTCTACTTATAATGTTACTTATTGCTTTGATAAATCTTGTTGCTATAGGAGGTATAAACAACTCCCTTTTCAATGTGAGTATAATGATAATGTTACCATATCTTCTTATGTTAAAGGAAATTATGACTTTTATGATGTGGAACAAATTGAAGAATTTATTGCTTGGAAGGGTGCATTTGAACTTGCTAGTTTGCTTGAAAATACTGATGATTCACCTTATAAATATGAGGTTTATGATATACTTAAATTTTGCTTTGATAATTACAAGGTAGAAAATGGCTATATTCTTGAATATCTTAATAGATGCTCTCCACCAATGGAAGAGATTAATGCCTTGCAGGAGCCTATAGAAGAATAAATTGCTGAAACTGGAAGCTCATTGGATGAAAAAGAGGAGGAGAGTGATGATCAAGAGGAGGAATAATAGATCTACCCATCCCTACCTTCTAATGAGAGTAGCTCTTTACCCCTTACATTATTTGATTGTCCCCCATGCTTACCAAAGGAGGATGAATGTCATGTTCCTGAGGATTCTTTTGAAAATGTTTATAATAAAGCTCTAGTGTTTGTAGATCATGAAAATCATGCTTTATGTGATAGTTATATTGTTGAGTTTATTCATGAGGCTACTGAAAATTATTATGAGAGAGGAAAATATAGTTGTAAAACTTTTCATGGTACTGAAACACCTCTCTATTTGCTGAAAGTTTTGAAGTTACTCTTGTTTTATCTTCCTATGCCTTTCACTTTGTTCTTTGTGAATTTATTTGCATACAAGATTCCTATGCATAGGAAGTGGGTTAGACTTAAATGCGTTTTGAATTTGCTTCTTGATGCCCTCTTTTACTTCAATTCATATTTCTTGTGTGAGCATCATCGAAATTCTTAGGCCTAACTTAAAGGCGTTAAAGAAAAGTACTTATTGGGAGATAACCCAAAAGTTTTAGATGAGTCTTGGAAATTATTACTTCAGTAATAACTGCTCCTTATCCTTTTTATTTGCTTTTTGTGCCAAGAGTAACCTCTAATGAGAGAGAAGTAATGATTTGGAAAGTTACTGTCCCGAAACAGATTTCTGTGCTTCACCGTAAAAATTAGTGTAAAATCTCTATATGTCTTTTTGAGGCGTGAATTTGTTCGCTTTTGACCCAGGCTGTTATCTAACTTTCATTAGTTCAAAACTTTTCGATTTGAGCAACAGAAGGTCTTCGAAAAAATTTGTCTTTACCTGCTGGTCTGTTTTGACAGATTTCTACCATTATTTGCATTTGCTTCTTGTTGGTTCCTTTTTGAGTTCTTTTGGGGAATTGAGCTTTTTGTGGGAAGTGCTACAGTAGCTTGTGTTTTAACAGAAGTTTTATTGGTGTTGGAACTGAACCTAAAGACCTATTATCTTGAGTGCACTAATATTGCTAATAAAGATTGTGTGAAGTTTTGTATGAAGGAAAATTTTCAGCTGTATGGAAGGAATGGGTAATGAGATGAAGGATGGACTAAAGCTCAAGCTTGGGGATGCCACGTGTGTCACCCCAAGAAATATCCAGGAAGTACAAGCATCAAAGCTTGGGGATGCCCAAGGCATCCCCTTCTTCATCAATAAAAATTCCAGGTTTCTTCCAAACACTTCATTTTTATTGTTTCATGCACAGTTGTGTTGTTCTTGGAGCATCTTATTTTTCGTTTTCGTTTTGGTTTTTAGTTTGCTTTGTTTTCTTAGTTTGCTGAATAACTTGGTTGGACCCCCTCTTTCATGCATTGGTTTTCAAATAGTTTGGTTTGGGTTGGAAAAGAGTAGGAAAGTTCATGCTTTTGTGGTAAAGAGAGCTTGTTTTTGACTGTGGCCTATGCTTTGTCATGCCATGCTTGATATTGTTTTGGCTTTATGCTTAGTATTCTTTGCTGTAGCATGACTAGTTATAAACAATTGAGATTGCTTAATGTGCCTTTGAAGAATCATGCGTTGTTTTAGCATATTAAAGCATAGTATTGTGATATTCTCCTTTGATGCTTTATTTGGGTTGACTTGGCACATGCTCACACCATGTTATGACTATCCCAAGTCACCATAGCCTTTATGATCCTTTATTTTTCAACTTGTAGTATCACTTTATGCTTTGATTAATGATGTTTTGTCGCTCTGCATGATTATGGCCATTATTGCTCTCTTAGTTGGTCGCTACCAGTCTTTTGCTAGCCTCCATAACCAAGTATGAGTTCCCCTCATGCATCCAACTCCTAAAACCAAGTTATTCCAAAGATTCCACTATACCTACCTATTAGCAATTGCTATTCCAAGTATATTCATGTTTTTATCTACCTTCCGAATTAAACTTATTATGAGAAAACTAGCGATTAAAGCTCTCACGAACTTGATGACACACTTTACTTTTCTTGCCCTTAATAAACTTGAACCATTGTGTCGTCTATGTTGTATATGATTGCACTTATATGTTGGGGATTAGCAGAACCATGCTGTCATGGGGAACGCTTTCAACATTGCACTTGTACTTTGTACCTAGTTGATATCATGCTCTTTTGTCTATGGATGTTGTCGGTGTGAAATGAAAGGGGAGCTTGTAAGTCCATGGAGTTATGTATGTGTGTTAGAGAAACGCCTGGGCCGCCAGTCTAATCCATGCTGTCATGGTGGAAACCTGCAGCGTAACCATAATGAGCTGTCTATGAAGCATTCTTCTCATAAAAAAGTCAGATATTGAGAAAAAAGAGAAAAAGAAAAAAAGAGATATGAGAAAAGAGGAAAGAGAGAAAAAGGCACCATTTTCCCATGGTAAATAAGAAGATTGCTAAGATGCTCGTTGTCTGCTTGCCTTGTCATTTTGATATGGGGATTCTTCCGTATCATCGGGCAAGGGGCACCCCATTGGCGGTTCTCTATGATACACATGTACTTACTATGACAAGAACTTACCGGTAACTAAAGTTGAGTAGCATGAGGAGCGACCCTCGTATTCATGGGACATGAGATTTCCAACTTATACTTCGTCAAGCATATACACCATAGTTTGTTCACTTTAACCTTAATCACTTCAAGATGCTTATGATAGGGGCAATGAGACTTGAAAGCTAAAAAGTACCATAATTTTTGGAAGCTCTTTATGAGACTTGAATCCCTACTTCCTTCTATGAAGGCCTTTCTTTTACTTTTATGTTGAGTCTCCACCTTCTATCTTTATGCACCTACTTTGGGAGCATAGTGGCCATTCTTAGTTCTATGTGCATTGTCCCAAGACTTGTTGATTGATGCATAGCTTTGATATTGCTTGTTTTAAACTATTTGTATCTAGTCACTCTTATAAACTTTGAAGGTGTCCTATGCATTTATGTTTGCTACTCTATGAGGGACAAGCTGAATGCCACTATGCTATGTTTTCTTTATGTGAAACAAACAAACGTCTTACAAAGCATTGCTATTCATGAATCTTTTGTTTGTGCCTTTTCATGTTGCAACATAGTTGCTTTGCCTTATTGTTATAAATTTGTCTTTCATGTTATGATTGAAGTACTATGATCCCAGCTATCAATGTTTACAAATACTTTGATCAAGTTTATGATGGTGCGTGTCACCTAAAAAATTATTCTTTCTTTTTATCACTTACCTACTCGAGGATGAGCAGGAGTTAAGCTTGGGGATGTTGATACGTTGCTAACTTATCCATAATTTTTGATATTCCATGCTTGGTTTATCTACTTTCTTGTGTTTTGTCCACACTTTGGAGTACTTTCTATACACTTTCTTGTACTAACCTATTAACAAGAGCCACAGTGCCAGCTGCCTGTTTCTGCTGTTTTTGGTTCCAGGAAAGTCGGAAAATGAATATTCTCGGAATTGGACGGGACAAAAGCCAAAGTCAGTTTTTCACCGAGGGACACCCGAGCTGAATCACGAGATGAGAGGGGCCAGGGGCCACACCACCTGGCCACGCTGCCCAGCCTGCTCAAGGCCAGGTGGTCTGGCCACCCTAGGCACCCCCTCGGCCTCCGCTTTCACCTATAAGATGCCTCCGATACAGAAACCCTAAGTGCCCGATCAAAATTCCACGAAAGAGTCTGTAGCTGCCATCATCTCCATCCCTAGATCGGGAGGGATCTGAAGCTCTTCCTGACACCCTACCGGAGAGGGGAATTCACCCTGGAGGCCTTCTTCATCACCATGCAAGCCTCTGGTGTGATGTGTGAGTAGTTCATCCCTGGACTACGGGTCCATGTAGTAGCTAGATGGCTGGTTCTCCTCCTTTGTGCTATCATGTTTAGATCTTGTGAGCTCCGTTCATGATCCAGATCATCTATTTGTAATTCATACATGTTGTGTTTGCGGGGATCCGATGGATATTGAGATGCTATTTCATATTGATTATTGATTCTATCATGTCTTTGTTATTTGTGATCTTGCATGCTTTCCATTGTTAGTAGCTATCTTGGCCAAGTAGATGCTAGCAACTCCAAGAGTTAGTATTTATGCTTGATAGTGGGTTCATGCCTCTAGTAATCTGGGGAAGTGACAGAAATCTCTAAGGTACTAGATGTGATGTTGCTACTAGGGAGAAAACAACAATCCTTTGTTCATAGAGTAATCGTATTGTTTACTGTACATGCAATGCGTAATGCAATTATCCGTTGCTTGGAACTTAATACTGGAGGGGGTTCGGATGATAACCTGAAGGTGGATTATTAGTCATAGATGCAGTTGGATTACAGTCTATGTATAATGTTGTAATGCCCAATCGAATCTCAAAGGAGTCAAGATGAGTAGTATATGCATTATTGCTTTCTCGATGTTTGTCAATTGCCCCGCTGTAATTTGTTCACCCAACATGTCATCTATCTTAAGGATAGCCACCACTAGTGAACTATGGACCCCGGTCCTTTCTTTTACTATCAATCTATAATCAACTGTTTACTAGTTTCTGTTTACTTTCTGCAAACTATAACTTTCTTCCACTCGATACGTTTAATCCTTTGTTTTCAACAAAACCAGTGAGATTGACAACCTCATCGCAAGTTGGGGGCAAAGTTCTATGGTTGTGTTGTGTCGCGTTTCACGTTACTCACGGCACCGGTACGCCAAAGTCTAGCTAGCAACACCTTTTAGGTGTTTCCTTGCTCCTACTGGATTGATAACCTTGGTTTCATAACTGAGGGAAAACTTGCTGCTGTGCTCATCATACCTTCCTCTTGGGGTTCCCCAACGGGCTCGATATATTTTGGGCTAAGCAGACACTTGGAATTTTTGATCGTCCAGTCGCTTAACATTGTTCTCTTGGCAAGGCGTGCAGAGGGAATCGTCTGATCGGCAAGCTGCGAAGGAACGCCTAGAGACTCCAAGAAACTACTGGTAGGTTGTTGCCTCCCTTAATCAAGCTCGAATCGACTTGTGTTGCTTTTTGCTTCATAGATGGGCTTCTAGCTGTGATTGCCAAGGCCCATGAGGGATATGCTCCTGCTGTTGAACTAGATACAACGAAGGAGCGTATCGACTTGCTGGTGAAGGAGTTGGAAGAGGCGAAGGCATCGATGGTCTCTTCTGAAGAGAGGGCCAAGGCCACAGTCGCCGCAGTGGAGGAGGAACAGAAGGCTGCTAACTCGATCATCCTCGGGTTGCAGGGCGACCTTGGTGCCCTTGAGAACCATGTGACAGAGAGATGTCGGAAACTCCTCGGTGAGTGATTACTCTTTCCCTTTGATATGTAGCGAGTCCCTGAGCGAGTGAGTCCTTAATGACGTTTGATGGCTCAAGATATCTCGAGCTCGTTGGGAACCCCAAGAGGAAGGTATGATGAGCACAGCAGCAAGTTTCCCTCAGTTATGAAACCAAGGTTATCGAACCAGTAGGAGCAAGGAAACAACCCCAAGGTGTTGCTAGCAACTTGGAATCCCGCACAACACAATCATAGAACTTTGCCCAAACTTACAGTGAGGTTGTCAATCTCACCGGTTTTGCCAAAAAACAAAGGGTTAAACCTATTGTGTGGAAGATAGTAATTGCTTGCAGAAAGTAAACAGTAGATAGTAGATGGTATATGATACGTTGTAAACGTATCTATAATTTTTGGTGTTCCATGCTTGTTTTATATCTACTTTCTTATGTTTTTTCCACACTTTGGAGTATTTTTACACATTTTCTGGAACTAACCTATTAACAAGATGCCACAGTGCCAGTTGAATGTTTTCTACTATTTTTGGTTTCAGAAAAGCTAGTAAGGAAATATTCTCGGAATTGAACCGAACAAAAGCCAAAGTCAATATTTTACCCGAAGCAACACGGAGTCCGGAGGGCAGATGAAGTGGCGCACCAGGGCAGCCACACCTGGTGGCAGCGCGGCCTAGGGGTGCACCACCAGGGGGTGTGAGCCCCTGGTACTCCACTGACCTTGCCCTTCCGCCTATAAAAGCCTCCCGGGACGAGAACCCTAAGAACCTAATGAAAATTCCACGAAAGAGTCTGTAGCCACCGCCATCTCCATCCCTAGATCGGGAGGTATCTGAAGCTCTTCCTGGCACCCTGCCGGAGGGGAGAGATCACCCTGGAGGCCTTCTTCACCACCATGACTACCTCCAGTGTGATGCGTGAGTAGTTCATCCCTAGACTACAGGTCCATGTAGTAGCTAGATGGTTGGTTCTCCTCCTTTGTGCTACCATGTTTAGATCTTGTGAGCTCCGTTCATGATCAAGATCATCTATTTGTAATCTTACATGTTGTGTTTGCGGGGATCTGTTGGATATTGAGATGCTATTTCAGATTGATATTTGATTCTATCATGTCTATGTTATTTGTGATCTTGCATGCTTTCCGTTGTTAGTAGCTATCTTGGCCAAGTAGATGCTAGCAACTCCAAGAGGGAGTATTTATGCTCGATATTGGGTTCATGCCTCTAGTAATCTTGGGAAGTGATAGGAATCTCTAAGGTACTAGATGTGTTGTTGCTACTAGGGAGAAAACAACAATCCTTTGTCCATGGGACAATCGTATTGTTTACTTTACACACTTTGCTTAATGCAATTATTTGTTGCTTGCAACTTAATACTGGAGGGGGTTCGGATGATAACCTGAAGGTGGATTATTAGTCATAGGTGTAGTTGGATTACGGTCTATGTATAATGTTGTAATGCCCGATCAAATCTCATAGGAGTCAAGATGATTAGTATATGCATGTATGCTTTCTCGGTGTTTATCAATTGCCCCGCTGTAATTTGTTCACCCAACATGTCATCTATCTTAAGGAGAATCACCTCTAGTGAACTATGGACCCTGGTCCATTCTTTTACCATCAATCTATCATCTATTTACTGTTTACTGTTTACTTTCTTCAAGCAATTACTATCTTCCACACAATACGTTTAATCCTTTGTTTTCAGCAAAACCGGTGAGATTGACAACCTCACGGTGAGTTGGGGCAAAGTTCTGTGGTTGTGTTGTGTAGGATTCCAAGTTGGAAACAACACCTTGGAGGTGTTTCCTTGCTCCTACTGGTTCGATAACCTTGGTTCATAACTGAGGGAAAACTTGCTGCTGTGCTCATCATACCTTCCTCTTGGGGTTCCCAACGAGCTCGAATATATTTTGAGCCATCAAGCCTTTTTTCTGGCGCCATTGCTGGGGAGTCAAGGACATCTTCACAAGGGGAGTCCCTCACAACCAATATCTTTACTTTGTTTTTTTGTTTTTCTTAGTTTATTTCTGCTTTGTTTGCTTGTTTCTTTTATCAAAAACACACACAAAAAATAGTTGTACTGGTTTGCTTCTTTATATCAAAAACATAAGAAATATATACTTCTTTCTATAGCTGTTACTTCGTTCTCAGCTCACCATGTTGACCCCTAAGTTCACCCTGAAATACCTTTCAATAGGTAGTGGCTCTATAATTGGTAAAGATAATATTGAAGAATTCTTTAATCATGTTAGCAAGCATGAGGATATTGAGGATAGATCCCTAGCAGAACTTGCTCCAAATTATGAAATTGCTGCAGCTTCATTAGTTCACATGTTGGAAGCTAGGTTTGTTAACCTTAACCCCATAATGCAAGTAGTGTTTCTTAAACTTAAAGATATTGAGGATACTGAAAAGAGAGATTTTATTCTAGAAACTTTGCTTAAAGAATTCTATGATGTTGTTAAGGAAGCTAGAAAAGTCTTTGATCATTTTAATATGCTAGGCTCATGTGAAGATGTTATTGGTACACGAGAAAAGATGGACAAAACCAAACCTAAAGATGGGGAGGAAATTAAGACACCAATACCTTTTAAACTTGTAGGAATACATGAAGCCTTAGAAAAGAATTTTGATTGGATTGTTGCTGAAAACCTGTTTGCTGAAAATTGTGAACCGAAGAGCATTGAGAGAGGATCCTCTAGAACTTATTTGGATGAGATACCTTGCCTTTTTGAAGATATTTCTGGTATTGATCTTAATGCTTCTTCATTTGAGAATACTTGATTCTTGCTTCTTATGCCTAGCTCAAAGGCGTTAAAGAAAAGCACTTATTGGGAGATAACCTAAATTTTTAGTCGATAAATTTTTATTTTTGTTGAGTCTTGGAAGTTATTGCCTCAGTAATAACCTCTCCTTATCCTTTTTGTGTTGGTTTTTGTGCCAGGAGTAACCTCTAATGAGAGAGAAGTAAGACTTGGGAAAGTTGCTGTCCCGAAACAGATTTTTGTGCTTCGCTGTAAAAATTCGCGAAAAATCTTTGTATGTTGGATTGAGCTATAATTTTTTTTGCTTCTACCCCAGGTTGTTATCCAACTGTAGTTAGTTTAACACTTTTCGATTCGATCAACAGAAGGTCTTCGAAAAAATTGGTTTTTACCTGCTGGTCTATTTTGACAGATTTCTGCCATTATTTGCATTTGCCTCTTGATCTCTTTCTCTTTGAGTTCCCCTTGATCACTTGAACTTTTAAAAGGAATTGCTACAGTAGATTGTGTTTTAATAGAAGTTTTACTTGAGTTGAAACTGAACCTAAAGACTTATTATCTTGAGTACACTAATGTTGGTAATGAAGATTGTGTGAAGTTTTGTATGAAGGAAATTTTAAAGTGTAGGGCAGAACAATGTGATAAGATGAAGTATGGACAAAAGCTCAAGCTTGGGGATGCCACCCGTGTCACCCCAAGAAATTCAAGAAGTACAAGCGTCAAAGCTTGGGGATGCCCAAGGCATCCCCTTCTTCATCAATAAAAATCTCTGGTTTTCTCCAAACACTTCATTTTTATTGTTTCATGCACAATTGTGTTGTTCTTGGAGCATCTTCGTTTTTGTTTTTAGTTTTCTTTTGCTTAGTTTGCTTGAATAAATTGGTTGGACCCCCGCATTCATACATAGTTTCAAATAAGTTGATTTGGATTGGAAAAGAGTAGGAAAGTTCGTGCTTATAAGTGGTATAAAAGGAGCTTGTTTTTGACTGTAGCTTAGACCTTATCATGTCATGTTTGATATTGCTTTGACTCTATGCTTAGTGATTATTGTTGTAGCATGACTTGTTACAAACAATTGAGATTGCTTAATGTGCCTTGAAAGAATCATGCGTTGTTTTAGCATATAAAAGCATAATATTGTGGTATTCTCCCTGATGCTTTATTTGGGTTGACTTGGCGCATGCTCACACCATGTTAAGACTATACCAAGTCACCATAGCCTCTATGATCATTTAGTTTTCGACTTATAATATCACTTTATGCTTTAATTAATAATGTTTTGTCGTTTTGCATGATTATGGCCATTATTGCTCTCTTAGTTGGTCGCTCCCAGTCTTTTGCTAGCCTCCACATGTACCAAGTATGAGTTCCACTCATGCATCCAACTCCAAATAAAACCAAGTTATTCCAAAGAGTCCACCATACTACCTATTAGCATTATTGCTATTCCAAGTATATTCATGTTTTTATCTACCTTCCGAATTAAACTTGCTATGTGAAAATTAGTGATTAAAGCTCTCACGAACTTGATGGCACACTTTACTTTTCTTGCACTTAATAAACTTGAACCATTGTGCCCATCTATGTTGCGTATATGCTTGCGTTTGGTAAGTTATGAATTAGCTGAACCATGTTACCATGGGGAACGCTTTCAACATTGCACTTTATTTAGTTGATATCATGTTCTTTTGCTTATGGATCCCGGCGGTGTGAAATGAAAGGGGAGCTTGTAAGGATCATGGAGTTCGTATATGTGTTAGAGAAACACCTGGGCAGCTGGTCTAAGCCATGCCTAATCATGGTGGGAACCTGCAGCATAACCATAGTGAGCAATCTATGAAGCATCCTCAATAAAAAAAGAAACCTACGCAAATAGGAAAGAAAAAAAGGGCCTATGCAAATAGGAAATAAAAGGATCGCTGAGATGCTCATTTTTTGCTTGCCTTGTCATTTTGATATGGGAATGCTTCCGTATCATCGGGCAAGGGGTACCCCGTTGGCGGTTCTCTATGATACACATGTACTTACAATGACAAGGACTTACTTGTGACTAAAGTTGAGTAGCATGAGGAACGGTACTCGTAAGTAAGGGGCATGAGATTTCCAACTTATCACTTGTCAAGCATATCCTCATATTTGTTCACTTTAATCTTAATCACCTAAATATGCTTATGATAGGGGCAATGAGAGCTGAAAGCTAATAAGTACCATAATTTTTGGAAGCTCTTTATGAGACTTGAATCCCTGCTTCCTTCTATGAAGGGCCTTTCTTTTTACTTTTATGTTGAGTCTCCATCTTCTATCTTTATGCACCTATTGAGAGAGCATAATGGTCATTCTTAGTTTAATGTGCATTGTCCCAAAACTTGTTGATTGATTCATAACTTTGATATTGCTTGTCCTTAAAATATTTGTATCTAGTCACCCTTATGAAATTTGAAGGTGTCATATGCATTTATGTTTTGCTACACTATGAGGGACAAGATGAATACCATTCTCATTATGTTTTCTATATGAGAAACAAACAAACGTCTTTCAAAGCATTGTTATTCACGAATCTTTTGTTTGTACCTTTTTCATGTTACAACATAGTTGTTATGTCTTATTGTTAGAACTATATCTTGCATGTCTATGTTAGAGTACTATGATCCCAGCTATCAATGTTTTACAAATACCTTGATCAAGATTATGATGGTGCATGTCACCTCAAAAATTATTTTCTTTTTGTCACTTACCTACTCGAGGACGAGCAGGAGTTAAGCTTGGGGATGTTGATACGTTTTAAACGTATCTATAATTTTTGGTGTTCCATGCTTGTTTTATATCTACTTTCTTATGTTTTATCCACACTTTGGAGTATTTTTACACATTTTCTGGAACTAACCTATTAACAAGATGCCACAATGCTAGTTGCCTGTTTTCTGCTGTTTTTGGTTTCAGAAAAGCTAGTAAGGAAATATTCTCGGAATTGGACCGGACAAAAGCCAAAGTCAATATTTTACCCGAAGCAACACGGAGTCCGGAGGGGAGACGAAGTGGCGCACCAGGGCGACCACACCTGGTGGCGGCGCGGCCTGGGGGCGCCACCAGGGGGTGTGGGCCCCTGGTACTCCACCGACCTTGCCCTTCCGCCTATAAAAGCCTGCCGGGACGAAAACCCTAAGAAACCCGATCAAAATTCCACAAAAGAGTCTATAGCCGCTGCCATCTCCATCCCTAGATCGAGAGGGATCTAAAGCTCTTCCGGACCTCACGAGGGGAGATCACCACAGGCCTTCTTCATCACCAGGACTGCCTCCGGTGTGATGCATGAGTAGTTCATCCCTGGACTACGGGTCGATGAAGTAGCTAGATGGTTGGTTCTCCTCCTTTGTGCTACCATGTTTAGATCTTGTGAGCTCCGTTCATGATCAAGATCATCTATTTGTAATCTTACATGTTGTGTTTGCGAGGATCTGATGGATATTGAGATGCTATTTCAGATTGATTATTGATTCTATCATGTCTATGTTATTTGTGATCTTGCATGCTTTCCGTTGTTAGTAGCTATCTTGGCCAAGTAGATGTTAGCAACTCCAAGAGGGAGTATTTATGCTCGATAGTGGGTTCATGCCTCTCGTAATCTGGGGAAGTGACATGAATCTCTAAGGTATTATATGTGCTGTTGCTATTAGGGAGAAAACAACAATCCTTTGTCCATGGGACAATCGTATTGTTTACTTTACACACTTTTCCTAATGCAATTATCTGTTGCTTGCAACTTAATACTAGAGGGGGTTCGGATGATAACCAGAAGGTGGATTATTAGTCATAGATGCAGTTGGATTACATTCTATGTATAATGTTGTAATGCCCAATCAAATCTCATAGGAGTCAAGATGATTAGTATATGCATGTATGCTTTCTCGGTGTCTGTCAATTGCCCCGATGTAATTTGTTCACCCAACATGTCATCTATCTTAAGGAGAATCACCTCTAGTGAACTATTGACCCCGGTCCATTCTTTTACCATCAATCTACCATCTATTTAATGTTTACTATTTACTTTCAGCAAGCAATTACTATCTTCCACACAATATGTTTAATCCTTTGTTTTTAGCAAAACCGGTGAGATTGACAACCTCACTGTAAGTTGGGGGCAAAGTTTTGTGGTTGTGTTGTGCAGGATTCCAAGTAGGAAACAACACCTTGGAGGTGTTTCCTTGCTCCTACTGGTTCAATAACCTTGGTTTCATAACTGAGGGAAAATTTGCTGCTGTGCTCATCATACCTTCCTCTTGGGGTTCCCAACGAGCTCGAATATATTTTGAGCCATGAGTATATCAATTGTAAAAGAATGGATCGGGGTCCATAGTTCACTAGAGGTGTTTCTCCTTAAGATAAATAGCATGTTGGGTGAACAAACACAGCGGGGCAATTGACAGATTTGAGAAAGCATACAATGCATATACTAGACATCTTGACTCCTATGAGATTTGATTGGGCATTACAACATAATACATAGACCGTAATCCAACTGCATCTAAGACTAATAATCCACCTTCAGGTTATCATCCAAACCCCTTCCAGTATTAAGTTGCAAGCAACAGATAATTGCATTAAGCAAAGTTTGTAAAGTAAACAATACGATTGCCCCATGGACAAAGGATTGCTATTTTCTCCCTAGTAGCAACAACACATCTACAACCTTAGAGATTTCTGTCACTTCCCCAGATTACTAGAGGCATGAACCCACTATCGAGCATAAATACTCCCTCTTGGAGTTGCAAGCATCTACCTGGCCAAGATAGTTACTAACAACGGAGAGCATGCAATATCACAAATAACATAGACATGATAGAATCAATAATCAATCTGAAATAGCATCTTAATATCCATCGGATCCCCACAAACACAACATGTAAGATTACAAATAGATGATCTTGATCATGAACGGAGCTCACAAGATCTAAACATGATAGCACAAAGGAGGAGAACCAACCTTCTAGCTACTACATGGACCCATAGTCCAAGGATGAACTACTCATGCATCACACCGGAGGAAGGTATGGTGATGAACAAGGCCTCCAGGGTGATCTCTCCCCTCCGGCAGGGTGCCGAGAAGAGCTTCGGATCCCCTACCCCGATCTAGGGATGGAGATGGCGGCGACTACATAGTCTTTCGTGGATTTCTGATTGGGTCTTTGATCGGGTACTTAGGGTTTTTGTCCCGGGAGGCTTTTATAGGCGAAAGGGCAAGGTCGGTGGAGCACTAGGGGGCCCACACCCCCTAGTGGCGTGCCCCCAGGCCGAGCTGCCACCAGGTGTGGCCGCCCTGGTGCGCCACTTCGTCTCCCCTCCGGACTCCGTGTTGCTTCGGGTAAAATATTGACTTTGGCTTTTGTCCCGTCCAATTCCGAGAATATTTCCTTACTAGATTTTCTGAAACCAATCACAGCAGAAAACAGGCAACTGGCACTGTGGCATCTTGTTAATAGGTTAGTTCTAGAAAATGTATAAAAATACCCCAAAGTGTGAACAAAACATAAGAAAGTACATATAAAACAAGCATGGAACATCAAAAATTATAGATACATTTACAACGTATCAAGCATCCCCAAGCTTAACTCCTGCTCGTCCTCGAGTAGGTAAGTGATAAAAAGAATAATTTTTGAGGTGACATGCACCATCACAAACTTGATCACGGTATTTGTAAAACATTGATAGTTGGGATCATAGTACTCTAACATAGACATGCAAGATATAGTTCTAACAATAAAACATAGCAACTATGTTGTAACATGAAAAGGTATAAACAAAAGATTCATGAATAACAATGCTTTGAAAGACGTTTGTTTGTTTCACATATAGAAAACATAATAAGAATGGTATTCAGCTTGTCCCTCATGGTATAGCAAAACATAAATGCATATGACACCTTCAAAGTTCATAAGGGTGACTAGATACAAATAATTTAAGAACAAGCAATATCAAAGTTATGAATCAATCAACAAGTTTTGGTACAATGCACATTAAACTAAGAATGGCCACTATGCTCTCTCAATAGGTGCATAAAGATAGAAGATGGAGACTCAACATAAAAGTAAAAGAAAGGCCTTCATAGAAGGAAGCAGGGATTCAAGTCTAATAAAGAGCTTCCAAAATTATGGTACTTATTAGCTTTCAGCTCTCATTGCCCCTATCATAAGCATCTTTAGGTGATTAAGGTTAAAGTGACACAAATATGACGATATGCTTGACAAGTTATAAGTTGAAAATCTCATGCCCCTTGCTTACGAGTACCAAACCTCATGCTACTCAACTTTAGTTACGAGTATGTTCTTGTCATTGTAAGTACATGTGTATCATAGAGAACCGCCAATAGGGTACCCCTTACCCCATGATATAGGAGCTATCCCATATCAAAATGGCAAGGCAACATACAATGAGCATCTCAGCAATCTTTTTATTTGCTATTTGCATAGATTTTTATTGAGGATGCTTCACAGAATGCTCACTATGGTTATGCTGCAAGTTTCCACCATGATTAGGCATGGCTTAGGCTAGCCGCCTAGGCGTTTCTCTAACACACATACAAACTCCATGAGATTACAAGCTCCCCTTTTATTTCACACCGCCGGGATCCATAAACAAAAGAACATGATATCAACTGAATAATAAGTGCAATGTTGAAAACATTCCCCATGGTAGATAAAAACATGATATCAACTGAATAATAAGTGCAATGTTCAAGTTTATTAAGTGCAAGAAAGTAAATTTTGCCATCAAGTTTGTGAGAGCTTTAATCACTAATTTTCACATAACAAGTTTAATTCGGAAGGTAGATAAAAACATGAATATACTTGGAATAGCAATAATGCTAATAGTAGGTATGGTGAACTCTTTGGAATAACTTGGTTTTATTTGGAATTGGATGCATGAGTGGAACTCATACTTGGTACATGTGGAGGCTAGCAAACTACTGGGAGCGACCAACTAAGAGAGCAATAATGGCCATAATCATGCAAAGCGACAAAACATTATTAATTAAAGCATAAAGTGATATTACAAGTCAAAAACTAAATGATCATAGAGGCTATGGTGACTGGTATAGTCTTAACATGGTGTAAGCATGTGCCAAGTCAACCCAAATAAAGCATCAAAGGAAGATACCACAATATTATGCTTTTGTATGCTAAAACAACGCTTGATTCTTTCAAGGCACATTAAGCAATCTCAATTGTTTGGAACAAGTCATGCTACAGAAATAATCACTAAGCATAAAGTCAATGAAATATCAAACATGACATGATAAAGTCTAGACCACAGTCAAAACAAGCTCCTTTTGTACCACTTATAAGCATGAAACTTCCTACTCTTTTCCAACACAAATCAAATTATTTGAAACCACATATGAATGCGGGGTCCAACCAATTTATTTAAGCAAACCAAACAAAAGAAAACTAAAAACAAAAACGAAGACGCTCCAAGAACAATATAATTGTGCATGAAACAATAAAAATGAAGTGTTTGGAAGAAAACCTGAGATTTTTATTGATGAAGAAGGGGATGCCTAGGGCATCCCCAAGCTTTAACACTTGTACTTCTTGAATATTTCTTGGGGTGACACGGATGGCATCCCCAAGCTTGAGCTTTTTTCCATTCTTTATCTCATCACATTATTCTTCTCTACACTTTACAATTTCCTTCATACAAAAACTTCACACAATCTTCATTAGCAACATTAGTGTATTTAAGATAATAATTCTTTGGGTTTAGTTTCAACACAAATAAAAATTCCATTAAAACACCAGCTGCTGTAGCAATTCCTTCTAAAAGCTCAAGTGATCAAAGAGAACTCAAAGAGAAAGAGATTAAGAGGCAAGTGCAAATAATGGCAGAAATCTGTCAAAATAGACCAGCAGGTAAAAACCGATTTTTTTTGAAGAACTTCTGTTGCTCAAATCGAAAAGTGATAAACTAACAAAAGTTATATAACAACCTGGGGCAGAAGCACAAAAAATTACAGCTCAATCCGACATACAGGGATTTTCACGATTTTTTACAGTGAAGCACAAAAATCTGTTTCGGGACAACTACTTTCCCAAGTCTTACTTCTCTCTCATTAGAGGTTATTCTTGACACAAAAACCACACAAAAAGGATAAGGAGAGGTTATTACTGAGGCAATAACTTCCAAGACTCAACAAAAAAACTTACTGAATAAAAATTTGGATTATCTCCCAATAGTGCTTTTCTTTAACGCCTTTTAGCTAGGCATAGGAAGCAAGATTCAAGTATTTTCAAATGAAGAAGCATTAAGAGCGAACTTTGTTTTAATAGGAGAGGCAAAAGGTATTGATGATCAGCTCAACACGTCGATCTCGTTGGGGAACCCCAAGAGGAAGGTATGATGAGCGCAGAAGCAAGTTTCCCTCAGTTATGAAACCAAGGTTATCGAACCAGTAGGAGCAAGGAAACACCTCCAAGGTGTTGTTTCCAAATTGGAATCCTGCACAACACAACCACAAAACTTTTCCCCCAACTTACAGTGAGGTTGTCAATCTCACCGGTTTTGCTGAAAACAAAGGATTAAACGTATTGTGTGGAAGATAGTAATTGCTTGCAGAAAGTAAACAGAAAACAGTAAATATCTTGTAGATTGATGGTAAAAAAAGGACCAGGGTCCATAGTTCACTAGAGGTGATTCTCCTTAAGATAGATGACATGTTGGGTGAACAAATTACAGCAGGGCAATTGACAGACACCGAGAAAGCATACATGCATATACTAATCATCTTGACTCCTATGAAAATTGATTGGGCATTACAACATTATACATAGACCGTAATCCAACTGCATCTATGATTAATAATCCACCTTCAGGTTATCATCCGAACCCCCTCCAGTATTAAGTTACAAGTAAGAGATAGTTGCATTAAGCAAAGTGTGTAAAGTAAACAATACGATTGTTCTATGAACAAAGGATTGTTGTTTTCTCCCTAGTAGCAACAACACATCTAGTACCTAAGAGATTTCTGTCACTTCCCCAGATTCCTAGAGGTATGAACCCACTATCGAGCATAAATACTCCCTCTTGGAGTTGCTAGCATCTACTCGGCCAAGATAGCTACTAACAACGGAAAGCATGCAAGATCACAAATAACATAGACATGGTAGAATCAATAATCAATCTGAAATAGCATCTCAATATCCATCGGATCCCCGCAAACACAACATGTAAGATTACAAATAGATGATCTTGATCATGAACGGAGCTCACAAGATCTAAACATGGTAGCACAAAGGAGGAGAACCAAACATCTAGCTACTACATGGACCCGTAGTCCAGGGATGAACTACTCACGCATCACACCGGAGGCAGTCATGGTGATGAAGAAGGCCTCCAGGGTGATATCTCCCCTCCGGCAGGGTGCCGGGAAGAGCTTCAGATCCCTCCCGATCTAGGGATGGAGATGGCAGTGGGTACAAATTCTTTCGTGGAATTTTGATTGGGTACTTAGGGTTTTCGTCCTGGAGGCAATATATAGGCGAAGGGGCAAGGTCAGTGGAGTACCAGGGGGCCCACACCCCCTGGTGGCGCGACTAGGGCTGGTCGCGCCACCACCAGGTGTGGCCGCCCTGGTTCCCTTCTTTGTCTCCCCTCCGGACTCCGTATTCCTTCTGGTGAAATATTGACTTGGGCTTTTGTCCGGTCCAATTCCGAGAATATTTCCTTGCTAGCTTTTCTGAAACCAAAAACAACAGAAAACAGGCAACTGGCACTGTGGCATCTTGTAGGTTAGTTCCAGAAAATTTGTAAAAATACTCCAAAGTGTGGACAAAACATAAGAAAGTAGATATAAAACAAGCATGGAACATCAAAAATTATAGATACGTTTGCAACGTATCAACATCCCCAAGCTTAACTCCTACTCATCCTCGAGTAGGTAAGTGATAAAAAAAGAATAATTTTTGAGGTGACATGCACCATCATAATCTTGATCAAAGTATTTGTAGAACATTGATAGCTGGGATCAAAGTACTTTAACATAGCATGAAAGATATAGTTCTAACAATAAGACATGACAACTATGTTGTAACATGAAAAGGCACAAACAAAAGATTCATGAATAACAATGCTTTGAAAAAAGTTTGTTTGTTTCACATATAGAAAACATATTGATAACGGTATTCAGCCTGTAGCAAAACATAAATGCATAAGACACCTTCAAAGTCCATAAGAGTGACTAGATACAAATAGTTTAAGAATAAGCAATATCAAAATTATGAATCAACTAATAAGTTTTTGGACAATGCACATTAAACTAAGAATGGCCACTATGCTCTCTCAATACGTGCATAAAGATAGAAGATGGAGACTCAACATAAAAGTAAAAGAAAGGCCTTCATAGAAGGAAGCAAGCATTCAAGTCTCATAAAGAGCTTCCAAAAATTATGCTACTTATTAGCTTTCAGCTCTCATTGCCCCTATCATAAGCATCTTTAGGTGATTAAGGTTAAAGTGAACAAATATGAGGATATGCTTGACAAGTTATAAGCTAAAAATCTCATGCCCCTTACTTACGAGTACCGTTCCTCATGCTACTCAAGTTTAGTCACAAGTAAGTTCTTGTCATTGTAAGTACATGTGTATCATAGAGAACCGCCAACGGGTACCCCTTGCCTGACGATACGGAAGAATCCCCATATCAAAATGACAAGGCAAGCAAACAATGAACATCTTAGCATCCTTTTATTTCCTATTTGCATAGATATCTTTTTTTATTTTTTTCTTTCCTATTTGCATAGGCTTCTTTTTTATAGAGGATGCTTCATAGATTGCTCACCATGGTTACGCTGCAGGTTTCCACCATGATTAGGCATGGATTAGACCAGCCACCCAGGCGTTTCTCTAACACATATACAAACTCCATGAGCCTTACAAGCTCCCCTTTCAGTTCACACCGCAAGGATCCATAAGCAAAAGAACATGATATTAACTAAATAAAGTGCAATGTTGAAAGCGTTCCCCATGATAGCATGGTTCTGCTAATTCACAACTTACAAAGCGCAAGCATATACGCAACATAGATGGGCACAATGGTTCAAGTTTATTAAGTGCAAGAAAAGTAAAGTGTCCATCAAGATCGTGAGAGCTTTAATCACTAGTTTTCTCATAACAAATTTAATTCGGAAGGTAGATAAGAACATGAATATACTTGGAATAGCAAATGCTAATAGGTAGGTATGGTGGACTCTTTGGAATAACTTGGTTTTATTTGGAGTTGGATGCATGAGTGGAACCCATACTTGGTATGGAGGCTAGCAAAAGTCTAGAAGCGACCAACTAATAGAGCAATAATGGCCATAATCATGCAAAGCAACAAAACATTATTAATTAAAGCATAAAGTGATATTACAAGATGAAAACTAAATGATCATAGAGGCTATGGTGACTTGGTGTCGTCTTAACATGGTGTGAGCATGCGTCAAGTCAACCCAAATAAAGCATTAAAGGAGAATACCACAATATTATGCTTTAACATGCTAAAACAACGCATGATTCTTTCAAGGCACATTAAGCAATCTCAATTGTTTGTAACAAGTCATTCTACAACAATAATCACTAAGTATAAAGCCAAAACAATATCAAGCATGACACGATAAAGTCTACGTCACAGTCAAAAACAAGCTCCTTTTATACCACTTATAAGCATGAACTTTCCTACTCTTTTCCAATCCAAATCAACTTATTTGAAACTATGTATGAATGAGGGGGTACAACCAATTTATTCAAGCAAACTAAGAAAACGAAAACTAAAAACGAAAAAAAAGACGCTCCAAGAACAACACAATTATGCATGAAACAATAAAAATGAAGTGTTTGGAAGAAACCTGAAATTTTTATTGATGAAGAAGGGGATGCCTTGGGCATCCCCAAGCTTTGACGCTTGTACTTCTTGAATATTTCTTGGGGTGACACGGGTGGCATCCCCAAGCTTGAGATTTTGTCCATTCTTCATCTTATCACATTACTCTTCCCTACACTTTAAAATCTCCTTCACACAAAACTTCACACAATCTTCATTAGCAACATTAGTGTACTCAAGTTAATAAGTCTTTTGGTTCAGTTTCAACACAAGTAAAACTTCCATTAAAATAAAAGCTACTGTAGCACTTCCTTTAAAAAGTTCAAATGATCAAAGAGAACTCAAAGAGAAAGAGATTAAGAGGCAAATGCAAATAATGGCAGAAATCTGTCAAAACAGACCAGCAGGTAAACACCAATTTTTTTGAAGACCTTCTGTTGCTCAAATCGAAAAGTGTTGAACTAACGAAAGTTGGATAACAACCTGGGTCAAAAGCACAAAAGATTATAGCTCAAACCAACGTACAGATATTTTTCACGAAGTTTTACAGCGAAGCACAAAAATCTGTTTCGGGACAGCAACTTTCCCAAATCTTTCTTCTCTCTCATTAGAGGTTACTCTTGGCACAAAAACCACACAAAAATGATAAGGAGAGGTTATTAGTGAAGCATTAACTTCCAAGACTCAACAAAATACTCCTAACAAAATTTGGGTTATCTCCCAATAAGTGCTTTTCTTAACGCCTTTGAGCTGGGCATAAGAAGCAAGAAAAGAATCAAGTATTCTCAAATGAAGAAGCATTAAGAGCAAATTTTGTTTTAATAGTAGAGACAAAAGGAATCTTCTCTCTCTTATTAGGGAAGTATTCTATACCTTTCTTGAGTGGAAATTGATATTTAATGGTGCCTTCTTTCATATCAATAATGGCACCAACAGTTCTAAGAAAAGGTCTTCACAAAGTAATAGGACAAGAAGCATTGCACTAAACATCCAAAACATAGAAATAAACATGGACATAGGCATTGTTAACCATAATAAGGACATCATTAATACTCCCCAAGAGTTTCTTTTTAGCATTATCATCTAGTGGGACATTTAAATTAGAATCTTCCAATGGTGGCAAATCAAGCATTTCAAAAATCTTTCTAGGCATAATAGAAACACTACTATCAAGATCACATAAAGCTTTGAGATCAAAATCATTCACTTTCATACTAATGATGGGTTCCCAACCATCTTCTAGTTTCATAGAAATTGAAGCTTTATGTTTCATCTTTTCTTCTTTAATTTTTATGAGAGCATCAGTAATGTGTTTTGTAAAGGCCATATTCATAGCACTAGCATTAGGACTTTTAGCAAGATTTTGTAGGAACATAATTACTTCAGAGATATTGCAACCATCAAGATCAAAATCATAATTATCATCTAAAGTAGAAGAGCTATTGTTTCCCATATTTCAAAGAATTTCAGCATTTTTATTAGAAAAGGTTCCATTGGGTTTACTAGCTTCAACATTAGTGGTAGTGATAGTAGAAATACTAATATTTCTAGCAATTTCATCTTATCTTTCCCACTTAGCATGCAATTCAGCTAACCGTCTAACATTTTCATCAATTCTTACTTGGATGGCATTAGTAGCAGCAAAGGGATTTTCAATGGTTGCAGGTTTAGCAGCCATTTTATTCAAAGAAGATCGTGCTTCAGACAATGATGCTATATTTCTTTCAGCATTAGAGAGATTTTTTCCTCAATAATTTTATTGAAGGCAGTTTATTTACTAATAAAATCTTTAAGCATGACTTCAAGTTCAGAGGGTGCACTTCTATTATTGTTGTAGGAATTTCCATAAGAATTACCATTATTGGGAGGGTATGGCCTATAATTATTATTACCAAAATTATTCATGTAGGCATTGTTGCTAAAATTATTGTTTCTCATAAAGTTCACATCAACTTGCTCTTCTTGAGCAACCAAAGAGGCTAAGGGAACATGATTTGGATCAATATGAGCTTTCCCATTAACAAGCATAGACATAACAACATCAATTTTATCACTCAAGGAGGAGGTCTCTTCAACAGAATTTACCTTCTTACCTTGTGGAGCTCTCTCAGTGTGCCATTCAGAATAGTTAACCATCATATTATCCAGAAGCTTTGTTGCAGCACCCAAAGTAATGGTCATAAAGGTACCTCCAGCAGTAGAATCCAGTAGATTTCTTGAAGAATAATTCAACCCTGCATAAAAGGTTTGGATAATCATCCAAGCAGTCAGTCCATGAGTGGGATAATTCTTTACTAAAGATTTCATTATTTCCCAAGCTTGAGCAACATGTTCATTATCACATTGTTTAAATTTCATTATTTCACTTCTCATAGATATTATCTTAGCAGGAGGATAGTATTTTCCAATGAAAGCATCCTTGCATTTAGTCCAAGAATCAATACTATTTCTAGTTAGGGATTGCAACCATTATTTAGCTTTTCCTCTCAAAGAGAAAGGAAACAATTTAAGCTTAATAATATCTCCATCTATATCCCTATGTTTTTGCATCTCACAAAGTTCAACAAAGTTATTAAGATGAGCAGCAGCATCTTCAGTACCAATACCAGAAAATTGTTCTCTCATAACAAGATTGAGTAAAGCAGGTTTAATTTCAAAGAAAGTAGCTTCAGGAACAGGTGGAGCAATAGGTGTGAACATGAAATCATTGTTTTTGGTGCTAGTGAAGTCACACAACTTAGTGTTTTCAAGAGTAGTCATTTTTTGTGTTTTTAATATAAAGAAGCAAACTAGTACAACTATTTTTTTGTGTTTTTGATAAAAGAAACAAGCAAACAAAGCAGAAATAAACTAAGCAAAACAAAGTAAAGATATTGGTTATGAGGGACTCCCCTTGTGAAGATGTCCTTGACTCCTCGGCAACGGTGCCAGAAAAGAGCTTGATGATCGGCTCAACATGTCGATCTCATTGGGGAATCCCAAGAGGAAGGTATGATGAGCACATCAACAAGTTTTCCCTTAGTTATGAAACCAAGGTTATCGAACCAGTAGGAGTAAGGAAACACCTCCAAGGTGTTGTTTCCAACTTGGAATCCTGCACAACACAACCACAAAACATTGCCCCCAACTTATAGTGAGGTTGTCAATCTCACCGGTTTTGCTGAAAACGAAGGATTAAACGTATTGTGTGGAAAATAGTAATTGCTTGCAGAAAGTAAACAGAAAATAGTAAATAGCTTGTAAATTGATGGTAAAATAATGGACTAGGGTCCATAGTTCACTAGAGGTTATTCTCCTTAAGATAGACGACATGTTGGGTGAACAAATTACAGCGGGGCAATTGACAGACATCAAGAAAGCATACATGCATATACTAATCATCTTGACTCCTATGAGATTTGATTGGGCATTAAAAAATTATACATAGACCGTAATCCAACTGCATCTATGACTAATAATCCACCTTCAGGTTATCATCCGAACCCCCTCTAGTATTAAATTACAAGAAACAGATAACTGCATGAAGCAAAGTGTGTAAAGTAAACAATACAATTGTTCTATGTACAAAGGATTGTTGTTTTCCCCCTAGTAGCAACATCACATCTAGTACCTTAGAGATTTCTGTCACTTTCCCAGATTCCTAGAGGCATGAACCCACTATCGAGCATAAATACTCCCTCTTGGAGTTGCTAGCATCTACTCGGCCAAGATAGCTACTAACAACGGAAAGCATGCAAGATCACAAATAACATAGACATGATAGAATCAATAATCAATCTGAAATAGCATCTCAATATCCATCGGATCCCTGCAAACACAACATGTAAGATTACAAATAGATGATCTTGATCATGAACGGAGCTCAAAAGATCTAAACATGGTAGCACAAAGGAGGAGAACCAACCATCTAGCTACTACATGGACCCGTAGTCCAGGGATGAACTACTCACGCATCACACCGGAGGCAGTCATGGTGATGAAGAAGGCCTCCAGGGTGATCTCTCCCCTCCGATAGGGTGCCGAGAAGAGCTTCAGATCCCTCCCGATCTAGGGATGGAGATGGTGGTGGCTACAGACTCCTTCGTGTAATTTTGATCGAGTACTTAGGGTTGGGCGAAGGGGCAAGGTCGGTGGAGTACTAGGGGGCCCACGCCCCTGGTGGCGCGGCTAGGGATGGCCATGCCACCACTAGGTGTGGCCGCCCTGGTTCCCCTCTTCGTCTCCCTTCCGGTCTCCATATTCCTTCTAGTGAAATATTGACTTGGGCTTTTGTTCGGTCCAATTCCGAGAATATTTCCTTACTAGCTTTTCTGAAACCAAGAACAGCAGAAAACAGGCAACTGGCACTATGGCATCTTGTTAATAGGTTAGTTCCAGAAAATGTGTAAAAATACTCCAAAGTATGGACAAAACATAAGAAAGTAGATATAAAACAAGCATGGAACATAAAAAATTATAGATACATTTGCAACGTATCAGGTATCTTCTCTCTCCTCTTAGGGAAGTGTTCTATACCTTTCTTGAGTTTATATTTAATGGTGCCTTCTTTCATATCAATAATGGCACCAACATTTCTAAGAAAAGGTCTTCCCAAAATAATAGGACAAGAAGCATTGCATTCAACATCCAAAACATAGAAATCAATGGGGACATAGGTATTGTTAACCATAACAAGAACATCATTAATACTCCCCATGAGTTTCTTTTTAGCATTATCATCAAGTTGGACATCTAAATAACGATCTCCTAATGGTGGCAAATCAAGCATTTCATAAATCTTTCTAGGCATAATAGAGACACTAGCACCAAGATCACATAAAGCTTTGAGATCAAAATTATTCACTTTCATATTAATGATGGGTTCCCAACCATCTTCTAATTTCATAGGAATAGAAGCTTTATGTTTCAATTTTTCTTATTTAATTTTTACGAGAGCATTTATAATGTGTTCTGTAAAGGCCATATTCATAGCACTAGCATTAGGACTTTTAGCAAGCTTTTGTAGGAACATAGTTACTTTAGAAATATTGCAACCATCAAGATCAAAATCATAATTACCATCCAAGGTAGTAGAGCTATTGTTTCCCATATTTCGAAGAATTTTAGCATTTTTATTGGAAAAAGTTCCATTGGTTTTAGGCATTGTTGCAAAAGGAATGGGTACTTCATGTGGTTTGCTAGCATCAACATTGGTGGTGGTAATAGTACAAGTACTACTATTTCTACCAATTTCATCTTCTCTCTCCCACTTAGCATGTGATTCAGCTAACAGTCTAACATTTTCATCAATTCTAACTTGTATGGCATTAGTAGCAGCAAAGGGGTTTTCCATAGTTTCAGGTTTAGCAGCCATTTTATTAATCAAAGAGGAGTGTGCTTCAGACAAAGATGATATATTTTTTCAGCATTAGAAAGTTTTTACTCAACAGTTTTATTGAAAGCAGTTTGTTTACTAATAAAATCCTTAAGCATGACTTCAAGTTCAGAGGGTGCACTTCTATTGTTGTTGTAGGAATTTCCATAAGCATTACCATTATTGGGAGGATATGGCCTATAATTATTATTACCAAAATTATTCCTGTAGGCATTATTGCTAAAATTATTGTTTCTAATGAAGTTCACATCAGCTTGCTCTTCTTAAGCAGCCAAAGAGGCTAAGGGAACATGATTTGGATCAATATGAGCTTTTCCATTAACAAGCATCATAGACATAATAATATCAATTTTGTCACTCAAGGAGGAGGTTTCTTCCATAGAATTTACCTTCTTGCCTTGTGGACCTCTCTTAGTGTGCCATTCAGAATAGTTAACCATCATATTTTCAAGGAGCTTTATTGCAGCACCCAAAGTAATGGTCATAAAGGTGCCTCCAGCAGCAGAATCCAGCAGATTTCTTGAAGAATAATTTAGTCCTGCATAAAAAGTTTGGATAATCATCCAAGCAGTCAGTCCATGAGTGGGACAATTCTTTACCAAAGATTTCATTCTTTCCCAAGCTTGAGCAACATGTTCATTATTAAATTGTTTAAATTTCATTATTTCACTTCTCAAAGATATAATCTTAGCAGGAGCATAGTATTTTCCAATGAAAGCATCTTTGCATTTAGTCCAAGAATCAATACTATTTCTAGTTAGGGATAGCAACCATTCTTTAGCTTTTCCTCTCAAAGAGAAAGGAAACAATTAAAGCTTAATAATATCTCCATCTATATCCATATGCTTTTGCATCTCACAAAGTTCAACAAAGTTATTAAGGTGAGCAACATCATCTTCAGTACTAGCACCAGAGAATTGTTCTTTCATAACAAGATTGACCAAAGCAGGTTTAATTTCAAAGAAAGTAGCTTCAGGAACAGGTGGAGAAATAGGTGTGCACATGAAATCATTGTTGTTTGTGCTAGTAAAGTCACACAACTTAGTGTTTTTAGGAGTATTCATTTTTGTAAAATTAAAGCAAGCCAGTAAAAATAGAAACTAAAATAGGAACTATTTTTTGTGTTTTTGATAAAAAGAAACAAGCAATCAAAGCAAAAATAAACTAAGCAAAACAAAAAACAAAGTAAAGAGATTGGTTGTGAGGGACTCCCCTTATGAAGCTGTCCTTAACTCCCCGGCAACGACGCCTAAAAAAGGCTTGATGGCTCAAGATATCTCGAGCTTGTTGGGAACCCCAAGAGGAAGGTATGATGAGCACAGCAGCAAGTTTCTCTCAGTTATGAAACCAAGGTTATAGAACCAGTAGGAGCAAGGAAACTACCCCAAGGTGTTGCTAGCAACTTGGAATCCTGCACAACACAAACACAGAACTTTTCCCCAACTTACAGTGAGGTTGTCAATCTCACCGGTTTTGCTGAAAGCAAAGGATTAAACGTATTGTGTGGAAGATAGTAATTGCTTGAAGAAAGTAAACAGTAAATAGTAGATAGTAGATGGTATATCAATGGTAAAAGAATGGACCGGAGTCCATAGTTCACTAAAGGTGTTTCTCCTTAAGATAAATAGCATGTTGGGTGAACAAATTAAGCGGAGCAATTGACAGATTCGAGAAAGCATACAATGCATATACTAGACATCTTGACTCCTATGAGATTTGATTGGGCATTACAACATAATACATAGACCGTAATCCAACTGCATCTAGGACTAATAATTCACCTTCAGGTTATCATCCAAACCCCTTCTAGTATTAAGTTGCAAGCAACAGATCATTGCATTAAGCAAAGTGTGTAAAGTAAACAATACGATTGCCCCATGGACAAAGATTTGTTGTCTTCTCCCTAGTAGCAACATCACATCTACAACCTTAGAGATTTCTGTCACTTCCCCATATTACTAGAGGCATGAACCCACTATCGAGCATAAATACTCCCTCTTGAAGTTGCAAGCATCTACTTGGCCAAGATAGTTACTAACAACGGAGAGCATGCAAGATCACAAATAACATAGACATGATAGAATCAATAATCAATCTGAAATAGCATCTCAATATCCATCGGATCCCCACAAACACAACATGTAAGATTACAAATAGATGATCTTGAACATGAACGGAGCTCACAAGATCTAAACTTGATAGCACAAAGCTGGAGAACCAACCATCTAGCTACTACATGGACCCGTAGTCCAAGGATGAACTACTCACACTTCACACCAGAGGCAGGAATGGTGATGAAGAAGGACTCCAGGGTGATCTCTCCCCTCTGGCAGGGTGTCGGGAAGAGCTTCGGATCCCCTCAATCTAGGGATGGAGATGGCGGCGGGTACAAACTCTTTCATGGATTTCTGATTGGGTCTTTGATCGGGTACTTAGGGTTTTTGTCTCGGGAGGCTTTTATAGGCGAAAGGGCAAGGTCGGTGGAGCACTAGGGGGCCCACACCCCTGGTGGCACGCCACCCCAGGCCGCGCCGCCACCAGGTGTGGCCGCGCTGGTGTGCCACTTCGTCTCCCCTATGGACTCTGTGTTGCTTCGGGTAAAATATTGACTTTGGCTTTTGTCCCGTCCAATTCCGAGAATATTTCCTTACTAGATTTTCTAAAACCAAAAACAGCAGAAAACAGGCAAATGGCACTGTGGCATCTTGTTAATAGGTTAGTTCCAGAAAATGTATAAAAATACCCCAAAGTGTGAACAAAACATATGAAAGTAGATATAAAACAAGCATGGAACATCAAAAATTATGGATATGTTTAAGATGTATCAACGTTGGGTGTCTGACATTGCAGCCTTGATAGGACAAAATGACCTGGTGGTGCAGACCTTCAATGCCTCACAATGCGTGACTACGGTGGTAAATGCAGCCACCGCCTCGGCGCTGTGCGTCCAGGCCGTGCTCCAAGGTATCCCCCCACCGAGGTTATTCCTGAGGGGTTGACTAAAGTGTGGCGCTATCTGGAGGAGGAACCCGCCATCGTGGAGTGGATGGCGTGATCATCCTTCAGGAACAGGGCCACCACAGCGTTGAGCCGGGGGCTCGCGCATTTCCCCGATGACTTTGACCTTGATGATGTCACTAGTGGCTACCCTACGACGACTGGCTCGGTGGAGATGTCAGATGTTCTGAGGCTGACCGCCAAGGCTGCTCCATTCATGGAGCGGGTGCTGGCGATGGGGGACTTGTTGCTGTACCAGGAGACTATGGTAGCGCCGGGCGACCCCGAGCCGGAGCATCACGACCTGAAGTCGAAGCAACCATTCCGGTCGGTGTTGTCGAAGTCACTGACGATGTACCCAACGAATCCGTGGGAGCCATTCATCCATGTCAAGGGTGACGGTGGCACTTCTTCTTCATAGCTTGCAAAATGAATCGCCGCCCTAAGGGGCTTTTGTAAGTTGTGGCGATTGGCCACTTTTCTAATGTAAACAATATTTGTGAATGGAAGTAAGAGGAGTCACTCGAATCGCAATGCATGTTTGAAGTGTGTTTTTGTTGATTTTTAAGGTGAGCGAGTCCCCGAGCGCGTCCGCCCCTTATTGGGTTTTACCTCATTTATATGTGAATATGATTGTGTTTAGTTTTTGTGTTTGTTGGGTTCAGATCGTTGGCCTGGTCGCTTGGTGACCCCGAGCTCGAACAGGGGCGGTATAGGTGAGTCCTCGAGCGTGAGGATCTGGTGCGTTGTTTGTAACGTGTCTCTCCCTTGGCTCGGAGAGTCAGTCGTGTGGCGAGTCCGGGGCAGGCTCTCTTACTTGGTGTGTTCCTGAGCCGCGTAGGGGTCATTATAGACAAGTCCCCGAGTGTGGTACTTAACCTTTCGAGTCGCCGTGCACGAGGTTGGGGAGGACAGGTTGCTATGGGAAGCGTTTGTCGGTTTTCTTTGCCCGGAGGGCCAGTCGAGCGAGGCGACTCCAATGGGGGCTCCGGGGTGGCGTGTTCGTGGACGACACAAGGCCTGAATTTGTTCGGTGCCCTTGGACCGCACTACTTAGCTGTGTCGATCGCTCTACCAAAGGTTGACTTCCGTGGGTAGCATATTGCGAAACGTACAAGTGCGAGTGGCACAAGAGTATGGCGAGTAGGCACAATTTGTGCGATCCGAATTTTTATTATGTAGCAGCAGAGTACAAGTTTTAGTTCTATGTGTAGAACTTGTTGTAGGGGTTCCGCATATGAAAACAATAATTTTTACCCTACGCCCCTGAACCCCTGATGTTGCCAGGACCTATCTATTAGTAATACAGTTACGGGAGGGGATTTTCACGAACTTACCCTTGAAGACCGAAAAGCGTTGTCAACGCTCAGGAGAGCGTGGTTGATGTAGACGAGCCGAAGCCGACCTCAAGGTCGTGATGAAGTCCTTGCGCTCCTGTGGCTCCAACGACTTGAGTGCCTCAAGTGCGACACCTCGCGGGGAGTTACACACGTCTGGTGCCTGACGATGACTCCCGCTTCCCCGATCCAGCAGCAGTTGTGGAAGTAGAGCTCTTGGATCCGAATCCCGTAGCACGACGGCGCTCCGTGCTGAAGATGTCTCTCGTTCGCGCAGTCCAAACTTGGGACCACGGTCACGAGAGAGAGAGAGAGAGAGAGAGAGAGAGAGAGAGAGAGAGAGAGAGAGAGAGAGAGAGAGAGAGAGAGAATATCAATTGGAGGTCCTCCCAAAAGTGAGAAGACCTTTATTGATTATTGTGTGTATTTATCTGGCCAAACACCCCCACTATATATAGGGGAAAAGGAGGTACTACCTCCCTCAAAGTCCCGGGGTGGGACTAAAGGAGAGGAGGAGGAGGGGCAGCCGTCGGCCAGCCCTAGTGGGCCCTGCGCGAGGGGGCTAGGCCCAGCCGGCCACCCCTTTGTCCCTTCTCCCTCTCTCCTTTCTCTAATGGGCCCTCTCCCCTCCGGGAATTGGCCCATTAAGCCATTTGACCTTTCAAATTGATTTTCTCTTTATTAAATAATTATGAATAAATGATTAAATCAATATTTAACATTCATTCACATATTTTTCATCCTCTATGGTTATGGAACACTTCCACCTCCACTCCGGACATCCTCCGGACTTACCGAAACCCTTCCAGTTTTCTCTCCACAATTCTTCGGCGATTCTACCGATCCTACAAACACTCTCTAAGCATCATCAAGCCCTTAAGCGTGATACCCCACGGTTTGGGAACACTCCAGACATGGTCGGGACACTCCCTCACTAATGATCGATAGAGGGACCTGGATGGCCATGTGACCCCTGTGCGTTCCACGAAGATCTTTCGTCGTTTGAACCGGGACAGTCATGTCTTATTCCCTTTGTCTCTCGATACTTGCATTTCCCGAGATCTGATCAAGGACATCACCATGTCATGTTCAATATCGTTACCGAACAATGCTACTTGACTCATTCCGACAAGTGATATCCCTACGATCAAATCACACGATGCGCAGCAATTGGATATAACCTCTCCGAGTGGGCCCTTGAGTATGTTCCTGTCACATGGACGGACAAATCCTGCTCTTTACATATATTGCCTCTACGGTTTTCTCCGAGTACCTGAACACACCTTTATAACCACTGTATTACCAAGTGGCGTTTGATGCTATCAAAGCACTCTCGGGAGACAGTGATTGATATAGCCTCACGGTCTAAGGAATAGTCTACGAGGATCCATTTCTAATCATCGTAACTTGAACTTCGTGACATGATCAGGTCATGATGTTTAGGTTGGGTATTGGTTCATCACCTTAGTCTCAGAATGAGTTGACTCCATTTCCAACTGGCATAAATGCCACATGATCAGGAAACATGATCATTTGTTGACCAATGAACCAGTGACTAGAGTTTCACTAGGAACCCCTGGTTGTTTGTATATCACATGTGTATTGATGTTTCCACTCAATACAGTTATAGCATGATATAAAACTTAATCATAAACTATATGAAATATGATAATAGTCCTTATTACTATTTGTCTCTAGGGTATATTTCCAACAGTCTCCCACTTGCACTAGAGTACAAATACACTAGCTGCATTTGTTCTTAATCATTGGCACCATATATCCGGTAACCTGAACATGCTTGCTCATGGAAGAGGTTGAGTCTTGGGCATGTACTTTACAGTACCAAATCCTTTGCAACTTACTAATGTCACCTTGATTGACATTAATACTTTATCATCACATGATAAAATCTATGTGTATGCATCGTCGTTATGGCAGCAAAACAATGCCTGATTCCAGGAGCCTACAATGACTTTAGATCAACCTCGAGGGCTTTCTCATGGGCACTGTGCCCTGGGACACATAATTCTATGTTAAAAGCGAACTAGCCCTGCCATAACATTATACAACACTTTAGATGGTACCCTTATATATTATTATAAATGTATTCATCCAAACACTAGTGCACTCAGTGTAAATTTTGATGTTTTGTTCACCTCGCTTCCTACTTGACTTTAATTGGTATTTATAGGTGTTTCCAACATATTCCCTTATAACATAACTCTTTATGCTTTAAGATATGTCATCCTTTATGGATTTGGAAAACATGTCTGCAGTTCTCTATTAGACACTATGGACAAACTTAGCTTAACGTTCCGTGATTCAAACTTAATCACTTTCAAACATTCCTTATTGGATCATATATTATGTTAAGTTACCATCATGGTTTTCTAAGATAGAACCTATGTCTCAACATAGTGGATGATGATCATCCTTTTCTTTCTTTCAACCATTGATGTTCAACTTAATACTATTCCTAATTTGAGTTATTAAGGACCAGTTCCTTAATTAACTTCTATTCGGAAACCCTTTTTCAGAATCCCTTAAGGAATGCTACATAATATCATAATACACTTATTATCAACTTCTACACCTTATAAATCATTATGTATTGGTACTTGCGCTTTTATTCTTAATGTGTCGAATACACACTTAAGAATCACTCCTATAAGCTCCCACTCAAAATATGTTCCTACCATATTTGGGTATGATTCAGTACTCTTACTCAAACTATGTTCCTACATATTTGAATTTGAGAATTATATTGCTCCCACTCAAAAAATATATCATTCACATATTGTTTTAGGAAGACTTTCATAGCTCCCACTCAATTTCATGCAAATTGCACATCTACTCACTAGTTTGAACAACTTCAAAACTTTTGATCAAATATCAAACTTGGAGATTTACTATGAGATACTAGTACTTTTACTAGTTTAAAATCCACTAGACATTAAGCACACATGAATCAAATTCATTTGAATTCATCCAATACTTGACAAATTGTGCTTTTGTCATTCACCCCCTTTTCCACTATGGCTTTGCAGTCATTTGGGAAAATTCAAGTAACCCCTTTTACTTGTGAGATTTAGCAACGAATTGCTTTCTAATCTCAAGGGAATTTTGCTATGGGATTTCTCATAACTTTAGTTTACCATTATTTCCTTAGTAGTTCGTAGGTATGTCATATTCCAAGAATCATGACAAATGATTCACAAATGTCTCCATACAAGATATGGATTACATTTTGAATCCTACTTCATGTAGTGAAAACACTAGTGGGGAAACACAATGATCATTATCATTGATTCTTTCCTTTGTGAAGAGAATCATTCAGGAATGTTTTCTGGTGTGCTTCTCAACACTCTGATGCATGGATTTTGAATCCTCATCATGTTTTTCACTATCTTCCATTTGCTTCATAATCGAGAAATATCACTAAAAGTGAACTTTCTTAAGAATGCACCAAAATCCAAGCAATACAAGTTTTGCTTCTCTTTTGGTTTTAGCTATGGATTTCATATTCAAAGTTTCCAATGAATACTCTACAAGGACTTATTCGCTATTGTTTTGGTTATATCGAATAACTCCAAAACCTCCATGAATTCAAGTGGTTCACTATATATTCTAATTGAGGGCTAACTATTTCTAACTAATATGCCTCTACATCTACACCACAACGATTTATTTGGTGCCATCTATTTACCCTTTTTGATATCTAATATCACATTGTGATGCTTTGCATTTTCACATTTCAAAACGCTTTGTATCTCACAACTTCTTTTATGCCATTCTTATAAAGTTGAATTTCATTACTATTGATCAAATCATAGTAATTAGATTCTCTTTTATATTTATATCCTTCGTTGATGAAACACTTTGATCAAATCAAATAGTTTCATACTTATGTTTCCTTTGGTAAGTTTCTTTACACAATTAAACAATCATAATGATAATTACCATTTCATTAAATCATAATACATCGAATATGTATTTACTTTTAACATTCATTAAACACTTTGTATTCAAGTAATACACGGTGTTCAAGTTATATTGCCGAACTTAGGCATGATTTATATGTGACAAGAAATCGAATGTCTTTCACATATTATCAACATAACTTTGAATTTAAACAATGGTTTTCATTTAGTAATGAATATCATTTAAGTTGGGTATTTTAAGGCATCTCTATATTTTACAAATGTTCATGTATTATCAATTAGTTTCAAACAACAGGGATAATTCACAAGTAATCAAACAAGATATGAACACAAATAGAAATCATTCATAAAAGTAGAACAACTATTTGTTACAAACTCATATGAATAACCATCTCACAAAGTGTGAGACACACTAAAGAAGTTCATAATATTTTGATTACAATAATCATCCTAAAACATAAAATAAATGATAAATGTTGAGGGAGAGTGTCGTCGGCCATCATCATCATGCTTGCCATCAACACGCAACATCACCTCCTCTCCAGCAAGCACCTCTTATGCAGAAGGACCTGTTTTTAGTAAAATAGAACAAGTATCAAATATACTTAACACTGCAAATGTGTTTGCAAGATTATAACATTTAAAAAATTGTATATCAAATATATACCTTTGTCATTTATGACCTCTTCGGTGATTGGTTCAACCTTTACGTTCCAAACATAATATGAACCCTTGGAAATCCAATGTTTTCGTATCACCACTCATGATGCTACTTCAGACATGTCCTTCGTAGCTGGGAGGCAATGATCGAAGCAGCACGCTTATCGCAAATGGATCATCCATCCAGTAATCCATGAAGTGAACCAGTCTCATGTGTGCATCAAGCATGCGCTCCAAGTGACCCTTCAGACATGTGTGCTCCTCCATATGTATGGAAAGGAACTCTCCAAGCAGCTCGTGCTTCCACATGCGCACATGGCTTATGAACTCTGCTCTCAGCTGATCCACCATCGAATATGGATCAAGATCACCCATGAGTGGATGGAGTTCATCAACCATCCCGTAACGTATTATTATCTGAATGTAGGTGGACATCTCTTGACGGTAGTAGCGGTCTGCCAGCTCTTGCAGGGTCTCATAGTGGTCTGGATCAGGAAAATCCATCGTGCGGCGTATGTATTCTACCACATGATTCCTAGTAAGGAGATCATTCAGGCGCACAAGCCAACTAGGGAAGTTGGATCCATCAAGTCTATGTTTCTCACCCATTACCCATTCCTCAATGACAAAGTAAGCTTCACGGTGAGCCATCTCTACATTTACAATTGCAAAAAGGAATTTAGACTAAGTTTATAATTAAATGAGTTAATAATAACTCCACTCAAAAACACCTATCCCCATAAGGGTTCCTAGTGATAACATGACCCCTATCAGCCACATCTCCCCCGATCATCACGGCCATCAATGTGGGTTCAAGGGTGGACGCTAAACGTCGGTCACATCATTCATGCAACTCGTGCTCGATCTTTCGACCATCCATGTTCCGAGGCCACGCTTCTATGGCGTGCTAGGATCGCCAACTCAACCTTAGTGTATTCGCTATGCAACATGGCTTACACCCACTGTATGCGAATGTAGATATGTCTGACATCCATGCCTGTACCATGCGTCACCTCATACCGAAGAACTTTCTTGGTGGTGCACACTAAGGGGGAACACAATCGTTGGTAATTTTAACAGGGATCATCTTATTAGGATACCATCGAGTATCTAATACTAGCACACAATAAGATATACAAACAATAACATTGAATGTAAATGCGATGTGATATGGTCCTTCACGTTGTGATCTCCATCCGTCGTCACCGGATTTCGGTGCTAGGGTTCCGGCGGCGTAGACACCAGGGTACCGGTGTCTTTCCAGCGTGGTAGTCCGTCACCTCCGTGACTATCTACTACTAGTAACATAAGGTAATCACTTTACCTTTGCCACAACCATATTAGTAATACAGTAACGGGAGGGGCTTTTCGCGAATGTACCCTTGAAGACCGAAAAGCGTTGTCAACGCTCAAGAGAGTGTGGTTGATGTAGACGAGCCGAAGCCGACCTCAAGGTTGTGATGAAGTCCTTGCGCTCCTTTGGCTCCAACGACTTGAGTTCCTCAAGTGCGACACCTCACGGGGAGTTACACACGTCCGGTGTCTGACGATGACTCCCGCTTCCCCGATCCAGCACCAGTTGCGGAAGTAGAGCTCCTGGATCCGAATCTCGTAGCACGACGGCGCTTTGCGGTGAAGATGTCTCTCGTTCGCGTAGTCCGAACTTGGGACCATGGTCATGAGAGAGAGAGAGAATATCAATTGGTGGTCCTCCCAAAAGTGAGAAGACCTTTATTGATTATTGTGTGTATTTATCTAGCCAAATACCCCCACTATATATAGGGGAAAAGGAGGTACTACCTCCCTCAAAGTCCCGGGGTGGGACTAAAGGAGAGGAGGGGGAGGGGCAGCCGCCGGCCGGTCCTAGTGGGCCTCGTGCAGGGGGGCTAGGCCCAGCCGGCCACCCTTTTGTCCCTTCTCCCTCTCTCCTTTCCCTAATGGGCCCTCTCCCCTCTAGGAATTGGCCCATTAAGCCTTTTGACCTTTTAAATTGATTTTCTCTTTATTAAATAATTATGAATAAATGATTAAATCAATATTTAACATTCATTCACATATTACTCATCCTCTATGGTTATGGAACACTTCCACCTCCACTCCGGACATCCTCTGGACTTATGGAAACCCTTCCGGTTTTCTCTCTAGAATTCTTTGGCGATTCTACCGATCCTATAAACACTCTCTAAGCATCATCAAGCCCTTAAGCGTGATACCCCACGGTTTGGGAACACTCCAGACATGGTCGGGACACTCCCGCACCAATGATCGACAGAGGGACCTGGATGGCCATGTGATCCCTGTGCGTTCCACGAAGATCTTTCGTCGTTTGAACCGGGACAGTCGTGTCTTATTCCCTTTGTCTCTCGATACTTGCATTGCCCGAGATCTTATCAATGACATCACCATGTCATGTTCAATCTCGTTACCGAACAATGCTACTTGACTCGTTCCGACAAGTGATATCCCTGTGATCAAATCACACGCTGCGCAGCTATTGGATATAACCTCTCTAAGTGGGCCCTTGAGTATCTTCCCGTCACATGGACGGACAAATCCTGCTCTTGACATATATTGCCTCTACGGTTTCCTCCGAGTACCTGAACACACCTTTATAACCATTGTATTACCAAGTGGCGCTTGATGATATCAAAGCACTCTCGGGAGACAACGATTGATATAGCCTCATGGTCTAAGGAATAGTCTACGAGGATCCATTTCTAATCATCGTAACTTGAACTTCGTCACATGATCGGGTCACGATGGTTAGGTTGGGTATTGGTTCATCATATCATTCTCAAAATGAGTTGACTCCATTTCCAACTGGCATAAATGCCACATCATCATCTATTGACCAATGAACCAGTGACTAGAGTTTCACTGGGAACCCCTGGTTGTTTGTATATCACATGTGTATTGATGTTTCCACTCAATATAGTTATGGCATGATATAAAACTTAATCATAAACTATATGAAATATGATAATAGTCCTTATTACTATTTGTCTCTAGGGCATATTTCCAACACTTGTGGAGGAGGTTTACATTCCATGGCCTCCCAACTTCAAGCTAGCCATCACCTTGTACATGGATCAGGTAGTAGGCGTTGTTGCCGAGGACTCACCCGATGGCGAATGGCCCCTCCCATGGGCGGGAAAGCTTGTGCATGCCCTTCTTGTCCTGGACCAATCACAGGACCAGGTCATCTTCCTAGAAGGTGCGAGTCCGGGCTCGGCGGTTGTGGTAGCGGTGGAGTCCTTGCTGGTAGATGGTGGTGCGGGAGCAAGCTAGGTCGCGTGCTTCGTCGAGCTGGTCGACTCCATCTTGGTGGGTGATCTCATTTGCCGCCTCCACGTAATTTACGACCCGAGGCGAGTCGTGTTCTAGGTCCGTTGGCATTACGGCCGCAGTGCCGTGCACCATGAAGAAAGGCGTGAACCCTGTAGACCGGTTGACGGAGGTGCGAATTCCCCATAGTACAGAGGGGAGCTCTTCGACCCAGCATCCGGGGGTGCGCTCGAGGGGCACCTGGAGTCGCGGCTTGAGGCCGTGGAGGACGCTTTGGTTCGTGCGTTCTGCTTGTCCATTCGACTCCGGGTGGGCGATTGAGGCGAGGTCGAGCCGTATGCTGTGCTCCTCATAGAATTCCACCATGGCACCTTTGGCGAAGTTGGTGCCGTTGTTCGTTATGATGCTGTGAGGGTAGCCGTATCGGTAGATGAGCTCACGGAGGAACTTGGTGGCAGTCTTGCCGTCACACTTCTTTATCGGCTTGGCTTCAACCCACTTGGTGAACTTGTCGACTGCGACCAGGAGGTGGGTGAAGCCAGATGGAGCCTTCTTGATTGGGCCGACCATGTCCATGCCCCATACGACGAATGGCCATGTGATGGGGATGGTCATGAGTGACGAACCAAGGATGTGCGTCTAGTTGGTGTACTTCTGACACCCGACGCACCGTTGGACGATGTCAATGGCGTCGGCGTGCGCAGTGAGCCAGTAGAAGCCATGTCGCATGGCTTTGGCGACCAGCGACCTGGCGCCGGCGTGATGGCCATAGTCGCCGGCATGGATGTCTTGGAGGATCTTGCGCCCTTCTTCTGGTTGTACGTAGCGTTGGAATATGCCTGTCATGTTGCGTTTGTGGAGCTTGCCGTTGATGATGACGAAGGATTTGCACCAGCGCACGATCATCCGTGCTTCCGTCTCATCGCTTGGAAGGATCTTGTGCTCGAGGAAGGCGACATATGGTGCGGTCCAGTCGCTGGTTTCGGTGACCATGGCGACTATAGCGGGCTCGGGCTGCAGGGGTATCCCGACGTCAATCTCCTTTGGTGGGGAGACCGAGGGCTTGTGTATGATGTCGAGGAAGACGCCTGCAGGTGGAGTTTTGCGGGCCGACCCGATGCGGGATAGGGCGTCGGTCTCCTCATTCTTGTGCCTGTCGATCCACTCGACGGAGTAGCTGGTGAAGTGGCCCCCAGCTGGTCCACCACTTGGCGGTACACTATCATTGTAGGGGAGACAGCGTCGCAGATCCCAGCGACTTGGCCGATGACTAGGTCGGAGTCGCCGTAGCACCGTAGGCGGTTGACGTTCATCTCCTTTGCGGCCCGCATGTCGTGGAGGAGGGCCTCGTATTCAGCCATGTTGTTGGTGCAGGGCATGAAATCGAGGTGGCGCACGTAGCGGAGCTTGTCGCCTTTGGGGAGGTGAGGACAACCCTAGCCCCTGTGCCGTCCGTGTTCTTGGAGCTGTCGAAGTGGAGTGACCAGTAGTGGAGGTAGGGTAATTTCTCCGACTGTTGTGACTCTTCCCAATCAGCAAGGAAATCGGCCAGGGCCTGCGATTTGATTGCTTTGTGTGGCTCGTACTTGTGTTGTGGACGCCGATATCGACGGCCCACTTAGCGACTCGCACAATCGCCTCGCGGTTGCGGATGATGTCCTGCAGTAGCACAGAGGAGATGGTCGTGATGGGGTGCTCCTAGAAGTAATGCGGGAGTCGCCGCTGGGCTCTGAAGACCGCATACACCAATTTTTGGTATTGTGGGTAGCGCTGCCTTGAGTCTATCAGGACCTTGCTAATGTAGTAGACAGGGCACTATACGGGGTGCTCCTTGCCTTCTTCCGGTCGCTCGACGACCATCACTGCGATGATGACTCGAGTGGAGGCCGCGATGTAGATGAGTATCGGCTCTTTGTCGGTTGGGGCGACAAGCAATGGTGCTGACAAGAGCACTTCCTTGAGCACTTTTAGCGTGTTGCCCGCTTCTTCGTCCCATTGGAACGTGGGGTTCTTGCGCATTAGGCGGTAGAGAGTCATTGCCTTCTCACCGAGTCGGGGGATGAAGCGACTGAGAACCGCGACTCACCCGGCCAGCTTCTAGATGTCGCACGGGCACTTGGGCCGCCCGAGTCTTGCGATGGTGTCGATCTTGGTGGGGTTAGCTTTGATGCCTTGTTTGGAGACCACGTACCCAAGGAGCTGTCCTATTGGCACGCCGAAGGTGCACTTCCCTGGGTTGAGCTTGATCTTGTACCTCCACAGATTTGTAAAGGTTTCAGCCAGGTCGGCGAGCAGGTCGCTCTGGCAGGTGGACTTTACCACCACATCATCGATGTAGACGTGGATGTTGTGGCTAATTTGGCTCGCAAGGCACTCCTGCATGCACCGCTGATAGGTCACGCCATCGTTCTTTAGACCGAACGTCATTGCAGTGTAGCAGAAGGCGCCAAATGGTGTGATGAATGCCGTCTTCTCTTCATCCTCAACCGCCATTTTGATCTGGTTATAACCATAGTATGCGTCGAGGAAGCACAACGACTCAGATCCCGCGGTCGAGTCGATGATTTGATTGATGTGCGGTAGGACGATATCCTCCTTCGGGCATGCGCTGTTGAGGCTGGTATAGTCGATACACATTCGACACGTGTTTTTCTTTTTGAAGACAAGGACTAGGTTTGCCAGCCACTTGGAGTACTTGATGGGCCGGATGAAGCCTGCGACGAGTAGACACTGCACTTCTTCGGTGATTGCTCGGTGACGCTCTTCATTGAAGGGCCGTAGTGACTGCTTTACTGGTCGCACTTTGGGGTCGTGATACGTTGCAAACGTATCCATAATTTTTGATGTTCCATGCTTGGTTTTATCTACTTTCTTATGTTTTGTCCACACTTTGGAGTACTTTTCATATGATTTCTTGGACTAACCTATTAACAAGAGCCACAGTGCCAGTTGCCTGTTCTGCTGTTTTTGGTTCCAGGAAAGTCAGAAAATGAATATTCTCGGAATTGGACGGGACAAAAGCCAAAGTCAGTTTTTCACCGAGGGACACGTGGAGCCAGAATACAAGACAGAGAGGGGCTGGGGCCCGGCCACACCACCTGGTCGCGCGGCCAGGCCTGGCTCGCGCCAGGGGGTGGTCTGGCCGCCCCAGGCACCCCCTCGGCCTCTCCTTCCGCCTATATATTGCCTCTGATATGGAAACCCTAAGGACCCGATCAAAATTCCATGAAAGAGTCTGTAGCTGCCGTCATCTCCATCCCTAGATCGGGAGGGATCTGAAGCTCTTCCCGGTACCCTGCCGGAGAGGGGAATTCACCTTGGAGGCCTTCTTCATCATCATGCAAGCCTCCGGTGTGATGCGTGAGTAGTTCATCTCTGGACTACGGGTCCATGTAGTAGCTAGATGGCTGGTTCTCCTCCTTTGTGCTTTCATGTTTAGATCTTGTGAGCTCCGTTCATGATCAAGATCATCTATTTGTAATTCTGCATGTTGTGTTTGCGGGGATCCGATGCATATGGAGATGCTATTTCAGATTGATTATTGATTCTATCATGTCTTTGTTATTTGTGATCTTGCATGCTTTCCGTTGTTAGTAGCTATCTTGGCCAAGTAGATGCTAGCAACTCCAAGAGTTAGTATTTATGCTCGATAGTGGGTTCATGCCTCGTAACTGGGAAGTGATAGAAATCTCTAAGGTACTAGATGTGTTGTTTCTACTAGGGAGAAAACAACAATCCTTTGTTCATAGAACAATCGTATTGTTTACTTTACACGCAATTCGTAATGCAATTATCCGTTGCTTGCAACTTAATACTAGAGGGGGTTCGGATGATAACCTGAAGGTGGATTATTAGTCATAGATGCAGTTGGATGGCGGTCTATGTATAATGTTGTAATTCCCAATCGAATCTCAAAGGAGTCAAGGTGATTAGTATATGCTTGTATGCTTTATCGATGTTTGTCAATTGCCCCGTTGTAATTTGTTCACCCAACATGTCATCTATCTTAAGGAGATCCACCTCTAGTGAACTATGGACCCCGGTCCTTTCTTTTACTATCAATCTACAATCAATTGTTTACTGCTTTGTGTTTACTTTCTGCAAACTATTACTTTCTTCCACTCGATACGTTTAATCCTTTGTTTTCAGCAAAACCGGTGAGATTGACAACCTCATCGCAAGTTGGGGATAGAGTTCTATGGTTGTGTTGTGCAGGTCTCCATGTTGCTGCTGGCACCGGTAGTGCGCCCTGCCAAAGTTCAGCTAGCAACACCTTTGGGGTGTTTCCTTGCTCCTACTGGTTCGATTAAACCTTGGTTTCATAACTGAGGGAAAACTTGCTGCTGTGCTCATCATACCTTCCTCTTGGGGTTCCCCAACGAGCTCGATATATTTTGGGCCATCAGGTCGGCGTTAAGTTTGTGCTCAACGAGTTCCCTCGGGACACCAAGCATGTCGGAAGGCTTCCATGCGAAGATGTCACGATTCTCACGTAGGAACTTGATGATCACGCTTTCCTATGCGGGACTCATGTTTGTCCCGATGGTAACCGTCTGGCTGGAGTCGCCTAGGACTCGCTCGATGATGTGGGTGTGCGTGGTCGCTTCAAAGGTGGAGCTTGTAGCGGTTGGCTTCTTCAGTATGGTGGGGTCATCCTTGTCAATGTTGCTCGTGTACTTCATGAGATCGTCCGCTTGATTTGTTTCCACGGTGATGACGATGTCGGCAAGCTCGGCGCCTTTGTCTTTGCACTCCACGACCATGTCGGGGTTGCCGTGGACGGTGATGATGCCGCTTGTCCTCGGGAGCTTCATCATGTTGTAGGTGTAATGCAGGGTCGCCATGAACTTGGCGAATGCCTGGCGACCTAGGACGCAGTGGTAGGGGCTGTGGAAGTTCACCAGCTCGAAGACGATCCGCTCGGTGCGAAAGTTCGCTGGTGTGCCAAAGTCGACTGGCAGCGTCACCTTGCCGATCGGGGACGCCTTCCGACTGGGGATGATGCCGTGGAAAGTGGTGAGTGTTGGCTCGATCACCGACTCCGGGAGGTGGAGCCTCTTGAATGTGTCCAAGTACATGATGTTGATGGATCTTCCACCGTCCATCAGCGTCTTGGGCAGCGAGTAGTCGGCCACTTTGGGCCTGACCACCAGGGCGACTCACCCTAGGTACTTGATCCTGGGCACGTGATCTTGGCGACTCCAGGTGATGCTTTGCTTGGACCAGTTGAGAAAGCGGGAGATGTTGACTTGGGTCACCGCATTGACAGCGACTACACGGGCGAGCACCTTCTTCTCGCGTTTGGTGCCGAGCCCGGTGAAGGTGTGTAGCAAGCCGATGGCATTGCCGAACCTGCCGGCATTGCCATTGTCCCTAGGGGGGTTATTGTTGGGGGTCCTCCCTTGCTCACCTTGCCTTTTCGATCTCCTTCAGGGAGTGGCAGTCCGCGGTGGTGTGGGTGGCGGGTTTTCCCTCCCTGCTATGGTAGACGCAGGGTTGGTTGAGCAGGATGGAGGGGTCAAATTTTGGCCTTGTCGCATTGTTGGTGCGGTAGTTTCCGCTGTCGCGGTAGTTTCCTCCATCGTGGCGAAAGTTCTTCGGGTCGCGTTGGCCGTAACTGGCGTTAGTGACGAAGTCGACTCTCCCATCGCCACGGCGCTTGCCGGTGAGGCGAGTGTTGTTGTAGCGCATCTCGCACTGTCGCCTGTTGTCGTGGCCGCTGGTGCGGCGCCTTCCTCCCAACTCGTCTTCAGAGTCCTGGTTGGGGTCCTCCTCCGCGTACTGCTTGGCGATCTCGAGGAGGTAGGGGATGTTGTTGAGTGTCCGGTAAACCCTCTTGATCTTAGCGACCAGGGGGTCATACCGGCACGCATTCTTGAAGTGGATCGCCGTGTCCGGGTGAATGCCGGAGGCGTTGATCCATAGTTCCTACCACCTTTGGATCTAGTGGCGGGTCGATTCACGCGGCCCCTGGATGCATCACTCTAGGTCCTCGATGGTGATGGCGTGGTGATACGTCGTAAATGTATCTATAATTTTTTATGTTCCATGCTTTTTAGTATCTACTTTCTTATGTTTTGTTCACACTTTGAGGTATTTTTATAATTTTTTTGGAACTAACCTATTAATAAGATGCCACAGTGCCAGTTGCCTGTTTTCTGCTGTTTTTGGTTTCAGAAAAGCTGGAAAAGAAATATTCTCGGAATTGGACCAGACAAAAGTCAAAGTCAATATTTTACCAGAAGATGAGACGGAGGGGGGCCACGAGGTGGCCACACCACCTGGTGGCGCGGGCTATCCCAGGCCGTGCCAGGGGGTGGTGTGGGCCCCTCGGGCGCCCACCGACCTTGCCTCTTCGCCTATAAAATCCCCTCGGGACGAAAACCCTAAGTACAAGATCAGAATTCCACGAAAAGTTCCGCAGCGCCACCGCCATCGAAGAGGAGATTCGGGGGACAAAAGTCTCTGTTTCTTCACCCTGCCAGGATGGGGAAGTGCCCCCGGATCCATCTCCATCGACTCCACCGCCATCTCCATCGTCGTTGCTGACTCCCATGCTAAGGAGGGAGTAGTTATCTCTCGAGGCTAAGGGCTCTATAAGTAGCTATGTGTTCATCTCTCTCTCTATGCGTGATCTTATTGAGATCATGAGCTTTGTAATCTATAGATCTATTCTGCTACTCAAGTGCTTTAATGAATCTCTACTTATCTCCACGTGTGTGAAGTTGACAGTGTGCACACCGTGTGGCACTTTGGCTAAGGTTACATAAATACTTATCATGAGTATAATTTGAGTTGGATGTCTCTATGAGATTGTGGTGTTTGTTGGAACCATCTAGCGCTCAAGGTGACAGTGAGGGGTTATCTAGATGGGGAATGCGAACGTTAAGGTGTGTTGTTATAGCCCTACATCGTCCAACCGTAGAGTAGTTCAGGGTAGCATCATGAAGAGAAGATATTTATATGAGAGTGTCCACTAGTGAAAGTATGATCCCTAGGCCTTGTTTCTAAACATTGAAACACCATTTACAATCAGTCTTGTTACATGTTTGCTTGCTGCCACTCTTATTTCAGATTGCAATTACCACTTATAATCATCCATATTACTTGTATTTCACTATCTCTTTGGCGAACTAGTCCACCTATACACCTGACAAGTGTATTGGGTGTGTTGGGGACACAAGAGACTTCTTGTATCTTGATTGCAGGGTTGCTTGAGAGGGATACCTTTGACCACTTCCTCCCTGAGTTCGATAAACCTTGGGTGATCCACTTTAGGGAAACTTGCTGCTGTTCTACAAACCTCTGCACTTGGAGGCCCAACACTGTCTACAAGAATAGAAGCATGCGTATACATCAAGCTATTTTCTGGCGCTATTGTCGGGGAGGTAAGGTAAAAGGTACTCACATCCTCTGGCTACTAAGCTATCTTCTAGTACTGTAGCTGGTGTGTGAATGCTCGAAATTATTTCCTTTAGATTCTGCAATTATATATTTTTGTTTCTTGTTTTTGTTTTCACTAGTTAGGTTTAATAGAAAACAATAAAAAAATTAGAGAGGTTTTTAGTATTTTTCCTAAGGTAGAACATGAATGGTCTGAAAAGAAAATTAAAAAACCCATGGAACTTTCTTTTCATGCTAATAGCAATGTTATTAGTATGAATTTTTTGAACACCTTTGTTACTAATGCTATGGAAACGTCTAAGCTTGGGGAAGTTAGTTTTTATGAAAATGATCTTTTTATTTCCCCAGCTTTAAAGAATAAAATTTGCTCTGATGATACTTTATCTCCCATATGTGGTAATTCTAATGATACTTGTGATATTTTAAATCAACATACTGAAAGCATCCCTTTTAAAATACCTATGGAAATTGTTGAACGTGTTATGCATAACTATTATTTTGGAGATGGAACTGTCTATCCTGGTGATCATTTACTCTTTATACATGAATTATTAGGGTTGTTCAAGTGTGCAGGTATTTTAATGAACCAAGTTAAGAGGAAGCTATTCTCTTTATCTCTTAAGGGCAAAGCAAGGGAGTGGTATGAGCTACTAGACGATCCTCATCATTCAGAGTGGAAGGAACTTGAATCTCTCTTTTACTCTAAATTTTATCCTCCCCATGAAGTTCATAAAGATAGGAATTATATTTATAATTTTCATCCTCATGATGGAGAAAGTATGGCCCAAGCATGGGGGATATTGAAGTCACTAATGCTCAAATGTCCAATTCATGAGCTCCCCAGTAATATTGTTATTAATAATTTTTATGCAAGGCTTTCAGGACATTACAAGGACTATCTAGATACCTGTTTAGAGGGATCCTTCACAAGTAGGGAGGTCAAAGCTAAGTAGGATCTTCTTAAAACAATTCAAAGCAATACTGAGTATGATAAAGAACCAGGTATAAACTATGAGTATGATTGCATTAAGTCTTTCGCTGAAACTACTGATTTTCAAGAGCTTAGTGCTAAATATGGTCTTGATCCTCAAATTCTTGTTGATTGTTGTAGAGCCTTTGCTTCTCATATTAATGCTCCTAAAGAAAAATGGGACATGTATCATGAGCCTTTTAAAGATACTTGCATGGAAAATGAAATTGTTATTAATGATAGCAATAAACATGCTCAAACCTCTGAAAGTACTATTTCTTATAAGCATGTTAATTTTTGTGGAATACATAGACCTTGTGATAATAATCAAATTGAAGAAGAATATTGTATCACCCACAGGAATGAAAAAACTAGAACGTGGTATAGGGCTCCAAATGATCTTGGTAAAAAAGTTTGTGCCCTTTATCCTTTTATTTGTGAACTTTGCTTTGAAGTGGGTCATTTCAATTTTCAATGCTCAGGCCATAATAATAGCCCTTCTAATCCAATGAGTACTGCAAGTTTGTATTGTGATGACATGATCACTCCTAATCAGCATGATGAACTTACATTATTTTTGGGGTGTGAAGAGTTATCAAGAAAAACCTCTTTGGTAGATATGAGTGCTTTTGATATGAATAGCGCCCTGCATGGTTGTCATCTTTATTGTGTTGATAATTTCCACACAAATACTTACATACAAAATATTATAAAATATGATATCTTACCAAAATATGACAGGACTAATATGTGTTTTGATCTTATTAATGAAAAGAAGGAATCCTCCAAAGTTTCTTCTATTGTCTCTAACAATAAACTAGGGTATATGGAGAAGCTTCCTTTCAAGCCTCTCCCTCCTAAAGAGAAGAAGGAAAAGAAGAAAAGTAGGAGCAAAAGGAGAGAGGAAACAGTATTTTCCCCTAAGCATGTTGCTCCTATTATAGTTTTTGATGAGTCTGAACTCGATGATGTTCCTATGCCTGTTACCTATAGTAGTGATCATGATTGGGAAAAGCACACTTCTTTAGATATTGAAAATCTCTTTGGTACCAATTCTGAAAATGATGATATTAATAATTGTTGTACTATTAGTTCTATCCATGTTCCTTCCAATGATGATATGTTTACAAATGAACACACTTTGGAAGATAACTATTCTATTGCTTATGATGATACTATACCTCAAATGTATGATGATTACAATGAGAAATATGATATTTTCAGTCCACCTACTATTGAGGAGAAAATTAATTATGATTACAATATGCCTCCTATATTTGATGATTATGGTGATGAGAATAATAATGATAGCTTTTTGTTGAATTTTCTCCCACTACGATTAATAAGAATGACTATGTTTATGTGGGGAGTATTAATTCTTTTATGCATATGGCTCATGATAAGAATATTTTATGTGATAGTTATATTATTAATTTTATTCATGATGCTACTGAAAGTTATTATGAGAGAGGTAAACATGGTTTTATGTATCTCAACAATATTAAGTTTCCCCTCTTTATGTTGAAAGTTTTGAAGTTGCACTTGTTTTGCTTTCCTATGCTTGTTGCTTTGTGCTTTCATCCCTTTTTTATTTACAATATTATTTTTCATAGAAAGTGGGTTAGACTTAAATTTATTCCATATTTGCTTCTTGATGCTCTCTTTTACTCCAATTCATATTTCTTATGTGAGCATCATCGAAATTATCATGCCTAGCTCAAAGGCATTAAAGAAAAGCACTTATTGGGAGATAACCCAAATTTTTAGTCAATAAATTTTTCTTTTGTTGAGTCTTGGAAGTTATTGCCTCTGTAATAACCTCTCCTTATCCTTTTTGTGTGGTTTTTGTGCCAATAATAACCTCTAATGAGAGAGAAGTAAGACTTGGGAAAGTTGTTGTTCCAAAACAGATTTTTGTGCTTTGCTGTAAAAATTCGTGAAAAATATATGTACGTCGGATTGAGCTGTAATTTTTTGTGCTTCTGCCCCAGGTTGTTATCTAACTTTTGTTAGTTTAACACTTTTCGATTTTAGCAACAGAAGGTCTTCGGAAAAATCGGTTTTTACCTGCTGGTCTGTTTTGACAGAGTTCTGCCATTATTTGCATTTGCCTCTTAATCTCTTTCTATTTGAGTTATCCTTGATCACTTGAACTTTTAAAATAAAATTCTACAGTAGCTTGTGTTTTAGTGGAAGTTTTACTTGTGTTGAAACTAAACCTAAAGACTTATTATCTTAAGTGCACTAATGTTGCTAATGAAGATTGTATGAAGTTTTGTATGAAGGAAATTTTAAAGTGTAGGGAAGAACAATGTGATGATATGAAGTATGGACAAAAGCTCAATCTTGGGGATGCCACCCGTGTCACCCCAAGAAATATTCAAGAAGTACAAGCGTCAAAGCTTGGGGATGCCCAAGGCATCCCCTTCTTCATCAATAAAAATCTCAGGTTTTCTCCCAAAACACTTCATTTTTATTGTTTCATGCACAATTGTGTTGTTCTTGGAGCGTCTTTGTTTTTGTTTTTATCTTTCTTTTGTTTGGTTTGCTTAAGTATGTTGGTTGTATCCCAACACACTTCGTTTTGAGAGAGATACACCTCGTTATCCATTGCCTAGAACACTCTACTTTTCACTCTTATTGTTCTGCGAGTGTTCTCCTTTGCTAGCACTGCGTTTAGCTTTAGTTTTCGATTGGTGTTGGAGAAGAGTAGGAAAGTTCATGATTATGAGTGGTACAAAAAGGAGCTTGTTTTTACCGTGGCCTATACTTTATCGTGGCATGTTTGATACTGCTATGACTTTATGCTTAGTGATTATTTTTGTAGCATGACTTGTTACAAACAATTGAGATTGCTTAATGTGCCTTGAAAGAATCATACATTGTTTTAGCATATAAAAGCATAATATTGTGGTATTCTCCTTTGATGCTTTATTTGGGTTGACTTGGCGCATGCTCACACCATGTTAAGACTATACCAAGTCGCCATAGCCTCTATGATCATTTAGTTTTCGACTTGTAATATCACTTTATGCTTTAATTAATAATGTTTTGTCGCTTTCCATGATTATGGACATTATTGCTCTCTTAGTTGGTCGCTCCTAGTCTTTTGCTAGCCTCCACATGTACCAAGTATGAGTTCCACTCATGCATCCAACTCCAAATAAAACCAAGTTATTCCAAAGAGTCCACCATACCTACCTATTAGCATTATTGCTATTCCAAGTATATTCATGTTTTATCTACCTTCTGAATTAAACTTGTTATGTGAAAATTAGTGATTAAAGCTCTCACAAACTTAATGGCACACTTTACTTTCTTGCACTTAATAAACTTGAACCATTGTGCCCATCTATGTTGCGTATATGCTTGCTCTTTGTAAGTTGTGAATTAGAAGAACCATGTTATCATGGGGAACACTTTCAACATTGCAATTTATTTAGTTGATATCATGTTATTTTGCTGATGGATCCTGGCGGAGTGAAATGAAAGGGGAGCTTGTAAGGCTCATGGAGTTCGTATGTGTGTTAGAGAAACGCCTGGGTGGCTAGTCTAAGCCATGCTTAATCATGGTGGAAACCTGCAGCATAACCATAGTGAGCAATCTGTGAAGCATCCTAAATAAAAAAAAGAGAAAAAAAGAAAAGGTAAAACCCTATGCAAATTGCATACAAAAAGATCGCTGAGATGCTCATTGTCTGCTTGCCTTGTCATTTTGATATGGGAAAGCTTCTATATCATCGGGCAAGGGGTACCCCGTTGGCGGTTCTCTATGATACACATATACTTACAATGACAAGAACTTACATGTAACTAAAGTTGAGTAGCATGAGGTTCGGTACTCGTAAGTAAGGGGCATGAGATTTTCAGCTTATAACTTGTCAAGCATATCCTCATATTTGCTCACTTTAACCTTAATCACCTAAAGATGCTTATGATAGGGGCAATGAGAGTTGAAAGCTAATAAGTACCATAATTTTTGGAAGCTCTTTATGAGACTTGAATCCCTGCTTCCTTCTATGAAGGGCCTTTCTTTTACTTTTATGTTGAGTCTCCATCTTCTCTCTGTATGCACCTATTGAGAGAGCATAGTGGTCATTCTTAGTTTAATGTGCATTGTCCCAAAACTTGTTGATTGATTCATAACTTTGATATTGCTTGTTCTTAAACTATTTGTATCTAGTCACCCTTATGAACTTTGAAGGTGTCCTATGCATTTATGTTTTGCTACACTATGAGGAACAAGCTGGATACCATTTTCATTATGTTTTCTATATATGGAACAAACAAACGTCTTTCAAAGCATTGTTATTCATGAATCTTTTGTTCGTACCTTTTCATGTTACAACATAGTTGCTATGTCTTATTGTTAGAACTATATCTTTCATGTCTATGTTAGAGTACTATGATCCCAGCTATCAATGTTTTAAAAATACCTTGATCAAGATTGTGATGGTGCATGTCACCTCAAAAATTATTCTTTTTATCATTTACCTACTCAAGGACGAGCAGGAGTTAAGCTTGGGGATGTTGATACGTCATAAACGTATCTATAATTTTTGATGTTCCATGCTTGTTTACTATCTACTTTCTTATGTTTTGGTCACACTTTGAGGTATTTTATACATTTTCTGGAACTAACCTATTAACAAGATGCCACAGTGCTAGTTGCCTGTTTTCTGCTGTTTTTGGTTTCACAAAATCTGGAAAAGAAATATTCTTGGAATTGGACCGGACAAAAGCCAAAGTCAATATTTTACGAGAAGACTCACAGAGCCAGAAGACGAGATGGAGAGGGGCCAGGAGGTGGCCACACCACCTGGTGGCGCGGGCCAGCCTAGGTCGCGCCAGGGGGTGGTGTGGGCCCCTCGGGCGCCCACCGACCTTGCCTCTTCGCCTACAAAATCCCCCCGGGACGAAAACCCTAAGTACAAGATCAGAATTCCACGAAAAGTTCCGCAGCGCTGCCGCCACCGAAGTGGAGATTCGGGGGACAGAAGTCTTTGTTCCGGCACCCTGCCGGGATGGGGAAGTGCCCCCGGATCCATCTCCATCGACTCCACCACCATCTCCATCGCCGTTGCTGACTCCCATGATGAGGAGGGAGTAGTTCTCTCTCGAGGCTAAGGGCTCTACAAGTAGCTATGTGTTCATCTCTCTCTATGCGTGATCTTATTGACATCATGAGCTTTGTAATCTATAGATCTATTCTTCTACTCAAGTGCTTTAATGAATCTCTTCTTATCGCCACGTGTGTGAAGTTGATAGTGTGCACACCATGTGGCACTTTGGCTAAGGTTACATATATACTTATCATGAGTATAATTTGAGTTGGATGTCTATGAGATTGTGGTGTTTGTTGGAACCATCTAGCGCTCAAGGTGATAGTGAGGGGTTATATAGATGGGGAATGCGAACTTTAAGGTGTGTTGTTATAGCCCTACATCGTCCATCCGGAGAGTAGTTCAAGGTAGCATCATGAAGACAAGATATTTATATGAGTGTCCACTAGTGAAAGTATGATCCCTAGGCCTTGTTTCTAAACATTGAAACACTGTTTATAATCAATCATGTTACATGTTTGCTTGCTACCACTCTTATTTCAGATTGCAATTGTCACTTATAATCATCCATATTACTCGTATTTCACTATCTCTTCGCCGAACTAGTGCACCTATACACCTGACAAGTGTATTGGGTGTGTTGGGGACACAAGAGACTTCTTGTATCTTGATTGCAGGGTTGCTTGAGAGGGATACCTTTGACCACTTCCTCCCTGAGTTTGATAAACCTTGGGTGATCCACTTAAGGAAAACTTGTTGTTGTTCTACAAACCTCTGCACTTGGAGGCCTCACACTATCTACAAGAATAGAAGCGTGCGTAGACATCACGCGGGTGTAGGAGTTCTCGAAGTGCCTGACGAAGGCGTCACACATCTCCTCCCACGACTCGATGCTGTCGGCGGGGAGGGTGTTGATCCATTGCCTGGTCGCTCCTTCCATCATCAGGGGAAGGTAGCGAGCGGCTGGAAGGTTGGTGTGGCCGGCGATTCCCATCGCCATAAGGTACGTGTCCAGCCACACCGCTAGGTCGTACGTGGGGTCGTACTTTTCGATCTCCTTGGGCGCCTTGAAGTTGGCAGGGTACTTCTCGCCTCGGATCATTGGTCCGAAGCACTGTGGGCCGACTCGGCTGAGCAAGCCCCTTGGTTCGGGATCACCGCGGTTGGTGAGGGTGTGCCTCAAGTCATTGGGCTGGCGCGCCCGCCAGGCCTGGTTGTTGACGATGTGCGTTCGTGCGTCAATGGGTTGGCCATTGGCGGCGACCGTGTTGTTCACCGGCCACGGCTCGTTGGTGGAGAGCGCAGGGTTGGCGGCCCATGGCTAGTGCGCCAGGGGCTGGGGTGGTGGGCAGGTGATGGCGTTGGAAACGGTTGGGGGCCACTTGAGGCTGCCCTGCTTGCCGATGAGCGGGAATACATCCGCCCCCGCGGGTCGACTCTCGTGGCTTGCTGCTCGACGGCCCTGGCGAGTAGGGACTTGGCGTACTAGATCTGCAGTGCACCCTCTCCTTGGATGTCGAGGTGGGTGACCGCAGCGTCGACCGCGATGACGTTGTCCATTGGAGTGGAGTACAGTGGGAGCCCGTTGGCGTCGCGGGACTGTGGCGAGATGATGATTCGTGACTGGTCCGGTGGGGGGCGCGACCAATGGGTGGTGGTGGGGCTCCAGTCGCCGGTGCGTCGAGTGGTGGTCAGTTGCTGCCGCTTGCTGGCGTGTTCTCGCAGTATTCGCGCTCGGCTGCGCGTGCAGGGTCGCTCTCGTCGTTGAAGTTCAGGACGCGACCATGGACGTTGGAGTTCAGGCGGGTCCTGATGCGGCATTGATGGTAGAGTGACAGCTCCTGCGCTGTTTCCCGCTTGAGGCGGAATTTCTCGCGCTCGGCTAGCTCCCTGCACTGCGCCTCCTCCAGTCGCAGGCGAGCTTCTTCCACTTCTGTCACCGTTGTAGTCAGCGGGATCAGTGTGGAGAATGGATCTGGCGGGGCGCTCGCGCTACCCGACATGTAAATCGCATTGAAGCGATTGGATCTGGCGTGGAAGTCCTCAGGGGACTCCGACCCGGAGTAGGAGTCGAAGATCCTGAGGATGGAGGGGTCCTTGAAATCCTCGGAGTTGGAGACCCGCGTGATGCAATGGTGATGGATCTGGCGACTGAGGCTAGGTTCGCCGAATCGGCATCATCATGGAGAGTCGCGTCGTCCGCGGCGGCATCAGTCCCGGCCGCGTTGCTGGCGGCCGAGTCGTACTCGGTGGCGAGGCGGTTGATGGAGCGGATCTGGTCCTCCGAGAGCAGATCACGGCGTGGTGGCGATCCACCGACAATCACCGTTCCCGCCGGGTCGACTGTGTCGCTGATGGTGCCGATCAGCATCACCGCGCTGTGCGTGATCGAGCGCGACGCCGGGATGTAGCTGCTAGGTAAGATCTGCAAGATCCCACCTCTAGCGATCATACGGCCGGTGGCGATCAGCCGATCGATTGGCGTGTAGGGTCTCGCCACAGAACTTAGGCCGGACCGGCCACGCCCCATGGTAGGCGCCACTATCGTGGGAATGGCCACGACAGTCGCTACCAGGGGTAGCGATTGATAGTATTGGGGGCGAGAGCTGGCGGCCATCTGCGGTGCGAGATGGGGGCGGATGCACATGAGTTTACCCAGGTTCGCCCCCCGGAGGGTAAGGACCTACTCCTGCTATATTGTATTTGTAAGATCTCACCATAATAAGGTAAGATCCCTGTGATTGCAGTGCTAGTCCCTGGATCGAAATGCTAGCACCCACAGTTTAAGATGAAGTACACAGAAACAAAGGTCATTATTACATCGCATATCCAGGAATATGATGGTTCTTACACTTCACTTAGCCCAAGGCTAAGATACTCAACGTTCACATTACATAGCATAATAATAGAGTCTTTTGTCTTCATGCACCACAGGCAAACATGTCGAGTGTATACCCGCAACCCTACTCATCATCAGAGTATCCTACAACATAATTGTTGGGTCCGCAGCATAGAAAACAAAAAAATTCCTACGGTGTGAACTACACGCCAAGATCTATCTACTAGGTACAAAGCAACGGGTGGACATACATCCAACGAGAACTTACCCTCGTAGACAGCGAGCTTTGTTAACGAGTAGGAACTCGTTGTTGATCTCAAGATCGTGATGAAGTCCAGCAGGTCCGGCTCCAGCATGTCCATCAGATCCAGCTCCAGCACCACCAAGTCCAGCACCGTAAAGCAGCGGTGCATCCGTGATCGCACACACGTCTGGTACCCCGACAACCTCCGTCCCTCGCTCTAGCAAAGCAGCGGAAGCAGCAACTCCTTTCCAGATAAAGCCACCGGGAACATGTATCTCGCTAATCCGAGACCATGGGGGAATAATACTAGAGGGGGAGAGAGATCCTTCACAAGGAGGTGTGAGTGAGAAGTGAGGAGGGGGTGGCCTTTTATAGGAGGAGGGGTGCCCCTCCTTCATGGCTGCACATGGAGGGGTGACCTTCACCTCCTCCATTCATGTGGTGGTAACCCTCCACATTAAAATGCCCTTCACATTCTCTTTAAAGTCTCCACTTTTAAATGCATTAAATTTCTCCAAATTTAATGCTCTCTCATTTAATAAAACTCTTTTATTATTTTTATTCAGAATTTTGTTAATTACTTTAATTAACAAACATTCACATAAAACCCCCTGCAACATTTCAATATTACATGCAGAACCAATTTCAGCATTTTCACCCGAAACAGTTTCGGTGTCTATTGAAATAATTCCAGCGCTTTCTTAAATCTTTATCTAAAACATATTTGCTCCAAATGGTGTCGGTATCCCTTAAGTGTGTCACCCTATGGTTCGCGAATAATGCAGACATGATCGAGACCCCTCTCCGATCAATAATCAGCAATGGGACACGAGATCCATACTGACTCCTACACATTCAACGATGACTTCTGTGATCGTGTGAACCTTTAACGTCGTAACTAAATCCCTTTGTCTCGCGATATATTACATGTCCGAGATTTTATCATTGGCATCCAAATACCTAGTTTGATCTCGCTACCGACATGCACTTTTTTCTCGTTCCCGTGATATAACATTCTAGTGATCACATCACTTGCTTGCAAGCTATTTCAATGTGATATCACCGAGAGGGCCCAGAGTATATCTGTCCGTCATCGGGATGGAAAAATCCCACTCTTGATCCATGAGCCTCAACATAACACCTTCGTAGCACTGAACCCACCTTTATAGTCACCCTGTTACGGTGTGACGTTTGATGTTATCAAGATACTCTTCCTAACATGATCTCATGGTCTAAGGATAAAGATTACTTTGTATGATATTATAGCAATATAAACATAATGACTTTGATCATAATGCTATACTTCGAATGAATGTTCATCACATCATTCCACCAATGGTGTGACCTTGTTATTAATAACATCCAATGTCCATGATCAGGAAACCTTGATCATCTTGTTAATCAACAAGCTAGTCTATAAGAGAGGCATAACTAGGAACCCTTTTTGTTTATTAAACACACATGTATTGATGTTTCCGATCAATACAATTCTAGCATGTAAAATAAACATTTATCATAAACATGGAATAAGATAATAACCACTTTATTATTGCCTCTCGGGCATATTCCCTTCAGTCTCCCACTTGCACTAGAGTCAATAATCTAGTTTGAAAAACTTTGCGTATTGAACACCTATGGCTTTCTGGTGTTTCATCCAAATCCATGATGGAACATCCTTTCCATTACATTGTGCCACCCATAGTCTAAATTGAGATAAATTTAATTTGTATCTTGTGACAAAACTAGTATCAATGTAACACTTTACAATGAACTACCTTTAACTATTTGTCACTTATACATTATATATTCTTAGTTCTTCCAAAGCTCATAAGAATATCTTTACTATTGTCCAATGATCATCTTATGAATCATTCTGGTATATGCTCATAACATTTAGAGCATAGGACATTCTGGATATATACATATCATGGTATAATCAATCAAAATCTTCATGTGATTTTACTCACCAAGTGTTGAAACACTGGAATTTTGATACAATCCTTTCCATGTAGCAAGAACCTTTCTTGTTGTTTCCATATTGAAACCTTTCAATATCTCATATATGTATGTCTGGCACAACCATATTAGCGCCTTAATCTATCCATCTAGATATTGATGCCTAATATTCTGGGTTTGCCCAAGTCTTTCATCGAAATCTTATTTTAATGAAATTCTTAACTTGTGTCAATACAAGATACATCATTTCCAATCAACAATATGTCCTCTACATAATGTATTAGAAATATGTCTCAGCGTTCCCACTTAATTTCTTGCAAATGCAAGCATCTTCATCATCTCCGATGAATTTAAACTCTTTTAACAGTTTCATCATGGTGAAGATTCCAACTCCGCTATGCTTACTTCAACTATTGAAGTTTACATACCCATTTAGCACCCTTTGAATTAACAAAACCCTTCGGACCATGTCATGTACATGTCCTAGGTTACCGTTCTATTAGAAGAACCTTGTTTTATTTATTCAACTAGCATATACCAAATTATATGTAGTGGTTGCTACATTAATCCGTCAAGACTATATATCGCTATGAAAGATCAAATCTTGTCATAGTCAACTCCTTGAACATTGTCGTAAACTTCTTTCCGACATGTCGACTATTTCATAGATGTTAAACATCCATGTCTTATTTCTTTATAGATCCAAACACGACCGATAGGCTTCACGCCTTTCCGGAGGGTCTTCCAAGTTCAGAAACTTGTTTTCTCGTGTATGGATACTATCACGGATTCTATGACTTCTAGTCATTTTATGGAGTCAGGGCCCATCATCGCTTCTTTGCATGTAGTCGGTTCATCATTGTCAAAACAATAACGACTTTCTTATCAAATCTTACTATTTGATTCTTACCGACCCACATGGTTCTATAGGAACTCTAATCTCCGAGATCACACCTTTTGTAATCACGAGAGCCATGAGCATTGTGGCCGCCACCGGGACACTTTCCGGTGCTGCGCTACTTAGCACATATAGCTAAGGTTCAATAACCTTATCAAAGTTCTATTGTCCTCCCACTTAACTTTTCATGAAAAAATCCTTCTCAAGAAACTTGACGTTCCAAGTAACAAACTCTTTTGTCCTCGGTGTTATGGAGAAATTCCCAACAAATTCTTTGGGATAACCTACAAAGATGTGCTTATCCGACTTTGGTTGTAAACATTTTACTTATGCATAGCATACCAAAATTTAAGAAAAGACAATTCGGGTTTTATCCCAAACCATAACTCATATGGTGTCATTTCAATGGATCAAGATGGTGCTCTTTTTAGTGTAAAAGCGGTAGTCTCTAAAGCTTCAATCCTTAAAACATAATGGCAGTTTTATAAATGACACCCTTGATCTTACCATGTCAAACATGGTTTGATTTTATCTCTCGAATATGCCATACTCCTATGGTTTATCGGGAAACACAAATCATGGAACAATTCCTCAAGTCTTAGGTGTTTTTGCCAAAACATGTAACTCAAATATCTTCCTTTATGATCGAATCATAAACTCTTTATTTTCTTGTTACAATGATTTTCCACTTCATCTTGAAAGTCTTTGAACAATTTTCAAATGTTTCATACTTCTTCCTTGTTAAGTAAATATACAGATATATTCACTCAAATTTTCGGAGAAAGCATATGAAGCAAAAAGATCCATCGCATATGGCTACACATAATGGACTATGCACATCAGCATGCACAATTTCCAATAAGCTAGTCATCCGTTCCTCTCTGGCCTATGGACGGAGTTTCAATTATCTCGAGGAAAGTCTCACATGCGTCAATTGATCAAAATCAAAGACTCCAAAAATCCATCAACATGGAGTTTCTTCATGTTTTCTTTCAAATATAATTTAAACAGCGATGTCACTTCATAAGTGATCTTTCAATCATTTGTCTTGCGACATTTTAGCAATAGTGTTTATGGATGTGATTTCTCCAACTAGACTTGTAAAAGTTCATCCATCCTTTATGGAATATGGTAATTATTTGAACAGCCATTGTTCTCATGATACCAGAACAAAATAACAATTATTTAAACAAATCTTGAAGGCATGGTTTGATGACAACGAAAAACACAATAACACTTTATTTGTTTTCGATGAACATCATCACTCATTCTCTTGTTGGTTTACTTAGGCCATTGTAGTTCATGAATTGCGTTGTCCTGTATGACACTTCATACCAACCAATTCGGTATCCAATACCGGTATCAAATACCTAAGAACCACATTTTTTAACAAGCAAGGAATACAACCATAACATGTATATCTTCTATATACCCAAGTTGGGCATCTCCAACCTTATATTTTTTGCCAAATATTTTATAGATTCTCTTTCAGCAATTCCTTTTTCTTTTAAAAGAATCTATCAACATCAATAGTGGTGTCATTCACATGACACATAGTACAAAGCATATATAGTCAAATACTAATACCTTTGGACTTGCACTTTGAAGTGGATCACCATCATCAAATGTTTGGCATTCTTTCAAAAATCCATTCTTTAGTAATCTATTAGTGTAGTAAACATTTTACTTACATCTTCTATTCATCCTTATCATGACAACTTTCATGATCAAGCTACTATAGCTTATAAGGAAGAATCACGAGTATAATATCAGTTCCCAAAACCTTTTTGGTAGATTCGGATGCCTAGCATCTCCATCCTTCACAAATTCTCATACAATATGAGAACATGTATTTTGCTAAATTATACTCTATCATAATGCAACCAAAAACATTGTTTCAGATATCACAATATCTTTCACACATGATGGTTTCTGAAACAATTTCTAGCTCCAATATAATCTTGATATTAAAACAACTTTTTAAATATCAATAATCATGGAGGCAAACATGATACTTTAGATACTAACATTGGACTTCTTACTCTTGATTTAATACTACTTATTAAACTTCATGGAGTAAATAGAGTTTGCTGAAAGTTTGCAATAGGACTTATAAACTTTAAATTGACATTCAAAACAATACGATACCAGTTCGTAAAGTAAATATCTAGAATTCTATAGTTCTATTATCTCAATTAAAACTAAGCATAAGGTAGTGAACAGATGCGAATGACTACAACAAATTATGCAAATTCACTTCGATTTAGTTTATGACAAATTGAGTTCGACTAATCCAAATTAGAAATTAACTCCCACTCAAAAACGACATCCCTCGTGCCTTTTTGGTGATTACATGAACCAAATCCACTACACCAAGTCCGATCATCACGTGAGTCGGTGTAGCTTCAAAGGCGAGCATCAATATGGTCATCACATCAACTATATGACTCATGCTTAACCTTTTGGTCCGTGTTCCAAGGCCATGTCTGTACATGCTAGGCTTGCCAAGTAAGAACCTTAGTATTCGCGTGTGTAAAACTATCTTACACCCGTTGCATGAAAGCGTAGAGTTGAGAACACCCGATCATCATGTGATGTCTCGAAACACGATCCATAGAACGGTGCATACTTAAGGAAGAACACATTTTATCTTGATATTTAAATGAGGGATCATCTTACAATGCTACAGAAAGCGCCAAACCAGCAGTATAAGATGCTAACATCTAATGTGTAAAGTGAGATGATATGGTCCATGCATTTGATCTCTATCATTTGCATCGTGGTATGATCTCTATCATTCCTTTGTGTGTAAGGCCAAGGTCTATGGAACTTACACCTTGAGTGTGTTGTAAGAGTATCTATCATACATCTACTTACAACAATACCATATCAATACACTAGCCCAGCAACGATCTAAACTAGACGCCTCTAATTTATCAATTACAAGTTTTACGTGGCTTAGGGCTTTCGGAGATAGAACTGTTCTTACCTACGAACATGAACCACAACGAGGATAACTAAGTTATTAGCAACTCGTTGTAAATCAGATATTGACTATAGTAGGAGAGACAGACACCCGCCAGCCACTTATGCAAAACAAGTTGCATGTCAGTCGTGGAACCGGTCTCATGTACGATGACATGTAAGGTTGGTCCGGGCCGCTTCATCCCACTATGCCACCAATATCCAAAATACATAGAAGATGCAATAACATGATCATCATCGCCCACATATCAACATATGTTTACTACCCGTGCTAAGCACCTATGCATAGATCAGGCTCTGATACCACTGTTGGGTCCGCAACATAGAAAACAAAAAAAATCCTATGGTGTGAACTACACGCCAAGATCTATCTACTAGGTACAAAGCAACGGGTGGACATACATCCAACGAGAACTTACCCTCGTAGACAACGAGCTTTGTTAACGAGTAGGAACTCGTGGTTGATGTAGTCGTACACTTGCCGATCTCAAGATCGTGATGAAGTCCAGCAGGTCCGGCTCCAGCACGTCCATCAGATCCAGCTCCAGCACCACCAAGTCCAGCACCACAAAGCAGCGGTGCATCCGTGATCGCACACACGTCCAGTACCCCAACAACCTCCGTCCCTCGCTCCAGCAAAGCAGCAGAAGCAGCAACTCCTTTCCAGATAAATCCACCGGGAACATGTATCTCGCTAATCCGAGACCATGGGGGAATAATACTAGAGGGGAGAGAGATCCTTCACAAGGAGGTGTGAGTGAGAAGTGAGGAGGGGGTGGCCTTTTATAGGAGGAGGGGGGTGCCCCTCCTTCATGGCCGGCGCATGGAGGGGGTGACCCTTCACCTCCTCCATTCATGTGGTGGTAACCCCTCCACATTAAAATGCCCCTTCACATTCTCTTTTAAAGTCTCCACTTTAAATGCATTAAATTTCTCCAAATTTAATGCTCTCTCATTTAATAAAACTCTTTTATTATTTGTATTCAGAATTTTGTTAATTACTTTAATTAACAAACATTCACACAAAACCCCCTACAACATTTCAATATTACATGCAGAACCAATTTCAGCATTTTCACCCGAAACAGTTTTGATGTCTATTGAAATAATTCCAGCGCTTTCTTAAATCTTTATCTGAAACATATTTGCTCCAAATGGTGTCGGTATCCCTTAAGTGTGTCACCCTACAGTTCGCGAATAATGCAGACATGATCGAGACCCCTCTCCGATCAATAATCAGCAGCGGGACCTGGAGATCCATACTGACTCCTACACATTCAACGACGACTTCTGTGATCGTGTGAACCTTTAACGTCGTAACTAAACCCCTTTGTCTCGCGATATATTACATGTCCGAGATTCGATCATTGGAATCCAAAAACCTAGTTTGATCTCGTTACCGACATGCACTCTTTTCTCGTTCCCGTGATATAACATTCTAGTGATCACATCACTTGCTTGCAAGCTATTTCAATGTGATATCACCGAGAGGGCCCAGAGTATATCTATCCGTCATCGGGGTGGACAAATCCCACTTTTTATCCATGAGCCTCAACATAACACCTTCGTAGCACTGAACCCACCTTTATAGTCACCCTGTTACGGTGTGACGTTTGATGTTATCAAGATACTCTTCCGGTGTTAGCAATTAACATGATCTCATGGTCTAAGGATAAAGATTACTTCGTATGATATTATAGCAATATAAACACAATGACTTTGATCGTAATGCTATACTTCGGATGAATGTTCATCACATCATTCCACCAATGGTGTGACCATGTTATTAACAACATCCAATATCCATGATCAGGAAACCTTGATCATCTTGTTAATCAACAAGCTAGTCTATAAGAGAGGCATTACTAGGAACCCTTTTTGTTTATTAAACACACATGTATTGATGTTTCCGATCAATACAATTCTAGCATGTAAAATAAACATTTATCATAAACATGGAATAAGATAATAACCACTTTATTATTGCCTCTCGGGCATATTCCCTTCAATAATAAGTTACAGCCACAAAAGGGTCAATACATTTGGAATTGTATTGGCAAGTGATACCATAGATACTTAGTATAATCCATCAACTACATGAATATATGGCTAAGTGCGGTTTTGGCTGACTTTGCTAAAAGCTAGTTTAACTTATAGTTTTTGAAGAGTAAGTTTTCTCATTCAAACACTAAGGTACCAATGATAGACATCACTGAACCTCTACCCATGTTCACCCACAAGTTTTTAACTTAGAGAAATTTGGATGAGGAGATTATTGAACTGCTTCATTGTCTTGAGGCTCAGAAGTTGTCCATAACCGGGGATACGGCTAAGTACTTAGTTTTACCCTCTCGAGAGGTGGTGCACTTTCCCCACAAGACTCGACATGCATCGATACAAGACTTTTCAGAAGCAATCCCTCAGACCACCACGGACGCGTTCCATCCTATCATAACTACCACCTTCTGTCTATCTGGCTGAGTTCAACTTAGTTGGTCAAGGCAGAGCCCATATGCCTTGTGGCTGCATTGGAAGCTTCATGACAAGAACGTCTCCAATCTCTTTGTTCCTGGGTGGCCGTCCACAAGTGTGATACACCAGCTGACCATAGACATGGCCCCTGAGTAACCACTCAACATAATCCAAGCAAGTCCCATTCCACCCAGGTGTTTCATTGACATTAGTTGTTTTCTTAGTCAAACAAAATAATATCTTTCCATACTATCTTGATATGTATTTTCCACCCACGAATTCTAATAGCATGGCTAAGCATCTAACATACGAAGTCTTTCAACTAGGAAATACTACCAAGATATAATCTATAGGATAGCATAGCATAGTAGTAACATATAAATAATCCTATCATGCTAAGATCTACCAAAATAACACTAGTGCAATAGTGAAAATAGTAGGACATGAGATGAAATATCACTTGCCTTGGTAGCTAGGGGAATAGGTACAATCCTCACAGCAACAAACTTCACAATCCACACAATCTACACAAGGAACAATACAACAACAATAATTCAATCAATAAAACATTACAAAAATATGAATGCATGCAAAATGCAATGATATGATCACAACTCTATAACTTACAGAGTCTACAGTACAGAGGTTAAAATACCTCATCTAAAGGCATAAGAAATACCCCAAAACAATTTATGGAATAATTTTTATGAGCAAAATACTCCTAAAAAGTTTCTGCCTAATATTCCAATTTTTCAGAAGCAAAAGTGAGAAACAGGGCCTCTATAATAAAGGTCTTATTTTTCTGAATCCATAGACACCAAATTTTAATTTTTCTGAATTGTGGATCAAAAGTTATTGATTTTCTAAGTTTAATACAAAATCTGTCTATTTTTCTATTCAAACAAAAAGCCTGGGCGACATGGCGCAACCTTATAGGTCTGTACCGGTTCGGTCGGATCGACTGCTGCAGACCGCTGGATCTTAAGTGACAACGGACGGATCTGATTAGCCCGTACCGCTTCGGTCGCCGATCTAATCCTAGCCGCAGACGATAGATCTAACGGTCCCTAGTGGCCTGGCCGGAGACGGGCGGCGCTGACCAGCTGCGTGCGGCGGTGGAGCGTCGGCCGATGATGTTCCGGCGGTTCTACAGGGGTTGGGAGTCCGTGGACACGTACCAGAGGTCGAGGAGGTCGTGGCGGTCTCGATAGAGGTCACGGTGGCGTGGGGGGGTGCTCGGGCTCAGTCACAATCCCTCGCCGGAGTTGCATCGACAACGGAGCTCGCGGCTCTGTGTCGGAGACGACGATCTGGGGCTCGAACAAGTAAGATAAGGGGTCAGTGAGATGCTCCCGGATCAGCACGATCTAGCAAAGGCCAAAAGGGGGCGGCGGAAACCCTACCTTCACCGAAACAAGCGATGGACGGCGGCGGCAGAGGGAGTTCGCTGGAGTTGCCCGCGTCGTTGACCTGGGGCAAGAGAAGGCATGCGGCCGGGGTTAAAACACGCGCCAGGTCACGGCAAACAATATAGGGCAGAGAGGAGGGCACGGCATGGCCGGAGCTCACCGGAATTGTCGCCGGAGTAGCTTCGGACGGCGGTGGTTTGAGCTATCAATTGGGGAGCCTGGGGGCTCTCCAGGGGCAGTGGCTGGGGGAATCTGTCGAGGAGGGGGAGGGGATTAAGAAGGGGCGGTGGTGATTGCGATTTAATCGTTGTAACGCTCGAATTCAGCCAGACTTGGTAACGGCAGAGAAGGGGAGGGGGTGCCGGCCGTTCGCGTGGAAGAAGTTGAGGTGGCGTCGACGTGGCGTGGGGCCAGGAGGTAAGTGGGTGGGGATGAGTAGAGGAGGTGTGGGAAAAGACAGAGAGGGGGAGAGGGAGGCCCGGGTGGGCCGGTTGGGCCAGATGGGCTGAAAAGGCCAGAAAACTGTTTGCTGTTTAAAATCTTTTCCCTCCTTTTCTTTTTCCTTTAGAATTTCTTTCTAGGTTTTTTTTTGAATTTAGCAAAAGGGCTCCAAAAAGTCTCTAAATTTCACCAAATTTTTGGAGGACAAACATAATGCAAGGTAGTACATGCCATGATGATATGAATGCTATGATGATGATTTTTAGGTAATTTTTTTGGGATGTTACAGTATTGGCAGAGAGCGAGTTACAGGGGTGGCGAGCTCCGCGTCTAAGCAGCAAGTCGCTTGAGGGGGTGTATGATGGAACGTAAGTACAAAGGGAACCCTAGGGAGGTTTATATAGGAGGCACCTCGCTAGGGTTTACAATTTTTACCACCAAACTAGTCTATGATTCGGAGGATTTGACCTAATCCGACTGGGCTTCGGCTATGCTTCTGGGCCTCTAGCTTCCAGTCGCCAGGCCTGCTCCTCAGTCGCATTCCAGTCGTTGTCCTGCAGGCCCACTCGCAAGGTCCTTGGTCCAATCGGAACGTCCTGCTAGGCATACCCCGTTCGGCGTATCCCCATCATGTCCCCAACTCCATCGTGTGGTTGTCAAGCACCATGTGGTTATCTCCCACCATAGTTCTCCAATCTCCTTGATACTTTGAGATTTGGTGGAGGAGGTCTAGATCTAGGGTTGGACCAAAGCAAAATTGATCCCCCCTTGATTTCCCTTGAGGATCTTATTACTGTTGGGTTCTTTGGAACCTTAGATGGAAGAGTTCGGTCTCGGAGCTTGGGCATTGGTTGTAAAGCTTTGGGATCGTGTTGGGAGACTCCAAGTATTGTGGAGGTCTACTCAACAAGTTTGTAAAGGTTTTGGTCACCGCCTTCAAGGCACCGCATAGTGGATCGTGTGCTTGCCTTGAGGCAGGTGCGCGGAAGAATAAGATGAGGCCTTTTGTGGTGCTGGTGGTCTTAGTACTGCCTACCCATCCAACCGAGACGTAATTCCCCTTAAAACAAAAGGAACTTCGGGAAAACATCTTTGTGTCTACTACTCGGTTATTTCTATCCTTTACTCACTATTATTGTTGTTTCTTGCTTGCTTGTCATATAGGTTCTCTCACCTAGTTGCACATCTAGAGAACTTATTTTGTGTCAATACTTAATTTGAAAACAAGATTAAAATTGAGTAGCGCCTATTCACCGTCCCCCTCTAGTCGCTTATACCGATCTTTCAGTTAGCATGGCGATTTTTTTGAGCAACCAATAGGAGCTCTGTCTTTTCTATTAGAAGAAGAGAAATGATGTGGCGCCCCGCAAAACCACTACTAGAAAATCGCGTTGTTTTTGTGCATTGCATCGTCATGACCGCATGCTCATGTCATCATGCCACATTGCATTTGAGCATCGTCATGTCATCATGCATGGTTTGTTTAAAAACTATTGTCGAAAAGCCTAGTTTTGTTTTCTAAATGTTTCCGTTTTTATTCAAATTAAAAACCCCGGGCCTCCGGATTATTTTGGTTTGTCTAAAAATGGATTGAGAAAGCCTCGTTTTAAATAAATAAAATATTTATAATATTTTAAGGAGGCAGCCCGCCAGGCCCGAAGCCCGGCCGGCCACCTCCAAGCCCTAAACTAAAACCTAGTCTAATCCTAACCAAACCCTAACCCCACACACTCCCTCAGCCGCCGCCTCCCTCTCTCTCTCTCTCCATCTCTCTCTCTCTCCCTCTCTCTCTCTCTCACCCCACCTGCCCAAAATCCCACCAGCCACCTCACCCCGACCAACCACCAGCCGCCACCTCACCCGCCAACGCCACCTCACCCCGCGCCGCACGCCCCAACGCACCCACCCACCCCCTGGCCCCGCGTCCCACCCCACCTACTCTCCCGCTCGTTTCCATCCACCCACCGCTCTGCCTCACCAACCCCCGTCCACCTCGACCACCGACACCAACCTCGTCGTGCTCTCCTCCGGCCGTCGTCGCCCAAGCTCCGCCACCGCGCGTCGCGCTCCCTCTCGTCTTAACTAGGGCTCGAGGCCCCGCGCCGCCATCGGGTCGCCCTCATCCTCGATGCCTCTCCCGTCCCCTGTCCAACTACCGCCGTCCGCCGCGCCGAGCTCCTCTACCACGACCCCCGCTGCCCGAGCCCGAGCACGTCGACCTGCCAGCATGCGCCAACGCCGCCCGAGACTCCCCCGAGGTCGTCGTCCCTGGCACCTCCGGTCAACGCCGCCACCGACCGTCCGAGCCCGCCCCTGCCTCACCTCCTCCTCGCGCCGAGCTCGCCCGCCGCCGTGTTCGTGGGCCACCGTCGACGCCCCTCGTCCGTGCCTCCCTCTCAGCGTCCCGACCTCCACTCCCATCCTCGCCGTCGCGTGTGCGCGACCTCGCTGGTCGGACACCGCCGCCAGGCACCGACGCCTCCACCGGCCGCCGCTTCGCTCAGGGCCCTCTCCTCCCGCCCTCTTCGTCCAGCGGCCTGGCACCCTGTCGCCTCGCCGAGAGCTGAAAGCACTCCTTGTGATGTGCTAGTCCCTGTTGACCTCGCTTTGTGCTTGTGATGTTGTAGGGAACCGGCTGTTTTGTCTCCCTGACTTAGTGTCTCGTGAACATCTAGTACGTTTCCAGATAGTGACATTCTTGTCTCGGCTAATCTGTTGATGGGGTGATGTTGATGAGTTATTGCCGTCAAGGACCAAGCGACCCGAGTCTGACACCAAGATCTCCGTCGCGAATGACAAGGCCTTCGATGTAGAACCGACAAGATCTCCTTCACGATTTCGAAGCCCCGATCTCTCCCTCACGAACGCCATGATCTCCTGATGGACCAGATCGTCCAAGGCGGCTAGCTGTACCAGGACCACGCCAAGACCGACAGTGACGAACCGTCGGCACCAATACAAGTTCGTCACCAACCACAAGATCTTCCCGGAACCCGAAGACCCCGTACCAGAAGGCTTTCAACGTGGAACCCCAAGATCTTCTCTAGAACAACGAGCGCTTCATCTCGGAGCACCAAGTCCTTCTTCCTGTTGGCCCTGTTGAACCCGAGACCGAACCCAAACCACCCGGAACCCAAGATCTTCTGAACCCAGATGTGTGACCCTAAGCCCCTATTTTTATAATATGACATTATCAACTGTCGCATAATAAATTGTTCTTGCATGCATACCTGTCTGTGGTTTGGGGGCATTAGGCCGATTCACCTCATAATTAAATATGGAGACCGTATGCGGGTTATTCTAGTCTTATAATGGCCTCCATTTAAATTTGTGTAGAGAACCGTTGCCATGTTTTGCCTTGTTAATTCAACATTTAATATATGGGGTTTTAAACAACTTGAACCGTTTAATTAATTGTCGGGACCCCAGTTCTGCTTAATACTGCATAATTGCACCGCATCTGCATCATACCATAATCATGCCGGATCTTCTGCCGTAGTATTAAATATTGCATCCGGTGTTTCTTTTAGTGCTTTGCTTCTTCGCGGATTAGGCCGATGAGTTGATGCGAGTATCGACAAGTTCTTTGGATATGATCCTTCTGCAGTGTTTCCCAGGCGAGCATCTCTCCCCCTTCTACCTATTTTTCATTTATAGTCTTTATTTCCTCCTCTTGATCTATTGCTATCTGTATTGCGATGCTTTAGTTCCGTACCCGATATATTCTGTGCAGCCTCTATATTGCCTTAGACACCTCCTATTACCTGTTGTTTGGTAGATAGCTGGCCTTGCGAGTCGTAGTTGCTTGCTCAGGTGCGATCTTGTGTTGTCGAGTACCACAGTTGTTAGAATGCTGGCAGATGCTTAATGGTGGAGAGGATCATGACTTTAAATACAACTATTAAAATGCTAGATATAACTAATGCAGAGGCATCGGTGGGCAATAGATATTATTTGGTTCTTCCACGCTCACTTGTGTCCCGTAGGACCCCGAGTACTTGATACATGTTCCTTGATTTTTCGCACTATCCACATTCGGGAGGCCTTATGGACCCCCCTGAGCCAGAGCTTGATTCATTTCTATTTCTTGGGCCACAAAGTAGTTTGGGGCTTTATTACTATCCTGTACTCATGCCATGCTTTACTGCTTTATTTAAGATTGTGCGTGGAGCACCTGTACTGTTTTGGATCGTGGAGCGTTTTCGCGGTATCGACAAGCCCAGTCACACTTTCGGGTTCCCAGTCATTTACAGCCATTGTCACAAACCCTGGGTCCGTTCCGGAGCCGGCCAACTTTGTTGCGGGTAGCTTAGTGGGGTGGCCCCCTGAAATATTTTATGAATCCTGTGATTGCTTTGTCGTGAAAGCCTCGTTGGGTTTTGATTTGTTTTTTCCGAGGTTGATCGAGTGTGTGTTGCTATTTGTGCACCCCTGCAGGGTAAAACTTTCTGAAAGCTGTGTCCGCGGTTATGGACGACTTGGAGCACAATATCTCGATCATAGACAAGCATAACTAAAGTAGTATTATAAATTTGACTTAATATGTGACTAGTAATCAGCTTCACTACAATGGAATGGATAATAAAAATGACAACAACTGGTGGATCTGTGATGATCTGTGTCATACTATACCTGCCTAGTAAGTATTGCAACTTCAATGGAATGTGATAAAAATGTCAACAACTGCTGGGTTTTGGGATTCCTCAGAACAATTATAGCTGACTAGTAAATGTTCCAACTACAACAGAATGGTTAATTAAAACTGCCCACTATATATGCTGTCAGAATGACTCATGCTATCTATATCTGATTAGTAAGTGCTGCAACTATAATGGAATGAGTAAAATTGCCAACTGTGTGAGTTCCTCGGTCCGACTTCCTCGTTTGGTCTCGAGGGGGAAATACCAGGATGGGTTTGTTTGGTGTTAGTATCAGGTTGATCCGAATAGGTCTTTCTTATCCCTCTCTGATAACCGCCAGTTGTATCGAGTCTCTATAGTTTGTTAGTGCCGCTGTGCTGCCGCTTCAGCCCACCATACCTATGTAGGCGAGAGCCGCCGAATTCTAGTCTCGCCGTGTACTGGCCTCAGTACTGACGCTCCTCTTTTTCCTTTGCCCTTTGTCGGCACCCCTTTTTGTTTTAGCAGGTTTGAGTTCGACGTCGTTAGCAGGGTTACCCTTCCGGCTTGGCCTGGGCAGGGTTATGGACGCCATTGGTTATTCTTCAGGGCTCTTAGCCCCATTTGCATCTTGTCCGCATTTACGCCGTAACGTTTTCAAGGTGATCTGGATCTTTGTATTGTATATCTGTATTCTTGACTCGTTGAGTCGCTGTTGTATATATATATCTGTTCTGTGGGTCCCATCGAGGACTGTTGAGTAATGGTATTACTTCGTTTTTTCACCCGCACGAAAGTTCTTGGTGGGCGTCCTTGAATCGTTTCTATGCGGTTTTGGCGGAAAGGGCTAAAACTTGCATAGGGCCGATTCGAGGGTGTCATAAATGACTAGTTTAAAGACGAAAACCGAAACAACACACGCGTCCGGTTTATAATAAATAATAGACCAGGAAAACCAACACGACACAATTTTCAGAAAAAAAAGGCGAAAACCAAAACACATGGCCATACTACCCAAGAGGGTAAACAGTGCCCTCGAGCATCGCGGCTGTTGGCACCGAACAAGTCGGGCTAGAATTTCGTCCGAAGACCCCGATCGCCACCTCCAATGGAGATTCAATACCCGGTGACTTAAGGGGGAACCATGATGTACTATTGCACTTGCCATTAAATAGGAAACTCGAACCCAGGTTGCTTAAGTCGAACCCAGGAGGCTTAGCTTCCCCCTTTTTTTTACAGAAAACATTGCTTTATTTATTAAACAATATCAATACAAAGAGTTCCACGGATACACTCCGGAACAAGATAAAAAACCGAACTAGAGTTTACAGAGTTGCAAGTTTTTGCTAAAATGTGCACCGCCTCATTAAGAGCTCGCTTCACATGACGAAAAGACACCATCGTGAAGTTCATCGCCAAATGTTTGATGCTAGAAACCACCAAACCAAGGACTCTTTGATCTGTTTCTAAGTCTTTTGTGATGCTGGGTGGCATAGCTTCCACTGTTTTATGGACACTTTGTCTGTTATCTTGTTGTGACACAGAAACTGCAAATGTAGCTCGGGCTGCAAACCAAGAGGGGAAACTGCAAACTGTTTCTAAACCATCACAAGATATGTGGTTTAGTTCCGGTTCCAGACCAACAGGATCAGTTTCTGAATTTGGTTGGATCAAATAAAGTCGGAAATCATCATACCAGTTGCACTACAGTTTGTTTGATTTATGAATTTGAACTGCTCAGGTTCTAAAAACCGGATGGTGGTTCCAGATGTGATATTTCTGCACTCAGCAAAGGTAATGCTTGTACGTTAGCACTTGATGGGAATCAGTACGATCAGTTTCAGAATCTTAAAAATAGAAACAGTTCCTGAATATGTACAGTTAACTGCTGTACGGTTTCTTTCCTATATAAATTAACAAAAAATTGCACACAGCATGGCTACAAGAAATCTATCCTTTGGATAGTTGACAAGGCAGCAAGCAACAAGAAGCATGCTCACTGCCGAAAGAATTGCTTTATATATACACAACAAAAAGAACCAAAGAAAAGCTGTAATTTCTTCAAAAAAGAAAGGTGTAACTCTAGCCTACCCGGATGGACAAAGATCTTCTACCCCTACGCTCGATCGATTCTACTCATCTGAACTTCTGGATGACCGACATCATGAGAATCTTGTGACTTCTCCATCTCTCTCGCAATCTGAATGTCATTGGGCATGAAATGCTCCTTGAGAGCCTTCGCAGCAAAATGAGGGATCATTCCAACTACAATCACTGCAAGCAGCAATGCCCAAAACAATCCAGTCCCCATCACCTCGTAGATTGCCCTGTCATCCAATAATAAAATCAGCAACCATGTAGGATTTTACTTTTTTATTTGAGAATATGTAGGATTTGCAAGCAAAACAGTAAAGGATGAGTATTTACCAGAAACCAGGCAAAGTTGGTATAGAGTCTATGACGATAACACAAATCCATGTCGCCACAATACTGCCCCATATCGCTGCATGTGTGACCCAGGTCCATCTGATGACATCCATTGCAAGGTGAATGTTGACAAGAATGACAACTGCCAATGTCCACAGGTCTCCCAGGCTGGCGCTGTCGATCGCACTGTTTCTGTATGCGAGGTAAGGGATGAAGAAAACTGCGATGCTCTGCCAAATGGAGTCCATCATGATGAAAATAAATAGTCTTAGGTTGTAATTCTCCTCGCGCTGACCCGCACTGTATAGTTGGGGATATTTCAGCAATGTCCTCCGACTCAGATCCTTGTCGAGAATGGCGACAACGACAGTTGGTACAGCGGTATAGATCACCGAATACAGCACACTGCTCCACTCAGTTATTGCTGTTGTCAGGGTATAACCAGTGTAGAGTACATACCTGCAATGGTAAAGTGGTTTATGTTTTGCTCTTAATGCAGATTGAACAAACTTGCTAATGAAAGGAATGCACTTACCAGAAAAGCACAAAGACAAAGGTAGCATTTCTGTAGAAGTTGTATAGAATCATGTAGCCCATTCTCTGGTAGTTCCAGTGCCCATGAACTAACAACAGTGGGACCAAAAATCTGAACTGCCCCATGGCAAAATCTGATGCCATGACAGCTTGCCGTCCCTCTTGTCCACTGATGCCAATGCCAACATCAGCCATTTGAATCATGGATACATCATTTGCACCTGAAAAGGATGATTTTTTTTCAGATTAATAAAAGTTCAGTAATAACAAGGTAAGACAAAGTGCTGAAGTAGTTCAAAATAAAATAAAATAATACCATCTCCAATAGCTAGAGTCATGTCACTTGTTCGCTTCTTTATCAGATCAACAATGCCAGCCTTCTGTAGGGGAGCGACTCGACAACATAGAACAACATCACAAGCTATGGCAACTTCAAAGAGCTGCAAAATTGTTATGTCATGAGTTATTGATAACAAAATCACTCAGATGTACAGATGCTAGTGTGATTGCATACCTTCTCCTCTCGGTCTGTGTCAAAAATGTAGACGAGGCTGTTACCGTCGATGATCAAAGCAAGGGGCACTCTAGATTGAGAGTCTGTTGATAATGACCGAAGTTTGTTAACCATGGAGATTGCATCATCTAGACTCTTTCGACACGACTCTCTTGAGTTACTATTGATTACGATCTGTGTCATGTCCCTTGTCAAGAGCTTGCAGGAATAGCCGATGGAGATTGCAGTTTCTTGCTTGTCACCAGTCAGTACCCAGACCTTAATCCCTGCTTGCCTCAGTTTTTCAATTGCTTCAGGTACTCCTTCCTGTAGCTTATCTTCGATACCAGAGGCTCCCAGCAGGCGCATATTTCTTTCAATGTTGGCAGCCACGCTGCGTAGTAGGTTCCCTCTTCCTAGTAACGCAGTGCTAGCCTTCTCATAAGCCATTTGCCACTCCTGAAACTCTGTCTGACTAAGTTCCCGCACGCCAATGACGAGTGTTCGTAGGCCTACTGACGAATATGAATGGAGATGCTTCTCGGTTGCCTGAACAACATCTGGATTCAGTGTTTTGTCGATGATTCCAAACATGGAGCTATCTGCACCTTTTACAAACAGCTTGACGGTCTTGTCAGGGCAGCCAATTATAACCGACATCCTCTTTCGGTCGCTGTCGAACTCGTGCAGACCAAGAACATCAAACCTGCAAGTGAAGTCCAAAGGTGATTAGTGAGCAAATGTCTTGAGAAAGTTCATAGTTATCGCCATGTGAAGAAAATACTGAAGTACGATAAGGAAGCATTGCTTAAACATTTTAAGTAATAAAGCGGTCATTATTGAAAAAACGATAAGGAAGCATTGCAGAAACAAACACTAGTAGTCTACATCTACCAAACATAAACAGTAGGTTAACCAACTCAACCAATTGCACTTATCAAACAATGTTAGTTCAGGTGAAGCATTTCCTGAAGTTCTGCAGTTGCATCAGTACCACAAATAGACTGAATGTCATGCGGTGCAGGCCCAAAAAAGAGGATGCAATGCAAGCACAAACCAACAAAACTTCAACTAGCTGTACTACGACCGTGAAGTAAAAATCCAAAACGTCCATTCGTCCTTATCCCCATTGCAAATCTATCATCAGTGATGTATACCTCTGCTTTTGACCAAGGACGTCAATCACAATGTGCCCGGAGGTTCGCTCCACGAGCACAAAGCCATAAGCTGCGGCGGCAGAAACCAATGCCTGCTCGTCCGGCGACTCGCCTTGGTAATCGATCACCTTCTTCTTCGGGTCTGGCCCGTCAAGGATCAAGGGAACAATGGTGTTGCACGTTGCCAGAGCAAGGAAGAACTCCATTGCGTTCCTCCCTTGCTCGGTGTCACCCCCGTTCCTCACCAGCTCCACAACCTCTCTGTCGACGTTCACCGGCACCTTAGACACCCAGGCCGGTTCACCCTCTGCTATGAATCAACCAAAAGCTATCATATCAATTCCTAGCCCAGACTCCCCTAATTGAAATAATTCACCGACGATAAGATAAGAAGAGAAACTAATCCCTACCGACAGGCTGCTGCCGCGTGATGTCACTGTAATCAACACCGTCGATGGTTGCACACCGAAACTCCATCTTGTTCTGCGTGAGCGTGCCGGTCTTATCGGAGAAGATGCACTTGACCTGGCCCAGGTCCTCGTTGATGTTGAGAGCCCTACACTGGAACCTTGAGTCGGAGGACTCGTCGTACAGCTTCGCGTCCCGGATCATGAAGTAGGCCTGCCCGAGCCTGACGAGCTCCATGGAGATGTAGAGCGAGATGGGTATCATGATCTGGAACACGATCACGGCCATGAGGAAGTTGAACACGATCTGCGCCGCGATACCGTAGTAGTTGTAGTTGTCGTTCTTGTCGTCCTTGCCGGTCTTGAGGTAGTCTTTCTTGTGGAAGAACTGCGCGAGCTCCAGCTCGGTCTGGTGGGTGCGCAGCCACACGCCGGAGAGCGCGGCCACGAGCGAGCAGAGCACGATGAGGATAACCGAGAGGAAGAGCGTCTCGCGGTTCATGTTCGTCTCGAGACGGCTGCGCTTGGTGGGCGTGCCGGCGTTGTTGAGCATGGCCTTGGTCTCCCGCCCCGCGTACACCACCACGCCGACGGCCCAGGACGTGTTCTTGAGGTCGCAGCCGCGCAGCACGATGTTGGACGGGCCGAGCGGTATCCGGCGGCTCTCCCCCGGGAGATCGAGGTTGGCCTGAAAGCCGTAGATATTGCGGTTGGGGCGCTCGCAGCGGATGACGGCGCCGGCAAGCTGCTCGAGCGGCGTGGTGAGCGTCTCTTGCTTAGCGTAGCGAGTCTTGAGGTTGGACTCGCCATCAAGGTTGAGCGTCTGCACGTAGGCGACGCCGGTGGTGTCGCTTGTGGCGAGGAGGACCATGTCGGCCGGGGGAGACTCGTTGGCCTCGACCCGCACGACGTCGCCGACGCGGACGTGCTTCCACTGGGTGGGGGCGAAATCGAACACTTGGGCGCCCGCGCCGTGGGGGGACAGGACGGCGGCGAGGCGATTGTTCTCGGCGCGGTCAGACCGGTGGCGTCGCCAGTCCTCGTACGCGTCCTTGACGGCGGTGACGGTGAGGACGAAGGCGAGCGGCATGACGGAGGCGCCGCGGCCGAAGACGGCGAGCTGGGGGAGCTGGTTGAGCACGGCGATGGCGAGGAAGTAGACGTAGGCGAGGCGGTGGAACTGCTCGAACAGGTTGCGGGGCAGGAAGGTGAGCGGCGAGTACTTGGCCGTGCGCACGGCGTTCCCGGCGAACTCGAGGCGCTCGTTGGTGCGCGCCGCGTCGCCCACGCGCACCACCCGCGCGTCCTCGTCGCCCAGCTCCTTGTGCGACATCGACATCGCGGACATGTTCCGCGACGACCCATGGTCCTCGGCCATGGCGTGCGCGCTCGCGCTGACCGGCCGGACCTGCCGCGTCAGAAGAAGGGCCTCGAATCACCACCCATGGAATTCCCGGCGCGCCGCGTCAAAGTCAGGTTTTGACCGGCGGAGTTCCCGGCGAGCACGGCTGGGATCAAGAAACAGGGGCGGTGCAAAACAGAACAGAGCGGAGCAGAGGAATTGGCAACCAGGAAGGAAGAGAGGAGTGGTTGGGTTGAAGTGGAGTAACTATGGCGAGTGTTGCATTAACGTTGGGCTGCTGCTTCAGAGGAATTTTTATTTCAGGGGGAAGAAGGAGAAGGGAAAAGATACGCAATCTTGCTGAGGAATTGAAATGGTTTGGTCGTGGCGCTTAAAATCTGGCAGGGGGGAGTTGGTGAGGACAAAGGCACCGTTTGGATGAGCGAAGAAGAGAGGGATGGACTTGTAGTAGGCATTGGGTTTGGGTTCCGTGGCATGGGTTTGTTTCTTCTGTGCTCCTCTCATGCCTCAACGCAAAGTCTAACAAGTAATCGATCCTAGTAGAAAATTAAGTCTACAGATAACCAGTTGTTAGTGAAGTCATCAAAGGCAAGGTGAAATTGGATAAGGAGGGCATTTGAATTTGATAATGCTCCACTCCTCCTTAGCAGCTTCTTAGCCCTGAGGCGTGACAAGGGAATACGGCCAAGTGAGCTGTTAATTTTGGGCGGCTTAATTAATGGACTAAATTAATAAAGTACAGAAATAGAGCTGTCACACGTAGACTCGGAGTTGCGCAGACGGTAGCTGGTGGAAAACTGGATAGAAACGGGCCCCGGAAAGTGGAGAGACGGTGAGGGCGACTCTCGCTTCTCATTTCCGTCGGGTTTGGGGTGCCGGCTTTGCGCGTTCCGCTGTGGCGGAGATCGTGAAGCTTCCAGAAACGCCAAATGGATCGCACACGAGTCGATGCTTCCTCACTCACTTCGTTCGTGTGCCAGCGTGGAAGGGACCCCAACTACAATCAGTTAAACCAGGTGTACTTTTATATTACTATGTAGTACACCTGTTTTAAACCGTACAAACTGTCTCAGAGGATCTGCATCCTCCCGGTCAGAGGTGCAAAGCTTCTTTAAGTTTCTAATTCGTACTACAGGCGCAAGTATTTTTGCGGTTGATCTGCTACTATATCCATTATTTTAAGCAAAGCCCAGTGTATGAACCAAAAATTCAAAGGAAAATGCTGGTGTACCGTGGGGACGACGCGCCTCCCGAATTTCTCGACATGCCCATACATGTTCTTAACAAACAAGTTAAGTTGTCAACTGCAGGGAGCAAGAACCTCCATTTGCAAAAGGGGCAGGTGGCAAGCAAGACTTACACGACACACTCATAACGAAAGGACCACCCTCGCCCGAGCAACGACCTCCCGGGAGCCTGATGCTTGGGGCAGAGGGGCGAAGGCGGGATTGAGTCCCCAAGATAGCCTCCGGCGGACCCCTTCCCCCCTCCCCCCTCCCCGTCGGAGGCAAGGAAGCGGACCCAGGAGCCGCCTCGAGGTTGTGGGGACGCTCCCTCCCGGGAAGCCCTCGATAAGCGGACGCCTTCGATGACTATGTTCGTGAGGCAACCGCCCCTGATGCCGGGGGCTCGGCCTCCTCCTCTTCGCCAGCGGACTGGTCCATGGGGGACAGAAGACCACCATGTCGGTCGTCTGTCGAAAGGAACGACAAACACCATCGGCGAGGGGAGCCGACGCCATCGACCGCCTCAATGGAAGCCACTTCCAGGGATGCGTCTGTGGCCGACGCCTCCCCCGCCCCTTATGAGCCGCGTACTCCGAAGGGGAGTTCCACACGCGCTGGACCCCCATTTTGTTGCAAAGCGGCATGGATGCCAAGGCGGCATCTTGGCTGTCCCGGTCCCTCCAAAGGGGAACAACTGACAAAGGCAGAGGCGCCAGATCGGCCTTTCCCCCAAGAAGCCAGTTCGCCGCCAACCTCACCGTGGAGGCCTCCGTCTTCGACTAGGGGGGCTAAGAAAAGCCTCGTCCTATCAGACATGCATGTATCCTCTTAGGAGGGGTGTGAGCGCATCTGCGGCGGAGAGATGCGGCGGGAGATAAACTCCTGCACGACATGGCAGCCGATCAGGGCGAGATCGCGAAGCTCCTGGATCCCTGTGTATACTAGCGCGAAGTCCTCGTCGTGTTCCTCCTGCTCGCCAGGACCGGGGAAGAGAACGGCTCAGCTAGGATGTCGTCCCATTTCGGGAAGCAAGCGAAGCACCATGCCCCGCGCCACCCGTCCCACTTCTTCTTCTCCACTAGGATGTAGGCATCGGTGAGACTGTCCCTGAGGCGGAAGGTGACACCGCCTGAGATAGCATCCCCCAACTCAACATGGGGAACGAAGTAGTGCCGAAAGATCGACATGGAGGGCATGACGCCCACAAAATCTTCCTAGGGGAATTGAAAGATGGCCAGCGCCATGATGACGTTGGGATGGAGCTGCGCCAACAGAAGGTGATAAGACGCCAGAACCGCCCTCAAAAAAGGGGAGAGCGGCGGGTTAAGGCCCGCCGTCAAGAAGCACAAAAAGACGCGCACATCGCGCGGGAGCTAGACCCTACTTGGGACACAGGCGAGAAGAAGGAGAGTTCCCACATGCTCATTATGGCGAGAGGCCACCATGTTGGCAAGTTTGCCCACGCAGTCCCTGTTTAGCCTCTCGGGGAAGAATGGGACTGACACCCGCCACTCGGCTTCCTGTTGCTCCCTCCGGGTAAGGTGTGTCGGGTTGCCTTTCCCCCCGGCCTAGGAAGGAATGCCGGCTTTTTGCTAGAGGCGCTTGAGCCGCCGCCTCTCTTCTTTGGGGCCATGGATTTGAGCAAGGATCTAGTTCTCAAAGGGGGTTGAGGGTGAGTGAGAAGGAAAAGACGGAACTAGCGTGTCCCACTAGCGCACCTCTAGTATTATACTCGGAGAGAAAGGGAGTAAGTTAACACCCGTTAAAGACTTCCTGTTGCCCTAGGTGGAATGACAAAGGACAGGAGCCCCGCTCCTCCAGAAAATTATTACTTTGCACAGGAACTAAGGCAACCGCAGTAAAATCGAGGCGCTGACAACCAGAGCGCAACACCACAGATACGTGGACACTTGAATTCCTGCACTAGCACGCCTCAACCCCCTCTGCCTTTTCTCAAAAGTCATAAAGGTCCCATCAAGAATCTCGACAGGGACCCACGCGATGTTAATGGGCGAAGCCTGACAACAAAGGTTCAGCCCACCCCGGGGCCACACAGAAGGAGAGGTCGGTGGGCGGCATTTCCAGGCCTCGCCCCGGGGCTTCTGTCGTCACAATGGGACTAGGGGTTTCTACCATCGCGCCTAAGAGCGTGGGCACACCCTCACCACCCTGGCAAGACCACCCTCATAAGGAGGGTACATGGAAGCTAACTCGGGAGTGGGGTCATGAAGGAATCTAGCGATGTTGGCGGGCGTGCTAACTCGCTCTGCCACGTCAACACGAAGGGAGAGGATTCTCTCGGGCCAGACGTGGCCCGGGAATGCGGGTCAACAAAGTTGGAGACAGCGGCAGTGAGTGGGATGTCATGGGGGACAAGTGTCACCCCTATCCCTTCGCTCAGGCGAGGCATTAATAAGGGTGCATGCGATGTAGTCCCGACGCGACGGCACGCACGCTGTGATGTGTCCTCACTAGCGTATGTTGGAGATATGCCCAAGAGGCAATAATAAAGGTGGTTATTATTATATCGTTGTGTTTATGATGAATGTTTACATCCCATGCTATAATTGTATTATTAGGAAACACTAATACTTGTGTGTTTTGTAAACATAAAAGAGTCCCTAGTAAGCCTCTTGTTGAACTAGCTTGTTGATTAATAGATGATAATGGTTTCCTGATCATGGACATTGGATGTCATTAATAACAAGGTCATATCATTAGGAGAATGATGTGATGGACACACACACCCATAGTAAGTGTAGCATAAGATTAAGTCATTTAGTTCGTATTATTACAAGCTTTCAAATGCATAGTAACCTAATCCTTCGACCATGAGGTTATGTTAATCACCATCACCGGATGGGTGCTTTGATGATATCAAACACCGCTTCGTAACTGGATGGTTATAAAGGTGTCATTGGGTATTCTAAAAGTATGTGTTGAAGCGCATGGACCAAGATTGGGATTTGTCCATCCATATGACGGATAGATATGCTCTGGGCCCTCTCGGTGGAATGTCATCTAGTTAGCTTGCAAGCATGTGACTAGGTCACAAGAGATGACATAACATGGAACGAGTAAAGAGTACTTATCAGTAACGAGGTAGAACTAGGTATGGAGATACCGACGATCAAACCTCGGATGAGTAGAATATCGCGTGACAAAGGGAATTGGTTTCGTATGTTAATGGTTCCATCGATCATGAAGTCATCGTTGAGTATGTGGGAGCCGTTATGGATCTCCAGATCCCGCTGATGGTTATTGATCGGAGAGGTGTCTCCATCATGTCTGCATATTCACGAACCGTAGGGTGACACACTTAAGGTTCGAAGTTGTTTTAAGTAGATATGGAATGTGCGTTGGAGACCGAATGTTGTTTGGAGTCTCGGATTGGATCCGGGACATCACGAGGAGATCCGAAATTGTCCGAGGAATAAGATTCATATAATGGGGATCGTTTTCTAAGTTAGGAAATGTTCCGGAGTGTTTATATGGGGATTCTAGAAAGTTTAGGAATGTTCCGGAAGGTTCTAGAAGATTTTTTGGAGTTTACTTGAAAACCAAGAAAGGATAAAGGGAAACTTGGAGGGTAAGTAAGGGAAACTTGGGGAGAAGGACTCTTTCCCCAAGCTCCCTTGTGCGCCGGCCCTAGGAGGTGGGCCTAGGGGTGGGAACCCTAGGACGCACCCCTCCCTCTATATATAGAGGGGTGGAGGCGCCACCCCCCTTGCCCCCTTCCACTCCAAACCCTAGCCGCCTCTCTCCTCCTCCTTCCCTCTGCTCTGGCTTAGGCGAAGCCCTGCAGAATTCTCTACTCCACCACCACGCTGTCGTGTTGCTGGGATTCCGTGGAGAGATCTACTACCTCCGTTGCTCACTAGAACGGGGAGAGGAAGGTCTACTTTGACTCCGCACGTGTGACCGACTGCAGAAGCGCAGCCGGAACGCGGCGCCGGAAGGATCGTCTACTCGATCTTGAGATCGGCAAGTGATCGTCTATATCAACCACGAGATCCGATCTCGCACAAGGCTTTCGGATCTACAAGGGTTAGTACAGATCTATCTCGTTGCACTTGTCTAATAGATTAGATCTTGGCTTTTATCTAGATTAGATCTGGGTTTTGTTCGTTCTTGCGGTAGAATTTTTTTGTTTTCCATGCTATGAACCCATCAGTGGTATCAGAGCCGTGTCTATGCGTAGATCTGTTGCACGAGTAGAACACAATGGTTTTGTGGGCGTTGGTGCTCGTGCTGTCTTTTGCTTTGTGTACTTTGCATCTTGCGGTATGGTGGGATGAAGCGGCTCGGGCTAACCTTACATGTCATCGCACATGAGACTTGCTCCACGCTTGACGTGTAACTTGCTTTGCACGAGTGGCTTTGCGGGTGTCTGTCTCTCCCACCATAGTATAGATCCAATTTACACTTTGCACTTGATAGCACTTGTATCAACGTTGTGGTTTCAGTTTCGTAGGTAAGATCCGTTCTTATTCGAAAGCCCCAAACCACGTAAAACATGCAAAGAAAATTAGAGGCGTCTAACTTGTTTTTGCAGGGGTTTTGTGATGTGATATGGCCATCATGCGATTGTGATTATATTTGATGTATGCAATGATCCTTGTTGTAATATGGCAACCGACAGGAGCCTAATGGTTGTCTTTAATTACATTAAGACCTCGAGTCTATTCATCTTGTAATAGCTTTATTCCAAGTAGTTGTAATAGTTGCTAGTGATGATGGACAACCATGAAGCGGCGTATGACCTTGGCAATTAATGCTAGTGATGATGCAGATCATGTCCGTGCTTTGGAGATGGAGATCAAAGGCACAAGAAGAAAGGGCCATATCATATCACACTAATTATGAATTGTCTGTGATGTTAATCCTTTATGCATCTTGTATTGCTTAGATCGCGATGGTAGCATTATAAGATGATCCCTCTCACTAAATATCAAGTAATAAAGTGTTCATCCTTAGTTGGCACCGTTGCTAAGACTCGTCGTTTCGAAGCATCTCGTGATGATCGGATGTGATAGATTCTACGTGTGCATACAACGGGTGCAAGCCAGATTTGCACATGCGGAAACTAAGGTTAATATTGACGAGCCTAGCATGTACAGACATGGTCTCGGAACACGGAATACCGAAAGGTAGAGTATGAATCATATAAATGATATGATGAACATGAAGATTGTTCGCCGATGAAACTACATCTTCTCTCGTGAAGATCGGACTTGGTGTAGTGGACTTGGTTCGTGTAATCACTAAGACAATGTGAGGGATGTTGTTTTAAGTGGGAGCTCACCTAGTTAATTTAAGAATTAAAATTGAACTCAATTTATCATAAACTTAGTCTAAACTACTTGCAAATTTGTTGTAGATTATGGCGAACCTCTCCATCAATTTCAATGCGTTCCTAGAGAAAGAAAAGCTTAAGAACAATGGAAGCAACTTCACGGACCGCTCGTGGATCAAGATTGTCCTCGGGGCTGGTCGGTTGACCTATGTGCTCAAGCACCGCTAGGTGACCCACTGCAGAAGATGCCACCGATGGCGTAAAGAATGTTTACGCCACCGGAAAAATCATTACTCCACGATTCGGTGTGCCATCACATGCGGTTTAGAAAGCGGAGCTTGAGCGCTTTGAGCACCACGACCCATTCAAGATCATTAAGGAGCTCAAGCTCATTTTTTAGACTCACATGGCCATGGAGAGCTATGAGGCCTCCGAAAAGTTCTTTAACTGTAAGATGGAAGAGGGTAGCTCCGTTAGCGAGCACGTGCTCACCATGTCTGGGCACGCAAACAAGCTCCAAGAGTTGGGGATAACGATTCCTAATGAGTTAGGTATTCACCGTGTCCTCCAATCACGCCACCAATTATAAGAACTTTGTGATGAACTACAATATACCTTTGCATGAACAAGACGTTGCCTGAACTATCGTCCATGCTGAAAACTGCTGAAGTGGAGATCAAAAAGGAGCACCAAGTGTCGATGGTCAATAAGACCACCAATTTCAAGAAACAGGGCAAGCCTAAGTACAAGGGAAACTTCACGAAGGACGGCAAGAAAGCCGCCTTTTGCTAAGAAGCCAAGGCTGGTCCTAAGCCAAACTGAATGCTTCTCTCGCAAGGGTGCCGGTCATTGGAAGCGTAACTGCCCCAAGTACCTGGCGGATCTGAAGAACGGCAACATCAAGAAGAAAGGTATATTCGATATACATGTTATTGATGTGTATCTTACTAGTAATCGTAGTAGTGCCTGGGTATTTGATACTGGTTCGGTTGCTCATATTTGTAATTCAAAACATGAGCTGCGGAATAAGCGAAGACTGGCGAGAGACGAGGTGACGATGCGCGTTGGAAATGGCTCCAAGGTTGATGTGATCGCAGTCCGCACGCTCCCTCTGCATCTACCTTCGAGATTAGTTTTAAATTTGAATAATTGTTATTTGGTGCCTGCGTTAAGCATGAACATTATATCTGGATCTTGTTTATTGCGAGACGGTTACTCTTTTAAGTCTGAGAATAAAGGTTGTTCGATTTATGTGAGTAATATCTTTTATGGTAATGCACCTGAGATGAATGGTTTATTCTTACTGAATCTCGATAGTAGTGATACACATGTTCACAACATAGATGCTAAACGAACAAAATTGAATGATAATTCTACATACATGTGGCACTGTCGTCTTGGTCACATCGGAGTGAAGCGTATGAAGAAGCTCCATTCTGATGGACTTCTTGAATCACTTGATTTTGAATCAGTTGAAAGATGCGAAGCATGTCTAATGGGAAAAATGACTAAGACTCCATTCTCTGGAATAATGGAGCGAGCTACAGACTTATTGGAAATAATACATACCGATGTGTGCGGTCCAATGAGTGTAGCATCGCGTGGTGGATATCGTTATGTTCTCACCTTCACGGATGACTTAAGTAGATATGGGTATGTCTACTTTATGAAACATAAGTCCGAAACTTTCGAGAAGTTTAAGGAATTTCAAAGTGAAGTGGAAAATCATCATAACAAGAAGATTAAGTTTCTGCGTTCTGACCGCGGAGGTGAATATCTAAGTTATGAGTTTGGCATGCATTTAAAGAAATGTGGAACACTTTCGCAGTTGACACCGCCGGGAACACCACAGCGTAATGGTGTGTCTGAACGTCGTAATCGAACTCTCTTAGATATGGTTCGGCCTATGATGTCTCTTACAGATTTACCGCTATCGTTTTGGGGCTATGAATTAGAGACAGCCGCATTCACTTTAAATAGGGCACCATCTAAATCCATTGAAACGACACCGTATGAATTGTGGTTTGGAAAGAAACCTAAGTTGTCGTTCCTTAAAGTTTGGGGTTGCGAAGCGTATGTAAAGAAGTTACAACCTGATAAGCTTGAACCCAAAGCGGAGAAATGCGTCTTCATAGGATACCCTAAAGAAACAATTGGGTATACCTTCTATCATAGATCCAAAGGCAAAGTTTTCATTGCCAAGAATGGATCCTTTCTTGAGAAGGAGTTTCTCTCGAAGGAAGTGACTGGAAGGAAAGTAGAACTCGACGAGGTTATTGAACCTTCTCTCGGAGTTGAGAGTAGCGCAGCACTAGAAGATGTTTTTGTGCCGCCTGCACCAATTGGAGAGGAAGCTAATGATGGTGATCATGAAACTTCAAACGAAGTTGCTGCTGAACCTCGCAGGTCAACGAGGGTTCGTACCACTTCTGATTGGTATGACCCTGCCTTGAACATCATGTTCGTGGACAACACTGATGACCTTGCGACGTATGAAGAAGCTATGGTGAGCCCAGATTCCGACAAATGGCTAGAAGCCATGAAATCCGAAATGGGATCCATCTACGAAAACCAAGTGTGGACTTTGGTGGACTTACCGTATGGCCGTAAGGCTGTCGAGAACAAATGGATTTTCAAAATAAAAACAGATGCGGATGGTAATGTTACCGTCTATAAAGCTCGACTTGTCGCGAAAGGGTTCCGACAAATTCAAGGAGTTGACTACGATGAGACATTCTCACCAGTAGCGAAGCTAAAGTCTGTGAGGATTTTGTTAGCAATTGCTGCATATTTCGATTATGAGATTTGGCAGATGGATGTCAAAACGGCGTTCCTTAATGGAGACATTGAGGAAGAGTTGTATATGGTACAACCCAAGGGTTTTGTCGATCCTAGGTATGCAAACTTCAGCGCTCCATTTATGGACTGAAGCAAGCATCCCGGAGTTGGAATCAACATTTTGATAAAGTAATCAAAAACTTTGGATTTATACAAACTTATGGAGAAGCTTGTATTTACAAGAAAGTGAGTGGGAGCTCTGTAGCATTCCTAGCACTATATGTAGATGACATATTGTTGATTGGGAATGATATAGAACTTCTTAGTAGCGTCAAAGCCTATTTGAATAATAGTTTTTCAATGAAGGATCTTGGCAAAGCGGCATATATTCTAGGCATCAAGATTTATAGAGATAGATCAAGACGCCTAATAGCGCTTTCACAAAGTACATACTTGGACAAAGTTCTAAAGAAGTTTAGAATGGAAGAGAGCAAGAAAGGGTTCGTGCCCATGTTGTCAGGTAAGACCTTGAGTAAGACTCAAAGTCCATTCTGGCGAAGATAGAGAAGATGAATAATATTCCATATGCCTCCATAGGTTCTATCATGTATGCCATCTGTGTACAAGACCGGATATAGCACATGTCTTTGTTAGTTTGACTAGCGAGATATCAAAGTGATCTGGAATGGAGCCTTTGGACAATGATCAAGAATATCCTAAAGTACCGAATAGGACTAAGGATATGGTTCTTTCTTATGGAGGTGATGAACGACTTGATGTAAGCAGTTACACTAATGCTAGTTGGAACACCGATCCGGATGACTCGAAGTCACGCATGCAGATCGTATTTATTTTGAATGGTGCTGCAGTGAGCTGGAGGAGTGCCAAGCAAAGCGTTGTGGCGAAATCTTCAACTGAATCGGTATACATAGTTGCTTCAGAGGCTGCACAAGAAGCCATATGGATGAAGGAGTTCATTACTGAACTTGGCGTGGTTCCTAGTGCGTTGGACCCGATGGCCATCTACTGTGACAACACAGGTGCCATAGCTAATGCACAGGAGCGAAGGTCACATAGCAAGCTGAAGCACATCAAGCTACGTTTCCATGCTATTCGCGAGTATGTCCGAGATGGTGACATAAAGATTTGCAAAGTACACACTGATCTGAATGTGGAAGATCCGTTGACTAAACCTCTCCCTAGAGCAAAGCATGACCAACACCAGAACGCCATGGGTGTTAGGTATATTACCATGTAATCTAGATTATTGACTCTAGTGCAAGTGGGAGACTGTTGGAGATATGCCCAAGAGGCAATAATAAAAGTGGTTATTATTATATCTTTGTGTTTATGATGAATGTTTACAACCCATGCTATAATTGTACACTAATACTTGTGTGTTTTGTAAACATAAAAGAGTCCCTAGTAAGCCTCTTGTTGAACTAGCTTGTTGATTAATAGATGATTATGGTTTCCTGATCATGGACATTGAATGTCATTAATAACAAGGTCATATCATTAGGAGAATAATGTGATGGACACACACACCCATAGTAAGTGTAGCATAAGATCAAGTCATTTAGTTCGGATTGTTACAAGCTTTCAAATACATAGTAACCTAATCCTTCGACCATGAGGTTATGTTAATCACCATCACCGGATGGGTGCTTTGATGACATCAAACACCGCTTCGTAACTGGGTGGTTATAAAGGTGTCATTGAGTATTCTGAAAGTATGTGTTGAAGCGCATGGACCAAGAATGGGATTTGTCCATCCATATGACGGATAGATATGCTCTGGGCCCTCTCGGTGGAATGTCATCTAGTTAGCTTGCAAGCATGTGACTAGGTCACAAGAGATGACATAACATGGAACGAGTAAAGAGTACTTATCGATGTGAGGTAGAACTAGGTATGGAGATACCGACGATCAAACCTCGGATGAGTAGAATATCGCGTGACAAAGGGAATTGGTTTCGTATGTTAATGGTTCTATCGATCACGAAGTCATCGTTGAGTATGTGGGAGCCGTTATGGATCTCCAGATCCCGCTGATGGTTATTGATCGGAGAGGTGTCTCCATCATGTCTGTGTTGGAGATATGCCCAAGAGGCAATAATAAAGTGGTTATTATCATATCTTCATACTTATGATAAATGTTTACATACCATGCTATAATTGTATTAACCGGAAACATTAATACTTGTGTGATTTGTAAACATAAAAGAGTCCCTAGTAAAGCCTCTTGTTAAACTAGCTTGTTGGTTAATATATGATCATGGTTTCCTGATCATGAACATAGAGATGTTATTAACAACAGGGTCATATCATTAGGAGAATGATGTGATGGACATACTCCTATAGTTAAGCGTAGCATAAAGATCAAGTCATTTAATATAGTTCATTTGCTATAAGATTTCTGATACATAGTAACCTAATTCCTTCGACCATGAGATCATGCATATCACCTTTACCGGAAGGATGCTTTGATGACATCAAACACCACACCGTAACAGGGTGGCTATAAAGGTGGCATTGAGTGTTCGGAAAGTATTGGTTGAGACACATGGATCAAGAGTGGGATTTGTCCATCCATATGACGGATAGATATACTCTGGGCCCTCTCGGTGGAATGTCATCCAATTAGCTTGCAAGCATGTGACTGGCTCACAAGGGATCACATACCACAGGAACGAGAAAAGAGTACTTATCGATGCGAGGTTGAACTAGGTATGCAGAGATAACGACGATCATAACCTCGGATAAGTAAAATATCGTGAGACAAAGGGAAATTGGTATCGTATGTAAGTGGTTTATTCGATCACAAAGTAATCGTAGAAATATGTGAGAGCCATATGAATTTCCAGATTCCTCTATTGGTTATTGATCGGAGAAGTGTCTCGATCATGTCCGCATAATTCACGAACCGTAGGGAGACACACTTAAGGATTCGATGTTGTTGAGTAGTTATGGAATGATGAGTAAGAGACCGAATGTTGTTGGTCTCGGATGGGATCCGGGATATCACGAGGAGATCCGGAATGGTCCGGAGAATAAGATTCATATAAGGAAAGTCCCGTTTCGGAGTTGGGGAATGATTCCGGTGTTTTCATCGGGAACATTCTAGAAGGTTCCGGAATGTCCGGCACTCCGGGGGGGAAGGGTACATGATTGTGTCATTGTAAGTTGGAATGATTGCATCATGTACTAGGTGTCTTTGCTGTCCAAAATAAAGGGTTTATTCAAATCCTAATTTGAAAAGTCAAACGGCTAGTTTGAAAGTCAAACGGCAAGTTTTGGAAAGAGGAGAAGAGGTGGAGACCGAGTTGGGGAAGGAGTCCTCCTCCCCAAGCCGGCGCACCACCCAAGCCGAGTTGGGGAGGGACTCCACTCCCTCCCCTTGGCCGCCGGCCCCTCCACCTTTAAAGGGAGGGGCAGGGCTACCCCTCCTAACACATAAGTCCCTCTCCTCTAAACCTAAACCCTAGCCACAGCCTAGGGATTTCTCCCAAGCCGTCAAGTTAGAGCTTCTAATTTCCCTAGCCTCCGGTTTAGAGCCTTCTAATTGGTGTGTCTAAACCCTAGATCACCAAAGCTCTCTCATACTCCACCATACTCGCTTCGGCTTAAGTGAAGCCTGCGAGATCTCCCTCTACTTAGGTACCACGTCGTTGTCTTTGCGGAATCGCGAGAGAGTGCTACAACCTCCGCTGCTGCTGGAACAAGGAGAGGAAGGTCTTCATCGAGTGCGAGCGTGTGACCGACTGGAGGCGCTGCGGAGCAGCGCGGAAGGATCGTCACGCGATCTTGAGATCGGAAGAAATCGACTACATCACCCACGAGAATCTGCTCTCGTTAAACACTTTGGAATCTTGAGGTGAGTTATTCCATCGACTTGTTGCTACAATCTAGTAGATAGATCTTGGCTTGTTTGTTTGTATCGGTAGAAATTTTTGTTTTCCATGCTCTGAACCCTACGGTGGTATCGAGCCGTGTCTATATGTAGATCTATTGCAGAGTAGAACACAATGGTCATTGTGGGCGTTGATGCTTTATTGTCGATTACTTCTTGTGTACTTTGCATCTTGTGGTATGTTGGGATGAAGCGGCCCGGGCTAACCTTACATGACATCGTTCATGAGACTTGCTCCACGCTTGACATGCAACTTGTATTGCATAAGTGGCTTTGCGGGTGCTTGTTTCTCCTAGCATAGTTAAGATCCAATTTACAACGGGTGATTAACAATACTAGTATCAATGTTGTGGTTCATGTTCGTAAGTTAGAATGACACTTATTAACAGCCCCAAACCACGTAAAATATGCAAAGAAAGTAGAGGCGTCTAACTTTGTTTTGTAGGGGTGTCTTGATGATGTGATATGGCCATAATTGTGATTATATATGATGTATGCAATGTTCCTTATTGTAAGTCGGCAACGGCGGAGAATATATGGTTGTCTTTAATTTCTTAAGACCCGCATGTCTATTCAAAGTAGTTGTAATAGTTGAAGCTGGTGGACGACAACCATGAAGAAGCGTCATTGACCTTGATGCTATGCCGGTGATGATGGAGATCATGTTCGTGCTTGAAGATGGAGATCGGAAGCACAAAGAAGAAAGGCCATATCATATCACATATTATGAATTGCATGTGATGTTAATCCTTTATGCATCTTGTATTGCTTAGTAGACGACGGTAGCATTATAAGATGATCCCTCATGCACATAAATTTCAAGTTCTAAAGTGTTCACCCTTAGTATGCACCGTTGCTAAAGCTTGTTGTTTGAAGCACCACGTGATGATCGGTGTGTTAGATTCAAGTGTATACAACGTAAGCAAGCCAGATTTGCTTATGCGGAAGCTAAGGTTTGATCTTGTGAGCCTAGCATGTACGGACATGGTCTCGGGAACACGAATCACCGAAAGGTAAAGCATGAGTCATATAGTAGATATGATGAACATGTTGATTGTTCGCCATTGAAGCTACATCAACTCTCGTGATGATCGGTTTTGATGTGGTGGATTTGGTTCGTGTGATCACTAAAACAATGTGAGGGATATTGTTTTGAGTGGGAGTTCAACGGCAATATGATTAAAAGTTGAACACTATTTATCATAAATTAAATCAAAGTGAATTTGCATAGTTGTTGTAGTCATTGGCATCTGTTTACCACCTTGCGCTTAGTTTTAATTGAGATGATAGAACTATAGAATTCTGGTTAGTTACTTTCTGCTGGTATCGTATTGTTTTGAAGTGTTAATCTAAAGTTTAAAAGTCCTATTGCAAACTTTCAGTAAGTTCCGGTTACTCCATGAAGTTTAATAATTGGTATTAAAACAAGAGTGACAATTCCAAAAGGTAGTGTATGAGTATCATGTTTGTCTCCATGATTCTTGATATTCAAAGGATTGTCTTAATATCAAGGTTATCTAGGATCTGAAAGAGTTGTTTCAGAAACCATGATGTGTGGAAGATATTGTGATATCTGAAACGAAGTTTTGGTTGCAACATGATAGAGTATAATATGGCAAAAGTCATGTTCTCGTATTTAATGAGGATTTGCAAAAGGTTGAAGACACTAGTTGTCCTAATCCTCCAAAATGTTTTGGAGAGCAACATTATACTCACAGTTCATCGTTATAAGCTAAAAGTATCTTGATCATGGATAATTCCATGATAAGGGTGAATATTTGATGTAGGTAAAGTGTTTACTACACCAATAGATTACTAAAGAAAGGAATTTGAAAGAACACCAAACATTTGATGATGGTGATCTACTTCAAAGTGCAAGTCCAAAGACATTGGTATTTAATTATACACGCTTTGGACTATGTGTCATATGTATGACTCCACTATTGATGTTGATAGATTCTTTCAAACAGAAAATAAATACTAAAAGAGAATCTCATAAATATATGGCAGAAAAGAAAAGACTAGAATTGTTCAGTTTAAGTATATAGATGTTATACATGTTATGGCTATATTCTTTGCTTATTAAACAATGTGGTTCTTAAGTATTTGATACTGAATTTGTTGGTGTGAATCGTCATACGAAACAACACAATTCATGAACTACAATGGCCTAAGTAACTAGCAAAAGAATATGTGATGATGTTCATCGAGAACAAATAAAGGGTTATTGTGTTGCTCGTTAAACATCAAAGCTTGCCTTCAAGATTTGTTTTATCAGGTATTATGAGAACAAAAGGGTTGTTCAAATAATTGCCGTAATCCATAAAAGATGGATGATTTACAAATCTCGTTGGATAAATCACATCCATAAAACTAGTGCTAAAAATGTCGAAAGACAAATTGATTGAAAGATCACTTAGGAAGTGACATCGCTGTTTAAATTATATTGGAAAGAAAACATGAAGAAACTCCATGTGGATGGAATTTTGGAGTCTTTTGATTTTTGATCACATGACGCTTGTGAAACTTTCCTAGAGATAATTAAAACTTCGTTCATAGGCCAAAAGGGAACGAATGGCTAGCTTATTGGAACTTGTACATATTGTTGTATGAAATCCATTATATGTAGTCAAGAGCGATGGATTTCAACTTCATATGCTTTCTCCGAAAATTTGAGTGAATATATGAATATTTACTTAATAAGGATGAAGTATGAAACATTTGAAAAGTTCAAAATGAAGTGCAAAATCATTGTAATAAGAATATAAATAGTTTATGATAAAGATCATAAAGGAAGATATTTGAGTTACAAGTTTAGCATAATACCTAAGATTTAAGGAATCGTTCTGTGGATTTGCATTTCCCGAAACACCATAAGAGTATGGAGCGTTCGAGATATGTAATTAAAACCTTGTTTGACATGGTAAGATCAAAGGTGTAATTCATAGAACTGCCATTATATTTTAAAGATTAAAAGCTTTAGAGACTACCATTTTCCACTAAAAAGAGCTCCATCATAATCCGCTGAAATGACACCATATAAAGTTATGGTTTGGGATAAAACCCAAGTAGTCCTTTCTTAAACATTGGTATGCTATGCATAAGAAAGATGTTTGCAACCAAAGTCGGATGAAACTGTCTTTGTATTACTGTTAAGTATTCCTCCATAAACACCGGAGACAAAAGTATTTGTCGCTTAGAACGTCAAGTTTCTTTGAGAAGGAATTTTTCGTGAAAAGATAAGTGGGAGGACAATAGAACTTTGATAAGGTTAAAGGAACCTTAGCTATATGTGCAAAGTTGCGCAGCGCCGAAAAGTGTTCCGGAGGCAGCAACAATGCTCATGGCTCACGTGCCTCAAAGGTTGCGGTCACGGAGGTCTAAGTTTCTATTGAACCAAGTAGGTCGAGTAAACAATCAAATACCAAGATTTGAGGGTTGAATCATTATTTGAGAATAATGAACGGACTACATGCAAAGAAGCGATGATGGGCCCTGACTCCGTCAAATGGCTTGAAGCCATAAAATCCGTGATAGTTCCATACACGAGAAATCAAGTTTTGAACTTGAAGGACCCTCAAGAAAGGTGTAAGACCTTACAGTTGTGTTTGGATCTATAAAGAAGTAGACATGGATGTTTCACATCTATGAAATAGTCGACATGTTGGGAAAGAGTTCACAACAATGTTCAAAGATTGACTATGACAAGATTTGATCTTTCATAGCGATATTTAGTCTAGACGGATTAATGTAGCAACCACTACATATAATTTGTTATGTGGTAGTAGAATAAACAAAACAAGTTCTTCTAATAGAATGGTTACCTAGGACGTGTGCATGACACGGTCCAAAGGGTTTTGTTAATTCAAAGGATGCTAAAAGCATATGCAAACTTCAATGGTTGAAGTAAGCATCGCGGAGTTGGATTCTTCACTATGATGAAACTGTTAAAAGAGTTTAATTTCATGGAGACAATGAAGATGCTTGCATTTGCAAGAAATTAAGTGGGCGCTAAGACATATTTCTAATACATTATGTGGAGGACATATTGTTGATTAGAAATGATGTATCTTTTATTAACACATATTAAGAATTTCATCCTGATGAAAGACTTAGGCAAAACCCAAATATTTGGCATCAATAGACGCTAATATGGTTGTACCGAAAGTACATAGATGATGTATTGAATGAGTTCAATATAGAAACTACAAGAAAGGTTCTTGTCACACAGAAAGGATTGAATGAGTTCAATATTGATGATATATTCAAGTGTATTGACACTTGGTAAGTGAAACAAAGATTCAAGTATATATTGATACTTGATGTATGAAATCACAAAGAGTATTTATATCAATCATACTGTGATATGTACAAATCCAGATATGTCCTATGCTCTAAATGTTATGAGCATATACCAGAATGATTCATAAGATGATCATTGGACGATAGTAATGATATTCTTATGATCTTTTGGAAGAACTAAGAGTATATTATTTTGTAGAAGTGGCAAATAGATGGTTAGTTCATTGTAAAAGTATTACATTGATACTAGTTTTGTCACAAAGTACAAATTAAGTTTATCTCAATCTAAACTAAGGGTGGCACAATATAATGGAAAGTAAGTTCCATAATGGATTTGGATGAGTTCCAAAGTTAAGACATTGTGACAGATACTACAACAAAAGGCTAAGTATATGACTGCTATAATAGCAGCTAAAGAGGGCATTTGTGTCAAGTAGTTTGTTGTCAAACTAGGTGTAGTTCACAGCAGGATAATACTATGAAGATATATTGTACGACAATATTATCAACATGTTTTAACCCCAAAGAACTAAAGGTCTCACCGAAGGACCAAAATTATACAAAGCCATCTCATTAGAGAATGAGTGATGCGTAGAGACGCAAAGACATGCAATTACACACGGACTGGAAGTGTCCGATCCGAGATCGTTGACCACTAGCAATCGTGTACATACAACACCGTAAAGCCATAGGTGTTGAATACACAAAGGTTTGAAACTAGATTATTGACTCTAGTGCAAGTGGGAGACTGTTGGAGATATGCCCAAGAGGCAATAATAAAGTGGTTATTATCATATCTTCATACTTATGATAAATGTTTACATACCATGCTATAATTGTATTAACGGAAACATTAATACTTGTGTGATTTGTAAACATAAAAGAGTCCCTAGTAAAGCCTCTTGTTAAACTAGCTTGTTGGTTAATATATGATCATGGTTTCCTGATCATGAACATAGAGATGTTATTAACAATGGGATCATATCATTAGGAGAATGATGTGATGGACATACTCCTATAGTTAAGCGTAGCATAAAGATCAAGTCATTTAATATAGTTCATTTGCTATAAGCTTTACGATACATAGTAACCTAATTCCTTGACCATGAGATCATGCATATCACCTTTAGGAAGGATGCTTTGATGACATCAAACACCACACCGTAACTGGGTGGCTATAAAGGTGGCATTGAGTGTTCAGAAAGTATTGGTGAGACACATGGATCAAGAGTGGGATTTGTCCATCCATATGCCGGATATATATACTCTGGGCCCTCTCGGTGGAATGTCATCCAATTAGCTTGCAAGCATGTGACTGGCTCACAAGGGATCACATATCAGGAACGAGAAAAGAGTACTTATCGATGTGAGGTTGAACTAGGTATGCGGAGATCCGACGATCATAACCTCGGATAAGTAAAATATCGTGAGACAAAGGGAAATTGGTATCGTATGTAAGTGGTTCATTCGATCGCAAAGTAATCGAGAAATATGTAGAGCCATATGAATTTCCAGATTCCTCTATTGGTTATTGATCGGAGAAGTGTCTCGATCATGTCCATAATTCACGAACCGTGGGGAGACACTTAAGGATTCGATGTTGTTGAGTAGTTATGGAATGATGAGTAAGAGACCGAATGTTGTTGAGTCTCGGATGGGATCCGGGATATCACGAGGAGATCCGGAATGGTCGGAGAATAAGATTCATATAAGGAAAGTCCGTTTGAGTTGGGGAATGATTAGGTGTTTTCATCAGGAACATTCTAGAAGGTTCGGAATGTCCGACACTCGGGGGAAGGGTACATGAATGTGTCATTGTAAGTTGGAATGATTGCATCATGTACTAGGTGTCTTGCTGTCCAAAATAAAGGGTTTATTCAAATCCTAATTTGAAAAGTCAAGCAGCTAGTTTGAAAGTCAAGCGGCAAGTTTTGGAAGAGGAGAAGAGGTGGAGACCGAGTTGGGGAAGGAGTCCTCCTCCCAAGCCGGCACCACCCAAGCCGAGTTGGGGAGGGACTCCTCCTCCCTTGGCCAGCCTCCACCTTAAAGGGAGGCGGTGCCCCTCTAACACATAAGTCCCTCTCCTCTAAACCTAAACCCTAGCCACAGCCTAGGGATTTCTCCCAAGCCGTCAAGTTAGAGCTTCTAATTGCCCTAGCCTCCGGTTTAGAGCCTTCTAATTGGTGTGTCTAAACCCTAGATCACCAAAGCTCTCTCATACTCCACCATACTCGCTCCGGATTAAGGCGAAGCCCTGCGAGATCTCCCCTCTACTTCCGGTACCATGTCGTTGTGCTGCCGGAATCGCGAGGAGAGTGCTACAACCTCCTCTGCCTGCTGGAACAAGGGAGAGGAAGGTCTTCATCGAGTACCGAACGTGTGACCGACTGCGGGAGCGCTGCCGGAACGCGGCGCCGGAAGGATCGTCTACGCGATCTTGAGATCGAAAAGAGTACGACTACATCAGCCACGAGAATCTGCTCTCGTTAAACACTTTGGAATCTTCGAGGGTGAGTTATTCCATCGACTCGTTGCTACAATCTAGTAGATAGATCTTGGCTTGTTTGTTTGTATGCGGTAGAATTTTTTTGTTTTCCATGCTACGAAACCCTACAGTCTGCATATTCACGAACCGTAGGGTGACACACTTAAGGTTCGAAGTTGTTTTAAGTAGATATGGAATGTGCGTTGGAGACCGAATGTTGTTTGGAGTCTCGGATTGGATCCAGGACATCACGAGGAGATCCGGAATTGTCCGGGGAATAAGATTCATATAATGGGGATCGTTTTCTAAGGTAGGAAATGTTCCTGAGTGTTTATATGGGGATTCTAGAAGGTTTCGGAATGTTCCGGAAGGTTCTAGAAGATTTTTTGGAGTTTACTTGAAAACCAAGAAAGGATAAAGGGAAACTTGGAGGGTAAGTAAGGGAAACTTGGGGGAAGGACTCTTTCCCCAAGCTCCCTTGCGCGCCGGCCCTAGGAGGTGGGCCTAGGGGTGGGAACCCTAGGCCGCACCCCTCCCTCTATATATAGAGGGGTGGAGGCGCCACCCCCTTGCCCCCTTCCACTCCAAACCCTAGTCGCCTCTCTCCTCCTCCTTCCCTCTGCTCTGGCTTAGACGAAGCCCTGCAGAATTCTCTACTCCACCACCACCACCACCACGCTGTCGTGCTGCTGGGATTCCGTGGAGAGATCTACTACCTCCGCTGCTCACTGGAACAGGGAGAGGAAGGTCTGCCGACTCAGGCGTGTGACCATTGCAGGCTGAAAGCAGCAGCTGGAAGGATCGTCTACTCGATCTTGAGATCGGCAAGTGATCGTCTACATCAACCACGAGATCCGATCTCGCACAAGGCTTTCGGACCTACAAGGGTTACTACAGATCTATCTTGTTGCACTTGTCTAATAGATTAGATCTTGACTTTTATCTAGATTAGATCTGGGTTTTGTTCGTTCTTGCGGTAGAATTTTTTTGTTTTCCATGCTACGAACCCATCAGCATATCACTTGGGCGCCCACCACCAGCACGTTCCCGATCTTATCATTGCATCTTTTGCCGTCCTAGTTCCGAGCCGCCGCCCGCACCCACCGTGCCGCGAGGGCCACCACCGCCTGCTCCCCATCGCGCTACCAACGGCCGCCGTCGCCCGCACCCCATCACCAAGCCACTGAGGGCCACGTGCTCAAACTGTCGCGCCTCCCTCTGGTTGCACGTTGTCAACCTCGTCACTGTCGGCTCTACCTCGAGCCTACCGTCAGACCCACACCTTCCAGTGGCTTTGTCGCCGTCGTGACGTCTTGTACGTCCGGAGGGCTTGTCCACTACCTTCTCAACCTCCCATGGCCCCACTCAGCTAAAATGGAGGTTGTGGGCACGACCTCTTCCGTGCGGACGGCATCTGTATCGACCGCAAGAGCGGTGCTACCATAGTTTTATGTATTTGCATCACGCGGAATAGTTTTGTGCTACAATTGTCCTTCGGTTTTGCACATCATGTGAAGATTTTCTTGCTACAATCAATTGTTATTTTTGCACCATAGGATCTGTGGATTTACATTATATGAACTTTTTTTTGCTATAGTAGAGTTTTAGCTACGAGGTCTCCGATGATAATCTCCGGTGAGATCGGTTTTACTATAATAAAATGTTTTTTGCTATAAGGTATCCGACGAGCGAGATCTGTTTTGCTTACAAAGCATAATTTTTTTGCTCAATACCATTATGTGAATTTGTATCATTAGAAGAATGTTTTGCTAGGTGATTTCCGGCGAACTTTTTTGCTACAACCATCTTACTATATTAGCAATTTTTTTTGCCAAGAAGATTCCGGCGAGGTCTTGGTGGTCTCCGGCAAAGTCTATCTTTCTCTTATATTTTTCAGACGAAGGAAGTAAAAGTGGGCTTTTAGGATAAAGGTGAACACATATCAGCAGTGGGAGTGGGAGGCTCGAACGCTTCCTCAGACGGACGCCCAGCCCTGTCCAAATTGAAAAGGCTTTTGCATTACTTGCACGGCAATCACGAAACACCATCTCTGACTCGATGACTTTTCTCTACTCCAAGACTGCTGCTTCTTTATCTTGCGTTTGATTTCTGATCAAGTCAACGTGCCCAATGGCTTACGTTAATTTAACAAGTGGCTGTATCTGTATAATTAGTGTGGGACACAAACGGAGCATATTTTAGTCAGGGAGAATCTTGACAGGAAATGGCTCTGCTCCTGGAGCAGAGCACGGAGTCCACTAATCTTCGCTAAGCCGCCGTTGAACCTCCGTGCAATATGCATCTACAGAGTTGACATCAGACTCCCCACTGAAAACTTCCCGTAAGCCAGCCGTAAAACTTTGGGACCAGTCCTTTCTAGAAGCCCATAGGTGACGATAGCGCATGCGCCATCGAGGGAGCAGCCTGTCCAATATGCGGACCAAAAGCGCTGGCTACGTTGGACTAAACTATGCTACCTCCTGGACCGGTCTTGGCTCTACGTGCATGTTCCTATTGGCCTGTCAGTATTACTATTATTTACAAAAAAAAAAAGGATGACAGTGTATAATTTCTAGCTGTTGGGAGTGCACCTAGCTATCATAACTTAGGCGTTTTGACGAAGTCATGAATTTCCTCCGCTGGAGTACACAAGAAATCATAAAGCTATGTTTTTTTTATACTGTAGAAATCATAAAGCTACGTTGTGCACTATTGCTGGCAGAAGATGGGCGTGCGCTCTGCCCGACTTCAATTCCTGAAAAGAAGTCGAACTGGAAGCATTGCCCTAAAATTCAGGGCTCGTCGCAGTGCATGGATTGATTGAAAGATGACTATGTACGTCCTGACCAGTGACCACTCCATGTCGCTCCAACAGTATATTTGAACTACATATAAAAATCGAGTATTTTACGCTTGGATGTGATGTGTCCTTGGAAGGTAGGATGAGTACTTGTTCATAGGAGCTCGCATGAGTTTTTTCATTTGCAGTTTACACTTTTCCTGCCGAACTCGATTGGGTCTGTTCTATGGCGCTCTCTCCTTTTTCCTGGGAAAAAGGGGAAAGAAACTGACCCGGAATAACCTTTTGACTATGTAAAATTTTCGGTCTTCCAAAGACTATGAAGAGAAATTCTAGCGTGCATGTCTTTGACCAACCAGTTTCGGTGGTAACCAGTTCTGGAAAATCTTTTTCGAGAATAGTAGAATTCTGGAAAATCTTTTTCGAGAATAGTAGAATTCCGGAAAATCTTGGTTTTCTCATTAAGTGATGAAGATGAGGTTTCTTGCCAATGAAGCTCGTGCGCGTTGACTAAAAGGAGGTTTGCTTAGGGAATATCTTCCCGTGTTTAGGTGTCTAAAATTGACCAATTTGGAGGATATAAAAGACACCCATGTGAGTATGATATGATCCTTGGAAGGATCCATTGGAATCGTGTGGGCTCCATCCAATATTAGTTTGATTGAGTCAACCCGGTTTAATTAGTACTACTACACTATGGCTTTGGCTGCCGTAACGAACCAAGGAGCCGGCCGGGGAATATTTGGTGAACACGCTCTCAAATACTACTCCCTCCGTTTTTATTTACTCTGCATTCTAGGTTTAGTCAAAGTCATATTTTGTCAAGTTTAACTAAAAATATTGTAAATATATTAATATCAGTAATGATAAATGCATATAATATGAAAATATAGTTTATGAAGATTCTAATACTATAGTTTTACATTATAAATATTGATATTTTTTTCTAAATATTTGGTTAAATTTTACAAAGTTTGACTTTGATTAAACCCAGAACACGAAATATTTGTGAACGGAGAGAGTAGTACTAAGCTACACGAGCACAATGGTTTCAAATTAAGCCCGCGAGGTTGTGTAAAGTGTACTGGCGCTCCAGTGCTCTCCTTATTTTAAAATTTTAAAATTATATATGCAAGTCTTCAAAAATCTGAAAAGGGGTCTGTATGCAAAATCGCAATTTAACCTGAGAGTACCAAACCAAACCGGTACTTGAAGGCCAAGAACACGTGTTAGTGATTATAATCGTCGCTAGGTGGTCCAGTGAACTATTTATATTTTTTATTACTTTCAGATCTCTTTATAATGTTGTTGATGATTTTTAATAAGTCGATCGAATTTCACAAAAATAAAAATGCAAAATCGCAAACATAAATTCTATATATTTTGGACTACACAAAAATGACAAAGTCTAATAAATTTTGGAGATATGAAAATCTGAATACTCAAATTCACACTTTTTGTAGCTCTTAATACAAAGTACTAATTGAAATTGATATTTTACATGTTTGTAGGATACATCGTTGGTTTTTCATTTAGAAAAGGATTCTGGTGTCCATGTGCATCAAATGGTGGTGATTAGTGCGGAGTGAATATTCTACTCATGAGCAAGCTCCAAGCAGGTTCATTGGATCGCACACACGGATTGTAAACTTTAGTCAACCTAGAACAAGATTATCTTTTTCTTTAGAAACATAAATATACTCCCTCCGTTTAGAAATATAAGATGTTTTAGTTTTATGAAATGAATGTATCTAGACATGTTTTAGTGTATAGGTTCACTCCGAACCTCTACGAACCTATACAATAAAAGATGTCTAAATATATTTGGTTCACAAGGCTAAAACATCTTATATTTCTAAACGAAGCGAGTACTTACTTGTATGTCTTGTAAACCATCAGCGCAGAGGCAGTAGTAAACAAGGGCATGAGCCACCGAAACCCGCGCGCTTTCCACGCGGACATGGCGCACTTGTACCGTTCAGCGGAGAGGGGAGGAGGGAAACACTCCTTTTTTTTTTTTTTTTTTTTTGACATAGGAGGGAAACACTCCTACTAGCACGCAATGGTGGATTAGCGGTGGTGGTCTCGCGCATGCAGTGCGACAGATGGCTCCCACCGACGTCCACGTCCACGCACGCCGCCGTGCAGGCGAGCCTTGCTAGGTAGGAGTAGGTATGTAGGTGGGCCTGGGAAGTCGAGTTTGGAAGCCTCCGTGCGTAGGTACCGTCCGGTTTGGCCTGTTCCGGCCAGGCACCGGCCCACATAGCTTGTGCAGCACGGGAGATTGCCGCACGAGCCGAATGATTGCCAGAGTTTTGTTTTTACAGTCACCCCGGTCCCGTTGCAAAGCGTGGTGTTACTGACCCGTGGGTCCGAGGCCATGAGGGAGATTGACCTGTTCAGAGCTTCTAGCACCTTCGGTAATGCTTTCTCCATATGTACTTTCAGCAAAGTTCTTATCATTGTGAAAAAACAAATCATATTCTTCTTAAGTCTTAACTCTGTCTTTCTAGAGGCCGTACGTGGAATACTCGTGCAAGCAATAGGAAAGTCCACCACTTCGATTCACGGCGCGCATGTGAATGCCACATGAGATTTTCGTGTTTTGGTATTCTGGGCCCGCATGATAGTCAGTGTGGAGCAAAGACAAGTTTCTCAACGTTAGGCTACCTTCCATGACTTGTTGACACGTAAGCATCGATGTCAAGCTTATTAGTCTGTGCACAGGTCCAGGTATGCGCTTCTAGACGTGATTCAAACCATTTTCTCTAGAACCTTTTTTTTTTCCAATCGGAATTAATTGTCCAAGCTGGCCTACCGCGAGACCTGTCAAATCCATCGCATATGTTTGCTGACCAAAGTAGGATTCTGCACCTCTGATTGCCACTACGTGTGGTACATGCACAAGGACGTCTAAGGGTCGTACGTGGTATATCATGGATCGTTTTCCAGGAGGGAGAGGAGAGAAAATTCCACCTGATAATCTGGATGCTGGACCGCCTGCCCGGCTGCTCTGTGGAGCTGCGTGACCAGGTCACCATCCTACGGCTTCCATCTGAACCATATGGGTCTATGGGTAGATACTGTCGCGGAATGTTCTCATCACTTTCATAGTTGGCACTTGAGACGAGCATCTCATGGTCAGAGAGCTAAACGGTCTCGGGTTTGAATATTCATTTTGCAGGGAGGCTGCTTGCGCAGTACTCTAGGAAAAAATGTACTCCAACTGCTTATCACTGGAAGAAGTTGACGGTTTTGGATGCCCGAACCAAATAGCTAAGCCGACGACCCAATCATGCTGGGAAATACTAGTACTATGGTTTAGACCAAGAATTTCTGTTCCATGAGCATGATGGCGACGGCTTGATCAGGACAAATCCAATTGCCCCGGCCTAACAGCAACTCTACGTCAGCACTGATTTCATGCGTAGACATGCTAAAAGTACAATTTCTTTTCTGCCCTGGAAATAATGCATAATTTTCTGACCCAACGGTGTCCACGCCTACATAATGAGATGCCCCTACATACTTATATGATTTATTAAAGGTTTTTTGTTGATCAATCTCGCGCTGCACTAACCTGCAAAAGCGTAACGACTAAATAACGGATAATATATACCCCGGAGCAGCCGCAGTTTTTGCCATTTAGCCAAGTGGAGCAGTTGACAGTTTAGCTTTCGCTGACCGGAGGCTCGATCGGAGCATCATCCTATCAGTGCGGCCGCCGGACCTAGGATTTGGTGACACCAACGGAACACTTTAGTTTTCCCCTTGTCTCTATACAATCTACTCACTACAAGACGTTTGGATACGCATATGTCACCGTCGACCGCGTCATAACTCATAACCTCCCTCATTTCCCCAATTATGTGTATGGCAAGTGACTTTCCACACATGATCCTAATCGATCAATCAATCCACAAACACAGAAATGGCAATTTCAACCAAAAAATACAATCAAATCAAACCAGATCCATAACTATTCAATGCAACCAGAAGCGAGAAAAAAAAAGAGATTATTCTTGATAATGGGTAGGGTGGTCTGTTCCATACCTTTGCCTGGTGCCGAACACGTCTACGATGATGTGGCCGGAGGTGCGCTCCACGAGCGTGTGCCCGTACGCTGCCGCGGCGTAAACCAGCGCCTGCTCGTCCGGCGACTCGCCCTGGTACTCCAGCAGCTTCGCCGCCGGATCGGCCGTGTCCTCCACGATGGGCACGATGGTGTTGCAGGTGGCCAGGGCCAGGAACAAGTCGCGCGCCTGGCCGGCCATGGCGCCTGTCCCGTCCTTGAGCAGTGTCGTCAGCTTCGGGTCCGTTTTCACCCACGTCTTTGGTCTGATGACCACACCGTCCACTACACCCAAAAACAGAATGTTCCGCAAAACTTGCGTCAGATAGCTGTTTTCTTGTGATCGAAAGTTGCATTTGATTCTTCAGACACCTGATGTACGTTAGTCTTTCGTGTCAGGCTCTGAAACGAGGGAAAAAAATGGTGACGATTCATTACTCCTACTTTAGACAAAACCAAGTCATGAATCTAGACAAAACCAAGTCACTTATTTTGGGATGGAGGTAGTCCTAATAATTGTAAGATGTTGATTTGAGGATTTCGGAGGATTCTATGCTTATCGGAGGCACACGGACACGGCGTTGAACCCTCATCTGTAATCCCAGGTTGTATCTTTCACAGCGCTGAATTCCTTGGGAGTCAAAATGGCAACGAAAGCTATATAGGATTTCCAGAGCCACGTTGCTTATAAAAGTCCTGTAACTCCAAGTGTCAGAAGCGGTCGCATTTTTGGACTTAAAAGGAGGCGAAAAGTTCATTCGAAAGTTCGACCTGAACAGTCACATAACTAATATGTCAGCGTTTCTACTTCGCGAGTTGCAGACTCGTGCCTGTTTCTGGATCACCATCTAGAGAAACTTCATTTTTTCCTCACATGTGTGCTCGAAATAAGCATGGTGATATTTCTAGCACGCAACGTACTGACAACGACGACTGACCTGTCTAGAGTTCTACATGACTAGTTCATATACTGTCGGATAGTCTAACACCACCACCGTGAATCGTGATTAGTCAACCAGAGCCGGATAGAACGAACTTACGGAAATTCTAATTGGACTGAAACTTGCTTACCAAGCACGGCATTTCTACCCTCCTCTCCGCCGTCGGTCTCGCTGAAGTCACGGCCGTGCACGCTGGCGTACCGGAACTCCATCTTGTTCTCCGTGAGCGTGCCGGTCTTGTCGGAGAAGACGTACTTGATCTGCCCGAGGTCCTCGTTGATGTTGAGCGCCCGGCATTGGAACCTGGCTTTGCTCTTGTCGTCGAACATGTGATTGTCCTGCACCATGAAGTATGCCTGCCCCGCCCTGACCACCTCCATGGATATGAAAAGTGCGATGGGGATGATGACCTGGAACCATATCACACCCGACATGAACGTGAACGCTACCTGCGCGCCTGTACCGAACCAGTCATACTTCCCGACCTGGAGTGAAGAGAAGTCGTATTTGTGGAAGTAGGGAATGATTCCGAGCTCGTCGTTATGGTCGCTCATCCAGATTCCGGCGAGGAGGGCCACAGTGGAGCAGAGGAACACCAGGATGACGGCTAGCACGATGGTCTCGCGGTTCATCTGCGTGTCGAGACGGCTGCGCTTGGATGGCGCGCCAGAGTTGTTGAGCATGACCTTGGTGTCTCTGCCGGTGTACACCGCCACGCCGATGGCCCAGGCCGTGTTCTTGAGCTCGCAGCCCCGAAGCAGGATGCTGGAGGTGCCGAGGGAGACGGCGCGGCGGCCGTCCAGGTCGACGGTGGCGAGGAAGCCGTAGATGTTGCGGTTGGGCTTCTCGCACTTGATGACCCCGGCGAGCGCCTCCGTCGGCGTTACCATGGTCTCCTGCTTCGCGTAGCGCGTCTTGAGGTTGGACTCGCCGTCGAGGTTGATGGTCTGGACGTAGGCCACGCCGGTTGGGTCGCTGGTGGAGAGGAGTACCATGTCGCAGGGCAGCGTCTCGTTGGCCACGACGCGCACCACGTCCCCTACCTGCATCTCCTTCCACCGCTTCGGCCGGAACACGCCGTCCACCAGCACGGACGCCGTGCGGTTGTTCTCATTCTTGTCCGATCGGTGCCGCCTCCAGTCCTCGTACCCGTCCTTCACGGCCGTCACGGCGAGCACGATGGACAGCGGCAGGACGCCCGCGACCGGCGAGAAGACGAGGAGCTGCGGGACGAAGTTGAGCATCGCCAGGATGAGGAAGTAGACGTTGGACACCCTGCGGAACTGCTCGTACAGGTTGCGTGGGATGAAGGTGAGGATGGAGTACTTGGCCGTGTGCACGGAGTTGTCCGGGAACACGGCGGGCGGCGCGTTGGTGCGCGGCGCGTCGTTGATGTAAACGAACCGCGCGTCCTCGTCGCGGAGGTCTCGCTGGGAACCAAGACGCTCGGACGCTGATCGCCGCGTGGAGGACCGCGAGACGCTGGGCGGCCTCGACCGGGCGGTGCGGAAGCTCTCGAATGACGGCGAGGTGGATTCGGGCTTGGAGGGCGAACGGAAGTCCGCCGCGAAGTGTACAGAGGATATTTCTGCCGCCGATCGCAGCGACCGCGACTGTATCGACGGCGAGTGCTTCAGTATGGGCGATGGCACCGGGTCCGGCAGCCTGCCGGCGGGCAAGTCCATGTCTGCCAGAGGAGGCTGCGGTGGATGTGGCGGCAGCAATGGCCTTTCTGGTCGCATGGTTTCTGTACGGCTGCCTGTACGTACTTGTCGTACTAGCTAAAGCAACAGAGATGCTAGGCGCAAACAAGAATGGGATTTAGTGAGGAGGGGAACAAGAAGGGATTAGTATTTGGTTCGCCTGCAACGGAGTTGACAGGATTCGCCAAGGTTTTGGAGGGATCGGCTTTGGTTGTTTGCGCGAGACAGGCGGGGACTACGAAGGAGATGTAAGTCTGCAGCTGTGCTGCTAATTTGCGCGGAAGCAGAGGATCGAGAAGCTTTGCTGGAATTGCCAACAGACCTTGCGACTAGGAAGGTGATTACGGGCTAGTAAAAGGGATGATGATGATGAAAGTGACACGTGGCAAAAATAGTCAGGGGACGGCGGGTGCTCAAATTGGACCGGAAGGCGTCAGCGTTTAATTTTGCGCCGGCGCTGATACGCATGGACGTGGTTCACGGGGGTTAACGCGGCGGCAGTGGGAGGCGAATTTTGCCAAAGTGAAAGTCTCTCGAGGCTAGTCCTAGTGGGAGTATCATAAGAAATATCATGTATGTCATCTTGGCAAAAATCTGATATGACACCATAATTAATGAAGAAAGAGGTGTTAGTAGTATTATAATATGATATCGTATCATAACTCGTGAAACTAGGTAATTTAATGACCAATACATCTCATCCACACAATTGCATTGAGATTGTAGAAAAAATTAAATACAATGGTAATATGATACTACTAGATGATACTAGTATCATATGCATGACTAATAATATGATACTCCCACTATGACCAGCCTCAAAAGAAAAAAAAAGATCCACTCAGAATATAGGGCGTCATTGGTAACGTGGACCTGGAAATAGGTCCGCCTACATGTAAAAATGAACAGACTGGTTGCCCGTGCTCCCTCCGCGTCGTGCCCAGTGCGCACGTCAAAGCACTCTAGGCCAGGATCAGTGGCAACGCTTGAATCGCAGTTTCCTCGGAGCCAAGCCGAGTGGAGCACAGAGGGAGGCTTCCCCTGCACGCATGGAGAAGGAACCCGAGAAGGCGCGTCGGTTCTGGAACACACCCCATAAAATCCCCTCAATCCCACTCCCTCGTCTTACTTTCATGTCACATCATATCCATAGTCTTCAATCGTGACGACACAAGAAAGATTCAGACGACGACCTCGACCTCGACTAGACCGCATCGTCGAAGTCCCCGTGCAACACTTTCTCAACTTCGTCCTCTGCCCCTCAGCAATGGCGATAAGACCTACAAACACGTTCGCCTCGTCTTTTATACCACATATCTGAAGGTAGATGGTCTCTAGACTGCTGTTAGATGACATGCACAGTAGATCTTCTAGGGTTAGTGTTCGATTCACTATTGTTCCGAACGTGTTCCGATTTCTGACATTGCTTTAGGGTTTTTGGTTTCCCTAATTTAGTTGGTAGATTTAACTACCTTGGGTTGCACTAATCACATCCGATTAGTTCTAAACTTTACTTTACATGCTTAGATTGAATCCTCACTTACTATTTGCCTCTACCGATGATTAAAATCTAGCATTTGGTCTTTCTCTATGATAATCTGTATTTAACACGTGTTTTACAAAAAGGAACAAGTGGAGGTGATGTTACACACCATAGGTTAGGACTCCCGCAACTCTGCAGGCACCTCAGCGTCCGCCGCCGCTGCTTTGCCCCCTCCCATCAGCCTCCTCCTCCTAGCCCCACCCCATGGCCTCCCCAACCACTACCGCTCCAGCCTCAGGCTTTGCCCCACCTCCATCTCCCCCTCCCAGCTCCCCTGGGGATGGTTGCCCCGATCTAGATCCTGACCCAGACCCGACGGTTGCTCTGGTGGGGGATGGGGTGCCACTCGCCCCTGCTGCTCCGGCTCCTGCTGCCCCGCCCCCTGCGCCCCTGTTGCCGCCTCCTCCGGCCAAGCTCCATCCAACTTCAAGCCACAGGTGGTTGGGCCACCGTGTGCTGTTCCGGAAGAGGTGGGTGGCGAACTGGGTTGGCAGGAGGTGCCGCACTGTCGTCACCTGCCGCGAAACAAGCCGTCCCCATCTTCTCGTCGTGGGAGGACTAACCGTGTCGTCACCTTCAGGTGAAGGGCCCACGACCGATGCTTCCGGTGTTTGGAGTCCGACCACCATGTTTCTGTCTGTATTGGTAGCATCAGATGCCTGGCATGTCGCCGATCTGACCACCATGAGCGCGACTGCTGGAAGCATCAACAAGCCAATCTAGATCCCCTCCGTTTTGGCCTGGCTGTAGGTAGTCCTTGTTAGCCTTTGGTCTGGTCATGGGTTGCCATTGCTGCGCTTCCAGTGGCGCACAAGGTCTCTGGCCCCTGCAGTGCCTCGCCTCCTTGCTCCTGGGCATCGATTGTTGCTCATTCGGGCGATCCGACGGCTGTCTCGGATGTTTTTGCGCCTGTTCTAGGCTCAATTGTGGCTTTTCTGGGGTATTCAGCATCGGTTTGCGGCTGCTGCAGCCTCTACTTGCAGCCTAGGTAGAGGCGCTTAGCACTGAGTTGCAGGCTATCTTTGCTTCTCGTCTAGAGGAGGTGTTCTGGCCTCTTCGCGACCTGGTCGCCGTTGTGCACGATTGGACTGAGCAAGTCTCGAGCGATAGGGAGTAGATGGAAGCTTTGGGTGGAAGCCTTGCTCTCGCCAAATTCTTCGGTGCTAGAAGAGCATGGTGAAGCTGCATCTCCTGTTGTGGTTGTGATGTGTTGGTGCAGGTCACGAATGATCTCCTGATTTGGCTTCTGTCCAGCTCGAGATAGTGATTCAATGCATGGAGGAGCAGTCCAAGGTGGATGTTGAAATAGTGACATCTGGCTTTGACATGGAGCTGCCTGATACAGAACCTATTGGGCAGTCGACATTGGAGCAGCTGAAGGTTTTCGGTGCTCCTTGCGCCAGGAAATCTTCAAAGGAGTTGATCCAGATGGATGCAGATGAGCCACTTGTGAGGGCATCTTCCTCTCCATGGGGGGAGTTCCTCGAAGAGCTTTCTCTCATTGTGTCGAGCACACCCCAAAATATGCAGGTGGAAAAGGCTGCTCCTTCTCTATTAGAGCGACATAGCTGCCGATTGGACAAGAAAAACAAAGATTGCGACATTCCTGTAGCCAAGTGCATGGTGTATAGGCGAGCGGGGTCTTTTAGGGAGGATCCAACATTCAAGAGCAAAGGAAAATCCTCCGAGGAAGTTCTAAATGAGAAGATACAACACTATCTGTAGATGTACAAAAAGCAACACAAGCCTCAGGTGATCGAGGCGGTGCGTACCTTAGTTAAGGTTAATGCTTGACCGCTTCTGTTGCAAGGGTGCACTGTGGCGCACTGCCATTGGCGAGAGTTCGTGTGTGTTCGAGGAGTTTGTCTTTGTCGGACACAAGGCGTGGCCTCTGTTCCTAGGTCTAGGGGCTCTTGTATCCGGTACAGATGATATGCCATGAGTTGTAGTGTGTGTTTTTGCCGGTTTTTATAAATTAACCGCGTGATGTATGGTTTTGGGGTCCGGTTTTCCTTCTTAACTGGATGATTTTTCCCTCTTCTGTAATGCAAGCTCCTGCCGTTCATGATAAAAAAACATGTGTTTTACTCAACCATGTTTGTTGTTCATGCCATTTGTTAAATGCCGGATTATCTTAGTGATTATTTGCTGCTATGTATGTTCATTCGTACCTAAATGTATGCGGCATTGTGATATCTATTCTTCCTTGGTCAATGATTAGACTGGCATTGGAAGGATGGTGTGACCAAACGTAGTATTATATCTAGACAAAAGTATTGTGCATATACCTTGATTCGCTAACTCCATCCCTCACAATGCTCCTAGCTTGGTAACTATATGAGGCCCCACTTATCTGTTTTCTTAGGCCGGTGATTAAAATCTGACACGTCCTAAGGTGATATGTATCGACCTAGTCTTGTGTACAACAACATTGCTTTTACTTGCAACTTGGTTGATAGTGTGCTATGTTAGCATGAGGCCACCAATTATTGTTTGCTTAATTTCTTGATCATTGATTGATTCTTCCGATGATTAAAATCTGGCATCATATTGGTGTAAGGGATGATTCTATCAAACCTTGTGAATTGTATAAGCACTTTCCATTATGCATTTCACTTGGTATGGTAGAATAATTTGTTTGCATTGGATGTGCTTATTGCATGAGGCACATTGCTTGTTCATTCTTTGTGTATATAAGAATATGATGATTTTTTTGCAACTGTTCATGATAGAGCCAGTGTTATTGATCCAAATGGTGTGTACAACCAATGAAGTATGCATTTCCTCTGATTCCGTTAGCTCTATCAAATGTATGCTTCATTTTGTGATACGTTGTTTGTTGCATTGCCTCGCCATTGTTGTTTTTTGTAGATGCTGCAGCTTGGAGTCCGTACCGTGGTTCAGCAGGAAGAAGGCTCCAATAAGAGAGCTAGGGGAAGGCCAACAAGTGTTGGCCACTTCCATGAGGAAGTGTCGCCAACACACTTCTGCAAGGTGTTGACGGCTCCTGGGATAGGGATGCTCCCTCTCCCAGATGCCTCCAGGCCATACTTGGGGCCCGTGTCGGGGGAAGGTGATCGTGAAAACCAACATCAGATGCCTCTGGGAGATGAACATCAATGAGGTAAGTGGAAAAGTCTGTCTCGAAGCTGGATGGACCGATTTCGCCATAGCTCGCAAGCTCAAAGTCGACTACCTTACGTTCTTCAAGAAGCTGAGTGCAGAGGAGTATATGGTGGTCGTATTTGACTACTCATGCTAAGTGGTGGCCACTAGGTGCCCTGAGCACCCAGAGTGCAGCAAGAAAATCGTCATGCACAACTTTGAGTAACTAGCCTAACTAATGCTATCCGGTAGTTGGTTGTGCCCTATGATGGCTGCCTAAGTAGACTGTGATCTAAGTATGTCATGCCCTATGATAGTGCCTAAGTAACATACTCTTATAAGTATGGATCTAAGGTGTCTAGTACTACTAAATTATGTAGCGTGTTGTTTAATTATCCGGTGTTGTTCTTGCTTGTTCTTCTTCTTGTTGTTGTACATTGTATTGCTTGTTGGTAATCTCACCACTCCTGAGATGAGGTTACCACAACTTCTCCATGCTAGACAACTAAACACACGTCCATGTGAGAAGCCTTGAGCTAGGCATGAGTATGTAGCACACCAAACACATGCACCCACTATCTAACGAGGGCCAAGAAAATAATCACCCAGACAACCAATCGAAGTGCAGAACATGGACTAGAGGCCGTTTTCGTGTAGCCATGCCCCCAACGCTTTCTTCTGAAAGCACTAAAAAATCTCCAAGCAACCAATCACACCCATATATTCTTCCCTCTGCACAAAAAATGTAGATCGTTCCTTTCTTCCGATACAAATATAGGTCTTTCAGGATATCTACATGGTCCCCAAGATGATGCTTTGGACATCATTCATGTGTAAACATATTGTCTCATATGAAAATATATATATCGTAAAAGTATACCACTTGTGCTAAAGGCTCTAAGACACCCTCCTCCAACATGGGTTCCTCGTTAAACACAGTAAAACCGAAAGTGTGTGGATGATGAGGCATGCATATAAAAAATGGGCCACCACGAGGCTACCCACATGGACAAAAAATATTTATAGATGCACATTGTTCATGTGACAAGCCAAATTGGCCATTTTAGACAACCCATTTCTTATGTAGATCACATTGACCATAAACATATTGATTTGCCCTTTTTCAAATGTCGTTAGTCCAAAAGCACCCCTAAACTCGGTTGTTATATACACAGTCATGCCCTTCACTCTCACTTTATCCTAGCCGCCACTCCCACTTCCAAAGCAGCACTCCCTCTCTAACCCTAGCTACCACTCGCCCATTTTTTCTTGACCCCCTATGGGCTCACCATCTATTCGACCGATCGTATCCCTGTCCTATTTACGTCACCCCACCGATATGGCCCCCGATGGTGATAAGGTGGGGGTGAAGGTGACCGTTGTTCTCCTCTTCTTAACCTTAGCCAAGAACGTGGGGCGGTGCGTGAGATGTTGGGGAGGACGACTATAGTTCTTTCTTTGGCGGAATCCAAAGCTAACTTTCGTGCCTAGATGACATTCTATTCAAAGATCAGAGCTACCATGGCATTCTCCTTGGCCGGTGCTGAGGGCAAAGGTCAATTGATGGCAGCGGAGGAGGACGACTCTAACTCCCAACTTCTCCTTCTCTGGTTCTAACTTGCACTAATAAGTCTTCTTTAGATTAGGCTTAACTTTATTTGCTCATGTTCATATTAGATATAGGGTTAAATCTATAGATAAGTTCCACTTTTTTTCATACAAAATCTTGGGTTAAATCTCGGCATGGTCTCCACCCGTCGATGCATTGAGGCAATTGGCTGTGTCTATAGTTGTTAGGACGTGGATAGCGCTTGGTCCATTGCGATTTGATTAAATCTCGACCGATGGGTAATCCTCGATTTTTGTGTCGTATAAATCCACTTTCTTTCCTTGTGGGCCTTTTAAATAGGATTTGTTTATAGTAAGGAAAAATGCCTACTTGGCAAATGCAATCACAAAGGGATCGAAAAGATACAACTACACAAAATATTCAAAATTGTATATGGAAGGACAGGGCTGAGAGGATGCTAGCTATCCAACCTTCTACTCCCGCTACTGACACGTGTCTACTTTTGTCCCAAAAATCCACCTTTGCTTTTATGTAGCAAAATATCTTCCCAATTTTGCTGTGTGAAGAAAAAAAGGTTCGTCTGAAAAAATATAAAAGAAAGACCGACTTCGCCGGAGATCTCATCGGAGATATCGCTAGAATCCTCATAGCAAAAAAATATGCTAACATAGCAAAATCACTGGATGATTGTAGCAAAAAAAAAAGTTAGCCAGAGATCACGTAGCAAAACATCCTTCTAATGATGCAAATTCAAACATTTTGAGCATAAGATTTATACTATTGTAGCAAAACGACCTTGCTCGCCGGAGACCTTGTAGCAAAAAAATATTTTATTATAAAAAAATGACCTCACCGGTGACTCTCGCCCGAGACTTCATAGAAAAACATTGTACTGATATAGCAACACCACATAATGGTTGCAGCAAAAAAGTTCTTAGTACGATGCAAATCCACATATTGTATGGTAAAAATTAATAGTTGATTGTAGTAACAAAATTCTTCGCATCGTGCAAAACCAAAGAACTTTTATAGCACAAACATTTCCCCTCTGTTGCAAATTCACAAAAACTATGGTAGCAACGTCGGATTTTCTTGTAGCACCTCACTCCCATGGAAAAAAGGGCACATGCCGTTGTCCTTGTGGCCTCCTCGCGCACTGTCGGCGACGATCGATGTAGGTGGAGCCTATGGACGGCAGCTTCCTCGCGACGTCCGTGGCCATGATTCGAGCTAGAGAAGGAGATGGTATGAGACACTGAAGCTCTCCCCTTCGTAGCAGATGTGGGGGGGGGGGGAGAGGTGGTTGGCGACCCTCGGCAGTGCGACGCTAGAGGTGGGGCGGGCGGCGGCAGGGGCGGTGTTGTAGGAGATTGTGCCGACATACGACGACACATGTAGGAGCCAACGACGGTGATGGGATCCACCGACTTAGGGGTAGGGAGGAGATGGAGCTGGAGTTTACCGGGACGGCGGAGGAAGCAAAGGTCGGCGGAGATCGGGGACCCATGCGGCACACGGTGGTGAAGGAGGCGTAGATAATTTGGGTATGTTACCGGTCAAATCAATGAGAAAGGAAGGGATAAGGGAGCAACTCGTCACCAATTGTTGGTTGCATTGCCACACAAAATAGTAAATTGCATAAAACTACCTCATGCTGTCAGTGTGAGTCAGTACCGATTTTGGTAAACTTTGTGAGTCAGTACCAATTCCGAGTCACAACATTGCGATTCGCACTAATTCACAGCCGAGAGCATTTTGACAGCAGCACTGGCAATTAGGGCCCACTTTTAAAAGTTGACTAGTCAATCATTTTTTTTGATTATTAGCAGGAGAACTGCTAAATCCATTGAATAGATAGAAACTAGTCAAAAGACCCACACCGCTCAGTTGATTAGAGGAAAACCAAGCGAAAACCTGAACAACGGCAAAGTCACACCTAAGCACGTAAGCACCCAAGTACACACTGCCGCACACCCTCGTAAACCACTCATCTTTCTGACCAGATACCACCTCCAAGACGATGGCCACAAGAGGGAATGCGACGCCGAGTAGCATAGCCACCGTCTGATCTGGAAGACCAAATCTTGGGTTTCCCCTGGAGCAAGTCGGGAGAGGCAAGTGAGGAATTCTACATCGACGCTTCAACAAGGGAGTGACGCCCGTAGATGCCACCGTCGACCACTACAACAAAGCAGGAGTACAACTCACACGCCCAAGCCCAACATGGAAACGATCAGCCATCCTCGCTTCCCTTGTCTCCATGGCTAACCTCACCTTTCGGTGAGACCGACGTGCTGCCAACCATCCTTTCGCTTCCCTATGCCGGATGGAAGGATGCAACTACCACAACGACACCATTCCGCTCCCTTTGGGAGGATGCAACACCCGCAAGCGCCATTCATCTCCCCACCGGAGGATGGAATACCCGCATCGCGCCATTCGTCTCCCAAAGGAAGGATGCAATGCCCGCAGCAGCGCCATTCATCTCCCATCCGCCACCACCACCTCTCCATGCAACACCCGCATCGCGTCATTCGTCTCACAAAGGACGATAGGATGCAACACTGAAGCCATTCGTCTCTGCTCCACCTCCCGCACGACTTTCGGCCAGTAGCACAGCCAACCTAGCACCTCTCGAGCGGCCAGGAACCGTGGCCCGTGCAGCCTAGATTGGGCCCGGGGCAGGCTCACCCGAGCTCGCGCCGCCGCTGCATGTCCGGCCTCCGGGAGCCTTTCTGCCGCCGCACGCCATGCGCACGGCCTCGTCTCCTCGCTGCGCTTTCCGCCGTGCATTTCCGCCTGCGCCTGCCGACGCGCCGCACCGCGTCCCCGCACGTCTGGGCCCAGATCGAGGCCCAGACCAAGCCCGCGCGTCGCCTCCCGACGCCACTACACCACCGTGTCGTCAACCACAGGCCAGGCTGCACCATCTCCTCGCCGACCTTGCACCACCGCCCTGCTGACGAGCCGCCTCACCGCGCACGTGACCCCGGGAACCACTGCTTCTCCACACGCCGAGGAGGTGCAGGGGACCGCCCTCCATGCCCTTCGCCTTTGGCAGCCGGCGGCGAGGGGATACGGATCTGGGAAACTTTTTTTTGCCTAAGGTGGGTGCCCTCCAGAGCCTCCCTCGTGCGAGAGCGACTCAGGAGGAGGAGCCCAATTAGCTTCTTTCCGTGCAACAGTCAACCAATTTTAACTTTGGACCTCTTTACAATTTTTCAGAGGCCTCTCTCATCTAATAGCAGGCTCATGGGAATCCCGACGGTGATATCCTAGCATGCTCCCGAATGTCGATGCCTAGTGGGGGACGGTCAGGCGTGCGTCGGGGGGTGCGCAGGGCTCGCGGATGTTGGTCTGTCTGTCAGGCCCACGACAGAAGTGGAGAAAGCCCTCACCGGTGGTGGGCGTCTCCACCACGTGTGGAAGTAGGAGGGAGAACATGGCCGCTCCGGTCGTCGAGGTACGCGCCAACCCCTATGCCCGCGTCAGCGAGCGGCGTGCACTTGGTTCATGGTCGCATCGGATGGCGAAGGGCCAGGTGGGGCGGAGCGAGCGGAGGGTGCAGGGCCAGGCACGGTGGGGAATATGCGACATGCGCTCCCAGTACTGCAGGGCACGGGTATGTGGTGATGAGGTGGTGCCAAGGGCACGAGCGCGCAGGGGAGCTCAGGGGAGGGCAGGCGATGGTGCCATGGCGAGGAGGAGCTGGGTGGAGCGGCCTACGAGCGCTTGCGAGACGGCAGCGTACGGGAATGATGATGGCGAATGGGAGCGGCGCAGGCTGCTCATGGAGAGGCGCGGCGACGGGTTGCCACAGAGGTGAGGGAGGCTCGCCGGCCAGGGAGAGGACGGGGAGAGGGGATGGACACCATGGATGTCATGGACGCACGAACGACGAGGGAACAAGCGGCAGACATCCTCAACAGGTCAAGCACGACGGGCACAAAGGCAACATATCTCTATCCTTTGACTGATTTGTTGACTAGTCAACTCTTACAAGTGGGCTCCAACTACCAGTGCTACTGTCAAAATGATCTTAGCTGTGGATTAGTGCGGTTCGCAACCGCTGTGACTCAGAATTGATATTGACTCGCAAAAATTACCAAAATCGGTATTAACTCGTACTAACAACCCGAATGATGATAGTTTTATCCAATTTACGGAGGCTGAGAACCTCCGATGGTACTAGAGCATTTTCCTATATGGAATTGCCCATCTATATGTGCCCCGTCCAGAAACAACTGACTTGACTCTAGATTTAAATATATCTAGACGAAATCCAGCAAAACCTAGAATATATCTACATTAAAATATGATGCAAATCTAGACAAACCAAGTCACTTATTTCTGGACAGAGAGAAGTAGATTTTCAATTGTACACAGTAGCATTCAGCTGCATGGTCTTTTTTTTTTCAAACAGATTCATGACAAGAAACAGGCGCATACAAATCCCAGCAAAAAGATCAAAAGCCCAACAAGAAAAAATCCTACCAAAATAACAACAAGCTTATATATAGCTTAAATGAACAAGTGGAATCACAAATGGGCCGGTCCAAACCAAAAAATTCAAGACAAATAACCAAAACTGTAGCCCAACTGCAAACATAGACAGCAAAATCGATCGTTGTGAGATGGATCGAGCGCTAACTAAATCTCGGTTAGCCGAGAGTTAACAATCCTGGAGTTTCTATTGCCAATTCTTATACGAGTACTATACTATCAGATAATAATCTAACACCGCCACTAGGAATTGTTATTTGTCAACCAGAGCTTAATTAATGCTAAGAAGATATTACGGAAGTAATAAGAACTGAATAACGGAAAATTGCTTACCGAGCATGGCAAGTCTATCCTCGTTGCCGCCATCGGTCTCGCTGAAGTCGCGGCCATACACGCTGGCGCACCGGAACTCCATCCGGTTTTCCGTGAGCGTGCCGGTCTTGTCGGACAAGACGTACTTGATCTGCCCGAGGTCCTCGTTGATGTTGAGTGCCCGGCATTGGAACCTGGAATTGCTCTTGTCGTCGAACATGAGATTGTCCTGCACCATGAAGTATGCCTGTCCCGCCCTGACCATCTCCATGGATATGAAGAGTGCAATGGGGATCATGATCTGGAACTGTATCACACCCGACATGAACGTGAACACCACCTGCGCGCCTGTCCCGAACCAGTCGTAGTTCCCTACCTGGAGCGAAGAGTAGTTGTTCTTGCGGAAGAAGTGGATGATGCCGAGCTGGTCGTTATGCTCGCCCAGCCAGATGCCGGCGAGGAGAGCCACGACGAAGCATAGGAGCACCAGGGTGACGGCCAGCGCGGCGGTCTCGCGGTTCATGTTCGTCTCGAGACGGCTGCGCTTGGACGGCGCGCCGGAGCTGTTGAGCATGACCTTGGTGTCGCTGCCGGTGTACACGGCCACGCCGATGGCCCAGGCCGTGTTCTTAAGCTCACAGCCCCGGAGTACGATGTTAGAGGTACCTAGGGAGACGGGGCGGCAACCGTCCAGGTCGATCGTGGCAAGGAAGCCGTAGATGTTGCGGTTGGGCTTCTCGCACTTGATGACCCCCGCGAGCGCCTCCGGCGGCGTGAGCATGGTTTCCTGCTTTGCGTAGCGCGTCTTGAGGTTGGATTCGCCGTCGAGGTTGATGGTCTGGACGTAGGCCAAGCCGGTGGGGTCGCTCGTGGACAGCAGGGCCATGTCGCACGGCAGCGTCTCGTTGGCCACGACGCGCACCAAGTCCCCTACCTGCATTTCCCTCCATCTCTTCGGCCGGAAGACACCATCAACCAGCACAGACGCCGACCGGTTGTTCTCGTTCTTGTCCGACCGGTGCCGCCTCCAGTCCTCGTACGCGTCCTTCACCGCCGTTACGGCGAGCACGACAGACAGCGGCGCTGTGCCCGCGGCCGGTGAGTTTACATGGAGGGGCGGGACAAAGTTCAGCACCGCCAGGATGAGGAAATAGATATAGGCCACCCTGTGGAACTGCTCGTAGAGGTTGCGTGGGATGAAGGTGAGGATGGAGTACTTGGTCGTGTGGACGGAGTTGTTCGGGAACATGGCCGGCGGCGTGTTGGTGCGCGGTGCATCGTTGATGTAAACCAACCGCGCGTCCTCGTCTCGGAGGTCGCGCTGGGAACCGACACGCTCGGACGTGGATCGCCTCGAGACGCTGGGCCTCGACCGGGCGGTGTGGAAGCTCTCGAACGAAGGCGATGTGGATTCGGCCTGGTTGGAGCGCGACCGGAAGTCCGCCGCGAAGGTGACTGAGGACGTGTCTGCGGCGGACCGCAGCGACCGCGACGATATCGGCGGCGAGTACTTCAGTATCGGCGACGGCACCGGATCCTGCAGACTGGCGGGCAAGTCCATATCTGCTCCGGTCGCGTCCTCCCAAGATTGCGCCAGAGGGGGCAGTAATGGATGTGGCGGCAGCACTGACCTTTCTGATCGCATGGATTCTGTACGATTGTCTCTATCTCTATGTATGCCGTACTAACTACTTAGGCGCAACTACTTAGGTACAAGAAAGATTGGATTTAGCAAGGAGAGGAACAAGAAAGGATCAGTACTTGATTTTTCTGCACTGGAGTTAACGAGATCGACAAGGTATTCCCTTGGTTGTTTGCGCGAGACCGGCGGGGACAACGAAGCAGATATAGTATGCAGCAGTGCTGCTAGCCTGCTACTATTTGCATCTAAACTGAGGTATTGCAGGGCTGAATTGATTATGGACTACAAGTCTACAATTACAAGGTTGTATTCTATACTGAAAAAGGCTATATGCTTTTGGGACCGTTAGAGCTAAAAAAAAAAGTCAAATCCTATCGTCTCTATAATAAGTAAATGTCTTTCTTTCTTCTGAGGTTGTCGGAATCACTTGTAATAAAATATTAGCTATAATTAAAAAGGTCTTACCAATGAAATTTGCATTTGCGCAGGATTTAGGCATAATTCCCAACCCATTCCATATAGAATTGTTTTCATTCATTCACAAAAAATACACACATTTATTTCTTATAAATCGATCCATCCAAATGCTCTAAATCCATATACTTTAAATGGATAAGACAGATATAGGTTTTCCGCGCAGCTCAAATTGTATCTTTTTATTCTGCTTGGACAAGAGAAGCAGTATTTAAATACACTTTCCTATTTCTCGACAATAACTTCTCTCAATGGAAAAATAATTCTATGAGACGTAGTTCATAGGTGGGACACCTTGCATTTTGACACGTAGCAATTTTGATCTAGAAAACGATTGTTGTGCAAAAATTTTAAACACATGTTGGTTGCTGAAGTTGGTCTACGTTGCGACATGAATATCTTGTTCATGAGGTACATGAACTAGCCAGGGGCATTGGTTAGGCCAAATGACATCATTCGTATTCATACAAACCATAACATGTAGTGAAAGCAGTCTTGGGAACTGTCGTGGTGGTGGCACGACAGATACCATGTATAGGCTAAAGATGGGGCCAATGTGCACTAGAGAAATCCAGGAGGGATAGTGTGGTGATTCCACACCCAGATGTTTGTATTTCTCTCTTGTTGATGATGGATTACAAGGGCTCTTTGAGCTGTTCGTGGGAAGGAGACTAATTCTCTTACTACCCACAGCTACACTCTAGGGTTCTCCCTTAGTAAAAAATGACCGACCCTCTCTATGGAGGTCCTGCCCCTTCTTATATAGGGGGAGCTAGGTTACAATTTAGGACATACGTGGAGGCATATTTTCCGAATATGCTCCTCGCTAAAGTAAGATGCCTCTTTTTCACTTTAACAGGCTAGTCCGGACTCAGGGCGTAAGCCTCCCTGTGCCCCTCTGCGGTGTGGCATCATCCGACACTGGTGGCGTTAGCCGATATTGGCTACATCATCCTGGTCGGTCACTCCCCGCTGGTCCTTCTCTCTGTCCGCTTCGCTCACGATACAGTAGACAAAGACCACCTTTTGACCAGCGAGATTTCTTCCTTCTCTTGTAAGCCAAGTGATAACCCGGCTAGCGCCTGGCTAACTTAGCCACGTGAGTACCTGCAAACAAGTTACAAAAGGCTAGCCAACACGCTATATGTCGGCCCGGACAAGGTTAGACGAACATCCTTCAAGCCGAGTCACTCTGTAAGTCACCTGCCTTGAGTTGACTCGGCCAGCATACGCTTTGACCTTGCCGTACCTCGGCTAACATGGCCTTTATACCCCGGCCTGACCCTACCTGGGGTATCCCCCAACATTAGTCCCCGAAGCTGGTGCGGTCTTAGCAACTTCAGCTGATAAGGCCACAACAGGTTCAACCTACCAAGCTCTATGCTCTCTTCACCGAGTTATCCTGTAACTCGGCTCTTGTGACTTGACATTCCCATGGCTCATTCCGAGATTCTACTCGCTGGCCGGGTTACTTTCTATTCATCTGGGTCATCTTTCCTTCTCTCGTATGCTTCCCCACATCCTACGTGGAGGGTAATCATTGTTTTGCCTTATTTTAAGGGCCTACACCAGCTACTGTACCGGTTATTGTATTTACTGTCAGGGATAACTGCTGCAAACGTCACATCGTGGCTACCTCCTCGTTAACTGTACCACCACGTCGTGTCGTGGGATCTGCTGCTCCTTGTGGCCCTTCCTGTGGCCCGCCTCTGATCGGCTGACCCGGCAAATAGACGGCCACACGGTGTGGCTTCGTTGCATTGTTGGATCCCACTTTCCCCTTAGGGGCGTGGTTAAATAGGAAGGAGAGGTGCCCCTTGGGGATTTTCCCCACTTCGCGCGCGCCTTAGTTTTCCCTCTTCCTTCTTTCCCACAACAGCACCACCGTCGCCACCTCTTCTCCTCCTTGTAGCGCCGCCACCGTCGTGCCTTGCTACTTATCTGTTATAGCCGCGCTGCCGCTCCCGCGCAACCTCGCCGCTACGGGGCCTTCCCAGTCCAGGCCACTGTCCCCCACCCCATATTGGTTATGTGAGGACAGTGACTTGGAGATGATAGAAGAAGAAATCGCCATTGTCGAGGAGGAGGAGGAAAATGAAGCGCACGAACTCGGCGACTGGGCTGGCTCCTGGCTCTATCAAGATGATCTTGACTGGCTCTACCAGACCCGCCGCATCCTTGAAGGGGTTACCTGCTGCCTCGCCGCCTAGGAGATCACTCCCTCTCCCAATTCAGGTGAGTTTGTGGTCTTCCTCTCTCACTTCCAACGCTGTTTTGATCTACTAGTCAGCGTTTTTTCCATGACTTCATCAACTCATATGAGCTCCAACCGCATTATCTTCTGGCGAATGCCATCCCCTCCCTTTCCTCCTTCGCATCCGGCATAGAAGGGTATGTCGGTCTATGGCCCACCAACAAGCTCTGGATCAAGTTCTTCGGTCTCCGCAAGAACGTCATCCCTGATCCTTTTCTTGCCCCTGCCGACAAATCCTTGACCTAGTGCGACATAGCCTCTATCTCCCCCTGCAAAAACTCTGCATTCCCCCGAGTCACTAGCCTCGAGTCTTGCAAAGGTTGGGCCCGGACGTTCTTCTATGTGAAGAACAACACAGATGAGGACCTGATCTGGCTGCGCCCCTTCAAGATGGGTGTTCCAGATACCTCTTTTTGGAACCGGATCCCAGCGGCCAACTGCTTTGGCGAATCAAGTGGATAAGCAAATCAAGGAGCTGAACAATCTGGGGCTATGCAGCGAGGATGTCATGATCACCTTTGTCCGTAGCCGGATCTCTCCTCTGTAGAAACGCACTCACAAGCTCTGCCACATGAGTGGGCATCTTGACCCCAACCGAACCTCCTCCTTTGAGCTCAATAACACTGAGATTTTCTGTCGGGTCAAGTCTATCTTCAAGATAGAAAAGGAGTTAACCGAAGAGTGGGAATGGGGGCTGGAACATTTCTGCCAGGATAAGTGTAACATCCCAGCATTAGAGCTTAGAAATAAGCTGAGATCAGGTATGTGCATTGTATTCATGCATAGAAAATCCGAAGAATTTTTGAGCAATTGTTAAATTAAAACACAAAGTGATCGAGGTTTCTCTTACTCTGATTACTAATTTAAGTTATCAGTTGAGTGCTATGAATTTTGACATGACCTTTGTAGAACTTCTATGTTTTGGTGGAAAGCAATTTGAATTCAAGTAAAATATGAATAATAATAATTCAAATAAGAATTTGAAATGAAATTATTACAATAATAATCTTTATTATTACATATATGCATATAGTATTATTGTTTTTTACAATAAAAGAATGAAAGTAAATTACAGGAAGCAAATAAATAGAAAAAGGAATTACATAAATGAAATAACTAAAAGAATTCTTTATTACAAGAGAATATATATTACATTGTTTTTTTACAAATGAAAAGGTAAATTACAAAAGAATAAAGTAAAACCAAAAGCTAAATTCATCTTCAATTTCTCCATCTTCTAAATGTTTTCTTTATCTTTCTGATCTTGTATACCTGCAAAACAACTCAAAAGAACACAAAACAAAAGTAAAGGAATAAGGGGGTTAGAGTATAAATTGAGCCCTTAGATATCAATAGTGAAGTGCACTATTTTGTCTCATCATTGAGCTTAATTTGAAGGGGCAAGTTTCACCAAATCATAGTATCTATTCTTAATCAGATAGTTGCCTTAGTACAACCTCATTGGCAGTGAATTATGGGGCAAGTTTCACCAGAGTGGTAGAAGTAAAAAGGAGGAGTATCAAGATATTTGGTCTTGCACTCATCCAGAACAGTGCAAGCAGCACACACACCTAACTGCATGGCATGAGCTGTCAACACATGAGGCAGCCAAGGGATGGATGGATAAGAGGAGGGAGCCATAGCACCACCTGTCTCTGCTCATTCTTTCACCACAAGTACAGCTACAACCACATGACCACCACTATCTCCTTCTCGTTTCATCACAAGTTTGTTCCATCACATAGCTAAGAAACCATGAGTTTATCACTGATCTGTCCACATAAATCGCCAACCAATATCACATGGATTTCTAGATCAATATTTAGCACAAGAAGCACCAAGAGGATCAGGACAAGATCATAAGCTAGCTCAATAGGAGGAACTAGCCAACAATCAATAAGAAGGCCAGCAGAAGCCAAGGGAGAGCAGATCCATAGTGGGATTTGAAGCCAAGCAAGATTTCCACTAAGAAAGACAGATAAACTGCAGAGGAAGATCAAGGTCAGCAGACGAACCCCAAGTGCAAGTAACAATAACCACACCACCAGCAGTAGGTTGAGTCTTAAGCTCATCATTTAGCACATGCCTTTATGAATGCAGAGCTAAGGTTGGATTGATGTGGTATTACTCTCAGTCTAGCATGCAAGTGGCATGTTTAGATCATCATTGAGTATTTAGGGAAAGAAAGTAGCAGATCATGTTGCTTAGACCTACTGTTGTGCAAACTCCACATGGGAGGCACTACAACAGCAGATCTTGTAGCAGCAGAAGCCACCAAGTTGGTTAAACACAAAACCAGTACCAGATCTACTCTTATTTAAAATTGGGCCTCAACCTTTGCATCACATGCCAAGTCAAGGGGTGTTTTAGCTCATCCTTGAGAGGTTTACCACTGTGCACTCTCTCAGGAGAGGTACAACAGTGGCAAACATGGCAGCTCTAGTCAGACCACCACATAAACCACTTGGGATCATGTGCTAATAAAAGTAAAGAAGTTTCTCATCATTTTCCTAGCTAGCCTAGCCAGGAATCATGGCAAGCACTTAAAGGATAAATCTTTAGCATATTCTTGTGATAAAAGCATTTGTAAACTTCAGAAAAATTGTTGTTCCAGTAGCACCTCACAAGGACAGACAAAATATGCTTGCACATCATCTACACGTGAAGTAGAACATCTTTTAATTCCAGCATATGGAGGTTACCACTATGTACCATCCAGCAGGAGGTTTCACAGTGGCATCCATCCAAACTAAGACCAACTTTCAACACAAACAAGTTAAACAATCATATTCTCTTGATACTAGGGGTTATCCTTAGCCCTCTGGTTGAGAATCATTTCAACTATTGTTGTCATGTGGGTAGAATAATCATAATAGCCACCATCTCTGCTTACAAATGGTATACCAACCATTTTCATCACTTTCCTAGTAGTAACTCGAGGAATCAGAATTATACATTATTACACTGTCAGAAGTTGACAGAAAAACAAATCAACTTCCTAGAAAATACTTCTAGGAATCTGTCAACACCCAGATTTTTAATCCCAGATGCCCGTTATGCCATACCTCGCAATCCCAGGATTACCATTTTTGCGAGACATAACGGATTGGATATCACAGTACATCATCCATTACAAACCATACATAAGGTTTTACACAAATACGGATCTCATGATCCAGTCTTTAATACAACAAGCAGCAGAAATAAACGATAGCGTAGCGGTGGGGTCCATCTTGGGGGCACAGCAATGCGATGAAGGCAGATAGTCATAGTTATCATAGCCGTCCTACGTACCATCATCTTGATAATCTCCTTCATAGTCTGGCCATGATAATAGCCAGGGACAAAAGCCATGAGTACTCTTTAAGTACTCGCAAACTACTACTAGCAAGGGTTATGATTCTAAGTTAAAGTACTGAATTGAAAGAATAACTATCAAGTTAAGTTTGAAACCTAAGCTGAGTTCTGAAACAAGAAAGGATAAAGTAAAGTTCCAGAATCACCTAAGTTGGGAAGCTATTTTCATCTACACAACCCTGTTGTGGTCAAGTCAAGGTTCATCATTCATTTCAAGTTATTTAGAAAACATCTGACAACGAAACAGTATGGCCATTCCAGCTGTCCATAATCATGACGCGCTATTCGAATAGTTTGACAATCTGCAGAGGTGGTACACTTTCACCACAAGATTCGATACATCTGTGTGGATAACCCTGAATCATCATACTTGGTATGCAGATAATCAAACATAACCTTTCCTTTACACACCCTAGTACAAGCACCTCTCCTATGAGCATGGCCTCCCAACCATGACCATCAGTCATCTTGGGCACTGCATAGGTGGATAACATTGAGAGGTAGCCTCAGCTCAAACCTCTCCCGTGAGGGAACTAATACTAATGCATATAAATTTCCAGCTAAGCCTTACCCAATTCAGGTAATGTGGTTGTTCGGTAAATTTGGAATGGTATCGCATCCGAATCCAACCATCAGTTTTATAAAAAGGGTTAAGGCTCATGCCTCATCATTTTCATCATCATAAACCAATTGTGTTTCTCCACACATGTCAAAACATCTCAATAGAATGACTCATCATTCCAAGGTTTTCATAACTCATTTTTCACCAAGGGTTCCCATCTAAAATGACTCAAGTTTGATATATTCTAAAACACTAGGTTAAGAGTGTTCACTAAGGTGGAAAGGTGGGATCAATCTCATGCCATAGTATTACATCTAAGGGTTTCTAATTAGGTCAAGGTTTATACTCTTTATGCTACCTTCAAAATTTATTAAAGCACTTTGGGTAAACTAAGGAGGTGTGCTCAAAGTATGCTTAAGGCATCTTTACTAAACTATCTAGTTTTATTCTAGCTTACTACACTAACTTACTAAAGCATGTTTGCAAGGGTTAGCTTGCCACTAATAGCTTGCCTTGGTTGGTGCAGTGGTTGAAGTTGTCTTCTTCTTCTTCTTCTTCTTCTTGGTAGAACTCCTCCTCCTCGAAGGCTTGGTCGGTACTAGCGTCTAGAAATACATAGGGAGTGCACAATCACCAAACAATACTTAACTTAGGCTAAGTAGTATGCTAATCCACACAATTGATGATCTATTATCATCACAAGCATCATAAGTTTAATTCAATAGTTTCAACCTTTTTATTTTGGAAAAGTAATTTCTACTCATTGAAATAATAACTAAGATTTAATATTTACCACCAAAATATGGGATCATGTGGACACATGTCTTCACCACATATTCTAACATGTGGGAATGAGATTTAAAAGGTGGATCAATATTACTTTGGTTTAAGTTTATTATTTAATGATTTAAAGTGACTAGAAATGCCTATATAGCATTATTTTGGTACTAGTACAAAGTCACTGCCTGTAAACCTTAGTATTATTATATATTTGGATAGATATGATGAAATGTGATTTTTGAGAGTTGGAATCAACTCAAAAGCTAACTTGGTTGATTTTACAAAAATGTTTCAAGTTGCAAAAGCTTCTGTCTTCTTATTTTTATTAGGAGAAATCTATAACTCTAAATGAATTAAATCCAACGGGCTTGGATAGAGCATTTTAATACCTTCCAGACAAAATTAGTTTCATGCAATTTGGATTTGTCAAACTCCCAGAATTGAATTTTGAAACACTGGACAGAAACTATATTCTAACTAAAAAGACAAATCTAGATTTGAATCTACGGGCTTGCGCGGGAAAGGAAATGGGACGGCCCAGTGGCTGTCTTGCACAGGGCTCGTGGAAAGGGGTCCCACTGGTCAGCGGCACTTAAACGCTGCGAAGCGCTACGCTGTGGGTCATGCGATTAGAGGGCAGATCGACGGCTGAGGGTCGTCGTCAACAACGGACGGGTCGCCGGCGAGCTCGAACCCTAGCGGCTCGGTGGGGGTCTACTAGGGGCGTACCAGGGCTCCAGCAGGGTCGGCGATGCGGGCGAACAAAGTGGAAGACGACAGTCGAGGCGAGGCGTGGTCGCGGCGGACCTTGGGGTGGCCGAAATCAACGGCACCCTTCTTCTCCAGAGGCGGCGGCTCCGGCTCCAATTCCGGCGAGCTGCTGCTCCACTTGCTCCGGCGAGAGGTGGGTGAGGTTCAGAGAGGTGAGGGGAGTGGAATGGTGTGAGTCTTTGGTGCTGGGGAGGGCTCCTTTTATAGGCTCGACGGTGAGACCGAGCGGGATGGGCGGTCGACGGTGGCGACATGGCTACGGCGAGCAAGTGACATGGCTAGGGATGGCGATCGACGGGCGGTCCCCTGGCGGTGCTCTAGCGCTTCAATGCGGCCGTAGGGGCGGTGGCATGCGGTCGGGGTAAGGTGGTGCTCTGAGAGGCAGAGGCGGCGGTGTCCACGGCGAGCGGTGGCTGTGGGGCTTTGGGCGTGAGCAGGGGTGTCTGGGGTGTTCTCTAGGTCGAGGCGGAGCGGTGGGCGCGGGCTGGTGTCGAGTGGTGGCTTGTTCACGCGGGGACAGGGCGCGCTCTGCGGGCGGCGTCGGCATGGTCTGGTGGCACTAGGCGCGGGTTCTCCTCTGTGGTCCATGGCTGCTCTTGGCTCGGGCAAGGGACAGAGAGGGGCGGTGCAGCGTTGGATACCTCCTAGACATGGCGAGGAAAGGGGGAGTGGTCTGCTGCGACGGTTGCAAGGTTGGCCGGCCAGGGTGGTGCTCGGCATGGCTTGGCATTGCCACTAGGGTGTAGGGGATGGGCTGCAATTGGCATGGTTTGATCAAAGGGGACAGAGGGATTAAATGGAGATCAAATGGGGGCAAAACTCTGTTCAAAACAGTGAGCTAGGATTAGAGTTATGATTCTGCCTGCCAAGTGTTTGATAAAATGGCCGCAAGAGAAAAAGTTTTGAATTTTGAGTTCAAAAATTTTGAGTGATCTCCACTCTTGATAGGTAGTCTCTGGTTACAAGGGTTTTGAAAATGGAGCTCAATTACATGGTTTTTGAAATAGGGGTGATCTATGCATATGCATTAGATTCAAATTTGAACTGCCATTTAAAATAGTTTCCAGAATGTTTTTAGAAGATCAAAAGATGGGCCTTGGTACCTCATTATGTGTACTAGCAAGGGGTGCAAAGATCCAGAATTGTTTCTGTTAAGAATTGAGTACTAGGAATAGCCAAAGTAGGCATGAGAGTTAATTTTGCAAAATGACCATTCCTTTCTTTTAATTCTTTTTTTATATGATTTCTTTTAGGAAAAGTTTGGGAATGGTGTAGATGATGTTTAAATCACCTAGGAAACATTTTAGAAGCAAAGGATCACACAATCATGGCAATTCAAAACAACTCCTATTTTAAATGCACACATATATGAATGCTTTCATTTTAAATATGGAAAAGTTTTTTGTTAATCCTAAATTTGGATGATTTGATCTTTGATACACTTGGATTGAAGTTTTGGGATGTTACAGAATCATTGCAGCTATTCATGAAGACACAAGAGAATATATAGAGTATAGTAACTAAACAATAACAAAAACTGCTATACAACTAGGCATAGCTAACACCAAAGTTTATAGATCAAGGGAATATCTGCAAGCAATTTCATAGTCCAACATCAGAGCAGTACTAATCCAGTATTTAGTTCAAGTTATGAATTGAGCCACATGAGCACTTGTACAACTACAGTAGGAAATCACTAGCAACACCACAAATCTTAGCACGACCAGAATTCCATAGGTGAGCACTATTGCTCATTATCCATGCCATAGATCCTCTCAAACATAATCTATAATTCAAGATCTTACAAGGACCACTACTACCTAGCACCAGGTACTCAGGTGTGTATGGGTGAATTCAAACAGATGGTTTGAATTCAAACATAGTCCTAGATTTATGTCTACCATCACAATCCACATTAAGATGTACACAAAGCAATATCAAGTCATGGTAATCCAACATCAAGGTATCAACACATCACCCAGAACCATGTCTTATTGAGTAAAACCTAGCCACAAATTCAAACAACATCCTTAGAGTATGTGTCAACTTATTCAGATAACAGTAAGCATAGGTTTAGGTAGTAACCTGTTGACTGAAGCTACTGTCAGTAGTTCTAAATCAAGCATCAAAATAGGATCTTCACTTTGTATTCACAATAGTATCACACTCAGATCCACCTCTACCTTCTCTGATAGTAACAAGTAAGGGAGAATTCTAAAATGAGAGCAAACCTTGATAGGGTTCACAACCTCAGCCAAGGGCATAGTAGATAGAAGGGACAGAGAGTAAGAGAGAGGAGAAGGAAGAACGTATCCGGAGTCCTCGCTTAAGCATGAGTACAGGAAGCAAACCGGCGATGGAGAATAAAGGGCTCGGTGGCATGGTGGCACAGGGAGCGCCGGCGGTGCAGCAACCTGCACCAAGCCACATCACCGGACCACACCGCTAGCACCGAACGCCCACACCACCATGGGAGTCGCCGGGGTTGCGGTCGAGCACCACCATCCCGCCGGTGTTTGAGCAGAAGGGGAAACTAGGGTTTGGGGGTCGAGGTCATGAGCGTGAGGACATATTAATCGAATCAAGCTAGATAGGAAGAAACAACGAGGAGTGGTGGAGCGACTATGACTAGTAGCAGCGACCGCAACGAGCCGTGTGGTTGGAATCGGCCGGGTGACGACAACATCGACATGGCGTCGCTAGGGAGGCGTCAAGGATAAGAGGAGAGGGGTGCTCGGGAGAGAGAGGGGCCGAATGGACTGGCCTGACCCTAAGGATGAGGGTTGAACCAAGCCAATTGGGCCAGGTGGGCCAGATGGGCCGGGTTGGGCTAACCCAAGAATAAATTAACAAAGGAAAATAGAAGTATGGAAATTACCAAAATACCCCTGAAATTATTTTAGCCCTAGAAGAAAAAGAAAAATAGTAAAAAAACATATGACATATTGAAATGATCACAAAAATAATATCTACGTAAGAAAAATATAACTTTACTTATTTAAGCTAAATAAAATGCAAATAAATGTTAACACCACTAAAGTCTAAGTGATATTTCATAAATTAAGGAAAATTCCTAAAAAATGAATAAAAATCATTTTTTCATATGAAAATAAATCTACTATTTTATAAAAATACTAACTTAGTTTTTTTACAAAAAAACTTGAAGCAAATATTTAAAGATATATAATCCTTTGTGGAGTTTTATAAAAATAAGGATAACACCTAAAATTAAATAAAATTCACTTCTAAGGTCTTAAGTAAGTATGTTTCACTAGAAAAGTACTAATTATATCATTCCAACACATTGTAAGGTTATTAAGAAATAAATCCTTATTTATTACCTAGTTGGTAAATTCTTTAAAAACATTCTTAAATAAAAATAATCACAAATTTATATAAAACCCTAAATCTTGTACATTTAAATACTACTTCCAAAACCATAACTTAAGTTTATAATAATACTTGAAAGTAAACTATTAACATTGAGAAAAATCTTTAAAACCATAACTCCAAGATAAACCAACAATTTGAATAAATTTTAATCATCCTTAACTTATAATAAAAGTGAATGTTATTTATCTCTTAACTAGTCATGATTTCAAACTTTAATAGATTATTAAAAATCATCTAAATTTACTTTCCTTAAAAGATAAATTATATTCATAATAACAAGTCATATTTAGACTCATCACTCACTTAAACTGAAAGTGAATGATCTCATACTCTTAAACATGCTTATTACAAAGCTTAAAAGTTATTAATACTTTAAAACATCACACCCTAGGTCTACTTATGTTTTAAAGTTAACTTTGGTATACCAAGTCATGCATAATGCCTAAAATATATTTATGTTTTCATATTTAACTTTTTTTTTTGTTCCAAATTAAGTCGTAAAGCATTTCAAGTCCCGTCATAATTACCAGATAGCATTCCACATTTCAGTGCTTTAGTATTGTATGCTACTTATTGTATTTACTTACTATTTCACACACACTCATAAGCCTTAATAAGAAGCACAAGTGTGAAAATGGTATATAAGTGAAACGCATTCTAAAGAAACCATCCCCAGTTTCCGAACCCTAGATCAGATACAATTATTCTAGGGATTCACATTTATCCAATTGCTAGATTCTAAAGCCATTGAAGACGACGTCAACATCAATTTCTGCTCAAGAAACCATCATCGACAGCGCAAGTTCTTCAAGGAAGTTAATGAAGGCAACATATTCATCAACCGAAGTGAAAATAAAGTTCTAATTAGATAGGAGTAGATACTCTAGACATAAAACCTACTTCTGTAGAGCATTGCATTAGTATAAATTGCAAGCCAGATAGTTAGATGCTAGTCTTATTAGCTAGTTAGTTCTGAGTTATTATTTCTGGTTCTTCTTCGTAAGAAGTTTATTTCTCTCTCTTTAACCTAGAGTATTCTTTGGATCTTTTGTAAAGAGTCAATTTGTAATTTATAGTCATGTCTTGGACCTGCTGTGTTTCTGTTGTACCACTCTGAGGGATGTAATACTAGTGATCGGTGTTTCATTGGTGTTATGTCAATGACTATAGTGTACTACATCATTGAGTGGTATGCTGGGTCATTGTAATAAGTTGCCTCCTCCGGTAAGTTTCCCACCTGATCCTTTTTTCCGAATCTTGTCTTATGCCGGACAATCCTCTTACTCCATTATTTTGTATTTTTGCCTTCAGTTGTTTCTTCAGCAGACCGTCGAAGATGGTAAGGAGCCATCCCATAAATGGGGGAAGGACCGTCTGGTCTCAGACACGATGGAGCCGGACTCGGAAATGTTCTTGCCTACTCCGGATGGCTCTAGACGAACTTCTAGTAAGACCTCTTCTTTAAGGGATTGGCCTGATGATGATGAAGACTATGATATTGAGATTATGGAGGTACTTGACCCGATGCCCATTTCTTATGCATTTCCGGTTGACTCGGCTTCAGCTAATCCGGTTGGGCAGGTCCATGAGGATCCTCCTCTCACCGTGGGCGACCCGGTTCCTGCTCCCTCCAAGAAGCACGCGGCTACCTCGATTTCTTCTTCCGAGCCGCCCCCAGCTAAGAAAAGGCAGAAGAAACCTGGTGTCAAGGGTGTTGGCAAACCCGTGCCCAAGGCTACGGTCAGGAGAGCTCCCAAGCCCAGAGAACCTCCAACCTCATCCGAGTAATCCCTTTTTCCTTCCTTGTCCATTTTTGGATCACAATTCACTATCTTCATGTATTTCTTGTTTCTCTTTTTTAGTTATAACCTGTTGTTCTTTGTCTAACTCAGCAGGCCTGCCAGGGAGATCCCCTAGAGTGTCTCCAACATTGCTTCTCCTATCCGGAGTGCTCCATCTCCCCCTCGCAATGACGACACATGCCTGTTGAGCCCTATTCAAGAGAGCTCGGTGGCTGCTCCGAATCTTAGCCCACCTCGTCACGAGGAGGGTAACGTTGGCGCGGGGGGAAGTGACGCTATCGAGGATACGGCTATGCCGGATCTCCCCGGTTCTTCATCGGCCTAGCCACAACTTGTCGTCACTCAGGTGCCAGTTACATCGACACCGACCCAAATTTCTTCTCCACCAGCACCAGCACCAGCACCAGTACCATCACCAACATCAGCTCCAGTACCAGCACCAGCATCAGCACCAACTTCAGGTTCCGCACCAACTCCTCCTACCTCGTCCAGATCTTCCAAGACTTAGTGAGAATACCAAGCTCAACCCAGCCCAATCGCCAAAACTCCAGCGGCTATAGCTTCTGCCAAGGATATCTTCCAGGAGAAAACTCAGGCCAAACTTGGCACCAAGGCCAAGAAAGGGCCTGATGCCCCTAAGAGCCAAGCACCTGTGGAGGCTGCCAAAATCCCCAAGGGATCAACATCCGAATATGGACAGTGTACTATCGCGTCCATGATAAAGAAGGGGAGTTCCGCCTCCAACCCTGCTGCTTCCGGGTCTGCTGGCAGCAAGCAGATCACTGTTCATACTAGCCCAGCTGCTGCCCAGATCGCGAGGAAAGAGGCCCATGCCAAGGGCTTGGTGGTGACCCAGACGCTCAGCGGGGAGCATTATGGCCCGTCGTTGATCAAATATGTCAACAACTAGAATGACGCCGAGTTCATCAACCCCAATGATGATCTCCCGGAGAAGTTTTGTCCCGTCGAGTTCAGTGCTCAAATGAATACAGCGACCAAGGCTATTTCCCTTGCCGGCCGAATGATGGAGGTAAACCTTTTTGACATGCCCTTAATATGCGCAAGTACTTAGAGAGATATCCACTAGTCCCCGAGCCTCCGAGAGAGTAACTTGTTACTCGGCCGGATGCTCCTAGAAAATTAGCGCAGTTCCTTAGTAGCTTCGAATATTCACACACCTAGAGCCGGGTTAAGTTCCACTTGGCCCGGATCTTGTAAACTTCGAATATTAACACACCTAGAGCCGGGTTAAGTTCCACCTGGCCCGGATCTTGTAAACTTCGAATATTCACACACCTAGAGCCGGGTTAAGTTCCACTTGGCCCGGATCTTGTAAACTTCGAATGTTCCTTCTTATTCATGAACTAACACTTGCCTCTTTAGATCACCACCAACCGCCGAACTGATGAGTTCCAGCGTCTTCTGGACACACACAAGGATCTTTGCTCAAAGCATATTAAATTGCTTTCTGAGCTAAAGAAGAAATATAAGTTATCTTACTCAATATTTTTTACTCTTACTTCCTCTGCCTCATTTGTTGTCCGAACTAACTTGCGATCCGGATTACATAGCCGAAGTTCAAGCTGAGAACATCCTCATGAAGAAGAACTTGCCCGACATCAAGGTAACTCGCCTTGTCTACTCAACCTTTACCCTTTTCCATCCTGACTCGGCAGATAATTATACCTCAACTCTGCCGAGTCAACAAATTATTTGTAGTGTCTCTTGAAGATAGCGTGCCATTGCCTGATATGATGCTTCACTTTCTTGAACAAGCAGGGCAGCATGAGGCCAAACTTAAGAAGAAGGATGATGAGATTGCCAAACTCTGGCTCAAAATGATGAGATTACTCGGCTGAACGCCGAAATCAAAAAGCTGAAGAAATACCACAAAGCTGAGCTGGACAAGGCTGATCAAGAATTCTCCGAGGAAAAGGAGCGCCTGAAAATTCAGCTTCAAAAGGACCAAGATATGCTGAAGGAAGCCAACATCAAATTTGAGTCAGTGACCACCGAATACGAGAAGCTCAAAAAGATGAATGCTAACAGTCTCAAGAAGCTGACCCGAATCCTCGGTTATATCTCTCGTCAGTTCTTTTCCTTCCGCCGACTCTTTTTGTCCGGGTCATGCGCCCTTAATTATTGATGTTATTTGCCTTGTTTCCAGGCAAATTCCTAGAGAGCGATGCCATTGCTTCTGCCGCCGTTGCCAAATTCTGCCTGTAGAGAGGTACTCCAATTGGTCCTGGCGCTAAGCCTACTCCTTATGATATGGAGGAAATGCTGGTGAGCCTCGCTGCCCGAGTTGAAACTATGAAGAATTATGGCGCGGACATCATGAATGCAGCTGCCTGGATCTTCAATGCCCTTTGGCCGACTGACCCCACTCCAAGAGGTAGCACTGCTTTTATTGCAAAACTTATGGAGTGCAAGACCTAGCTGAACCTCTAGAGGGAATCCTCTATGCGGGCTGGAGCTGACACGACACTAAGCTTCCTTGATCTTAGCGACCAGGGGTTCGTACCGGCACGCGTTCTTGAAGCAATGTATCGCCATATCTGGGTGGATGTCGGAGGCATTGATCCACAGTTCTTGCAATCTTTGAATCCAGCGGTGAGTCGACTCGCGTTGTCCTTGGATGCATCGCTCCAGGTCTTCTATGCTGGCGGTGCGGGTGTAGGAGCCCTCGAAGTGCATGATGAAGGCGTCCCGCATTTCTTCCCAGGAATCGATGCTGTCGGCGGGGAGGGTGTTGATCCATTGCCGAGTCGCACCCTCCATCATCAGGGGGAGGTAGCGAGCGGCGAGCAGGTCGGGGTGGCCTGCGATTCCCATTTCCATGAGGTATGTGTCCAGCCAGACAACGAGATCGTACGTCGGGTCGTACTTTTCGATCTCCTTGGGAGCTTTGAAGTTGGCGGGGTATTTTTCCCCGCGGATCATGGGCCCGAAGCATTGCGGCCCAACTTGACTGAGCGAGCCTCTTGGTCCCGGGTCGCCGCGGTTGGTGAGGGTGTGCCTCAAGTCGTTGGGCCGGTGCGCCGGGTGGAGGTCTCGCGGGGTTGTTTCCGTCTGGCGGCGCGTTCTTGCAGTATTCGCGCTCAGCAGCGCGTGCAGGGTCGCTTTCATCATTGAAGTTCAGGACGTGGCCCTGGATGTTGGAGTCCAGGCGGGTCCTGATGCGGCGCGGGTGATAGAGTGATAGCTCCCGCGCCATTTCCCGCTCGAGGCGGTATTTCTCACGCTCGGCGAGTTCGTTGCGTTGCGCCTCCACGAGCCGCAGGCGGGCTTCCTCCACCTCTGTGGCCGTCGTAGTCGGTGGGATTGGCGTGGCGAACGGATCTGGCGGGGCGGCCGTGCTTCCCGCCATGTAGATCGCGTTGAAGCGATTGGATCTGGCGCGGAATTCTTCAGGCGATTCCGAGCCGGAGTCGGAGTCGAAGATCCCGAGGATGGAGGGGTCCTCGAAATCCTCCGGGTTGGAGACTCGCGTGATGGAGTCCTCTCGTGATGCGGCGGTGATAGATCCGTCGATCGAGGCAGGGGTCGCGGAATCGACATCGTCGTTTAGGGCCTCGTCGTTGGTGGCGGTGTTGGTCTCGACCACGTCGCTGGTGGCCGAGTCATACTCGGTGACGAGGCTCCTAATGAAGCGGACCTGCTCCTCCGAGAGCAGATCATGGTGCGGCGGCGATCCGGTGACGATCATCGTTCCAGCTGGGTCGACCGCGTCGGTGAAGCCGACTGTTCGACGCGATTTTGTACTAATCCAGGGTAGTAGTTCAGTGCTTGGTATGAGAAAAAAATGTTCAGTGTTCCTTGATCGACCTGTTCCTGATACGTGCATATATACTATATCTTTTCCCATGCATGTGCGAGCTGGTTAATTCAGTACCAGTATATGGTGCATAAACAATGAGCAAGCCGTGTAGATGAATGTACTGGGGCTGGTCATATTCATCAATTTAATTCTCTTGGATGTGTACGCGTACGTGACAGAATACAAGGGGCTTATGTACCGTGTCAGGCCGGCCGGCCGGCAGTGCGCATACGTATTGTATCTTTGGAAGCAACTAACGAGTTTTCTTTGCAAGCTGATACCGAGCTATGAGATAAGCATCGCTGAAAGCACGCCGAACGATCATGTTCCAAAGGAGAATTAGCGCGAAGATAAGCATCGCCGCCACAAATCTCGGAAGGAGAGGCGCACCCATCGCTATCCATTCACCCCGTGGCCTTCCGTCTATAAGAGGCACACACCAGGAGAGGCCCCGGAGGACGACGCGAGCACCCAGACTCACCACGCCAACTCCTAGACGAGAGCTCTCGAAAAATCCCATACACGCACGCTGCAGCCCACCAAAATCCCATCTGCAAATTTCCACGCACGAGCTAGCATCCCAGTCAAAAGCACCATACACACACGCAGTGATCAGTGAAGCCATATGGAGGTGAAGCCGATGATTTCTGACGGTGAGCATATGGATTGACTCTTTCTCTCTCTCTCTTTTTCTCTCTCTCTAGCATGCATGCACACATGCGTTTCGCCGGAGAAGGTTCCGCTCACTGCGGCGGGAAGAGACACGCGATGGACAGGGCCATCGGTGGGCAGCCTGTCGCGTGCCCTCTTCATCTCTACGAGCCACTCCGAAGGTGACGGTGGTGAGGCTGCCGGAGTCCAGCCCGGCACCACTTCCATCTACGCACACTACGTTGCCCAAGACGACGGCATCGGGCGCGCGGCTGCCGGCGTGCAGCCCAGCGCCAAGTCCAACGCCCCCAAGACGGCGGCCCGAGGGCATGCAGCTGCCGGCGTGCATCCGGCGCCACCAAGAGGACGGCCTCGACGGCGCGGCTGCCGGCGTGCAGCCCGGCGCCATCTCCGGCGCCACCAACTCCAACGCCCCTCGATGGCGCGGCCGCCGGCGTGCAGCCCGGCGCCATCTCCAACACCACCGAGAGGACGGCCTCGACAACGCGGCTGTCGACGTGCAACCCGGCGCCATCTCCATTACCACCGAGAGGACGGCCTCGACAGCGCGGCTGCCGGCGTGCAGCCCGGCGCCATCTCCAACGCCACCAAGGCGACGGCCAGAGGGCACGCGGCTGCCGGCGTGCAACCCGGCGCCATCTCCAACGCCACCAAGAGGATGGCCCGAGGGCACGCGGCTGCCGGCGTACGGCCCGGCGCCACCTCCATCTCTTCCGCCACCAAGAGCACGGCCCCGAGAACGTGAGGCTTCCGTCGTGCAGCCCGGTGCCATCGCCATCTCCACTCTGGTGTGGCGCGCCAAAGACGGCGGCCATGCGACCGTAGGCGTGCCGTAGCGGCGCCATATCCTCCCCATCGAGCCATGCTCTACGGCGGCGCCGAAGACGATGGAGGCGTGGAGCCCGGTACCTCCTCACACCGGAGAAGCGTGCCGAAGACGACGGCGATAAGGCGGCCGGCGTGCATTCGGTGCCACGTCCATCTCGACGAACCATGCTGCCCAAGATGGCGGCGGGGCTGCCGGCGTGCAGCCCAACCTTTCTTCACCTCCTACCAACATCGACAAAACGGCGGCTCCGAGGGCGTGCGACTACCGGCGTACAGCCCGGCGCTATCTCCAACGTCACAGACGACGATCCGAGGGCGCACGGCAGCCTGGCGTGCAGCCTGGCGCCATCTCTTCTCCCATCGAGCCCGGTGCCTTCTTCACTCCGGCGAGGCATGCCGAAGACGAGTGATGACGGGCTGCTAGTATGCAAGCCTGGCGCCATCTCTTCTCCCATCGAGCCCGGTGCCTTCTTCGCTCCGGCGAGGCGTGCCGAAGACGAGTGATGGCGGGCTGCTAGTATGCAAGTCGGCGCCATTCCCATCTCCACGAGCCCGTGAGACGACGCTCTTGTCTAGGACGACAGCCGTGAACTCGGCGTCGGACCGAGACGAGGTGTCGACCACGTTGGCTGCACCAACTTATAGGCGCGTGTCGGTTTTGCACCGACGCCGATCTCCACCAACACCTACTCCTGCGAGGCATACCCCTTGCGCACCCCGACGAGGCTGCTGGTCGTCGAGAAGTCCCAGCTGAGCGGACCCATGCTACCCCAACTCCAACTACATCGACGCCGTCAAGACCGACGAGGCACGACGGCGAGGGCGGGCATGGCAGGAGCAAAGGCCACGCTACTCGCGGCGCGTGTACCGACGAGGACACGGGCTCTGCCGCCGCCCACACACACCACCACCACATCATGCATGGAGAACGCGAAGCGAAGACGACGAAGACGACCACACGGCTTAATCGGAGGTGTCTCGCGGCGTAACCCACGGGAGTAATTAACCGGGTGCCTTCCGAGGCCCCGGGAACCATGAGATCGCAATCGCCATAGTCGGTAAGCAGGCCACAGAGCGCACTGTATAAGGGATTTGTACTTTGTTTCTCCATGAGAGATTAATGAAATGCATCTCCCCTACCTTTTCTTGTGTACTACGGTACACTGGCACGCCCGCACTTCTTTTCTTTACCCCGGCGCATGAGAAAAACACGCTACCATTCTTCTCCCCTCGAGTAGCCCACGTTCGACTTTTCCAGAACCTTTTTCTCGTGTCAAACAAATTGGCACGCCCGGTGGGACGTGGTTCTCCTCCCATCTTTGCTCCGCTGTGGTCGTCAGAATCGTCTTCGCCCGTTCACCCAGCCCACACAGCATCCTGCACGACAAGCCAACGGCGAGGACCTCCGCTGATCAAAGGTCATCTTCATGCAGGAGGAATCCCCCACGCCATCAACACGGAGCCCTGGGTGATCCACTTTGGATCATCCTTTCCGCCCATGGTGGTCATCGAGGTCGGCACCAAGATGTTCATGCACCAAGCCTAGGAGCCAGCGTAGTTCCAAACTGCGCGATCCAAGAAGGCGCAAAGGCGGGCATCCGCCATGGCCAAGAAGGAGCGCCGCGAGTTGATGCTCGAGGCGCGCGTCCTGTTGAAGGAGTCAACGGGACATGACGTCAAAGGGGACATGGGGGCGCCCCAACGCCTCTCTTCCAACGCCACCGACAAGCGGGCGGGAGCGGTGTCACTTCGCGCCCCTACCCCGCCTTTGCACCCGGAGCTGCCGACACCAACACCTAGGCGCACCGGAGTGGAGCTTCTTGGAGGCTTGGAAGCCGCCTCCGATGACCTGCGGAGACTCATGGCAAACGCCCGTTTGTCAGAAAGCCCGCATCCACTAAGGAACTACAGGAGGAAGTGCCGTAAGGTACAACGCCTTCACCAGCTATTAAGCTCTTGCATCACCAGGAGCACGGTTCTTGCGGAAGATTGATCCCTCGGCGCAAGGGACCTCGCGGACAAGGTGTTCACATGTACTAGCACTGAACCATCAGAGGTCAAGTTGGTGGTGAGAAGAGCCATCATGAAGGAGTTCTGGAAACGGTACTCCCAAAAAGAGTCCGTCTTGCCAGGCCCAACGCTCTCCATCAACCTCGAAGATCCTCGAAGAAGCATGTGTGCACCATGCTGCGACACTTCGGCGATCAATGGCCGCCCCACCCCCAACGACAACAGGTTCGCCGTTCTTCGGAACGAGGTACCTGCACCACGCGGAGAAGACCGGCGGCAGGAGTTCTGCCGCTTGCAAGATCAAATGAATAGCATCCAGAGGCGGCTCCACGAGCAAGGAGTGCCAAGTTCTTCATCAGCACAAGCTGGGGGCAGGATTAGGCACCAAGCCCCTAGTCATCGTCCTCAACATGAGCGCCATACCTTGGCGCCCCGACGCCAACCTTCACCCATCAGACATGCACACCGGGGGCATCCTAACATGCCCCCACGTTGGAACCGTTGGTCACGACATCAAGATGACGAGAGGGACCCTCGTCCCACTCAACAGTGGAGACCTAGGGATCCTCCACGAGATGCACTTCCACCACGGCCTTCATCCCCGCCTAGGCGTGGAGAGCGACTTCAAGTGCGCCCTGTAAGGGACGTGCCTACCACATCAACACCACGAGCTGCACCGCCTCTTCTACCAACTCCACCAGCACCCTCAAGAACCCGGCAGGTCCTCACAGAGAACCAACGCAAGCGCGAGAGGCGCCGGAGGAATCGCCAAGTTCTATACAAAGAACTCGAAGACCTGGTGCTCCGCCATACCCAAGTTCGGGTACGACCCGATGGTGGGGTCATTCAAGAAAGCGACGGGATCAGCTTCCGCATCTCTCCAAACCTAGAGCGGCACAAGCGGTACAATTACCTGCTCAGCCGCCTCGCTCCAAAACCACGCAAGATGCCCTTAGGGGGTGTTGAACAAAAGGGCGAAGCGGTTCCACCACCGCTTCCTTCAGCAAATCCTCAACAAGGTGATGAACAGCCGACAGACACATCGTCATCCTCGCCTCCTTGAAGGCAAAAGACACCAACACTGATAGCCACGCCAATGGAGGACGTCGAGCAGACTCCAGCCGCAACTTCCTCCAAACCCGAGGCGGATCTTGGGGCTTCAACCTCCGTTGCCCCGGGAAAAGACGAGATGCCTCCCATGAAACCTTTGCTTACTTCTCCGCAAGGAGACGAGAAGCTCGGAGATGATGCCCTTCAGCAGGGGATGGAAAGGAAAAGGAAGCAATGAATAAGAACCTTGCCTTCTGCAGCACTATTGCAGTGTGCCCAAGGCTTGAGCCAAACGACGGTTGGCAACCTCCTCAAGTCACCCACGAGTTTGGCTATCCCTCGGATGAGGAGATCGTGCCGAACCCCAAAGCTGACTTCAAGAAGGCTTTCTTGCCACGCCTCGGCCATGTACGTTCATGGTTCAAGGGCACTGACACGGAGGCCAAGGCCAACGCTTCTACAAGGGAAGAGGGAGCAGATCCACTGCCCCATGCCTCCCCATCATGGCAGGGAAAGGCTCACTTTCCGATGGAGACTCGGGGTATCACCCGAACATTTCGCCGCGACGCTACACCGACATCACCTCAAGGCTCCCACGAGATCCCGACGAGTTTTTGCAGGTTGCAAGTCGACCTGGAGCCAAGACGCGGCTAAGGTCTGTCGCACTTCAAGGCGTGGCTAACAGATCAACCGGAGAGGAAAGGATTGAAGACTACGCTGACGATGAAGAGAGCTTCTCCGACTCTTCTTCCACCTCTTTGTTGGAGAAACTTACAAACTCCCCTCCATACCACGAGCTCGCCCCTTCGGTCCTATCGAACTGTGAAGATGGTCTTGAAGATCTCCATACCGCACTAGCCCACATGGCGGTAGACGGTGGAAAGAACGACGGCTCTGCATCCGCGCAGGCTAGTGCAGCGGCGGGGAGGGAAGCTGCACTGGAAGAAGAGATGAAGGAGCAGCGCCAGAAGATTGATCAATTGACATCAAAACTCGACCAGTTCATCGAGCTCATGATGAATAACAACAACAACAACAACGGGGTTCCACCACAAAGCATACCACAAGGAGTGGTAGACCCACAAGTGGAAGAGTTGCAGGCGGGTGCTCTAACAAGTGCGCCACCCCATCACGAGCGCCAACACGAGGAAACAGGCACACATGCTCGCCAGTGGGCTAGACCCTCTGGTCTAGCCGACACAACGCCACAACAAAGCATGCTGAAAGGCTACCACGACATGCTTAAAGACATGGTGGACAAAAGATTCGAACAATTGAAGGTCGATAATGCTCCTCGCACCACGGGGAGCGAGCTGGAGAAGCCCTATGAAGCATGGCACGACCTGGTGTCATTCCCTGCTGGGTGGCACCCACCAAAGTTCCGTCAATTCGATGGGACGGGTGATGCAAGGGAGCACTTGGCGTACTTCGAGGCGGCGTGCGGCGACACTGCAAATAACGCGTCACTTCTCCTTCGACAATTTTCAGGGTCCTTAACCGGCCCTGCCTTCCACTGGTACAGCCGCCTGGCGGTTGGATCCATCGAAAGTTGGTCAGGCATGAAGGAGGTCTTCAAGAAGCACTTCGTCGCCATGAAGGACTTCTCTGTCGTCGAGCTTGCACAAGTTCGTCAACGACGAGATGAGTCCATCGACGAGTACGTCATTCGCTTCCGCAACAGCTATGTGCGGCTCGCCCGGGAGATGCACCTTGAGGACGCCATCGAGATGTGTGTCCACGGGATGCAACAACATTGGTCACTCGAGGTCTCTCGGCGCGAGCCTAGGACCTTCAGTGCTCTTAGCACGGCGGTGGCAGCAACGAAGCTGGAGTTCGAGAAATCACCACAGATCATGGAGCTCTACAAGAACGCCATTACATTCGACCCGGCCAAGCGCTTCACATGAACATCCAAGCCAACCAATAATGGGGACAAGATGAAGGCACCGGCGGAGGCAAACGCCACCAGGGTCTTCTCCTCCACGCCCCAAGGCAATGTGCCAATGTTGGGCGCAAGAGGCGAGCAAGCTAGAATGAGGCAACAACCCACGATGCAAGAGCTTCTCAAGAAACAATACATCTTCCGCAGAGAGCTGGTGAAGGACATGTTCAACCAGCTGATGGAACATCGAGCCTTGAACCTTCCAGAAGCTCGAAGACCCGATCAACTGGGGATGACAGATAATGCTTTGTTTTGCCAATATCATAGGTACGTGGGACACGTCATCGAGGACTGCGTCGCCTTCAAGGAATGGCTCCAGAGAGCCGTCAATGAATAGAGGATCAACTTGGACCCGGAAGCTATCAATCCAGATTACCAAGCTGTGAACATGGTGAGCGTAGTTGTGCCCTCTTCATCAAGGCAAGGCGATGAATATGAAGATGGATGGGCGCCCCTCTCACAAGTTGAGGGCCAACTATCCAACCTCGTCCTGGCGACAGCATCAACACCTCCCCTTCACCAGGATTCTACACCAACCATGTCCATGGAGAAGCCTTGGAGCACGGTCCGTCGAAAGCCATACCCGAGGGACCTTCCAACTCGACCTCTGTTGGAGATATGCCCTAGAGGAAATAATAAATGTAGTTATTATTATATATCTTTGTGTTTATGATAAATGTTTACATTCATGCTATAATAGTATTAACAAGGAAACCATTAATACTTGTGTGATTTGTAAACTTAATTTGAAGTCCCTAGTATAGCCTCTATACTTCACTAGCTTGTTGGTTGATTGATGATTGTGGTTTCCCTATCATGAACATTGAGATGTTATCAACAACAAGATCATATCGTTAGGAGAATGATATGGTGGACATACTCCTATAGATAAGCGTAGCATAAAGATCAAGTCATTTCAATAGTTCAATTGCTATATGCTTTCTGATACATAGTAACCTAATTCCTTCGACCATGAGATCATGCATATCACCTTTACTGGATGGATGCTTTGATGTCATCAAACACCACACCGTAACAGGGTGGCTATAAAGGTGGCATTGAGTGTTCGGAAAGTATTGGTTGAAACACATGGTTCAAGAGTGGGATTTGTCCATCCACATGACGGATAGATATTCTCTGGGCCCTCTCGGTGAAATGTCATCCAATTAGCTTGCAAGCATGTGACTTGGTCACAAGGGATCACATATCACGGGAACGAGAACGATTACTTATCAGTAACGAGGATGAACTAGGTATGCAGAGATACCGACGATCATAACCTCGGATAAGTAACATATCGTGAGACAAAGGGAAATTGGTATCATATGTAAGTGGTTCATTCGATCGCAAAGTAATCGTAGAAATATGTGGGAGCCATATGAATTTCCAGATTCCTCTATTGGTTATTGTTCGGAGAAGTGTCTCGATCATGTCCGCATAATTCACGAACCGTAGGGAGACACACTTAAGGATTCGACGTTGTTTGAGTAGTTATGGTATTATGAGAAAGAGACCGAATGTTGTTCGGAGTCTCGGATGGGATCCGGGATATCACGAGGTGATCCGGAATGGTCCGGAGAATAAGATTCATATAAGGAAAGTTCCGTTTCGGAGTTGGGGAATGGTTCCGGTGTTTTCATCGGGAACATTCTAGAAGATCCCGGAATGTCCGGCACTCCGGAGGGGGAAGGGTACATGAGTGTGTCATTACATATTGGAATGATTGCATCATGTACTAAGTATTCTCGCTGTCCAAAATAAAGGGTTTATTTAAATCCTAAATTGAAAAGTCAAACGGCTAGTTTGAAAGTCAAACGGCAGTTTTGGGAAGTGGGAAAAGAGGAGGAGAGGTGGAGGCCGAGTTGGAGGAGGGTTCCTCCCCTTGGCCGGCGCACCTCCCTAGGCCGAGTTGGGGAGGAACTCCTCCCCTTGGCCGCCGGCCCTCCCACCTATAAGAGGAGGGGCAGGGCCTCCTCCTCTAGACACACAAGTTTCCTATCCTCTAAACTAAACCCTAGATCTAGACCCCGGTTTAGAGCTATTTCGGTTTAGAGCCTTCTAATTGGTTTAGAGCCTTCTAATTGGTGTGTCTAATTACTAGACCACTAATAGCCTCTCTCATAAGCTCCACCATACTCGCACCGGCTTAAGGCGAAGCCCTGCGGGATTTCCCCTCTACCTCCGGTACCACGCCGTTGTGCTGCCGGAATCGCGAGGAGAGTGCTACAACCTCCGCCTGCTTTGGAACAAGGAGAGGAAGGTCTTCGTCGAAAATCGAACGCGTGTGACCGATCGGGAGCGCTATGGAACGCGGCGCCGGAAGGATCGTCTACGCGATCTTGAGATCGGAAAGAGTACGACTACATCACCCACGAGAATCTGCTCTCGTTAACCGCTTTGGAATCTTCGAGGGTGAGTTCCTCTATCGACTCGTTGCTGCAATCTAGTAGATAGATCTTGGCTTGTTTGTTTGTATGCGATAGAAAATTTTTGTTTTCCATGCTACGAACCCCTACAGTGGTATCAGAGCCGTGTCTATATGTAGATCTGCAGACGAGTAGAACACAATGGTCATTGTGGGCGTTGATGCTTTTATTGTAGATTGCTTTTGTGTACTTTGCATCTTGCGGTATGTTGGGATGAAGCCCGGCTAACCTTACATGACATCGCTCATGAGACTTGCTCCACGCTTAACATGCAACTTGTATTGCATAAGTGGCTTTATGGGTGCTGCTTTCTCCTAGCATAGTAAAGATCCAATTTACAACGGGTGATCAACAATGCTAGTATCAATGTTGTGGTTCTTGTTCGTAAGTTAGAACGACACTTATTGAAAGCCCCAAACCACGTAAAATATGCAAAGAAAGTAGAGGCGTCTAACTTTGTTTTGCAGGGGTATGCAGTGATGTGATATGGCCATGATTGTGATTATATTTGATGTATGCAATGTTCCTTATTGTAAGTTGGCAACCGGCAGGAGCCATATGGTTGTCTTTAATTTCTGTTAAGACCTGCGTGTCTATTCAAAATAGTTGTAATAGTTGAAGCTGGTGGGCTACAACCATGAAGAAGCGTCATTGACCTTGATGCTATGCGGTGATGATGGAGATCATGTTCGTGCTTGAAGATGGAGATCGGAGGCACAAAGAAGAAAGGCCATATCATAAAACATATACTTAATTTCATGTGATGTTAATCCTTTATGAATCTTGTATTGCTTAGTAGACTACGGTAGCATTATAAGATGATCCTCATACATAAATTTCAAGTTCTAAAGTGTTCACCCTTAGTATGCACCGTTGCCAAAGCTTGTCGCTCAAGCACCACGTGATGATCGGGTGTCTTTGATTCCGCTGGTGAATACAACGTAAGCCAGATTTGCTTATGCGGAAGCTAAGGTTTGATCTTGACGAGCCTAGCATGTACGGACATGGCCTCAGGAACACGGATCGCGAAAGGTAAAGCATGAATCATATAGTAGATATGATGAACATGATGATTGTTCGGCATTGATACTATATCATCTATCGTGTTGATAGGTGTTTATGTATTGGATTTGGTTCGTGTGATCACTAATACACTGTTATTGATGTTGTTTTGAGTGGGAGTTCACCTAGTTTAATTTCATTAATTAATTTTAACTAAATTTGTCATAAACTTAGTCTAAACTATTGCAAATATGTTGTAGATCAATGGCAGCCCTACCATCAATTTTAATGCTCCTAGAGAAAGAAAAGTTGAAAAACAATGGAAGCAACTTCATGGATTGGTTCCGCAATTTGAGGATTGTCCTCACATGGTAATTTGACCTATGTCTTTGGATGCACCGCTAGGTGACCCACTGCAGTGATGCTACCGATGAAGTAAAGAATGTTTACCTTGCTCTAAGAATCAATACTCCATAGTTCAGTGTGCTATCTTGTATGGTTTAGAATCGAGCTTGAAAAGGTTTGAAGAGTCGATCCATATGATATTGTCGAGGATCTCAAATTAATCTTTGAGACTCATGCGGCAATTGAAAGTTATGAAGCTTCAAAAGTTCTTTAACCGCAAGATGGAAGAGGGTAGCTCCAAGTGAGCATGTGCTTAAGATGTCCGGGCACGCAAATAAACTTCAAAGTTTGGGTATAGTGATTCCTAATACTTTGGGGGTTTACCGCATCCTCCAATCACTACCACCAAGTTACAAGAACTTTGTGATGAACTACAACATGCGTAACATGAACAAAGAGTTGCGAACTATTTGCTATGTTAAAATCTGCAAGTGGAGATCAAGAAAGAGCACCAAGTGTTGATGGTCAATAAGACCACCAAATTCAAGAAAGGCAAGTCTAAGGAAGGGACACTTCAAGAAGGGTGGTAAGAAAGTTACCATACCGCGAAGAAGACCAAGGCTGGACCCAAGCCCGACATCGAGTGTTTTACTGCAAGGGAGAAGGTCACCGAAGCGGAATTGCCCAAAGTACTTGGATTTGAAGAACGGCAACATCAAGAAGAAAGGTATATCTGATATACATGTTATTGATGTGTATCTCACTAGTATTCGTAGTAGTGCTGGGTATTTGATCTCGGTTCGGTTGCTCATATTTGTAACTCAAACAGGAGCTGCAGAATAAACGGAAGCTAGTGAAGAACGAGGTGACGGCGCGCGGAAAACGGATCTAAGGTTGATGTGATCGCGGTCGGCACGCTACCTCTTCATCTACCATCGGGATTAGTTTTATACTTAAATAATTGTTATTTGGTGCCTGCGTTAAGCATGAACATTATATCAGGATCTTGTTTATTGCGAGACGGTTACTTGTTTAAATCCGAGAATAATGGTTGTTCGATTTTTATGAGTAATATGTTTTATGCACATGCACCTTTGATAGATGGTCTATTCATATTGAATCTCGATATTGGAAATACAAATATCAACAACATTGAGGCTAAACGTTTGAACACAAGCGATAATTCGACCTATATGTGGTAATCGCTGCCTTGGTCACATTGGAGTGAAGCGATGAAGAAACTCCATTCCGATGGACTTCTTGAATCACTTGATTTTGAATCACTTGAAAGATGCGAAGCATGTCTGATGGGTAAAATGACTAAGACTCCATTTTTGGTATGATGGAGCGAGCTACAGACTTATTGGAAATCATACATACCGATGTGTGTGGTCCAATGAGTGTAGCATCGTGATGGTTATCGTTATGTTCTTACCTTCACGGATGATTTGAGTAGATATGGGTATATCTATTTCATGAAACATAAGTCCGAAACTTTCGAGAAGTTTAAGGAGTTTCAAAGTGAGGTAGAGAATCAACGTAACAAGAAGATTAAATTTCTACGTGATCGTGGAGGTGAATATCTAAGTTACGAGTTTGGCGAGCATTTGACGAAATGTGGAATACTTTCATTGACACCGCCGAACACCACAACGTAATGGTGTGTCCGAACGTCGAATCGAACTCTCTTAGATATGGTTCGTTCTATGATGTCACTTACAGATTTACCGCTATCATTTTGGGGTTATGCATTAGAAACAGCCATTCACTTTAAATAGGCACCGTCTAAATCCGTTGAAACGACACCGTATGAATTATGGTTTGGGAAGAAACCTAAATTGTCGTTCCTTAAAGTTTGGGGATGCGAAGCCTATGTAAAGAAGTTACAGCCGGACAAGCTTGAACCCAAAGCGGAAAAATGCGTCTTCATAGGATACACGAAGGAAACTGTTGGGTATACCTTCTATCATAGATCCGAAGGCAAAATCTTCGTTGCTAAGAATGGATCCTTTCTAGAGAAGGAATTTCTATCTAAAGAAGTGACTAGAAGGAAAGTAGAACTCAACGAGGTTGTCGAACCTTCTCTCGAAATTGCAGTAGCGCAAGACCGAAGAAGTTCTGTGGTGCCGCACCAATAAGAGAGGAAGCTAATGATGGTGATCATGAAACTTGGTTGAAGTTGCTACAGAGCCTCGAGGTCAACGAAATCGTACCACTCCATTGGTATGATTCCGTTATTAATGTCATGTTTGTGGACAACACCGATTTCACCGAGACATATGAGGAAGCGATGATGAGCCCAGATTCCAATAAATGGCAAGAAGCCATGAAATCCGAGATTGGATCCATGTACGAAAACCAAGTATGGACTTTTGTGGACTTACCGGATGGCCGGAAGGTGTCCGAGAACAAATGGATTTTCAAGAAGAAAACAGATCTCGATGGTAATGTTACTGTCTATAAAGCTCGACTTGTCGCAAAAGGGTTTCGACAAATTCAAGGAGTTGACTACGATGAGACTTTCTCACCGGTAGCGAAGCTAAAATCTGTGAGGATTATGTTAGCAATCGCTGCATATTACGATTATGAGATATGGCAGATGGATGTCAAAACAGCATTCCTCAATGGAGACATTGATGAAGAGTTGTATATGATGCAACCCAAAGGTTTTGTCGATCCTAAAGATGCTAACAAGGTATGCAAGCTTCAACGGTCCATCTATGGATTGAAGCAAGCATCCAAGTTGGAATCAACGTTTTGATAAGGTAATCAAAAGTTTTGGTTTTATACAAACTTATGGAGAAGCTTGTATTTACAAGAAAGTGAGTGGGAGCTCTGTAGCATTCTTAATACTATATGTGGATGACATATTGCTGATTGGGAATGATGTAGACCTTCTTAATAGTGTCAAGGAGTATTTGAATAATAGTTTTTCAATGAAGGATCTTGGTGAAGCAGCTTACATATTAGGCATAAAGATTTATAGAGATAGATCGAAACGCCAAATATCATTGTCACAAAGTACATATTTGGACAAAGTTCTAAAGAGGTTTGGAATGGAAGATAGCAAGAAAGGGTTCTTGCCCATGTTGCTCAATACACGACCTTGAGTAAAACTCAAAGTCCGACATCGGCGTAAGATAGAGAAAGATGAGTAAGACTCTATGCCTCAGCCATAGGATCTCTAATGTATGCCATGCTATGTACTAGACCCGACATCGCATATGTCGTTAGTCTAACTAGCAGATATCAAAGTGATCCAGAGTGGATCATTGACAATGATCAAAAACATCCTTAAGTACTTGAGAAGAACTAAGGATATGGTTCTTTCTTATGGAGGTGATGAACAGCTCGTTGTTAATGGTTACACCGATGCTAGTTGGAACACCGATCCGGATGATTCTAAATCACAATCTGGATACGTATTTATTTTGAATGGTGCAGCAGTTAGCTGGAGGAGTGCAAAGCAAAGCGTTGTGGCGAGATCTTCAACTGAATCGGAATACATGGCTGCTTCGGAGGCTTCACAAGAAGCGATATGGATGAAAGAGTTCATTACAGAGCTGGGTGTGGTTCCAAGTGCGCTGGACCCAATGTCTATCTATTGTGATAACATGGGCGCCATAGCCAATGCGCAAGAACCAAGGTCACACAAGAAGTCACATATCAAGCTGCTTTTCACGCTATTCGAGAACATATCCAGGATGGGGATATAAAGATTTGCAAAGTACACATAGATCTGAATGTGGCGGATCCGTTGACTAAACCTCTCCCGAGGGCAAAACATGACCAACACCAAACTGCCATGGGTGTTCGGTATATTACCATGTAATCTAGATTAGATGACTCTAGTGCAAGTGGGAGACTGTTGGAGATATGCCCTAGAGGAAATAATAAATGTAGTTATTATTATATATCTTTGTGTTTATGATAAATGTTTACATTCATGCTATAATAGTATTAACAAGGAAACCATTAATACTTGTGTGATTTGTAAACTTAATTTGAAGTCCCTAGTATAGCCTCTATACTTCACTAGCTTGTTGGTTGATTGATGATTGTGGTTTCCCTATCATGAACATTGAGATGTTATCAACAACAAGATCATATCGTTAGGAGAATGATATGGTGGACATACTCCTATAGATAAGCGTAGCATAAAGATCAAGTCATTTCAATAGTTCAATTGCTATATGCTTTCTGATACATAGTAACCTAATTCCTTCGACCATGAGATCATGCATATCACCTTTCTTGGATGGATGCTTTGATGTCATCAAACACCACACCGTAACAGGTGGCTATAAAGGTGGCATTGAGTGTTCGGAAAGTATTGGTTGAAACACATGGTTCAAGAGTGGATTTGTCCATCCACATGACGGATAGATATTCTCTGGGCCCTCTCGGTGAAATGTCATCCAATTAGCTTGCAAGCATGTGACTTGGTCACAAGGGATCACATATCACGGAACGAGAAAAGAGTACTTATCGAAGAACGAGGATGAACTAGGTATGCAGAGATACCGACGATCATAACCTCGGATAAGTAACATATCGTGAGACAAAGGGAAATTGGTATCATATGTAAGTGGTTCATTCGACGCAAAGTAATCGAGAAATATGTGGGAGCCATATGAATTTCCAGATTCCTCTATTGGTTATTGTTCGGAGAAGTGTCTCGATCATGTCTGCATAATTCACGAACCGTAGGGAGACACACTGCAGGATTCGACGTTGTTTGAGTCGTTATGGTATTATGAGAACGAGACCGAAGGTTGTTGAGTCTCGGATGGGATCCGGATATCACGAGGTGATCCGGAATGGTCCGGAGAATAAGATTCATATAAGGAAAGTTCCGTTTCGGAGTTGGGGAATGGTTCGGTGTTTTCCGGGAACATTCTAGAATATCCAGGAATGTCAGGCACTCCGGAGGGGGAAGGGTACATGAGTGTGTCATTACATATTGGAATGATTGCATCATGTACTAAGTATTCTCGCTTTCCAAAATAAAGGGTTTATTTAAATCCTAAATTGAAAAGTCAAACGGCTAGTTTGAAAGTCAAACGGCAGTTTTGGGAAGTGGGAAAAGAGGAGGAGAGGTGGAGGCCGAGTTGGAGGAGGGTTCCTCCCTGGCGGCGCACCTCCCTAGGCCGAGTTGGGAGGAACTCCTCCTTGGCTGCCGGCCCTCCCACCTATAAGAGGAGGGGCAGGGCCTCCTCCTCTAGACACACAAGTTTCCTATCCTCTAAACTAAACCCTAGATCTAGACCCCGGTTTAGAGCTATTTCGGTTTAGAGCCTTCTAATTGGTTTAGAGCCTTCTAATTGGTGTGTCTAATTACTAGACCACTAATAGCCTCTCTCATAAGCTCCACCATACTCGCACCGGCTTAAGGCGAAGCCCTGCGGGATTTCCCCTCTACCTCCAGTACCACGCCGTTGTGCTGCCGGAATCGCGAGGAGAGTGCTACAACCTCCGCTGCCTGCTGGAACAAGGGAGAGGAAGGTCTTCGTGAAACCGAACGCAGTGACCGATCAAGGGAGCGCTGAGGAACGCTGCGCCGGAAGGATCGTCTACGCGATCTTGAGATCGGAAAGAGTACGACTACATCACCCACGAATCGCTCTCGTTAACCGCTTTGGAATCTTCGAGGGTGAGTTCCTCTATCGACTCGTTGCTGCAATCTAGTAGATAGATCTTGGCTTGTTTGTTTGTATGCGATAGAAAATTTTTGTTTTCCATGCTACGAACCCCTACAACCTCCTCGTCCGACATCATCAACACGCACTCCCCCAACAATTCTAAGGCGAGTTGATCCAAGTCAACGCCGTCCCCCACTGAGGTTCGTCCCCAAGTCCGAGGGAGATGAGTCATTCCCCCGACCAGGGCGGGGACTACGCACTTTGGCACAGTTCCTACCCCATGGTTGGGACCAAGGGACAACGGAGGGTGTCGAAGGAGTACAAGATGAGGCACGCTCCTCTCAAGCACGAAACACGGCGAGTTGCAACATCGTCCTCGACTACAAGGACGTGCCCAGCTCCGAGTCGGACGACATGTTCACTCCTGAAGAGCACGAGGCGTTCCACGCCGAAGGTGCCACAAAGAACCCAAAGGTGGAAGAGGTGAACATGAACCTGCGTGGGGGAAAGGTCTTATCCGACCCCCTGAAGGCCAAGCAAACAAGAGTGGACAAGCCGGCGGCCCAGAAGGAGGCAACACCGCATGAAGAGACACCAGAAGCGCATGATGGTGGGAAGGCGAAACCACAGGACATCGACTACAACATCATCTCCCACCTCAAGCGATTTCCAGCGCTCCTGAGTGTGCACGATGCGCTCATGCTGGTGCCAAACCTGCGTGAAGCCCTCATCAAGGCGCTCCAGGCTCCGGAGATCTATGAAGTGTGCATGGCGAAGCATCGTCTCTTGGCCAATCCCTTGTTCGTGAATGAGATCACGTTCGACGAAGAGGACAATCTCATAGAAGATGGTGCCCATAACCGCCCACTTTATGTGGAGGGAAACATTGGGTCTGTGCATCTTCGTCGGATCCTCATCGACCCAGGGTCTGCCGTGAACATACTTCCCGTCCGGAGTTTGAAACGGGCAGGTTTCACGGTGGACGACCTGGAGTCCACCGACGTGATGATATGCGGCTTCGACAACCAAGGGAAGCCAACATTGGGGGCCATCACGGTGAAGATCTAGATGTCTACATTCAGCTTCAAGGTGCGGTTCTTCGTCATCGAAGCGAACACCTCCTACTCGGCTCTCTTAGGGAGGCCTTGGATCCACAAGTATCGTGTGGTGCCTTCTACCCTTCACCAATGCCTAAAGTTCCTCGAACGCGGCACACAACAACGCATCATCGGCAACACCAACCCCTACATCAGGTAAGAGTCGCATCATGCAGATGCGAAGTACTACTTCCCCGTCGAAGACAGCGACCAACATGTCGGGCGGACAACACCAGCGGTTGATGTCTTAATCAAACCGGGTGTTGCGCCAGTCGTCGAAGCACGACGGCTCATCATACCATGCTCCCCCGCGGACGCACGGGGTTCCTCCTCTCGCAGCCGAAGGAACCCTGGGCGTAGACGATCTTCCTCGACTGTGCAACACGACTACAAGCCCTTCCCCAGACGGATGGGGAGCTCTACCCGATCTTCTGGGGCAAGCTCTTCTACGCCTGCCCCGGTAGCCCCGTTGCTATTGAAGGCAAGGTACCAGAAGCCCACGCCAATCACGTTGAGGTCGGCAATGACGCCTCTACAAGAGGCTCCTACATCTTCATCGACTTCGGCGCACCAAGAGCCTAGTTGTTTAACACTTGGCGGCTGCAGTGCCTGTGAAGGACCGAAGGCATTGATCGGCAGCAGTGATGCTCCCCCTACGATCACACTGTGGGTGCGCAACACTCCAAAAGAGGAAGGTGCACCCACTCATCCGGGGGTGGTTAGGAGGAGAATAAAGGAGATAGAGGAAGCTGCGCGGGGAGCTCGTGTCATGCAGCCCCCATCCCTCTACATATCCACGGCTTCTCCATTGGAGGTTTGGGCTATCCCAAGTTCATCTGGGTCTAGAACCCAAACCAGTTGCGATAAAGTTCCACAGGTACAACATTGTGACTCCATATTTGAGCTTCCCCAACCTCGCGGTGATACAGAAGAAGCGCTATCCACAATGAAGGCCGAGCCCAAGATGGCTCGCTTGCTGGAGAAGGCGGGGTTCACGCTTCGGCAAAACAGTAGAATACCGCCGCCACCCACGGTTTGCGAGGCATGGTGGAGGCAAGCCGAGGACCTCATCAAGCAGAAGGGCAAGACTCGGACCAAGTTCGGGCTTGGGTACACCCACCCGGGTGGCCACGACGATGAAGAAGAAGGAGGACTCAACGGCGTCGCACAAGTCACGTGCCATGCTACGTCTGTCTCTTCACGAGACGACATGGAACTGCCACGTCATGGCCTTCACCGCCAAAACTCCATCGACGACGCGCCGGTCAAGGAAGAAGAAGAGGTCGAACCCACGCTGGCTCCACAGGAGATGGAAGACGGTGGTCAGCCCACCATCGATGAACTTGTTGAAGTCAACCTCGGAACCGAGGACGATCCACGTCCCGCTTTCGTTAGCTCCACGCTGACGGAAGAGGAACGGGAAAGCTATCGACGCTTCTTGATGGAGTATCAAGATTGCTTCGCTTGGAGCTACAAAGAGATGCCGGGGCTCGACCCTCGTGTCACTACACACAAGCTGGCGATTGACCCGCAACACCGCCCCGTCAAGCAGCCTCCACGGCGCTTGCGTCCGGAGTTTCAAGACCAAGTCATCGCCGAGGTCGATAAATTAATCATTGCAGATTTCATCAAAGAGGCGAAATACACCGAGTGGCTCGCAAACATCGTCCCCGTGGAGAAGAAGAATGGCCAGGTACGGGTGTGCCAAGACTTCCGCGACCTAAATCGAGCATGCCCCAAAGATGACTTTCCCCTGCCAATCACGGAAATGGTCGTCGACTCCACCACGGGCCATGGTGCGCTATCCTTCATGGATGGTTCGTCAGGCTACAACCAAATCAAGATGGATCCGGACGACGCCATCAACACCGCATTCAGGACCCCGAAGGGAAACTTCTACTACACCGTCATGCCATTCGGCTTGAAGAATGCTGGTGCGACGTACCAGCGGGCCATGACATACATCCTCAGCGACCTGATCCACCATTCGGTGGAGTGCTACGTAGATGACATGGTGGTGAAGACCAAGGACCGCCGGGATCATCAGGAGGACCTCCGGGTCATCTTTGAGCGCCTACGTCGACACCAGCTCAAGATGAACCCGTTGAAATGTGCCTTCGCCGTTCAATCGGGCCTCTTCCTAGGCTTCGTTGTCCATCATCGAGGCATAGAGATCGAACCGAAGAAGATCAAGGCCATCCTCAACATGCCACCACCTTGTAATCTCAAGGAATTGAGAGGTTTACAAGGGAAGTTGGCGTACATCCGTCGCTTCATCTCCAACCTCTCGGGACGCATCCAACCCTTCTCAAGTCTCATGAAGAAAGGAGCTCCGTTCGTATGGGATGAAGGGTGTCAAAGAGGATTCGACGACATCAAGAAGTACTTACTTAACCCACCTGTTTTGGCAGCTCCTGTAAAAGAGCGCCCTCTTATTCTATACATTGCAGCGCAACCTACTTCAATAGGTGCTCTTCTCGCTCAGCACAATGAGGAAGGGAAGGAGGTGGCTTGCTACTACCTGAGCCGCACCATGGTGGGCGCTGAGCGAAACTACTCTCCAATAGAGAAGTTATGCTTGGCGCTTATATTCGCATTGAAGAAGTTGAGGCACTACATGCTAGCACTCCAAATCCAGCTTGTTGCTAGAGCGGATCCCATAAGGTACGTGCTAAGTCAGCCCGCACTAATGGGGCGACTCGGAAAATGGGCATTGCTCATGATGGAGTTCGACATCACCTTTGTGTCTCAGAAAGCGATCAAGGGCCAAGCCTTGGCGGAGTTCCTTGCGGCGCATCCCGTCCCTGACGACTCTCCGCTCATCACCAACCTCCCCGACGAGGAGGTTTTCACCGCGGAGGTCGAGGCTCCATGGGAGCTCTACTTCGACGGTGCTTCGCGCACGGAGGCCGACCCTGATGGCACACCCAAGCGGAGAGCAGGAGCAGGATTGGTGTTCAAGACTCCACAAGGAGGGGTGATGTATCACTCATTCTCCCTTCTCAAGGAAGAATGCTCCAACAACAAGGCGGAGTACGAGGCGCTCATCTTTGGCCTCCTCCTAGCACTCTCCATGGAGGTCCGTTCTTTACGGGCCTATGGTGATTCCCAGCTCATCGTTCGGCAAGTCAACGACATCTACGAGGTACGCAAGCCGGGACTGGTGCCATACTACGGTGCGGCCCGGAAGCTTATGGAGAAATTCCAACATGTTGAAGTTCTCCATGTCCCGCGAAGCAGGAATGCACCTGCCGATGCCTTGGCAAAACTGGCGTCGGCACTGGTGCTCCCAGGTGATAAATCCACGCAAGTGACGGTGGAAGAAAGGTGGCTTCTTCCCGCTGTCCTAGTGTAGGGTTTCGTAGCATGGAAAACAAAAAATTTCTATCGCATACAAACAAACAAGCCAAGATCTATCTACTAGATTGCAGCAACGAGTCGATAGAGGAACTCACCCTCGAAGATTCCAAAGCGGTTAACGAGAGCAGATTCTCGTGGGTGATGTAGTCGTACTCTTTCCGATCTCAAGATCGCGTAGACGATCCTTCCAGCGCCACGTTCCGGCAGCGCTCCCGCAGTCGGTCACACGTTCGGTACTCGACGAAGACCTTCCTCTCCTTGTTCCAAAGAAAGCGGAGGTTGTAGCACTCTCCTCGCGATTCCGCAGACCTGTGGCGTACCGGAAGTAGAGGGAAATCCAGAGGCTTCGCTTAAGCCAGTGCAGTATGGTGGAGCTTATGAGAGAGGCTATTAGTGGTCTAGTAATTAGACACACCAATTAGAAGGCTCTAAACCAATTAGAAGGCTCTAAACCGCTGGCTAAAGCAATTAGAAGCTCTAAACCAAAACGGCTCTAAACCGGAGGTAGAAGATAGGAACTTGTGTGTGCTAGGAGGGAGCCCTGCCCCTCCTTATATAGGTGGGAGGGGCTGGCCGGCCAAGGGGAGGAGTTCCTCCCCAAGTCGGCCTTGGGAGGTGCGCCGGCCAAGGGGAGGAACCCTCCTCCAACTCGGCCTCCACCAATCCTCCTCTTTTCCCACTTCCCAAAATTGCCATTTGACTTTCAAACTAGCCGTTTGACTTTTCAATTTAGGATTTAAATAAACCCTTTATTTTGGACAGCAAGAACACCTAGTACATGATGCAATCATTCCAATATGTAATGACACATTCATGTACCCTTCCCTCCGAGTGCCGGACATTAAGGACCTTCTAGAATGTTCCCGAAAAAACACGAACCATTCCCCAACTCAAACGGACTTTCCTTATATGAATCTTATTCTCCGGACCATTCCGGATCACCTCGTGATATCCGGATCCCATCCGAGACTCCGAACAACATTCGGTCTCTTTCTCATAATACCATAACTACTCAAACAACGTCGAATCCTTAAGTGTGTCTCCCTACGGTTCGTGAATTATGCGGACATGATCGAGACACTTCTCCGAACAATAACCAATAGAGGAATCTGGAAATTCATATGGCTCCCACATATTTCTACGATTACTTTGCGATCGAATGAACCACTTACATACGATACCTATTTCCCTTTGTCTCACGATATGTTACTTATCCGAGGTTATGATCGCTTGGTATCTCGCATACCTAGTTCAACCTCACATCGATAAGTACTCTTTTCTCGTTCCCGTGATATGTGATCCCTTGTGACCCAGTCACATGCTTGCAAGCTAATTGGATGACATTTCACCGAGAGGGCCCAGAGAATATCTATCCGTCATATGGATGGACAAATCCCACTCTTGATCCATGTGTTTCAACCAATACTTTCCAACACTCAATACCACCTTTATAGCCACCGTTACGGTGTGGTGTTTGATGACATCAAAGCATCCATCCAGTAAAGGTGATATGCATGATCTCATGGTCGAAGGAATTAGGTTACTATGTATCAGAAAGCATATAGCAATTGAACTATTGAAATGACTTGATCTTTATGCTACGCTTATCTATAGGAGTATGTCCACCATATCATTCTCCTAACGATATGATCTTGTTGTTGATAACATCTCAATGTTCATGATAGGGAAACCACAATCATCAATCAACCAACAAGCTAGTGAAGTATAGAGGCTATACTAGGGACTTCAAATTAAGTTTACAAATCACACAAGTATTAATGGTTTCCTTGTTAATACTATTATAGCATGAATGTAAACATTTATCATAAACACAAAGATATAATAATAACTACATTTATTATTGCCTCTAGGGCATATCTCCAACACCTAGAACTCATCCCGGAGGAAGAAGTCAACACCATCACGACGAACGTCGTGGAGGAGGACGAGTGGCTACAACCCTTCCTCAACTACTTCAAGCACGGCAGCCTCCCCGACGACCCCGTCGAGAGGCGCCAACTCCAACGGCGACTTCCCTCCTATGTGTATAAGGCCGGCGTCTTGTACAGACGATCTCACGGGCAAGAGATTCTACTTCGGTGCATCAACCAAGATGAAGCCAAAAAGATCTTGCAAGAGGTGCACCACGGGGTCTGCGGTGGACACCAAGGTGGGGCCAAGATGTACCATGCCATACGCCTGGCTGGGTACTATTGGCCCGACATCATGAAGGACTGCCTCCAGGTAGCCAGGTCATGCCATGGTTGCCAAATCCATGGCGACTTCAAGCATCAGCCGCCAGTTCCACTACACCCCACCATTCCCTCATGGCCATTCGATGCCTGGGGGATTGACGTCATCGGACCCATCGATCCGCCATCTTCCAGGGGCCATCGTTTCATCCTTGCAGCGACGGACTACTTCTCCAAGTGGAGGCGAGCCGCTGCGGGAGGTGAAGAGCGACAACGTCATCAACTTCCTAGAGCGAAATATCATACATCGCTTTGGGATACCACACCGTATCACCTCCGACAACGGCAAGGCATTCAAATCCAACAAGATGTACAGGTTCATGGCGAAGTACAACATCAAGTGGAACTACTCCACCGGCTACTACCCTCAAGCCAATGGAGCAATCGAGGCCTTCAACAAGACGCTCGGCAAGATACTCAAGAAGACGGTGACAAGACATAGAAGGGACTGGCCCGACCGTCTCTTCGAGTCTCTATGGGCTGCAGCGTACAGTCCGTACCCCAACTCAGTCTACACCCTATTCCCTCGTCTATGGGAGTGAGGCGGTACTTCCATTGGAGGTCCAGCTACCCTCTCTTCGTGTCGCTATCCAAGATGAACTCACCAAAGATGAACAGGTACAACTGCGATTCCAGGAGCTTGACGCCCTGGAGGAGGAGCGTCTCCAAGCCCTGCAGAACTTGGAGCTTTACCGTCAAAACATGGTGAGAGCTTACGGCAAGCTCTTGAGGCAACGCGTCTTTCGGAAGGGCGAGCTAGTGCTTGTCCTCAGGCGCCCCATCATCGTCACGCACAAGACGAAGGGGAAGTTCGAGCCAAAGTGGGAAGGACCCTACACCATCGAGCAAGCCTACGGCGGGGGTGCATACCAGCTGGTCGATCCTCAAGGAGCCCGGCCCATGCCTCCAATCAACGGAAGGAAATGCTGGTGAGCCTCGCTGCCCGAGTTGAAACTATGAAGAATTATGGCGCGAACATCATGAATGCAGCTGCCTGGATCTTCAATGCCCTTTGGCCGACTGACCCCACTCCAAGAGGTAGCACTGCTTTTATTGCAAAACTGATGGAGTGCAAGACCTAGCTGAACCTCTAGAGGGAATCCTCTATGCGGGCTGGAGCTGACACGACACTAAGCTTCCTTGATCTTAGCGACCAGGGGTTCGTACCGGCACGCGTTCTTGAAGCAATGTATCGCCATATCTGGGTGGATGCCGGAGGCATTGATCCATAGTTCTTGCAATCTTTGAATCCAGCGGTGAGTCGACTCGCGTTGTCCTTGGATGCATCGCTCCAGGTCTTCTATGCTGGCGGTGCGGGTGTAGGAGCCCTCGAAGTGCATGATGAAGGCGTCCCGCATTTCTTCCCAGGAATCGATGCTGTCGGTGGGGAGGGTGTTGATCCATTGCCGAGTCGCACCCTCCATCATCAGGGGGAGGTAGCGAGCGGCGAGCAGGTCGGGGTGGCCTGCGATTCCCATTTCCATGAGGTATGTGTCCAGCCAGACAGCGGGATCGTACGTCGGGTCGTACTTTTCGATCTCCTTGGGAGCTTTGAAGTTGGCGGGGTATTTTTCCCCGCGGATCATGGGCCCAAAGCATTGCGACCCAACTTGACTGAGCGAGCCTCTTGGTTCCGGGTCGCCGCGGTTGGTGAGGGTGTGCCTCAAGTCGTCGGGCCGGTGCGCCGGGTGGTGGTCTCGCGGGGTTGTTTCCGTCTGGCGGCGCGTTCTTGCAGTATTCGCGCTCAGCAGCGCGTGCAGGGTCGCTTTCATCATTGAAGTTCAGGACGTGGCCCTGGATGTTGGAGTCGGCGGTCCTGATGCGCGGTGATAGAGTGATAGCTCCGCGCCATTTCCCCGAGGCGGTATTTCTCACTTCGGCGAAGTTCGCTATGCGTTGCCTCCACGAGCCGCAGGCGGGCTTCCTCCACCTCTGTGGCCGTCGTAGTCGGTGGGATTGGCGTGGAGAACGGATCTGGCGGGGCGGCCGTGCTTCCCGCCATGTAGATCGCGTTGAAGCGATTGGATCTGGCGCGGAATTCTTCAGGCGATTCCGAGCCGGAGTCGGAGTCGAAGATCCTGAGGATGGAGGGGTCCTCGAAATCCTCCGGGTTGGAGACTCGCGTGATGGAGTCCTCTCGTGATGCGGCGGTGATAGATCCGTCGATCGAGGCAGGGGTCGCGGAATCGACATCGTCGTTTAGGGCCTCGTCGTTGGTGGCGGTGTTGGTCTCGACCACGTCGCTGGTGGCCGAGTCATACTCGGTGACGAGGCTCCTAATGAAGCGGACCTGCTCCTCTGAGAGCAGATCACGGTGCGGCGGCGATCCGCCGACGATCATCGTTCCAGCTGGGTCGACCGCGCCGGTGAAGCTGACTGTTCGACGCGATTTTGTACTAATCCAGGGTAGTAGTTCAGTGCTTGGTATGAGAAAAAATGTTCAGTGTTCCTTGATCGACCTGTTCCTGATACGTGCATATATACTATATCTTTTCCCATGCATGTGCGAGCTGGTTAATTCAGTACCAGTATATGGTGCATAAACAATGAGCAAGCCGTGTAGATGAATGTACTGGGGCTGGTCATATTCATCAATTTAATTCTCTTGGATGTGTACGCGTACATGACAGAATACAAGGGGCTTATGTACCGTGTCAGGCCGGCCGGCCGGCCCGCAGTGCGGACCCGTATTGTATACTGGAAGCAACTAACGAGTTTTCTTTGCAAGCTGATACCGAGCTATGAGATAAGCATCGCAGCTGAAAGCACGCTCGAACGGCCGCGGTTCCAAAGGAGAATTAGCGCGAAGATAAGCATCGCCGCCACAAATCTCGGAAGGAGAGGCCCATCCATCGCTATCCATTCACCCCGTGGCCTTCCGTCTATAAGAGGCACACACCAGAAGAGGCCCCGGAGGACGACGCGAGCACCCAGACTCACCACGCCAACTCCTAGACGAGAGCTCTCGAAAAATCCCATACACGCACGCCGCAGCCCACCAAAATCCCATCTGCAAATTTCCACGCACGAGCTAGCATCCCAGTCAAAAGCACCATACACACACACGCACTGATCAGTGAAGCCATATGGAGGTGAAGCCGATGATTTCTGACGGTGAGCATATGGATTGACTCTTTCTCTCTCTCTCTTTTTCTCTCTCTCTAGCATGCATGCACACATGCGTTTCGCCGGAGAAGGTTCCGCTCACTGCGGCGGGAAGAGACACGCGGCGATGGACAGGCCGCGGTGGGCAGCTCGTCGCGTCTCTTCATCTCTACGAGCCACCGAAGGTGACGGTGGTGAGGCTGCCGGAGTCCAGCCCGGCACCACTTCCATCTACGCACACTACGTTGCCCAAGACGACGGCATCGGGCGGCGCGGCGCGCCCGCGGCCAGCGCCAACTCCAACGCCCCAAGACGGCGTCGAGGCATGCAGCTGCCGGCGTGCATCCGGCGCCACCAAGACGACGGCCCTCGATGGCGCGGCCGCCGGCGTGCAGCCCGGCGCCATCTCCAACGCTACCAAGAGGACGGCCTCGACGGCGCGGCTGCGGCGTGCAGCCCGGCGCCATCTCCGGCGCCACCAAGATGACGGCCCGAGGGCGCGCGGCTGCCGGCGTGCAGCCCGACGCCATCTCCAACGCTACCAAGAGGACGGCCTCGACGGCGCGGCTGCCGGCGTGCAGCCCGACGCCATCTCCAACGCTACCAAGAGGACGGCCTCGACGGCGCGGCTGCCGGCATGCAGCCCGGCGCCATCTTCGGCGCCACCAACTCCAACGCCCCTCGATGGCGCGGCCGCCGGCGTGTAGCCCGGCGCCATCTCCAACACCACCGAGAGGACGGCCTCAACAACGCGGCTGTCGGCGTGCAACCCGGCGCCATCTCCAACACCACCGAGAGGACGGCCTCGACAGCGCGGCTGCCGGCGTGCAGCCCGGCGCCATCTCCAACGCCACCAAGAGGACGGCCCGAGGGCACGCGGCTGCCGGCGTACGGCCCGGCGCCACCTCCATCTCTTCCGCCACCAAGAGCACGGCCCCGAGAACGTGAGGCTTCCGTCGTGCAGCCCGGCGCCATCGCCATCTCCACTCTGGTGTGGCGCGCCAAAGACGGCGGCCATGCGACTGTAGGCGTGCCGTAGCGGCGCCATATCCTCCCCATCGAGCCATGCTCTACGGCGGCGCCGAAGACGATGGAGGCGTGGAGCCCGGTACCTCCTCACACCGGAGAAGCGTGCCGAAGACGACGGCGATAAGGCGGCCGGCGTGCATTCGGTGCCACGTCCATCTCGACGAACCATGCTGCCCAAGATGGCGGCGGGGCTGCCGGCGTGCAGCCCAACCTTTCTTCACCTCCTACCAACGTCGACAAGACGGCGGCTCCGAGGGCGTGCGGCTACCGGCGTACAGCCCGGCGCTATCTCCAACGTCACAGACGACGGTCCGAGGGCACACGGCAGCCTGGCGCCATCTCTTCTCCCATCGAGCCCGGTGCCTTCTTCACTCCGGCGAGGCGTGCCGAAGACGAGTGATGACGGGCTGCTAGTATGCAAGCCTGGCGCCATCTCTTCTCCCATCGAGCCCGGTGCCTTCTTCGCTCCGGCGAGGCGTGCCGAAGACGAGTGATGGCGGGCTGCTAGTATGCAAGTCGGCGCCATTCCCATCTCCACGAGCCCGTGAGACGACGCTCTTGTCTAGGACGACAGCCGTGAACTCGGCGTCGGACCAAGACGAGGTGTCGACCACGTTGGCTGCACCGACTTATAGGCGCGTGTCGGTTTTGCACCGACGCCGATCTCCACCAACACCTACTCCTGCGAGGCATACCCCTTGCGCACCCCGACGAGGCTGCTGGTCGTCGAGAAGTCCCAGCTGAGCGGACCCATGCTACCCCAACTCCAACTACATCGACGCCGTCAAGACCGACGAGGCACGACGGCGAGGGCGGGCATGGCAGGAGCAAAGGCCACACTACTCGCGGCGCATGTATCGACGAGGACACGGGCTCTGCCGCCGCCCACACACACACCACCACCACATCATGCATGGAGAACGCGAAGCGAAGATGACGAAGACGACCACACGGCTTAATCGGAGGTGTCTCGCGGCATAACCCGCGGGAGTAATTAACCGGGTGCCTTCCGAGGCCCCGGGAACCATGAGATCGCAATCGCCATAGTCGGCGGCCAGCAGGTACAGCCACTGTATAAGGGGTTTGTACTTTGTTTCTCCATGAGAGATTAATGAAATGCATCTCCCCTACCTTTTCTTGTGTACTACGGTACACTGGCACGCCCGCACTTCTTTTCTTTACCTCGGCGCATGAGAAAAACACGCTACCATTCTTCTCCCCTCGAGTAGCCCACGTTCGACTTTTCCAGAACCTTTTTCTCGTGTCAAACACCGACGAAGAGGTTGATGGAGCCGACCGGCATCACCGCGTCGTGAGTGACCGGGCGTGACGCCAGGATGTAGCTGCTGGGCAGGATCTGTAAGATCCCGCCGATGGCGATCATGCGACCGGTGGCGAGCGGCCGATCGATCGACGAGTAGGGTCTCGCCGTAGAACTCAGGCCAGTCCCGCTATGCCCCACGGTGGGCGCCACTATCGTGGAAATGGCCATGGCAGTCGCTGCCACTGGAAGCGATTGATTTTAATGTGAGGAAGAGTTGGCGGCCATCTGCGGTGCGAGATGGGGGCAGATGCACATGGGTTTACCCAGGTTCGGGCGCCCGAAGGGTAAAGACCTACTCCTGCTAGATTAGATTATTGGAGAGCAAGTTACAGGGGTGGCGAGCTCGGCGTCTAAGCAGCGAGTCGCTTGAGGGGGTGTATGATGGAATGTAAGTCCTAAGGATACCCTAGGGAGGTTTATATAGGAGTCACCTCGCTAGGGTTTACAAGTTACAACCGAGCCAGATATGGACTCGGAGGCTTTTGACCTAATCCGACTGGGCTTCAAGTATGCTCCTGGGCCTTCAGTCTCTAGTCGCCAGGCTTCTCCTTCGGTCGTAGTCTAGTCGCCGAACTTCAGGCCCACTCACAGGCCCTTCGGCCCAATCGAAACGTCCTGCTGGGCATACCCCCTTTGGCATATCCCCATCAATTAAGAAATTCAAGGATTTCTTATCTCATTCATTTGAGATGAAGGATCTAGGAGTAGCTGATGTTATCATAAACATCAACCTGTTGAGAAATTATGATGGTGGGATCACATTGCTTCAATCTCACTATGTGGAAAAGATCTTGAGTTGTTTCGGGTATAGCGATTGCAAGTCTTATCCAACACCGTATGATCCTAGTATGTTGCTTTGGAAGAATCAAGGGACTACTAGAGATCAATTGAGATACTCTCAAATTATTGGCTTGCTCATGTATTTTGCTAGTGCTATGAGGCCTAACATCACTTTTGCTGCAAGCAAACTCAGTCGATTTGTTTCAAATCCTAGAGATGATTATTTGCATGCTCTTGAAAGAGTTATGTGATGTCTAATAGGCATTGCAAGCTATATAATTCATTATACTGGGTATCCAAGGGTATTAGAAGGTTATAATGATTCAAACTGGATTTCTGATGCTGATGGATAAAAACCATGAGTGTATATGTACTTGTACTTGGTGGTGGTGGTGTTTCTTGGAAGTATTGTAGCAAACCATCTTAAAGAGGTCAACTATGGAAGGAGAACTCACAACGTTAAACACATCCACTGTTAAAGCAGAGTGGCTTCGTGAACTCTTGATGAACTTATTTGTGGTTGAAAATTTGCCCACAATTCTTATGAACTCTGATAATCAAACTGGTGAACAGTTATAATAATACTATGAACTCATAAAGGCATGTGAAGATAAGATTAAAATCTATGAAGAAAATGAGAAACTCCAGAGTTATTGCATTGGATTATATCCAAACATCTAAAAACTTGGCAGATCCATCCACAAAGAGTCTATCACATAACGTGATAGATAATGCATTGAATGAGATGGGTATGAGACCCACAATATGAGTTGTCCACAGTGGTAAACCACCTCTGTGATTGGACATCCCATGAATTAGAATTGAGAGACAAGATGTTGGTCAATTGAGATAGAATAGCATCCTTATCTTTGTATAATACCACTCCATGAAGATGCAATACTCTTCTATTCTGCATGAAAAGCTAATTTTATCTTATTGTGTTCTAAGTGGATTATTTTTTAAGCGGAGATGTTGTCATAAAGAATATTTTTTGAAAAACACACCTATATGAGTTTGACTGTTAAATATCATAGACTATGAGAGTTGGATACTCTCTAATAAACTCATGAAAGGCCACAAAGCATGACGCATAAACTCTACCCGTGGGGAAGTCCTGCAGCTACCTAGTATCGGTCAAGGCTTTATGTGAAGCTAGATTTGTAGCAAACTTGCAATTCAAGGCATAGTCCAGTATACAAGTTGTAAACTAATGCAACATGTAGTCTAGATGGAAGTTCAAATTAACAGTCTACAATGTAGCACCGGTATATAAAACAATCCTTTGAAATCATAGGCAAACTTTGTGTGCCTCTAGTCTAGGATCTGGTGGGGGGTTGTTGGAATTTTGCCTAAAATATGGCCCAAACCCATTTATTCTTAGCAATAATTTCTGAAATCTTAGAGACACATTTGGCTTATTCATGTATGGCAAGAGGTGAGACAAAATTTAATCCCACTTTGCTAGTTGAGTGAGAGTTTCACCGGCTTATAAGGGAGGTTGTTCTATCACTTGTACAAGAATGTGAAGAAGAGAGCGGTACACGCGTGCTCCTCCTCCGCCGCCCGCCTCGCCTTGACAAGCGCACATCGCGGGTTGCTAGGAATGAGCAGAGCCGAGGATCCACCTATGCCTCGTGTACAACTTGTCTATCTTTTTGCCACGCATGATTACGAGTGGAGTTTTAATACGAACTCGGTAGCGCTGCTCGGCTTTGGCCGCTACTTGTTTGGTTCATCTCTCGACTCTTCGTTTCTTCTCCTCGCAGCCTATTCGCCTCTCCCTCTGTGTCTATATAAGAGAGGTCTCTCTTCTCTGCACAACACACCAACACCAACACCTGCGTCGATCCATCTAGAGCAAATACGCAACCTCCAAATCTTCCCCATCCTGATTTTGCGGCGTGCACCGCGAGCCGGGACAGTATCCCTCTACTTCGAGTCTTGTACAAAAGAAGGGTGATAAGGTTCTTGGGGAGCGCTCAATGCGACTATTGGCTTCATCACAGACTCCTTCACGGACGTTGACGACTTCTTCCCAAATGACGATTTCTTTCCCGACACTACGACCTCTTCACTGGCATGACTGATGCCAATGTCGATGCAAGCGGTCCCTTCTTTGCACCATATGCAATTCTCATTCATCTTGTTCGGATCATGTTTTATTCTGCATAACTAATTATATTCCTATATTCTTAGTCATATTATATTTACTAGTTTTATGGATTAAATTCTATGATAAATTGCTCGTATTTCCAATTGTGACGGCTTAACAAAATGTCCATAATACTAGCAGGCTCTTGATACCATGTTAGGGGAAGGGCGACGATGCACTGACGGGACTCGTGGTTCGTGATATATAGACATGAAAATCCGCTCTCATGGAATAGGTTTTAATAAGGGCAAGAGAACTGCCTTATTTCATTGCAATAGCGGATTGATGACAGGGAAATGAGAGGTCAAAGATGACCTTCCTGAAAAAAAAAGAAATTATGAAGATTAACCTGGATCAAAGGGTGTAGCACCGTACAGATCCACTAAAGGTAGGGGGCGCCTACCAAGCGTCAAGCATTTGCCTCATCCAGAATCTTCCTTACCAGCATATTCGCTGGCATTTCCTTTTTCTCAACCAGTCTTCTATTCTGCTCTTTCCAGAGTTTCCAGGCATTTGTCTAACATGTATAATGCACATCGTTGACTAGATTCAATTTTTTCCAAGAAAATTAGAGCCCTAACATATGTATTATGTATTTATTTTTTTAAACGGAGGGCTCCCTAGAGCTCGGGAGCCATTTGCCCATTTCTTTACTGTTCACACCCTTTAATTCTAAAACCACACGTACCTCTGCAACCTCCGATCGCCACCAAAGCAGTCACTCACGCAGCTGCGGAAATGAAAAGGAAGGCAAAAGGAATTGCGACTTTCCTTTTGTATTTTAATTCTAAAACCACTGCAACAAGACACAATTTCACCTCAGAAATTAAGCCTACGTGCACAGCCTACAGACACGTACATGCACAGCACACAAAATGCACGATATTTTATCCTTAATTTAGACGTTCCTTTTGTATTTTGCGAAGAGATACATCGTCGCTTGTGATAGGTAACTGTATTCACATTTCCGATGTATCGCGACTGGTCCAGCGGATCAGAATAAGGACGTTGCAGCTGGGATGCAGCAGCTCGCCACGTAGCTGCGTCGACATGCTGTTATTTTCGACGAGACTGGCCCAAGCCTCCAGAACCACAATTATCAGGGGAACTGAATCTTTCGAGAAGCCCCTGGAAGGCGGAAGCACATCAGTTGTACTACCCTACAAGGATGATGCACTCAACGAACTAGAAATCCACAAGTCTTGCCGTCAGATCTCGTGGCTCTTGTTTCGGATATCCTACCGTTTTGAGAGAAACCGGAGGCCAGCCGTATGGACAGGAATATGCACCGGAAAAGGACAAGGAAAAAAACTAAAGAGAATATGCATAAGCTGGATGGTGCCATGTTCTTCTCGATCTTCTTATATTTTGGAACAAAGGGAGTATGATCGATATAGTCCATTAACTTCCATTATTCTAACCAATTTGGTATACCAGTACTAGCCGCCCAGCGATGGGAATTGATGGTTCAACACTCTATCTAGCTCAGCAGTACCGCCTTTTCTTCACTTCAAGCAAAGAGCAACCACCAGGTCTCTCACTTGTTTATCAAGTTTCATATCCCCTCTACTCTTCTCCACTCTTTAGTCGGCGGATTCCAAAGGCCAGGTTAAACAACTCAGACGTATATGTTCCCTGAACCACCAGACTGGCAACGCAAAAAAATAACACAAACAAAACTCTCGGTTCCAACATCCTGAGCCAAATGTTGATAAGCTAGCACAAGGTCTCACATTTTCAGAACTGCAGAACTCAACTGCTGCCAAATAGAAGCATCCAGATGTCTACCTAGAGAAACAGAACAGTAAAATAGGAGCGGCTGATGAAAGAACACAGCCAAGATAATTCGCATTGGCACGCAGATAAACACTGAAAGAATACTAGAACAGAACAACATATAAGAAGGGGTTGATGAAAGAGCAACGATAATTGCATTGGCACGCAGATTAACTCATACATCTACCATACAATCTTACCGGCACAACATACCCACAACACCTGCTGGTACTACTACAGTATTGCTGCTACTACTACGCCTCTAGCGGACTAGGCAGGCTTGACAATAGTAAAAATCAATCAAGCCTGCACTCTACGCCCCCATTAGAAGGTACAACCTGTACACACCAAGAACAATCGAGAAAACTGTACAGAATCTATGGACGCGATGGCCTAGACCATCGTCACATCACAATCTCATCTTCCTGACGATACCAAGGACCTTTCCCCAGAGCCCTGCCTGACCAACGGTTTTGCCGGTGGAGGAAGCCTTGGGCTCCCAGGAGCAATGACTTCGGCGTCGTCTCCGCTCGGAACTGGTTCTGGCTGCTTGGTGTAGGTGAACTGCAGGTCCTTGTTCGCCGCCAAGGCCAGCAGCTCCGACTCCTCCAACCCCCTTGTTGGGCCAATGCTACACCGATCAGGATTGTGCTTGGCAAGCGCATCCCTGAACTTTTTAATCTGCAAACAAAGTTTTGCCACCATAATAAGCGTCTATACGAATTCAGTCAAATTTAGAAACAAAGATACAAAGATACGACCCTTTCGGTGTCAGCAAGCTCATAGTCACGTTATATGAAGCAACTCTTAAAGACTTGGTACTTAAGTTTGGCTAAATTAACTTTGAAGTCTATGTTATGTCTTTTTGATTCCTTGTGTGTTACTCCCTCTGTTGCAAAATATAACATGTTTTAGCTCTTCTCTGGAAGACATGTATCTAGTCGTCTTGTAATGTGTAGGTTCAGAGCAAAGTAAGTAAATCTACACACTAATAGGTGTAGAGATACATGTGTTTAGCAAAAAGTCTAAAACATCTTATATTTCAATACGGAGGGAGTACAACTATGTTACTTCCAGGCACAAGACCAGATTAGGATCTTACGGTTGCATTAGTACAGCTGAAGCTGCAGAGTCGTCCTTGCGCTCCCCTGTAGAACCTGAAGAACGGGAGAACATGGACATGGAGGCTGTAGCACATGGACTTGTGCTCCTCATAGTTTACTTGCAAGAACAGCACATCTGGGTTCTGTTCCGCGAACTGGCAAATCTGCATAGGGAAATAAAATTTAGGAACAGGGCGAAAGCAGAAGTGAAATACTACTTCCGTAATTATATATTTTCCTATAATTTTTTTTTACCTTGGGGTGAAGGGCACGGCAACCGCCGCAGCCAGGGGAGAAGAAGTCAACGATGACGAGCCTGTCACCGGCGTTGGCCAACGAGTCGACGAGGTCTTGGGCGGACTCGATCTCCCTCATGTTGGGCTGCATCCCCTTCTCCCACCATTTGGTGGATTTCGCGAACGTGAGGTTCATCTGGCGCAGAACAGCATATTAGCACACCTCAATAAAAAGTTCGAAATAAGTTACAAAAACGTGGAGTCAAAATATAGGCGTCCAACCAACTACTCGTTCATTTGAGATTCGGAAAAGTCGAAGGAGGATTACTAAAACAATTTAATTGCAAAAATCGGTTCAAAATACCATACAGGAAGGAACACCGAAAATCAATGAAAAAATCTAAGGCAACAAAACCTAAATAAACTATCATGGAAAAGTAAATTCACCTGTACGGGCGACGCAACCAGATTCCGGGGAACCATCTTTGATCTTCTGGGCCCAACCCCCAGCCTGGCTCCAAGGAAGGGGCTCTTCCTGCCGATCCGCACCGTCGCCGGCGCGCAGGGCGACATGCGCGCCGCCACGGCGCCCCGCCGACGGCCTCCAAATCCCGCCGCCCGGATACCACACGGAGACACCACGCTCCCCTTCGCCACCGCCTGCGCCGTCGCCATAGCCGCTCGCCGTCAAGAGAGAGAGATTGAGAGGGGAAGAACAGAGGAGGAGAAGCCGAGATGAACACCAGAGAGAGAGAGAGGAGGGATTGGAAGCGGCGAAGAAAAGTAGCGCCTTTTAAAAAGGAGGCCCACGGATAAAAGCACGCTGAGGGAAGTAAAAAAAAACCGCCGCGTCTCCTTTTGCCCCCCGCCGACTACCAGTAGCCGTCCGATGTACCGGTGGGAAGGCAGATGGTCTCCACGTAGGAGAGAAGCTTCCGGTTTTCTCTTTTTTTTTCACAGGCGCGGAGAATGGATATGTATCGGATAAGGATAATAAATTGGGGCTCACAACTCGCGTGCCCGTAGGAGTAGGGACGAGAGACGCCACGTGTGTGAGGAAGAGCTTTGGTGCATGCACCCGGGGACTCGTGGCAGATTGCTTTGGTCAAGGATGAGGTGGTGGGGCCCTGCTTGCAGAGAGTGGAGGTTGGGTAACTGTGGTGTGGGAACGGGATGGGTGACCCATGAGCCATGATCCGTCGGTTTTTGTTTGGTGGTACACGGCACACCTCTTCCCTTCCGCGCGCAAGCATTCAACTGTAATAGGTCGACCACCATGATCAAGCTTGTTGGCAAAAAAAAAATTTAAAAAAAATACCGTTGTGCTGATGTGCACAGGTGCTAACCATCCTCCAAGTTTAGCAGCTCGGTGCGTGCTAGAAGCGTGTACGTGCTAAATTGTTGGATGAACTGAACGAGCAGCTAGGCCACTACTATTGATAGTAAACTGATTGGATATGGATGATCTTATGCGGTGAGTTTTCGGCGCGTGGTCCTCCTATTCTTAGCAACCAAATTCGGATAATCATGGCTTGTGCGGTTGAGTGATAAGCTCGCTCATACACCTACTTGTAGCTCTCTATTCATAGCAAATAATACGATGGGCACGGACGATATGAGTTTTCTATTTTAAGGCTAGGCTACACTTTGATTTGATTGTCCGGTGTACTAAGGACATGTACAACGCACACGCTAAGAGCGAGCGCTAGGATCAATTTCCTGTCCCCTTTTTTTTTTTAATTTCAAACCGTTTTTCTTGATTTTGGCCTACCAAGTTTAAAAAGTCTCTACATGAGTAGTTTCGGCTACAGGACATCAACAAAATTCGAATTTGGATATCATTCTAACTTACTTCGTGGAACATTTGGCATGTTTTATGCTCGTACGTAATTGTATAGGATAACTAGTTGAGACCATGCACGTTGTTGTGGAAATGATAGATGATTTTCAGATATAGAAAATGTACAAAAAAGTAAGATGAAGAATATGAAAGTTAGAGATATAAAATGTCCTCACATTAACAATCCAATGGCGAAACCTAACGAAGTACATAAGTAACAGCAAAATTATAGCACTCCGCCAAAATATTGAATGTATCATCAAACAATTTTTATGGACTACTCACATGCTTAAGTGGAATATAAAATATTTAACGATAAAAACATAATATTTAGAAAATTCTATAGAAATGACTACAGTTGTCACTTGTCATCACAGTGAGCTTTATTCATGAGAACATTACTAGGATCTACAACATCGGGGGCTAGTTACTTGTCGTCATGGTGAGCTTTATTCATCAGAACATGCCTAGGGATCTGCAACATCGGTGGCTAGTCAGTCGTGATCCTAGTAAACTTTATTCATCGGAACATGCCTAGGGTATGCGCCATCAACAAGCACATTTGTATCTTAGGTAGGAAACATATTAGATAGTTTCAAGAGAGTTTATTTGAACCTCGTTGATCGGTGTGCAATCCGCATAGCATTACAAGTTTATAGTTATGTGGCATAGAGTAGTGTACGCTATTGGTGAGGGTTGTCGCCGTCAATGGCACATCATCCTCGTAGAACTCCACGTTGGGGGGGGGGGGGGGAATGTGAAGAACTTCTCCCCTCCCTCACCCTATCTGTGATGATATAACTTGTAAATTGAAAAGATGGCACTATTGAGAAGGGGGCTTAGATGGCACCATAATTTTTGGTGATCATAATAGTCTTGATTGTGGCAGATAAACAATCTGAGGTAAACAATTACTCTATAGCTTAATCCTGAGAAAAAGGGAGCCCTCTCAGCGATCTTGTCGGACGTCCTGCCGCTACATGTGGGCCTGCTCTGGACCTCATGGACAGCTGCCCGACGCTTTTTTCTAATCCACTCAAGTCGCAGAGGAGGGGGCAGCTAGAGCCAGCAGCGGAGCGAGATGGACCAGCGCTGCCGCCTCCCACCAGAAAAGCTGCGCCAAACAAAAACCTAGCCCTTACACGGCGCCCAGATCCGGTGCTTCCCTGCGATGACGGACGCTCCGGAGGCGAGCCGCAAGGCGGAGGAGGGGAGGCGGCGGACGAGAGGGACGGGGACAGCAACGACCAGACATCGGAGGACGAGGGCACGGCGGAATACCACCGCGGCGGCTAGCACACCGTCCGCCCTGGTGACTCCTTCAAGCATGGCGCCTACGTCGTGCAGTCCAAGATCGGCTAGGGCCACTTCTCCACCGTCTGGCTCAACTAGGACACCGCCCACTCCGTATGTGCTAATCCTCTTGTCCTCAAATCTCATGTTGAATCACCCTACTGCTTCTAGGATTCGCGATGGTATGCGAGGAAATATCAATCTGTTTGCCCCCGCGTCTTAGGGTTTCTGCCTGCCGTCCGCCGCCACCCGCCCAACTACAGCCGCAGCCCTACCCTGTGCATCTCCACCACCTGCACCTTCTCATGTTCAACCGCTTCTTGTCCTAGGGTTTCCGGCCTGCCGTCCGCCACCACCCGCCCAACTACTGCCACCTTGGTGCCACTGTCAGATGCACCACCGCTGGCAGGAGGTTTTCAGGCACGCGCTGCTGCTCATTTTTTGGTCGTTCGTGAGTGAACGGGATGGATGTGAAGGCGACATAGGACAGGTAAATGATTTTGGAAAAAGACAGATTAGGGTAGTTCAGAATTTGGGCAATGGAGGTCCAGCTTGGGGCTGTACCAATGATATTAGTGATCATTTAAGTACTCAGTTGTTATTGTCTTTAGTTATCAAGAATAGTTCTAAATGATGTGTACGTACAATCTGTACCATGACTCATAGCTTGTGATATTGGTTGTTGATTACACAGTGCATCGGCATGTTTTTATAGTATGCTAATCTCTACTGAAAACTCTGTCCTGTTTATATCAGTTTTACTTCCTTCGTTTCATCTAGGTTTTTTTGGAGAACAGATAACTTAAATATTATTTTATAGTGCTAACAGTCTAGGAAATGCAGCTTCTTTGGTAAAAAAAGAGTCCATGTAAAAGATACGTCCCTGTCAATTTTTTCTTATGATTGGCAATATTAATATGGACTTATGCGTTTTTGTGTTGACATATTAAAGAAATAAGCGCTGCCGATTTTTCAGGATCTCAACTAGGCAACTGATTGGAATATCCAAAACTACATGATCAACTTATTTGGTGGTTATCCTATTTACAATTTCAGTAACTTTTAAAATGGAATCTGATCTCGAGCTGCACGGAAAAGCATAAAGACAACGATGAATGATGAGGCAAGAGGAATGTATGAGGTGCATATTAAATGGTATTTTATTCTCATCTTTTACTTCCTTTTTCCTATCGGATGGAGCATCCTGAAGTTGTCCCTAGAGGTTTAGTGGAAGGACCTAAGGAGTTCACTAATCTTCAAAAGCAGCCAGAATCTTACTCTACTGTATGGCGTTTATTAAGAGACGAGTAGATATGAGGTGTCAGGAGAACAAACTCTCTGTAATGTTACTTTTTAGTTTTTTGTGTATGATTTATGAAACCCACGAGAAACAACATCCTAAGATTGTTCATATGTTACTCTAATTAGACAAGTTTAGTGTTTATTATGTTCAAGTGGGACTTATGCAACCAACGAGGCAATGAATGTGTCTCCCACCAGATCCACCTCTAGCGTTTCTACGCCATCATCTCCTCCAGTAGATGACGCTGTACGTTGTTGGTTTCCTTATGACACATTCAACCATCTGATTTCAACCAGTAGCTGATTGTTTCTTATTTCTCTTGATATATATATTCTACTAATCTGCTCCTATACCCTGAACAATTGTGGATCAATGGGTTTGCAACATTGTAGATGATGGCAGAATTGGTAGGCTAGAGTGGTGATGATCTAATAATGCTATCTTCTCTCTCTTTATGCAACAACTAATTATTTGAAGTTATTAGTATTTTTCTCAGATCTGCTACATACATATGACTACATAGGATAACATTAAGTAGCTAAGTATTGTAGATGAAGCCGGTGGTCTGGAGCACTTGACCTTGATCGCTTTAGTTGAACATGTGAGATTGGCAACTAACTAAATGGATTCACTTAGCCACAAATAGGTATCTTCTCAGTTAGTAAGATAAAAAAAAGTGTAGTACCTCCCATGCCGTTTGCTTCCATATGATTTTGCTTATATTACCTATTTAAATTACTGTATTTTGAATGTTATCTGAACAATGTTGAGACAGTGAAGGTTCTGTAGTCTAGGAATTGGCTCTTTCTCATGTTGCCAGCCATGGAAATATTTCGGTTAGTTTTTTGAGACACTCTTTACTGCAGGTGTCTGTTATTTCTTGGGATCTTTGCTTACTACAACTTGATGAGGGGTTGTCTGCATGCACACTCAGGGCTCTCCGTCGACGTGATATCGCCCGTTTGGTTACTGTGACCTTCGTGGGTGGAGTTGGATATGTGGTAGGCGATGGAGGCGGCATGGATGGCCGGCGGCGAGGGGTGGAGGTGAGACACACCATTCACGTTTGTTTCATGGTTTTATTTTCTACCTTCTACGCTTCAGTGTTATTTTTTACCTTGTTTCGATGTTTCTTAATGCTGCTTTATTTGCGAAGCTTTGTGTCTGTTGGTCATCGGTTGGGAAAATAACAAAGTAGAGCATAAAGTTTTGTTTATTATTGATAAAGTGTTTGTGTTGTGAAATGTAAGGTTCATGAGAAGAACCGATTGATGGTATAAGACCAGACGTTCCATGGTTGTATGATTTATTTGATCTTCCATGAGGATTGGCTAAGCCAGAATACAGGATTGTTTACCTATGCTAAAATTAGAATTTTATGGGTCGCCCGAGACTTATTCTCGTGTCGATCTTGTGGAAAAACAGTGCGGTCACATGAGTTTATATATGCTTTATGAAAAACCACGCAACAAAAATTTGGGTTCCACGATGTGCTAACACATTTATTTCTCTATGTGTTGAACCAGTATTTATACATATTTGCAATGTTGGCTGCATTTTTGAAATTTTTGACATTCTGTCTGCAAAGCATACCGCATCTTGCACTACAGTCTATATATAAGCTACACTACAAGTTTTTATTTTACTTGTGATTCGCTTTTTACTGAAACTAATTTTACATCTGTATACCATTAGGTGATGATGATGCCTACTAACCATCCAAGAGTTATGCTCAGTAAAGTCGCTCATTAATCATTATGTTTCCAGCATTTTCGGAAATAAGGTCTTAACTATGTGCGTGTACCTTCCATATTTGCATCTTTTGAGTTCATTGTAGCATATGCCTTTGTAAATGGACTGCACGTTTTTTTATCTTAGAGCATGTGTATGCTGCACAACCTTACTGTAAGGATTATAATTCAGTACCACATTCTGGTAGGGAACAATCAGCTATAGATTAGCCTAAATGGATTGTCAATAGGGGAAATACAACGCCACACACGGGCTCATTTGGGAAATATTATGCTTATAAAGAAGAGTGGTGACCTGAGCTATGGATAATGTTATTGCTTGCCAATATGATCCAAAAAGCATTTTCTCTGCTAAATCTGCAACTAAAATTTTTTTTACTATGTGCAACTGAATCTGTATTGAAGATAAGTACAAGAGAACCAACGGTGGTTCATTTATTGATAGATGAACAGGGTTTAGATGCTTAATAGTCTGTACAAGGGAAAACACTTATTGCGAAGATCGGCACATAACTTATTTTGCTCTGAGGATAAATTTACAGTAACAAGGAATGGACATCGACACCCTATGTTTAGTTTGCATTCAATTTGATTGAGATGGTTCACACATTTTTCTGCCGAAAGTTACTGAAGCTTTGTTTGTGAGTCTTAACCTATATACCCGAAAATCAGAGACTCTTGAGCAGTTCAAGTCCGCACTAATGTTTGTCCTCTCCCTTGAATCCAAATCATATTTGATAGTCATAACTTTTCTTTTAGATGCGGTGGGAGGAAATAATAATAATAATAGGAGGCTTGAAAGAAGTGAGATACAGAGGTGCTATGCTTTATCACCATGCTGTTGAATACATCAACGATAACATGCTACCCAAGTCCTTGTAGTGAAAACCTTATGATGCTGACAAATTGAAGCTCGGCATTTAAGGATTCTCCATTGCTGAAATCCAGCTTGGTGGTTGGGTTTTGGACACTCAGGATTTCACACAATATTTACGCGCTTGAGCTACTCAGCCTGAGCAACTTCAAGATATTGTGTAGGTTCAAGCCGGAATTCTATATGATAATAGTAGTGCTTTTACTTTAGTGTGTTAGATTAATTAGTCTATGACATAGCTATGTAGGAAGTAGAACCCTTAGTTTAGTACCGGGTCGTTATTGAGCCTAGGCAATGTACAAATACACCTCTCTTTTTATTTATGTGCTCATTGTGTAAAAGGTTAGATACTTAGTCTATATAAATCTTTCTGCTTTCTACCTATACGGAGCCCAGACCAATATGGAACCCATAGCTAGCTCCTTGGGGTGAACGTTTGATCAAAACTTATAATACTACTTCTGATCCAAGTTAGTTGTGTTCATTGAATCTATACAGATTTTGGGCAACATTTTTCTTAAATATGTAACAATTAATTTGGGTCGCAGGGGGTACCAAGTTTGCTTTTATCCTCTCTTGATATGAATGTTGATCCTGGAAAAGGTGAAATAATTTTTGTGTGAGACCACAATTTGATGGCGGTCCTCTTCACAAGGAAGCAAGACCGAGCTAAATGTTGCCATCTTTGCATGTTTATTGTTCTCAACATTATGCCTACAAGAGCCTAGCTGACCAATAATTGAGCTAATTGTTGTCATCTTTGCATGTTCATTGTTCTCAAGGTTATGTTGACAAGAGCCTAGCTGACAAAATAATTGAGCAGGCAACATCTGTAAAAAGTATTGTAATGAACCATTTTACATGAGATTTTTGAGACAGCTAAGGCACAATTGGAACTGTAAGTATGCATATTTTTTGTCAGACTAGCTTATTTGAGAGGAAATATGTTGTTGTGACACATTGTCATGTTATTTTTTTAATCTCCTTTCATGTTGTGAAATTTTATCCTAAATGAATGCTTCTTCAACTTATTTACTAATGACGGATAAACAAACATGTAAAGTTCTATTTATAGTACTTTCTCAGATCTAAATTAATTGACTCAGATTTACCTAGATTCAGATATATCTAACACTAAAATATGTCTAGATACATCCAAATATAGACAATCTAAGTCAACTAATTTGGATCAGATGGAGTACCTATATATTGAGATTGAGGAGGGATAGAAGTCCTTGAAGCAGTAATCTGTTAAGAAATATTGATGTTGGTTTTCTCGGTAATCAGATAACCACAACTCCACAAGGCAGCAACCCATGACGAAAGATGATCCAAAGGTATATTATCTGTCAAGTTCAAGTTTCCTAATGAAGGTAGATATACCCCAGATTCATGTTTTTTCGTTCCCCTGTTTCAAAAAATGTTATTTGTGCCTCATTGTTTGTGTTTGTAAAGTTTTTTAGTTCGAGTAATAATGTTGTAATTACTCTATAACTAAGCATATGCCTGGCTAGATGAGAGGACGACCTACTGATTTATATTTGTGTGCATTTAGGACAACGTGAAACCTAAACGCATTACTGACGTCATTGGCATAGATGCTAGCCGGCCACGTTGTGTCAAACGAGATGAAGGTGGCGCGGCGAAGCGCGCATTTTCATCTAGTATCATTTAAAGTGAAACAACAGAGAAGATGCGCTGAAGACGTACCATTTAGAATAGGCTTGCTGGACTGGTATAAATCTATGATGAATGGCAACAACATAAAGGCAAGATTGTCCATATATGAAATAAATTCATCATGAACGTCATCAGTATCATCATTCGTAAGAAACTACTACCATAGAAGTCACAAAGTGCTAGCTATTAGAAATAAGAACTTCCGATTAGAAAGATGTATTAACATCTAGAGTAAAGAAATGCATGTGACATAATTAGAAGTGGCAATGTTCCAAATAAATTAAAAAATGAACCAATTTTCCAACTAATAATAAGGTTTCAACAACACCCTCCCGTGGAAGAGACCACTTCTGAAGTCGTCATCGTCATGGTCTGAGTGCTATGAAGAAGGATCAATAAGCTGAGCAACTTGCTCGAGGACTACGGTCGCCGTCTCGGCAGGTGTAACGGGAAGAACGTCCAGCTCCAACGATAGAAAAGGAGCCGTGTTAGGGTTGGTGGGGCAAGGAATGAGCACTTTGTGATTTGGAGATGATGTGGTTGTCAGGTCGAAGGCGTAACTCAAGCTGGAGCCAGCACAGTGGACTCGAGTGTTGGTACCGATATAAGGTGTCAAGTGGGATCCCACCAAAATCCCACTTCTATTTCATTTACAAATTTATAGTGTAAAATTTTGTTAAAATTTTAAAATTAACTAAAGGTTGTACTTTGATGGGATCTTACTTGACACCCTATGCCGATATGTAAAAGAAAAAAATACTTAAACTAGACTTTCTTCAAAAGAGAAGGAAAAGAACAAACAATCGAGAAGCAAACTTACTCGGAATTGAATGGTCTCTTCGCTAGGCCCACTTTGGGCTCCCCACCTCTTATCGTACAAGTAGTGGAAGTGGAGGACTTCGGCGCGGAGATAAAGATTATCCAGACTAGTAGGAGCCCTACGCAGGGGCGCTGCTAGAGGCTTATTTTTCTGGAGCTTCGTGGGTGGCTTGTTCTTACCCACCAGTTTTCGTTTGAACACGAGCGATACTTCATCGTCATCAACCCCAATGGTTTCCTGACCTGAGTCGACATCTACCGAGTCGCTTAAGGTTCCTACGTCTTGAGTTTCCATAGGGGATACTTGGTAGAAATCTAACTAGGCCTCCTCATCCTATGCTTCTTCGGTAGCGGTGCTGGTGGACTCCTCCATGCCTTCAAAAGGAGAAGAAGGGAGTTCAACACAGTCTTTGAAGGTCTAGAGTTTAAGATCATAACTTAAATAGAAATGCATCAAAACTGTGTGACCTGAGACTCACATATGGAGTCGTCTTGCTCTTTGAGTAAGGCATCTTTGGTTCTTTGAAGATTAAAAAAATCTCGGCTATCAACTTCTTGATTTAGGCGAGCCATTTGGCTTCCTTCCATGAGAACTTCGTCGTTCGAGAGTCGCTAGAGGTGCTAGTGCACAAGCACATTGGATGTTGTAATATCCTCTCCTAATAAGGTTGAGTACCTGTGTATAGTGTTAATCCCTGAATCGGTTCACTAGCACACACAGAACAGAAGAATACCAAAGAATTTAACAATGCATCATTATTACATCGAATGATCCAGAATTTATAATTATTACATAATGCTTAGCTCAAAGCTAGCTCAAATATTCAAGTAGCAGCGGTAAACGTAAATAAAGTACAGCTCCAATCTCCAAATTGTGCCACAAGCAAACAAATTTTGAGTGGAGGGTCGCAACTAAAATAGTCACTCAGAATAATCGAAACAACCTGCAACATAAAAGGTTGCAGCCAAACAAGCTGGGTCAATACTTTGAATATAATTTCAAGTGGAACTAAGAGAGAATGTAACAAGTCTAAACACTACATGCTTATTTGTCTTGTGGAGTTCAAGACTCGTTTGCAGCATCAAAATAAGTTCATCCTGTTATTTTTGAATCATTTAACTTTTCAGCAGACAACCCAAATTAAGCTCAACCACAGGTTTTATCAAATTATGAAATTGGGATGAGCGATAACATGTCATATACTCTAAATTCGGCAACTCAATTTGTCCATAATCGGGGACTCGGCTAAGCACTTAGTTCTACATCCTACAGGGGTTTGTATACTTTACTCATGTAACCTGATCGACCCGCTCTTATCATCACGCGTATTTTGAGTCATGATAGGGAGAAGTCCAAGAAAAGACAATTCGGGAAGTAGTTTCCAAAACCCATCCACACACCAATCCAACATCTCTGGATACGAAGGGTTAGTTCACCATGACCTACTAAGTCCAACCAGCCACTCATAACTCACTAGCACATGGTTGCACACGTAAGCTACCAAACAAAGATATTAAACATTCCTCTAAGGTCTGGGTGCCTTTCCGCATTAAAACCATCCAAAAGTTATTAATCCCAGGAGGTTCATTAATTAAGTTGTTTTGGTTTTCACAAAATAATTGCTTTCAAAACATAGTTCATCATGGTGTAATCCCATCCTCATCTAAATAACATATATAAGCACATCTATCGTACGGTGGCTCACCTAATAAGGAGTAATACAACAATAATGGGATATAACTTAGTGTAATATTTCTACATATGCAACTATAAAAATAGAGCTACAATGCATTTGGAAAATAAATAGGACATTTATGTAGCACTACTTTCCTTGGTTGTAGGACTCAAACGCACAGTTTTGACAGTCACATGGATTACACTCCTCACAATCTACACGAATCGATGCAACAAGGTGAACAACAACACATAGAGATCAATATAAATGTAGCAAATGTATGCATGACATGTTCATAAGAGTTTCAGTAGAGTATTTAGTTTCTCTGATAATTATACTTACAGATGACGTGCATGGAAAACTTTTAATGCATTAAAACCATTTATTGTATTAGTTAGATCCATTTAATAGGCTTTTAATCTTATTAATTCAACCTTTGTTTTAAACAGTATATCAATTCTTGGTATAAATACTCCTGGATAGGTATATTGATTTAGATAGTACTCCCTCCGTCCCAAAATATAAGGCGCCTAAGCTTTAGTCAAAAGTCAACATATTTTAAGTTTGACCAAGTCTATACATAAAAATATAAACATTCACAATACCAAATCAATATCAATAGATTCACCAGAAAGTATAGTTTCTCAAAATGTCAATTTGATATTGTAGATATTTATATTTTTTCATATAAACTTGGTCAAACTTAGAAGATGTTGACTTTTGGATAAATCTTAGGCGCCTTATATTTTGGGACGGAGGGAGTATATCTTATTAATTTAACTTACTGTCACCTAAAACTTACTCCCATGCTAGTATCACTACTTTAGCTACAACTTACAATCATTGGTTGAGGTTTGAAAAACAACTCCTTTTGACTCGATTCCAATCATTTTATAACCTGAACAAGCATTGACGAGGGGTTAACTCATTAAGCCCATCGTTGATGGACTTAGGTTCGAGGAAGTGGAGAGCGCTGGAGGCATCGATCAGCTAGCAAACAAGCACACATGTGACATGATGTTTACCCAAGTTCAGGCCCTCGGAGAGAAAACCCTACTCCTGCTTGTCTGCTCTTGATTGATGATGATCCGATGGTGGTGGATGCGCAAATTGGATCTAGCGTATGTGTATGCTAGGGTTTCGATGTCTAGATCTACTGTCTATTGTGGGCGATCGTAGATCTGTCTGTTGGGGGCCCTCCCCGTTGGACCCTCCTAGCCTTTATATATTGGGAGGTTAGGTCTCAGGTACCAATACAAGTAGGTTACAAGTTGGATGTGAACTCTAGTCTTGAGCTTTCCTTGTCTTGCGCGCTTAGAGTTGGTGTCCATATGGGCTTCGTACCACCCGAACTATCTTGGGCTTCATGGACCTTGGCAGGTTGTCGAGTGGGCCTTTTGTTGGGCCACGCCAGGTAGGCCAATAGTAGGTTCTCATATGGCATACCTATGTCAGTAGCCCCCGAGTGTCCATGTGAATCGTAGATTCGGGCGGAGACTTAGAAGTCTTGAGTTTTGCATTAGGATGTCGGAGTCGACAATTGTGTCGAGTGCGAAGCACTCACCCGGTAGTTCACCGAGTCAGCTGAATTTGCAGTAATTCATAGGGATGATGGTAAATGTGCATGGTGCGCTCGACGAATCGAGACCAATTAATTGCTCTAGGGCAAAAACAACGCTACCTACTCAAACTCGAGTCCCCAAACTCGAATCTGTAAATTGTTGGCATAGTTCGACTCATGTCGCGGAGGCCTTACTAAGGCAAACTTCAGTTGATAAGTATGTATACCCAACGCGTCCGTTGGGATTTTCTTCATGCCGTAGACACTATTTTCTGGTAGAGCACAGCGGATGCGGTTGTCAGACCATCAGATTGTATCTGTAGGTCTTATCTTTACGTCGTAGGCGCAAAATCCAAAGGTTTTTCACTGCGGAGGTGTTTCAGGTGACCAAGGAGACGTTGTCTCTGAACTTGACATTGGAATGTAAGATGAGCGAAGTCTCCAATGAGTTCGGTTGCTGTAGGCGAGTTGACATTGTGGACGCAGTCGACACAATGGACTATATTATGAATCTTTTGTTTTCTATAGGGTGTGCGACCAGCGCTCTCTATAGGAGTAGCCCCGGAGTGTCTGTTCGAGTCGTAGACTTGAGCAGAGACTTATAGTAGTCTGTTGCATAGACACAACGATCCGGAAGTGCTTCGGATGATCTAGCAAATGACGTCAACGGCGGTGCTTTTTTGAATGCGCGGCGAGTGCTTCCTATGGGAGTAGCCCCCGAGTCCTCAGTCAAATCGTAGATTCGAATGAGGAATCGAGGCGTGCCACTCGAAGACTTTGTAGGTGCGTGACCAGCGCTCCAGTTTGGAGTAGCCCCCGAGTGTCTGGCGGAGTCATAGACTCGGGCAGAGACTCGAGTCTTGTATCTTGTAGATGCAGTCGACAATCATGCGAGAGGAAACCACTGACTCGGAAGTGCATCGAGTTAGCGTCTCACGCATAAGGAGCCAAGAATCGACAATGCAGTTGGAGTCGACGTAGTGGAGTCATGCAGCGTTTTTGCTGGGTGAGTCGACGAAGCAGATGGAGTCAAAGTAGTCGCTTCTGTCAGATGCGCGGCTAGCACCGTGTCTGTCGGGTGTGTGGCCAGCGCCGCGTCTTTCTAGCATCAAGCGATGTAACCATCCGAGGAGGGACTCGACTCGGGTCTTGAGTGTATGGCATAGCCAATTGTTTTTTCGACGCCTGTTGGAGAACCCAATAAAATAGCTCGATGCATTCGATGTTCTTGTAAGCTACAGAAAACATTAAGAATTGTGAAGTACTTGTATCTTGTAAAGAATATTTGCTTGTTGGCCTATGAAGTAAAATTCTGGTGCCAATCGAGTCATCACTTTTGCACCATATGCTAGGCCTTTTCGCCAGCCTGATTACCCTTAGTCTCAGTACCTTGCTGAGGTACTCAGAGTTCAAGGATTCGATGATCAGGCAGAATTAGCTACTCGGGCAATCACGTATGAGGTGTTCGAGTGCGTGGAGTCGATGGCACATTAGGTTACTCGAAGAGGGCACATCCCCCGAGTGTATTGAGTACGATTAAAGTAAGAAAGAAATCAACTCTAAGTAGAGAACTTAGCTTTGTTAGTTGTCGACGAGGTGAACGGGTCGCTAGTGCCCATGTGATCGGCAGCTCGTGGTCATAAGAGTCGATATGACCGGTGGGTCATGGTCGAGATCGACGGAGTCACGCAGGGGACAGAGTCGACACGAAGGACGTGGAGTCGCACAGTGGACGGAGTTGACGCAGTGGCGAGTTAAAAGGATCGTATGGGCACCTAGAGGGGGGGTGAATAGGTGCTACTTCAATTTTTTACTATTTTTCAAGTTAAGAGTTTGACACAAAGGTAAATTCTCTAGATATGAAACTAAGGTGAATTTACCTATATGTCTCACTTGCATAACTAACTAAGCAAGAACAAGATAAAGTAAGGTGCAGTAAAGGATAGAAGTAACCGAAGTGAAGCACGCGGGGACACAAGGATTATTTCCTGCAGTTTCTTCCTTTTGAGGGGAAGTACATCTGCATTTGGAGAGGGGTGGTATCAAACCACCAACGCCATGAGAGGCCTCCCTTGTTCTCTGGTGAACCTCACCCCAAGGGGATCGATTCACGCTTCCACTATATCGGCAACCTTCAAGGTGGTAGCCGGCACCCTTACAACAAGTTCGAGGCACACACCCACAACTTAATTGGGGGCTCCCGAATCCAAGCAAGCTATCACAACAATCAAAGACAAGCTTGTAAGAACCAAATCAAGAACTATGGTTTCCAATGAAACACTAGAATAAGGGGCCCTCAAGTGAATGAGGGGGAAATGCAAATCTCTCTTGGTGAAGCTGTAGATCAAGGCCTCCTCCTTCGATTCTCCAAAGATCAAGGACTTTGGATGGTTGTAGATGGAGTTCTTGTTGATTTGGTGGCTATAGGGTTAGGGTTCTTCTCTTCTGAAACGAGCAACCTCTCAAGATAGAACAAGAGGCCTTTATATAGCCCCCCCCCAGAAATGTAGCTGTTTGAATCACTTAACCTGGACAGTCTGGCTAAATAGACAAGGACTGTCCGGCCAAACCGGACACTCTGGCCACAGTGCATCGGACACTCCAGCCCGACAAAGAATCCGGCCAAAGTTCGGGCAGTGTCCGGGTAGAGTCCAATTTGGGTTACTGACTGTTCGCACCCTCCGAGGAATTCTTCAGGCCGGACACTCCGGCTGACACCAATCGGAAATTCTGGCTAGGCCGGATACTTCGGCTAAAATCTGCCGGACAGTTCGGCGCAGGCTTGATTCTGCACAAATAAATCCTGGGACCCTCTTTTCCTTAAGACATGATAATGATAATATTCTGCAGGTAATGTAGATATATCCTAAAACATTTCAGTAGCAGATTAAAACCATCCTAGTGTTGTCAACAAATATCAAAACAAAATAAAGGGCACAAATGCCCTTTCAATCTCCCCCTTTTTGGTGTTTGATGACAACCCAAGGATTTCCATATATGATAATCAATAAGCACAGCAACAAACAGTTTACAAATTATAGGAAGGCTCCCCCTAGATGTGTGACATTTTAAATATGCATTTGAATACCTAGAATTTACACCCTCACTAGAATTTATAAACACAATGGTACGACACGATATTAATAAGTATAGACAAATAACTAAGCATCACATAGTTTTTAATGAAATAACAATACCGGGTACGCATATCTTACCACAGACGATGGACAATAGAGTTCAACATATGACAAAGTACATAACCGAATAGACTTAAAGACACAAGCTTCAAAGAGGCAAATCGAGATAACGTGAAGCTTGTGTACCCATGCAAATCCTCGATAGCATGTCTTATCACACACGACAGACAACGGAGTTCAACATATGACAAAGTACATAACCGAATAGACATAAAGACATGATGGCTCTAAAATATAGCCATCTACATCAACATTTAAACTAGATATTATCCATATTTTTGATGAAATATCTCTCTAAACCCTGCCACTAATGCCTAATCATTAAAGGGGTATGCAATCCTTTCTTTCTATTTTTCCCTACACAGATAATAATGTTTGATAATGGGAATCACTACATTAAAGTCAAAGATACGAGATTTCCAATTACCAGAAGAAACCAGGAGTCGTGAAGCAGAGGCAGATGCTTTAACGACCAACCATACGCCCGGAATAAAATTCCGGTCGTATAGTTCTGGTCGTATAGTTGCCATCGACACCGCTAGGTTAAACAGAACAACTTTCGTGAAGGGACCCCTATATAAATGAGCCTCGGGCGACGAGAAAGGGGCCCCTCTAGAGTCCCTGCCCCAGATCATCAGCCGCCTCCAGATCTCCATCCACCACACCGAAGATCCGCTGAAGGAATAGACTTAGATCTAATCTCCAAACCCTTCTCCACCACCATAGCCATATTCCACCACTTGTAATAGTAGATCTCATCTTTGATTGGCAACATTTTAAGACTATTTGCTATCAATCTCATGATTTCCATTATAATGTTTATGATTGTTGATCTCATCTCTATGTGTGAGTAATTCTCCTTGGGCCAAGGGCTTTGGCCTAGCCATGTAGATTTTGTGCATGTTATTTATCATAGATGGGATCATGTATTAGTTTGTATGACATGATGATTATTGTACCCTCTCTTGCCTCAATCCAAGGACTTGTCAGGTACCCAAGACCCCGAGGATTGAGCTAGATATAAGGAGTATGAGTAATGACTAATCTGCAGGTTGGGAACCCAAGTGACAGAAGGGGTAGTACGGCTGTATGTGAGGGATTTACTTGGGATTAACGGTGACGTCACTATGCATATAATTAGTTCTCTTTCTTCTATGGATGAGACTTGTAGGTTATTGCTATAAGCGGTTGCGGAGGCAATAGCAATTATGGACGCACTGCCCACATATAATTTATCTTGCTCTAACAATTACATGCATACTTTATTTTTATCTTTTTATTCCCATCAGATGTTTTGCACAACTACAGGTGAAACCGAACACCCTAGGCCCTCTCTCTCCATCATCGACAACAATAAAAGACGCAAACTCTTGGTCCAGTTAAAACACAAAAGGAATTCTAAAACTCCCAAAGGTCCATTAAAGTAACTTCACTACACATCTGCTTTCTGAGGATTCGATAAACCTAGGTCTACTAGGGAAAGAGAGCTATACTACATCCATAATCCGGATTGAAGGTATCAACCCTTTTTCCGGCGCCATTGTCGGGGAAGCAATAGCTACCCTGGTGAGGTTAGTAGGAACCTTGCTAGTTTTAATTCTTGTTTTTAATTTTGTTCGTTTGCTTTCTGTCTTTATTTGAAAAACCAAAAAACTTAGTTAGTCTTTAAATTCTTGCTTTTACTATTATAAGTCTCTGCTTAAGAAAACCGCAAACCATAGGAAATATGGCTGAAAAGAAGCTTGGGGTGTTTGCTACTCCCAACAATGATTATTTCCGTACTCCTATTACTCAGCCAGCAATTGCTACTGATGATTATGAAATTAAGCCCCATTATTTAAGTTTGGTTCAACAGAATAACTTTGGAGGCTCTGCTGTTGAGGACGCAGGTATGCACTTGAATACTTTCACTGAAATATGTGATATGATGCGCATAAAAGATGTTGACCCCAATGCGGTCAAATTGCGTTTATTTCCTTTCTCTCTTAGAGGAAGAGCAAAAGAATGGTTGTTATCTTTGCCTAGAAATACTATTACATCATGGGTGGGATGCACTTCTTTATTTATGACTAAATTTTTCCCACATGCAAAGACTATGCAACTAAGATCTAATATTGCTGGTTTTAGACAGGAAGAGCATGAGCCACTAGTGCTTGCATGGGAGAGGATGAAAGAATGCATGAGAAACTGTCCTAGTCATGGGATGGAAGACTAGTTAATTCTCCATTTATTTTATAATGCTCTTAACCCTGTGTCAAAGTATATGCTTGATACTGCAGCTGGAGGAACATTTATGGGTAAACTTATTACCAGAGCAAAGCAGCTGCTAGACAATATGCAAGACAACTATTCCCAATGGCATGTGGATAGATCAAACATAAAGAAGGTGAACTCCGTCTCACCACAAGAAAATGAAGAACTCAATGCTAAGTTTAATGAGCTCATATTAGCCGTAAAAGGTAAGGAAACCCAGGTAAGAGCTACCCCTAAATCAAATATTGAAGAAATAGACTTCATAGCTTATAATGATTATAACTCTGCTTGGAAGAAGAATTATAATCCTAATTTTCATAAACACTATTATAGTCCTGCAGGTAACTCCAATAATAATATGGGAACTAGTAATGGTAGTCTCCAAGAAACACTTAAGTCTTTTATAGACTCACAAAATGAACAAAACAATATTGTTGTTAAAATAACGGAGAACCATGATGCTATGCTTGGTAAATTATCTAACCAAGTTGTAAGTTTGAGAAATGATTTGCAGGCCCTCTAAGAAAGAACAAGGATTGTTGAGGCACAACTATGTAAGATAACCGAGAGTCAAACTCTCATTCTAGCTAAATTTGTAGGTAAAGCTGAGCCCAATCCTATTGAAGACCTAAAGATGATACGAATCCAAAGGGAGGAGCATGAAGAATTTGATTATAGTAATGCTCCTTCACCAAGTTACATCATTGAAGATCTTGTAAAAAGGATCAACATTAAGATTCCGGTAAGTGAAGGAAATGAGGAAGCCATGTACCAACACTTTGTTAATCAGGTAGTAATAAAGGTACGTGAGCTTGAAGAAGAATATAAGAAAATTGCTGAATAACTACCTGTGAAGCTTGATGATATATTTGAGCCTACTATTAAGATTAAGATTGGGACCAATGAGATAGCTGCACTTTGTGATCTAGGTGCAAATGTCTCAACAATTCCAAAAAGTCTTTTTAATAAGTTAAATCTTGGCTCTTTTGATATCACCGAGTTAAAATTGCATCTAGAGATTCTACCTACAAACAAGCTGTAGGAATTAAGGAGAATACTTTAGTATACATTAAAGGATGTCCTGCTCTCATTGATTTTGTTATTGTTGACATGCCTGAAGATGTTACTGCTCCTATTATATTAGGCCATCCTTTCTTAAGAACTATTAAGGGTTTTATTAATCTACATGAAGGGAACGTGAAGCTTCAATTGCCTTCGCGGGATCCTTTTGTTATTCATTTCCCTAGGAAGAAGAAAGCCAAGCATGATGAAAAGGAGGCCATCACTTTGAAAGCCAACTATTTTGGAGTGGGTGTTCCACTCATCTGGCCTAAGTAAGCAACATTGAGGTCAAGTTATTAACCATAAAAGAGCGCTTCATGGGAGGCAACCCATGTGAAATAAAGGTTTGAGTTAAGTTTTTAAGTTTTATTTTAAGTTTATGTTTAATAAAGAGTGCTAGAAAACTCCAATTGAGGAGAAGAAGTTCGATAGTACTAAAAATCCTGCTTAATACATGTTGATGTTGATCGACAATATTTACTGTCATTTTTTTTGTAAAAAACAAGGTATTTCACTAAGTTATAGGATAAGAAATAATTTTCGAAGAAACAAAAGTTTTTTGATATATACAGAAGGTTTAATGACCAACTATACGACGGGAATAAAAATTTTGGTCATATAGATATTTTTGACATCGCCAATTTTTCTTTCATATGTATTGACAGTTTAACGACCAACTATACGACGGGAATAAAAATTCCAGCCGTATAGTTCTGGCCATATAGATATTGATGCTTTCGTACAATTTATTTTCTAGGTACAGAGGGTTTGACGACCAACTATACAGCGGGAACAAATTGTTTCGGCCGTATAGTTCCGCCCGTATAGTTGCGTCTGACCAAAAAACGCCACAGGAGGTACCTCCAACCCCAAAACTTCAATCCTTTTTCTCTCTTATACCTCCAAACTCTCTCAAAACCTCAAGAGATCTTCATCTCTACTCAATTTCGTTCGATTTCCTCACACACAAGTGATCTATGGTATGTTTCTCCTCTGATCCTCCAATTACTTTTTGCAAATTTATCTTCGATTTATCATCATTATCAATCTAGGGTGAGACCTACTATGAACTAATTGCCATGATTCTCTTGCCTAGATTATTATTTTGAGGGGATTCTTTAGTGTGCTATGATGAGGAATATGTTATACTTATTATTGTTGGATCAACAAGTTTTATTTTTGTCTTTCTTTATTATTTTAGATGATGAACACAAGGAGCCAAACTCGTGCTCGTGCCGCCGCTAGCACTTCTCGGGCTGTCACTCAAGAACGCATGGGGATACGGTTCAGGAATGAGCTCCAACGTGATCGCTTTGATAGGATCAAGAATCGAGAAGTGAAGGCAACCAAGTGGGCTTGCCCCATTATATTGAACCAACTCGGTATTTCTGATGAATTCAATTTACTTTGCAATAGAGCTGGCATGTAAAACTTTATATACAATGATGTGCCTACTTATCGCCGGTTAACTATTGAATTTCTAAGTTCTTTGCAAAGCACTGTTAAACTATGGCAAAGAGAGGACACAATGTCTTTCCAACTTATGAATAACAACTACACTTTAACACTAGATGAATGGTGTGCATGTTTTCATTTCCCAAACAATGATGTTAATGCCTTACGTGCATCCTTTACTGGCTTAGACCCTTCCCCTGCACAATATTATAATGGAATGAGTTTCACTACTAGAGTAAGCATGGGAAAGAATATTCAACATCCTGCAATTCGCTGTTTGTTATAGTTATTGCTAACACCTTGCAGGAAAGAAATGAGTTCACAAGACTCAACGAGGAGGACATCTTAGTCCTCGCAAAAGCTGCTTACACCAACTGCGACTTGTCACTCAAGTTGGGCGCAATTCTTGTGCATTACCTGGAGCACCAATCCTCCCAAAACCAAGGACCAATCACAGGTGGAGGCGTCATCACCATGCTTGCCATTGCCCTAGGCATCGACCTAGGTGAGTGTAACCTATGCTAGGTGAGCGAAATGTTGTTTTCTCTACTTTAAAGGCTTGTGGAATGCTCACTAGGAGAGGTGGTGTTTATTATCTGCATATTGCTGGAGCTAGGCGTCTCTACCCCTCTCCTATGCCTAATGGTCTTTTATCTATCGAGGAAGGACGTTTGCTATATGACTTATAGGTCGAGCAACACCAACCTGAGGAGGAGATTCCGAATGAGGATGAGGACCAAGAAGAGGAGCAAGAAGTTCCTTATCAAGAGGAGCAGCCACAAACCTGGTTCGCCACATACCAAGACTTCCAAGAACTTGGAGGAACTATGGAGAGGATCATAGCCTCTCCTTGAACCTCCAAGGAACAACTAGTAATTTATTAACTCAATTTGCAAACTAGAGTAATGACTTTTTCCCGCCACCATAATGATTTGAAGGGCTTGCAAAAGCCTAAGCTGGGGGAAGTTTCCTCATGTATCTTTATTTGGCGTTCATTTGCTTTTATTTATTTCGAGGTTATGTTTTTAATTTGAGTTTATAAGAACTCGTGTTGGTTTCCCCAACACTTTATCTTTAGTTATTTCTATTTTCTTTCGAGATTTTGTAGCCGAGCTTTGCCGCCAATTTTCTATTATTTAAATTCCCTCTCTTGAAAACAACAAAAATATTTCTCCATTTATCTTTATTTTCCCTCTTTCTTTTCTTTCTGCCTCGAGGTTCTCATGTATTTGCAGGAGAGTGATCAACTTCAAGTTTCCAAGAAGCAAATAAAAGGAAGAGAGAAGTGGAACCAAACATGAGAGGTATGCCTTATGACTCCCCACTTTTGAAGTTTGAGAAACCCATGCTAGTCAGTAGTAAACGTTGAGATGTTATATTGGTGGAGTGAGTCTTTGTATTGTAGTAAGATTTTGTTTGCATGGGTATTTAGTTGGGTACGTTTTGTTCCAGCTCTTGTAGTTAACCAAATCTTGCCTAAAAATTTGCTAAACAATTGTAATAAGAAAAAGTCTCACAATTGAAGGCTTGGATGTTGTAGTGTTTAGTCTTGAAGGCTTATTTCTAGAGACACTCAACACCACTGAAAATGTTGATTGACTTGATAGCTCTCTTTAAAAGGATTTGTTTGATTGAATTAATGTTTAGCAGTTTTTGTGAGCATGCCAAAGTTTGACTTGTTAATCATAAGAATGATATAGCTTTATGCATGTCAAACTTCATGGGATGCCAACAACTCTGCTGGCCTACGAACGATCTTCATGGAGGAAACTTCTAGATTTCGGCTATGAGTTGATTAAACACATGTACCAGCAATGCTATAGTGGGTAAGATTCTTGGCACTCCCGGGTAGCTGTGTTCATGATGGAATCACTCCTCTGGCTGATATTTGTAATCATTATGCAAAAGGAACAAAAACCTTAGTGATGCCACGAGAGTCCATTGCAGCCCGATAAACTAATATTTTTTTGGCATGCTCTCAATTACTCAAGAACTGAAATTCTTGAAGGACAATGAATAGAAAAGTAGTGCTTGAAAAGTCTTGATTTATTGATGTGGGAGAATTGAGATACTCTAGTGTATATGCTTTTCATAACAACTCTCACACTCTCAATTTACATGATTATACTTTATTGTTCAAAGGCAAGCCTATGAGTTGATTACATGACATGGAATAAAGTTTACTCATTTGAGTCATCCATGTTAACAATATTTTTTTGCGCTATAAGGATGCATAAAAACCCGTATGATATGCTTGCCATTACTCTATCTATGCTGAAGTTCTTCAGATTTATGAAGTGGAGGAAACATGAGACTACCAATCATGGGTAAGATCATCATCTCGTTATTTCAGTTTAAATGTTGAGTTCCTTTTTGATTTTGGTTTTCTTGCTCGAGGACGATCAAGTTTAAGCACGGGGAGGTTGATGGCTCTAAAATATAGCCATCTACTCCCACATTTAAACTAAATATTATTCATATTTTTGATGAAATATCTCTCTAAACTCTGCCACTAATGCCTAATGATCAAAGGGGTATGCAATCCTTTCTTTCTATTTTTCCCTGCGCATGTAATGACGTTTGATGATGGGAATCACTACATTAAAGTCAAAGATACAAGATTTCCAACGACCAGAAGAAACCAGGAGTCGTGAAGCAGAGGCAGACGCTTTAAGACCAGAATAAAATTCTGGCTGTATAGTTCCGGTCGTATAGTTGCCATCGACACTGCTAGGTCAAACAGAACAACTTTCATGAAGGGACCCCTATATAAAGGAGCCTCGTGAGACGAGAAAAGGGCCCCTCTAGAGTCCCTGCCCCAGATAATCAGCCGCCTCCAGATCTCCATCCACCACACCGAAGAGCCGCCGGAGGAATAGACTTAGGTCTAATCTCCAAACCCTTCTCCACCACCATAGCCATATTCCACCACTTGTAATAGTAGATCTCATCTTCGATTGGCGATATTGTAAGAATATTTTCTATCAGTCTCATGATTTCCATTACAATGTTTGTGATTGTTGATCTCATCTCTATGTGTGAGTAATTATCCTTGGGCTAAGGGCTTCGGCCTAGCCATGTAGCTTTTATGCATGTTATTTATCATAGATGGGATCATGTATTAGTTTGTATGACATAATGATTATTGTATCCTCTCTTGCCTCAATCTAAGGACTTGCCAGGTACCCAAGACCCCGAGGATTGAGCCAGGTATAGGGAGTATGAGTAATGACTAATCTGCAGGTTGGGAACCCTAGTGATAGAAGGGGTAGTACAGTTGTATGTGAGGGATTTACTTGGGATTAACGGTGACGTCACTATGCATATCATTAGTTCTCTTTCTTCTATGGATGATGCTAGTAGGTTATTGCTATAAGCGGTTGCGGAGGCAATAGCAATTATGGATGCACTGCCCACATATAATTTATCTTGCTTTAACTATTACATGCATACTTTATTTTTATCTTTTATTCCCATTAGATGTTTTGCACAGCTAGAGGTGAAACCGAACGCCCTAGGCCCTCTATCTCCATCATCGACAACGACAAAAGACGCAAACTCTTGGTCCGGTAAAAACACAAAAGAAATTCTAAAACTCTCGAAGGTCCGTTAAAGTAACTTCACTATGTATCTACTTCCCGAGGATTCGATAAACCTAGGTCTATTAGGGAAAAAGAGCTTGATACATTGCAAATGTATCTATAATTTTTGATGCTCCATGCTTGGTTTTATCTACTTTCTTGTGTTTTGTTCCAACTTTGGAGTACTTTTCATATGATTTCTTGGACTAACCTATTAACAAGATGCCACAGTGTCAGTTGCCTGTTTTCTGCTGTTTTTGGTTCCAGGAAGTCAGAAAATGAATATTCTCGGAATTGGATGGGACAAAAGCCAAAGTTATTATTTCCCCGGAAGACTCACGGAGCCAGAAGGAGAGTCGGAGAGGGGCCATAGGGTGGCCACACACCCCCTTGGCACGGGCTAGCCTAGGCCGCGCCAGGGCATGGTGTGGGCCCCCTAGCTGGCCACCGACCTTGCCTCCTTCGCCTATAAGAGCCTCCCGATACCAAAACCCTAGATAATCAATCATAAATCCACGAAAAGTTCCGCAGCACCGTTACCACTTATAATTACCCATACCACTTGTATTTCACTATCTCTTCGCCGAACTAGTGCACCTATACACCTGACAAGTGTATTGGGTGTGTTGGGGACACAAGAGACTTCTTGTATCTTGATTGCAGGGTTGCTTGAGAGGGGATACCTTTGACCACTTCCTCCCTGAGTTCGATAAACCTTGGGTGATCCACTTAAGGGAAAACTTGCTACTGTTCTACAAACCTCTGCACTTGGAGGCCCAACAACTGTCTATAAGAATAGAAGTGCGTAGACATCAAGCTATTTTCTGGCGCCGTTGCCGGGGAGGTAAGTTAAAAGGTATTCACACCGAAGGATTAAAGAAGAAGAACCTCCCACGGCAAATGCCTATTTTCTGGTGCCGTTGCCGGGGAGGTAAGGTAAAATGTATTCACACCGGAGGATTAAAGAAGAAGAACCTTCCAACGGCGCCTATTTTTCGGCGCCGCTGTCGGGAGGTAAAAGGTACTCACATCCTCCGGTGTGAGTGCTCGAAGTTATTTCCTTTAGATTCCGCAATTTTGTCTTTTTGTTTCTTGTTTTCACTAGTTAGGCTTAATGGAAAACAACAACAAAATTAGAGAGCTTTATAGTATTTATCTTGAGTTAGGACATGAAGTGTTTGAAGAGAAATTTAAAAAACATATGGAACTTCATTTGCATGCTAATAGCAATCATTATTGCTAATGCTATGGAAAATTCTAAGCTTGGGGAAGCTGGTTTTGATGAACATGATATTTTTAGTCCCCCAAGCACGGAGGATAAAATTTACTTTGATGATACAATGCCTCCAATATATGATGATTATAAACATGAATATGATATTTTCAGTCCACCTACTATTGAGGAGAAAATTAATTATGATTACAATATGCCTCCTATATTTGATGATTATGGTGATGAGAATAATAATGATAGCTATCTTGTTGAATTTGCTCCTACTACAATTAATAAGAATGACTATGCTTATGTGGAGAGTAATAATTATTATATGCATGTGACTCATGATAAGAATGTTTTATGTGATAGTTATGTTGTTAATTTTATTCATGATGCTACTGAAAGTTATTATGAGAGAGGGAAACATGGTTTTATGTGTCTCGACAATATTAAGTTTCCCCTCTTTATGTTGAAAGTCTTAAAGTTGCACTTGTTTTGCTTTCCTATGCTTGTTGCTTTGCGCTTTCATGACTTGTTTCTTTACAAGATTCCTATGCATAGGAAGTGGGTTAGACTTAAATGTGCTTTGAATTTTCTTCTTGATGCTCTCTTTTACTTTAATTCATATTTCTTATGTGAGCATCTTCTCAAACTATCATGCCTAACTTAAAGGCGTTAAAGAAAAGTACTTATTGGGAGATAACCCAAAAGTTTTAGATGAGTCTTAGAAGTTATTACTTCAGTAATAACCGCTCCTTATCCTTTTTATTTGCTTTTTGTGCCAAGAGTAACCTCTAATGAGAGAGAAGTAATGATTGGGAAAGTTGCTGTCCCGAAACAGATTTCTGTGCTTCACCGTAAAAATTCGTGTAAAATCTCTGAATGTCTTTTTGAGGCGTGAATTTTTGTGATTCTGACCCAGGTTGTTATATAACTTTCATTAGTTCAACACTTTTTGATTTGAGCAACAGAAGGTCTTCGAAAAAATTTGTCTTTACCTGCTGGTCTGTTTTGACAGATTTCTGCCATTTTCTGCATTTGCTTCTTGTTGGTTTCTTTTTTGAGTTCTTTTGGGGAATTGAGCTTTTTAGGGAAGTGCTACAGTAGCTAGTGTTCTAATGGAAGTTTTATTAGTGTTGGAACCAAACATAAAGACTTATTATATTGAGTGCACTAATGTTGCTAATAAAGATTGTGTGAAGTTTTGTATGAAGGAAAAATTTTAGGTGTATGGAAGAAATGAGTAATGAGATGAAGGATGGACTAAAGCTCAATCTTGAGGATGTCACGCGTGTCACCCCAAGAAATATTCAAGAAGTACAAGCGTCAAAGCTTGGGGATGCCCAAGGCATCCCCTTCTTCATCAATAAAAATCCCAGGTTTCTTCCAAACGCTTCATTTTTATTGTTTCATGCACAGTTGTGTTGTTCTTGGAGCGTCTTATTTTTTGTTTTTGTTTTGGTTTTTCATTTGCTTGGTTTTCTTAGTTTTATGAATAAATTGGTTGGACCCCCTCTTTCATACATTGGTTTGCAAATAGTTTGACTTGGTTTGGAAAAGAGTAGGAAAGTTCATACTTATGTGGTAAAAAGAGCTCGACTGTGGCCTATGCTTTGTCATGCCATGCTTGATATTGTTTTGGCTTTATGCTTAGTATTCTTTGATGTAGTATGACTTGTTATAAACAATTGAGATTGCTTAATGTGCCTTGGATGAATCATGCATTGTTTTAGCATATTAAAGCATAGTATAGTGGTATTCTCCTTTGATGCTTTATTTGGGTTGACTTGACGCATGCTCACACCATGTTATGACTATCTCAAGTCACCATAGCCTTTATGATCCTTTAGTTTTCAACTTGTAGTATCACTTTATGCTTTGATCAATGATGTTTTGTCGCTCTGCATGATTATGGCCATTATTGCTCTCTTAGTTTGTTGCTCCTAGTCTTTTGCTAGCCTCCGCAACCAAGTATGAGTTCCACTCATGCATCCAACTCCTTAAACCAAGTTATTCCAAAGAGTCCACCATACCTACCTATTATCATTCGCTATTCCAAGTATATTCATGTTTTTATCTACCTTCCAAATTAAACTTGTTATGAGAAAACTAGTGATTAAAGCTCTCACGAACTTGATGGCACACTTTACTTTTCTTGCCCTTAATAAACTTGAACCATTGTGTCGTCTATGTTGTATATGCTTGCACTTATTTGTTGGGGATTAGCAGAACCATGCTGTCATGGGGAACGCTTTCAACATTGCACTTTGTACTTGTACCTAGTTGATATCATGATCTTTTGTATATGGATGTCGTCGATGTGAAATGAAAGGGGAGCTTGTAAGTCCATGGAGTTATGTATATGTGTTAAGAAACGCCTGGGCCGCTGGTCTAATCCATGCTGACATGGTGGAAACCTGCAGCGTAACCATAATGAGATGTCTATGAAGCATTCTTCTTATAAAAAAAGAGTCCTATATTGAGAAAAAAGAGAAAAGAGAAAAAAAAGATTATGAAAAGAGGAAAGAGAGAAAAAAGCACCATATTCCCATGGTAAATAAGAAGATTGTTGAGATGCTCGTTGTCTGCTTGCCTTGTCATTTTGATATGGGGATTCTTCCGTATCATCGGGCAAGGGGTACCCGCTATGGTTCTCTATGATACACATGTATTTACAATGACAAGAACTTACCGGTGACTAAACTTGAGTAGCATGAGGAGCGGCCCTCGTATACAAGGGACATGAGATTTCTAACTTATACTTCGTCAAGCATATACTCCATAGTTTGTTCACTTTAACCTTAATCACTTCAAGATGCTTATGATAGGGGCAATGAGAGCTGAAAGCTATAAGTACCATAATTTTTGGAAGCTCTTCATGAAACTTGAATCTCTACTTCCTTTTATGAAGGCCTTTCTTCCACTTATATATTGAGTCTCCACCTTCTATCTTTATGCACTTACTTTGAGAGCATAGTGGCCATTCTTAGTTCTATGTGCATTGTCCCAAGACTTGTTGATTGATGCATAACTTTGATATTTCTTGTTTTAAACTATTTGTATCTAGTCACTCTTATGAACTTTTAAGGTGTCCTATGTATTTATGTTTGCTACTCTATGAGGGACACGCTGAATGCCACTATGATATGTTTTCTTTATGTGAAACAAACAAACGTCTTGCAAAGCATTGTTATTCATTAATCTTTTGTTTGTGCCTTTTCATGTTGCAACTTAGTTGCTTTGTATTATTATGATCCTAGCTATCATTGTTTTACAAATACTTTGATCAAGTTTATGATGGTGCATGTCACCTCAAAAATTATTCTTTCTTTTTATCACTTACCTACTCGAGGACGAGCATGAGTTAAGCTTGGGGATGTTGATACATTGCAAATGTATCTATAATTTTTGATGCTCCATGCTTGGTTTTATCTACTTTCTTGTGTTTTGTTCCATCTTTGGAGTACTTTTCATATGATTTCTTGGACTAACCTATTAACAAGATGCCACAGTGCCAGTTGCCTGTTTTTTGCTGTTTTTGGTTCCAGGAAGTCAGAAAATGAATATTCTCGGAATTGGACGGGACAAAAGCCAAAGTTATTATTTTCCTGGAAGACTCATGGATCCAGAAGGAGAGTCGGAGAGGGGCCACAGGGTGGCCACCCCCCTTGGTGCGGGCCAGCCTAGGCCACGCCAGGGCATGGTGTGGGCCCCCTGGCTGGCCACCGACCTTGCCTCCTTCGCCTATAAGAGCCTCCCGATACCAAAACCCTAGATAATCAATCAGAAATCCACGAAAAGTTCCGCATCACCGTTACCACTTATAATTATCCATACCACTTGTATTTCACTATCTCTTCGCCGAACTAGTGCACCTATACACCTAAAAAGTGTATTGGGTGTGTTGGGGACACAAGAGACTTCTTGTATCTTGATTGCAGGGTTGCTTGAGAGGGGATACCTTTGACCACTTCCTCCCTGAGTTCGATAAACCTTGGGTGATCCACTTAAGGGAAAACTTGTTGCTGTTCTACAAACCTCTGCACTTGGAGGCCCAACAACTGTCTACAAGAATAGAACCGCGTAGACATCAGAGCTATACTACATCCGTAATCCAGATCGAAGGTATCAAGACACAAGATTCAAAGAGGCTAATCGAGATAACGTGAAGCTTGTGTACCCATGCAAATCTCCGGTAGTAACCTAATATGGCCACTTCTCCTCCTTTGGCATCGAGACGCCAAAAGGGAAAAGAGCACGACGAAAGCATCCCAAACCAACTCTAGCCACTGTAGTCATCATCCTCCTCATCCTCATTGTTATCTTCATCCTCATCACCATCCTCGTCCTCATCATCATCATCCTGAGCAGTCGACTAGCCGTGAGGCCGAGAAGAGGAAGACACATCCTCAAACATGGACCAATCCACACGTCCCTAGCTTAACTGACTATAAGAGAGCGTCCCATCAGAAACCTGCTGAGATGAGTCAACATCCATGGGCTGTTTGATCTTCTTGAGTTCCTTCGTGACATTCCTGTTGGCATTGTAGGCACCATACTGACCATGGCGGATGTCAATGTTCTGACACAGGAGCAGTCTCTTCCACCAGGAAGCCTTCTTCACCTTCTTGTGAACTTCCTCTCTAGAGGTGTTGAAGCGATATGCATTGCTATCATGCTTCATACAAGGACCATGGGTCACAACCTCCTGCACCTCCTTAGACCCATCACTGCCATCATTGTCGATTTCATCCACATCCTCATCCTCATGGACACCACGGGACAGGGGATAACCACGGGGTACCTGGGAGGAAGGAGCCCCCTTCCTCTAAAGCTTGGCAGGCTTGTGCGACACAAGGTTGTTGTAAAGAAGAGGAGCAGTTGGAGTGTGGGCAGCAATAAGCTTCATCACATATGGGGCAAAGGGATGGCACTTCTTGTCCATAATGCACTTGTACAAGTCTTGATATATAAAGTCCATGACATCAATAGCACCACCATCATGGTCAGGATCATGAACAAACACAGAGTGAGCATGAGCCATGAGGTTGATTTCAGCACCTCGCATTTCATCCTTGTTACTTGCCTTTGGAGTGAGAGTGTGGCGAAACATGCAAAGCAGAATGTTGTAGAGCAGCTTCATGTTGGTGGTTTGACCACATACACCACCCGGAGAATAGATAGGAGCTAACCTTGCCTTGTTGTAGGATTGACCATGAATATGCATTCTTCCACCACTAGGACCATTAGGGTTGAAGGGTAAACTAAGAATGCCAGCAAATTGCACCAAATTGGAACGACATCTGGTAGTGCCAGAAATCTACTCTAAGGGAACATCCATAGTGTCACCAAAAACAACAGCGGCATAAAACTACTGAACCAACTCAATGTTATAGTATTATCTTGCTTGAAAGATGGTGTGTATTCCCATCTTCTCGGTAACCCAAAGAGCATCCTGAAAGTAGCTGTGACAACTTCTCAATCTCCCACCATTGCATGGGGCACACAGGAGTCCTGAACCCACCATACACCTCGGAATAGAGGAGGAATTGTTCATTCCTCCAGAGCCGATCATCGGGAGAGGTGCATGGTAGAGAATAGAACTGCTAGAGCCTCATTTCCACATACTCTTCAGTGCCCAAATCTGCCAAGGTAGTAAAAGCTTCAAATTTCATGCACTTGGCATCATCCCTTTTCAACTTTCTCATCTTCTCTTGTTTTGTTGCAGCACGATCACGTGCAGATTGCCTGACCACAGATGGATCCACATGAACATCTCTCTCTTCATTGTAAGAAAACCCGCGAGGATGACTAGACCAAGACGGGCGAGGATGAGAACCACCTGTGAAATCATAGGAGGAAGATAACATTGGGGATAAGAACATTTTTCCAGGAGATACTAACAAGATAGCAGCAATCAAAGGAATACTGGACTGCACAGGTCGAATCTTCCCGGACTGTCCAGAGTAATCACCCCGGAGACTCCGCCTGACCTGGACATTCTGGTGTGAATGCACCAGATATTCCGTCTGATGTCCGACTCATACGCGTCGGACACTCCGGCTAGAGTCATGGCGATTTTTGGGACAGTGCGGGAAGCCTCAACTGGAGCAGATCGACATTTCTAGAACTATTGCTAGGGGGAACATTGCACGCAGGAATGACATAGACATGGAATCTAGCAAAATGTGGTCCTCAAAAACTCATCTAGGGCATGCCTAGAGAATGATAAGGAGTGGGGCACTTTATCAGCATCCATGGTGGTCTTCATCGGAGGGGAATCAGCCCTAGGGGTGAAGGGAAGGAGATGGCCGGCGGCAGCGGCAAGATCCGAGATGGGGAAGCCCTCCCGGTGGTGCTCTAGGTCGGGGGAAGCAGTTGGGGAGGAGAGGGAGTCATGGAGGAGAATGAGGACTGAACCATCCACTTCTCCCCGGCCCCCTTTTATGAGTTTGAGACTGCTCGGGCCGGAGTGTCCGAGCGGAATATGCCGGAGTGTTCGGCCCGACCAGATTTTCCGGTGCGAATCAAGCGGATAGTCCGGTCCAGCCGAACACTCCGGTTGGTTCAGAGCGGATAGTGTGGTCCCTTCGACCAGAGACACTAGGAACAGATTTATGGACAAATGTGTGGCAAGATGAGCATGTTTTAAGGTAAGAATAGGCCTGGGATTTTAAGAAGCACACTGGGGAGAGCATAAAGTCATAGAATACAAATAAATGTCTAATAAAGCTCCTGATAAGATCAAACCAAGAACCAACTCTTCGTAATGAAGAGGGCGGTGGCTGAGGTCACCATGTAAGAGTGTGAGGCATGATACCGCGAAGAATTATCCTTGGGTTCATAACCTCTACTCATCAATGAAGATCACATATCACACAATGATATTAAGAGAATTGATTTTCTTAATTTTGGCATAATTGGGGGAGGGATAGCCCAATAGATTAGGACCACACTCCCCTATCTCCATGCCTGCACCTAAACCAAATATGAATCAAGATATAGGTGACAATGCAAGATGATCAAGACAAACTCTTTGAATCTATGATATTTAGCTCATTTCTCAAATAGCAAAACCTTGCTTCATCAAGTGGCTTTGTGAATATATCAACAAGTTGGTCTTTGGTTGAAACATATGATAGATCAATATCTCCTCGGGCAACATGATCTCTAATGAAATGATGACGAATCTCAATATGCTTTGTCCTTGTATGATCCACCAGATTGAAGGCAATCTTGATAGCACTTTCATTGTCACATAAAAGAGACACTTTGTCACAATTGACACCATATTCCTTTAAAGTTTGCCTCATCCATAACAATTGAGTGCATGCACTAGCAGCTGCAACATACTTAGCCTCGGTGGTGGAGAGAGATATACAGTTTTGCTTCTTAGAAGACCAACACACCAAGGACCTACCAAGGAATTGGCATGCCCTAGAGGTTGATTTCCTATCAACCTTATCACCAGCCCAATCTGAATCCGTGTATCCATAAAGAGAGAAAGTTGAGCCTCTAGGATACCACAAACCATAATTTGGGGTATGAACCAAGTATCGAAAGATTCTTTTAACCGCAATTAAGTGGCTTTCTTTAGGAGCCACTTGATATCTTGCACACACTCCTACACTCAAAACAATATCGGGTCTAGATGCACAAAGGTAAAGCAACAAACCAATCATAGACCGGTATACCTTTTGATCCACATCTTTACCCTTTGGATTTAGTTCAAGATGAGCCTTGGTTGCCATGCGGGTAGGAGCTCCATTTAGTTCTTTGATGTTGAACCTCTTGAGCATGTCTTGGATATACTTGGTTTGATTAAAGAAGGTTCCACCTCTAACTTTCTTGATCTCAAAACCAAGAAATACCCTCAACTCACCCATCATAGACATCCTGAACCTGTCAGTCATAAGCTTTGAGAACTCATCATTAAAAGCTTTGTTAGATGAACCAAACATAATATCATCAACATATATTTGGAAAACGAAAAGCTCCCCATTAACCTTCTTAGTAAAAAGAGTGGGATCGATTTTCCCAACCTCAAACCCACGGTCAAACAATAACTCTCTAAGGTGCTCATACCATGTGCGTGGTGCTTGTTTAAGCCCATAGAGCGCCTTATCAAGCTTGTAGACATGGTTTGGAAAGTTGGGATCCTCGAATCCTGGGGGTTGCTTAACATAAAGCAACTCATGCAATGGACCATTTAGAAAAGCACTTTCCACATCCATTTGTTGTAACTTAAAATTATTATGTGCAACATATGCAAGAAGGATACGGATGGACTCAAGGCGAGCCACGGGAGCATAAGTCTCTCCATAATCAATGCCTTCAATTTGAGAGAACCCGTGTGCAACCAATCTTGCCTTGTTCCTCACAACAATACCATGTTCATCTTGCTTGTTCTTGAATATCCATTTAGTGCCAATAACATTGCGACACTCCTTGGGCTTTTCTACTAACTTCCAAACCTTATTTCTCTCGAAGTTATTGAGCTCTTTATGCATTGCTTCAAGCCAATATGAACCTTTAAGAGCTTCCCATACTTTATTTGGCTCCACCATGGATATATGAGCTTGATGCTCACCAAAATGTTTCAATTGAGCTCGAGTGGACATACCACTCCTTAGATCACCAAGAACATTCTCAAGGGAGTGCTCTCTCCTTTCTAACATTCTGTCAACTCTAGCTTTGTGATGAGTTTCAATCTCCAAGTTGTTCCTTACGAGGATCTCTTCATCATTTTGCTCCTCGTCTTGACTATTAATTTGACCTTGATCAACTATGGGTTCAGCTTCATCAACATGAGGTAAAGGTTGATCTTGGTATTGATCAGGCAAGTTACTTGAAAAGTTTCGAGATGATCTTGCAGCCGACTGAGTAAATCTGCCTTGAGCAACTGACTACACAGGGCTGGACAATCCGGTCAGTGGAGAGAGAGGACAATTCAGCCTACTACCTTCAGCCTGATCAACATGGAGAGGGTTCTCAGCTTGCCTTTGGCTTGGGTCATCATTACCCTCAGAAATAGGAGCTTGTTGAAGTTGTGAAGATGAGGGCTCCACTTGAGTGGAACATAGTTCTTCTCGATCCACCACAAGGGGTTCCTCAATAGGGCAGATGAATCCCGCACCCATTCTTCTTATGGCATCTTGAGGTATTTCATCATCTACATCACAGACACCAACATGCCCCGCTTGGGGGCCATCATATTCTTTGAAAACCACACTACAAGATTCTATGACAATACCGGAGAGTTTAGCATAGACTATATAAGTGTGGGAATTGAGACCATAGCCAACAAAAATACCCTCTAAAGCTTTGGAATCAAATTTGGACAAACGAACACCTGTTATGAGATAGAAACACTTACAACCAAACACCTGGAAGTATGGAATGTTGGGCTTGTTATCGGTAAGTATTTCATATGGAGTCTTGTTCAACTCTTTGCGGAGGTAGAGCCGATTTGATGCATGGCATGCGGTGGAGATTGCCTCTGCCCAAAAATTGTATGGAGACTTAAACTCTGCCAACATAGACCTTGCCATATCCATTAAAGTCCGGTTCTTCCTCTCAGCTACACCATTTTGTTGAGGGTATATGCAGCGGAATATTGATGTTTTATCCCCTCATCACTAAGAAAACCATTTTACTCGGTGCCATTGTCACTTCTTATCACAAGCACAGACTCATTGTATTAACATTGAACCATATTGATGAAGTCGATGAAGTATTGTTGGGTCTCACTCTTCAACTTGAAGAAATAGACCCATGAATATCCTGAGTAGTCATCAACAATCACCAAACAATATTTCTTCCCACTAAGACTTGCATGAGATGGAGGACCAAAGAGATCCACATGAAGGAGCTCCAAGATCCTCTTAGACTTTATAATGTTATTTGGCTTATGGGAGATACATGCATCTTTCCTTCAATGCAAGCCCCGCAAACACGATCTTTGGCAAAATAAACATTCTCCTTTAGTCCCACAATATGGCCACCCTTGTGAAGGCTTTGCAAAGTTCTCATATGGACATGGGCTAGTCGGGGATGCCATAACCAACCCACATCGGCCTTTTCGAATAAGCACATCGCACTTGTAGTGGTTTTCCCCGAAAAGTCCACCACATACAAATCATTTTCGACATACCCAACAAAAGCGCCCTTTAGAGTCTTGCTCCACAAGAGGAACACAATATCATTATCAATAAAGATAGCAAAACTGATGACTGCAAGTGCATAGATCGTTTGTAGCTAGTTCTGAAATAAAGATATTGATCCCACAGGGAGCAGGAGTCTGAAGTCTAATAACTCTTGAAATAAATATTACAATAGAAATGCTAAATAAAGTTCTTAGTGACAAGATAAAATGGGAGTATTGTGTAAAAGGGTGTTTTGGGTTTTTTGGTATAAAAGTAATAATAAATAAAGTAAAACAACTGAACACAGAAATTAAATATCACGTATGTAAGATAGATTGGAACTGCAATAAGGAAAAAACATTCTCAGGGAGTAGCGGATACACCACTAGCATCATAAGGAGCTAAGGTAAAGATTATTACCATGAACATTCTCAACTATGTATGTGTGGGAGGAACTCCGTATTTGGACAAATAGGCAGCAACCGCTGCTCACGTCATCCTCATAACCACAGCAGTCAGCAATCAACATCAATCTAATTACTGCGCTATTAAGGGATGTAATCCCGTAAGACGTATCCCATGGCATGGATAGTGTTCCGTGAGTTTCCTCGGTTTCCCAAGTTGATACGTAAGGAGTACCAACAGCTTTATAGTCACCATAAGTTCTAACACACCTCCATCTACCAACTAGTAGTTCCCTCCATCAAGTCCCCATGAGAGGCAAATATTGAGAGGTCGACTTCTCTCAACATCAAGATGAAGACAATCTAACACATGGTCACATCGATGCATATCATAATAAACTTTATCTTATTTCAATCTCATACCAGGGTTTCTCCATCTTCCCAAGAACTAATGATCTACTCAAACATGGAGGCGATCAACATCATGGCAATAACAATGGAATCTATCATAAATGAATAGTACTTGTATAAATCCACAACGAGTATGGAAATTACAACAAGATCTAGACAAGATGTACATGGGATGGATGGAGATGGTGGTGATGCAGCGATGGATGATGAAGATCGATGCCTTAGCCTCCCGGATCTGCGCAGGGCGAAGATGGATCCCTGGTGGACGAGTTCCCCCTCTAGATGCCTTCCGGAGGTGAGGTTTCAGCGATTTCTGGATGTTCTGTATGTCGTCTCCCTGATCCAGTTGCACGGGGTGAAACTATTTGAGGATGCGGTGGTGGCGCCAACTATACGACCGGAACTATACGGCCGAAAAATTTATTCCGGTCATATAGTTGGTCGTTAAACCATCTGTCTCCTTTGATCGCTTCGGGTTTTCTTCTGGTATTATTAATATTTCCCAAATAAGTGATTTACGTTTTTTGACTCCTTTTCTCCTCAGTACAACTGCTCCAAGAATTGTGTCCATTGGATCCATCATCTATCCCGATCCTGGTGAAAATAGACATAAAATGTGCTCAGGAGCGCCGTAAAATACCAAGATCCTACATCTACAATGCAAAATAATAGTGTAAAACATGATGCAACTATGCACTCATCAACTTCCCCAAGCTTAGACTCTTGCTCGTCCCGAGCAAGTTTAGCTTAATGGATGTGATCCTCATATTCATGAAGCTGAGTCGATAAAATAAATGAGGCAGTTGTAGCATGTGTCTATCATATATGATACATAGGAATAAGTTCATGAATAGTACCTTACTCGAACCATCTGAATAGTATTAGAAGGCTTCCACACCTTAGTGATAAATAGTTCACAAAAGATAAATCTCAACATAATGTAAAAGTATCTGGTTCAACCGAATGAGTTAGCGAGGTAGTCCCAAGTGTTTTAGGATTAATATATTCACTTGGGATTCAAAATGTCAAAAGTGTATCTTTGTCATACTACAATATAGTGGTATATGCCTATTTGCTCTTTGCACACTCGCTCTTTTTCTTCTTTCTTTTCTTCTCTTTTGTGTGTATGCTCACACTTTTGTTTAAGTGTTGTGCAAAGGAGCTAGCCATATATTCCACTTCATGTAGGAATTCAAAGTTTAATGATCTCAATTATAAAATTCCAATTGTATATGAAGCATTATTATGACTTGAAGATTCTACCTCGACTTGTTATCACTCTATTTTGATAGCACTTTTATTTTCCTTTGTTCAAGGTTTCTTTTTCAATTTAACTGCATAGATAATTTCCTTTGTAAATCAAACCGTAGATTTACAACATATTGAACAAATTATCTTTATATGTTCCATTAATACCAATGGTGTGGACGAATCCTATTGCTATCATCAAGTGCAAGTAAAATTATACTCAAGCCATTCATATATCAAATAAGACAAGCACAAACTCAATATTGCTCCATATATGACAATAAACTCGGAATTTCATAAAAGGGATCGACTATTCCTGAAGGGAATTATAATGATGCAAACTTTATTTATAGTTTTAACTAATGAAAATAGTAATAAAAACTTATAAGATAGATTACAAGGGCTTAAAGATCTCCCCAAGCTTGGAATCAAGCCAGGCGGGATCAAAAATCCCTTGCTATTATTTGATACCGTGATTATTATAGATTACTGTGGCACCATGGCATGTAACACCGCGGTGCATAGCTTCTTGTTGGTATCCTCTAGAGTAGTGATGCGGCTATAGCACCTGCGCAAATCAGATTGCAACGTGTCCACTCTATCTACGAGCTTAGTCATCAATGGGAGGAGATCATCCTTCTTCTCTATCTCCTTGAGACGGTGGCGGACTTCGACGCGATGAAGTAGTTCATGCTTCTGATATATCTCTAGTGCTTGCATGTGATCTTTGGTCTTGGGAACATCTTCTTCTTCCTCATCCATAATTGATGGATCGGGGAAGTGGAAACCGTACCTCCACTCTTCTTGAGGCTTCACCCTCATACGAGCACCAATGGTAGGCTTCGAGAGTGGATCCTTCGCTCCCTTGCTAGCACCTACACCAATATTAGATAGTTCCTTATGCTTGTGCGGCTTGGGGTCCATGGTGATGAACTTGACCGTCTCCACGCGCCCTTTTCCATGTGGCTTGTAACCTTCTCTTTCTTCTTGAGCTCTCTTCATTTCTGCCCAATTGATCCACGGGGGATCATAGACATCACAATGGATGTAGACGTCAACCACATCATCATCGGAATCGTTGTTGTAGAATCTTGGCTCGACGTACTCCTTGTACTCCGGGCTAAAACTCTCCACCTCCTCGTCATCATCCTCTATGGACGGGCTACTAGAGCGGTCCCTGGAAGGAGCAATGAGCCCCATGGGTTTCCCACGGCCTGGGATGGGATAGCTCATTGCTAGATTGGTTCCTGGAGATTATGATTAGAGAGAGAGAGGCAATGGCAGTACATAAGGGGGGTCAGAGGTCGGTAAAACTCGCGAGAAACTCCAAATTGTAGCCCAAGAAAAGAATCTTAATGAAACAGGGAAAGAAATCACAGATTTGGAAGAGTCCTGCCGTGTAACAACCAACTATACAGGCGCGACCCGTATAGCTCTGGCCGTATAGTTGGTTCCGGGCAGATATTTCCAAATATCTCGAGTCCAGGTCGATTAAATCACGACTTGGAACCGACAATAATGTTTTTTTACTAAATAAAAACGAAAAGGCAAACGGAAAGTGTCTGGTAGTTTAACGACCAACTATACGGCCAGAATTTTAGCTCCGGTTGTATAGTTGCGACCGTATAGATACAGACATAAAAAATCAAAAGTATCTGAGAGTTCAATGACCAACTATACGGCCGAAATTTTAGCTCCGGTCGTATAGTTGTGACCGTATAGGCCCAGATATTGAAAACAATTTCACGATGATGATACAGAGAGTTTAACGACCAACTATACGGTGGGAGCTTCCTCTCCGATCGTATAGTTCTGCCTGTATAGTTGGTAAAATACCCTCAAAAACTTCAGAAAAACACATGGAATTCAAAAGCAAAAGTTCAAAAGTAAATTTTGTGAAAACAAATCACTTATTTGGGTAAGAACACTTACCTTGAACTTATCATTTGCTTATTCGGGGATGACAAACTCCTCCAACAACAAAGACTTCTTCTCTTTTGGAGGAATTGACCTTAGTTCATTGAATAATTCTCATAAGTGAAAATCACCAGGACTAAAGTTCCTCTCAATAAGATTGGTGTCTTGCTAGGAAAACATGGACACTGCATCCAACATCTTTATTTCTTGCCTCTGTATAATCTGCAACCCAAATTCTTGAAGTGAAAGAATCCAACGGATCAGTCTTGGCTTATGGTCTTTCCTCTCAAGGAGTTCTTTTAAACCATCACGATCTGTATGAACTCTTACTTTTGCATCAACTATATAAGAACGAAATTTATCACAAGAGAAAAATACAGCAAAAAAGTTCCCTTTCTTCCTTGAGATAATTCTTTTTTGAGCACCATTAAGAGTTCTACTAGCATGATGTATAATATTAAATCTGCGACCAATGTGTTGTCCCAGAGTTACTTCTACAACATCATCGCTAGTTTCACATATTAAGTCAAAGGTCGTATCCAAGATAGGAGGTTTAATAATAAGAGCACGTGATAAAGCTTTCTTAAGTTTATCAAAGGCTATAAGACATTTATCATCAAAATTAAATCTTACTCCCTTTTGCAGGAGGTTAGTCAAAGGTTTAGATATTCCAGAGAAATTTCTAATGAACCTTCTATAAAAACCTACATGACCAAGGAAACTTCGTATACCTTTAATATCCCTAGGTTGTGGCATTCTCTCCATGGCCTCAACCTTAGCTCTATCCACTTCAATTCCCTTACATGATACCTTATGTCCAAGGACTATATCTTCTTTGATCATAAAATGGCACTTCTCTCAATTTAGAACAAGATTGGTTTCTTCGCAACGCTGCAAAATTCTTTTGAGATTATCCAAACAACTAGTAAATGAAGTTCCATAGACAGAAAAGTCATCCATAAATACTTCCATTATTAGTTCTATAAAATACGCAAAAATAACAGTCATGCATCTTTGAAAAGTAGTTGGAGCATTACATAAACCAAAAGGCATACGTCGGTAAGCATATAAACCATAAGGACTAATGAAAGTTGTTTTAAGTTGGTCATCAGGATGAACAACTATTTGACAAAAACCAGAGTATCCGTCCAAGTAGCAAAAATGAGTGTGGTTTGATAACCTTTTTAAAATTTGATCTATGAACGGAGTGATCCTTCCTAGTGTCTTTATTTAATTTCCTGAAGTCTATGCACATCCTATTCCCAACAATAGTTCTAGTAGGTATCAATTCATTGTTTTCATTAGGAACAACAGTAAAACTGCCCTTCTTAGGGACACAATGAACATGACTTACCCATTCACTTTCTTTAATAGGATAGATTATACCTGCGTCCAGTAGGCATACAATTTCTTTCCTTACCACTTCCTTCATTTCAAGCTTCAATCTTCTATTAAATTCTGCAACTGGTCTAGCACCTTCTTCCATGAATATTCGAGGGACGGCCCTTCAAATCATCCATTGAGTACCTAAAGGCCTTGCGATGCTCCTTAAGTATTTTCATGAGTTCTTCTTCTTCTCCTGAAAGTTTAGCACTAATAATAATAGGAAATTTATTTGTATGATCTAAAAACCTATATTTAAGATTATCTGGTAGAGTCTTCAACTCTGGGGGTGGTAATTCCTCATCCCCTCTCTTTTCTGGCTCTTCAAAAGCCTCGTCAGTTGGAGGTCCCATAATGGGAAGTGAATCAAATTCATCTTATAGTTCTTCTAGGGACTTGTCCTTCATTACTATTTCTTCATAATTTGAGTCTTCATTTATTTCTTCTTCTTGATTACTAAAGAAAAGAGCTGCCATTTCCTCAATAGTCTTCTCTTCCTCTTCTTCTTGTATTTGTGGAGGCCTGTCTTTAAATTTGGAAAAGTGGAATTCCTTTTCCACTCCCCCAAGCTTAAGAGACACAATCTCCTTTTTGAAATCAACATAAGCACCTATATCACTCAAAAAGTTTCTTCCAAATATAATTGGGCAAAGAGTGTCAGCTAGCATATCAACAACTACAAAATCAATAGGAAATTTTTTGTTGCCAATTGTGACAGTTGCATCTTCATCTACTCCCATTGGAATTCTAAGATTTTTATTGGCTAACATGATTGGCATATTAGTATTTTCAATTGTAGCCGGTTCTATTTCTTCTTTTATTTCTAAATAGAAATCATAAGATATAACATTAACTTTGGTGCCAAGATCGCATAAACCATAATGCAAGGTTTCTTTAAATATGCAGGGAAGAATAAGCTTACCCACATCTTTTACCTTTGTTTTACCTTTAACCAATACGGAAGTCTCTTCATCAATTTCAACTATGTTACAATGTGCGTACATAGCCATAATTGCTTCCTCGGTTACCTCTTCATCTTTGGTTTCTTCCAGATGTTCCAGAACTTCTGGCATACTTTCCTCTTCCTTCCTCTCCTGTACTGCCTTGACCTGTTCATATTCAAAAATATGCTTTTGTGCAGTGTTAGGGAAAGGCATCTCATGTATTGGTTCTAGGGAGGCCAGTGTTGCTTTAACTTCTCTTTTCTTCTCAGGTTCGAGTGGTGGATCATATTTGACTACACCCTCTTTCGAAGCTTTCATATGTTTTGTAAAAGCTTTAATAACTTGCAACACAAGATCTGAATCCAAATAAAGTTCTTTAGATAATTCTTTAACATGGCCCTTTTTATTATAGTCATGAATACAATCATGTTCTATTTCTATGCCTCCTTCACTTCCTAGACCAAAATTCCATGAAACTCTATGATCATGAATTCTATTAAGTAAATCCCAAGCTTTAGTTATAGGAAGATTCATAAAGGCTCCTTCCGCGAAAGAGTCTAGTTCAATTTTATTAGGTTCAATTAAACCGCCATAAAAGATATGCAATAAATACCATTCAGGCAAATCATGATGAGGACATAGACGTAATAGATCTTTAAATCTGATATAAGCTCTTACTAGTCCTTCATTAGAACGGTTCTTCCAAGTCATTATAAGACGCCTGATTCCAAAAGATTTTGATAATGGATAATATTTTGCTAGAAATTCGTAGGCTAGATTATCCCAAGTAGTATTGGCTTTAGGGGGTAGAGATCTGTACCATGAGAGAGTTGTACTAGTCAAAGTCTGACTAAAAAGTTTAACCCTTACCTCATCAGCAGTATATCCCGTTAATTGAAAAGTGCCACATATATCTTTGAAACATGCAATATGCTCATATGGATCAAGATCTTCTTCATCTCTAGTAAATTGCTTCTCGTGTAGAATACCGAGTAGTAGAGGATTTATTTCAAACCCCCTTGTCTTCTCATTGGAGTTGTCTATTTTATAAATATCATAGGGCTTCCCAAAGTGGTTTAGTGGGTTAGCACTAGTCATATGCTCAAACTCCATCATGTTGGTGGAAACTTGTAACTCAAAACAAAACTTAGCAAGAAAAAAAAAAGCAAAAACTAAAAGACCTACAGCACTTAGCTCCCCGACAACGGCGCCAGAAAATAGCTTGATGGCTGCAAGTGCACAGATCGTTTGTAGCTAGTTTTGAAATAAAGATATTGATCCCATAGGGAGTAGGAATCTAAATTCTAATAACTATTGAAATAAATATTATAATAGAAATGCTAAATAAAGTTCTAAGTGACAAGATAAAATGCGAGTATTGTGTAAAAGGGTGTTTTTGGGTTTTGGTATAAAAGCAATAATAAATAAAGTAAAACAATTGAACACAGAAAGTAAGTATCGCATATGTAAGATAGATTGGAACTGCAATAGGGAAAAAAGCGTTCTCAGGGAGTAGCAGATACACCACTAGCATCATAAGGAGCTAAGGTAAAGATTATTATTATGAACATTCTCAACTATGTATGTGTGGGAGAAACTCCGTATTTGGACAAATAGGCAGCAACCGCTGCTCACATTATCCTCATAACCACAACAGTCAGCAATCGACATCAATCGAATTACTGCGCTATTAAGGGACATAATCCCGTAAGACGTATCCCATGGCATGGATAGTGTTCCGTGAGTATCCTCGGTTTCCCAAGTTGATACGTAAGGAGTGCCAATAACTTTATAGTCACTATAAGTGCTAACACACCTCTGTCTACTAACTAGTAGTTACCTCCATCAAGTCCCCATGAGAGGTAAATATTGAGAGGTCGACTTATCTCAATATCAAGATGAAGACAATCTAACACATGGTCACAGCGATGAATATCATAATAAACTTTATCTTATTTCAATCTCATACTATGGTTTCTCCATCTCCCTAAGAACTAATGATCTACTCAGACATGGAGGTAATCAACATCATGGCAATAACAATATCTATCATAGATAAATAGTACTTGTATAAATCCACAACGAGTATAGAAATTGCAACAAGATCTAGACAAGATGTAGATGGGATGGATGGAGATGGTGGTGATGTAGCAATGGATGATGAAGATCGATGCCTTAGCCTCCTGGATCTGCGCAGGGTGAAGATGGATCCTCGATGGACGAGTTCCCCTCCAGATGCCTTCCAGAGGTGATGTTTTGGCGATTTCTAGGTGTTCTGTATGTCGTCTCCCCGATCCAGTTGCACTGAGTGAAACTATTTAAAGAGGTGGTGGCGGTGCCAACTATACGACCGGAACTATACGGCCAGAAAATTTATTCCGGTCGTATAGTTGGTCGTTAAACCATATGTCTCCTTTGATCGCTTCGGGTTTTCTTTTGGTATTATTAATATTTCCCAAATAAGCGATTTATGTTGTTTTTTACTCCTTTTCTCCTTAGTACAACTGCTCCAAGAATTGTGTCCATTGGATCCATCATTTGTCCTGATCCTGGTGAAAACAGACATAAAATGTGCGCGGGGGCGCTGTAAAATACCAAGATCCTACATATACAATGCAAAATAATAGTGTAAAACATGATGCAAATATGCACTCATTAGAAACCCATCTTTCCTAGGGCACAGACAGAAAGTAAATTATAGCCAAGGGTCTCAACAAGCATGACGTCCACGAGTGTAACATCGTGTGCAACCACAACTTTACCAAGACCGATTGCCTGAGATTTTGATTTATCGGCATATGTGAAGGTTATGTGATCTTGATTTGCCCTTGTCTCCGACATTATTGTCTTGCTTCTAGTCATATGACTTGTGCAACCACTATCAAGCACCCACTTTGACCCGCCAGAAGCATAGTTCTACAAGAGACCAAGCTAGTTTTTAGGTACCCATTTTTCAATGGGTCCTCTCTTGTTAGTGACAAGGGTCTTTGGAACCCAAATAGACCAAGCAATATAACCATCAAATGGACCAACATATTATGCATAAACATCACCAAAATAATTACGCATGAAGACATACTGAGGGTTACCACTTCTTGCAAAGTCATCATGTGACATAGTTTTGCTACTTTGGGTATTACTACCCATAGCAGTCTTATCTTTTGGTTGAGCGGGCTTTGCCTTCTTCTTCTTGTTGTTATTTTTCTTCTTGGCTTTGGAAACATAGCCAAGACCTCTTTTCTCATTATTTGGCCTTTGCTTACTTAAAAGGTCATCAAGATACTTGTTACCTTTGGGGAAGGTTGCCTTTGCAAGCTCCCCCTTCAACCTAGCATTTTCTTCAAGGATGTTTGTACTACTAGTGGGAATGGAAATACTAGGTGAAGCAACATTACTCAATTGAGTTTGAAGTTGTTCACGAGACTTTGTGAGAGCCACGAGATCACTTTCCAAGGCCTTGCGAGCCTTTTTAAGCTTCTCATAATCTTCGTTAAGTTTGTCATGAACAACACCAAACTCAATCTTGTCATTTTTAGCCTTTTTGTATTTAGCAATGGCATGATCATGTTCTTTAATGAGTTTAGCAATAATTCTATCATTTGCCTCATCAAGGCCTTCAAGTTTATCTTCAAGAGACACCCTAGTCTCTTGTTCTTCTTCTAGAGCATTAGTTAGAGAATCCATCTCAAGTAGATGCTCTCTCCCAAGCTTACATCTCTCATCAAGAAGCTCTTGTGTGTGAGAAAGTTGGTTCAAGATATTTACAAAATGCTTCTTGTGTGAGAAAGTTGGTTCAAGATAAGCATTGAAAGCAACTAATTCCTCCTTCACCTCGAGAGTTATATCATCGTGCAAATCATCATTGATACTAGGCGTGGAGGAAGGGGATGATGATACCTCCGATGCTCTTGCCATAAGGCAAGTGATGTTCTTGTTGGAGGTGTTCTCATTTGGAGAATCGAAGAGGGAGAATATGGGTGTAGAGGTAGTGGCAATGGCAGCCACATCATTCGTTGTTTCTTCTTCTTCCTCCTCCTCATCATCGGAAGAGAACTCTTCTTGTGCTATCAATGCAATGTCACCGGACTTCTTGTTGGTGCCATTATTCTTGTAAAAAGGCTTCTTGAAAGGGGCCTTTGGGTTTTTCTTCATTATGAGAGCACCACCATTATCTTCTCTCTTCTCATAAGGACATCTGACAACAAAATGATAGCGGTCACCACAGTTGAAGCAAGTTCTCAATCTTGAAGCATTTTCTTTTCTACCACTTGGGTTGCTTCTTCGTTGCATCTCCATCTTGGCCTTGGCAGGATCTTTCCATAAATTTCTTGGGTAGAAAGCCACATATTCACCATGAGCAACATTGTCATCTTCGGGGTGGCTCATGGAGAGTGCATCATCACTTCCTTCTTCTTCATCATACTCCACAACCTTGGCCTTCAAGGCAAGATTAATACCACTACTCATTCCAATGGCGCGAACACGGGCATCTTTGGCATTCTTGGCAGTGACCTTGAAGGCGGCCATCTCTTGCATCACTTCATTGGAGGTCATGAGATGGTAGTTGTGTCTTCCTTGGAGACTCTTCAAGTCAGTGGGCTCAAAGGGCATGAGTGCACTCACATACTTTCTCTTGATCTAAGCATCATCAATGTGAGAGGCACCAACATTTCTGAAGGCGGTGGTTGTAGATTTGAGTCTTCGATACATGTCTTCATGATCCTCGCCATCCTTCATAAAGAAACCTTCAGCTTCATTGCTTAAGGCATCATACCTATTTCTTCTCATGCTCTCATTTCCAACAAACAAGTCAATGAGAACATCCCAAGCTTACTTGGCAGTATTGTAGTGCTCAATGTGGGGAAAGTCCTTTGGCCCCACTCCAAGTTGGATCATGTGCAAGGTTGTGGCATTGAGTTGGCTATTGACCACTTCTCTTCTAGTCAAGTTGGTTGGATCCTCAATTTTGAGTCCTTCTTCAATAATGTTCCACAAGTCAATGCAAGAGCTATGCACATGAGATTTCATTAAAACTTGCCATTGAGCAAAAGTATGTGCAACTAACTTAGGTGGTTCACCTCTATTATTTATATGGGGATGAGGGATCGGAGGGTCGGGGGAGTACCATCCGGGAACCGCATGGTGCTCTTCCTTCCCATCACCCTTTTTGGTGGTGGAGTCAGTGGCATTATGTTCATCCCCCACCACTTCACCTATTGGCTTGGCCAGAGCATTTGCCTTAGGGTTAGGTGGTGTTTCCTCTCGAGAGGGAGGTGGTGAGGCTATCTTTTCCTTAACAAGTAGCTCAACAAGTTGACCCAACTGGTGGATTTCATTGTCCAAGGTAGAGCTCAAGCTTGTTTCCAAATTCTTGAGATCTACCATGGTCACCGAGGTGCTAGCCTCACCCTCTCACTCATCTTCTAGGTTGCCCATATTCTCTTAGGCATTTAAGCCCGAATAAAGAGCTGAGGATCTGATACCAATTGAAAGGATTGTATGGGCACCTAGAGGGGGGGTGAATAGGTGCTACTTCAAATTTTTACTCTTTTTCAAGTTAAGGGTTTGACACAAAGGTAAATTCTCTAGATATTCAACTAAGGTGAATTTACCTATATGTCTCACTAGCAACACTAACTAAGCAAGAAGAAGATAAAGTAAGGTGCGGTAAAGGATAGAAGTAGCCGAAGTGAAGCACACGGGGACACAAGGATTATTTCCCATAGTTCCTTCCTTTTGAGGGGAAGTACGTCTGCATTTAGAGAGGGGGTGGTATCAAACCACCAACGCCACGAGAGGCCTCCCTTATTCTCCGGTGAACCTCACCCCAAGGGAATCGATTCACGCTTCCACTATATCGACAACCTTCAAGGTGGTAGCCGGCACCCTTACAACAAGTTCGAGGCACACACCCACAACTTAATTGGGGGCTCCCGAATCCAAGCAAGATGTCACAACAATCAAAGACAATCTTGTAAGAACCAAAATAAGAACTATGGTTTCCAATGAAACACTAGAACAAGGGGCCCTCAAGTGAATGAGAGGGAAATGCAAATCTCTCTTGGTGAAGCTGTAGATCAAGGCCTCCTCCTTCGATTCTCCAAAGATCAAGGACTTTGGATGGTTGTAGATGGAGTTCTTGTTGATTTGGTGGCTATAGGGTTAGGGTTCTTCTCTTCTGAAACGAGCAACCTCTCAAGATATTAGAAGGGGCCTTTATATAGGCCCCCCAGAAATGTAGCCGTTTGGATCACTTAACCCGGACGGGTCATTGAGTTGACGACATTGTGTCGGGGCAGGAACAACACTCCCCATGATGTGCCGGACACTCCGCCCATAAAGAATCCGCCAGAGTCAAAGGGTGTCCTGGTAGAGTCCGATTTGGGTTACTGACTGTCCGCACCCTCTAAGGAATTCTTCAGGCGCCGGCTGACACCAATCGGACATTCCGGCTAGGCCGGATACTACGGCTGAAATCTGCTGGACAGTCCGGCACAGACTTGATTCTGCACAAATAAATCCTGGGACCCTCTTTTCCTTAAGACATGATAATGATAATATTCTGCAGGTAATATAGATATATCCTGAAACATTCCAGCAGCAGATTAAAACCATCCTAGTGTTGTCAACAAACATCAAAACAAAATGAAGGGCACAAATGCCCTTTCACGAGTCTTGTGGCAGACGGAGTCGACGTGGCAGCGAGTGGCCAAGATTGGAGCCGATGCAACCACGGATCACCGGAGCCGATGGCTATAGAGGGTCGCCACAGTCGAAGACTACATCGGATCACGGTAGTCGAAAACTGTAGTGGGTCACGAGCCGGTGTCGAAGGAGCCCCGGGTCGCTGAAGCCGAAGACCGTAGTGGGACGCCGGAGTCGACAGAGCCCCCGAGTCACCGGAGCCGAAGACGACAGCGAGTCGCACAGTGATGTCGGCGCAGCCCCCGGGCGTAGAGTCAATGTGGCAGACAAAGTCGTCACAGCAGCGAGTCGTGTAGTACGCGGAGTTGCCATGATGGACGTGTAGTTGAGGTCGATGGATTCATGCGATGGACACCGATGCGGCAGACTAGTAATTGACACGATGGTCGGAGTTGATGCGGCGGTATGTCGCGTGCAGCCGAAGATTGCAGTGGGGTAACCGCAGTCAAAGACTAGAGCGGGTCGCCAGATTTTTATATGGAATGTTGTCCCCATGGTTTCCGTATCCGTTTGCACTGATATTTTTATTTCTGATCGTCTGATCCAATCTAAATTCCTTTTGTCTTTTTGCTTGACACTTGCGGGACTTAATCTGCCCGAGTCCATATCTGATCGGTTGATTTTTGGAGGTTGGCCGATTGGTAAAGGTATCAAAATAAATAATGTGTAGTCTTTGAGTTGCCCAGGCATGTGCGGCCTCCTCACCTTGGGTCTGGTTCCCCATCGTATATGCATGCATGATGCATGTCTATGCATGCAGTTGGCCCAACTGCTTCTCACGATCAACGAATCTTGCGACCTCAAGATTTTGCCCGATGACTGCTCGCCACCTGAGTCCTGCACGTACCCAAGACCTGTCGCCTGAGTCGGTCGGTCTTGCCGATCTCACATGCGGTAACAAGAACCGCCACCGCCATAAAAAAATTTCTAGGTTGCTTATTCTAGCATGCCACACGCGAGAGTCACCATTGATGTCGAGCCGGCGACCAAATTCCTTGCCCTTTCGAGTGGATATCGACATAGGCTCAGCCCATACCCTTGATTTATTTATCTAAAATAATAGACCAGGAACATGTCCGGTTTTGAGTCAAGTGTGGTACAGATGGCCTTCTGGTGAGTTTAGATAGCACTTGTGCTTGGAGCCGCTGTCCATTGCCGTGAAGTTTCCTATCGACTGAATCAAGCCGACCAGCCATCACGCATTTGGCTGACCCAGATCGCTCGAGCCCCCGAGCTTGCACCGGTGAAGATGAAACTAGCTGATGCGGAGATGTCGATGAAGAAATCTAGCAAGCCAACGTAGACGAATAGTAGATCGCAGGTGATGGGGCCGTCGAGATCGCAATATCAGCGTTACCATTCCCATAGATGACGCTAATTGACGAGGGGTTAACTCATCAATGCCCATTGTTGATGGACTTAGTTTCGAGGAAGTAGGGAGCGCTGGAGGCATCGATCGTCTAGAAAACAAGCCCACAGGTGACACAACGTTTACCCAGGTTCAGGCCCCCAGAGGGAAAACCCTACTCCTGCTTGTCTGCTCTTGATTGATGATGATCCGAAGGATTACAAGGTCGTCGATGGCAGTGGATGCATAGATTGGATCTGGCGTATGTGTATGCTAGGATTTCAATGTCTAGATCTATTGTCTATTGTGGGAGATCGTAGATTTGTCTGTTAGGGGCCCTCCCTGTTGGACCCTGCTAGCCTTATACACGGGGAGGCTAGGTCCCAGATACCAATACGAGTAGGTTACAAGTTGGATGTGAACTCTAGTCTTGAGCTTTCCTTGTCTTGTGCGCTTGTAGTTGGTGTCCATATGGGCTTCGTACCACCCGAACTGTCTTGGGATTCGTGGACCTTGGTAGGTTGTCGAGTGGGCCTTCCGTTGGCCACACCAGGTAGGCCAATAGTAGGTGCCTATAAGGCATACCTATGTCAAGCATCCTTATGATGACTTTGGTGCCATGTATTTGTCTTAAGTTTTTAATCCTAGCAATGCTCGACTCCATATCTTGATAAATTGACTAGATATCACTTTCTGAAAAATATTTGCTTGAAGAAAAGGATAATTTACGTTGGTTGAGTTGAACGCAGAATTTACCGTGACAATGAGATTGAGAATTCTTATTTATACAAGTGAAGCAACAATATCCCACTCCATGAGACTAACAACTCCGTTGTCCTTTGAAAGATCTACGGTATAAATCCTAATTTCGGCAATGAGTTGATGGCATGGGTAGCCAGAGTATTAGTCTCATGGATGATGTATTACAGCAAAACTGAAAGCTATTGTTGAGAAAATATTGTGCAAAGATTGTTTGAAACCAATGAATTTTTTGGCATCATCTCACCACCAAAGAATTGAAGTTCTCGAAAAACATGGAAAAGACTAGGTGCTAGAAAGTCAAGATTTTCGAAGTGGGTGTCAATGTTCCACTCTAAGATTATTTCTATTTCGACTTTACTTGAGCACCCCTAATTTGAACCAAGCATCTCATGCTTAAAGATATTTTTACTCTCACTACAAGAGAGGTGATAAACAATCGATTCGCGAGCCTAACTAAATTCTTGACAGTCTCTATGGTATTAAGATTTATTTGATAGTACGTTTCATATGGTTAGGATGCGATATTAGGTGTAACCATTCAAATATATTATGATCATGTTTAAGGTTGCAAGATTTTTGAAGATGGAATACGATATCAACTCTGACTTGTGAGTTTTCTATCCAAGTTTATTTCTTGCTATGATTCTTTATCACTTTGTCACTCGAGGGTGAGTAACAACTAAGCTTGGGGATGTTGATATCTCCAAATATTAACACTTTCTCTAGGTTTTTTCCATTGGTTTTCATAGGGTTTTGTTGGATTTTCACCTTTCAACTAACGCTAACATCGCAATTAAGAGAAACCTTGTTATATTTTGTGTGTTCCATGTATTGGACAGTTATGGAAGGATCCTAGAAAATTTATTAGCTATTTAGAGTAAAACAAGCAAATCTCTAATTGAAGACTTTTTGATTTGAAGTGTACATGGACGTTAACGACCATTAGTACGAGCACGTCTCGCCCGTACCGTCCGCCCGTACCATGTGCCATCATCTTCTACTTATTAAACCAAGCACTTTTCATGAAGGAATAGAGGGCGAATTGCAGACACGACCACCACGAAATACCCTAGAATAGAGGAAATCGGATCTGAAGGAGAAGAAGAATTCCATCGACTTTTCCCAAAGATCTCCAACCTCTAGATCATCCTCCACAATTCCTCACTTGTGCCGAGAGAGAGAGAAATATTCACATTTGTAAGATTAGGGATTTGAACCTCTATTCCTACTTTGGTTTGTATTTGATTCGATATTCAACTTTATTATGGCTTGCTAAGGTAATATTGAGATGAATTGCATTTACATTATTATAATATCATTGAGGTATTCTCCTCGAATGTGCAAGTAAATCCCCATAGGCGTGGGAGATGTAGGAAATTGGTGAGATGTGATGTGCATGTGTTGGTCGATTAAGACAGCAGGACGATGGTCATGGAAGTCAAAATCTGCGAAGGAGTGTGTAACAACTCACCTGCCGAATCAACTAGCCTAAAAAATTGGATGGATCTAAAGTGCACGACCCACACCCAGATGTCTAAGCAAACGCCATGCCCCGATGAGTAGGAGGGCATGGCGGTCGCTGCAAAACCTGGGGCGCGAGCCTGGGCAGAGCGGCCGTTGGTGCAGATCTTGGTGGTAGTAGCAAATACTACCTTCATCTTTTTGTGATTATCATTGTAATTATCCTATGTGAGAATGATTGTTTGTGTATGGCTAATGTTTATTATCTAATTTAAGGGCCCAGATAACATGATCTTGAGAACTCATAGACATGAACTTGTTTGCTAGCGAATCATCGACTCCCGGGTGAGACGGCCGATATTCAAAGAGGAGCTAGTATAACTCGAGGACAACAAGGGGCCATTAATCTTAAAGACTTGATGCGGTCTCATGACCTTAATTGATGTGCTGATCATGGTTTTGGTAGTAGACAGACGGATCACTGGAGTCAGGCGAATCTACCAAGAGGAGTCTTGACTAACACATGGGTTACTTGCCTACTAACATATTTATAAGAAGTATTATGATCACTTACTCCGCTTATTCCATTTGACACATTCACTATCACCATGAACCATATCTATCCGTGTCTAATATTTCATCTCCAGGAAACTACAAACTACCTTCGTACTATTTACTTTTATGTTCTTTAATTTATGCAAGGTTCAATATATTAAACTCCTTCATTCACATTCACCATTTTCCACCTCAACTCTTGCAGGCAATTCACTCAAGACCAGTGATAACTTGAGTGTGAAAAAACGCCACAGATAAACACTTTCCTAAGATTCTTGTCGGGATTCAATATTAAAACTGGAAACAATACTTCCGTGAAAATGTGCTCTGAAAAACCTATGCTCTTGCATGCCATCAGTGCGAGGAAGGCCCATGCCAAGGGAAAGCTTGGTTGGTGAAGTCATGCCGGAAATCACTGCAAGAAACCTTAGCTCGCGTGCACTTTCCGTCTTCCTCGATCTCTACGGAGCAATCTTGGGGGTAGGGTGATCAGGGACTAGGCTTGGCTGGTTTAGAGAATGCCCGCCCATCTAATCAATGAAGAATTATAGAGAACTAAACTAGATTGACTGTACCGGGGCGAGAGACGTCTCCCGATGTGGTTTTATATGACATTGTCCATCTTCATCTGAGGTCCCAACGTGCAAACCCTACCTAGCGCACCAACTTTCAAGGTATTTTACTATGGTATATTTTTGTTCGGAGGGGTCACGCTCGGGGATCGGAAGGTAGCACACTTAGATAGAAATTTCTACATGTCTGCCCCCCATATGTACAATGTATGATAAAAACCTTACTCCTGTTTGTGGATGTTTGGGATTATGGTTAGTGTGCTCAGGTGATCTCGAGGTAAAGCTCAATCTCGGGTGGATGGTGGAGTTTATACAAAGGTGCATGGAAGATAGGGAGACCTCTTAGATCTGAGCTGTGCATGTCCATTTGGCATCCCAATTCTCCTTTTTTTACACGGTGAGGGCTAGGTTAACAAAGTACCGAGATGGGTTTACATGTGGCAGCACCTATACTAATGAAAGGAATATGGCCGAGAGGCAATAATAAAGTGGTTATTATATTACATTCCATGTTTATGATAAATGTTTATTTCTCATGCTATGAATAACCAGAAACGTTAATACACGTGTGTTTAATAAACAAAGAAAAGGTTCCTAGCGATGCCTCTCATTACACTAGCTTGTTGATTAACAGATGATCAAGGTTTCCTGATCATGACATTGGATGTTGTTAATAACAAGGTCACAACATTTATTGAATGATGTGATGAACATATTCCCAAAGTATAGTAACATGATCATGGCATTATGTTTACACTACTATAACATCATTAGAAGTAACTCTAATCCTTAGACCATGAGATTACGTCAATCACTAACTCCGGAAGAGTACTTTGATTGCATCAAATGTCACACCATAACAGGGTGATTATAAAGGTATCGTCAGGTACTTCGAAAGTGTTAGTTGAGGCTCGTGGATCAAGCGTGGGATTTATCCATCCTGACGACAGAGAGATATACTCAGGGCCCTCTCGGTGATATTACATTAACTTAGCTTCCAAGCAAGTGATAATGATCACTAAGAATGTTATATCACGGGAACGAGAAAAGAGTACTTGCCAGTAAAGGGATCGAACTAGGTATGGATGCTACCGAATGATCGGATCCCAAACAAGTAAAATATCGCGAGACAAAGGGAATTGGTTACTGCGAATAAAAGGTAACACGGTCACTAAGTCATCGCATGAACTGGTAGGAGTCATTATGGATCTCTAGGTCCCGCTAATGATTATTGATTAGAGAATGTCTCGATCATTTCCACATAGTTCACGACCCATAGGGAGACACACTTAAGGGTAGTCGACGCATTTGAGTGGATAGGGAACACCGGAGATAATGGACATCACAGGAATTTGTTCGGTCGAATCTGCCGAAATGGTTTCGAGGTATCAAAACAAACAAGGAAATAAAATGTTAATATGTTCATTAAATGAAGTGTTCATTAAATGAGTGACATTAAATCAAGTGGTTTTAATGAAGAGACTCTTGATTTTTGAGTGGAGAATAAATGGAAGAAAGTGGAGAGTCCACACACATAATTGGAGGAGAGGTGGGGGCAGCCCCATGGCTGTGCGCCATGCCCCCTTGGGATGCCCCCTCACCTATAAAAGGCCCCCCTACTCTCCTCTCTCACACACACCATTCACCCTTCCTCTCATATGCCCTTTCGTTGGCATCTTTCCTCCCCTTCTAGCCTTGTCCATTGCCACGAGCAAGGATCTTAGGCGAAGCCCTTCTCATGATGTTCTCCACCACCACCACCATGTCGTAGTGTTGGCAGAGTTCCCGAGGATCCACTACTTTCATTGCCGAGCTGGAGCGAGGGACAAAAGTCGTCGGTACACCGTATGTGTGACCGATAAAGGAGGTGCTGCATGTGTGGTACTATCATCGCGTCCTTGAGGACGGTCATGTATACTCTACAACAACCATGTTTGTTTGCAGGAACGTTATCCCGTGTTACGGTCTTCGAGGGTGAGTCCATCTGAAACTGTTACATGTATCTCCTAGATATGATCTTGGTGGTTACAACCGTAGGAAATTTTTGGTTTCCATGCAACGAACCCCATCAGTGGTATCAGAGTCGCGTCCATGCATAGATACTTTGTACAGTTAGAATGCATATGAATATGTGGGCGCTAATGGTCATGTTATTGCATCCTTCATGTATTTTGGATATTAGCGGTATAGTGGGATGAAGCGGCCCGGACAAACTTTACATGTCCTCGCACATGAGACCTGTTACACACTTGACTTGCAACTAGTTTTGCATAAGTGGCTAGAGGGTGTCTGTCTCTCCCACTATAGTTGATATCTAATTTATAATGGGTTGCTAATAATTTGATTATGATCGTTGTGGTTCCTTGTTCGTAGGTAAGATCGATTCTATCTTCGAAAGCCCAAAGCCATGTAAAATATGCAAAATATAAATTAGAAGCATCTAGTTTTATTTTTGCTGGGCATGTGTCATGATATGATAAATGTTATAATTTTAGTATGGTGAGATACTCTCAGGAATTATAACAAAGTGGGAGCGCCATAGACCTTGGCGCTACACAAATGGAATGTTAGAGATCATACCATGATGCACAAGATAGTGATCAAGTGCAAGAACCATATCATATCACTTTATGCATATGATGTTTGTTTGCATCTTATTTTGCTTATGTCTAGCTTATAAATTGGCGGTAGAATTATAAGATGATCCCTCTCACTAATATCAAGATAATAATATGTTCTTCCTTAGTATGCACCGTTAAGAAAGTTCGTCGTTTTGAGGCATCACGTGATGATCGGATGTGATAGAATCTACGTTTGCATACAACGGGTGTAAGACAGTTTTACACACGCGGGTACTAAGGTTATTACTTAGTGAGCCTAGCATGTACAGACATGGCCTCGGAACATAAATCGAAAGGTAAAGCACTAGTCATATGAATGATATGATGTCCATATGATGCTCGCCATTGGAGCTGCACCACCACTCGTTATGATCGGTAATGGTGTAGTGAATTTGGTTCATGTAATCACCAAAATAACTCGAAGGATCTTGTTTTGATTGTGAGTTCAATTTAGTAATTTCAATTAATTTAAACTCAATTTATCATAAACTAAATCAAAGTGAATTTGCATAGTTTGTTGTGGTCACTGGCATTCGTTTACTATCTTGTATTTAGTTATAATTGAGATAATAGAACTATATAATTCTAGATGTATTACTTTACGAACTTGTATTGTTTTGTGAGTGTCAATTTAAAGTTTAAAGTACTATTCAAACTTTCAGCAAAACCTCACTTACTCCGTGAAATTCAATAAATAGTATTGAATCAAGAGTAACAAATTCTAGTGTTAGTATCTAAGTATCATGCTTTCCATGATTCTTGATATTGAAAATTGTTTTAATATCAGCGTTATCTAGGAGCTGAAAATTGTTTCAGAAACCATCATGTAGAAGATATTGTGATATCTGAAACAATGTTTTAGTTACAATATGATAGAATATAATAAAATACATATTCTCGTATTGTATGAGAATTTGCAAAGGTTAGAGAGCTAGGCATCCTGATCACCCAAAATGTTTTGGGAATTAACATTATATTCGCGATTCATCCTTATGAGCTATAGTAGCTTGATCATGAAAGTTTTCATGATAAGGATGGATAGAAGATGTAGGTAAAATGTTTACTACATTAAAAGGATTACTAAAAGGAATGAAATTTTGAACAAACGCCAATCATTTGATGATGATGATATACTTCAAAAGTGCAAGTCCAAAGGTATTAGTTTTTGACTATACACGCTTTGAACTATGTGTCATATGTATGGCACCACTATTGATGTTGATAGTTTCTTTTAAAAGAGAAAAGGAAATGCTGAAAGAGAATCTTGGAAATATTTGCAGAAAAGATAAGACTGGAAATATCCAGCCTAGATATATAAATGATATACATGTTATGGGTGTATTCTTTACTTGTTAAACAGTGTGGTTCTTGGGTATTGGATACTGAATTGGTTGTTATGAATTGTCACACATAGCAACACAATTCATGAACTGCAATGGCCTAAGTAACTAGCAAAAGAATATGTGATGATGTTCATAAAAAAATAAAGTGTTATTGTGTTTTTTGTTGAAATCAAAGCTTCCCTTCCAGATTTGTATTTCAATAATTGTTATTTTGTTTCAGTGTTATGAGAACGATGATTATTCAAATAATCATCGTGTTCCATTATAGATGGATGATACAAATCTAGTTGGATAAATCATGTCCATAAACATTGATCCTAAAGTGTCGTAAGACGAATGATTATAAGATCACTTATGAGTAACACTGCAGTTTAAATAATATTGGAAAGAAAACATGAAGAAACTCCATGTTGATGGAATTTTGGAGTCTTTTTTATTTTGAATCAATTGACGCTTGTGAGAATTTCCTGAGAATGATTTAAATTTCATTCATAGGCCAAAGAGGAACGAACAACTAAATATTGGACGTTGTGCATATTGATGCATATAGTCCATTATGTGTAGCCGTATGTGGTGGATCATTCAAACTTCACATACTTTAACCAAAGATTTGAGTGAATATAAGTATATTTACTTAATCAGGAAGAAGTATGAAACATTTGAAAATATTCACATGATTTCAAGATGAACTGGAAAATCATTGTAACGAGAAAATAAAGAATTTATGATTCGATCATAAAGGAAAATATTTGAGTTACAAGTTTAGCAAAAACACCTAAGATTCAAGGAATTGTTCCATGGATTTATCTTTCCTGATAAACCATAGGAATATAGAGTATCCGAGAGATACAATCAAACCTTGTTTGACATGATAGGATCAACGGTGTTATTTATAAAATTGCCATTATATTTTGAAGATTAACCTTTAGTGACTATCGCTTTTACACTAAAAAGAGCACCATCGTGATCCGTTGAAATGACGCCATATGAGTTATGGATTGGGATAAAACCCAAATTGTCTTTTCTTAAATTTTGGTATGCTAGGTGACATGGGTATACCCTATAGGTACGCGAGCTTGGTATATACGGTCTAAATACGTACAGGCCCATGGTGTCGCCAAGGTCCAAATGAAGGACTCGAGTAACCTACGGACTCTCGATTGCTTGAAGAACAAGAAGAAGATAAAGATAGAAAGTTTGAAGGGGAAAACCCTAACTTATAACCAACTCGACCTGCTACCCGAGACCTAGCCTATCTATATAAAGGCTAGGAGGGGGCGGCGAGGAGGACACACGCAACCCTAGTTTCCACAACCCTCGCCAGATTGCATCTGCGCACCATTGTAATCTTCGATTCCTTCGATAATTCCACGAGCAGACAAGCAGGTGTAGGGACCTCTACGAGGCCTAAACCTGGGTAAATCTTTGTCCCCTGTGTACTTGTTTGCTAGCCGATAGATGTCTCCAGTGCTCCCTCCTTCTCCAAAACCCAAGTCCATAATAATGGGCATTGATGAGTTAAACCCTCGTCAATTGGCGTCGTCTGTGGGAATTGGGAGTGCTGATGTTGTGGCTTCTTTGGCCCCATCAACCGCGATCTACAACTCCGCAACAGCGGAGATCCGCCAGCTCTTCAGCGCATTTTACTTCACTGTCCACACGCCGGCCACTCGCCCGGCCTTCGAGTCCGTGGGCGACGGAATCAGCCTGGCGATAGGGAGCTTCCGCTTCCAAGTCGGTCAGATGGGCACGCTTCGCATGCCTGATCAGCCAACGGCACTGTCGATTGCCCCATCATCATGGTTCCCTCCATCGATCGGCACCCTCAGTGAGCTCAACGCCTCGACAACAGTCGATAATACGGTCAGCGACAACAGTCGCAACTCTGATCTGAGCGATCTGGCCACTGAAGATGGGACCTATGATTCTGGATCTGAGAGTTGTGGAAGCAACAGCTTCCCCAATCACTTCATGTGCGCCGTCATCAACACAGGCGATACCTCTGCCAACCGTGACAATGGTGGCAATCGCGGAAATGGAACCGACCCGCCTAATGGCGGCAACGGCGGCGATTGCACCAACACCAACAACGGAGAAGCAGTCGAACCTCCAACCATAGTAAACGAGTAAACTGGCGAACGCGTCGTGATCAGGCTCAACGAGCAAGAATGGGCTCGCTGCCGTGAGGCCCTATGAGGCACTCATCTACCCTTCGGATCTCCGCAAGAACTTTTAATGGGCTACCATTGGCTCCTGAAGGAAGAATTCAAGCGCCAAGTACAAACAATCGCGCAACTCGAGGCGCGTAAAAAGGCGGCAGACGAGTCGAGCCTTCGTCGTGATGGGCTCTCCTCCTACGGAGGATCCTCCTCAAAGGGCAACGAACAACTCGCCAAGAAGAGGCAATCTCGGATGGCCCACCTCACCGAGCAAGAACGCATAGAAGCCGCAAAGGTCCTCGACTTCGGCTCTATGACAGTCGACACTAGGGACAACGTGGTCCCAAAGACGCCGCAGGCTGCAGTGACAGCGGCCACCATGTACCTCCTCAACAACCAGCCACCGGCTAGAGATCCCCGAGCCGCCATGCACCGATCCATGATCGCGGGCTTAGGATTAATCGAGGCCGCCCTTGACAAAGAGCCAACACCAGAACCAAAGAAGGGAATAGCTATAGCAAAGCGTTACTCCTCGCCCTCATCCAGTCTCGACGTTGCCGCTCACGACGACACGACCACGACTACGACGCGCGTGATGACATCACGCAGCGCAAGATCGACAAATCAAGGGCACGACATGCTCGGTCACTGACTCACAAGAGGAAGACGTGGAGCTCTGCGGTGCCAGATGCTTTAGTAGGTCCATCAGGAAGAAGCGAATGCCAAAGGGGTTCAAACTCCCGTCAGAGAACCCGAAGTTCGATGGTCTACAGGACCCAAAAATTTGGCTGGAGGACCACATCTCCTCCGTCAGGCTCCACGGGGGCAGTCGAAGCACGACCATGCAATGTTTGCAGCTACAGCTGCAGGGCGCCGCCCGAGCATGGCTCAACAACCTCCCACGCGGATCCATTCGCAGTCGGGACGAGCTGGTTTATAGCTTCGTGTGCAATTTCAAGGGCACGTACAAGCGTCCTGCATCAATCGAAGAGCTAAGATGCTGCCAACAACGATCGGGCGAATCGCTACGCTCCTACATCCAAAGGTGGTCCATCATCAAGAACTCCATAGAGAACATCTCGGAGGATCACACGATTGATGCATTCAACGGCGGCGTCCGCCGCATAGAGCTCAGGGAGGAGCTGGGCCGCTCGAAGCCCAAGACCATCGATCACTTGATGGAGATCGTGAATCGGTGGGCCGATGGGGAAGATTCGGTGAAGAATCGCGTCCATTCCGACGAGGAGGCAGAACTCGAACGCAGACGCGGCCGCCGAAGCAAATGCTGTATGCGCATCTACGATGACCGCGACGATGTCAACATGGTCGTAGCCGGCTACGTCGACAGACGCGACGACAACCGCAACAGAGGATACCGTAACGGTGGATATCGCGACTCCGAGAAGACCACGCAAGTGTGGCAACGCCGCGATTGCGATGAAGCACCCGCAACAACCATTGAAGACAAACTGTCCGGGCCATGCAAGGTGCACTTCTACATTGACAAGAACGATGGGAAGAAGAAGTCCAGCCACCTCCTCAAGGTCTGCTACGAGTTCCTCAAACTACATGAAGGATTAGCTCAGATGAACCACAACGCAGTCGAAAGAGGTTACGGCACCTCCCCAGGCGCCGTGGCACATGGCACTTCGCCACCACCACCTGGGCCACCCTCGAATGCGGCTGCACTAGACCAGCACCACGGAGGCGAACCGTACCCACGAGCCATGGGCACCATGATGATCCAAAAGGGACGCCCCTCCAATCGGGTGCAGAAGGCCATCACTCGCCAAGTCAACTTGGCCACACACTCGCCACCATCTACCACTGAGTACCTCAGTGGAAGCGAGTCATGCATCACATTTGATAAAAACGACCACCCACCTCAAGTACCACGTCCAGGCCACTGTCCCCTCGTACTCGAGGCGCAAATCGGAGGCTTTGACATGAGCCGTGTCTTCATGGATGGTGGAAGCGGCATCAACCTCATATTCGCGAGTACCTTGCGAGCAATGAGGATCCCTCTAACCTGCCTGGAGGCTTCGGACACAATGTTCCATGGCATCGTCCCAGGGAAAGGTGTATACCCCCCGGGCAAAATCAACCTCGACGTCATCTTCGGCACGCCGAAGAACTTCCGGCGCGAGCGCATCGACTTTGAGGTCGTCGACTGGCCCTCACAGTACCACTGCATCCTCGGGCGCGTCGCGTTCGCTAGGTTCATGGCAGTACCCACTACGCCTACCTGCAGATGAAAATGCCAGGTCCCAATAGCGTCATCACGATAAACAGGAGCTCCGAAAGATCTGACAGTTGCGACAGGGAATTCAACAGAATTTCCCAGTCCTTCGGCATGAAGGAAGAACTCGCGAGACTAAAGGAGTCGACAGACAACAGTCTGCCTATGATGAGCCGGCCAAGCTCACCTGATCTCTCCTTCGACTCATCGGTGCACACAAAGAAAGTGCAGGTCCACCCATCGGATCCCGCCAAGACGGCTCTCATCGCCAACAACTTGAGTCTCTCATAGGAACTCGCGCTCGTCGAATTCCTCCGTGAGCACTAGGAAATTTTCGCCTGGTGTCCTGCGGACATGCCAGGAGTTCCCAGGGAATTCACCGAGCACGCACTCAATGTCAACCCCGATGCAAGGCCAGTCAAGCAAACAATTCGGCGACTATCTGAGCCACGAGCACTGGCAGTTGGAATCGAGATCAACAGACTCCTCGAAGCCAAGTTCATACGCGAGATCAAGGAAAGCACTTGGCTCGCCAACACGGTGCTGGTACCAAAAAAGGACACGGATATCCTGCGGATGTGCATGGACTTCACCTCTCTGAACAAGCACTGCCCAAAGGATCACTTCCCGTTGCCGCGCATCAACCAGATCATCGACTCCACTGCGGGATGCGAGCGCCTCCGCTTCCTCAACGCCTACTCAGGCTACAATCAGATTCGAATGAAGGAGGAAGATCAAGAGAAAACAACGTTTACAACGTCATTTGGCGTGTTCTGCTATAACACAATGCCCTTTGGGCTAAAGAACGCGGGAGCCACCTACCAGCGGTGCATGCAGGCTTGCCTCAAGGAACAACTGGGTCGCAACATTCAAGTCTATGTCGACATCATAGTAATCAAGACCAAGGAGGAAGCCTCCCTAATCGATGATTTGCGCAAAACCTTCGCCAACCTCGATCGCTACCGGATCAAGCTCAATCTGGACAAATGCGCCTTCGGCGTACCATCTGGGCAGCTACTCGGGTATCTCATCTCCGCGAGGGAAATCAAGGAAAACCCGAAGAAAATAAAAGCCATACTGGCCATGGAGAAGCCGAAAAACATAAGGGGCATCCAGCAGCTAGCTGGGCGAATCGCGGCCCTTAGCCGATTCATCAGTCGGATGGGTGAAAAAGCGCTGCCCTTCTACCAGCTCCTCCGCAAAGCTAAAAAATTCGAGTGGACCAACAAAGCGCAAGAAGCATTTGAAGATATCAAGCGCCTGCTATCCACTTCGCCAGTGCTGGTGACCCTAAGAGAAAGGGAACAACTGTTGCTATATATCTCCGCCACCAACCAGGTGGTCAGCACAGTGCTCGTCGTCGAGCGAGCCGAGGAAAACAAGGTCCATGGCATACAACACCCAGTATACTACCTCAGCGAGGTCCTCACACCAACACAATAGCGGTACCCGCACTACCAGAAGCTGGCGTACGGTGTCTTCATGACCGCCCGGCGACTGCGCCATTACTTCAGAACACCCGTCGTGGTAGCACGCCCGTTGGGACACATCCTCAACAACCCCGACGCTACGGGACGAGTCGCGCTTTGGGGAATAGAATTGTCTCCACGAGATATCACATACGAAAAGCACGACGCAATCAAGTCACAAGTTCTCCCTGACTTCCTCGTGCACTAGATGGAGAACCAGCTCCCGGACAAACCAGACATGTCCTACCCTTGGACAATGCACTTCGACGGGTCCAAGCGAAAGGACGGAGCATGCGCAGGTGTCATACTGACATCACCTCAAGGGGACAAGCTGAAGTATATCCTGCGCATGCAGTTCACAGCCTTCAACAACGAGGCTGAATACGAGGCCCTGTTGCACGGGATGAGGATGGCAAAAGCCTGCGGCGCTAAGAGGCTCATCATATATGGCGACTCCAAGTTGGTCGTCAACCAAACGATGCATGAGTGCGACGTATTGAACGACAACATGATCGCATACCGCGACCTCTATGACACACTCGAAGGAGACTTCAACGGTTGTGAGCTGCGGCACGTAGGTCGCGAAAGCAATGAAGATGCGGACGCACTCGCCAACATAGGCTCCACCTGCGCCCCCATACCACCTGGGGTATTTCTCAAGTGCATCTGCGAATGCTCCATCAATCCAAAGGCCGCAGAGAAGAAAACAAGCGCAACAACGGACTCGGGGGCTATGCCGCCCAATGAGCCAATGGCACTTGACGACCTGGAGTTGGACACAGGAGTCGAGGGACCAATGGGCGTCATGATGATTGAGCAATCCTATACGCAACCATACATCACGTACCTCCTCAGCAAAAGGCTCCCGGACGATCCGACTGATGCACGACACATCGTGCGGCGATCCAAGGCATTCGCTGTTATCAACGGCGAATTGTATAAACGCAGCATCACAGGAGTACTCCAGCGATGTGTCTCCACGGCCGATGGAAGAGTTGTCCTCCTCGACATCCATGAGGGGACCTGCGGGCACCACACCGGCAGTCGTGCCCTCGTCGCCAAAGCTCTACGAGCCGGATTCTATTGTCCTACAGCCATGCATGATGCTAAGGACATCGTCCAAAAATGCAACGCTTGCCAATGATTCACGGACAAGCCGCACACACCGGGTGCAGAACTCCGGCCAATTCCATTGGCCTGGCCCTTCGCGCAATGGGGACTCGACATGGTTGGCAAACTCCCAAGGTCCTCACGAGGAGGCTACGTCTACCTCTTGGTCGCAGTCGACAAATTCACCAAGTGGATTGAGGCCATGCCAATGACCAACCAATCAGGACATAGCGCAGTCAAGTTCTTCGAATCCATCGTCTACCGCTTCGGCGTACCGCACAGCATCATCACCGACAATAGGACAAACTTCACATCTAAGGAGTTCCAAGAATTCCGCGAGAACCTAGGAATCAACATCAGCTACGCCTCGGTAGCGCATCCACAGACCAACGGTCAGGTGGAAAAAGCAAACGGGCTCGTCTGCGGCGGCATCAAGAAGCGACTCCTCCGGCCACTCGAACAAGCCGCGGGTTGCTGGCCAGACGAACTGCAATCCGTACTCTGGAGCCTACGCACAACTCCAAACAGCGCCACGGGCTACACACCATTCTTTATGGTGCACGGAGCAGAAGCAGTGTTGCCCGCCGAGGTACGATACAAGGCGCCGCGCGTGGTAAACGGCGAACAAGAGAGTCATCTCCTCAGAAGAGACTCGTCGACTCCCTTGACGAGGCACGAGAAATCGCCGTGGAAAGATCAACGATCTACCAGCAGAACCTGCGCAACTACCACAGTAGGAGGCTACACCCTAGATCCTTCGTCGAAGGCGACCTGGTTCTGCGATTGAAACAGCAAGGGCATCTCAAGCTCGAGTCCCCCTGGGAAGGACCGTACGTGATTACAGAAGTAATCCTAGGTGGCGCCTATCGCCTTCAAGACTTAGAGACAGGAGTCGCATACTCCAACCCCTGGAATGTCGCATAGCTGCGACGCTTCTACCCCTAGTCGCTTTTTACTTTTTACATTGCAAATAAGGCTACTCAGCCAAGGCTACTTAGCCACACATTGTACCTCGCACTGTTCTTCGAATAACTAAAGCTAAGTGCCCCAAACTCTGTGTTCTCTTTTACTTTTTCAATTTATCTGCTCGGGGGCTGCGCCACCCTATACACATCTGTTCTACGAACCAAAACGCGATATCCTGAGTAGCTGGCACATCAATCGAAACCCTTAACACAAACATCAACCCAGCTGCAACGCACTTGACAGGTTGACAAGGGACTGAGATAAAAGCATGACCAGGCTAACGAAAGGGACTCGCATAGTGCAACGCACTTCATATTAACAATGCTCTTTATACAATAACTTATACACAACATTTATACGAACTTTACAACACAAGTACACTTATGTGCAGGATACAAACTAGGCTACTACTGTAGAAGGAGAATGTTGTTTTGTTCCTCAAAGAAGTCGACGATCTCTTCTGCTGGGCGATCCACCGCCTGGTAGTGCGGCACCATATTCCAGGCAGAACCTGCTGGTGGTGCAGGCGGCCCAGATGCAATTGCCGCAACATCTACGTCAGGCCTGTGCAGTCGCACCATTGATAGAGCAGCCTTGGCACCAGCCACCAACTGTTGCCTTACGCACTCGTGAACCGCGGTCAGGTCTTGAAACTTGGCAAGGAGGGCCAGCAGGCTTGATGGAGTATCATCCAGCAGAAACATCGCCCGATAAATGTTCTTTAAGCATGACTGCGACTTCTTCAGAAAGTGCAGCACTCGCGACGCACGATCCTGCAGGGTCGCCAGCGCAGTCGCACGATCATGATCTACCTAGAAGTATCCACTCTCTCGAAGTTGCTCCTGGGTAATATCATGCATGCGAATGACAATTCTATCCTTCTCCTCCTGCAGGTGATGCGTGCTGACAACTACACGAAGCAGCAACAGCAGCATAAGTACAACGTACCACTGCGAGTGACTACAAGGAAAAGATGAGAGCAAGCAAACTAACACTTGAATTGGTCGCCCAGCTGCATCACCTCGCCAAGCAGATACTGCTCTCGGGCGGCGGCTTTCTCTGCCTTCGACTTCCATACGTCCGCGTTACCATGGAGCACGGGTAACTCACGCTCTAACTGCTTCACGCGGTCACGCAGTCGCGGAAGCAGCGACAGCTCATCTACTCTGGAGCGCGGAGGTACCACAGTATCATCAAGAGTCGGCGAGTCCTGAGTTTCCCTCAAAGGATCACTTGATGTACCCTACCACAAGTCAAGATAGAAGCAAATAAGACGACCAAATCAACACAATGACAAAAGATTCAAATGCATTCAAGACTAGCAAAAGCATCAGCAGATACACTCGCCAGCAGGCATGTTCTTAAACAAAAGGACATAAACTAATTAACTATTACAAAAGCTAACTAAGGAGCAACTGGCTTCTTCGACTTCGACGGCTTCATCGAGTCTGTGGCAGTGTCAGATGCCACTGACTTTCCGCCAGCCCCTGATGCCGCCACTTTGGCCGCCCTCTTGGCGCGATGCAGCTCCTCAGAATACTTTGCAACAGTATTTATCAGCTGAGGCCCATACTTGCCACAGGCAGTCGCGAAAGGAGCAAAGACTACCTGTTGGCCGTCCGCGCTAACAGGCATCGCCTTCGACACCGTGGCAGGATCAACCTCGACTCCGTGGGCCTACACCATGGCAAGCGACATAGACGCGCCAGCCGCGCGGAGTGAGTTCTTGTAACTGGAAGGCACACCCCCGGCGAGTGACTCCACCAGCTCGCCTATATTCTCGATTAACTCCGCCTTGGGCATCAGCTCCTCGCGGAGGCGACTAAGGGCACCCTTGGCCTTGGAGAGTGTATCCTAGACGGCGGCGCTATGGTCCTCGACTGCCAATAGTGCACCCGCCAGAGCATCATCGCGACGAAGGGCCTGCGGGTCGAAACTCAAGTCGCCAGCATCTGGGCATAAATCCACACATGGACAAAATATCAGTGCCAACGGCAAAAAGTCCAGCAGAGAAGGACAACGATATCCAAAGCAAAATACCTGAGAGGGCCCTGGCGATTGAGAAAATCTGTTCCTCGAACAACTTCTCCCTGGCTGTGAAGGAGGCATGTAGCTCCTCTTCGCGCCTTTGCGCCTCGTCACGCGCCGCTATTGCCTCATCGCGACCCTTCACAGCCGCGGCCAGGGTTTTCTCCATGGTGGCAGCATTGCGCAGGAGGGCGTTATGTTCAGCTACAAACGGAAAGGGATTAACTATCAGTCGACCATATCAAAAGGAGACAAGGAAGAAGAAGAAGTGCAGGACACTCACTTTCAACCACGTGATGACGCGTCTCTAGCATCGCATGCTGGCAGTCCATCACAAGCACTTGCTCTGCCAAGTGTGCGGATTCCTTCACAAGGAGCTATCGCACAACATGGAATCAGCAGAGGCAATAGATAACATCGACTGCAACACTAAAGAGGAGAAAAACTACACTTACATGGTCCTCCAATGACTCCGAAGATGTCTGCTGTACCGTCATCCGGGCAACCATTCGATGCTCCCCTGCATGAGGAGAACTAGAAGAGTTGTGCCCGGAGTGGGCCGCCAATGGAGGGGAAGGAGAGTGTTTGACCTCTTTCTTGGCCCTTGAGGTCGCGACTCCTGATTCTTTCAAAAATTGAATGTCGCCAGAAGATGACGACGCCTCTTGGCTGCAAGACAAAATCCACATCAAAAAGGACAAACACAGAGACGAGCCAAACAAAGGCAAATCCAGAGAAGAGTAAAACGAATTAGAAAACTTACCAATCAAATTTGTCAAAGTCAAAAGTGGCCTCCTTCGACTCTGACGAGGACTCCTTGGGCAATCGCATCTTCTTGCGAGAAGAAGGTGCAACGGCGCTCACAGGAATGGCAGGGATCGGCGACTCCGCACCTACACCTGCACCTTCCGGAGTCGAAGGAGAAGATGCATCGGAATCCTTGTTGCGCGAACGCTTGCAAGTATCCAGACTACCAGACTCGGTGGCTTCCTCCTCCACATCAGAAGGGACGGTCGACTCCGACTCGTCCTCCTCCAAGGCTTCACGAGGAATAATCCCCTCAGGAAGAGGGGGCATACAAGGCGACACCACCCAATCCTGCATACAGACAACAAGTTCAGCAAAAAACAAACAAACAGCAGAAAAGCAATTGACAAATTAAGCTATTGCGTAGCACAACTATACCTCAGGAGGAGGGTTAGCAACATCGAACGGAAGAACAACTGGCTCACTGGGGAGCACATCCTTGACGGTGTACTTGGTGACCAGTTTAACCCTCTTATCCACCTCACTCGTGGACATGCCATTGGCAGACACGCGAGTGGCATCATCAGCGCCAGCCCACTGAAACATGGGGTGGACTCTGGCCTGCAGGGGCTGGACGCGACGGCGCAGCCAAGTGCGAATGAGGGCGCAGCCTCCCTCCTCTTTGCCTATGCGACTCTCGAGGTCGCAGACGCGCTGGTACAGCACATCTGTCTCCGCGGACTCGCCAGGCATGACTACATTCTTCCAGGAGCGCATCCTCTTGCACGGCGTCATGGGATCGAAGGGTGCGAGTCCGAAGTGATCACCGTTAGCCTTCTCATCGCGGATGTAGAACCATTTGTCCCTCCACCCTTGGACGGACGCCGTGAGCTTGATGTCGAAGTAGGTGGTGGATGGGTCGACGTGGATTCCACAACCACCTACATCATAGACTAAAGAGCCAGACGCAGATTGGCGCTTCAATTTGAAGAGGCGCTTGAAGAGGCCGAAGTGCGGCTCGATTCCGAGCCAGCACTCGTAGAGAGTGATGAAGCAAGAGATATGGAGGATAGAATTCAGGGACAGCTGATGGAGCTGAAGCCCGTAGAAACAAAGGAGGCCCCTAAAGAAGGGGTGAAGAGGCAAGGAGAGACCACGAATGATGAATGCTAAAAACATCACTCGGAAACCAGCGGGAGGAGCAGGAATTGTCTCACCCCCGGGGACGCGCGTGTCAGCGACTGCGCCGGACAGCACTCCGTCTTGATGAAGAAGACGGAGATCCGACGACTTGATGATGGAGGGGTGCCACGCACCATTCGTGATGCGAGTGCCTGCGGCCTTCTTCTTCCCGTCGGCGGCGGTGCTGGAGCCCGCAGCGGCGGAGCCACGTTTCTTCTTCGCCGCAGCAGCGATGGCCACGGAATCAGCCACAACGCCTCCTTTCTTCTTCCCCATTGCACGGCGGCGATGCGAGCGAAGGAAGTAGCTCCGAAACAAGCGGAGCTGGTCCAGCGTCACGAAAGAAACAGGCGCAGAGAAAAGCAGAGGAGCAGCGACAATGGCGATGGAAGCGAAGGATGAACGAGAACAGATGAGAAAATTACCGTCACAGCGCCGCTACTTAACCCCTAGAAGATGCAATCCAACGGCTCAGAAAAACCCTACTGGATGCGTGGCAAACATCATGCTCGACACGTAGAGGAGTGGAAGCGTGAACCGTCCCTCCACTACTCCCATTACGCATGGAAATCGAGGAGGCGCAGTTAAAATAAAGATTACGCATGCCCAGTCAAATCAAAGTCAGAAAGTAGGACCCACTGCTCGTCACGTCCCGTCAAACTCGCTCACGCGGGCAACTGAGGTCATGAAAGCGTCAGCATTGACGTCATCAAAGCTATGCAGCGGAAGATTTTGACTACTTTAGTCCTTGCTCAAGTCTTCGACTCCACCAAGCACTCGGGGGCTACTCCCATAGGGAGCGCTGGTCACGCACCCTACGATTTTTCTTTCTTCTTATTTTTCAGCAACATGGATAATCAAATCAAACCCAACCACTCGAAGCACGACTTGATTATGGACTTGGGTTACTCCCATAGGGATCGCCAAAAACAAATTCGACTAAAACAAGCAAACAAAAGACGACAGCAGTCGCAAAATGATTCTTCAGTCCCTGCCTGAGTCTTCGACTCAACCAGACACTCGGGGGCTACTCCCATAGGAAGCGCTGGTCGCGCACCCTATGATTATCTATACAAAAAACTGTGTGTTGATAACATCCACACTCAAAACTCATGGCAACACCGCCTCATAATTTTTCCCTACAAAGAGACTGTGTCTCCTGGGTCACCCGAATCGTCTCCGTGATGATAAAATTTGGATGTCGCGCTTACAGCGTGAAGGTAAGACCTGAATAAGGCCTAGCAACACATTAGCTGTGCACTACCAGAAATATATCCGTACCTACAGGTACGATGAACATGCCTTGACGGACGCGTCGAGTGCTCACACCCATATAACTGGAATTCGACTCCTATAAGACCTCCGCGGCTTGAGTCGAATTACATCAACACTTTTCTGGATTCAAGTCCGAGGACTCGAGTTCGAGTAGATTGCGTTGTTTCACCCTAAGGTGGTTAACTGATACCGATACTTTGGTTATATCAGGCACGTACATCAACAATCCCTATGACACAAATAAAGCAGTCGAAGTATACTCATTCAGGCACTCGAAAGACTTCAAAAAGTCTCCAGTCGAATCTGCGATTCCACTAGACACTCGAGGGCTACTGACATGGGTATACCCTATAGGTACTCGAGCTTGGTATATATGGTCTAAATACGTACAGGCCCATGGTGTCGCCAAGGCCTAAATGAAGGACTCGAGTAACCTACGGACTCTTGATTGCTTGAAGAACAAGAAGAAGCTAAAGATAGAAAGTTTGAAGGGGAAAACCCTAACTTGTAACCGACTCGACCTGCTACCCGAGACCTAGCCTATCTATATAAAGGCTAGGAGGGGGCGGTGAGGAGGACACACGCAACCCTAGTTTCCACAACCCTCGCCAGATTGCATCTGCGCACCATTGTAATCTTCGATTCCTTCGATAATTCCACGAGCAGACAAGCAGGAGTAGGAACCTCTACGAGGCCTGAACCTGGGTAAATATTTGTCCCCTGTGTGCTTGTTTGCTATCCGATAGATGTCTCCAGCGCTCCCTCCTTCTCCAAAACCCAAGTCCATAACAATGAGCATTGATGAGTTAAACCCTCGTCACTAGGCATAAGAAAAATGTTTACAACCAAAATAGTATGAGAACGTCTTTGTAGGTTATCCCAAATAACCGTTTGGGTGTTCCTCCATAACACCGAAGAAAAAGTATTTGTCATTTATAACGTCAAGTTTCTTGAGAAGAAATTTTTGGCGAAAAGTTAAGTGGGACGTCAATAGAACTTTGATAAGGTTATTGAACCTTAGCTATATGTGTAGAGTTGCGCAGCACCAGAAAGTGTCTCGGAGGCAACCATAATGCTCATGGCTCCCGTTCCTCAAAGTTTATGGTCACGAAGATCTAAGTTCCTATTAAACCGCCTAGGTCGGGTAACAATTAAATACTAAGATTTGAGATCAAATTATTATTGTTTGACAATGATGAACCGACTACATGCAAAGAAGCGATGATGGGCCCTGACTCCAGCAAATGGCTTGACGCCATAAAATCTGTGATAGTTCCATACATGAGAAACCAAGTTACTCGACTTGGAAGACCCTCTGAAAGGCATAAAGCCTATCCGCCGTATTTGGATCTATAAAAGAAATAGACATGGATATTTCACATCTATGAAATAGTCAACATATCGGTAAAGAGTTTATGACAATGTTCAAGGAGTTGAATACGACAAGATTTGATCTTTCGTAGCGATATTTAGTCTAGGCGGATTAGTGTAGCAACTGTAGGGTTTCGTAGCATGGAAAACAAAAATTTTCTATCGCATACAAACAAACAAGCCAAGATCTATCTACTAGATTGCAGCAACGAGTCGATAGAGGAACTCACCCTCGAAGATTCCAAAGCGGTTAACGAGAGCAGATTCTCGTGGGTGATGTAGTCGTACTCTTTCCGATCTCAAGATCGCGTAGACGATCCTTCTAGCGCCACGTTCCGGCAGCGCTCCCACAGTCGGTCACACGTTAAATTTTCGACGAAGACCTTCCTCTCCTTGTTCCAAAGCAGCGGAGGTTGTAGCACTCTCCTCGCGATTCCTAAGTGACCTGGCGTGGTACCTAAGTAGAGGGAAATCCGCAGGCTTCGCTTAAGTCAAAAGTAGTATGGTGGAGCTTATGATAGAGGATTTTTGTGGTCTTTTAATTAGACACACAATTTAGATGGATATAAATCAATTATATGGCTCTAAACCGCTGGATAAAGCAATTATATGCTCTAAACCAAAACGGCTCTAAACCGGAGGTAGAAGATAGGAACTTGTGTGTGTTAGGAGGGGCAGCCCTGCCCCTCCCTTTATAGGTGGGAGGGCCGGCGGCCAAGGGGAGGGAGTGGAGTCCCTCCCCAACTCGGCAGGTGGGCGCCGGCTTGGGGAGGACTCCTCCCCAACTCGCTTCACCTCCTCCTCTTTCCACTTCCCAAAATTGCGTTTGACTTTCAAACTAGCTTTGACTTTTCAATTTAGGATTTAAATAAACCCTATATTATGGAAAGCGAGAACACTTAGTACATGATGCAATCATTCCAATATGTAATGACACATTCATGTACCCTTCCCCTTCCGGAGTGCCGGACATTCAGGACCTTCTAGAATGTTCGATGAAAACACGGAACCATTCCCCAACTCAAACAGGACTTTCCTTATATGAATCTTATTCTCCGGACCATTCCGGATCACCTCGTGATATCCCGGATCCCATCCGAGACTCGAACAACATTGGTCTCTTTCTCATAATACCATAACTACTCAAAACCACGTCGAATCCTTAAGTGTGTCTCACTACGGTTCGTGAATTATGCGGACATGATCGAGGCACTTCTCCGAACAATAACCAATAGAGGAATCTGGAAATTCATATGTCTCCAACATATTTCTTCGATTTCTTTGCGATCGAATGAACCACTTACTTACGATACCATTTTCGCTTTGTCTCTCTATATGTTTTCTTATCCGAGGGTTTTTTCGTCGGTATCTCTTCATACCTAGTTCAACCTCGTTCGATAAGTAATCTTTTCTCGTTCGTGATATGTGATCCCTTGTGACCCAGTCACATGCTTGCAAGCTAATTGGATGACATTTCACCGAGAGGGCCAGAGTATATCGTCATCATATGGATGGACAAATCCCACTCTTGATCCATGTGTTTCAACCAATACTTTCCGAACACTCAATACCACCTTTATAGCCACACTGTTACGGTGTGGTGTTTGATGACATCAAAGCATCCATCCAGTAAAGGTGATATGCATGATCTCATGGTCGAAGGAATTAGGTTACTATGTATCAGAAAGCATATAGCAATTGAACTATTGAAATGACTTGATCTTTATGCTACGCTTATCTATAGGAGTATGTCCACCATATCATTCTCCTAACGATATGATCTTGTTGTTGATAACATCTCAATGTTCATGATAGGGAAACCACAATCATCAATCAACCAACAAGCTAGTGAAGTATAGAGGCTATACTAGGGACTTCAAATTAAGTTTACAAATCACACAAGTATTAATGGTTTCCTTGTTAATACTATTATAGCATGAATGTAAACATTTATCATAAACACAAAGATATAATAATAACTACATTTATTATTGCCTCTAGGGCATATCTCCAACAGTCTCCCACTTGCACTAGAGTCATCTAATCTAGATTACATGGTAATATACCGAACACCCATGGCAGTTTGGTGTTGGTCATGTTTGCCCTCGGGAGAGGTTTAGTCAACGGATCCGCCACATTCAGATCTGTGTACTTTGCAAATCTTTATATCCCCATCCCGGATATGTTCTCGAATAGCGTGGAAGCGACTTGATATGCTTGACTTCTTGTGTGACCTTGGTTCTTGCGCATTGGCTATGGCGCCCATGTTATCACAAGAGATAGACATTAGGTCCATGCACTTGGAACCACACCCAGCTCTGTAATGAACTCTTTCATCCATATCGCTTCTTGTGAAGCCTCAAGGCAACCATGTATTCCGATTGATTGAAGATCTCGCCACAACGCTTTGCTTTGCACTCCTCCAGCTAATCGCTGCACCATTCAAAATAAATACGTATCCAGTTGTGATTTAGAATCATCCGGATCGGTGTTCCAACTAGCATCGGTGTAACCATTAACAACGAGCTGTTCATCACCTCCATAAGAAAGAACCATATCCTTAGTTCTTCTCAAGTACTTAAGGATGTTTTTGATTGTCAATGATCCACTCTGGATCACTTTGATATCTGCTAGTTAGACTAACAAAGATATGCGATGTCGGGTCTAGTACATAGCATGGCATACATTAGAGATCCTATGGCTGAGGCATAGGGAGTCTTACTCATCCTTTCTCTATCTTCTGCCGATGTCGGACTTTGAGTTTTACTCAAGGTCGTATTGGGCAACATGGGCAAGAACCCTTTCTTGCTATCTTCCATTCCAAACCTCTTTAGAACTTTGTCCAAATATGTACTTTGTGACAATGATATTTGGCGTTTCGATCTATCTCTATAAATCTTTATGCCTAATATGTAAGCTGCTTCGCCAAGATCCTTCATTGAAAAACTATTATTCAAATACTCTTTGACACTATTAAGAAGGTCTACATCATTCCCAATCAACAATATGTCATCCACATATAGTATTAAGAATGCTACAGAGCTCCCACTCACTTTCTTGTAAATACAAGCTTCTCCATAAGTTTGTATAAAACCAAAACTTTTGATTACCTTATCAAAACGTTGATTCCAACTTCGGGATGCTTGCTTCAATCCATAGATGGACCGTTGAAGCTTGCATACCTTGTTAGCATCTTTAGGATCGACAAAACCTTTGGGTTGCATCATATACAACTCTTCATCAATGTCTCCATTGAGGAATGCTTGTTTTGACATCCATCTGCCATATCTCATAATCATAATATGCAGCGATTGCTAACATAATCCTCACAGATTTTAGCTTCGCTACCGGTGAGAAAGTCTCATCGTAGTCAACTCCTTGAATTTGTCGAAACCCTTTTGCGACAAGTCGAGCTTTATAGACAGTAACATTACCATCAGCATCTGTTTTCTTCTTGAAAATCCATTTGTTCTCGACAGCCTTCCGGCCATCCGGTAAGTCCACCAAAGTCCATAATTGGTTTTCGTACATGGATCCAATCTCGGATTTCATGGCTTCTTGCCATTTATTGGAATCTGGGATCATCGCTTCCTCATATGTCTCGGGGTCATCGGTGTTGTCCACCAACATGACATTCATAACGGAATCATACCAATCTGGAGTGGTACGATTTCTCGTTGACCTCCGAGGCTCTGTAGCAACTTCAACCGAAGTTTCATGATCACCATCATTAGCTTCCTCTCTTATTGGTGCAGGCACCACAGGAACTTCTTCCGGTGCTGCGCTACTCGCAATTTCGAGAGAAGGTTCGACAACCTCGTCGAGTTCTACTTTCCTTCAAGTCACTTCTTTCGAGAGAAATTCCTTCTCTAGAAAGGATCCATTCTTAACGAAGATTTTGCCTTGGATCTATGATAGAAGGTATACCCAATAGTTTCCTTGGGTATCCTATGAAGACGCATTTTTCGCTTTGGGTTCAAGCTTGTCCCATTGTAACTTCTTTACATAGGCTTCGCATCCCCAAACTTTAAGGAACGACAATTTAGGTTTCTTCCCAAACCATAATTCATACGGTGTCGTTTCAACGGATTTAGACGGTGCCCTATTTAAAGTGAATGCGGCTGTTTCTAATGCATAACCCCAAAATGATAGCGGTAAATCTGTAAGTGACATCATAGAACGAACCATATCTAAGAGAGTTCGATTATGACGTTCAGACACACCATTCTGTTGTGGTGTTCCGGCGTGTCAACTGAAAGTATTCCACATTTCTTCAAATGCTCGCCAAACTTCGTAACTTAGATATTCACCTCCACGATCGTAACGTAGAAATTTAATCTTCTTGTTACGTTGATTCTCTACCTCTCTTTGAAACTCCTTAAACTTCTCGAAAGTTTGGGACTTATTTTTCATGAAATAGATCTACCCATATCTACTCAAATCATCTGTGAAGGTAAGAACATAACGATAACCACCGGCGATGCTACACTCATTGGACCACACACATCGGTATGTATGATTTCCAATAAGTCATAGCTCGCTCCATCATACCGTAAAATGGAGTCTTAGTCATTTTACCCATCGGACATGCTTCATCTTTCAAGTGATTCAAAATCAAGTGATTCAAGAAGTCCATCGAATGGAGTTTCTTCATACGCTTCACTCCAATGTGACCAAGGCACGACTACATATAGGTCGAATTATCGCTGATTTCAAACGTTTAGCCTCAATGTTGTTGATATGTGTATTTCCACTATCGAGATTCAATATGAATAGACCATCTATCAAAGGTGCATGTGCATAAAACATATTACTCATATAAATCGAACAACCATTATTCTCGGATTTAAACAAGTAACCGCCTCTGCAATAAACAAGATCCGATATAATGTTCATGCTTAACGAGGCACCAAATAACAATTATTTAAGTATAAAACTAATCCCGATGGTAGATGAAGAGGTAGCGTCGACCGCGATCACATCAACCTTTGATCCGCTTCCTACGCATCGTCACCTCGTTCTTCACTAGCTTCCGTTTATTCTGCAGCTCTGTTTGAGTTACAAATATGAGCAACCGAACCAGTATCAAATACCCAGCACTACTACGAATACTAGTGAGATACACATCAATAACATGTATATCGATATACCTTTCTTCTTGATGTTGCCGTTCTTCAAATCCGCCAAGTACTTTGGGCAATTCCGCTTCGGTGACCTTCTCCCTTGCGGTAAAAGCACTCGATGTCGGGCTTGGGTCCAGCCTTGGTCTTCTTCGTCGGCGTGGTAACTTTCTTACCACCCTTCTTGAAGTGTCCCTTACCTTAGACTTGCCTTTCTTGAATTTGGTGGTCTTATTGACCATCAACACTTGGTGCTCTTTCTTGATCTCCACTGCAGATTTTAACATAGCAAACAGTTACGCAACTCTTTGTTCATGTTCGCATGTTGTAGTTCATCACAAAGTTCTTGTAACTTGGTGGTAGTGATTGGAGGATGCGGTAAACCCCAAAGTATTAGGAATCACTATACCCAAACTTTGAAGTTTATTTGCGTGCCTGGACATCTTAAGCACATGCTCCGACCTGAGCTACCCTCTTCCATCTTGCGGTTAAAGAACTTTTAAGCTTCATAACTTTCAATTGCCGCATGAGTCTCAAAAATTAATTTGAGATCCTCGACAATATCATATGGGTCGACTCTTCAAACCTTTTACGAAGCTCGATTCTAAACCATACAAGATAGCACACTGAACTATGGAGTACTGATTCTTAGGCGAGGTAAACATTCTTTACTTCATCGGTAGCATCAGCAGTGGGTCACCTAGCGGTGCATCCAGCACATAGGTCAAATTACCATTGTGAGGACAATCCTCAAATTACGGAACCAATCCGCGAAGTTGCTTCCATTGTTTTTCAACTTTTCTTTCTCTAGGAACGCATTAAAATTGATGGTAGGGGCTGCCATTGATCTACAACATATTTGCAATAGTTTAGACTAAGTTTATGACAAATTGAGTTCAAATTAATTAATGAAATTAAACTAGGTGAACTCCCACCCAAAACAACATCCCTCACATTGTTTTAGTGATCACACGAACCAAATCCACTACATCAACACCGATCATCACGAGAGTTGATATAGTTTCAATGGCGAACAATCATCATATTCATCATATCTACTATGTGATTCATGCTTTACCTTTCGGCGATCCGTGTTCACGAGGCCATGCGTACATGCTAGGCTCGTCAAGATCAAACCTTAGCTACGCATAAGCAAATCTGGCTTGCTTACGTTGTATTCACCGCGGAATCAAAGACACCCGATCATCACGTGGTGCTTGAGCGACAAGCTTTAGCAGTGCATACTAAGGGTGAACACTTTAGAACTTGAAATTTATGTGCATGAGGGATCATCTTATAATGCTACCGTCGTCTACTAAGCAATACAAGATGCATAAAGGATTAACATCACATGCAATTCATAATATGTGATATGATATGGCCTTTCTTCTTTGTGCTTCCGATCTCCATCTTCAAGCACGAACATGATCTCCATCATCACGGCAGATAGCATCAAGGTCAATGACGCTTCTTCATGGTTGTCGTCCACCAGCTTCAACTATTACAACTATTTTGAATAGACACGCGGTCTTAGCGAAATTAAAGACAACCATATGGCTCCTGCGGTTGCCAACTTACAATAAGGAACATTGCATACATCAAATATAATCACAATCATGGCCATATCACATCATCGCACACCTGCAAAACAAAGTTAGACGCCTCTACTTTCTTTGCATATTTTACGTGGTTTGGGGCTTTCAATAAGTGTCGTTCTAACTACGAACAAGAACCACAACATTGATACTAGCATTGTTGATCACCCGTTGTAAATTGGATCTTTACTATGCTAGGAGAAACAGCACCATAAAGCCACTTATGCAATACAAGTTGCATGTCAAGCGTGGAGCAAGTCTCATGAACGATGTCATGTAAGGTTAGCCGGCCGCTTCATCCCAACATACCGCAAGATGCAAAGTACACAAAAAGCAATCTACAATAAAAGCATCAATGCCCACAATGACCATTGTGTTCTACTCGGCAACAGATCTACATATAGACACGGCTGATACCCTTTGTAGGGTTTGTAGCATGGAAAACAAAAATTTCTATCGCATACAAACAAACAAGCCAAGATCTATCTACTAGATTGCAGCAACGAGTCGATAGAGGAACTCACCCTCGAAGATTCCAAAGCGGTTAACGAGCAGATTCTCGTGGGTGATGTAGTCGTACTCTTTCCGATCTCAAGGTCGCGTAGGCGATCCTTCTAGCGCCACGTTAAAGCAGCGCTCCCGATCGGTCACGTTAAATTGACGAAGACCTTCCTCTCCCTTGTTCCAAAGAAATGGAGGTTGTAGCACTCTCCTCGCGATTCCGGCACCTGGCGTGGTAGGAAGTAGAGGGAAATCCAGGCTTCGCCTTAAGTCGGTGCAGTATGGTGGAGCTTATGAGAGAGGCTATTAGTGGTCTAGTAATTAGACACACCAATTAGAAGGCTCTAAATCAATTAGAAGGCTCTAAACTGGCTAAAGCAATTAGAAGCTCTAAACCAAAACGGCTCTAAACCGGAGGTAGAAGATAGGAACTTGTGTGTAGGCTAGGGAGCCCCTCCTTATATAGGTGGGAGGCTGGCCGCCAAGGGAGGGTGGAGTCCCTCCCAACTCGGCTTGGTGGGCGGCTTGGGGAGGACTCCCTCCCCAACTCGGCTTCACCTCCTCCTCTTTTCCCACTTCCCAAAATTGCCGTTTGACTTTCAAACTAGCCGTTTGACTTTTCAATTTAGGATTTAAATAAACCCTTTATTTTGGACAGCGAGAACACTTAGTACATGATGCAATCATTCCAATATGTAATGACACATTCATGTAGCCTTCCCCTCCGGTCTTGGGACATTCCGGGACCTTCTAGAATGTTCGATGAAAACACGGAACCATTCCCCAACTCCAAACGGGACTTTCCTTATATGAATCTTATTCTCCGGACCATTCCGGATCACCTCGTGATATCCCGGATCCCATCCGAGACTCCGAACAACATTCGGTCTCTTTCTCATAATACCATAACTACTCAAAACAACGTCGAATCCTTAAGTGTGTCTCCCTACGGTTCGTGAATTATGCGGACATGATCGAGACACTTCTCCGAACAATAACCAATAGAGGAATCTGGAAATTCATATGGCTCCCACATATTTCTACGATTTCTTTGCGATCGAATGAACAACTTACATACGATACCAATTTCCCTTTGTCTCACGATATGTTACTTATCCGAGGTTATGATCGTCGGTATCTCTGCATACCTAGTTCAACCTCGTTACTGATAAGTAATCTTTTCTCGTTCCCGTGATATGTGATCCCTTGTGACCCAGTCACATGCTTGCAAGCTAATTGGATGACATTTCACCGAGAGGGCCCAGAGTATATCTGTCCGTCATATGGATGGACAAATCCCACTCTTGATCCATGTGTTTCAACCAATACTTTCCGAACACTCAATACCACCTTTATAGCCACCCTGTTACGGTGTGGTGTTTGATGACATCAAAGCATCCATCCAGTAAAGGTGATATGCATGATCTCATGGTCGAAGGAATTAGGTTACTATGTATCAGAAAGCATATAGCAATTGAACTATTGAAATGACTTGATCTTTATGCTACGCTTATCTATAGGAGTATGTCCACCATATCATTCTCCTAACGATATGATCTTGTTGTTGATAACATCTCAATGTTCATGATAGGGAAACCACAATCATCAATCAACCAACAAGCTAGTGAAGTATAGAGGCTATACTAGGGACTTCAAATTAAGTTTACAAATCACACAAGTATTAATGGTTTCCTTGTTAATACTATTATAGCATGAATGTAAACATTTATCATAAACACAAAGATATAATAATAACTACATTTATTATTGCCTCTAGGGCATATCTCCAACAGCAACCACTACATATGTTAATTCATGTGTATGCTAGTTGAACAAACAAAACAACGTTCTTCTAAAAGAATGGTTATCGAGGACGTGTATGTGACACGGTCCAAAGGGTTTTGTTGAATCAAAGGATGCTAAAAAGGCATGCAAACTTCAATACTTGAAGTAAGCATAGCGGAGTTGGAATCTTCACCGTGATGAAAATGTTAAAATGTTTAATTTCATCAGAGACGATGAAGATGCTCGCATTTGCAAGAAATTAAGTGGGAGCTCTGAGACATATTTTTAATACATTGTGTGCAAGACATATTGTTGATTGGAAATGATGTATCTTTTATTGACACAAGTTAAGCATTTCATTAAAATTAGATTGAGATGAAAGATTTGGGAAAAACCAAAATATTTGGCATCAAAGTCTATTTGGATAGATTGAGATGCTAATATGGTTATGCCAAATGTACATAGATGAAATATTGAATGAGTTCAATACGGAAACGACGAGAAAAGTTTTTGCCACATGGAAAAGGTTGAATTAAGATTCAAGTGTATTGACACTTGGCGAGTGGATCAAGATTGAAGTGTTTTGATACTTGGTGAGTAAAATCACATGAATATCTTGATAAAAGAGATTCAAGTGTTTTAACACTTCATGAGTAAAATCACATGAATATCTTGATAAACAAGATTCAAGTGTTTTGACACTTGGTGAGTAAAATCACATGAATATCGTAATCAATCATACCGTGATATGTCATATGCTCTAAATGTTATGATCATACTCTAGGGTGACTCATAAGATGATCATTGGACGATAGTAAGGATATTATTATAATATTTGGAAGAACTAAGAATATATTCTGTATGTAGAAGTGACAGATAGTTCATAGTAAAGTGTTACATTGACACTATACAGATAGTTCATTGTAAAGTGTTACATTGATACTAGTTTTTTCACAAGATACAAACTAAGTTTATCTCAATTTAGGCTATGGGTTAAGGTGACACAATTTGATGGAAGAAAGTTCCATAATAGATTTTGGATAAGTTCCAAAGTTAAAGTATTGCGACGGATACTACAACAAAAAGCTAAGTATAAGACTGCTCTATAGTAGCAGCATAGGAAAGCATTTGTGTTGAGAAGTTTGTTAATCAAACTAGGTGTAGTTCCAAAGGGGTAGTATCGACATGTTTTAAAAAACCCGAGAAACTAAGGTCTCACCAAAAGATCAAATTTATACAGTGTCATCTCATTTGAGAATGAGTGATGCATAGAGACGCAAAGACATGCAAATACACACAGACCTGAAAGCGTCAGATCTAGAGATTATGTTTTCCACTAGCAAACGCGTATATACAACAGCAGAAAGGCATATGTGTTGAATACGCAAGTTTTTCAAACTAGATTATTGACTCTAGTGCAAGTGAGAGACTGAAAGGAATATGCCCTAGATGCAATAATAAAGTGGTTATTATATTATATTCCATGTTTATGATAAATGTTTATTTCTCATGCTATAATTGTGTTAACCAAAAATGTTAATACATGTGAGTTTAATAAACAAAGAAAAGATTCCTAGTTATGCCTCTCATTACACTAGCTTGTTGATTAACAGATGATCAAGGTTTCCTGATCATTACATTGGATGTTGTTAATAACAAGGTCACAATATTGATTGAATGATGTGATGAACATACTCCCCAAGTATATTAACATGATCATGCCATTATGTTTATACTACTATAATGTCATTCAAAGAAACTCTAATCCTTAGACCATGAGATCACGTCAATCACTGACTTCGAAAGAGTACTTTGATTACATCAAACGTCACACCGTAACAGGGTGATTATAAAGGTTTCGTCGGGTACCTGGAAAGTGTTAGTTGAGGCTCGTGGATCAAGAGTGGGATTTGTCTATCCTGATGACGGAGAGATATACTTAGGGCCCTCTCGATGATATTACATTAACATAGCTTGCAAGCAAGTGATAATAATCACTCAGAATGTTATATCACGGGAACGAGAAAAGAGTACTCATTAGTAACGAGATCGAACTAGGTATGGATGATACTGAATGATCGGATCCCGGACAAGTAAAATATCGCGAGACAAAAGGAATTAGTTACTGCGAATAAAAGGTCACGCGGTCACTAAGTCATCGCATGAATTGGTGGGAGTCATTATGGATCTCTAGGTCCCGCTAATGATTATTGATCAGAGAATGTCTCGATCATGTCCACACAGTTTGTGAACCGTAGGGAGACACACTTAAGGATTGTTGACGCATTTGAGTGGATAGGGAACACCGGAGAAGATAATGGACATCACAGAAATTTGTTCTGTCGAATCTGCCGAAATAGTTTCGGGGTACCGAAACAAATCAAGGAAATAAAATGTCATTGTGTTCATTAAATGAAGTGTTTATTAAATGAAGTACTCATTAAATTAAGTGTTCATTAAATGAGTGACATTAAATCAAGTGAATTAAAAGTGGTTTTAATGAAGAGACTCGTGATTTTTGAGTGGAGAATAAATGGAAGAAAGTGGAGAGTATTTTTATGTGAGTGGAGAGTCCATCCATATAATTGGGGAAGAGGTGGGGCCAGCCCCATGGTTGTGCGCCATGCCCCTTGGGCTACCCCCTCACCTATAAAAGGCCCCTCTCCTCTCCTCTCTCACACATACACCATTCACCCTTCCTCTCATATGCACTTTGGTTGGGATCTTCCTCCCCTTCTAGCCTTGTCCATTGCCACGAGCGAGGAGCTTAGGCGAAGCCCTGCTCAATATCTTATCCACCACCATCACCACCATGTCGTAGTGTTGGCAGGGTTCCCTAGGATCCACTACTTCCGCTGCCGAGCTAGAGCGAGGGACGAAAGTCGTCTGTATACCGTATGTGTGACCGATTACGGAGGTGTTGCACTTGTGGTACTATCATTGTGTCCTTGAGGACGGTCGTGTACACTGTACAACAACCACATTTGTTTGCGGGGTTGTTATCCCGTGTTATGGTCTTCGAGGGTGAGTCCATCTGAAACCGTTACATGTATCTCCTAGATATGATCTTGGTGGTTGCAACCGTATGATTTTTTTTGTTTTCCATACAACGAACCCCATCAACTAAAACCCTAAAAGAATATGTAGATCCGATCTTATCAGAGTAACTAATATCTCGAAGAATCCATGATTCGGAGATACGCGTTGGCTTGGCCGCCAAGGCCATGGCATTCGGGCCCCCGCCTAGGGCCTGGATCTGCGTGGTAGGCCACCATGGTTCTGGTTGGGACATCTTTAGCTAGCTGGTCCCACCTAATACATATGGAATGCTTACAAGGAATCACCAGAAAAACCCAGATGTGGGGAAGGCAAGACCTCGATCTAGAAAGGCGGTGAAGATGACAAACTCACCAGGTTTTGTTTTTGGCTCAGATTCCTTGCCCCGATATCCTCCATTGTTCATATTCTTTTGCTGGGAGGATCCCGCTAGAGATGTTGGGATCCATAGTCTTATCCTTAAGCGTCGAGCTCTACCATCCTCACTTGAAGCCCATCTTGTAGGGAGAGTCAGAATGGACCGCTTTCTCTCTCAATGAAAAAGGGGAAAGAAACAAAGTGTTGGAGCAGAAGTGGCGAGGAGAAGAACAATGACTGCAAACTAAATCCCCGACGCTCCTTTTAAAGGTACTCATGGGAAATTACCGTGAAGCCCCTCAAAGGTGGAACGATTCTTTGAAATCGTGTGAACATGCCGAAAATTGCAGCTTGGATTACTCCAGGGTTATACGAGCGGGATATTGTATGCTCCGGATTCTCCACATGCGAGCCGAGGTGTCATCAATGCGTTCGCACCATTCCAAGGCGACTGCAAGTGGGCGGCTGAGTTGTCATGTCGCTCTGAAAGACTGACAGATCGGTCACAAGAAGTCAAAACGACAAGGCCGATGACAGAAGATGCTAAAAGGACTAGACGACACTCCAAGAAAAACGGAGTCGGTGCCTAAGCATGTCCGAAAAAGGCGGGCATGAGGGAAGCGGCTGGCATGAACTAACCTTTTTAAATGCATATCTCACCTGTTTTAAATTTTATTTCAGAGTCCATCAACGACTTCCCATTGGTGACTCCAAGTGTGAGCAGAGTTGATATCAAGGACGACTCCAAGCCAGGAGGGAGCGATGCTGGCAGGAAGTCCCCGACGCACTAGGGAACTAATGACGAGGGAATAACCGACTGGTTAGACCCAAGGAGCGAGTCGGATGCATAGACCCGGGTGGCCCATGGCATGTTCAGGGTCGTCCGTGGACTAAACCAAGACGACTCGGAGGCCTAGGAGCGGTCAACCTTGAAGACATGTTGAAGCCCACTAGAGGCATGCTAAGACCGGAGTCTCTAACCAACTCAGTCTTATCCTGTAAAACCCTAGCCGAGTTGCTTATATAAAGCTCGGCATGGAAACCCTAGAGGGTCACGTTCAATCTCATACAAACATCATAGCTCTAGTTTGTTGCACTGTCATTGGCAATCTTTGAAATCAGATCTAAGCATAATATAGTAATGCAAGAGTAAGCCTTTTCTTCCACCGAGAGGGGCCTGGGTAAGCCACACGTTGCCAATCTCGTACTGGAGACTCCGATGTCTCACTCGTCAGCCACCTCTCTCAAGTTACCCCTATAGCATGTGTCAGCACAATATGCCGGCTATACATTCATCTCGATAATTCTTGTCATGTTCTTCTGAACTGCACGCTTTCTGACTGCAAATATTGTGTGCAGTCCCAAATGGAAAAAAAATAAGAAAATACCTTAATTTGGATTGCACCTCGTGAGTAAAAACACAAATGCTTGCTCTACCATCTCTATTACATATGGTACTATTGAAAAAAGACCTGATTTCATGTGTTGGAGAACAAATGGAACCGAATTTTCTGCAGGTCTTGGTTTTCAATCTAGATTGCTAACGGTATGTCAACGTTCACGCATTTCCTTGAGTATGACTGAATCCTGACATTGCTTTTCCTTTAAACATGACACAGGACACATGAGCTACCAATTCCACTATGTATACATGACATATAATCAAAATTTTGGCTAGTATAGGTGTTGAAGACATACCCATTATGAATAGGCCGAACATATTAACTGGTTTTTTTTTTTGAAGTATATTAACTGGGTTTTAAACCTTATTCTCCCGCGAATGGCTGCAAGGATGAAAGACATGAATCACTATACTACTTTCCATGACCTGAAGATGAACAATAAATTTCACTGTATGGAGAGACCTGTGAGGAGCTCGTACCAATGTGAGGATCGAGTGATATGACATACTGCAATACCTGAAGATGCAGACAATAGCTATAGCGAGAGGCTATTCGGGAAGAGGCAACTGAGGGTTTTGAAGAAGAGGCCACCGAGGGCTCAAATATACTAGGATCCACGCTAACAGGGAGCCGACTGATGCCATTAAAATCGTCTGAGCAGCTTTTTGTCTTGCGGCGTGGGAGATGTGTCTAGCCCTCATACATTACTTTCTAATTACCAGAGAGCTAATAGCAGCAGTTTAATTTTTTTTATATTTTTTTTAAACGGAGCAGCAATTTATTTGGAGATGGTGAAAACAAAAGCATCTAGCAAAGGCACATACAACGATTGATGCGGCGGCGTCTCTCTTGGCCGGCCGAATGATAGGATTTCAAAGGTACGAGAATAACATCACACACCTCAAAACTCGCGGAAATACCTTGGGAGTTTGATGTTTCTCTTCCTTTTTTAGGAACCTGTACGGTTTATTGATCAAGGCATAATGTTCTTACAGTCTTCGATGATCATTGCCAACACGCAGGGAGGCGCTGAATCATCTAACACAGCAGCGGACGCGGCGATTCCGCCTAGTGTTGCGCGTCGTAGGCTTATCCAACGGTCTCTAGTACTCCAAGATTCGTGTCATTCGTTTTTGCAATTTCAACCTGTACATGGTACACAATCGCAGCTCTATAGTCCCGAAGGTGCACATGTACACCTTGGTCCTGTCCCTCTCCCTCTCCCTCACGGGCCGCACCCCACCTCCCACGCCCATGGCGTCCCACCTCTCTCCCCTGTCGTCTCCCTTCCCTCCGTCGAACATGGCGAGCTCCTCCTCTAGCATCCCCATCGAGGCGTGGCGGCCAGGGCTACCTCACCTTCCCGGCGATGTGCCGGCGACCTCTCCTGCCCGGTGATCTAGCCGGCGACATCACAGATCTGCGCGGGACGGCGGGAGTGGCGGCTCCCTCCTCCAGGGCGACGACGGCCACCCCTCGAGTCCTCCCATCCTCCAACGACCACGACGGGGTACAAGTCTAGCAGATCCTCCCAACTGCTGCCGGATCTGGGCTTGGAGGGCCTGGATCCATGGCCACCTGATGTGTTCTTGAAGTTTCTTCTTTTTTGGAAGATTCGATTATTTGTTGTGTTGGTGCTTGGATGAAATCATGTTCATGCATCTTTGATCCGAAAAAGTCCGTTACGTCTACTGGGTTGTTGTATCCATGGTCTGAAACAAGGGATCCCCTGAAACAAATACATATTTGATCCGAAATTTCTATTGATGTTAGTGCTTGCTAATGACGATTCAAATTGTTTGTTATGCTTTGGTTATCCGTGACCTTAAACAAATAAATTTCTGTATGGGAATTATGCTTGATTATGCATCAAGAGTATGAATCCATGATACAGATGCACTGGTCCAGATTGTGTATGGTTCATTGATTGCTTCATTTCTTGAAAAGGTAATAAAATTGGACAGAGATGCCAAACAGAATATATGAAATACATGGTACAAATTGTGTAGTATGATTTATCGATGAATTTATGGCCATCGGACCATCCTGATTTGTTTTGTTCATCGCCCAAATCTATCCTTTAAAAATTTCCACATATGATTTTTCGTCTCATGTTTTGTGGCTTATTTTTCTTTGCAGTGAAAGTTGACCACTTTTCCTAACACAATCTTGTCCTGAAAAATGTTTACTTTTTAGACTGTTTTTCCTAACAGATCCTGATGTTGGAAAAAAAAAAAGGTCCTGAGTAATGTCCTGGATAATGTTGGTCCAAATCCAAGGCGCATTCTTTATGTCCGTACAGCTCATTTCCTAATCTCCCGGCTAATTTGTTCATCCAATTAACTTGCAGTAGGTGCGAAATGTAAGAAAAGTAAAAAATGTGATGTATGTTGTGCAAAAGAGGAAGGACTGGCGGATTAGAAATAGGGGTAACAGAAGGGTTTTTATGCAATGTCTAGAAATTCATGCACAGATCTGAAAGCATGATTGTGTGCTCTATGATAAGACGAGGACGTCTATAGGGTTGTGGAGTTGCTTTTTCGTAACACACCATATAACTCACCCTTTGCTAACTGGGCTAAACAATACGCCACTTTATTACCCTGATGATTAACCTTACTTAACTTAACCTCAGGTAAACTAGCCATGAGACCCCTAGCTTCCATATATAAACCCCAGTTTGCGGAGCGATCATCACCATAAGCTGAGAGGGTGCTGATAACCTGTGCAGCATCTGACTCGAGAATCGCTGGCCACTGCGTGAAATCACCAAGGTGCCGTAAGCCCTCCACGCATGCGATAATTTCCGCAGCTTCTGCGCTCGCACACGTTGGGATGAAAGATCGCACGCTCCCGGTCTGATCGCGGATGACAACGCCGACGCCTCCTCGCTCTGTTTGCGCATCCCAACTGGCATCAACATTTGCTTTTATCCAGCCGATCGGAGGAGGTTCCCAATTCATAGATCCATCTGCATCAGGAAGAGAAGGCTCTAGTATTGCATATACAGCGGCTTTCCCTTTGATGTCCAGGCTGCCGTGCTGCGTACCAGAGGTGGACTCCACATAGTTTTGAAGGAAAGGCACAGATGCCGTGACTGACGCCTTCCCGTCACCATGAACCACATTGTTTGTCTTCCTACCAGACAATTGATAAAATTAAATGGTTGAATAATAGATTAATAAACCAACAAAAGCGTCATTACCCTAAAGCTTTCTTGATCTCGTCGCTCTCAGGGTCAAGTTTCAGTGTTTCCATAAATGCATCAGCAGCTCTTTGGTAATCCTGTACTTCGAGAAAATAAAACGGGAAGGTGATACTGGTGCAGAGACCGACTCAGATTTTGATTAAAAGAGACGATTGCATATTGCAGCCACACCTCCATGAAGTTGAGAGCTGTTACCTCAAGAAACCATCCCTTGCACCAACCAGGCATAAGCTGTCTGCAACGTTGGGCGTCTGACAAAGCGCTCTCCCCTTCTCTCATCCGCAGCCAGCAAAGGCTCCGGTTGGAAAACATGGTGGCATCAAAGGGGTTTATCTCCATCACCTGCAGTTACAACCAGCAAGCATCAACTAAGTTTCGCAGGATCCTTTCATTAGCATCTCTTTTGGTATAGGAAAATCACAACTCACTAACTCTCGAAATAGGCTTTCGCCCCGCTTTATAAATAAAGCACCAGGTGAGACCGCTGCTGGACCAGACAACACAACGCTCAAAGGAAAATGCTAGGGCAGCAGCAAACACACGCCCAAAAGAACAAAGAAGAAATAAAATGGAAAGCAAAGTTCGGGTTAAATGTTCAAACCTGACCTGCTAGTCAATATTATGATGTGATACAGCCATGCATCTTCGTGCGGATAATTCCAAAACAGAACATCAGCTAATCTTAGGAACAATTATCTACTAGAAAACAATAATACAGCTGCAAAAATAGCTAAAGTCGCTACATTTTCTTGTGAACCTTCAGAACATACCCGTCCAAAGAAGTATAGAGCAGCATGGTAGTCCTTCTTTGCAAATGCTTGCTTCGCTCGTGACTTCAAATCAGTTACTCTAGCTCCCACAGGAACTGCATCCTGAAGAGGACAACCGTAGTGGATGTCAAGTCCTGACAGCACACATGTTGTAGTTGGCAAACTTATATGATTATTATCTCCTCGCAGGGATGCAACCAGCATAATCACAGAATCTTCTATTGTATATATATATATAAAAAAAAGTATCCACGTTGGCCCACATAGGCTAAAACTAACTGATCCATTTTAATCATGGAGGGACCAAATTATAACGTCCTAACAGAGTACACGTTATGCTCATGTGTCAACAAAGATAGACAAGTTCAGAAAGAGACGGAAGTCTTTGGAAATTGGAAAGGGAAGCGGCAAAATATACGGGAATAGGACTAGAGTTCGAATCCTTTTAAAACACACTATGGTCTAACATGTGATTCTGAATCGCTTCAGTGATCAATGTTGGGTCTCTGGAAATGTACGCACGTAACAAAGGATCTCACACAATACCTTCACCGGCAGCACATCTGTAGCAAGGATAAAACATAAAAAAAATCAACCAGAGTATTTCTCTATTACTAATCAAAGTACCAGAGTTATTCCTATCTTCAAGTGCAAGTCAAAAAAGGACAGTTCATATTCACCTATTTTTCCTAGCGACTACTATGTATCATGCTCTGGAATTTTGCCATCTTCTAACTTCATAACCATATGTATGCATCCACCTCTTCATATCTACTCCCTCCATTTCATAATATAAGATGTGTCTAGATACACTATCTTCACAAAGCTAAAACATCTTATATTTTGAAACGGAGGGAGTACTTACTTTCTCATGTCTCAACATTTTAACTGCTTTTCGAAACAACTTGATGATACAATGCATCAACAAGATTTATTCTACACCTGAAAATTAAACCCCACTATCGCCTTTTTTTGGCATATGTCACGCACCAAGTTCTTTCTGCCCTTCATGATTGTAGGAGTGCATTCGCACAAGGACGAACGGTGTCTTTAATGTCAATTAATTTTGTACAAGAAATAGGACGACTATGCAAAAAAGGTTTCCTGACATGTACATACTAGATTAGAATGCAAACTTAGATAATTTAGATTGCAAGATAACTTTCTGTTTGAACCTGGACTGTATTAGTTCAGTAATTGTCGCATAATATTTAATCGAGATGCGAAAAAATGTCCACATAAAAAGTCGACAAATATTACTAATTTTATTACTAATTTCAACTTAAACGTACACTCACATATGTTTGGGTGTGAGGGCGGGCGAGCCCCGACGGCCCCTTCGCACGGAGGTGCACCGTCACCTAGGCATCACGGGTGGAAAGCGGGAGGTGGTTTCGTTCTTTTCTTGTCATCGGCCATGGCTGTCTTCCCCTGCCTCCATCCATGTTCTTCGCCGGTAACACATCTTTCGAACTTGCTGCATCCTAGATCAATCTTGGCCGGATGGTCTCGTGCCGGGCGCCAGGCCTGCCAGCATAGATCTAGCCCGCATCAGTTGGGTGCTCTCACACGTCCGCCAGTGCGGATCTGGTCCAGGCCAGATCGTCGGGTGTCCTCGCGCCGTCTATGACCTGCTCTTGTATGACAAGTGCAGAGGATCAATCGGCCCAACTTGTGCACCTCTCCTCCTACGAGAACACATTGTCGTTAATACATGTTCGGCTTCAAGGTGGCACATCGTGAAGACTTACTTTTGTCGGCAACATGGGGTACAATCCGCAATTCCCATGTTGCTGATATTTGTGATAATCGAGTTGGGTGCGCCTAGAAGACTAATGGATCTCGCTTGCTTATATGGAGTCGAGATTATCAAGTGATGGCTGAAGTGTGATTTTGGAGAGGGTGAAAATGATGCATCACACTCCAGTCTGTGATCCTAGAGATCTGTAACCTGTAGTAGCGGCATAGGCAAGTGAGGGGGCAGCACTTTTTTTCCAAATGGTTGATAAAATAAATCCCCAGCCTCTGCATCGAAAAGATACTACAGCCTTCTTTATTATATTATTCAACAAAGGTCTGACAAAGAGCACAGATCAAAAAAACCTGAAGCCACCACGCAAACCTACAAACCCAATAATGGGTGAAGATCATGCCACTAGGGCCTTATGCCCTGAAAACGAGAAATCCCTCCATCAACTAGGAACCAGGGACATCACATACCCAAAACACCCTCTAGTTGAAACGGGGGCGCTCATCCGGTCTAGCGGACTCTTAGCGAGCACCTCATGAACACGCCACAAAAGCCTTCGAGGCGCCAAGCAACCTGTAGGGTAAAGATCCGCATAGTCTTCCCTAGTCCTGCCGTCGACACCACCATGATGCCAGACAGACCCCCCCATGAGCAAGTACATCATGTCACGTCTTTCACTGAGAACCTGATCTGCCACGCCACTAGGACTTGTAATCGTCGACACGGTAGATGCAGTAGATGCACACTACTCCACCTCTTGCCTCCTCCATCCAGCAGCTGCTCCAAAAACAATGCCCCCATGAGGGAGAGCGACACTGATAGCGCCTCCAACATCCGATCTGGGATACCTGGATCTGGGGTTTCCGGAATAGCACGAGTGGGTGGATGGTGGTTGCAACGGCAATGCCTTCAACAAGCCGCCATCGCCCACCATGACCAGAGTCAGAGATCGGTTTGTCACTGGGAGCCATGCCACCCCAACTCACCGCCGGTGCTAGAGTCGAATCAAAACGCCAAAACTAGCCAGGTCGACCACCACCAGGAGAGGATGGGGCCGCCACGGCCATGCCCAAGGCCGGTGATTTAGGCTTCCTCGTGCTGCGGAGCATGCCCCAGAGCACCTCATGTGCCGCCATCGGAGACGATGCATCAGTGACAATGTGTAGGCCGCGGCCCGTCCTCGCCCATCTGAGCCAAGACGCGCTTTGCCCACACAGCTTGCAGAACCCTGCTGGCCGTTGATCGCCCGTTGCACCGTTGTCGAGGTAGATCGGACGGACGCCACCATAGTTCTCTAGATCGCAGCCAAGGACGATCTGTCACCATTGCGCCATGTCGGCTTTTCCCGACGACGATTCCGACAACAGGAGTAGGGCGACGAGGAGAGATCAAGAGGAGGGTCGGTGGCAGCCACCCGGTGCGGCCCGACGTTGCCACATAGGGTTGGGAGGGAGATGTAGTCAGTTGCCAAGAGGGGCGACAACACTGGAGGGCTTCATTTTTTGCGGTGCTCCTCGAGTACCAAGTCTGGAGTTCTAGGCTGAAAATCCTTCATTGGTTGTACCTAGTAATAGTCTTATTGAAGACATTGTTTTGAGACTTAGGACATTCTCCAGCGTGAAAATCTAAGAGCAGTTGATTGGGCGACGACGGTGTTTGTGCACCGTTTCCTTCTTGGAGTCATCGCTTTTTGGAGAACATTTTTTATTCCAGGTGTTGTCTTTGGTGGTGTTTTGTGTGCTAGTGCTGCGAGTGATTAATCACCGTGCCATGGCCTTTTCTTTATTTTTTGTTGTGTGCATCCAAATATTGTTCGTCCATAGGCTAGGTGTACTTGGTATCTTCGCAATATTTATACATTCCCTTTATCAAAATAATATGTTTGGGTGTGAGTTCGCACTGTTAATCATGATTTAGATATTGGTTTATGTAAGTCTATGGCGAAAATATAACTATTATACATGGAACTGGAAAATAAAAAAATAAAGTTAGCAATTTCATTTTTTGACAAACTCCATGTGATATCCATAAATAGCTGAATTTGGACTAAATTATATATGCCAAACTCTATTGGATGAATAAGCAATACAACATTGCTAAAGTATATATATGGATCGCCCACCTTGTCTTTATCGGTTCTGACTTTTAGGTTGATTGGCTGGTGTATGAAATCAAAAAATGTCTTGGGTTCAAGTATCGCTCTCGCCCCATTCTATCCATTTTTAGGCCTTGTCGAGTCACACCACTCACACGTGAAAGGCAGTGTTGAAGCATATGTTGATTGCCCACATTCTCCATCAATTTGGACCTTTGGTTGTGTTGGCTAGTTCATGAATTTAATATGGTACCAGAGCCAAGAGGTCTCAAGTTCAACACCTAGACAATGCGCTATTTAATATAAAATAGTTGCAGACTTTCATCTATCCCATGTTTACGGACTTTCCGTATGTCCAGACCTGATGTTAATATATTACTAGCCCTTCTCTATCAGTTTAGACTTTTGGTTCCTCCCCCTCACGTCAGGTTTCTCCTGACCTTTAGACATGAGATCAATAAATACTGCACCTATTTTTATTAATAATGCGTTCTGCAGGTCTTGAACTTAAGACCTCTTAGCTCTGATACCCTTGCACACTGAATTGATGCACTAGCGAACTCAACCAAAAGTCCAACCAATAGAGAGAAGGTGAGCAATCCACATATACTCATGGGTATAGCACTAGCTTCATTCACAGGACGTAAAAAATCGCGGGAATTTTTTGCGCGCGCTCGCCACCATCTACTCTCTATCTTCTATTTAACCGTCGGTGAGGAGGCAGCACTAGCTTCATTCACTCGGTTTGTAGCGACGACACTCCATAGAAAGATATACTAGCGAAGCGATAACCACCAGTTCGTTAGAGATAGCTAATCAACAGTGGTTTGTTGTGGCACAAATAAAAAGCTAATCGTTAAGAACAACAGTTTGGCTCCCCAAAAAAATTGCAAGAAATGACGTGCAAATGAAAAAGTCCTACTCTGCATGAGAAGAAACAAACCAACCACCAAAACCAAAATAGCATGCAATAGGACTTTCACCCATAAGGGAGAACAAATAAGCCTCTAAAACCTGCTTCCATGGAGTTTTGCATATAACTAAGAGTGGGTGGCCTTTTGCTTGGCAGAACATGCTCTCAGTATAACGCCGCATGTCCTTCCATCTCGTGTGCTCTCTATATCTCTTTGTGTGTTATCCAACGGCCAGCTGCATATGCGCAGCTAAACCCGTGAGTAGCTGGCTATTTTGCATCCACATATATGCTTTAACAAACATTATATATACGAAAACTAGTTTAACATACAAGGAATAGTAATTTGGTTTTCACTGAATAAGATTTAATAATAACTCTTACTAGGTTGAAGAATACAACTCTTTTTAGTTAAGAAACTATAAATAAACGGCAACTAGAAATCGGCTTTAATACAAATGATATAAAAAATCCTTAATAGATAGATTTGGAATAATGTATTTAATTAAAATATATTATTATGTGGATAATTAGTACTAAAAAACATTTATCTATTAAACTCTAATTAAAAAAATAAATACAACAAATTACTTACGAATCGTTAATGAACTGATTGTAAATATAGTTCAGGACGACTAAAAGCAAGCGGGAAGTGGTAGCTTGAGAAAAACAGAGTATATACATTATTATATATATATCCTGTACAATACACATGACATCGAGTAAGAAGGATTGTTAGATTGACGCCATTGTGCTAAACGTGAGTAAGCGTACAATATGTCGGAAGCAACGAAGTGTTGCAGCATAAGTAATGGCCGGTACAAAAGATCATGTCCAATAAATAGTAAGTTATTTTATACGTGCGGCATAATATAACACCATGAATATGCAAGGATAAATACACTGCACCAATCAAATAACATGAGAGAAATACTTTTAATCATTGGCCGTGTGGAGGAAGAGAACACAATGCTCATATATGGGGCATATATAGATTTAGTTATTAGTTCAAAATTCTCTATATGATATAAAAAGCATTATGCCGAGGTGTTCCTTAGTGGCTTAGCATGTGTAGTTACCTATAAAAAATAAAAGCATAAAAGCATAGATTTAGAAGAGTATATGCAAGAAAACATTTCTAAAATTAGCTATAAAATATAATAAATATTTTATATAATCTAGGAATGTAGTATCATTTATCCATCTCTTTATTTGTACCACTATCATTTATAAATAATACAAACAAAATCATATGAAAAATACTGGTTAATATTGTTTATTCACACAATATTATGAAAACCATAGCGGCATGTACAACATTAGGTAGACAAATAAGCCACGCAAATGCGCGAGTCATCCTCCTAGTTCCATCCCAAATCCTTGCTATCAAATAAAATCTCCAATTTGAGCAAGTAATCTATTATAACACCTCCCACATTCTCACAATAATACCTTCAGCCTTTACCACTGAGTTTAATGGTGTGACAATGACAGTGGTTCTTTCACCATTAGTTGATTTATCATGCAAATAGTTATGTAGAGAGTACAAGGAGTACATCAAAGTGGAAACAATTGAAAGACCAAGGATATACTCTCGCTAGTCCCTAAATAGGTGGCGTATAAAAGTGGTAAAAAAGTCATTACTTTCTAAGTCTGGCCAATTCTATAGAATGGAATATCAACAACTACAATATTAAGTAAATACATTATGGAACTATCTGATGGTAGATCTACCGATGTTGGTTTAGTATTGTAACTCTTCATTTTTTCCGGAATGGAGACTTAGCCTCGGTCTCTACATTGGTAGATGCATGCGACCTTTATTAATTTATTGAAGTCAAACGTTTACATATAACTCTTCATATATTTGTAATACATATAATTGATCAAATTTAAAAATCATTGACTTTTTTAACTCATTTTATACACCACCAATTGAGGGACGGAGGGAGTAGTGATAAGAGGGCTAATATTCAATGATGCAAACAAAGCTCAAAAGTATGCATGTATATTTCTTGTTGAACTTTAAATATCCATAGACAGTCACTACGAATATATGTAATGAATAAATGTAGATATATGTAATGAATAAATAGCATGTCTGCAGATAGATCTGCCATAGCTCGAGGCGTTTTTTATATTTCTTAGCATGTTTTGTAATGCTGGTACTTTTGCTTTGGTCACTTGGTGTGTGGTTGATCGGCTGTGTGCATCCTAGATATGCAGAGGCCAGGTGTAAACATTGTTAGTCGCTGAATTCTAACTCTCATCGAGGGAGAGGATGACACAAGGAGTTGGGACAATTTTCTGGTTTCTATTTCTCACACAAACTCACACAAATGCCATGCCAACCTGAGGGGTTGGGGATACATATTTATAGGCTGCTAACCAGCCAAGGATATGCTAGATGCTAGTCTAAGATGCTAGTCTAAAGCAGCAGTCAAGGATGCTCTATCTAACAACCAGTCCTTGATGCTCTATCTCTAACTGCCAGTCCTTGACACAAGGACCATGTGTGCTGTCCCACAAAGACCATAGGACAGAGACTTATCCATCATTCTCCCCCTAAGTCTTGTGCGTCGTCTTGTGGGAAGGCTGGACCATCCCAATCCTGGAGCAGAGTCCGACGAACGCGATCTGCCCAAGAGGCTTGGTGAGCAGATCCGCAAGCTGATCCTTGGTGTTGATGTAGCTCGCCGTGATACTCCCTTCATCCAAACAGCTTCGGATGAAGTGGTACCTCACCCGGATGTGTTTGCTCCGCTCGTGGAACACGGGGTTCCTCGCCAGGGCCAGAGCGGACTTGCTGTCCACCCTGAGCTCCACCGCTCTAGTGTCTCGACCGAGGAGATCACCAAGCAGTCGAGCGAGCCAGAGCGCCTGAGTGGAAGCGGTGGAGGCCGCTATGTACTCGGCCTCGCAGCTGGACATGGCCACCACCTGCTGCTTGACTGACTGCCAGCTCACGAGGCACTTGCCGAGGAAGAAGAGGATCCCGCTTGTGCTCTTGCTGGTGTCGATGTCGCCGGCGTGGTCGCTGTCGCTGTACCCGACGAAGTGTGCCGCCCCAAGGCACCTAGGGTAGTAGAGACCATGGTTGAGAGTCCCCGCAATGTAGCGGACGATCCTCTTCACGGCATGCTGGTGCTCCGTCATCGGTCGCTGCATGAACCGACTAACGTAGCCGACGGAGAATGCCAAGTCCGGCCATGTGTGGGCAAGGTAGCGAAGGCTCCCCATAGGACGTCGGTACTGCGTAGCGTCCACCTCCTCCATCGTGCTGTCGCGGCTGAGCTTCAGCCTCTCCTCCATCGGAGTGAGGGCTGGGTTGCAGTCGGTGAGCCCAGCTAGCTCAACGATGCGCTTGGCGTAGGCGGTCTGTCGAAGCGTGATCCCGGAGTCGTCCTGGTGCACCTTGATTCCCAGGTAGAAGGAGAGGGGCCCCAAGTCACTCATCTGGAAGGTGGCCTTCATCTCTTCCTTGAACGCCGCCACCTCCGCATCGTTGGTGCCGGTGATCACCAAGTCATCGACGTAGACGCCCACTAGCAGGGCATTTCCTCCATTGCCACGCCGGTAGACGGTCGCCTCGTGCGGGCTTTGCTCGAAGCCCATCCCCTTTAGCGTGGAATCCAACTTGGCATTCCACGCCCTCGGTGCCTGCCATAAGCCGTAGAGGGCCTTGCGCAGGCGGCGGCTGGTGCACGCAGACCTCCTCCTTCAAGTCGCCGTTAAGGAACGCCGACTTGACACCCATCTGATGGACACGCCAGCCCTCCTGGGCAGCCAGCGCAAGGAGTCGCACGGACTCCATCCGTGCCACGGGAGCGAAGGCGTCGTCGAAGTCGACCCCCTCATCCGTGCTGCACGAAACCTCGTGCCACCAAGCGAGCCTTGTGCTTGACGATGGCGCCGGCCTCATCCCTCTTCAGCTTGAACACCCACTTACGGGTGATCGCGCGGTGACCACGAGGGAGGTTCTCCATCGTGCGGTACTGTTGGAGATATGCCCTAGAGGCAATAATAAATGTAGTTATTATTATATCTTTGTGTTTATGATAAATGTTTACATTCATGCTATAATAGTATTAACAAGGAAACCATTAATACTTGTGTGATTTGTAAACTTAATTTGAAGTCCCTAGTATAGCCTCTATACTTCACTAGCTTGTTGGTTGATTGATGATTGTGGTTTCCCTATCATGAACATTGAGATGTTATCAACAACAAGATCATATCATTAGGAGAATGATATGGTGGACATACTCCTATAGATAAGCGTAGCATAAAGATCAAGTCATTTCAATAGTTCAATTGCTATATGCTTTCTGATACATAGTAACCTAATTCCTTCGACCATGAGATCATGCATATCACCTTTACTGGATGGATGCTTTGATGTCATCAAACACCACACCGTAACAGGGTGGCTATAAAGGTGGTATTGAGTGTTCGGAAAGTATTGGTTGAAACACATGGATCAAGAGTGGATTTGTCCATCCATATGACGGATAGATATTCTCTGGCCCTCTCGGTGAAATGTCATCCAATTAGCTTGCAAGCATGTGACTTGGTCACAAGGGATCACATATCACGGAACGAGAAAAGAGTACTTATCGAGAACGAGGTTGAACTAGGTATGCGGAGATACCGACGATCATAACCTCGGATAAGTAACATATCGTGAGACAAAGGGAAATTGGTATCGTATGTAAGTGGTTCATTCGATCGCAAAGTAATCGAGAAATATGTGGGAGCCATATGAATTTCCAGATTCCTCTATTGGTTATTGTTCGGAGAAGTGTCTCGATCATGTCCGCATAATTCACGAACCGTAGGGAGACACACTTAAGGATTGACGTTGTTTTGAGTAGTTATGGTATTATGAGAAAGAGACCGAATGTTGTTCGAGTCTCGGATGGGATCCGGATATCACGAGGTGATCCGGAATGGTCCGGAGAATAAGATTCATATAAGGAAAGTCCTGCTTTGAGTTGGGGAATGGTTCCGTGTTTTCATCGGGAACATTCTAGAAGGTCCCGGAATGTCCGACCGGAGGGGGAAGGGTACATGAATGTGTCATTACATATTGGAATGATTGCATCATGTACTAGGTGTTCTTGCTGTCCAAAATAAAGGGTTTATTTAAATCCTAAATTGAAAAGTCAAACGGCTAGTTTGAAAGTCAAACGGCAATTTTGGGAAGTGGGAAAAGAGGAGGATTGGTGGAGGCCGAGTTGGAGGAGGGTTCCTCCCTTGGCCGGGCGCACCTCCCAAGGCCGACTTGGGAGGAACTCCTCCCTTGGCCGGCCAGCCCTCCCACCTATATAAGGAGGAGGCAGGGGCTCCTCCTAGCACACACAAGTTCCTATCTTCTACCTCCGGTTTAGAGCCGTTTTGGTTTAGAGCTTCTAATTGCTTTAGCCAGCGGTTTAGAGCCTTCTAATTGATTTAGAGCCTTCTAATTGGTGTGTCTAATTACTAGACCACTAATAGCCTCTCTCATAAGCTCCACCATACTGCACCGCTTAAGGCGAAGCCTCAAGGGATTTCCCTCTACTTAGGTACCACGCCGTTGTGCCAGGCCGGAATCGCGAGGAGAGTGCTACAACCTCCGCTGCCTGCTGGAACAAGGGAGAGGAAGGTCTTCGTCGAGTACCGAACGTGTGACCGACTGCGGGAGCGCTGCCGGAACGCAGCACTGGAAGGATCGTCTACGCGATCTTGAGATCGGAAAGAGTACGACTACATCACCCACGAGAATCTACTCTCGTTAACCGCTTTGGAATCTTCGAGGGTGAGTTCCTCTATCGACTCATTGCTGCAATCTAGTAGATAGATCTTGGCTTGTTTGTTTGTATGCGATAGAAAATTTTTGTTTTCCATGCTACGAAACCCTACAGTGGTATCAGAGCCAGGTCTATATGTAGATCTGTTGCACGAGTAGAACACAATGGTCATTGTGGGCATTGATGCTTTTATTGTAGATTGCTTTTGTGTACTTTGCATCTTGCGGTATGTTGGGATGAAGCGGCCCGGGCTAACCTTACATGACATCGTTCATGAGACTTGCTCCACGCTTGACATGCAACTTGTATTGCATAAGTGGCTTTGCGGGTGCCTGTTTCTCCTAGCATAGTAAAGATCCAATTTACAACGGGTGATCAACAATGCTAGTATCAATGTTGTGGTTCTTGTTCGTAAGTTAGAACGACACTTATTGAAAGCCCCAAACCACGTAAAATATGCAAAGAAAGTAGAGGCGTCTAACTTTGTTTTGCAGGGTGTCTGATGATGTGATATGGCCATGATTGTGATTATATTTGATGTATGCAATGTTCCTTATTGTAAGTTGGCAACCGTGGAGCCATATGGTTGTCTTTAATTTCTGTTAAGACCTGCGTGTCTATTCAAAATAGTTGTAATAGTTGAAGCTGGTGGACGACAACCATGAAGAAGCGTCATTGACCTTGATGCTATGCCGGTGATGATGGAGATCATGTTCGTGCTTGAAGATGGAGATCGGAAGCACAAAGAAGAAAGGCCATATCATATCACATATTATGAATTGCATGTGATGTTAATCCTTTATGCATCTTGTATTGCTTAGTAGGCGACGGTAGCATTATAAGATGATCCCTCATGCACATAAATTTCAAGTTCTAAAGTGTTCACCCTTAGTATGCACCGTTGCCAAAGCTTGCTGCTCAAGCACCACGTGATGATCGGGTGTCTTTGATTCCGCTGGTGAATACAACGTAAGCAAGCCAGATTTGCTTATGCGGTAGCTAAGGTTTGATCTTGACGAGCCTAGCATGTACGGACATGGCCTCAGAACACGGATGGCGAAAGGTAAAGCATGAATCACATAGTAGATATGATGAACATGATGATTGTTCGCCATTGAAACTATATCAACTCTCGTGATGATCGGTGTTGATGTAGTGGATTTGGTTCGTGATCACTAAAACAATGTGAGGGATGTTGTTTTGAGTGGGAGTTCACCTAGTTTAATTTCATTAATTAATTTGAACTCAATTTGTCATAAACTTAGTCTAAACTATTGCAAATATGTTGTAGATCAATGGCAGCCCTACCATCAATTTTAATGCTCCTAGAGAAAGAAAAGTTGAAAACAATGGAAGCAACTTCATGGATTGGTTCCGCAATTTGAGGATTGTCCTCACAGCCGGTAATTTGACCTATGTGCTGGATGCACCGCTAGGTGACCCACTGGCTGATGCTACCGATGAAGTAAAGAATGTTTACCTCGCTTCTAAGAATCAGTACTCCATAGTTCAAAGTGTGCTATCTTGTATGGTTTAGAATCGGAGCTTGTAAAAGGTTTGAAGAGTCGACCCATATGATATTGTCGAGGATCTCAAATTAATTTTTTGAGACTCATGCGGCAATTGAAAGTTATGAAGCTTCTGAAAAGTTCTTTAACCGCAAGATGGAAGAGGGTAGCTCACAAGTGAGCATGTGCTTAAGATGTGCAGGCACGCAAATAAACTTCAAAGTTTGGGTATAGTGATTCCTAATACTTTGGGGTTTACCGCATCCTCCAATCACTACCACCAAGTTACAAGAACTTTGTGATGAACTACAACATGCGTAACATGAACAAAGAGTTGCCGTAACTGTTTGCTATGTTAAAATCTGCGAAGTGGAGATCAAGAAAGAGCACCAAGTGTTGATGGTCAATAAGACCACCAAATTCAAGAAAGGCAAGTCTAAGCAGAAGGGACACTTCAAGAAGGGTGGTAAGAAAGTTACCACGCCGACGAAGAAGACCAAGGCTGGACCCAAGCCCGACATCGAGTGCTTTTACCGCAAGGGAGAAGGTCACCGAAGCGGAATTGCCCAAAGTACTTGGCGGATTTGAAGAACGGCAACATCAAGAAGAAAGGTATATCTGATATACATGTTATTGATGTGTATCTCACTAGTATTCGTAGTAGTGCGGGTATTTGATCTTGGTTCGGTTGCTCATATTTGTAACTCAAACAGAGCTGCAGAATAAACGGAAGCTAGTGAAGAACGAGGTGACGATGCGTGAGGAAGCGGATCAAAGGTTGATGTGATCGCGGTGGCACGCTACCTCTTCATCTACCATCAGGATTAGTTTTATACTTAAATAATTGTTATTTGGTGCTGCGTTAAGCATGAACATTATATCGGGATCTTGTTTATTGTAGACGGTTACTTGTTTAAATCCGAGAATAATGGTTGTTCGATTTATATGAGTAATATGTTTTATGCACATGCACCTTTGATAGATGGTCTATTCATATTGAATCTCGATAGTGGAAATACACATATCAACAACATTGAGGCTAAACGTTTGAAATCAGCGATAATTCGACCTATATGTGGCAATCGCTGCCTTGGTCACATTGGAGTGAAGCGTATGAAGAAACTCCATTCCGATGGACTTCTTGAATCACTTGATTTTGAATCACTTGAAAGATGCGAAGCATGTCTGATGGGTAAAATGACTAAGACTCCATTTTCTGGTATGATGGAGCGAGCTACAGACTTATTGGAAATCATACATACCGATGTGTGGTCCAATGAGTGTAGCATCGTGGTGGTTATCGTTATGTTCTTACCTTCACGGATGATTTGAGTAGATATGGGTATATCTATTTCATGAAACATAAGTCCAAACTTTCGAGAAGTTTAAGGAGTTTCAAAGTGAGGTAGAGAATCAACGTAACAAGAAGATTAAATTTCTACGCTCGATCGTGGAGGTGAATATCTAAGTTACGAGTTTGGCGAGCATTTGAAGAAATGTGGAATACTTTCATGATTGACACGCCGGGAACACCACAGCGTAATGGTGTGTCCGAACGTCAGAATCGAACTCTCTTAGATATGGTTCGTTCTATGATGTCACTTACAGATTTACCGCTATCATTTTGGGGTTATGCATTAGAAACAGCCGCATTCACTTTAAATAGGGCACCGTCTAAATCCGTTGAAACGACACCGTATGAATTATGGTTTGGGAAGAAACCTAAATTGTCGCTCCTTAAAGTTTGGGGATCTGAAGCCTATGTAAAGAAGTTACAGCCGACAAGCTTGAACCCAAAGCGAAAAATGCGTCTTCATAGGATACCGAAGGAAACTATTGGGTATACCTTCTATCATAGATCCAAGGCAAAATCTTCGTTGCTAAGAATGGATCCTTTCTAGAGAAGGAATTTCTCGAAAGAAGTGACTGAAGGAAAGTAGAACTCGACGAGGTTGTCGAACCTTCTCTCGAATTGCAGTAGCGCAGCACCGGAAGAAGTTCTGTGGTGCCTGCACCAATAAGATAGGAAGCTAATGATGTTGAGCATGAAACTTGTTGAAGTTGCTACAGAGCCTCGGAGGTCAACGAGAAATCGTACCACTCCAGATTGGTATGATTCCGTTATGAATGTCATGTTGGTGGACAACACCGATGACCCCGAGACATATGAGGAAGCGATGATGAGCCCAGATTCCAATAAATGGCAAGAAGCCATGAAATCCGAGATTGGATCCATGTACGAAAACCAAGTATGGACTTTGGTGGACTTACCGGATGGCCGGAAGGCTGTCGAGAACAAATGGATTTTCAAGAAGAAAACAGATCTCGATGGTAATGTTATCGTTTATAAAGCTCGACTTGTCGCAAAAGGGTTTCGACAAATTCAAGGAGTTGACTACGATGAGACTTTCTCACCGGTAGCGAAGCTAAAATCTGTGAGGATTATGTTAGCAATCGCTGCATATTATGATTATGAGATATGGCAGATGGATGTCAAAACAAGCATTCCTCAATGGAGACATTGATGAAGAGTTGTATATGATGCAACCCAAAGGTTTTGTCGATCCTAAAGATGCTAACAAGGTATGCAAGCTTCAACGGTCCATCTATGGATTGAAGCAAGCATCCCGTTGGAATCAACGTTTTGATAAGGTAATCAAAAGTTTTGGTTTTATACAAACTTATGGAGAAGCTTGTATTTACAAGAAAGTGAGTGGGAGCTCAGAGCATTCTTAATACTATATGTGGATGACATATTGTTGATTGGGAATGATGTAGAACTTCTTAATAGTGTCAAAGAGTATTTGAATAATAGTTTTCAATGAAGGATCTTGGCGAAGCAGCTTACATATTAGGCATAAAGATTTATAGAGATAGATCGAACGCCAAATATCATTGTCACAAAGTACATATTTGGACAAAGTTCTAAAGAGGTTTGAATGGAAGATAGCAAGAAAGGGTTCTTGCCCATGTTGCCCAATACGACCTTGAGTAAAATTCAAAGTCCGACATCGCGGAAGATAGAGAAAGGATGAGTAAGACTCCTATGCCTCAGCCATAGGATCTCTAATGTATGCCATGCTATGTACTAGACCCGACATCGCATATCTCGTTAGTCTAACTAGCAGATATCAAAGTGATCCAGAGTGGATCATTGGACGTGATCAAAAACATCCTTAAGTACTTGAGAAGAACTAAGGATATGGTTCTTTCTTATGGAGGTGATGAACAGTTGTTAATGGTTACACCGATGCTAGTTGGAACACCGATCCGGATGATTCTAAATCACAACTGGATACGTATTTATTTTGAATGGTGCGGCAGTTATTGGAGGAGTGCAAAGCAAAGCGTTGTGGCGAGATCTTCAACTGAATCGGAATACATGGCTGCTTCGGAGGCTTCACAAGAAGCGTCTGGATGAAAGAGTTCATTACAGAGCTGGGTGTGGTTCCAAGGCGCTGGACCCAATGTCTATCTCTTGTGATAACATGGGCGCCATAGCCAATGCGCAAGAACCAAGGTCACACAAGAAGCTGAAGCATATCAAGCTGCGTTTCCACGCTATTCGAGAACATATCCAGATGGGGATATAAAGATTTGCAAAGTACACACAGATCTGAATGTGGCGGATCCGTTGACTAAACCTCTCCCGAGGGCAAACATGACCAACACCAAACTGCCATGGGTGTTCGGTATATTACCATGTAATCTAGATTAGATGACTCTAGTGCAAGTGGAGATCTGGAGATATGCCCTAGAGGCAATAATAAATGTAGTTATTATTATATCTTTGTGTTTATGATAAATGTTTACATTCATGCTATAATAGTATTAACAAGGAAACCATTAATACTTGTGTGATTTGTAAACTTAATTTGAAGTCCCTAGTATAGCCTCTATACTTCACTAGCTTGTTGGTTGATTGATGATTGTGGTTTCCTATCATGAACATTGAGATGTTATCAACAACAAGATCATATCGTTAGGAGAATGATATGGTGGACATACTCCTATAGATAAGCGTAGCATAAAGATCAAGTCATTTCAATAGTTCAATTGCTATATGCTTTACGATACATAGTAACCTAATTCCTTCGACCATGAGATCATGCATATCACCTTTCTTGGATGGATGCTTTGATGTCATCAAACACCACACCGTAATAGGTGGCTATAAAGGTGGTATTGAGTGTTCGGAAAGTATTGGTTGAAACACATGGATCAAGAGTGGGATTTGTCCATCCATATGACGGATAGATATTCTCTGGGCCCTCTCGGTGAAATGTCATCCAATTAGCTTGCAAGCATGTGACTGGGTCACAAGGGATCACATATCACGGGAACGAGAAAAGAGTACTTATCAGTAACGAGGTTGAACTAGGTATGCAGAGATACCGACGATCATAACCTCGGATAAGTAACATATCGTGAGACAAAGGGAAATTGGTATCGTATGTAAGTGGTTCATTCGATCGCAAAGTAATCGTAGAAATATGTGGTAGCCATATGAATTTCCAGATTCCTCTATTGGTTATTGTTCGGAGAAGTGTCTCGATCATGCCCGCATAATTCACGAACCGTAGGGAGACACACTTAAGGATTCGACGTTGTTTTGAGTAGTTATGGTATTATGAGAAAGAGACCGAATGTTGTTCGGAGTCTCGGATGGGATCCGGGATATCACGAGGTGATCCGGAATGGTCCGGAGAATAAGATTCATATAAGGAAAGTTCCGTTTCGGAGTTGGGGAATGGTTCCGGTGTTTTCATCGGGAACATTCTAGAAGGTCCCGGAATGTCCGGCACTCCGGAGGGGGAAGGGTACATGAATGTGTCATTACATATTGGAATGATTGCATCATGTACTAGGTGTTCTTGCTGTCCAAAATAAAGGGTTTATTTAAATCCTAAATTGAAAAGTCAAACGGCTAGTTTGAAAGTCAAACGGCAATTTTGGGAAGTGGGAAAAGAGGAGGATTGGTGGAGGCCGAGTTGGAGGAGGGTTCCTCCCCTTGGCCGGCGCACCTCCCAAGGCCGACTTGGGGAGGAACTCCTCCCCTTGGCCGGCCAGCCCCTCCCACCTATATAAGGAGGGGCAGGGCTCCCTCCTAGCACACACAAGTTCCTATCTTCTACCTCCGGTTTAGAGCCGTTTTGGTTTAGAGCTTCTAATTGCTTTAGCCAGCGGTTTAGAGCCTTCTAATTGGTTTAGAGCCTTCTAATTGGTGTGTCTAATTACTAGACCACTAATAGCCTCTCTCATAAGCTCCACCATACTCGCACCGGCTTAAGGCGAAGCCTGGGATTTCCTCTACTTCGGTACCACGCCGTGTGCCGGAATCGCGAGGAGAGTGCTACAACCTCCGCTGCTGGAACAAGGAGAGGAAGGTCTTCGTCGAAAATTTAACGATGTGACCGATCATGGGAGCGCTGCGAACGTGGCGCTGGAAGGATCGTCTACGCGATCTTGAGATCGGAAAGAGTACGACTACATCACCCACGAGAATCTGCTCTCGTTAACCGCTTTGGAATCTTCGAGGGTGAGTTCCTCTATCGACTCATTGCTGCAATCTAGTAGATAGATCTTGGCTTGTTTGTTTGTATGCGATAGAAAATTTTTGTTTTCCATGCTATGAAACCCTACAGGTACCACAGCGGCTCGTCGTCGTCGCAGCGTCGATCGCCTCTCATCGTGAGGAGGGAAGCGAGCGAACTCCACGGGCTGTGCTCGGTGAGCTGGTGCTGGAGTAGAGCGTGAGGAGGTGTCGGCTTTGGAGTACGAGGCGCGTCGCCGCTGCCTTGGAGTCGACGAAGGACTCGTCGCAGCTGAAGTCGTGGTCGGAGAGCGTGGTGCTGCCGGTGTAGCAGACGCCGGGGTCGATGAAGACTCGGGGGCTGAGGTAGGCATGCTGGGCGAAGAAGAGCTACCTACTCCCCCAGCTCCCTCGAAGTGGACGTGCTCGACAGTGAAGTCGTCATACGTTGGAGTCGAGTCGTTATCCACCGCCTTGTCCCACGCCCATCCTCGCCCTTCGTTGAACACAACTCTCGCGCCGTGCGCACACGCTGTGTCTTCGGGTCGAGGATGCGGTAGGCCTTCGAGCCCTCCGCATAGCCGATGAACACTCCCGGAATGCTCCTGTCGTCGAGCTTGCCGATGTGGCCAAGCTCCTTGGCGAACGCGAGGCAGCCGAAGACCCGCAAGTGGGAGACCGCCGGCTTGCGCCCATGCCAAACCTCGTACGGCGTCCTGCCGTCGAGCGCCTTGGTAGGCGAGGGGTTGAGGATGTAGACGGCCGTCACCACCGCCTCTCCCCAGAAGACAGCCAGCATCCCTCTCTGCTTGAGGAGGGACCGGGCCATCCCCACAACCGTCTGGTTGCGCCGCTCAACAACGTCATTCTGCTATGGACTGTACGGCGCGGAGTGGTGACGCTGAATGCCCTTATCAGCGCAGTACGACGCGAATTCAGCCGCTGTGAATTAGCCGCCGTTGTCGGTGCGCAGCACACGTAGCTTGCGGCCGCACTCAGCCTCCGCAGCAGCCTGCACGCGCCTGATGGCGTTTGCAGCCTCCCCCTTGCTGCCAAGGACCATCACCCACATGTAGCGGGAGAGGTCGTCAACGAGCAGCAAGAAGTAGCGTCGTCCTCCCGGTGTGGCTGGTGTCACCGGGCCACACAAGTCCCCGTGCACGAGCTCGAGCCTCTCCTTGGCTCGGAAGCTCGCCCTCTGGGGAAAAGGGATCCGCCTTTGCTTCGTCATTACGCAGACGTCACAGAACTGCTCCACATGGTCAAGGCACGGTAGGCCTCGCACCATCTCCGTGGTACTGAGCCGCTTCAGAGCCTCGAAGTGGAGGTGCCCGAAGCGCTCGTGCCACTGCCACGCCTCATCGTCCCGACGAGCGGCAAGACAGAGGGGTTGTGCCACCTGCACGTTGCGGACGTAGAGTCGATTCGCACCTCTAGTTACCTTGGCAAGAAGGCGACCATGGCGATCCCAGATGCGTAGGATCCCATGCTTGATCAGCACGCTCGAGCCGTTCTCATCTAGCTGTCCCAAGCTGATGATGGAGTTCCTCAACGCGGGGATGTAGTAGACACCGGTGAGCAGCCAGTGCTCTCCAGTCTTGGCGGTGAAGATGACGGAGCCGACGCCCTTAATCTCCACGGCAGAGGCATCCCCAAACTTGACGGAGCCTCGCACGCTGGAGTCGAGCTCAGCGAAGAACTCCCGTCGACCAGTCATGTGATGGGTTGCGCCGGTGTCTAGGCACCACCCGTCAGTCTTGTCGCCGCCGGAGCCGTCGCCGAGGAGGGCGTGTGCCTTTGGCTCGTCAAGGTGGAGGAGAGCCGCCGCGGTTGGTGCCCCTGGAGTTAGCTCGATGCTTGCATGTGCCATGAACAGAGCCGGCTCCTCCGCCCGTGCGACGTTGGCCTGGCCGCGTCATGGCTGTCGACAGTCCTTGGCCCAATGGCCCGATTGCGGCATTTGTCGTCTCGCCGGCTTTGCTGGCGCCGCCTGGCGTCTTTTGCGCGCTTGCCGCTATGTCGCTGTCGTGGAAGAAGGCTCCCCTTCTTCCTATCACCTTGGCAGGCATCCCACTGCTCCCGAGTGAGAAGTAGCTTCCCGCTAGTGGTGATGGACCCTAACTGAGGTTGCGGCTCGTCAGAGTCGACGACCTTGAGGCAACCTATCGCCTCCTCGATCGACATCGTGGAGAGGTCCAGCAGAGACTCGATCGAGCGAGCCATCTGCCTGTACTTCTCGGGAACGCAGCGAAAAAGCTTCTCGACAGCTTTCTCCTCGTTGTAGGTGTCCTCGCCGAACTGCACCATCTTCTGCAACAGAGTGTTGAGACGGAGAGCAAAGTCATCAACGTCCTCACCTGGCTTGAAGGCCAGGTTCTCCCACTCCTTGCGAAGTACTTGCAGTGTGGACTTGCGGGCGCGGTCGCTGCCTATGCGTGCCGCAGCGATGGCGTCCCAAGCCTCCTTGGCAGTCCGCTTGTTGGAAAGCGAGAACTGCATCTCGGGCGGGACTGCAGCGAGGAGGGCGTCCAGCGCCCGTCGATCTTCATGGTGGTCGACGTTGGCATCCTGGACTGCCTCCCACATGTGCCGCACTTGGAGCCGGACCTTCATGACCGCGGCCCACTCGACGTAGTTGGTTTTGGTGAGGGTAGGCCACCCAACACCGGGACCAACGTCCCTGACCACAGTCCGGACCTCATGGAGGCCGCGGTCTTGGTCGTTTCGGCCGCCGTCGCCGCACGCGCCTCCTCCGGGAGCGCCACCGCCGTGCGCTTGGGCGTGCTCGGCTGCCCACCGCGCCGTCCGCTCGCCGGCTGCGTCGTGGTTTCCGTCGACGCTGCCGTCGCCTGAAACGGAGCCGCTGATGCTGCCGCGCAGAGCCTGGACCTCCGCCGCTGCCTCACGTGCTGCATCCTCCGCTGCTGCTGCTTCCACCTCCGCTCTGGCTGCTGCCAGCTCTGCTGCTACCAGCCTCGACGCCCTTGCTGCCGCCAAGCGTTGTTGCCGCCACTCGCTCGCGCTCCTCTGCCGCGGCGAGCTCGGCCTCCTGCCGACGCCGCGTGCTCGAGGTTACCGAGTGCTGAGAGTGGCTTGCGGACATGGCTCACCGCTGGGGAGCTGCTGGGTGGAGAGGGGGCTGCTACCGACGAGCTGCTGCTCGTCTGCGCAGAGAGAGAGGAGTGAGCAGAGGCAGCCGGAGCTGCTGCTACTGCCGGGGAAGGAGATGAAGAGGAGATGCTCAGGCTACAAACTAACTTGGCTCTGATACCACTTGTTAGTCGCTGAATTCTAACTCTCATCGAGGGAGAGGATGACACAAGGAGTTGGGGCAATTTTCTGGTTTCTATTTCTCACACAAACTCACAAAAATGCCATGCCAACCTGAGGGGTTGGGGATACATATTTATAGGCTGCTAACCAGCTAAGGATATGCTAGATGCTAGTCTAAGATGCTAGTCTAAAGCAGCAGTCAAGGATGCTCTATCTAACAACCAGTCCTTGATGCTCTATCTCTAACTGCCAGTCCTTGACACAAGGACCATGTGTGCTGTCCCACAAAGACCATAGGACAGAGACTTATCCATCAAACATTACTTAAGTAATAAAGCGCCCATTTCCAAAAAAACAAACAAAAAAGCAAAACCACAAGCTATACTTGAACATGGTAAGAAATCACCTATATACTTGTTAGTTATTTGTGAAGACATACATACCTGACGCCTGAAACGTGGAGATTCCATCATTCTAATTATCCCATCAACACTCCAATATGGAAGAGATGGAACTGGATTTGTCTTGGAAAATAAAACTTTGACAAGATCACGATCACCGCGCTTTCCTGCTAACTGGATTGCAATTTCCCCATCCTGTAATATAAATACAAACTTGGAAATATAATATAATCCAGAATGAACAAAAAGAGATCAACATGGAAATTTCTTCTGACCAGAAAACACTGAGAACATGAGATGTTCCCGAATACATTCCATTGGCAGTATCAAGTATTGTTAAATGAACAGAACAAACTAAATGGTAACATTACCCCTCACAATTTCTAATCAGCAGGAACGAGTAGTACAGAAGTGAAGATCACCCTACATGGGGAAGAGAAACCATCAACAGTAGATACCTCTCAAGTTCTAGTCAGCATAAAAGCATGTCGTATGGTACTACATTATTCCAAACCATGGCACGGATGCATATCACTAGAGCTGTAAATCAAGGAATGTTTGACAAGGTCCGTGTAGTACATCTGTGTGAAGCAAACTAAAACATATGCATTCACATAAATCCTTAATGTATGCCACTTTTGATTTACAATATATACAACAAACTTCTCTCTCTCGACCATAGTCTTGGACTACCACCCAACCATCGGATATGCAAGAGGCAAGGTTGCAACCCAGAAACATAAAGTGAACAGACAGGAGTGTCGGAGTAACCTCGCCAGGATCATTAGGGTCAGCTCCAGCCTCCAGCAAGAACTTGACAACATCAATCGAGCCATTTTTCACAGCTTGCGTTAACGTGGTTGGTCCGCAATAAGAACCGTCGTTGACATCAGCACCAGCCTATTATTTGTGCAATACATAATGAAAAGTAAGGAAGCTTTAGAAGATAGGATCTGCAGAATGACAGTAAGATCTAACACAAGAGTTGGACAAACATAAGGAAATACATGAGTTAGGCGAATAAGTTACTGGACCTCAATCAGTAGCTTCATGCATTTGAAGGACTTGTGATAGCATGCCAGCATGAGTGCTGATATGTTATGACCCATAAGTCTGTTTGGCTGAAAGCAAAAAAATACACGATTGATTTGAAGAATAAGTAGAGTCAGACTGCAGAGAAATAACTGCTCCTTGGAAAAATCACTTGATCATCAAGCCAACTAGCCAAGCAGAAGTTATCACATCGGCTTTTCCAATTTATAATTATGCAGGCAAATTCGGTGACAATGAGTTCAATAACTTACATCAGCACCATGCTCGAGCAGAATCTTCATAGCCTCATCCTGTTCCCTTGAAGCAGCCGCATGCAACGGCGTCCCGCCGTGCTCCTCAAGCATAATGTCCGCAGGATTTCCTTGGGATAGCAATAGCTTTAAAGGTTCGCATTGCCCTGGTGGCAGAACAAATTAATATGTAATAAAAAATTGCCTTTCATTTGCAAAGACAGACAGAGTGGGCACTGAACTACTAGTATTGAAAGAGTAGAGGGAGGAAAAATCACCTCTCGCGGCTGCGGCGTGCAGCAGAGTTTTGCCCTCGGGAGTCTTCCTTTTCGGGTTAGCACCACGATCGAGAAGGTACTTCATAACCTCGAGATTGCCCGAGAACAGAGCGCAAACCAAGGGTGTCGTGCCTGCAAGAGAACACATTTCAAACAAACTTGTTTCCATCGACCATGGAGGTAGCACAAGAGGTGCACTGCACGCACCTTTCGTGGTAGTTGAATTGACGTCAATCCGTACTTTCTCTACCAGGAACTTGCAGCACTCCAGGCATCCACCGTGAGCAGCAAGATACAGCGGGTTAGCCCCTTCCTCGTCTTCAGCTAGACCTAAGTCCATTTGTTCGGCCATTTCTAGCAAAGAAAAATTGCAGCAGAAACACAGTACTATTACTCCTCTCATTGCAGTAGAGAAATTTCTATAGAGAGAGAAAGAGGGGAGGGGGGTGCATTTACTCTTGAGGATGCGGAGGTCGCCGTCGAGGGCTGCTTGGAGGGCGATGCGTGTCTGGACCTGGATGCGGGAGGAGGAAGAAGCCATGGTTGGGGCGGAACTTCGCTGGACAGGTCGACGCGAGTTTATTATGGAGTTTGAACAAGGGGAGAGCCAGAGACGGGGGATGACCAACGCGGTGGAAGTGACTAGTGAGAGAGTGGGGACGGTGGAAGGCGAGGTGACGCTGAATTGATGTTCGCTTGTTGCAGTATCCAAGCCGGAGGCGCATGCTTGAACAGTCAAATGTACTTTTGTTTTTTTTGGAGAAGTGCTATACAGCCGACGATTTCCATCCGAACCCATGGACAATGGTTAAATCAAGCCTTGAACAGTCAAATGTTCTCCTTTTTTGGGGGGTAAAATGTACGCCTTGTATACTGTACGTACTCCATATATACGGCTGCTGTACAAATTGCCGATAGCAGCCTAGTAGTATACGCCTACTCCACACGCACACACACACCCCACCCTCGGGCGTCCCGTCGTGATTAAGCTGGCCTGCGGCATCAATACCTGTGCCATTGAAATCGACGTTGACTGAAAAATAAACTGACTACCTGCACCGCGTTTGTTTTTCACGCCGGACTTGTTCGGTTAATCCAACTGCCCAGTGGATTCGAGTAGAGATGGAAGTTTGGAACATTTTAGATTCCTTCTATTTTAGTCTTAGTTCAACAAATAAACTACTAATCTATTCTATTATATATTAAAAATACATGATGGGTTAACCAGAGAAGAGATAAATATGCTAGAAAATCCTAGAAAAAAGTAAAAAATGTGATCGTTGATTTAGTAGGCCAACCATTGGATTAGTTTTGAGCCAATTACCCACCGGTGCCATTATTATAATAATAAAAGACCTGCTATCTCAAAGAAAAAAAAAAGATGTATTCTAGCTCCTCGCGTACGCAGGCTGCTGCGGCCGTCGTATTCCGATCGGCGATCGCCTAGGTGTCATCGGGCATGCTGCCGCCGCGGCCAAGCTTCCCCAATGCACTCGGCCAGTCGACGTATACTCTCCCCATGCGCATGTGCGAAGGTCAGTGCGATTTTTAATCTCATGCTGCCATGCACACGGGCGGGACAGCACAAAAGATAGCCCAAAGTCAGGTAAATACCGTGAGCTTTAACTCTCTTTGACTGCTGCATCTATTTCTTTACAATACAATATATACCGTCTAGAAATTTGTCAGCTCGATCTCGGTAATATAGAATAAAAGGTTGCATTTAGCTATACAAGATGGATGGTTCGATCGAACTAAGACTTGCAATAAAGAAGAACTAAGACTTGCATAGCCGGACAACCCAAAGCTAGGTGAATGCAAAGTGAGCCTTACTTTACTTTGATTGCTCCAACCGATTCTTTACATACAATATATATTGTCTAGAAAATTGTCAACTCGCAACGGTATATATATGGTAAAATAACAGGTGCACCAGGGTGCCCAGACACCATACGTGATACGCGTATTTTTATTTTAAACCACGCATACCTAAGGATATACGTACCTAAGTTATAGGTATCTAGCTTTCACATACCTAAGATATGCATGCATAAGTTACATATACCTCTCCTCCCGTGAGAAAAAAAGGCGGCGGCTAGGGTAAAAACCCTAGCAGCCGCCACGATCTACTTCATCCTCGCCGTCTGCGACCGAGTGAGCATCGACGGGTCCCCGCCTCCTCTGCTTGCCGCTCCGGCGGCGGGAGGAGGTGGGGACCTCGGACCTGCGCTCGGCGGTGTAAAAGGTCCCTAAAGTTAGAGTTTGGTCATCCGGCATCGTCGTTATGGTGGCTATGGCGGCGTTATGCGGGACAAGAATAAGGTATACCCGCCTCCTCTTCCACCTCGTCGGCGACGATCCTGCTACTGGCGTTGAGGAGGGTGGGGATTCGTCTAGTCGCCGCTTTCATGGAGTGGTGGATCTCGTCCAGTCTACGTGTGTTCTGGATCTCGTCCAGTCTACGTGTGTTTTAGGTTTGGTTTATAAGTTTTGGATCAATTCAAGGGTTCTATGGCGACAACTTCATCTCTGGGGCGCTGGTCCTTAGAGGCACGTGCACGAAGACTTCCCGACTGTCATCAACAATGGCATGCTGGCTCCGGTAATGGAGCGGCGACAGCGGCGCGTCGGCGACTCGCTCTGGCGGCAGTAGTATTCGTTAGGTGGTCCAAAGACCTCGATGTAATTTTTATTATGTTTAGGATACTTTGTACTTATGAACTCATGAAATAGATCCGGATCTTTTTCCGCAAAAAAAAAGTTACATATACCTAACACATTACATACTTAAGGTGTATGTACGCAACATACGTGTATATATATGCAACTTAGGTATGTAAAATTTAGGTACGTATGCCTTGGATATGTACAAAATATAGGTATGGTGCCCGGGCACCGTGGTGTTCGATATATCTATATCTATACCTAATAATAAAGGACAAATTATTTCTCCTGGTCCAACACTTTTTTAGACAGTTTTGTCCTGTGAGTTCAGAGTAATCACAAGCCCTGCCACCACCTATAAAGTGGAAAAAAAGTCCAACCTCCGCCTCCGCTAGGCCACTCTTTTTTCTTTCCCTGCTAATCACTCTTTCTCTTTCCTCTCGCTCCCAATTCTTTTCCCCGCGTACACCGGCACGGTCCAGCCAGCAGATTTGCCGCCGTCCCCATCCTCTTGCGCGAGCCAAGAAGGTCAGTGGCCTGCGAGCAAGGCTCGTCCGTCCCGAACCCACATTCTACGCGTATGGCCGGTCCCACATGTAACCGGTCACCGCTTCTGCCCCGTAGTCATAGTGCTCGCATGCCCGGCGTTCATCTTCACCTCCTCCCCCGTAGACCACCGTTCTGGCAAGGATGGGATATGACCCAGATCACTGACGTCGGCCCTAGCGTTGCGGCCCCAAGGGTCGACCTTGAGAGCCGCTGGCCCGAGCCCTTCGCTGCCTTCTGCGGTGCATCGCCACTAGCAATGTGCCGGCCATACCCCACCATCTTCCCTGTCGCCATCATCGTCTGGCGAGCGCCGCATTCATCCATTCTCATCGAGGGAAAGGAGCTCGGCGATGAGCTGTGGCGTCCTTTCCGGCCGAGCGACGTTTCACCGCTGAGGCGCAAGGTCCTCCATAGTTTAAACTATGAGCTTTATTTTGTGGTGCTGTACATGATTTTGAGACTGCTCCGGCAGTCATGTACATAGACAAATGGTCTTAGAGCAAGTCAGAGAAAAATTAGATTGAAAGGTTTGATTGGTACAGGAGTTATACCTCCATGAAGCTGAGAGCTGAGCTATCCGGATACCGTCTGAGTGTCTAGCGAAGCTATGTCCCTTCTCGCAGCCATGGCCAACAAGGACTCCAGTTAGCAAAAAAAGGGGTAAATCTCCATCACCTACATTAGAAACCAGAGCATGAAGTGCAGCTTTTGCACCATATGAGTCATCAGTCGAACTTATGAACAATCATTAAGTAAAATTGTTGTACCGCAACAAGAAAATCTAAAGTTTAGCATAGTTTCGATCACGAAACTGATATTTCAGAAGTACTATTATGCTTACAGTTTTCTTTTGTACTGTTACCAACAGCCTTGCGACATATAGAACAAAGGGTCTACTCCACGCAACTTCAGGGATGTATCGGTGCTAGCCACTACCAGCAATGCCAGTGAGAGCCACCTGTCAACACCCGGATTTTTAATCCCAGATGCCTGTTATGCCATACCTCGCAATCCTAAGATTACCATTTTTGCGAGACATAACAGAATTGGTACCATAGTACATCATCCATTACAAACCATAATAAAGGTCTTACAAATAAAGGATCTCATGATCCAGTCTTAATACAAATCAAGCAGCGGAAAATAAACGTAGTAGGGGCTCCATTTTCAGAGTCACAGGAAATGTTGACGATGGGAGATGATCCTAGTTGTTGTATACCTCCTGCTATCCATCATCCTGGTAGTCCTCCTCATAGTCTGGCCACGGGAATAGCCAGGGACAAAGCCATGAGTACTCTTTAAGTACTCGCAAACTATCACTAACAAGTAAGGTAGTTCTAGTAGGAATCTTAAGCTCTAGGTTTATTTGCAAAAAGCCAGGTCTATCTCATACTGAGTTTAGAAGTAAAGAAAACTAAGTTAATGTTCTAAATCACTTAAGTGGGAACCTAGCTTTCATATCCACAACCCTGGTGTGGTCAAGTCAAAGTCATAGTTCACTTCACAAGTCATTTTGAAAACATCTGACGACGGAACAGTATGGCCACTCCAACTGTCCATGACCGCGAACACGGCTATTCGAATAGTTTGACACTCTGCAAAGGTGGTACACTTTCACCACAAAATTCGATACATCCGTCAGGGGTAACCCTAAACCATCATACTTAGTATGTGGATAATCAATCCTAACCTTTCAATTACACACTCTAGTATAGGCACCTCCCCTATGAGCTTGGCCTCCTAGCCATGGCCATCTGCCATCCTGGGCACTACATAGGTAGACGTTCACACTCACGAGGTAGCCTCAGCTCAACCTCTTCCGCGAGGGAACCCATACTAAGCCATATAAACTTCCAGTTAAGCCCTACCCAATTCATGTATTGTGGTTGTACGGTAAAATTGGAATGGTATCGCATCTGAACCCAACCATCAGTTTTTGGGCTAAAGCTCATGCCTCAACATTTTCATCATCAAATCCTTTTGTGTCCATAACACATGTCAAAACATCTCAATAGAATGAATCATCATTCCAAGGTTTTCATAATCATTTTCACCAAGTATTCCCATCTAAAGTGATCAACTTTTATGTTTAGCACTAGCCACTAAAGTTGACGGTATTCACTAATGAGGGGTGCTAAACAAGTGTAACTATCTAACTCTAATCTCGTGCCTTGGAATGACATCTAAGTATAACTACTTAGGCCTAGTTTTATACTCTTTATGGTATGTATACTATTCTTTCAATACTCACAAAGCACTAACTAAAAGTAAAGAACTTTGGTAAAAGTAAAAGAATAAAGCTTGCAAGTAAAACTTGGGATTTGTATAATCAAAGTTGGATAACCAAGCATGCCTAAGGCATCTTGCATAGGTTATCTAGTGGGCAAGCGTTAACTTGCATAGTTAACTTGTAGTGCTAGGCTTGCATAGGTATAATACTTGCAAGTGTTAGCTTGCATAGTTAAGAAACTTGCAAGTGTTAGCTTGCCTTGAGTAGTGCAGTGGTTAAAGTTTTCTTCTTCTTCTTGGTAGTACTCCTCCTCCTCGTATCCCGGGTCGGTACTATCGTCTACAAATAAATACGAGGTACACAATCACCAAACAATACTTAATTACTTCTATTTAGCACACTAAAGCTCACACTAGATGATCTAGCATCATCACAATCATTACATGACATAAAGACTTAGTCTTATTTATTTTATTTTAGAAAAGTAATTTATACTCATTGAAAATAATTAAGATTTAATATTCTCCAATTAAAATATGGGATCATGTTGACACATGTCATCACCACATATTCTAATACATTAGAATGTGATTTAAAGTGTTGGTCATATTTTATAAAGTTTAAGATTATCATTTAATAGAATTAAAGTGACTAGAAATGCCCATAGATCATTCTTTTGGTACTAGTCCAATATCACTGCATTTAAACCTATATATTTTTACATATTCAGGTAGATCTTACCAAATGTGATTTTTGTGAGTTGGAATCAACTCAAAAGCATTTATGGTTATTTTTGAAAAATATTTGAAGTTGGAAAAGTCTCTGTCTTGTTATTTTTGGTATAGATGATCTCTAACTCCAAATGATTTGAATCCAACGGGCTTGGATAGAAAATTTAAATATATTTCTAACAAAATTGGAATCATGCAATTTGGTTTGGTGAATCTCTTTGAATAGATTTTTGAATCTACTAATAGAATCTGATTTTAACTAAAATGGAAAATAACAATTTGCATTTACAGGCCTGCGCGGGAAACTAACTAGGTCGGCCCAATCTACACAGCGGGCTGCTGACAGAGGGGTCCCACTAATCAACGACTCTATCTAACTGAAACGGTATCTTTCAATCTAGGCCCTACGATTAGAACCTGATCTAACGACTGAGGTTCATCGTCGATGACAAATAGCTCCGGCGAGGTCTGAACCCTAACGCGGCGGTGGGGGTCGTGTGAGGCTCACCTGGGCTCCAGCTAGGGTCGGCGATAGGGGCGAACGACGTTGTAGACGACGGCGGTTCAAACGGTGGTCGCGGCGGCTCCTAGGGCGGCTCCAATCGACGGCTCCTCTTCTCCTCTGCAGTGGCGGTCTCCGGCCAAATTCTGGCAATGCGGCGCTCGCCTTGCTCCAGGGAGAGGTGTGGGAGGTGTTGTGAGGAGTAGGGAGTGAGGTGATGTGGATAATTGAGGTGGAGAGGGTCTCTATTTATACACCGACGAGGGGACCGAGCGGGTTGGGCTGGCTTTGGCGACGGCGGTACAACGAGCTAGCGACATGGCTGATCATAGGGGGAGACGCAGTGCTCCCTGGCGGTCATCACGTGCTTAATGGCGTGGCACGGGGCGGTCGAGGATGGTCGGGCACGTGCGGTGCTCTGCGCGGAGCTGACGGTGTTCGAGACGGCGCATGGGGGCTACAGGTCGCGCGGCGGCGAACATGGATGTCTAGGAGCTAGCTGGGGTTATGGCAAGGGTGTGCACGCGCGGAGCGGGCGAGGCGTGGCGCGTGCGAGCTGGTCGGCTGCGGCGCTCTGGCGCGCTCTCGGCATGGCGCAGAGAAAGTGGGCGCGGATGGTTTCTGGTGGTCCACGGCCTGGCTACAGTCAAGGGCTAGACAGGGGGTGGCGGCGGACGGTGGCCTGCCTACTGGTCATCATGGACGGGGGCGGCGTGGTCTCTAGCGAGCTGGTCATGGTCGGCTAGCGTGGCAAGTCTCGGGCGGCGCTGCACTGGTGCAACGGCAAAGGAGGATGCGTGTCTAGTGCTGCTAGATGCTCGGGGAGACAGGGGAGTGCAATAGGGGCAATTGGTCGAGTGATCAATGCTCCAAACAGTAAAGTTAGGCAGTAATTGATCTGTGTCTGCCAGGTGTTCGACTAAATGGCCGCAAGAAATTAAATTTGAAATTTTTGAATGAAATTTGGTGAGTGATCTAAACTTATGCTTGATTGTCTATGGTTGCTTGGGTTTGTCAAGGTGAATTGATTTGAGTGGTTTTTGCAAAATGGTGATCTTACCATATGAACTTGATTCAATTTTTAACTGTCCTTTAATAGATTTAAAAATAGTTTCTGTGAGTTTGTAAAGTGGACTTGGGTTCACTTTTACTTGGTCTAGAAAGGGGTGAAAAGAAGTGGAAATGTTTCTGTTAGAAATTCTTTTTTCTAGGAACTCACAAAGTGGCCTAGTGGTTAACTTTGGTCAAAATGACCCTTTGATCATATACTTTATATTTGATTTCTTTTTCTTTGGATTTTGTTTGTAATTGGCCTAGATGATGTAGTATTCATCTTTAAACAATTTCTTATCATTTGTAGCAATCAAACATGGCAATTTTACTCAATCATACACTAATGCAAATCACACATGCATTCATATTCAATTTAGTAATAAAAGTTTTTGCTAACCCTAAACTTGGGTGATTAGAACTTGATAATCCTGATTAGTATTTTTGGGGTGTTATAAACCTTCCCTCCTTAAACAAAATCTCTTCCCGAGATTTAGGAAAAACTAGGAACTAATGAGATTTGGAAACTCAGTCCTAATGTAATCTTCTCGCTCCCAAGTAGCTTCTTCTTTAGTATGGTTGCTCCAATGGATCTTGAGAAACTTGATACTCCGGGTCCTGGTGGTTCTGAAGGCTTCTTCCAAAATACGGATGGGTACTTCACGATACATCAGATCCTTGTTGATATCTATGGCTTGGTGATCGATGTTCTTGAACACTTCGGTCTTCTCTAGAACTTCTAGGCATTTGCGAAGTAATGAGATATGAAACACATTATGGATGGATGACATCTCCTATGGCAGCTCTAGTTGATATGATACTTCTCCTCGGCGATTCAAAATCTTGAAGGGTCCAATATATCTGGGGGATAACTTCCCTTTCAGTTGAAAATGCTGCATTCCCTTCAAGGGTGATACTTTGAGATACACAAAATCTCCGACATTGAAGGTCAGGTCTCGACGTCTTTTGTCAACATAACTCTTCTGTCTAGATTGGGCGGTCTTGAGGTGTTCACGGACTTTGTGAACCTTCTCGTAGGATGTCAGATCCGAAAATCTGACTCTCTCCTACTTGCAACCAATTCAAGGGGTTACGACACTTTCTTCCATACAGAAATTCAAATGGGGCCATTTGCAAACTGGCTTGATAACTGTTGTTGTATGAGAATTCTGCGAAAGGCGGGCAATCTTCCCATTTTGATCCATATTCTAGCACACAAGCTCTCAACATATCTTCTAAGATTTGGTTGACTCTTTCGGTTTGTCCGTCGGTCTGCGGGTGATAAGCTGTGCTGAAGTTCAGCTTGGTTCCTAATCCTTCTTGGACTTTCTGCCAAAATCTTGAGGTAAACTGGGTTCCTCGATCTGATACTATGGTCTTAGGGGTTCCATGCAAAGTGATGATTCTAGCAATGTACAGCTCTGCTAGCTTCGAACTCTGGTAGGTGGTCTTGACAGGTATAAAATGGGCTACTTTGGACAGTCTATCCACTATGACCCAAATAGAGTCATTTCCCCTACTAGAAGTAGGCAAACCGGTGAGGAAATCCATTCCGACAGAATCCCATTTCCATTCCAGAATCTGCAATGGTTGCAAAAGTCCTGCGGGTCTCTAATGTTCCGCTTTGACTCGCTGACAGATATCACACTTAGCTATGTAGCTTCCGATTTCTCTCTTCATCTTGTGCCACCAAAATTGCTCCTTCAAATCCTGATACATCTTTGTTCCTCCGGAGTGGACAGAATAAAGAGTATGATGAGCTTCCTGCATGATAATTTGCTTCAGCTCATAATCCGCTGGCACATAGATACGTCCTTTGTACCACAAAAATCCTTCTTCATCCTTGGTGAATCCGGGTACCTTTCCTGTACCAATACGATGTTTGATTCCTCCAATACTTGTGTTTCCTTTCTGCGCCTCCTTGATCTGACTGATCAAAGTGGGTTGAAGTTCTATGCTAGCTAAAAATCCTTCGCTAACTAGCTCCGTTCTAAACTGCTCCAACTCTTCATGCAAACTTGGTTGGGCTTCTTTAATCATGGTGTTTAATCTACACGGCAATCTGCTAAGAGCATCCGCTACCACATTGGCTTTGCCAGGGTGATAGTGAATGTCAAGGTCATAATCCTTGATTAACTCTATCCATCTCCTTTCCTCATATTTAGCTCCTTCTGGGTGAAAATATACTTCAAACTCTTGTGATCCGAATAAATCTCACAACGGTTACCCATAAGGTAATGACGCCATGTCTTCAAGGCTAAAACTACGGCTACTAGTTCAAGGTCATGGGTAGGGTAGTTTTGCTCATGTTGCTTCAGTTGTCAGGACAGATATGCTATGACTTTGCCTTCCTGCATCAACACACATCGGAGACCAATCTTGGATGCATCACAATACACATCAAAAGGCTTCTTGATATCCGGCATAATCAAAATTGGGGCTAAAATCAATCTCTTCTTGATCTCTTAAAAACTTGCTTCACATTTATCCGCCCATTCAAACTTCTTATCTTTATTCAACAATTGGGTCATCGGTCTTGCGATGCTCGAAAATCCTTCAACAAACTTGCAGTAATATCCCGTTAATCCAAGAAATGCACGGACTTGGGTTTGAGTGGTTGGGGCTTTCCATTATTCAACATCTTTGATCTTGGTGGGATCAACAGCGACTCCTCCTGCCGACACAATATGTCCTAGGAATCCTACTTCCTTTAACCAAAACTCACACTTGCTAAACTTAGCATACAACTGATGTTCTCTAAGGGTTTCAAGGATGGTTCTCAGGTGTAGCTCATGGTCTTCTTCTGACTTGGAATAGATCAGAATATCATCGATAAACACAATGACAAATTTATCCAAGAAGTTCATAAAAAACTTATTCATGAGATTCATGAAATAAGCAGGGGCATTGGTTAATCCAAAAGACATGACCGTATACTCATACAATCCATATCTGGTGGTAAAGGCGGTCTTTGGAATATCCGTTGCACGAATCTTGAGTTTATGATAACCAGTTCTAAGATCAATCTTATAAAACACTCTGGCACCAGTCAACTTGTCAAACAGATCCTCTATCTTCGGCAGTGGGTACTTGTTCTTGATGGTGACACCATTCAGCTTCCGGTAATCCGTACATAAACGGTTACCTCCATCTTTCTTATCCACAAACAAAACAGGCGATCTCCATGGCGATGCGCTTGGTTGAATCAAACTTTTCTCCAGCATAGCATCAAGTTGTTTCTTCAGATCCACTAATTCGGATGGGTTCATACTATAAGGTCTCTGAGCAATGGTCTAGTTCTAGGAAGTAGTTCAATGATGAACTCGATATCCCGATCTGGGGGCATACCGGGCAATTCATCTGGGAATACGTCGGGGTATTCACAGACTACTCTGACTTGGTCTAGGGTTGGTTGGGCTAGACTCTTGTTGCATTTGAATTGACGGGGCAAAGTCTCAGATACATGCTCTACTGATACTCCAGAGCTACTGGTCATGGTTATGGCTTTCTTGGCACAGTCGATCAATCCTTTATGTTTTGACATCCAATCCATTCCTAGTACTACTTACAAACCTTGGTTCCAAGTACTATTAGATTAGCATAAAAATCTATTCCATGGATACTGATAGGCACAGCCTTGCAAATTTTTCTAGCTTTGGTGGTTGAACCAGGTATTTGAATTATCATAACATGCTTCAATTTTGTTGGTTGAATCTTACTAGTGCATGCAAATTCTTCTGTAACAAACGAGTGCGATGCTACAGAATCAAACAACACTCTTGCAAGTACTGAGTTAACAGAAAACATACCTAGCACGACATCTGGCGCTTCCTGAGCTTCTTCAGCATTCATGTGGAACAGACGGCCGTTGCGGTTGAGCGAATTCCCTGGGGCAAATCTCCTTCCAGGATGAACACGGTGTTGCTGCTATGCGGGTGCATTCACATTGGTGGCTGCTGCAAGCTTCTTGGGGCACTCATTGGAGTAGTGACCCTTGACTCCACATTCAAAGCAAGTAATTTGGGACTTGTCTTTTCCTGCAACAGGCACAACGTTGCTTCCAGTCCTTGGGGCAGTATTGTTGTTGTTATTGGACTTGTGTGGTGCATGGTTGAAGTTATTGGAGTTTCCGGGGTTGTTGTTGTGGTTTCCTCCAGACTTCAGGTTTCCTCTGCTACGATTGGGATAGCTTGGACGGGACATAGGGGGTTTGTTGTTTCTTGGGGCATATCCTGTAGACGGGTTGGGGCGATACTTCTGGGAATTGTGGGATCCAGTCTGGTGCATCATGTGACACTTACGGTTGTCATTGGCTTGGTTGATCTTCTCTTCCATCTGGATGGCAGAGTCTACTAGCTCTTCTAGATCTCCAAAACAGATGTTGACTAACATAGTCTGCATCTCATCATGTAATCCATTTAGGAACCTTTCCTTCTTATTTGCTTCGGTGTTAATCTCATCAGGGGCATATCTAGCTAGGGACAGAAATTTGTCACGGTACTCAACTACCGTCATCCTACCTTGCTTCAGTTCCCTGAACTTATCCCTCATCCTGGTGACCAAACCTTGGGGCACATGGGTGCGGCTGAACTTGATCTTGAATGCTTCCCAAGTCATCATCTGACCTTCGTTCATGGTACGGGTGCTATTCCACTAGGCTCTTACATCTCTGGCCAGGTAATGGGTGGCAAACAATACTTTTTCATTGGCTTCAACTCTTGCGACCTCCAGGTTGTTCTCCATGGTATGCAGCCAGTCATCAGCATCTAAGGGTTCCTCGGACTTATTAAAGATAGGTGGGTTGGTATTCTGAAAGTTCTTAAGCTTGGATCCATGGTGATCCTGGTTTCCGTGACCTTGGTTATTGTGGGCCATTTGAGCTATATGTTGAAGAGTGGCTAGGTTGGCTTGATGCTCGGCTCTACTAGCTTCACGATCAGAAACTAGCATTTGTAGAATCTGCAACATTGGTTCCTGAGATGAACTGCTTCCTCCAGGGTTTCCACGAGGCATCTGAAGATTGAGATAGATAATGAGATAAGAGGGAAATCTCTAGGGTTCATGGTTTTGTTTCAAAAGCTTTAAACTTTGAGTTTGACTCAGGTTTTGCAAACTAACAACTTCTTCTCATCCATTCATTCAAAGCACACAATACAAACACACACCACAACACAAATAGAAAACAAATGGTTTTAAGAACCATTCTATGAAACTACGATACAGTGGAACCGGTACAACTCATTCCTACGGTAATGCTCAAGTGCATCTAATCATCATCAATGAAGTCGGAATCATCATCATCAGTGTGGAAATCCATGGCATCATCCTCCAGGTAGTCGTTGTCATCACTGAGGTAAGAGTAAAGATCTCCCTGGATATCTTCACCTTCCTCCTCCTTCTCATCAAGCTAGATTTCCTGTTCACAGATGGTCTTCTCGAGAGAGGCCACCTTCTTGAAGGGAATATGCCCGAGAGGCAATAATAAAGTGGTCATTATCTTATTCCATGTTTATGATAAATGTTTATTTTGCATGCTATAATTGTATTGATCAGAAACGTCAATACATGTGTGTTTAATAAACAAAAAGGGTTCCTAGTTATGCCTCTCTTATAGACTAGCTTGTTGATTAACAAGATGATCAAGGTTTCCTGATCATGGACATTGGATGTTGTTAATAACAAGGTCACAACATTGGTGGAATGATGTGATGAACATTCATCCGAAGTATAGCATTACGATCAAAGTCATTATGTTTATATTGCTATAACATCATATGAAGTAATCTTTATCCTTAGACCATGAGATCATGTTAATTGCTAACACCAGAAGAGTATCTTGATAACATCAAACGTCACACCGTAACAGGGTGACTATAAAGATGGGTTCGATTACCTGAAGGTGTTATGTTGAGGCTCATGGATCAAGAGTGGAATTTGTCAATCCCGATGACGGATAGATATACTCTGGGCCCTCTCGGTGATATCACATTAAGATAGCTTGCAAGCAAGTGATGTGATTACTAGAATGTTATATCACGGGGACGAGAAAAGAGTGCATGTCAGTAACGAGATCAAACTAGGTATGGAGATACCAATGATCGAATCTCAGACATGTAATATATCGCGAGGCAAAGGGATTTAGTTACTAGCGTTAAAGGTTCTCACGATCACAGAAGTCATTGTTGAATGTGTAGGAGTCGATGGATCTCGGTCCGCTTCTGATTATTGATCTGAGAGGAGTCTCAATCATGTCTGCATTATTCGCGAACCATAGGGTGACACACTTAAGAGTTACCGGACACCATTTTGGAGCACATATGTTTCGGACGAAAGAATTGCAAAGCGTAGGAATTGTTTCGATAGAAACCAGAAATTGTTTCGGGTGAAATTGCAGAAAGTGGTTCTGCATGTGATATTGAAATATTGCAAAGGGTTATATGTGAATGTTTGTTAATTAAAGTAATTAACAAAATTCTGAATAAATTTAATAAAAGAGTTTTATTAAATGAGAGAGCATTAAACTTGGAGAATTTTAATGCATTTAAAGTAGGGACTTTAAAGGGGAATGTGAAGAGGCATTTTAATGTGGAGGGGTTACCACCACATGAATGGGGGAGGTGAGGAGTCACCCCCCATGCGCCGGCCATGAAGGAGGTGCACCCCCTCCTCCTATAAAAGGCCACCCTCTTCCTCCTTCTTCCTTACACCTCCTTGTGAAGGATCTCTCTCCCCCTCTAGAAATATTCCCCCATGGTCTCGGATTAGCGATATACATGTTCCCGGTGGCATTTATGCGGAAGGAGTTGCTGCTTCTGCTGGATCGCTAGAGCGAGGAGGTGGAGGTTGTCCGGTGGCTTGAACGTGTGTGCGAGTGCGGATGCGCTGCTGAGTTGCGGCGCTCGGACTTCCTCACGATCTTGAGATCGGCAAGTGTACGACTACATCAACCACGAGTTCCTACTTGTTAACAAAACTCGTTGTCTTCAAGGGTAAGTTCTCGATGGATGTATGTCCACCCGTTGCTCTGTACCTAGTAGATAGATCTTGGCGTGTAGTTCTCATCGTAGGAATTTTTTCGTTTTCTATGCTGCGGACCCAATAGTGGTATCAGAGCCAGATCTATGTGTAGGTGCTTTACGGTAGTACATATGTTTATATGTGGGCGATGATCATGTTATTGCATCTTCTATGTATTTTGGATATTGGTGGCATAGTGGGATGAAGCGGCCGGACCAACCTTACATGTCATACATGAGACCGGTTCCACTGACATGCAACTTGTTTTGCATAAGTGGCTGGCGAGTGTCTGTCTCTCCTACTATAGTCAATATCTGATTTACAACGAGTTGCTAAAAACTTGGTTATCCTTGTTGTGGTTCATGTTCGTAGGTGAGAACGGCTCTATCTCCGAAATCCCTAAGCCACGTAAAACTTGCAATTGATAAATTAGAGGCGTCTAGTTTAGATCGTTGCTAGGCTAGTGTATTGATATGGTATTGTTGTAAGTAGATGTATGATAGATACTCTTACAACACATTCAACGTGTAAGTTCCATAGACCTTGGCCTTACACACAAAGGAATGATAGAGATCATACCACGATGCAAATGATAGAGATCAAATGCATGGACCATATCATCTCACTTTACACATTAGATGTTAGCATCTTATACTGCTAGTTTGGCGCTTTTGGTAGCATTGTAAGATGATCCCTCATTTAGATATCAAGAGAAAATGTGTTCTTCCTTGAGTATGCACCGTTCTATGGATCGTCTTTTGAGACATCACGTGATGATCAGGTGTACTCGACTCTACGCTTTCATACAACGGGTGTAAGACAGTTTTACACACGCGAGTACTAAGGTTCTTACTTGGCGAGCCTAGCATGTACAGACATGGCCTCGGAACACGGACCGAAAGGTTAAGCATGAGTCATATAGTTTATATGATGCCCATATAGATGCTCGCCTTTGAAGCTACACCGACTCATGTGATGATCGGACTTGGTGTAGTGGATTTGGTTCATGTAATCACCAAAAAGGCATGAGGGATGTCGTTTTGAGTGGGAGTTCATTTATAATTTGGATTAGTCAAACTCAATTTGTCATAAACTAAATTGAAGTGAATTTGCATAATTTGTTGTAGTCATTGGCATCTGTTCACTACCTTATTCTTAGTTTTAATTGAGATAATAGAACTACAGAATTCTGGATATTTACTTTACGAACTGGTATCGTATTGTTTTGAATGTCAATTTAAAGTTTATAAGTCCTATTGCAAACTTTCAGCAAACTCTATTTACTCCATGAAGTTTAATAAGTAGTATTAAATCAAGAGTAAGAATTCCAATGTTAGTATCTAAAGTATCATGTTTGCCTCCATGATTATTGATATTCAAAAGTTGTTTTAATATCAAGATTATCTACGAGCTGAAAAATTGTTTCAGAAACCATCATGTGTGGAAGATATTGTGATATCTGAAACAATGTTTTTGGTTGCATTATGATAGAGTATAATTTAGCAAAATACATGCTCTCATATTGTATGAGAATTTGTGAAGGATGGAGATGCTAGGCATCTGGATCTCCCAAAAAGGTTTTGGGAACTAACATTATACTCGCGATTCTTCCTTACAGACTATAGTAGCTTGATCATGAAAGTTATCATGATAAGGATGAATAGAAGATGTAAGTAAAATGTTTACTACACTAATAGATTACTAAATAATGGATTTTTGAAAGAATACCAAACATTTGATGATGGTGATTCACTTCAAAGTGCAAGTCCAAAGGTATTAGTATTTGACTATATACGCTTTGTACTATGTGTCATGTGAATGACACCACAATTGATGTTGATAGATTCTTTTAAAAAGAAAAGGAATTGCTGAAAGAGAATCTACAAAATATTTGGCAGAAAAGAAAAAGTTGGAAATGTCCAGCTTAGGTATATAGAAGATATACATGTTATGGTTGTATTCCTTGCTTGTTAAACAATGTGGTTCTTAGGTATTGGATACCAGTATTGGATACTGAATTGGTTGGTATGAAGTGTCATACAGGACAACGCAATTCATGAACTGCAATGGCCTAAGTAACTGGCAAGAGAATAAGTGATGATGTTCATCGAAAACAAATAAAGTGTTATTGTGTTTTTCATTGTTGTCAAACCTAGCCTTCAAGATTTGTTTTAATAATTGTTATTTTGTTCCGGTATTATGAGAACAATGGTTGTTCAAATAATTATAGTATTCCATAATGGATGGATGAACTTTTACAAGTCTAGTGGGAGAAATCACATCCATAAACACTATTGCTAAAATGTCGCAAGACAAATGATTGAAAGATCACTTATGAAGTGACATCGCTGTTTAAATTATATTGGAAAGAAAACATGAAGAAGCTCCATGTTGATGGATTTTTGGAGTCTTTGATTTTGATCCATTAACGCTTGTGAAACTTTCCTCGAGATAATTGAAACTCCGTCCATAGGCCAAAGAGGAACGGATGACTAACTTATTGGATATTATGCATGTTGATGTATATAGTCCATTATGTGTACATGCGATGGATCTTTTTGCTTCATATGCTTTCTCCAGAAATTTGAGTGAATATATCTATATATTTACTTAATAAGGAAGAAGTATGAAACATTTGAAAATTGTTCAAAGACTTTCAAGATGAAGTGGAAAATCATTGTAACAAGAAAATAAAGAGTTTATGATCCGATCATAAAGGAAGATATTTGAGTTACATGTTTAGCAAAAACACCTAAGACTTGAGGAATTGTTCCATGATTTGTGTTTCCCGATAAACCATAGGAGTATGGCATATTCGAGAGATGAAATCAAACCATGTTTGACAAGGTAAGATCAAGGGTGTCATTTATAAAACTGCCATTATGTTTTAAGGATTGAAGCTTTAGAGACTACCGCTTTTACACTGAAAAGAGCACCATCGTGATCCGTTGAAATGACACCATATAAGTTATGGTTTGGGATAAAACCCGAATTGTCTTTTCTTAAATTTTGGTATGCTATGCATAAGTAAAATGTTTACAACCAAAGTCGGATAAGCACGTCTTTGTAGGTTATCCCAAAGAATTTGTTGGGAATTTCTCCATAACACCAAGGACAAAAGAGTTTGTTACTTGGGCGTCAAGTTTCTTGAGAAGGAATTTTCGTGAAAAGTTAAGTGGGAGGACAATAGAACTTTGATAAGGTTGTTGAACCTTAGCTATATGTGCTAAGTAAATGGCGCCTTGAGAAAGTGTCCTGGTGGCAGCCACAATGCTCATGGCTCCGTGATTACAAAGGGTGTGATCTCGGAGATTAGAGTTCCTATTGAACCGTGTGGGTCGGTAAGAATCAAATAGTGTGATTTGATAAGCAAGTCGTTATTGTTTTGACAATGATGAACCGACTACATGCAAAGAAGCGATGATGGGCCCTGACTCCATAAAATGACTATAAGTCATAGAATCCGTGATAGTATCCATACACGAGAAATGATGTTTCTGAACTCGGAAGACCCTCCAGAAAGGCATGAAGCCTGTCGGTTGTGTTTGGATCTATAAATAAATAGACATGGATGTTTAACATCTATGAAATAGTCGACATGTCGGAAAGAAGTTTACGGCAATGTTCAAGGAGTTGACTATGACAAGATTTGATCTTTCATAGCGATATTTAGTCTTTACAGATTAATATAGCAACCACTACATATAATTTGGTATATGGTAGTTGAATAAACAAAACAAGGTTCTTCTAATAGAATGGTTACCTAGGACATGTACATGACATGGTCCAAAGGGTTTTGTTAATTCAAAGGGTGCTAAAAGGGCATGCAAACTTCAATAGTTGAAGTAAGCATAGCGGAGTTGGAATGTTCACCATGATGAAACTATTAAAAGAGTTTAAATTCATCAGAGATGATGAAGATGCTTGCATTTGCAAGAAATTAAGTGGGAGCACTGAGACATATTTCTAATACATTATGTAGAGGACATATTGTTGATTGGAAATGATGTATCTTATATTGACACAAGTTAAGAATTTCATTAAAATAAGATTTTGATGAAAGACTTGGGCAAAACCGGAATATTTGGCATCAATATCTATATGGATAGATTGAGGCGCTAATATGGTTGTGCCAGACATACATATATGAGATATTGAAAGGGTTCAATATGGAAACAATAAGAAATGTTCTTGCTACATGGAAAGGATTGTATCAAGATTAAAGTGTTTCAACACTGGATGAGTAAAATCACATGAAGATTTTGATCGATTATACCGTGATATGTATATATCCAGATATGTCCTATGCTCTAAATGTTATGAGCACATACCAGAATGATTCATAATATGATCATTGGACAATAGTAAAGATATTCTTATGAGCTTTGGAAGAACTAAGAATATATCATGTGTAATTGACAAATAGTTAAAGGTAGTTCATTGTAAAGTGTTACATTGATACTAGTTTTGTCACAAGGTACAAATTAAATTTATCTCAATTTAGACTATGGGTGGCACAATGTAATGGAAAGGATGTTCCATGATGGATTTGGATGAGTTCCAAAGTTGAGACATTGTGACGGATACTACAACAAAAGGCTAAGTATATAACTGCTATAGTAGCACCAAAGGAGGGCATTTGTGTTAAGTAGTTTGTTATCAAACTAGGTGTGGTTCAAAGCAGGCTAATACTATGAAGATATATTGTGTGACAATAATATCAACATATTTTAACCGGAACGAACTAAAGGTCTCACCAAAGGACCAAATTTATACAATGCCATCTCATTTGAGAATGAGTGATGCGTAGAGACGCAAAGACATGCAAATACACACGGACCTGAAACTATCAGATCCAGAGATTATGTTAACCACTAGCAATAGCGTATATGCAACACCAGAAAGCCATAGGTGTTCAATATGCAAAGTTTTTCAAACTAGATTATTGACTCTCGTGCAAGTGGGAGACTGAAGGGAATATGCCCGAGAGGCAATAATAAAGTGGTTATTATCTTATTACATGTTTAGGATAAATGTTTATTTTGCATGCTGTAATTGTATTGATCGGAAACATCAATACATGTGTGTTTAATAAACAAAAAGGGTTCCTAGTTATGCCTCTCTTATAGACTAGCTTGTTGATTAACAAGATGATCAAGGTTTCCTGATCATGGACATTGGATGTTGTTAATAACAAGGTCACAACATTGGTGGAATGATGTGATGAACATTCATCCGAAGTATAGCATTACGATCAAAGTCATTATGTTTATATTGCTATAACATCATACGAAGTAATCTTTATCCTTAGACCATGAGATCATGTTAATTGCTAACACCGGAAGAGTATCTTGATAACATCAAACGTCACATCGTAACAGGGTGACTATAAAGATGGGTTCAGTGCTACGAAGGTGTTATGTTGAGGCTCATGGATCAAGAGTGGAATTTGTCAATTCCGATGATGGATAGATATACTCTAGGCCCTCTCGGTGATATCACATTAAGATAGCTTGCAAGCAAGTGATGTGATCACTAGAATGTTATATCACGGGAACGAGAAAAGAGTGCATGTCGGTAACGAGATCAAACTAGGTATGGAGATACCAATGATCGAATCTCAGACATGTAATATATCGCGAGACAAAGGGATTTAGTTACTAGCGTTAAAGGTTCTCACGATCATAGAAGTCATCGTTGAATGTGTAGGTGTCGTGGTGGTGTCACGGCAGATGCCATGGATAGGCTAAAGATGGGGACTAATAGCACTAGGGGAATCCAGGGAGGGATAGTGAGGTGATTCCTCACACAGAAGCTTTGTATTCGATTCAGTTCACAGATTACAAGTGCTCCTAGAGCTGTATTGGCGAGAGGAGGAAGAAGGAACTCTCTTACTCTCACCCACACTTAACCCGTACAAGACCCTTAGAACCTAAAACCTTTCAGAATAGAGGAACCCCTTCTACAGAGGCCCTAGCCCTCCTTATATAGGGGTGGCTAGGTCTCCACTTAGGGCATACGTGGAGGCATATTCCAGGGAATATGCCTCCTCCCAAAATAGCAAACCGACCGGGGTGCTTTTCCCCCGCGTCACCCACGCAGAGGCTACGTGAGCCTCTGCGGCGCCTGCGTCAGCCGACACGGGCGTCGTCACCTCTGTCGGCCACACCTCGGTGGTCCTGCCCTCTTTTGCTTCGCTCATGCAGTGCGTACCGGGGCTTCTTTTGACCAACGAGATTCCTTCCTTCTCCTAGAAGCTAGATATGACCCGGACCATAGTTGATCCGGCCACACCCGTTCCTGCATACAAGTTAAATACGCCATTCTGACTTACGGCTTAAGTTGGTTGAGACCTAGTTAGGTGGACGCCCCCTGGTCCGGGTTACCCCGTGATTCGGCCTGCCTCGAGGTGACCCGGCCAGCATCCGCTTTAGCCTTGCCGAACCTCGGCTAACTCGGCCTTTATACCCTGGCGTGACCCTACCCGGGGGTATCCCCCCAACATTAGTCCCTGAAACTAGTGCGGTCTTAGATGCCTTGGCTGCTAAGGCCACATCAGGTTCAATTCTATCGAGCTTTGGATGTTATTTCTCCGAGTTTCCTCCTTATCTCGGATTCTTTGGATTTACTTTCCCTTGGCACGTTCCAAGCTCTCACTTGCTGGTCGGGTTACCACCCTAACTCGGACCTCATGGTTTTACTTTCCCTTGGCACACTCCAAGTTTTCACTTGCTGGCCGGGTTACCACGGTCTCATCCGGGTCTTCTTTCCTTCTCTCGTACGCTAGCCCACAGGGAGGCTAATCATTAGGTTGCCTCATTTTAAGGGCCAGCCACAGTAACTGCTGCAGTAATTGTCAGTTATCACTGCGGCGTACGTCACATCTGGCCTGCCTCCTCGTTAACCGCATCAATGCGTCACGTCATGGGATCAACTACTCCCTGTGGCCTTCCGTGTGGCTTGCTGCTGATTGGTCGACGCGGGCAATACACGACCACACCGTGTGGCGTACCCGTTTGACACGATCCCACTTCCCCCTCGAGGGAGTGGTTAAATATGGGAGGAACGCACCCCTTAGGTCTTTCCCCCTCCTGCGCCCCTCTGCCTCTAGCTCTTCTTCTTCTTTGTCTTTCCCGCGACAGCGCTGCCGCCACTGCTTCTAAGTAGTATCGCCGCCGCCGCACTGCTTCCCCACACCTCTGCATCACCATCGCCGCCGCGCACCTCCTCCGCCACGGGTCGCTATCAATCTAGGTCGCTGCCCCCCACCGCTGCTAGCGACAGTGAGGGCAACGAACTAGAGATGACCGAAGAGGAGCTCGTCGTCGCCGAGCAAGAGATGGAGGAAGACAGCGCCACAGCGGACCGTGGTGCATGGGCCGGGTCCTGGGTCTGCCAAGACGACCTAGACTGGCTCTACCGCACCAGACGCATCCCCGTCGGAGTCACTGCTCGTCTTGCCTCCGCCGAACTCGCCCCCTCACCCAATCCGAGTGAGTTCGTGGTGTTCTTGTCCCACTTTCAGCGGGGGTTCGGTTTGCCGATCAGCGATTTTTTCCAAGATTGGCTGAATACCTATGAACTCCAGCCGCATCACCTTCCTGCCAACGCAATCACTTCTCTCTCTGCTTTTGCCTCTATGATTGAGGGCTACGCCGGGTTATGGCCCACGAAGGAGCTATGGATCCGGTTTTTTGGCCTCCGTCGTAATGTCATTCTGAACATAGATCTAGAGCCGGAGGACAAGCAGCTCACTCAATTCGGAGCTGCGTCCATCTCACCCCGGAGACTCTCTGTCTTTCCTCGGGTTATCGGGCTGGATTCCTGCAAAGGATGGGCCCGAACCTTCTTCTATGTTCGGACTGAAGGTACTGAAGATTTGATCCGGCTTCACCCCTATGCTCCGGGTCCTCCTAACCCGGAGTTATGGGACGTTGTCCCCAAGAAGCCCACTGTCTTGGCCAACCAGGTCAATAAGAGGTTCAAGGAGCTGAAGCATCTCGGGTTGCGCAACGAGGACGCCATGATCACATTCGTCCGCAACCGGATCTCCCCTCTCTAGAAGCGCACTCACAAGGTGTGCCATATGAGCTGGGGTTGCGACCCCAACCGGACCTCGTCCTTCGAGCTTAGCAACACAGAGATCTACCACCGGGTCAAGGCGCTCTTCACCACCCACAAGGACTTCTCCTCTAAGTGGACGTGGGGAATTGAGCATTATTGCCGGGATAGGCTTCCTCCCGTGGTAAGCTTCGTGCCACCCACTTTCTCCGAACTAGATCTTATGTCGGTTGCTGTTGTATTTTAACTCCGTTGTCTTTTTTCTCCTTTAGCAATTCCTTCAGTAGACAATTGAGGATGGCACCGACCCCACCCTCAAATGCGCGCCTGACCGGGAGAGTTCGGACGAGGAAGAACCGGACCAGGAGACGTTCCTCCCAATGTCCGACGCGACCAAGCGACCCACCGGTAAACTCTCTTCTATTAGAGATTGGCCCGGCGATGAGGATGACTCGGATATTGAGGTGATGGAAGCCGTTGATGCTGTCCCCCTTTCTTATGCTTTTTCGGCATCAGCTAACCCCGGTGGGCAGATCCACGAGGACCCTCCCCTTGCCACGGGTGAACCTGTTCCGATAGCACCGAAGAAGAAGCGTGGAGCTGCATCAAGTTCCTCCTCCGGACCTTCTCAGCCCTCCAAAAGGCAAAAGAAGTCCGGAGACAAAACTGCTTCCAAGCCAGCAGGCAAGGCCCCAGCACGAAGGGCTCGGAACCCAAGGCCCACGACCTCGGATGCATAAGCCTCTTTTCCCTCTGCAACTTATTCTTCCTTGCATTGTTTTAGTTTCTCTTCTGACATTATTTGATTTGGCAGTGCTGCGGAGGATGTTCCCCATAGTGGATCTAGAATCTCTTCACTGCTCCGACCTAGCCCTTCTCCCCCTCGTGACGACGAGTCACGCCCGCTGAGCCCTATTCTAGAGGGTTTTGCGGCTGCTCCGGGTTCTAGCCCACCTCGTCAAGAGGGGGCAACCTCGGAGCGGGGGGGACGGATCCAGCCGAGGCAGCGGCATCCACCACTTTGGCTCTGCCGCAACCAGCAACTACCGAGACTACCTCCGCACCAGCACCAGCACCAGCACCGGCACCAATTCCAGCACCAGCACCAACTCCGGCAGCAAGAACATCAGCAACAGCACCAGCTCCAGCAACAAGAGTACCAGCGCCAAGCTCCTCCGCCTCGTCCGAGTCTTCTCAGTCTCGGTGAGGAAGTACCCAGGAAGCTCCTAAGGGAAAATCTGCCGCAACCACTTCCTCCTCTCAGCAGCTCAAAGGCAAGAAAGCCCCTAACGCCACCAGGGCAGCGTCCGCCGAGTCTGGACAGCGCACCCTTGTGTCCATGCTTGCCCAGAAGTCTCCAGCGCCGAAGGACGCCCTACCGAGCCAACTAATGCACAACAACTTGTTCTGCATACCAGTCCGGCCCTTGCTCAGGTTGAGAGGAGAGAAGCGCATGCCAAGGGCTTGTTGGCGCCCCATATGCTCAGCGGTGAGCGATATCCTCCAACCTTGATCGAGTTTATGAACAACTGGAACAAGGCGGAGTTCGTCTATAACGACGATCTCCCGGAGAAGTTCGGTCCTACCGAGTTCGCTGCTCAGATGAACACAGCCGCTAAGGCAATCAACCTCGCGGGTCGGATGATGGAGGTACGTTACTTCACCTTTTCCTTAGCATGCCATAGCTATTAGCAATATAACCATTAGTCCCCGAGCCTCCGGGGGAGTAACTTGTTACTCGGTCGGATGCTCCTTAGAAAACTAACGTAGCTCCTTGACAACTTCAAATATGCACACACCTAGAGCCGGGTTAAGTTCCACTTGGCCCGGATCTCGTACACTTTGAATATGCACACACCTAGAGCCGGGTTAAGTTCCACTTGGCCCGGATCTTGTACACTTCGAATATGCACACACCTAGAGCCGAGTTAAGTTCCACTTGGCCCAGATCTTGTACACTTCGAATATGCACACACCTAGAGCCGGGTTAAGTTCCACTTGGCCCAGATCTTGTACACTTCGAATATACACACACCTAGAGCCGGGTTAAGTTCCACTTGGCCCGGATCTTGTACACTTCGAATATGCACACACCTAGAGCCGGGTTAAGTTCCACTTGGCCCGGATCTTGTACACTTCGAATATGCACACACCTAGAGCCAGGTTAAGTTCCACTTGGCCCGGATCTTGTACACTTCGAATATGCACAAGGCCTAAGCTAAATTTTTGTATTCTTCTCAGGTGACCACCAACCGCCGGAGCGCTGAGTTCCAGCGTCTTCTGGATACTCATAAAATGCTTCTCGCGAAGCACAATGCACATCTCACTGAGCACGAGAAAAGGGGTAAGTTCTCTTCTTCACATTTTTCTGTTTTCCTTCATCTTTTTCTGCCGAACTAATCCGTCATTCAGTTTTCACAGCTGGGGTGGAGGCTGAGAACAAGCTTATGAGGAAGAATCTGGATCAGATTAAGGGTAAGCTACTTTTGTCCGTCCTTGCTTTGCTTTCCATCTCCTTTTCTTCTTGGATCGGCAAACATCCATACCTCGGCTATGCCGGGTCAACACGTTATTTCAGCATCTCTTGAAGATAGTGTGTCCGTGCCTGACATGATGCTGCATTTTCTCGAACAAGCAGGGCAGCATCAGACCAAGCTTAAAAAGAAAGACGATGAGCTTGCCCTCCTCCGAACCAAGAACGACAAGATTGCCAAGTTAAAGGCAGAAATGAAAAAGATGAAAGCGCAGCACCAAACCAAGCTTGAAAAGGCTGGCTAGGACTACACCGAAGAGCATGAGCATCTCAATCTCCAAATTGCTAAGGACCGAGAACTTCTCCGGGAGGCCGACGTCAAGTTTGAGTCGGCGAACGCTGAACTGGTGCAGCTCTGCCAAAGACGCGATAATTGTATCAATGAATTGACCCGGATCCACAACCACATTTTACGTAAGTTCCTTTTCCTTATCCGGCATATTTCTCCGGGTTACCTCACATGTCTTTTCATTACTTGCTTCTCTTGTCCCGTTTTTAGGCAAATTTCTAGAGGGTACTCCCATTGCGAGCGCCGCCGTTTCCAATTTCCACCGAGATAGGGGTACTCCCGTCGCTCCTGACGGTGAAGCCATTCCCTATGACATGGAGGACCTGTTGGTCAGCCTGTCATCTCGCGTGGAAATCATCAAGAACTATGGCAAGGATCTGCTTGACGTCTCAGTCCGAGTCTTCAACACGTTTTGGCCTGGCGAAGACACTCCAGAGAGGATCGCAATTCTTGCTGAAAAACTGACGGAGATCGAGACCCAGCTCGACCTTTGGAGGGAGTACACTGGACGTGCTGCAGCTGAGACCGTTCTTCACCACATACTCACGTGGTACGAGAAGATCGATCTCAGCCTCCTAACGCACCTGCGCACCGGATCCAAGTGGACCAATGACCCGGAGTGGGTAGCTCGGCGCCAGGCTTACGCCCATAGCCTTATTGAATATGCTCCCATTCACGAATGGACTAAGGGTCCGAGCTTCCTGGAAGCCGCTGGCGACGAAGAGGTTGAAAATGTTGAAGATGGTTCGGACGAGGATGGAGAGGATGATGCCTCGGATATCAAAGAAGGTGAAGATGACGCTGAACTTCCTCCTCATGCTGCTCCTTAAGTAAAAACACTTGAAAACTTATCAGATCCCCGGTATGCCGGGTGGAATTATATCCAGTGCACATGTGATATTTTGCTACTAAGTTTGTATGCCGGATTAAGTTGGGCATAGTCCCCGAGTTTCATTTTCTTGTTCGTCCAATCTTCTGGCTCGGTTCGTGTCTACCTTGATTCGATTTTGTGACTTACGAATCCGAGCTTCAAAAATTGTTTTAACAATACTTGAAAACTTTAGGCTTAGCTCAAAATAATTCAGCATAATAATTTGAAAGTAAATACGAGGTTAGTCCGAAAAACAAACGTCGGCTCGATTAAGTTCTTTTCCTTAGTCGTTTTTCATGTGCTTTAATTCAAACTTGTTCTCTTGCTTGCCATGAAGCCAATTCTTGTTGGACAGCAGCAAGTCGAAGAGTTGGGTTGTTGGTGCTCACACACTACTAATCCGAGTTAAGTAGAACAACTCACTCCAGCTGACATATAAATAATGAAAAACAACAAATATTATTAAGGCAGTCCCCGAGTTACTGCCTAAGGTGCCAACATTTCATTGATAGGCTCATTGCCGGCATACATACCGACATATGAGAAGACTCGGATACATACACTTCTCTGCTAAGTGTAGAAAGGACGAAGTAGAGCTACATTCCATGGACGCTTAGATTCCTCGCCGGACCTATCCGCCTTGTTCTTTTCCTGTGGCTTTGCATCGATAAGATAATAAGAATCATTGTGCAATGCTTTGCTCACAATGAATGGCCCTTCCCATGGGGGGGATAACTTATGCATGCCAGCAGTACGTTGTACCAACCAGAGCACCAGATCGCCTTCCCGAAAGACTCGGGGGCTTACTTTCAGGCTATGATAGCGTCGGAGATTTTGCTGATATATGGCGGATCTGGACAATGCCAATTCTCTCGCTTCTTCTAGCAGATCAATATCATTTTGCCGGGCTTCTTGCACTTCGGCTTCTGTGTATTGGGTGACCCTAGGCGAATCATGCTCTATGTAATTTGGTAATACTTCGCCCCATATACCGGAAAAAATGGCGTATAACTTTGTTGATCGATTCGGAGTTGTTCTTAAACTCCAGTACACCGGTAGTTCTTCTATCCAGCACCCCTGATCTTTGCGGTGGCTCAATGAGCCGGGTTTTATCCGGATAATACCAATCTGTTGGATCTTTCCACTTGTCCGATTCGATGCGGGTGGGCTACGAGCAACGTCTAGCGGATCTTCTTATCGGCGAGAATCGTGCAAATGCTCCTTCAGCAAAATTTGTGCCATTATCAGTTATGATACTGTGAGGATAACCGTATCTCAAGATAATGTCTTTGAGAAATGTTACGGCTGTAGCTCCATCACATTTTCTTATAGGCTTCACTTCAATCCATTTTGTAAACTTATCCACCATGACCAAAATGTGAGTCATATTTCCTCTTGCTGGTTTAAATGGGCCAACCATATCCAGGCACCATACGGCAAATGGCCATGTAATTGGTATGGTCTTGAGTTCCGACATTGGCGTATGTGTCTTGGTAGCATACCTCTGACAACCGTTGCATTTTCTCACCAGATCTTCTGCTTGTTCTAAGGCACTTGGCCAGTAGAATCCATGCCGAAACGCCTTTGCCACCAAGGCTCGGGACGAGGCATGATGCCCGCACTCCCCTTGATGTATATCTCGGAGGATGTCAAGCCCTTCTTCCGGGTCAACGCATCGTTGGAGGACATTGGTCACACTCCGTTTGTATAGCTCGGAATTGATGATTGTGTATGCCTTTGCTCTCCTCTGAGTTTGCCTGGATAGAACCTCCTCAGTGGGTAACGTTCCATCTTTCAGGAAATGAAATATAGGCAGTGCCCAAGCTGGTATTGCTCGCACAGGGAACACACCCTCATTAATTTCCATCTGATCCACCGGCATAACTTCAATCGGATCATGCTGAGCAGTCCCCAGGTCCTGCGAGGCAGTCCCCGGGTTCGCTGAGGCAGTCCTCGGGTTTGCTGATGCATCCCCGGGTTTCGCGCACCACCTCCCATGTCAATGTCCATGGGCACAACTCCGGATTCTGTATCTTCCGAGACATAGATTGAGTCGGTTCCTAGGGACGGCTTGATAGATGGTTTTCTGAGGTGTTCCAATGCTACACCCGGTGGAATTGCTTGTCGGGTTGATCCGAGCTTCGACAGCATGTTGACAGCCTCATTTTCCACCCGGGGTACATGGTGAAATTCACATCCCTCAAAGTAACCAGATATCTTCTGCACATGAAATTTGTACAGAGCCATGTTTGGATCAACGGCGTCCCACAATCCCGACACTTGCTGTATTACCAAATTCGAGTCGCCAAAGCATAGTATTCGACGTATCCTAATCTCTTTTGCCACTTTGAGCCCATGCACAAGTGCTTCATACTCAGCGACATTGCTCGATGCCGCGAAATGGATTTGCAGCACATACTTCAGCTGGTCCTTCTTTGGCGAGGTAAGCACAACTCCGGCGCCTAGCCCGGTTTTTGTTTTTGACCCGTCAAAATGCATCCTCTAGTAGTTCGGATCTGGTGGTGGTGGTTCATACTGTACCTCGGCCCAATCCACAAAAAAGTCTGCCACGGCTTGAGACTTGATTGCTTCTCTTCTGTCATATTGTGGCGCATAAGGAGCTAGTTCAATTGCCCATTTTGCAATTTTGTGTTGGAATTATGCCCTAGAGGCAATAATAAAGATGTTATTATTATAATTCTTGTTCATGATAAAGTTTATATTCCATGCTAGAATTGTATTAAGCGGAAACTTTAATACTTGTGTGGTTTGTGAACAACACCGTGTCCCTAGTACGCCTCTATGGACTAGCTCATTGATCAATGATGGTTAAGGTTTCCTAACCATAGACATGAGTTGTCAATTGATAATGAGATCATATCATTGGGAGAATGATATGGTGGACAGACCCAAACTAAGCAAAGCTATTAGATCGTTTCATTGTGTTCTTCTTTGCGAAGCTTTTCCTATCTCAAATATTGTATTCCTTAGACCATGAGATAATACAACTCCCTGGTATCGGAAGAAAGCTTTGAGGTCATCAAACGTCATCCTATGAGAGGGTGATCATAAAGGTGTCTCTCAGGTGATCGGAAAGTATCTGTTGGGTTGTATGTATCGAGATGGAATTTGTCCCTCCCAAGTCGGAGAGATATACTTGGGCCTCGGTAATTGATATCAACACGCTTGCAAGCATGTGGTTAAGGAGTTAATCACAAAGTGATATCGGATTACGGAGCGAGTAAAGTACTTCTTGTGAGCGAGATTGAACTAGGTATGGCGATCGATCGAATCTCGGGCAAGTAAAATATCGCGAACGAAGGGAATATATATATGGGATTGATTGAATCACGGCATCGTGGTTCATCCGATATGATCATCGATGAATGTGTGGGAGTCAATATGGGTGCCTGGACATTTGTTGATTATTGATAGAAGATCATGTACGCATATTCTCGAACCCGCTGGGTCACACATAACGTGTCTCGGCGCTAGGATAGATTGGATAATTGGTTTATGAATTTTTGTTGGTCTCGGATGGGATCCGGGATATCACGAGAGGTTCGGAATGGTGGGAGAATAAGATTCATATAAGGCGTGTAGATTTGGAGTTGAATTGTTAGGATTAATCGGTATTGTGGGAAGCTTCTAGAACCTTCGGAAGGGGGCCAACGTGGTCCCACCTTAGGGAGGGCATGAGCCTATGAGGGAGTGTCCTGGCGCATTGGGCCAGGGGCACAGGGCCCCATAGAGCCCAGCCGATTCTAGGTAAGTTTAAACTCGTTTAAACTAGAGATAGAATTTCTAGATAAGGGAGAGTTTAAATCGTTTAAACTAGAGATAGGCTTGGAGGATGGGCAAGGGCTGGCCGCACCCCCCTCTATATATAGAGGGCTGGTGCGCCCCCTTCCCCCTACACACCTTCCTCCAAATCCTAGTTGCCCTGCTGCCCTCCTCTCTCCCTCCCATTGTTTGTGGCTGAAGCCTGCAGAAATTCTCTACCATATACACCACGCCGTCGTGTTGTAGATCCAATCCATCTCTCCACCCTACTTGCTGGTCCGACGGCATGGTGTATATGGTGGAGAATTTCTGCCGCAGGGCTTCGCCTACAAACAGTCGGGAGGGAGAGTGGAAGGGCAGCAGGGCAACTAGGGTTTGGAGGAAGGTGTAGGTTGGGAGGGAGGGGGCGCACCAGCCCTCTATATATAGAGGGGGGGTGCGGCCAGCCCTTGCCCATCCTCCAAGCCTATCTCTAGTTTAAACGATTTAAACTCTCCCTTCTAGAAACCCTATCTTATCTCTAGTTTAAACGATTTAAACTTATCTAGGATCGGCTGGGCCCTATGGGGCCTTGTGCCCCTGGCCCAATGCGGACAGGACACTCCCTCATAGGCCCATGCCCCCTCCCGGAAGGTGGGGCCACGTTGGTCCCTTTCCGGAAGGTTCTAGAAGCTTCCGGTACAATACCGATTAATCCGGAACAATTCCGAACTCCAAAAACTGCACTGCCTTATATGAATCTTATTCTCCGGACCATTCCGGAACCTCTCGTGATATCCCGGATCCCATCCGATACTCTGAACAAAAACTCATAAACCAATTATCGAATCTATCCTAGCGTCGAGACACGTTAAGTGTGTGACCCTGCGGGTTCGAGAATATGCAGACATGATCTTCTATCAATAATCAAAACTGCCGTCCGCACCCATATTGACTCCACACATTCATCGATGATCATATCGGATGAACCACGATGCCAGGATTCAATCAATCCCATATATATATTCCCGTCTCGCGATATTTTACTTGCGAGATTCGATCGCCGGTATCGTCATACCTAGTTCAATCTCGTTCACAAGAAGTACTTTACTTCCCGTAATCCGATATCACTTTGTGATTAACTCCTTAACCACATGCTTGCAAGCGGTGTTGATATGGCCCGATTGGGCCCAAGTAGGCCCAAGTATCTCTCCGACTTGGGAGGGACAAATCCCATCTCGATACATACAACCCAACAGTACTTTCCGATTACCCGAGAGACACCTTTATGATCACCTCTCATGGATGACGTTTGATGACCTCAAAGCTTTCTTCCGATACCAGGAGTTGTATTATATCATGGTCTAAGGAATACAATATTTGACATAAGAAAAACTTAAAAGACGAACACGATGACACGATCTAATTGCTTCGCTTAGTTTGGGTCTATCCACCATATCATTCTCCAATGATATGATCTCATTATCAATTGACAACTCATGTCTATGGTTAGGAAACCTTAACCATCATTGATCAATGAGCTAGTCCATAGAGGCGTACTAGGGACACGGTGTTGTTCACAAACCACACAAGTATTAAAGTTTCCGCTTAATACAATTCTAGCATGGAATATAAACTTTATCATGAACAAGAATTATAATAATAACATCTTTATTATTGCCTCTAGGGCATAATTCCAACAGTCTCCCACTTGCACTAGAGTCAATAATCTAGTTTACATTTGGAAACAATCTCACACCCATGGTGAGGTCTGATCATGTTTTACACGTGGAAGAGGTTTAGTCAATGGATCTGCGACATTCAGATCTGTATGTACTTTGCTGATCTTCGATCTCCATCCGCTATATAATCTCGGATTATATGAAACTTATGTTGATATGCTTGGTCTTTGGATGATATCTTGGTTCCTTAGCGAGTGCTATGGCTGGTGTTGTCACACAATATCTCCAGGGGGTCCAATGCACTTGGAACCACGCCAAGCTCGGTGATGAAGTTTGATCCAAACTCCTTCACTTGGCAACCTGCAGCAGCCATGTATTCCGCTTCTCTGAGATCCCGCGATCACGCTTTGCTTGCAGCTTCTCCACTCACTCCTCCATTCAAAATATACACGTATCCTGCGAGATTTAGAATCATCCTTATCGGTTGTCGAAACTAGCATCGACGTAACCTTTTACGGACCACAGCTATTCATCACCCCATAGACTAAGAACATTTCTTTAGTCCTATTTAGGTACCTAGGATGTTCTTCACGGCTGTCCATGTTCCACTCTGGATCACTTTGATATCTGCTCGTCAAACTAAGAGCATTGGACACATCGGTCTAGTACACAAGATGGCATACATGATGGAACCTATGGCGAGGCATAAGGCACTTTGCTCATAGCTTCCCTATCATTTACCGTGGCTGGACCGAGCCTTGCTCAATATCTTACGACAACATAGGCACTGAACCTTTCAATGCCTTATCCATTCTGAACCTTTTCAGAACTTTGTCTAGGTATGTACTCTGGCTTAAAGCTATCAAGCGTCTTTGTCTATCTCTATAGATTTTGATGCCCAATATATAAGCAGCTTCACCTAGGTCTTTCATCGAAAAACACTTGTTCAAATAACTCTTCACATCGTTAAGCATGTTGATGTCATTTCCAATAATCAATATGTCATCCACATATAGTACCAGAAACGTCACCGAGCTCCCACTCACTTTCTTGTAGATGCAAGCTTCGTAGCAATTTGGAACAAATCCAAAGCTCTTGATCACTTGATCAAAAGGAAGGTTCCAACTCCGAGATGCTTGCTTCAGTCCATAAATGGGCTGAAGTTTGCATACTTTATCGCATCCTTAGGATCGACAAAACCTTGGGTTGCATCATATAGAACTCTTCATCAATGTTGCCATTGAGGAAGCGATCTTGACATCCATCGCCATATTTCATAATCATGAAACGCAGCAATTGCTAATAAAATCCGAATAGACTTAAACATCGCTACGGGAGAGAAAGTCTCATCGTAGTCAACACCTTGAACTTGTCGAAAACCTTTCGCGACAAGCCGTGCTTTATAGACGATAACATTACCATCCGCGTCCGTTTTCTTCTTGAAGGTCCATTTGCACTCAACGGCCTTTCGGTCGCTAGGAGGGTCCACCAAAGTCCATACTTGGTTTTCGCTCATGGATCCCAATTCGGTTCATGGCTTCTAGCCATTTCTCGAGTCTGGGCTCATCATTGCTTCCTCATAGTTCGTAGGTTCACCGTCTTCTACTAACAAGACAGTCAAGACAGATTGCCGTACCACTCGGGAGGGCACGCGATCTTTTCGACCTGACGCTCAAGAGTAAGATCGTCCTAAGCTTCATTATCCTTGTCATTATCTTCCTCTATTGTTGGTGAAGGCGGCTCTGTAACAATTTCAGGTGCTGCGCTACTATCCAATTCAAGAGAAGGTTCAGTAACCTCGTCTAGCTCTACTTTCCTCCCACTCACTTCTTTCGAGAGAAACTCCTTCTCAAGAAAGGAACCGTTCTTTGCGACAAACACTTTGCCTTCGGTTCTGTGGTAGAAGGTATACCCAATAGTTTCCTTAGGGTATCCTATGAAGATGCATTTCTCCGCTTTGGGTTCGAGCTTGTCCGGCATCAACTTCTTGACGTAAGCTTCGCATCCCCAAACTTTAAGAAACGACAACTTAGGTTTAGCACCAAACCACAGTTCATACGGTGTCGTCTCAACGGATTTAGATGGAGCCCTGTTTAAAGTGAATGCAGCGGTTTCTAATGCATAACCCCAAAATGATAACGGCAAATCAGTAAGAGACATCATCGATCGGACCATATCTAATAGGGTTCGATTCCGGCGTTCAGACACACCATTGCACTGTGGTGTTCCGGGTGGCGTGAGTTGCGAAACAATTCCGCTTGCTTTAAGATGCGTGAGAAAATCATAACTCAAATATTCGCCCCCACAATCGGATCGTAGAAACTTAATCTTTCTGTTACGATGGTTCTCCACTTCATTCTGAAATTCTTTGAACTTTTCAAACGTTTCAAATTTATGTTTCATTAAATAGATATACCCATATCTACTTAAGTCATCGGTAAAAGTGAGAAAATAGCGATATCCACCGCGCGTCGAAACACTCATCGGTCCGCATACATCGGTATGTATGATTTCCAACAAGTCCGTTGCTCGCTCCATCATACCGGAGAACGGGGTTTTGATCATCTTGCCCATGAGGCATGGTTCGCATGTGTCAAATGATTCAAAATCAAGACACTCCAAAAGTCCATCAGAATGGAGTTCTTCATGCGCTTTACACCAATATGACCTAGACGACAGTGCCACAAATAAGTAGTATTATCACTATCTACTTTGCATCTCTTAGCCTCAATGTTATGGATGTGTGTTTCATCCCTTTCGAGATTTAGAAGAAATAAACCATTCACAAGAGGTGCATGACCATAAAAGTTGTTACTCATATAAATAGAACAACCATTATTCTCCGATTTAAATGAATAACCGTCTTGCAATAAACACGATCCAGAAATAATGTTCATGCTCAACGCAGGCACATAATAACATTTATTAAGGTTTAAAACTAATCCCGAAGGTAAAACTAAGGAGAGCGTGCCGACGGCCATCACATCAACTCTTGATCCGTTGCCAACGCGCATCGTCACCTCATCCCTCTCAAGCCGTCTATTCCGTAGCTCTGTTTGAGTTACAAATATTAGCAACCGAACGGTATCAAATACCCGGGCACTACAACGAGGGCTAGTAAGGAAAACATCAATAACATGTATATCAAATATACCTTTGATGGTGCCAGCCTTCTTGTCCGCTAAGTACTTGGACGATTCGCTTCCATGACCCTTGTCCTTGCAATAGAAGCACTTTCGGTCGGCTTAGGTCCGACTTGAGCTTCTTCTCAGCGAGGGCAACGCGCTTCGCCGCTTTTCTTGAAGGGCTTCTTTGCACCTTTACCTTTCTTAAAGGAGGGCTTGTTGACCATCAACACATGATTATCCTTCTTGATGTCCACCTCGCAGCCTTCACTTTGCGAAGAGCTCGGTGATCGTGTCGATGGAACCAATCTGATTATGAGATACTACAAAACTTTTGTAGCCGGGAGGAGTGATTGCAGAACCTGTCAATCTTGAGCTCCTCTGGAATCTTGCAGTCCGATTGCTCAAAGGCGTTGAGTGTAGCCCGACATCTTAATGGCGTGCTCACTATGAACTCCCTTCCTCCATCTTGCAGTTAAAGAACTTCTCGGAGATCTCATATCTCTCGAGCGGGCTGAGCACGAAACATGGTTTTCAGCTCCTCGAGAATCTCAAAGGGCCGGGATAGTTTTCAAAACGATTTTGAAGTTCGGTTCCATAGCAAACAACATGGTGCTCTTAATCACACCATAATCATCTTTCTTGCGCGATAGACAGCTTTCTCATCAGCCGGCCTTGATTCTGCAGAGGGTCACCTAACGCTTTCCAAGGACATAGTCCTTTTGTCCCGAACAGAATGATTCTTAGATTGCGGAACCAGTTGGTGAAGTTAGACCCATTGTTTCTAAGCTTTTCTTTCTCAGCAAAAACGTTGAAGTTGAAGTTGGACTTGGCCATGTGATCTACAGATTTGCAAGTACAATTTAGACTATGTTCATGATAAATAGTTCAACTTAATCAAATTACTAGATGAACTCCCACTAAATTCAACATCCCTCAAGTTGTTTAGTGAACACGATCCAAATTCACCACACCTAATCCGATCATCACGAGAAGAGATGTGGTTTCAATGGTGGACAACGAAGTGTCGATCATATCATTCATATGACTCATGCTTAACCTTTCGGTTCTTGTGTTCCGAGGCCATGTCTGTACATGCTAGGCTCGTCAAGTTAGACCAAGTATTTCGCGTGTGCAAAACTGGCTTGCACCGTTGTATGTGGCGAGAGTCTACAAGACCCGATCATCACGTGATGCTTGGACACCGAACTTCGCAATGGTGCATACTTGGGAGAACACAGTTTTATCTTGATCTTTAAGTGAGGAATCATCTTATAATGCTACCGTCGCGATCTAAGCATAATAAGATACATAAAAGGATAAACATCACATGCATATAACTTTATGTGACATGGTATAGCCAATCTTCGCGCAATGATCTCCATCTTGTGCGTTCCGGCATGATCTCCATCACTCCACCATGATTGCCTCCACCACGAATAGCAACTACAACTATTGCTAACTACTTAGCGATAAAGTAAAGCTATTACATGGCGTATAAGAAGTTGACTCGCAGGTCATACACAATTATAAAGACAACCATATGGCTCCTGCCGGTTGTGTACTCATCGACATGCAAGTCGTGAAACATTACAAAACATGATCATCGCATACAATATATGTTGGAATTATGCCCTAGAGGCAATAATAAAGATGTTATTATTATAATTCTTGTTCATGATAAAGTTTATATTCCATGCTAGAATTGTATTAAGCGGAAACTTTAATACTTGTGTGGTTTGTGAACAACACCGTGTCCCTAGTACGCCTCTATGGACTAGCTCATTGATCAATGATGGTTAAGGTTTCCTAACCATAGACATGAGTTGTCAATTGATAATGAGATCATATCATTGGAGAATGATATGGTGGATATACCCAAACTAAGCGAAGCAATTAGATCGTGTCATCGTGTTCGTCTTTGCGAAGTTTTTCTTATGTCAAATATTTTCCTTAGACCATGAGATAATACAACTCCCTGGTATAGGAAGAAAGCTTTGAGGTCATCAAACGTCATCCTATGAGAGGGTGATCATAAAGGTGTCTCTCAGGTAATCGGAAAGTATCTGTTGGGTTGTATGTATCGAGATGGGATTTGTCCCTCCCAAGTCGGAGAGATATACTTCGGGCCCACTCGGTAATCGATATCAACACCGCTTGCAAGCATGTGGTTAAGGAGTTAATCACAAAGTGATATCGGATTACGGAACGAGTAAAGTACTTGCTGTGAACGAGATTGAACTAGGTAAAGTGTTTGTCGCAAAGAACGGTTCCTTTCTTGAGAAGGAGTTTCTCTCGAAAGAAGTGAGTGGGAGGAAAGTAGAGCTAGACGAGGTTATTGAACCTTCTCTTGAATTGGAGAGTAGCGCAGCACCTGAAATTGTTCCAGTGCCGCCTGCACCAACAATAGAGGAAGCTAATGACAAGGATCATGAAGCTTGGACGATCTTTGCTCTTGAACGTCAGTAGTCGACAAGGTCGCGTGCCCCTCTGAGTGGTAATGCGGCAACCTGTCTTGTTGTCTTGTTAGTAGAAGACCGTGAACCTACGAACTATGAGGAAGCGATGATGAGCCCAGACTCTGAGAAATGGCTAGAAGCCATGAAATCCGAATTGGGATCCATGAGCGAAAACCAAGTATGGACTTTGGTGGACCCTCCTAGCGACCGAAAGGCCGTTGAGTGCAAATGGATCTTCAAGAAGAAAATGGACGCGGATGGTAATGTTACCGTCTATAAAGCACGGCTTGTTGCGAAAGGTTTTCGACAAGTTCAAGGTGTTGACTACGATGAGACTTTCTCTCCCGTAGCGATGTTTAAGTCCATTCGGATTTTATTAGCAATTGCTGCGTTTCATGATTATGAAATATGGCAGATGGATGTCAAGACTGCGTTCCTCAATGGCAACATTGATGAAGAGTTCTATATGATGCAACCCGAAGGTTTTGTCGATCCTAAGGATGCTGATAAAGTATGCAAACTTCAGCGTTCCATTTATGGACTGAAGCAAGCATCTCGGAGTTGGAACCTTCATTTTGATCAAGTGATCAAGAGCTTTGGATTTGTTCCAAATTGCTATGAAGCTTGCATCTACAAGAAAGTGAGTGGGAGCTCGGTGACGTTTCTGGTACTATATGTGGATGACATATTGATTATTGGAAATGACATCAACATGCTTAACGATGTGAAGAGTTATTTGAACAAGTGTTTTTCAATGAAAGACCTAGGTGAAGCTGCTTATATATTGGGCATCAAAATCTATAGAGATAGACAAAGACGCCGATAGCTTTAAGCCAAAGTACATACCTAGACAAAGTTCGAAAAGGTTCAGAATGGATAAGGCATTGAAAGGTTGGTGCCTATGTTGTCGAGTAAGATATTGAGCAAGGCTCGGTGTCCTTCTGATAAATGATAGGGAAGCTATGAGCAAAGTGCCTTATGCCTCGGCCATAGGTTCCATCATGTATGCCATCTTGTGTACTAGACCGGATGTGTCCAATGCTCTTAGTTTGACGAGCAGATATCAAAGTGATCCAGAGTGGAACCTTTGGACAGCCGTGAAGAACATCCAAAGGTACCTAAAAAGGACTAAAGAAATGTTCTTAGTCTATGGGGTGATGAACAGCTGTCGTAAAAGGTTACGTCGATGCTAGTTTACACCGACAAGGATGATTGTAAATCTCAGACGGGATACGTGTATATTTTGAATGGAGGAGCTGAGCTGGAGAAGTCGCAAGCAAAGCGTGATCGCGGGATCTGAAGAGAAGCGGAATACATGGCTGCTGCAGCGTCAAGTGAAGGAGTTTGGATCAGAACTTCATCGAGATTGGCGTGGTTCCAAGTGCATTGGACCCACTTGAGATATTGTGTGACAACACCGGCGCCATAGCACTAAGGAACCAAGATATCATCCAAAGACCAAGCATATCAACATAAGTTTCATATAATCCGAGATTATATAGCAGATGGAGATCTGAAGATCAGCAAAGTACATACAGATCTGAATGTCGCAGATCCATTGACTAAACCTCTTCCACGTGTAAAACATGATCAGCACCTCAGTGCCATGGGTTTGAGATTGTTGCCAGATGTAAACTAGATTATTGACTCTAGTGCAAGTGGGAGACTGTTGGAATTATGCCCTAGAGGCAATAATAAAGATGTTATTATTATAATTCTTGTTCATGATAAAGTTTATATTCCATGCTAGAATTGTATTAAGCGGAAACTTTAATACTTGTGTGGTTTGTGAACAACACCGTGTCCCTAGTACGCCTCTATGGACTAGCTCATTGATCAATGGTGGTTAAGGTTTCCTAACCATAGACATGAGTTGTCAATTGATAATGAGATCATATCATTGGGAGAATGATATGGTGGACAGACCCAAACTAAGCAAAGCTATTAGATCGTTTCATTGTGTTCTTCTTTGCGAAGCTTTTCCTATCTCAAATATTGTATTCCTTAGACCATGAGATAATACAACTCCCTGGTATCGGAAGAAAGCTTTGAGGTCATCAAACGTCATCCTATGAGAGGGTGATCATAAAGGTGTCTCTCAGGTGATCGGAAAGTATCATTGGGTTGTATGTATCGAGATGGAATTTGTCCTCCCAAGTCGGAGAGATATACTTGGGCCCACTCGGTAATTGATATCAACACCGCTGCAAGCATGTGGTTAAGGAGTTAATCACAAAGTGATATCGGATTACGAACGAGTAAAGTACTTGCTGTGAACGAGATTGAACTAGGTATGACGATACCGACGATCGAATCTCGCAAGTAAAATATCGCGAGACGAAGGGAATATATATGGGATTGATTGAATCCGGCATCGTGGTTCATCCGATATGATCATCGATGAATGTGTGGAGTCAATATGGGTGCCTGCACCCATTGTTGATTATTGATAGAAGATCATGTTCGCATATTCTCGAACTCATGAGGTCACACACTTAACGTGTCTTGATGCTAGGATAGATTGGATAATTGGTTTATGAATTTTGTTCGAGTCTCGGATGGGATCCGGGATATCACGAGAGGTTCGGAATGGTCGGAGAATAAGATTCATATAAGGCGGTGCAGTTTTGGAGTTCGAATTGTTCGGATTAATCGGTATTGTACCGGAAGCTTCTAGAACCTTCCGGAAGGGGGCCAACGTGGTCCCACCTTCCGGGAGGGGGCATGGGCCTATGAGGGAGTGTCCTGTCCGCATTGGGCCAGGGGCACAAGGCCCCATAGAGCCCAGCCGATTCTAGATAAGTTTAAACTCGTTTAAACTAGAGATAGAATTTCTAGATAAGGGAGAGTTTAAATCGTTTAAACTAGAGATAGGCTTGGAGGATGGGCAAGGGCTGGCCGCACCCCTCCTCTATATATAGAGGGCTGGTGCGCCCCCTTCCCCCTACACACCTTCCTCCAAACCCTAGTTGCCCTGCTGCCCTCCTCTCTCCCTCCCGACTGTTTGTAGGCGAAGCCCCGCGGCATAAATTCTCTACCATATACACCACGCCGTCGTGTTGTAGATCCAATCCATCTCTCCACCGTACTTGCTGGTCCGAGGAAGGAGGAGACATCGAGGTGCTGCACGTGTGCATCTCACGGAGGCACCGCCACTTGTGGTGCTAGATCGGATCGGATCGCGAGGAGGAGAAGCGAGTACGACTACATCACCCACGTTCCGAACATTCTCTTGCAAGTAATCTTCAAGGGTATGAAGATCTAATCCAATCTCTCTCGTTGTTTGCATCTCCTAGATTAGATCTTGGCTTTCCCTCTGTTCGCTTCCGTAGAAAATTTTGATTTACTATGCTGCGAAACCCTTCATTCTGCCACTTGCATCTTTGTTACTCATTATCTCGCATATGGGAGCTTCACATATTACTTGATGGGATGCTCCTCAAAGTAATGCTTTAACTTCTTAGCTGCCATATAGACACCATATGCCACCTTTTGATAGTGTGGGTAGTTCTGCTTTGAGGCAGATAATACCTCGCTCAAGTAATACACTGGCCTCTGCACCGACTTACCCTCTTCGTCGCGCTCTACCACAATCACTGCACTTACAACTCGGTTGGTTGCGGCTATGTAGAGCAACATTGGCTCCTTTGATAGTGGGGAGGCTAACACCGGTGCAGTGGCTAACATCTTCTTTAAGTGGGCAAAGGCTTCATTGGCCTGTGGCGTCCAAATGAACTTATCCGACTTTTTCATGAGTTGATAGAGAGGCAATGCCTTTTCTCCCAACCGACATATAAATCGACTTAACGATGCTAGGCAACCAGTGAACTTCTGGACATCATTAAGACACTTCGGCAGTTCCATTCGTTCAATGGCCCAGATCTTAGTTGGATTAACTTCGATACCTCGGCTGGAAACAAGAAATCCGAGTAATTTTCCAGTCGGGACACCGAAGGTACATTTTTCCGGGTTAAGCTTCATCCAGAACCTTCTTAAGTTCGCGAATGTCTGCCTGATGTCATCAAGGAGCGTTTTGCTTTCCTTGGTCTTGATAACCACATCATCCACATACACTTGTACATTTTGACCTATTTGGTCGTGCAAAAAAATTTGCATACATCTTTGGTACGTTGCCCCTGCATTACGTAAACCAAACGACATGGTGCGATAGCAATAAGACCCGTACGGGGTGATAAATGCAGTCTTTATTTGATCATCCGAATTCAGAGGTATCTGGTGGAAACCAGAATATGCATCAATAAATGACAACAGTTCGCATCCAACAGTTGAGTCTATGACTTGATCTATCCTCGGCAGTGGAAATGGAACTTTTGGACATGCCTTGTTCAGGTTCGTGTAATCGATACACATACGCCAAACCACTGCCATGTTCGGGTCATCCTTCTTCTTCTCCACCAGCAACGGATTAGAGAGCCAATCCGGATAGAGTACTTCCATGATAAATCCTGCTGCTAGTAACCGACCTATTTCATCTCCAATGACTTTTCTCCTATCCTCGGCGAAGCGACGGAGAGGTTGCTTCACCGGCCTTGCTCCGGGTCTCACGTTCAAAGAGTGCTCAGCCAACTCCCTCGGAACACCTTGCAAGTCCTGTGTGGACCAAGCAAAAATATCCCGATTCTCACGGAGGAAGTTGACGAGCTCGCTTTCCTATTTATCATTCAACCCGACACCAATTGTTACGGTGCGCTCCGGGAACATATCATCAACATGCACTTTCTTAGTATCCTTTGCGGCTTGGAACGAAACGCTACCATGCGGGTTACTCAATGCCGGCATATCTTTTCTGTGGATCGAGCTAATGCCGCCACCTCTTGGATTTTTCTTTTCTCTTGTGCAATCACAAGTGACTCGGCTAAGTTAGACCCGGCTGAGGCACACTCAATGGAACGTCAGAAATCTCCTGCAATGGTAATCACCCCATTTGGCCCAGGCAACTTCATCTTCAAGTAACTGATGTGGCAACTTGCCATGAACTTGTTCAATGCTGGTCTTCCGAGTAACGCGTGGTACGCACTTTCCAAGTTCACCACCTCAAACTCCAGATTCTCAGTTCGGCAATTATCTCTCGTGCCGAACAACACGTCAACCCAGACTTTGCCTATGGGCTCATAAGAAATGCCTGGTACAATACCACGGAAAGTTGTCCTTGTAGCCTGGAGCATGTTCTCCGAGATACCCAACTTGCGCATTGTATCCGCATACATGATGTTAATGCTACTGCCATTGTCAATCAGTACCTTGGAGAACCTCACATTGATGTTTGGCCCAATGAATGTCGGATCCAGCACCAACGCATATGAACCAGGACTCGACATAAGCTTGGGATGATCTTTGATGTTCCAGGTGATTTCCTAGTCCGACCAAGGCATATACCTCGTCACCGCTGGCATTACCGCATTGACGTCCATATGTCGGTGCTGCAAGCTCTTCCTATCTGTTTCCTCGGTGGTAAATACACAGTAACTCTGATGATGCTCCCTGTACTCATTTCTCCCCTCATTTCCGGGGTACCTCTGATCCGGCTGATGCTGGTTTTCTACTTGATGCACTACATCCCTTCTCTCATGGTTATCATATCTCGGCGGAGGGGGAGGCAACATTAGCTGCTGCGTGTTCGCTCCGGAGAGCAATTGCTGCCGGGGTAACTCCTGCCGAGGTTGATCATTCCGGGGTGCCCGAGCATTCCCTGAACCACCTTGTTCTATCTTACGCATCCACTCACATTGCCTCGTTGTGTGATCCACTGGGTTACTCGGATTCGACGTGTGAAATTTACACGACTGATCCAACATCGACTCATAAGTGTACCTCGGACGGTCCTTCTTTTCTTGCCACTGTTTCTTCTGCTCTGGCGTCCAAGTCTTCTTGCCATCATTCCTTGGTGTCCATTGTTGCCCTCCAGTTTTCTGACGCTGATTGCTCCCTGTTCCAGGCTGATCTTGATTCACGGCTGCAACTTGTTGCAAAATGTACCGGTGATCCAGTTTATCATCTCTCCTTTTACCTCTGTAATCATTCCTCCGGGATGATCCGGCTCCATATCTCTGGTAGTACTCCTCATTCGACTCATTGGACACGAGCCTAGGTTGAGTCGGATCACCCAAAGCATACGAATCAGCAATCCGGATCATCTCTGCCAATGTAGTTGGCATTTTCCTTTGCAACTTTTGCCACAGCTCGCTTGCATATCTGCATCCTTGCGCAAACCACGCTATGGCCTGTGACTCTATCACACCCTCACACGAGTTTCGCACTATACACCACCGGGTTAAAAACTCCCGGTCCGTCTCGTTCGGTCTTTGCTTGCACATAGCTAGGGTCTATGGCCTATTTGGCCTCTGATACGTACTCGAGAAATTGCTGATGAACATTTCCTCAAAATCGATCCAGCAATTAATACTTCCGGGTGGCAAATTGTTCAACCATACCCTTGCTGGCCCCTCCAACATCTGGGGTACGTATCTCACAGCCCATTGCAAGTTACCTGTAGCAATTTTCACAGCCGTAGCATAATTTATCAACCAATCCTCCGCCTTAGTGCTGCCATCATACGTCTTCGTGCCTCTGGGTAACTGGAAGTTAGGTACCGGTGGCTCTCATGATCCGGGGTCCAAAACACGCAGGACCCGGAGGACCTTGACTTTCAATCTGCTCCGACTTATACAGTCGATCCAGTTTCAACCTGGCATCATCCGGCATCAAATCCTTGCTTCCCAATCTCGACCCTATCACATGATAGTCCGGCCTTGGGTATCCTGCGTTCACCATTTCCGAATCTCCATCGTTATACCGGTCTCGCTCTCGTGGCGCATCTCTCTGTTGCATACCTCAGCTGACACTTTGCTATTGCCTTGGTATATTCCGCTGTTGCGGTTGTCCTGCAGAGTTGCGCTGTCCGGCATTGCCGTTAATAGCGTTTCCTTGACCGGCATTGCCTTGGTCACGGTTACCTCGGCCAGCTTCACCTCGGCTTACACTCTGTCGATCGTCGTTTCTTTGTACCTCTTTTGCTTTTCCTACCCTTGTCGGGTCATATGGAACAATCTGCTTGTTTCTCCTGGCCGAGGTTACTACCTCCTCTCTCCTAGGACCACCATGAGGAGACGATGCGGCTCCAGCGGATTTCTCCGGGTTACCCACCGCCAAATGAACGACCTTGGAGGCCCCAGCTCTCTTCGGGTTTGCCCTGAGCAGTTCCTCATTTTGCCTGTTCGCGATCCGAACCAACTCATTGACCCGATCTTGCTGTCTCTGACGGGCTTCACCCGTCAGACCCTCTAGCTCGGATGCAGCTGCATCCGCTGCTCTGAGGTTTTTCGCCGGGGTACTATACTTCAGCAGCCCCACGGACAAACAATTTTCTCCTTAATCCGAGTATCCCCCCTCTTTGTTCATTTCACTCATGAGATTTCTCCCCTTCACTTTTATAGCATCTACTTTATTTGCCTTTGCGTACTCATGCAGCGTCATGTTCAACGACTGCTGAGCCGCATCAATCTTTTTTGCCCCCTCTAGAATTTTCTGCCTAGTTTCCTCTAGCTCGGCCTGTGCCTGAGCCGGATCTACCACTGCTGCTACCGGGTTTGCCAAGCTATCCATAGCTTCTCTCAGTACATTCTCAGGCCTCTCTAGTGGAGGTCCTCTACCTTTCCTCGGTGCCTTAGGTGTTACCTCCGGATCTGGTGCCGGATCCTTGCTTGCGCCTACACCTGGCGCAGTCATCATCACCTCAGCATGGTCCCGGGAGCGAGTGATACGCGCCCCGTGAACCATGCTAAGGGGTGGCTCCCCTGCCTCGACGACGTGCCGCGGATGGACGCATGATACGTCCACAGCAACGTAGACCTTGTGCGCACCAAGCTTGACGAAAAGGCTGTTGCGCGGAAGTGGGCGCGTGCCGAAGCAGCCAGCGTTGTCGCTGACAAAGTCCAGCGCTCCAAAGTGCTGAACAAGCCCGGAGACGATGCGCTCGCCAGTGCCAATAAGGTTTTCCATCCGGATCTTCACCCCTGCTAGTGCCGCTAGCCCCACGGTGGGCACCAACTGTCGTGGTGGTGTCACGGCAGATGCCATGGATAGGCTAAAGATGGGGACTAATAGCACTAGGGGAATCCAGGGAGGGATAGTGAGGTGATTCCTCACACAGAAGCTTTGTATTCGATTCAGTTCACAGATTACAAGTGCTCCTAGAGCTGTATTGGCGAGAGGAGGAAGAAGGAACTCTCTTACTCTCACCCACACTTAACCCGTACAAGACCCTTAGAACCTAAAACCTTTCAGAATAGAGGAATCCCTTCTACAGAGGCCCTAGCCCTCCTTATATAGGGGTGGCTAGGTCTCCACTTAGGGCATACGTGGAGGCATATTCCAGGGAATATGCCTCCTCCCAAAATAGCAAACCGACCGGGGTGCTTTTCCCCCGCGTCACCCACGCAGAGGCTACGTGAGCCTCTGCGGCGCCTACGTCAGCCAACACGGGCGTCGTCACCTCTGTCGGCCATGCCTCAGTGGTCCTGCCCTCTTTTGCTTCGCTCATGCAGTGCGTACCGGGGCTTCTTTTGACCAATGAGATTCCTTCCTTCTCCTAGAAGCTAGATATGACCCGGACCATAGTTGATCCGGCCACACCCGTTCCTGCATACAAGTTAAATACGCCATTCTGACTTACGGCTTAAGTCGGTTGAGACCTAGTTAGGTGGACGCCCCCTGGTCCCGGTTACCCCGTGATTCGGCCTTCCTTGAGGTGACCCGGCCAGCATCCGCTTTAGCCTTGCCGAACCTCGGCTAACTCGGCCTTTATACCCCGGCGTGACCCTACCCGGGGGTATCCCCCCAACAGTAGGAGTCAGTATGGATCTCCAGGCCCCGCTTGTGATTATTGATCTAAGAGGAGTCTCAATCATGTCTGCATTATTCGCGAACCATAGGGTGACACACTTAAGAGTTACCGGACACCATTTTGGAGCACATATGTTTCGGACGAAAGAATTGCAAAGCGCAGGAATTGTTTCGATAGAAACCGGAAATTGTTTCGAGTGAAATTGCAGAAAGTGGTTCTGCATGTGATATTGAAATATTGCAAGGGGTTATACGTGAATGTTTGTTAATTAAAGTAATTAACAAAATTCTGAATAAATTTAATAAAAGAGTTTTATTAAATGAGAGAGCATTAAACTTGGAGAATTTTAATGCATTTAAAGTAGAGACGTTAAAGGGGAATGTGAAGAGGCATTTTAATGTGGAGGGGTTACCACCACATGAATGGGGGAGGTGAGGAGTCACCCCCCATGCGCTGGCCATGAAGGAGGGGCACCCCCTCCTCCTATAAAAGGCCACCCTCTTCCTCCTTCCTTACACCTCCTTGTGAAGGATCTCTCTCCCCCTCTAGAAATATTCCCCCATGGTCTCGGATTAGCGAGATACATGTTCCCGGTGGCATTTCGTCTGGAAGGAGTTGCTGCTTCTGCTGGATCGCTGGAGCGAGGAGGTGGAGGTTGTCCGGTGGCTTGAACGTGTGTGCGAGTACGGATGCGCTGCTGTGTTGCGGCGCTCGGACTTCCTCACGATCTTGAGATCGGCAAGTGTACGACTATATCAACCACGAGTTCCTACTCGTTAACAAAACTCGTTGTCTTCGAGGGTAAGTTCTCGATGGATGTATGTCCACCCGTTGCTCTGTACCTAGTAGATAGATCTTGGCGTGTAGTTCTCATCATAGGAATTTTTTTGTTTTCTATGCTGCGGACCCAACACTTCTTGCAAAGACGATCGATGGTGCGATCCTTCTTGTCGTGCTAACGACGAAGTGATTGGCGCTCCTTGGCGAGAATGGCGAGGGTCTGGTCCTTCTTAACTGCAATGGCATGGTTGTGGTTGGCGTAGGCACGGGCGTTGTCCAATTCCTTCCGCCTATCATACAACATGAAGTCAAGATTGTCCACCTCGTGCTTCAGCTCTGGGTGTCCTGGCATCTCCAAGGGCATTCCCATAGAATCACGCCTTGCAAAGTGAGAAAAGCGAGTTACCTGGATCAGGTTGATGTTTTGCCCACACAGACGGGCAAGAGCTTCATGCATAGCCCTGGCTAATCCATCTAGTCAGTTGTTCTCACGCAAGGTGAATTGGATCTTCTCCGAAGTGGGTGCTTCCATCTTGCCTCTGAGATCTGCAACTATCAGCCATTGTAGATCTCCTCCTATGTGATCGTTGAGTTGGGCCCAGAAGAATTCCGGATGCGGGCGCTCAAGATACTCTGATAGTGCATCTAGATCCCTCTCAAAGATCAGTTGGCCTTCGTTGCCCAACTGGTAGAACTTGCAATACTGGACTTCCATCTATAAGAATTTAGGGTGAGTAAGTTAGTGAGGTGATCAAGTGTGTCAAATTCTATGTAGGAATGCAAGAATTTTTTAGGAACATGACTTTTTTTTGAAAGAATCAAGGATAAGTGTGGGAATAGGTTTTCATAAATACTCACTTCTTTTGTTTTGAAACTAAGTTTTTGTTCGGACATCCATTCTAACTAGGGTCTCCTATGGTCAGGATTTGTTCGGACGTTTCACCGCTGAGGCGCAAGGTCCTCCATAGTTTAAACTATGAGCTTTATTTTGTGGTGTTGTACATGATTTTGAGACTGCTCCGGCAGTCATGTACATAGACAAATGGTCTTAGAGCAAGTCAGAGAAAAATTAGATTGAAAGGTTTGATTGGTACAGGAGTTATACCTCCATGAAGCTGAGAGCTGAGCTATCCGGATACCGTCTGAGTGTCTAGCGAAGCTATGTCCCTTCTCGCAGCCATGGCCAACAAGGACTCCAGTTAGCAAAAAAAGGGGTAAATCTCCATCACCTACATTAGAAACCAGAGCATGAAGTGCAGCTTTTGCACCATATGAGTCATCAGTCGAACTTATGAACAATCATTAAGTAAAATTGTTGTACCGCAACAAGGAAATCTAAAGTTTAGCATAGTTTCGATCACGAAACTGATATTTCAGAAGTACTATTATGCTTACAGTTTTCTTTTGTACTGTTACCAACAGCCTTGCGACATATAGAACAAAGGGTCTACTCCACGCAACTTCAGGGATGTATCGGTGCTAGCCACTACCAGCAATGCCAGTGAGAGCCACTGTCAACACCGGATTTTTAATCCCAGATGCTGTTATGCCATACCGCAATCCTAAGATTACCATTTTTGCGAGACATAACAGAATTGGTACCATAGTACATCATCCATTACAAACCATAATAAAGGTCTTACAAATAAAGGATCTCATGATCCAGTCTTAATACAAATCAAGCAGCGGAAAATAAACGTAGTAGGGGCTCCATTTTCAGAGTCACAGGAAATGTTGACGATGGGAGATGATCCTAGTTGTTGTAGACCTCCTGCTATCCATCATCCTGGTAGTCCTCCTCATAGTCTGGCCACGGGAATAGCCAGGGACAAAGCCATGAGTACTCTTTAAGTACTCGCAAACTATCACTAACAAGTAAGGTAGTTCTAGTAGGAATCTTAAGCTCTAGGTTTATTTGCAAAAAGCCAGGTCTATCTCATACTGAGTTTAGAAGTAAAGAAAACTAAGTTAATGTTCTAAATCACTTAAGTGGGAACCTAGCTTTCATATCCACAACCCTGGTGTGGTCAAGTCAAAGTCATAGTTCACTTCACAAGTCATTTTGAAAACATCTGACGACGGAACGTGCAGCCACTCCAATCTGTCCATGACCCATGACAGCATGCTATTCAAATAGTTTGACACTCTGCAGAGGTGGTACACTTTCACCACAAAATTCGATACATCCGTCAGGGGTAACCCTAAACCATCATACTTAGTATGCGGATAATCAATCCTAACCTTTCAATTACACACTCTAGTATAGGCACCTCCCCTATGAGCTTGGCCTCCCAGCCATGGCCATCTGCCATCCTGGGCACTACATAGGTAGACGTTCACACTCACGAGGTAGCCTCAGCTCAACCTCTTCCGCGAGGGAACCCATACTAAGCCATATAAACTTCCACTTAAGCCCTACCCAATTCAGGTATTGTGGTTGTACGGTAAAATTGGAATGGTATCGCATCTAAACCCAACCATCGGTTTTTATAAAGGGCTAAGGCTCATGCCTCAACATTTTCATCATCAAATCCTTTTGTGTCCATAACACATGTCAAAACATCTCAATAGAATGAATCATCATTCCAAGGTTTTCATAATCATTTTCACCAAGTATTCCCATCTAAAGTGATCAACTTTTATGTTTAGCACTAGCCACTAAAGTTGAGGGTATTCACTAATGAGGGGTGCTAAACAAGTGTAACTATCCAACTCTAATCTCATGCCTTGGAATGACATCTAAGTATAACTACTTAGGCCTAGTTTTATACTCTTTATGGTATCTATACTATTCTTCCAATACTCACAAAGCACTAACTAAAAGTAAAGAACTTTGGTAAAAGTAAAAGAATAAAGCTTGCAAGTAAAACTTGGGATTTGTATAATCAAAGTTGGATAACCAAGCATGCCTAAGGCATCTTGCATAGGTTATCTAGTGGGCAAGCGTTAACTTGCATAGTTAACTTGTAGTGCTAGGCTTGCATAGGTATAATACTTGCAAGTGTTAGCTTGCATAGTTAAGAAACTTGCAAGTGTTAGCTTGGCTTGAGTAGTGCAGTGGTTGAAGTTTTCTTCTTCTTGGTAGTACTCCTCCTCCTCGTATCCCAGGTCGATACTATCGTCTATAAATAAATACGAGATACACAATCACCAAACAATACTGAACTACTTCTATTTAGCACACTAAGGCTCACACTAGATGATCTAGCATCATCACAATCATCACATGACATAAATACTTAGTCTTATTTATCTTATTTTAGAAAAGTAATTTCTACTCATTGAAAATAATTAAGATTTAATATTCTTCAATTAAAATATGGGATCATGTTGACACATGTCATCACCACATATTCTAACTAGATGAAACCCCGCGTGTTGCTGCGGAAATGCTCAGAAAATCAGAAAGGAAAATTGTTAATACAACATATAAGCTTAAGTAAATAACATGTGAAGAGCTTGTTATTATTTTGGGCTAACTGCATACGAATACTACACATATAGAGAGAAAAACAGGAAGTTGTTCAGTTGGTTTCATTAGATTCAAATCATGCAAATACAAATCTGACCCCATTTGCAATATCTGTTAGCAAAAGCCTAAATTCTGGCAGTGCTCTGTTTCGCTATGCACAAAAAATGAAACAAAGATTTTTTTTAATGGCCCTGTAAAGAAGTTGTGATACTTTCCTGGCACTATACGTGAAGTATACAACTTAACCTTATTTGCTACTGCGCAGAAGAGTTTTTTCTCTCAACACCTCCTATATCTTTGACCTTCAATACTTAGTCATTCCAAATTCTTATCTGACATATTAACCGGTTCTGCATGCAAGTGGCGTGATACACATAAAAATGTGAGATTCATCACATATGCTTACTTCTTAGATTGAGGATAACTAAAAGTACAACAAAGAAACTACAACAATATCCATGCTTCCAGCGTTAAATACAAACATAAATAAAACATCATGGAGACAAAGTAAATCTGATAATTTCAATAAGAAATATCATTCTATGGCTTATCCTAGTATGCTAGGAGTTTTAGCTACAGATCACCATGGTTTTATTAGTTGCATGCTTACATTGTACTATGAACCTACAGATTGATGGCTCATGCTTGGCATCCGTATACATCTTTAGAGGTCTTTCTAGGAATACACCCCTCCATCTAGCAACATATAATTGTTCCTCTATTTTTTCTTGACGGTATCTAGAAAGGTAGAATGTAAAGAATATTAGTTCTTATAGCTCAAATCCGTACATAAGCCTTCAGAAATCATGGAGAAGGGGATAACTTTAACAACCTGAGAGGAATTAGTCAACAATCCAAGCAGTTTTAAATGCTGAATATATTTGTGAACTAAGAGGTCCTAAAAAAAATCCAATCAGCTTCGCACAACCTACCATCAGAAATACCCTACACATCAGTACTCGGAGACCCCAATACTACCTTGAGCTTCTTCTCCAACTGCAATTGCAGATAAATTTTCTTACGCCTGAAATACCCAATCTTCAGATTTAAAAAATCCCTTGCAATCCAAGACACATGCAGAAACTGGAATTATGTATGGAAGAGGTGATCAGATTGGAAAGATAAAAAGCAGATTATCTGGATGGTCAGACGCATCTAGTGTGCTGTAGTGATTCGGCTGAATCAAGAAACCAGAGAGTCTGTACTGGGAGATCGAACAGGGAAGATGGATCGCTAAAGGAAGAGGAGGGGGCGGCTGCTCCACAAATCGTGAGATGAACACCAACAATACTTTTCGTCGGCGGAAGATCTTCCAGCACCGATGGAGTAGGAGACTCCGAGACTGCAGTCTGTTTGGTGAACGTAGGCACGTACTTACGGCGGAGACAATGGCAAACTGACTGTGGATCGAGGTCTTTAAAGACGATTACCAGGCTCGATGGACTCCTTCGGCTTCTCTTCATATAATAATTGCATCGCAATGAAAGCGAATAACTGTTAGGATCCGTTTCACGTGCATTTGTGGTGGGACGATCGTGGGCTGCAGACTCATACGACAATCAATCGATGAACCAAGTGATGGAGTGGACGTTGGAGCATGTTGTAACATCGCTACTTGCTCGATGTATAACAGGCTGCACAAACTAAGGTGATGACGTGGATGCACAGGAAGACGGGAAAATAAGGTAGCGGGGGATTGCTATTTAGATATAGAAGATACATGAGAATATGATTTAAAGTGTTGGTCATATTTTATAAAGTTTAAGGTTATCATTCAATAGAATTAAAGTGACTAGAAATGCCCATATAGCATTGTTTTGGTACTAGTCCAATGTTACTGAATGTAAACCTAAATATTTTTACATATTCAGATAAATCTTATCAAATATGATTTTTGAGAGTTGGAATCAACTCAAAAGCATTTATGGTTGATTTTTAAAAAATGTTTGAAGTTGGAAATTCTCTGTCTTGTTATTTTTGGTATAGATGATCTCTAACTCCAAATGATTTGAATCCAACGGGTTTGGATAGATAATTTAAATATCTTTCTAACAAAATTAGAATCATACAATTTAGTTCAGTGAATATCTTTGAATTGATTTTTAAATCTACTGACAGAATCTAATTTTAACTAAAATGGAAAATAACTATTTGAATTTATAGGCCTGCGCGGGAAACTAACTGGGCCGGCCCAATCCGCACAGCACGGCGCAGCGGGCTGCTGACAGAGGGGTCCCACTAATCAGCGACTCTATCTAACTGAAACAGTATCTTTCAATCTAGACCCTACGATTAGAACCTGATCTAACGGCTGAGGTTCATCGTCGATGACGAACAGCTCCAGCGAGGTCTGAACCCTAACGTGGTGGTGGGGGTCGTGCGAGGCTCACCTGGGCTCTAGCTATGGTCGGCGATGGGGGCGAACGATGTTGTAGATGACGGCGGTTCGAACGGTGGTCGTTGCGGCTCCTAGGGCGGCTCCAGTCGACGACTCCTCTTCTCCTCTGCAGCGGCGGACTCCGGCCAAATTCCGGTGATGCGGCGCTCGCCTTGCTCCGGGGAGAGGTGTGGGAGGTGTTGTGAGGAGTGGGGAGTGAGGTGGTGTGGAGAATTGAGGTGGAGATGGTCTCTATTTATGCACCGGCGAGGGGACCAAGCGGGATGGACTGGCTTCTCCGGCGACGGCGGTACAGCGAGCTAGCGGCATGGCTGATGGTAGGGGCGACGCAGTGCTCCCTGGCGGTCATCGCAGGCTTAATGGCGCGGCACAGGGCGGTCGAGGATGGTCAGGCGTGTGCGGTGCTCTATGTGGAACTGGCGGTGTTCGAGATGACGCACGGGGGCTACGGGTCGTGCGGCGACAAACGGGGATGTCTGGGAGCTAGCTGGGGTTATGGCGAGGGTGTGCATGCGCAGAGCGGGCGAGGCGCGGTGCGTGCGAGCTGGTCGGCTGCGGCGCTCTGGCGTGCTCTCGGCACGTCGCAGAGAAAGTGGGCGCGGCTGGTTTCTGGTGGTCCACGGCCTGGCTGCGGTCAAGGGCTGGACAGGGGGTGGCGGTGGACGGTGGCCTGCCTGCTAGTCATCATGGACGGGGGCGACGTGGTCTCTAGCGAGCTGGTCATGGTCGGCCGGCGTGGCAAGTCTCGGGCGGCGCTGCACTGGCGCAACAACAAAGGAGGGATGCGTGTCTGGTGCTGCTAGATGCTGGGGGAGACAAGGGGAGTGCAATAGGGGCAATTGGTCGAGTGATCAATGCTCCAAATAATAAAGTTAGGCAGTAATTGATCTGTCTCTGCCAGGTGTTCGACTAAATGGCCGCAAGAAATTAAATTTGAATTTTTTGAATGAAATTTGATGAGTGATCTAAACTTATGCTTGAGTGTCTATGGTTGTTTGGGTTTGTCAAGGTGAATTGATTTGAGTGGTTTTTGTAAAATGGTGATCTTACCATATGAACTTGATTTATTTTTTAACTGTCTTTTAAATATATTTAAAAATAGTTTCTATAATTTTGTAAACTGGTTTTGGGTTCACTTTTACTTGGTCTAGCAAGGGGTGAAAAGAAGTGAAAATGTTTCTGTTAGAATTTTTTTCTAGGAATTCACAAAGTGGCCTAGTGATTAACTTTGGTCAAAATGACCATTTAATCATATACTTTATATTTGATTTTTTTCTTTGGATTTTTTTTTGTAATTGGTCTAGATGATGTAATATTCATCTTTAAACCATTTATTATCATTTGTAGCAATCAAACATGACAATTTCACTCAATCATACACTAATGCAAATCACACATGCATTCATATTCAATTTAGTAATAAAAGTTTTTGTTAACTATAAACTTGGGTGATTAGAACTTGATAATCCTAATTAGTATTTTTTGGGTGTTACACCACCACACGATCTTGACCAGCAACAAAGCTGCCTACCCATGACCCCAAGCAGACAGACTCGATGCGGCTGTGTCTGGGAATAGGAATAGCTTAGGCTGTATCACAGTTTGGCGACCAAACCTGAACTCTATGGTCACGTACACATAGGCCAAGGCCCAACGTCAATTATTCACACGCTTGTTGCTTCGATCGGCCGTCTGGTGTAACGAAGACCTGCTATATCTCAAATTTAGTCCCACCTTGCTCTGTTTCACCAAGCCCCACCGGCTTATATACCCGGAAAAGTTGGTTGAAGTATCGGCAAGCCAATTCAGGAACAACAAGCAGCCGCAACTTGATTAAATGAGGACTTGTGGGCATGATTAAAGGTGGGATTGCAGTCGGATTAGACTGATTAAACAATTTACCGGAGCCGAGGTGGGAGAGACCTTAAAAATAGTAGCTCTCCGGTAGCCTAGAAAAAGATTAAGGCAATCTACTTTTCTAAGCATCTTGGTAGTTTATTTCCTCATTTAGCTTCTAAATTTTTCCTCCAATTCAAATTAATGGACTCGAATTTGTCTAGATTCTGATGTATCTAGAGCATCTTAACTTTAAATATATGATCTATTATTCACTTATTTTTCCTTTGTTTAAAAATCGCTCCACACTGTCTACTCTCATTAGAACATCTAGATTACAAGAAGATTGTTCTCTATCGTTTGAAAACTCCTCAGCGCAACTATAAGTGTGACATTGTCCTTTCTGTTTAATGGTGCTCAATCTACTGTACTTAATTAATCGTTCAACCTAGAATCTGTGACATGCCGCAACTGTACCAATGAGAACTTATTTTTGCGCATCTGTAAAATAAATTTTTCTCTCCTGTTGCAACGCATGGGTATATTTTATAGTATATATATGTATATATATATATATATGGGACACCATGGTGCCTGGGCACCATACCTGTATTTCTTCGAATTCGTACATACCTGGGAGCGTACTGAAGAGAATATGCCCGAGAGGCAATAATAAAGTGGTTATTATCTTATTCCATGTTTATGATAAATGTTTATTTTGCATGCTATAATTGTATTAATTGTAAACATTAATACATGTGTGTTTAATAAACAAAATACAAAGTTCCTAGTACTGCCTCTCATATAAACTAGCTTGTTGATTAATAAGATGATCAAGATTTCCTGATCATGGACATTGGATGTTGTTAATAACGAGGCCACAACATTGGTGTAATGATGTGATGAACATTCATCCGAAGTATAGCATTACGATCAAAGTCATTATGTTTATATTGCTATAACATCATACGAAGTAATCTTAGTCCTTAGACTATAAGATCATGTTAATTGCTAACACCGGAAGAGTATCTTGATAACATCAAACGTCACACCGTAACAGGGTGACTATAAAGGTGGGTTCAGTACTACGAAGGTGGCCCATGGATCAAGAGTGGGATTTGTCTATTCCGATGACGGATAGATATACTCTGGGCCCTCTCGGTGATATCACATTAAGATAGCTTGCAAGCAAGTGATGTGATCACTAGAATGTTATATCACGGGAACGAGAAAAGAGTGCATGTCGGTAACGAGATCAAACTAGGTATTTGGATGCCAATGATTGAATCTCGGACATGTAATATATCGCGAGACAAAGGGATTTAGTTACGACATTAAAGGTTCACATGATCACAAGGGTCATAGATGTCTACGGACTTCTATTATTGTAGACAGTTGTTGAGCCTCCAAGTGCAGAGGTTTGTAGAACAACAGCAAGTTTTCCCTTAAGTGGATCACCCAAGGTTTATCGAACTCAGGGAGGAAGTGGTCAAAGGTATCCCCTCTCAAGCAACCCTCCAATCAAGATACAAGAAGTCTCTTGTGTCCCCAACACACCTAATACACTTGTCAGGTGTACAGGTGCACTAGTTCGGCGAAGAAATAGTGAAATACAAGTGGTATAGATAATTATAAGTGGTAACGGTGATAGAAGATACTTTGATGGCGTGGAAAAGACTAAAGTAAAACTGAAATAAAGATAGAAGCAAGCAAACATGTAACAGATCTAGTTGCAAACGGTGTTTCAATGCTAAGAAACATGGCCTAGGGATCATACTTTCACTAGTGAACACTCTCATATAAATATATTCTTCTTTATGATACTACGCTGAACTACTCTCCGGTTGGACAATCTAATCGTTGGTAGGTCTATAACAGCACACCTCAAAGTAAGCCTTTCCCATCTAGATAACCCCACACTGTCACCTTGAGCTCTAGATGGTTCCAACAAACACCACAATTTCATAGAAACATCCAACTCCAAATATAACTCATAACAAGTATTTGTAATCTCTAGCCTAAGTGCCACCATGGTGTGCACGCTGTCACTTTCACACACATGGGGAGAGCAGAGATCTATTAAAGCACTTGAGTAGCAAGGTAGATCTATAGATTACAAAGATCATGATCTCAATAAGATCATGCATAGAGAGAGAGAGATGAACACATAGCTACCGGTAGAACCCTTAGCCTCGAGAGAGAACTACTCCCTCCTCATCATGGGAATCAGCAACGGTGATGGAGATGGCGGTGGAGATTGATGGAGATGGATCCGGGGGAACTTCCCCGTCCCGGCAGGGTGCCGAAACAGAGACTTTCTGTCCCCCGAATCTCCCCTTCGGTGGCGGCAGCGCTGCGGAACTTTTCGTTGATTTCTGATTGATTATTTAGGCGAAGGAGGCAAGGTCGGTGGAGTGCCAGGGGGCCCACACCACCTGGTGGCGCGGCCAGGGCTAGCCCGCGCCACCATATGGTGTGGTCAGGCCCTGGCCCTCCTCCGTCTCTGCTTCTGGCTCCATGAGTCTTCCGGTAAAATAGGAACTTTGGCTTTTGTCCCGTCCAATTCCGAGAATATTGATTTTCTGACTTTCCTGGAACCAAAAACAGCAGAAAACAGGCAACTGGCACTGTGGCTCTTGTTAATAGGTTAGTCCAAGAAATAATATGAAAAGTACTCCAAAGTTGGAACAAAACATAAGAAAGTAGATAAAACCAAGCATGGAACATCAAAAATTATGGATACATTTGCAATGTATCAACATCCCCAAGCTTAACTCCTGCTCGTCCTCGAGTAGATAAGTGATAAAAAGAAAGAATAATTTTTGAGGTGACATGCACCATCATTGACTTGATCAAAGTATTTGTAAAACATTCAAAGCTGGGATCATAGTACTTCAATCATAACATGAAAGACAAAGTTCTAGCAATAAGACAAAGAAACTATGATGCAACATGAAAAGGCACAAACAAAAGATTCATGAATAACAATTCTTTGCAAGACGTTTATTTGTTTCACATAAAGAAAACATAGCATAATAGTATTCATCTTGTCCCTCAATAGAGTAGCAAACATAAATGCATAGGACACCTTCAAAGTTTATAAGAGTGACTAGATACAAATAGTTTAAAACAAGCAATATCAAAGCTATGCATCAATCAACAAGTCTTGGGACAATGCACATAGAACTAAGAATGGCCACTATGCTCCCAAAGTAGGTGTATAAAAATAGAAGGTGGAGACTCAATATAATGGTGGAAGAAAGGCCTTCATAGAAGGAAGCAGAGATTCAAGTCTCATAAAGAGCTTCCAAAAATTATGGTACTTTTTAGCTTTCAAGTCTCATTGCCCCTATCATAAGCATCTTGAAGTGATTAAGGTTAAAGTGAACAAACTGTGGTGTATATGCTTGACGAAGTATAAGTTGGAAATCTCATGTCCCTTGAATACGAGGGTCGCTCCTCATGCTACTCAAGTTTAGTTACCGGTAAGTTCTTGTCATAGTAAGTACATGTGTATCATAGAGAACCGCCAATGGGGTACCCCTTGCCCGATGATACGGAAGAATCCCCATATCAAAATGACAAGGCAAGCAGACAACGAGCATCTCAGCAGTCTTCTTATTTACCATGGGAAAATGGTGCCTTTTTCTCTCTTTCCTCTTTTCTCTTATCTCTTTTTTTCTTTTTCCCTTTTTTCTCAATATCTGACTTTTTTTATGAGAAGAATGCTTCATAGACAGCTCATTATGGTTACGCTGCAGGTTTCCACCATGACAGCATGGATTAGACCGGCGGCCCAGGTGTTTCTCTAACACACATACATAACTCCATGGACTTACAAGCTCCCCTTTCATTTCACACCGACAACATCCATAGACAAAAGAGCATGATATCAACTAGGTACAAAGTACAAGTGCAATGTTGAAAGCGTTCCCCATGAGAGCATGGTTCTGCTAATCCCCAACATATAAGTGCAAGCATATACAACATAGACGACACAATGGTTCAAGTTTATTAAGGGCAAGAAAAGTAAAGTGTGTCATCAAGTTCGTGAGAGCTTTAATCGCTAGTTTTCTCATAATAAGTTTAATTCGGAAGGTAGATAAAAACATGAATATACTTGGAATAGCAATTGCTAATAGGTAGGTATAGTGGACTCTTTGGAATAACTTGGTTTTAGGAGTTGGATGCATGAGGGGAACTCATACTTGGTTATAGAGGCTAGCAAAAGATTGGTAGCGACCAACTAAGAGAGCAATAATGGCCATAATCATGCAGAGCGACAAAACATCATTAATCAAAGCATAAAGTGATACTACAAGTTGAAAAATAAAGGATCATAAAGGCTATGGTGACTTGGGATAGTCATAACATGGTGTGAGCATGTGCCAAGTCAACCCAAATAAAGCATCAAAGGAGAATATCACAATACTATGCTTTAATATGCTAAAACAACGCATGATTCTTCAAAGGCACATTAAGCAATCTCAATTGTTTATAACTAGTCATGCTACAGCAAAGAATACTAAGCATAAAGCCAAAACAATATCAAGCATGGCATGACAAAGCATAGGCCATAGTCAAAAACAAGCTCTCTTTACCACAAAAGCATGAACTTTCCTACTCTTTTCCAACCCAAACCAAACTATTTGAAAACCAATGCATGAAAGAGGGGGGCCAACCAAGTTATTCAGCAAACTAAGAAAAAAAAGCAAACTAAAAACCAAAACGAAAACGAAAAAGAAGATGCTCCAAGAACAACACAACTGTGCATGAAACAATAAAAATGAAGTGTTTGGAAGAAACCTGGAATTTTTATTGATGAAGAAGGGGATGACTTGGGCATCCCCAAGCTTTGATGCTTGTACTTCCTGGATATTTCTTAGGGTGACACACGTGGCATCCCCAAGCTTGAGCTTTAGTCCATCCTTCATCTCATTACTCATTCCTTCCATACACCTGAAATTTTTCCTTCATACAAAACTTCACACAATCTTTATTAGCAACATTAGTGCACTCAAGATAATAGGTCTTTAAGGTTCAGTTAAAACACCAATAAACTTCCATTAGAACAATAGCTACTGAAACACTTCCCTCAAAAAGCTCAATTCCCCAAAAGAACTCAAAAAGGAACCAACAAGAAGCAAATGCAGAAAATGGCAGAAATCTGTCAAAACAGACCAGCAGGTAAAGACGAATTTTTTCGAAGACCTTCTATTGCTCAAATAAAAAAGTGTTGAACTAAATAAAGTTAGATAACAACCTGGGGAAGAAGCACAAAAATTCACGCCTCAAAAAGACGTTCAGAGATTTTACACGAAGTTTTACGGCGAAGCACAGAAATCTGTTTCGGGACAGCAACTTTCCCAATCATTACTTCTCTCTCATTAGAGGTTACTCTTGGCACAAAAGCAAATAAAAAGTATAAGGAGTGGTTATTACTAAAGTAATAACTTCCAAGACTCATCTAAAACTTTTGGGTTATCTCCCAATAAGTACTTTTCTTTAACGCCTTTAAGTTAGGCATGATAGTTTGAGAAGATGCTCACATAAGAAATATGAATTTAAGTAAAAGAGAGCATCAAGAAGCAAATTCAAAGCACATTTAAGTCTAACCCACTTCCTATGCATAGGAATCTTGTAAAGAAACAAGTCATGAAAGCACAAAGCAATAAGCATAGGAAAGCAAAACAAGTGCAGCTTCAAAATTTTCAACATAAAGAGGGGAAACTTAATATTGTTGAGACACATAAAACCATGTTTCCCTCTCTCATAATAACTTTCAGTAGAATCATGAATAAAATTAACAATATAACTATCACCTAAAACATTCTTATCATGAGCCACATGCATATAATAATTATTCCTCTCCACATAAGCATAGTCATTCTTATTAATTATGGTGGGAGCAAATTCAACAAAATAGCTATCATTATTATTCTCATCACCATAATCATCAAATATAGGAGGCATATTGTAATCATAATCAATTTTCTTCTCAATAGTAGGTGGACTTAAAATATCATTTTCATCATTGTAATCATCATATATTGGAGGCATAGTATCATCAAAGTAAATTTCCTCCTCCATGCTTGGGGGACTAAAAATATCATTCTCATCAAAACCAGCTTCCCCAAGCTTAGAATTTTCCATAGCATTAGCAATAATGGTGTTCAAAGAATTCATACTAATAACATTGCTATTAGCATTCAAATAAAGTTCCATAGGTTTTTTTAATTTTCTCTTCAAACACTTCATGTCCTAACTCAAGATAAAGACTATAAAGCTCTCTAATTTTGTTGTTGTTTTCCCTTAAGCCTAACTAGTGAAAACAAGAAACAAAAAGACAAAATTGCAGAATCTAAAGGAAATAACTTCGAGCACTCACACCGGAGGATGTGAGTACCTTTTACCTTACCTCCCCGGCAACGGCGCTAGAAAATAGGTGTTTGCCGTGGGAGGTTCTTCTTCTTTAATCCTCCGGCGTCAATACCTTTTACCTTACCTCCCCGGCAATGGCGCCAGAAAATAGCTTTTCTGGTGCAGTGTTGACATGGGAGTTTCTTCTTCTTCATTCCCCGGCAACAGCGCCAGAAAATAGCTTGATGTCTACGCACTTCTATTCTTGTAGATAGTTGTTGGGCCTCCAAGTGCAGAGGTTTGTAGAACAGCAACAAGTTTTCCCTTAAGTGGATCACCCAAGGTTTATCGAACTCAGGGAGGAAGTGGTCAAAGGTATCCCCTCTCAAGCAACCCTGCAATCAAGATACAAGAAGTCTCTTGTGTCCCCAACACACCTAATACACTTGTCAGGTGTACAGGTGCACTAGTTCGGCTAAGAGATAGTGAAATACAAGTGGTATAGATAATTATAAGTGGTAACAGTGATAGAAGATATTTTGATGGCGTGGAAAAGACTAAAGTAAAACTGAAATAAAGATAGAAGCAAGCAAACATGTAACATATCTAGTTGCAAACGGTGTTTCAATGCTAAGAAACAAGGCCTAGGGATCATACTTTCACTAGTGAACACTCTCATATAAATATATTCTTCTTTATGATACTACACTGAACTACTCTCCGGTTGGACAATCTAATCGTTGGTAGGGCTATAACAGCACACCTCAAAGTAAGCCTTTCCCATCTAGATAACCCCACACTATCACCTTGAGCTCTAGATGGTTCCAACAAACACCACAATTTCATAGAAACATCCATCTCCAAATATAACTCATAACAAGTATTTGTAATCTCTAGCCTAAGTGCCACCATGGTGTGCACGCTGTCACTTTCACACACATGGGGAGAGCAGAGATCTATTAAAGCACTTGAGTAGCAAAGTAGATCTATAGATTACAAAGATCATGATCTCAATAAGATCATGCATAGAGAGAGAGATGAACACATAGCTACCGGTAGAACCCTTAGCCTCGAGAGAGAACTACTCCCTCCTCATCATGGGAATCAGCAATGGTGATGGAGATGGCGGTGGAGATTGATGGAGATGGCTCCGGGGGTACTTCCCCGTCCCGGTAGGGTGCCAGAACAGAGACTTTCTGTCCCCTGAATCTCCCCTTCGGTGGCAGCAGCGCTGCGGAACTTTTTGTGGATTTCTGAGTGATTATTTAGGGTTTTGGTATCGAGAGGCTCTTATAGGCGAAGGAGGCAAGGTCGGTGGAGTGCCAGGGGGCCCACGCAACCTGGTGGCACGGCCAGGGCTAGCCCGCGCCACCATATGGTGTGGTCAGGCCCTGACCCTCCTCTATCTCTACTTCTGGCTCCGTGAGTCTTCCGGTAAAATAGGAACTTTGGCTTTTGTCCCGTCCAATTCCGAGAATATTGATTTTCTGACTTTCCTGGAACCAAAAACAGCAGAAAACAGGCAACTGGCACTGTGGCTCTTGTTAAGAGGTTAGTCCAAGAAATCATATGAAAAGTATTCCAAAGTTGGAACAAAACATAAGAAAGTAGATAAAACCAAGCATGGAACATCAAAAATTATGGATACATTTGCAATGTATCAGCCATCGTTGAATATGTGGGAGTCAGTACGGATCTCCAGGTCCTGCTGCTGATTATTGATCGGAGAGGGGTCTCGATCATGTCTGCATTATTCGCAAACCGTAGGGTGACACACTTAAGGGATACCGACACCATTTAGGAGCAAATATGTTTCAGATAAAGATTAAGCAAGCGCTGGAATTATTTCAATAGACACCGAAATTGTTTCAGGTCAAAATTGCTGAAATTGGTTCTGCATGTAATATTGAAATGTTGCAGGGGGTTTTATGTGAATGTTTGTTAATTAAAGTAATTAACAAAATTCTGAATAAAATTAATAAAATAGTTTTATTAAATGAGAGAGCATTAAATTTGGAGAAATTTAATGCATTTAAAGTGGAGACTTTTAAAGAGAATGTGAAGGGGCATTTTAATGTGGAGGGGGTTACCACCACATGAATGGGGGAGGTGAAGGGACACCCTCCCCTCCTCCTATAAAAGGCCCCCTCTCACAACTTCATACTCACACCTCCTCGTGAAGGATCTCTCTCCCCCTCTAGTTATTCCTCATGGTCTCGGATTAGCGAGATACATGTTCCCGGTGGCTTTATCTGGAAAGGAGTTGTTGCTTCTGCTGCTTCGCTTGAGCGAGGGACGGAGGTTGTCGGGGTACCGGACGTGTGTGCAATAACGGATGCACCGCTGCTTTGCGGTGCTGAACTTGGTGGTGTTGTACTTGCTGGAGCTAGATCTGATGGACGTGCTGGAGCCGGACCTGCTGGACTTCATCACGATCTTAAGATCGGCAAGCGTACGACTACATCATCCACGAGTTCCAACTCGTTAACAAAGCTTTGTTGTCTTTGAGGGTAAGTTCTCTATAGATGTATATCCACCCGTTGCTTGTATCTAGCAGATAGATCTTGGCGTATAGTTCCCACCGTAGGATTTTTTTTGTTTTTTATGCTGCGAACCCCAACAGTGGTATCAGAGCCAAATCTATGCGTAGGTGCTTTGCACGGGTAGTACACATATGTTTATATGTGGGCGATGATGATCATGTTATTGCATCTTCTATGTATTTTGGATATTGGTGTCATAGTAGGATGAAGCAGCCCAAACCAACCTTACATGTCATCGTACATGAGACCGGTTCCACGACTGACATGCAACTTGTTTTGCATAAGTGGTTGTCGGGTGTCTGTCTCTCCTACTATAGTCAATATCTATTTACAACGAGTTGCTAATAACTTGATTATCCTCGTTGTGGTTCATGTTCGTAGGTAAGACCGGTTCTATCTCCGAAAGCCCTAAGCCACGTAAAACTTGCAATTGACAAATTAGAGGCGTCTAGTTTAGATCGTTGCTGGGCTAGTGTCTTGATATGGTATTGTTGTAAGTAGATGTATGATAGATACTCTTACAACACACTCAAGGTGTAAGTTCCATAGACCTTGGCCTTACACACAAAAGAATGATAGAGATCATACCACGATGCATATGATGGTGATCAAATGCATGGACCATATCATTCCACTTTACACATATGATGTTCGCATCTTATATTGCTTGTTTGGCATTTTAGTAGCATTATAAGATGATCCCTCATTTAAATATCAAGATAAAAATGTGTTCTTCCTTAAGTATGCACCGTTGTATGGATCGTGTTTCGAGACATCACGTGATGATCGGGTGTACTCAACTCTACGCTTTCATATAACGGGTGTAAGACAGTTTTACACACGCGAATACTAAGGTTCTTACTTGGCGAGCCTAGCATGTACAGACATGGCCTCGAAACACGGACCGAAAGGTTAAGCATGAGTCATATAGTTGATATGATGCCCATATTGATGCTCGCCTTTGAAGCTACACCGACTCACGTGATATTGAAATATTGCAAAGGGTTATATGTGAATGTTTGTTAATTAAAGTAATTAACAAAATTCTGAATAAATTTAATAAAAGAGTTTTATTAAATGAGAGAGCATTAAACTTGGAGAATTTTAATGCATTTAAAGTAGGGACTTTAAAGGGGAATGTGAAGAGGCATTTTAATGTGGAGGGGTTACCACCACATGAATGGGGGAGGTGAGGAGTCACCCCCCCATGCGCCGGCCATGAAGGAGGGGCACCCCTCCTCCTATAAAAGGCCACCCTCTTCCTCCTTCTTCCTTACACCTCCTTGTGAAGGATCTCTCTCCCCCTCTAGAAATATTCCCCCATGGTCTCGGATTAGCGATATACATGTTCCCGGTGGCATTTCGTCTGGAAGGAGTTGCTGCTTCCGCTGGATCGCTAGAGCGAGGAGGTGGAGGTTGTCCGGTGGCTTGAACGTGTGTGCGAGTACGGATGCGCTGCTGTGTTGCGGCGCTCGGACTTCCTCACGATCTTGAGATCGGCAAGTGTACGACTACATCAACCACGAGTTCCTACTTGTTAACAAAACTCGTTGTCTTCAAGGGTAAGTTCTCGATGGATGTATGTCCACCCGTTGCTCTGTACCTAGTAGATAGATCTTGGCGTGTAGTTCTCATCGTAGGATTTTTTTCGTTTTCTATGCTGCGGACCCAATAGTGGTATCAGAGCCAGATCTATGCGTAGGTGCTTTGCACGGGTAGTACACATATGTTTATATGTGGGCGATGATGATCATGTTATTGCATCTTCTATGTATTTTGGATATTGGTGGTATAGTGGGATGAAGCGGCCCGGACCAACCTTACATGTCATCGTACATGAGACCGGTTCCACGACTGACATGCAACTTGTTTTGCATAAGTGGCTGGCGAGTGTCTGTCTCTCCTACTATAGTCAATATCTGATTTACAACGAGTTGCTAATAACTTGGTTATCCTTGTTGTGGTTCATGTTCGTAGGTGAGAACGGCTCTATCTCCGAAATCCCTAAGCCACGTAAAACTTCCAATTGATAAATTAGAGGCGTCTAGTTTAGATCGTTGCTAGGCTAGTGTATTGATATGGTATTGTTGTAAGTAGATGTATGATAGATACTCTTACAACACATTCAACGTGTAAGTTCCATAGACCTTGGCCTTACACACAAAGGAATGATAGAGATCATACCACGATGCAAATGATAGAGATCAAATGCATGGACCATATCATCTCACTTTACACATTAGATGTTAGCATCTTATACTGCTAGTTTGGCGCTTTTGGTAGCATTGTAAGATGATCCCTCATTTAGATATCAAGAGAAAATGTGTTCTTCCTTGAGTATGCACCGTTCTATGGATCGTCTTTCGAGACATCACGTGATGATCAGGTGTACTCGACTCTACGCTTTCATACAACGGGTGTAAGACAGTTTTACACACGCGAGTACTAAGGTTCTTACTTGGCGAGCCTAGCATGTATAGACATGGCCTCGGAACACGGACCGAAAGGTTAAGCATGAGTCATATAGTTTATATGATGCCCATATAGATGCTCGCCTTTGAAGCTACACCGACTCATGTGATGATCGGACTTGGTGTAGTGGATTTGGTTCATGTAATCACCAAAAAGGCATGAGGGATGTCGTTTTGAGTGGGAGTTCATTTATAATTTGGATTAGTCAAACTCAATTTGTCATAAACTAAATTGAAGTGAATTTGCATAATTTGTTGTAGTCATTGGCATCTGTTCACTACCTTATTCTTAGTTTTAATTGAGATAATAGAACTACAGAATTCTGGATATTTACTTTACGAACTGGTATCGTATTGTTTTGAATGTCAATTTAAAGTTTATAAGTCCTATTGCAAACTTTCAGCAAACTCTATTTACTCCATGAAGTTTAATAAGTAGTATTAAATCAAGAGTAAGAATTCCAATGTTAGTATCTAAAGTATCATGGTTGCCTCCATGATTATTGATATTCAAAAGTTGTTTTAATATCAAGATTATCTACGAGCTGAAAAATTGTTTCAGAAACCATCATGTGTGAAAGATATTGTGATATCTGAAACAATGTTTTTGGTTGCATTATGATAGAGTATAATTTAGCAAAATACATGTTCTCATATTGTATGAGAATTTGTGAAGGATGGAGATGCTAAGCATCCGAATCTCCCAAAAAGGTTTTGGGAACTAACATTATACTCACGATTCTTCCTTACGGGCTATAGTAGCTTGATCATGAAAGTTGTCATGATAAGGATGAATAGAAGATGTAAGTAAAATGTTTACTACACTAATAGATTACTAAAGAATGGATTTTTGAAAGAAGACCAAATATTTGATGATGGTGATCCACTTCAAAGTGCAAGTCCAAAGGTATTAGTATTTGACTATATACACTTTGTACTATGTGTCATGTGAATGACACCACTATTTATGTTGATAGATTCTTTTAAAAGGAAAAGGAATTGTTGAAAGAGAATCTATAAAATATTTGGCAAAAAAGAAAATTTGGAGATGTCCAGCTTAGGTATATAGAAGATATACATGTTATGGCTGTATTCTTTGCTTGTTAAACAATGTGGTTCTTAGGTATTGGATACCGGTATTGGATACCGAATTGGTTGGTATGAAGTGTCATACAGGACAATGCAATTCATGAACTGCAATGGCCTAAGTAACTAGCAAGAGATTAAGTGACGATGATCATCGAAAACAAATAAAGTGTTATTGTGCTTTACATTGACGTCAAACCTAGTCTTCAAGATTTGTTTTAATAATTGTTATTTTGTTCCGGTATTACGAGAACAATGGTTGTTCACATAATTACCGTATTCCATAAAGGATGAATGAACTTTTACAAGTCTAGTTGGAGAAATTACATCCATAAACATTATTACTAAAATGTCGCAAGACAAATGATTGAAAGGTCACTTATGAAGTGACATCGCTGTTTAAATTATATTGGAAAGAAAACATGAAGAAACTCCAGGTTGATTGATTTTTGGAGTCTTTGATTTTGATCCATTGACGCTTGTGACACTTTCCTCGAGATAGCTGAAACTCCGTTCATAGGCCAAAGAGGAACGAATGACTAGCTTATTGGAAATTGTGCATGCTAATGTGCATAGTCCATTATGTGTAGCCATATGCGATGGATCGTTTTGCTTCATATGCTTTCTCCAGAAATTTAAGTGAATATATCTATATATTTACTAATAAGGAAGAAGTATGAAACATTTGAAAATTATTCAAAGACTTTCAAGATGAAGTGAAAAATCATTGTAACAAGAAAATAAAAGAGTTTATGATTTGATCATATAGGAAGATATTTGAGTTACATGTTTAGCAAAACACTTAAGATTTGAGGAATTGTTCCATGATTTCTGTTTCCCGGTAAACCATAGGAGTATGGCATATTCGAGAGATGAAATCAAACCATGTTTGACATGGTAAGATCAAAGGTGTCATTTATAAAACCGCCATTATGTTTTAAGGATTGAAGCTTTAGAGACTACCACTTTTACACTGAAAAGAGCACCATCATGATCCGTTGAAATGACACCATATAAGTTATGGTTTGGGATAAAACCTGAATTTTCTTTTCTTAAATTTTGGTATGCTATGCATAAGTAAAATGATTACAACCAAAGTTGGATAAGCACGTCTTTGTAGGTTATCCCAAAGAATTTGTTGGGAATTTCTCCATAACACCGAGGACAAAAGAGTTTGTTACTTGGAACATCAAGTTTCTTGAGAAGGAATTTTCACGAAAAGTTAAGTGGGAGGATAATAGAACTTGGATAAGATTGTTGAACCTTAGCTATATGTGCTAAGTAGCGCAGCGCTGAAAATTGTCCCGGTGGCGGCCACAATGCTCATGGCTCCTGTGATTACAAAGGTTGTGATCTCGAAGATTAGAGTTCCTATTGAACCGTGTGGGTTGGTAAGAATCAAATAGTGTGATATGATAAGCAAGTCGTTATTGTTTTGACAATGATGAACCGACTACATGCAAAGAAGCGATGATGGGACCTGCCTCCATAAAATGACTAGAAGTCATAGAATCCGTGATAGTACCCATACACGAGAAATCAAGTTTCTGAACTTGGAAGACCCTCCGAAAAGGCGTGAAGCCTATTGGTCGTGTTTTGGATCTATAAAGAAATAGACATGGATGTTTAACATCTATGAAATAGTCGACATGTCGGAAAGAAGTTTACGACAATGTTCAAGGAGTTGACTATGACAAGATTTGATCTTTCATAGCGATATTTAGTCTTGATGGATTAATGTAGCAACCACTACATATAATTTGATGTATGGTAGTTGAACAAAACAAAACAATGTTCTTCTAATAGAATGGTTACCTAGGACGTGTACAAGACACGGTCCGAAGGGTTTTGTTAATTCAAAGGGTGCTAAAAGGGCATGCAAACTTCAATAGTTGAAGTAAGCATAGCGGAGTTGGAATCTTCACCATGATGAAACTGTTAAAAGAGTTTAAATTCATCGGAGATGATGAAGATGCTTGCATTTGCAAGAAATTAAGTGGGAGCACTGAGACATATTTCTAATACATTATGTAGAGAACATATTGTTGATTGGAAATGATGTATCTTTTATTGACACAAGTTAAGAATTTCATTAAAATAGGATTTCGATGAAAGACTTGGGCAAAACCGGAATATTTGGCTTCAATGTCTATATGGATAGATTGAGGCACTAATATGGTTGTGCCAGACATACATATATGAGATATTGAAAGGGTTCAATATGGAAACAATAAGAAAGGTTCTTGCTGCATGGAAAGGATTGTATCAAGATTCAAGTGTTTCAACACTTGGTGAGTAAAATCACATGAAGATTTTGATCGATTATACCGTGATATGTATATATCCAGAAGGTCCTATGATCTAAGTGTTATGAACATATACCAGAATGATTCATAAGATGATCATTGGACAATAGTAAAGATATTCTTATAAGCTTTATAAGAACTAAGAATATATCATGTATAAGTGACAAATAGTTAAAGGTAGTTCATTGTAAAGTGTTACATTGATACTAGTTTTGTCACAAGATACAAATTAAATTTATCTCAATTTAGACTATGGGTGGCACAATGTAATGGAAAGGTTGTTCCATGATGGATCTGGATAAGTTCCAAAGTTGAAACATTGTGACAGATACTACAACAAAAGGCTAAGTATATGCTATAGTAGTAGCAAAGGAGGGCATTTGTGTTAAGAAGTTTGCTATCAAACTAGGTGTGGTTCAAAGTGGGATAATACTATGAAGATATATTGTATGACAATAATATCAACATATTTTAACCCGAACGAACTAAAGGTCTCACCAAAGGACCAAATTTATACAATGCCATCACATTTGAGAATGAGTGATGCGTAGAGACGCAAAGACATGCAAATACACACGGACCTGAAAGTGCCAGATCTGGAGATTATGTTAACCACTAGCAAACGCATATATTCAACATCTAGGTGTTGTATATACAAGTTTACAAACTAGATTATTGACTCTAGTGCAAGTGGGAGACTAAAGGGAATATGCCCGAGAGGCAATAATAAAGTGGTTATTATCTTATTCTATGTTTATGATAAATGTTTATTTTGCATGCTATAATTGTATTAATTAGAAACGTTAATACATGTGTGTTTAATAAACAAAATACAAAGTTCCTAGTACTGCCTCTCATATAAACTAGCTTGTTGATTAACAAGATGATCAAGGTTTCCTGATCATGGACATTGGATGTTGTTAATAACGAGGTCACAACATTGGTGGAATGATGTGATGAACATTCATCCGAAGTATAGCATTACGATCAAAGTCATTATGTTTATATTGCTATAACATCATACGAAGTAATCTTAGTCCTTAGACCACGAGATCATGTTAATTGTTAACACCGGAAGAGTATCTTGATAACATCAACGTCACACCGTAACAGGGTGACTATAAAGGTGGGTTCAGTACTACGAAGGTGGCTCATGGATCAAGAGTAGGATTTGTCTATCCCGATGACGGATAGATATACTCTAGGCCCACTCGGTGATATCACATTAAGATAGCTTGCAAGCAAGTGATGTGATCACTAGAATGCTATATCACGGGAACCAGAAAAGAGTGCATGTCGGTAACAAGATCAAACTAGGTATTTGGATGCCAATGATCGAATCTCGGACATGTAATATATCGCGAGACAAAGGGATTTAGTTACGACGTTAAAGGTTCACACGATCACAAGGGTCATCGTTGAATATATGGGAGTCAGTACGGATCTCCATGTCCCGCTGCTGATTATTGATCGGAACGGGGTCTCGATCATGTCTGCATTATTCACAAACCATAGGGTGACACACTTAAGGGATACCGACACCATTTAGGAGCAAATATGTTTCAGATAAAGATTAAGCAAGCGCTGGAATTATTTCAATAGACGCCGAAACTATTTCGGGTGAAATTGCTGAAATTGGTTCTGCATGTAATATTGAAATGTTGTAGGGGGTTTTATGTGAATGTTTGTTAATTAAAGTAATTAACAAAATTCTGAATAAAATTAATAAAAGAGTTTTATTAAATGAGAGCATTAAATTTGGAAAAATTTAATGCATTTAAAGTGGAGACTTTAAAAGAGAATGTGAAGGGGCATTTTAATGTGGTGGGGGTTACCACCACATGAATGGGGGAGGTGAAGGGACACCCTCCCGTCCTCGTATAAAAGGCCCCCCTCTCACACCTTCATACTCATACCTCCTCATGAAGGATCTCTCTCCCCTCTAGTTATTCCTCATGGTCTCGGATTAGCGAGATACATGTTCCTGGTGGCTTTATCTGGAAAGGAGTTGCTGCTTCGCTGGAGCGAGAGATGGAGGTTGTCGGGGTATCGGACGTGTGTGCGATCACGGATGCAACGCTGCTTTGTGGTGCTGAATTTGGTGGTGCTGGACTTGCTGGAGCTGGATCTGATGGACGTGCTGGAGTCAGACCTGCTGGACTTTATCACGATCTTAAGATTGACAAGTGTACGACTACATTATCCACGAGTTCCAACTCGTTAACAAAGCTTTATTGTCTTTGAGGATATATATCCACCCGTTGCTTGTATCTAGCAGATAGATCTTAGCGTATAGTTTCCACCGTAGATTTTTTTTTGTTTTATATGCTGCGAACCCCAACACGTACATAACCAAATTTCACATACCTAAGATGTGTATATCTAAGATATACGTATACAAGATATATATACCCAAGGTATGCATACCTAAGGTGTACGTACTCAAGTTGCATATATACACACGTATGCAGAGTACGTATATCTTAGGTATACATACCTGAAGGTATATGTAACTCTAGTATGCATATTTTAGGTATGTGTAACTTAGGTATGCATACCTTCATGTATGTACAAGTCACGTTAAAAATGCGCGTATCATGTATGGTGTCTGGGCACCATGGTTTCCCAGTTATTTTACCTATAATATATATATGTATATATATAGTTCCGCTAATCTACAACCCTTTCTGAACTTTCACGAAAACCTTTTCTGAACTTCACGCGACTAAACAGTGAACTTCCTGACGGACTACCAGATTCACGTGGGAAGAAAGATAGGGGGTGGGGGTGGGGGGTCTTTTTGAACTTCCGCAGTGGAAGATGTGAACTTTCTGGCGGAGCACCAGATTTACGTGGAAGAGAGGAGAGGGTGGGGGGCTTTCTGAATTTCTGCGCGAGAAGATGTGAACTTCTCTGTAGTAGTAAGTGAACTTCCTGGCGGAGCACCAGATTCACGTGGAAAGAGAGGGGGAGGATAGGGGCTTTCTGAACTTCCGCACGGGAAGGTGTGAACTTCTCTGTAGTAGCAAGTGAACTTCCTGTCGCGGCATCAGATTCACGTGGGAAGAGAGGGGGAGGTGGGGGGAGGGGTGGAGAGGATTTCTAAACTTCCCGCGGTGAACGATCTAAACTTCTCGGTAGATAGGAAGTGAACTTCCTGGCGGAGCACCTGATTCACGTGGGAAGGGGGGAGGGTGGGGGTTGGGGATTTCTGAACTTCCGTGATGAATTTGAGGAGGTCTGGGACGGGACGGGAGGTGGGGTAGGGCCGGCGCGGAGGTGGGGCGGCGCACGTTTGTCTGGGGCGGAGGTGGGGCCGGCGCAGAGGTGGGGTGGCGCGCGTGGGGCGTGGCGGCGCCGGAGGTGGGGCGGTGCACGTTTGGCAAGGCGGCGCCGGAGGTGGGGGCGGGACGACGCCGGAGGTGGGGCGGGACGGGAGGTGGATCGGGGCGAGAGGTGGGCGGGAGGTGGCCAGAAGAAGGTGGGGTAGGTTGTAGAATAATTATTCTACAATCTCTTAAGGGGGTTGTAGAATAGTCATGTTCTATATATATATATTAATCCTATTCAACACCTTGGGTGCAGAATAGTTATTTTGCAGCCCACATATTTTTATGTTCTCACATATAAAATTTATGTTTTGTATACTAATAATTATATTCATATTCATCAGAAACGGAAAAAACTACATAAGAATACGATTTATGAGTCATTATAGTATAAAAATATAAAAAATACGCATTTTACGTCGTATTTTTATACGGTATGTAAACGGATCTTTTTACGACATGTCTAAATTTTCTTATGTTCTTCTTAACTTCCAAGGTAAGAGAAAAATTATGTGACATAAAAATCATGTACGGTTTGAAAGATAGAGAGTGGGTGTAGAATAGTTATTCTACACCCTGAGTGTCAAATAGCGCTACCCTATATCTCCCTCCGTTAAGAAATATAAGCGTTTTAACTTTGTGAATCGAATGTATTTAGACGGCTTTAGTGTATAGGTTCGTAAGGTTCGCATTGAACCTATACACTAAAAAGCGTCAAGATATATTTATTTCACAAAGCTAAAATGTCTTATATTTCTGAACAAAGGGAATACAAGATATTATTATGGGACGAATTTCTCTTCTTTGGAGTTTTTGTTTTGTAGCATATAAAATTGAATTGTTCTTATATATTTTTCTTACAAGAACATATATTTTGGTAAATAAGATAACTTTATTTTTCTCTTACGGTCGCTCTTTTGTAATGAAGATTACTAAATCATTTTCTTCAGAAACAAGTACAGATGTTTGCTAATTGTTTTAACATATATTTATTTTTATATGTGCATGTTAATTCACATGTCTTCTTTGTAGAATTTATTTTATGATATCACATGTATCAAATGTCTCATATGGCGGTAAAATATAAGAGAAATTAGTGTTAGATGATTATTGCTTTGACAACACAATATTTCTATGTTAATAATTTCTCCATTTTGACCCACAGAACATTACTATTCTATAGTTAATTTTTAAATGGATTTTTTTACGGAGACTTCATTTAGACTTGGTGTGAGTCACGTGTTAGCCTAAGATGCTAAACGAAATATTTATTATTTTCTAAAGGTTATATATCCATGGAAAATAGCTAATCAAGTCAGAGTAGGGTGGCCGAGAAGCTTCTTGCCGGTTCCCCCCAAAGCAAAGCACAAACTCTACTCACCCACGCGTTTTCCACCTACGGAGGGAGAAATCATCGAAATATCCTCCTCCCCACCCGAAAACAGGACGAGAGTGCAACGAATTGAAAGCTTTGATCTAATAAGCAGAATATGAAATACGTGAAACCATGTTCACTTCCAATTAAGAGATTATTTAGCTTTCTATCCAGTTTGTTTATAAAGATACCCAGAGAGTTATTTCACCAAGCAAAGCTTTGTGTTCTGAAGGTAAAGAAAGACGGTAAAGCCCATTAAAAAGAGTGCCACACAGCCAATCTTGAGTTTGAACATCTGCTCCATCGGTAAATCCCCCTAAACAATAAAATATATTGACATGGGGAGGAACATATTTACTAGTTATATCATCTGCAATTGCCTGAATCTCAAGACGTTCCTCAAACCAATCATAGCCACAGAATTGTACAGCTCCCTATCTCGTTAAAAGCCCCTTTGCTTACGGAAGAGAAGAGTTGGATGCCGGTACTTGGTGAGAAAGCTCCCGTTTAAATGAACTTCCTTTAGCTGTTTGTAGGTGCTGCTCAACCGGTATTGTGTTGATTATATTTATAGGTTCCCATGAATTATGCACATCCTTATTAAAGTAGATATTATCTGTTTCACAATTGATATGGAGTCTAGGGAGCGAGGATGAATTGTAGTATCAACACATATGGCCTTAATTATATCACTTTTGTTTATGTGTACCCTGGGTACTGCTCAAAAATTGCATTGTGCATGGATTAGAGTTAGTGCTCAAATAATAGATTATGTATGATTATAAATTGTTTGTTGCCAAAATAAGTTTTCCTAAAAATGAGTTGATAAGAAATCAAGGGTTTATCAAGTATGGCCAAATGGTATTATGAATTATTAACATATATGCGCCTTAATAATGCTTGTGAAGTGGTGAGTTTTACATTCCCATTGGTCAACAAGATGCCTCAAACAAAAACACAGGAATATTTGTGAGCATCTCTGCTTGCTTTCTTCTATATATGTACTAAGATGTAAATTGTTGTTAGCTACTACACTGGCCACAAGATTTACTTATGAATTCTCTTATTTTAAATACATATTGGCTGTTTAGAAAACTCAAGCTTTGTATTCATTCACATCTATTCTATTCTATTATATACTAAAAGCAATATAAGGGGTTGTTTCGAGGCACCACGTTAGTCCATATTATCAAGATTATTTGGATAGATAGATCTAAAATATGTGGCTATGATTTAACGTTGAACAAAGTCATGTAATCAACTTGTGCCGTGTCATTTATGTACGTGGTCATGGGGCGATAGTTAAAAGAGGGTCCATACGTGATACAATAGCAAACGTGTAAACTAAAATCACCTATCTGGATTCTGGAGACAAACATGTATCATGATTCAATGGTTCCAACATAGTCCGTATGCAACTAAAAAAAGGTCTGTTTATGGTACAAAGGAAACGTGCAAACCAAAATCACCTAAGAAGCCATATTTTTTCTGGAGATGTACATTTATTTACGACACAGCTAGCTAGCAGTAAATCACAATTCAATGTGCGTTTGTTTGCTTTGTTAAAAATCTGAGAACAGTACATAGGCGGGTTATGCGAACATTTAGGTGCACATGAACTATTTTCTCGCAGCATCCAAAAAATCAGTGCGTACACAACCGCAGATACTATACAAATCCCATCCCTAAGTAACACTTACATATATGCTCCAAAGTTTGTATCTGACATGCAATTAGTGTTAGAGAAGTGCTTACGTATAGATTAATTGATGGTTTAGGCATCAGCCGCATAAAGCTATTGCTAATGGGTAGGGTACCTTGGTGTCACCATTGAAAGAAACGCAATGATTTCTCATGTGGTTCAACTTGGTAGTTGAAATAGTATTCGGAACTCAGATGTATTCCTCGAAAGCCCAAGAAAATGTTAGGCTTCTTAAAAAATTAATGGTTTCAGTCAACTATCATCAAATGATACACAAAATATACAGTCCGCCTTAAAAAATCATGACAAGTTTATAAAATAGAACATGATTTATTTTTATAATTACAAACAGTCTTCCTAAATCATATAGGTTCCTCAATTTTCGCAACTTAGTAGGGACAGCGGATAGTCTTCACAAAGAAGATGCCTAAACTACGCTCTAGAGGTTGATCCATGGCTACCCTAACTCCCAACACCTTAGCGTATTGAATTAAAGAGTTTGAATGTTCCACACTAAAATAAACAAGTTAAAATCTTCACAATTTCATCTTTAGTAAAAAGGAACATCTTATTATTTCTTTAACATAGATTTGGAATCCGGTCAAAATGTGGACATGCTGACACATCTAAAAATTGTTAATATCAATAGATTACAACAAACAATAAAAGAATAAACAAGTTTACACATATATCTATCTACACTGACAATTGAACTATATTATGTCACATTAAAGGTGATGCCCTCGCATTTGCGAGGGCCACCCTGCTAGTTTTTTCAAAAAATAATGATTTGTGAAAATCTATTTTTTTTGTACTAAAGAGGGTAGTGGGTATCCTAAAGGTTACCCATTTACACCCTTAGATTTGAGTGGATTGGAGGAGATTACGGTGAATTTTAACTTAGATAGAATTTAATCGCCTTCAATCCATGTCAATTCCATTGAAACCCTTGAACCCAACAAGCCTTTTATTTAAAAATTATAGGATTCTAGGTCTTGGGGGGAGGGAATCACTGATTGTCTTTGGAAGAAATGAACTGTGCTACATAAATTCTTATGGACTGAATTACTATGACTTGGTTTGGTTTCGTATAAATTTGAATATCCACTCCAAACTCCTTTTTAGAAGCAATCACCTACCTTTAGAGTATGACAGACCATCTGTATCTGGATTTTTTTTCCGAAAAGGGGAGCACAGCCCCGGCCTCTGCATCCTAGGATGCACATAGGCTTTATTAAGGTCCAAAAAATATCATCCTGGTATTTCAAATCAAAAATCAGATTAGGTTGATACATGCACCAACCATCTGAAAAAAGGTAAAGAACTCACAAAAGAGCAATTGCAACAGCTAGTCATTCGTCAATCTACTAGAATGACGCCATGAAGCCTGGCTGAAGAATTCCGAAGTAACGGTCACAAGACGGTTGCACCCAGAAACCATGGGAGAACATAGATGCTCTGGGAGAGGAAAGCCCAAAGTTGAACCCAATACGCTGCCATATGGATAACCTGCAAAAAGGAAGGAACTCCGGCTTTGTTAAAAATAAAGTTATTTCGACACTTCCAAATAGACCAACAAATGGCCAAAATGCCAATCCATATTCTGACCTTATTCACCTTATCTATTCCATTTAACCAATTACCAAACATATTGGTGATATTAGTTGGAGGAGGTAGGTTATAAGTGCAAAAAATCATGCGCCAAATTATCTTTGCAAAAGGACAAGCTATAAATAAATGCTCAATTGTTTCCTGGAAGTGTAAGATGGTTTACCTAGAGGGGGTGAATAGAGGTTTCTACAAAATTCTTTGTAAACTTTTTCAAGTTTTAGGCTTTGCGGAATATAAGTGTGCCTAAATACAAACTAGGTGAGGCAACCTAGATGATGATACAAGATACTTCAAGCACGAAGGTTATCATAAAGTAAACAACACAAGTAAGAGATCGGTTTAAGGAATAACCGAAGCACACAGAGACGAAGATGTATTCCCGTGTTCACCACCTTTGGGAAGGAGACTACGTCACATTGGAGAGGTGTGAGGTTCCACGAAGGATTTCCCAACGCCACGAAGGCTCACATTCTTCTCCGAGCCTATCCCACGGAGGAATAGCTCACTTACTCGTGGTAAACTTTAAGGTAGTCTCTAAACCCTCACAAACTTTCCGCGGAGCAAATCACAAGACGAATGCCTCCGGGCGACCCTAGCCGCCTAGGGTTTCCCACAAACCAAAGAGTAACAAGCTAACTCGATGAACTCAAGGGGGAATGAACTTTGGCTTGGTGGAAACGTAGATCGGGACCTCCTCTTGCTTTCTACCAAAGGGATTTGGAATTGGTTGGGGGGAATGGGAGAACCTCAAGGAATTGTGTTTCAACAATGGGGAGAGAGAGAGCTTCAAGAATGAGTATGTAATGGAATGCCTAACTCTCAGTGGATAAGAAAGGGCTATTTATAGTCTGGGTGAAAAAGGAGCCGTTTGGAGGGTGTAACAACCCAACATTAGGATCCAACAAAGGGTAGAAATAGGAATATAAGTTTGTGCATGCATGCATCTGTAAAATCAGGGTAAATTTTTTGCCAAACAAAATACTAAAGGGATCAGTGTTTCTTTCACTAACTGGAGGTAGGAATAGCTCTTGTTAGTGATTGCTATGAATTTTGACATGACCTTTAGGTAGTATTAAGAATTTGGGGAGATTACTTTGAATTCAAATTTGAAATTCAAATCAAATTGAAAGTATCTAAGTATTAGAAGTCATTAGTGTTGAAGGGTTTTCCAAAAGAAAACCTTATTAACATTGTTTGGTTTTAATAAAGAAATAGGTAATCAAGAATATGAATTAATGACAAGGAAAATTAAATAAGAAGTAATTCTTATTTCTCCATTTTATAATAAGGTCACAACAGATGACAAATACATCAAAGGAATAAGGTTACAAAGAACAGAAATTTAACTTTATTAAACTTGTAATAATATCTTTACAAGATCCTCTACAAAAAGATTACAAAGAAGGTTACAAGAAGAACCTATACTAACTATCTACCCCTACACTAATCTTGTGAATCCAGATCTTGTTCCTGCAAATAAGAAAAACAACTAGAAAGGAAAATTAGGGATTAGTTAGATATTTTTTACTCTCAGTGTTGAACAGTGAAGTGCACTGTTCATGGTACATCATTGAGTACACAAAAGGGTAAGTTTCACCAAAAGTGAAGTATCTGTTCTTCTCAGTAAATAGTTAAGATTGCAGTAAAAGCCAAGTGGATAAAAAGTAGGTTTCACCAAGCTGACAATCAGTAAACAGGTAATAGTAACAACCAAGTTACTTGAGCTGATCCACATGCACAGCACACACACACACACAACTTAGTCGACTAACTGCATGGTGTGTGCTGTCAAGCTACGATAGTGATACAAGCTACCATGAGTACACCAGTAGAAGGGAAACACAGGAGCTCATTTCTTCTTCTCAGGCACACACTCATAGCTATAAAACTTGCTGAAACCATAGCCTAATACTCCACCAACTTACCCAAACCAACCATCAAATCTCCACTCGATGGTAACATAAGGAGGGGGTGGAGCAGGTGAAAAGAAAGGTCAAGCACAAAGTCATAGGAGCAGCACCTGGTGGTGTAGAGCTAGATCAAGCAGCAAGCAACACACAACCTCATCAACCAACAAGCAATCTGGTGAGCATATACAACACCACCACATGATCAGATTATCATTGAGTCAAATGAGTATATATGTTTATTAATCTTCTCAGAAAAACACCCAAGTGGGGTGTATATTCATCCCAGAAGCATTTAGATGAAAACCAATGACAAATCCTTATAAAAAAATCCAAGATCTCAGCCTATGCATCATAGATCTTGGATATACACTCAAATCTCCACATTCATAAATAACAGCAGTCTTAGGCCAAGATTCAGGGCACATCTCCTATGGAGTAGCACCTCTGGAATCTCAGGATCTTAAGGGTCAATATTTAACAGTGAGGAGATCAATCATTTTCTAAAAATAATTCAAGAATCATTAGCTGATACCATGTATCAGAGCATATCTATGAGGGACAGCTAGTAACAACTTAATTTTTCCTAGCCATGCCTCAGACCAGCATCATAGGCTAATAGACTATAGCATATTAGGATAATAAAGCCAACAGAGGCTTTTCATTCATTTAACCATCCATACTTGGACACAGGTAGGATTTAGACAATAGAAGTATGAACATTTGTGTACCATTCTAAAGAAGGTGTCACAAATATAACTTCTAAAACCAAGCAAATGCTTTACTTATATTTTATCAGTAAACTTGCAGAAAGATAACTAATCACTTTCCTGGAGTAAATACTCAGGAATCATACTCATGGTTGCATTTATATAATCAGAGAAGCATAGGAGTATCATTTTCACTCCAATTTGAAAGATCAACACAAACCAGTATATAAAGATCAAGTGAACATTACTAACAGAACCATTGTCAGTATCAAGAGCAGAACACAATAGTGGAATCCACATCACTAGCATAAGTGGGTAAACATCTAGGATAGTATAACCACTACAATCAGTCTTAATAGAGTCATCATACTCATAGTCCTCGCAAAAAGAACCGAAGAGGAAGCAGAGGATGGCCATGCGGCGGCAATGAGACGAGGAGCACCAAAGGCGCACTACCAACCGCATGTTAGATCCACCGGAGGAGAGAGGCGTACGCCGTGAGAATCCGGCGCACCATCATCGATGCTCCAGAGCGGCAAACCCTAACCCTAGCCTAGGGCAGGGGTCAGCACAGCCAGGAGAAAGCACCATTCGCGGATCTGCTTGGACAAGATGAAGCGGCATCATCGACTGAGTCACCCTGCACCATGGCGGTGGCAACAACGACCGGATTTGGCCAGAATCGTGCGCGGCGGCGGCAGACAGAGGAGGTGGTCGCGTGCGCGAGAGAGTGAGAGAGGGGAGAAGAGTGTGCATGCGTGGGGGGTACTGGGCCTGTGGGCAGCCCAGTACCACTCTGGTGGGTGTAACCATGTCAAGTGGGCTGGGCCAGCCTAGTGGGCCAGGCCCGTATATTAATAGGGTTATTTAAAAAGGGAATAATTACAAATATACCCCTGAGATAAAAATAACTCTAGATAAATAAATAAAATTCTTAAAAATACAAATAATATATCTATGAACTCACAAAAATAAATTCTATTGAATAAAAATAATCAATAGAATTTTTGGAAATTAAAATTTAGGGTTGTTAACGATAGGATGCTAATTACTTTTGAATTTTACAAAAATGTGGGAAACACCTAAAATTGAATAAAATTCACTTTTAAGATCCTAAATGAATATACCATTGTAGAAAAATACCAATTTGTATTTTTGCAAAGTGAATTTGGTATGATGAAAATAAATCCTATTTCCTTAAAGGAATTTCAGAAAATATTTAAGTGAAATAAATTCATAGAATAATATTTGTCTTTTATATATTAAATAAAGTAGTAAGCTTTTACTAAAAGGGTAAAACATGCAAGGAAGCAAATAATAAATCATTGCATGACATTACTATGCATTGCATATTGCTTCTTGAAATATTGTCCTTATCGGGCAATACTGGTTCTTTGTAGAAACCAGAGGTCATGGTCAGGTGGAAGCATCTGACTTCACTACCTTGCAGTCACAAGGCAAGTTCATAACTTGCTCATGTCCTTTGAAGAGTCTTTATCAAAGATATTGCAATTGTGTGTTATCATCTATGATCTGGAGAGAAAAAATGATATCTTCTCTAATAAATAAAATGTAGTATCATCCTAAGTGATGATAAGGATGAGCAATGGGACTTAGGGTTCCAATTGCATAAGTCACATAGGCTTAACAACCCATGACATCAGTGATTCTAGCGCCGTATAATACGCGTTAACCATGAGATTTGGAATGGGATAGAGAAGTTAGCTATATCTTCTTCCTTTCATATGGAGGCAAGATGAACTTATCGTGACGTTGGGATTCCTGGTATGGATCCAACATATGGGTGGGCACCCTTAGGCCCCACGATTTTGGTGTCTAGATTATTTATGGGTGGCTACCGGAGGTATAGTCGGGCCTTTTATGGAGCTTACTAGGGGCATCACCACTTCATAGAGTCTTCGGGAACTCACCAGGGTTATAGCTTGCCCTAGTTGGAGGCTTAACGGAGGTGTGGTCAGCCCCAGAGGATCGTGCAGACATATGGGGTCGTAGAGAGGGTAGTGATTGGCTTGGATCACCTACTGGGCCCCACATCATGGAATTGTGGATGGGAAAGTACGCCCGCTTGTGCAACAAGGAGTTAGTATCTCATGGGTAAAGCAATGCACCTCTGTAGAGTGTAAGAATTGTGACATGTTACTCCCTGTTCTGGGAAGGAGCTACGAACGCGGCAGGAAAGGAACTCCATGAAGTTCTGGTCAACCTGTGAAGGCTGGTGGGCATAGTTTGATAATAAAATCAATCTTTGAAGAAATGTTTGTGAAAATTGCATAGTACCAAGGACGTATTGTCCGAGGTGGTAGATAGAGCATCAAACTTCCCACATTGCATATAATGAACTTATTGGGTAATGCTGTTACTCACTCTTTCCTTTGAACCCCTGCTCAGACTCTGAGAATCCAGAAGACACTTCGATGTACGTAGCTGATGGACAAGAGGACGTCTGCTACGAGGAACCCGACATGTCCAGAGGAGTTGAAGGGGTGGACTACGAGATACACTATGGAGTGGAGGGAAATGAGTCCGAGTAGTTGCCTTAGTTATTAATAACCAATTGAGCCGAGTAACAAGAACTACATAGAATAAGTTGTTGAGCTCAATTCGAAGTATGAGTTTGGATTTTATATCTTCCGCTGAAACTACTTAAGTTTGGTTTGTAATTTCATAATACTTGAAGTTGGGAACTCTTGGTTTGTAATAATGAAGTGTGTATGTTTGTAATATGGACCCGCAATGTTTCTGTTGTACCACTATGAGGGGTGTGATATTTACGGAACGGTGTTTTATGAGTGTCATATCAACGACTATAGTGTACTACACATGCAGCGGTATACTGGGTCACCGCAGCTGGTATCAGAGCAATTGCTTTGACCTTAGGTTGGAAACCTAGTAAAGGGAAATAACTGTAAGAATCTAGGAGCAACAGTAAAGAGTTCTCTGGATTATATGATGAATATTCAATTGGGAATATTTCGTTATATTTTTTAGTGCGATGATTCTTTATTATGATGCATCATTATAATTAATGGATACTAATAATATTTATATCTATACAGTGGAAATAGCACCAAAGTTTCCAAAACAGACTTTGGCAAGGAAAGAAGAGACTCTCGATGATTATCAGGGGGCTTTAACTGAACAGCTTCGAGAACTGTTGAGGGTTTTTGGTTGCACAACTAATATCCCAGTCAATACCATTACCTACCATGATGGGCAAATGTTATCCAAATATCGTGTTAGCATCCAACTACCAAAGAAGCTTGGTTTATATCACAACTTACCTATGGGAGAAGGTAGAAGTCACCTAGCAGCATATCATGTTGCTATTGTGGAGGCAATAGCCAATGTTCAGGAACATAAAGCAGAAGAGTTAGCTGGAAGCACATATTCTATGATTCCTCATGACTCTATAGACGAGGAACCGGAACCAGATCATCTTACTTTAGTAAGGAAGCATCCAAAACTATCCTCTAAGTTTATGGATCTGTATCGACTGATGGTTGGGTCTTTGTATAAGACACATCAGGTTATTGTAGAAGATCAGGTTGATATGCTTGAGGATTTAACGAATCCTGAAAGAAGAGAGAAGTTAGCATCTAAGCTGGAAAATGAAGCCGCGGATAGGGTTAACCCAGTTTTCAAGGATATACCTATAGATCCAGCATCTTTTACACCATATCCCTATTCACCGATTCCAGAACATATTAGATATCCTGATGAGGGCACTAGTCATCTAGTACCACAGAGTTCTTGGGGAATTGAGGACTCAGAATTACCTATTGGGAATTCTGAAGGATGGAGGTACGGATCAATGGATGGATCTGCCGGGAATCCTATTCCTGTGGAAGATTCAGTTGGAGATATCGGGTAGACTAGTCGCATGGGTGTAAGATCTTATTCCACTGATGGAAGAGATGTCCATGTGGAGAATGTAGAGTCCGAGGAGGAAGATCCTGAAGAAAGGGTGTTTGAGGATTATCCTACTCCAGATAATATGCACTATCCAATCATAGCTAAGGACTATTGTACCCAACAGAGTACTTAGGGGGCACCAGAAGGGGAATATTCTGTTGATTCCTCCAGAATCGGGATGCAGGAGTTGGATGAAGAAGAGAGTGATGAGGATGATTTAGTAGATACTTCAGATGAGTTGGAAGGTATGGATACACTTCAGCTGAATGATGTGTCAAGTCCAGAGACTTCTGATACTGAATATCGTCCGTCAAAGAGGCAAGTCGTTCCACAGTCGGTGCGTCATACTTCACGTCAGCACGGCTGTACTCCGGGTATGTACGATGAACGACGCAACTTATGGGGAGTGTGACTTTGATTAGGGGCATCTTTGCAGGAGACGAGAGTTGGAGTTGGAGTACTTGATGTAAATAAATAAGTGAGATAGTACCACATGAGTTTGTAATGTTTAATGAGTAAGGGCTTGTAATCACGTTGTATAAACTATATTGCTTGTAATGTAGAATATGTGTGTAATGCATATTTGGTTCTTATTTGGATCTTGTTTTCCATTGTGTGACTAGTTCTGTGCATGAAGTTGAGCTCAGAACACATATGCATGATGTAATTATGAGTATTCACTTATGTTACAGGACTAGGGGGTATGGAAACGGGTGTAGAAAATGAGACTGGGCAGCAGCGCATGGAGCGCGAAGCCAAAAAAAGGCAGATGAAGATGCCAGAATGCAAGCGAATTTACCACCGCCACCACCAATGAGGCCATTGATGGAGCAAAACTTTATGTAGTACATGCAAATGATGCAAGAGTCCCAGAATAAATTCATGGAGGGGTTAGTAGACCATGTGGGACAGCCGAGGGCACCTCAAGGACGTGGTGTTAGTCTTTCGGATTTCCAGGATACCAGGCCTTTACCTTTCGCATCTGCTCCAGAACCAATGGATGCAGAGGACTGGTTAATAGATACCGAAAGAAAGTTGAGAACTGTAGGATGCAATGAGGAAGAGAAGTTGAGGTATGCAATGCACTTATTGACCGGACCTGCAGCGTCGTGGTGGGAGAGTCAGCTCGCAATGCAACCTCCAGGAAGAGAGTACAATTGGGAGGAGTTTAAACAAAGGTTCCGTGAATATCATGTTCCGGAAAGTATCATAGAGTTGAAGCGTAGGGAGTTTGAAGAACTGCAACAAGGATACTCCAGTGTCATGAAGTATATTCGGGAGTTTAGTGATTTATCTCGTTATGCTGCTGAAGAAGTTAGCATGAAGGCGAGTAGGAAGAAGAGGTTCATGCATGGACTAAATCCATTTGTGAAGATGCAGTTGAGGCTTGCCAACACTCAAACTTTTCAATAGTTGCTTGATGCAACTATCACTTTTGAAGATGATTACAAAAATGTCCAAGAGGACCGTAGGAAGAGAGCAAAGAAGGAGACAAAGAGGATTCAGGCAAGTAAACCCAAAACCAATCTGGAGTTTCAACCCAAAAACCGACCCTACAACAACAACAACGACAGGAGTATCAACAACACTAGAGGACAATTCAACCCCAGAAGGAATGTCATATGTCATAATTGCAAACTTCCGGGACATATCAGCAAGGATTGCCAGAAACCAGTGATAATTTGTTATGGATGTGGACTAAAGGGTCATATTAAGCCTGATTTCCCAAACAAACCACCCGGTGGTTGGCCCACAAAAGGCGGAGGACAAGCCAGTGGAGGCGGAGGTGGACAGCCTAACAGAGGTGGAAGTTATGCCAAAAATAATAATGGCAAGAGGGGTAGACCTACGGGAAAGCTGAATTGCGCAACCTTGGAGGAGGTGGATAATTCAAATCAGGCGGTGATAGGTATGCTCAATATTCTCACAAATCCAGGAAAGGTTTTATTTGATACTGGTGCCACTACTTCTTTCATATCTAAAGAGTTTTGTGATAAATTCGGGATTAGAAGGGCACCGTTAGAAAAACCTATGACCGTAGTTACCGCCAGAGGGATCGTGGTAGTTAGACATATTAAACTAAACCAAGTCATCTCAATCTGTGGTCAAACCTATTATGTGGATCTTTATGTGATTCCATTAAAAGGAATAGCAGTAGTGCTGGGAATGGATTGGATGACAGACTATGGAGCTCAGATCAACTGTGAAGAAAAAACCGTTTCAATCAGGTCTCCAAGTGGAGGAAGGATAGTCTATCATGCGGATAAACATAGTCATATCATGGTAGATCTGCAGTTGAACTCAATGAAGGAGGCCAAATAAGAAGATATTCCAGTGGTGAAGGAGTTTCAAGATGTTTTTCTAGCAGAATTACGAGGAATGCCACCTGATGGGGAGATAGAGTTCACTATTGACCTAATACCCGGTACAACACCAATAGCTCAAGCACCATATAATATGGGGCCCAAGGAATTAAAAGATCTTAAAGATAAAATTGATGAATTAGCCTGGAAAGGATTCATACGGGAAAGTGTATCTCCGTGGGGAACTCCGGTGATCTTTGTGGATAAACGAGATGGTGGACGAAGAATGTGTGGGGATTATAGAAATCTCAACAATGTCACTATCAAGAACAAGTATCCATTACCAAGAATTCAAGATCTATTTGACCAAGTAAAGGAGCAGGAGTATTCTCCAAGATTGATCCAAGATCAGGATACCACCAGATAAAAATTAAACCTAAAGATGTTCCTAAAACAACATTTGTATCAAGGTACGAACATCATGAGTATTTAGTCGTACCTTTTGGTCTGACTAATGCACCAGCAATATTCATGAATTTGATAAACAAAATCTTCATGTCGTATTTAGACAAGTTTGTCATAGTACTCATTGATGATATTCTGATATACTCCAAAGATACAAAAGAGCATGCAGAACATTTGAGAGTAGCATTACAAATCTTAAGAGAACATAAGCTTTATGCTAAGTTCAGTAAGTGTGAATTTTGGTTGGACGAAGTAGAGTTTCTTGGTCATGTGATAAGTAAGGATGGAATTGCTGTAAATCCATCCAAAGTTCAATCAGTACTGGATTGGAAGGCACCAAGCAATGTGAAGCAAATCCGAGGTTTCCTAGGTATGGCCAGATATTATCGGAGGTTCATGAAGGTTTTTCCAAGATAGCTGGACCAATGAACAAATTGCTAAGAAAGAACACATCGTTCATATGGAATGAGAAGTGCGAGGCGAGTTTTCAGGAGTTGAAGACCAGATTAACTACCGCACCAATCTTAGCAATTCCGGAACCAGGAAAAGATTACACAGTATATTGTGATGCATCCAAAGAAGGATTAGGTTGCGTGCTTATGCAAGATCATAAGGTAATTGCTTATGGATCTAGGTAATTGAAACCACATGAAGTGAACTATCCAACCCATGATTTAGAGTTAGCAGCAGTAGTGTTTGCTTAAAAAGGATGGAGACATTTTCTCTATGGGGCAAGAGGTGAGTTATATACTGACCACAAAAGTCTCAAATATTTCTTCACTCAAAAGGAATTGAATATGAGGCAAAAGCGGTGGCTAGAATTGATTAAAGATTATGATCTAGCAATCAATTATACCCCTGGAAAAGCAAATGTTGTGGCAGATGCTTTAAGTCGGAAAAGCATAGATACACAACCTTTGAATAGAGAACTGCCGAAAGAACTACAAATGGATTTGGAAAGGATGGAAATACAATTTATGAGTACAACAGTTCTTGGAGGATTAACTACCATGCGGGTGATTGAAGAACAGAGTAGTGATATTCAACATGACATTTATAGACATCAAGGTGAAGATCTTTTCGTTACTGAAGAAGTTCGAAGAATATCTAAAGGTCAAACTTTAGTTTTTCACCTAGGAGATTATGGATCTTTATGGTTTCAAAACCGTCTTTGTGTACCCGATGTGTCAGAGATTCGAGAAGTGATACTTCGAGAAGCTCATGAAACACCATATTCCATACATCCGGGTAGTACAAAGATGTACATGGATTTAAAAGAATTGTTCTAGTGGAATAATATGAAAAGAGATATTACAAAGTATGTATTGGAATGCCATACTTGCCAAAGGGTTAAGGCAGAATATCAAAGTCCAGCAGGACCATTACAACCTTTAGAAATTCCAGAATGGAAGTGGAAAGAAATCGGGATGGATTTTATCACAGGGCTACCCATGACACAAAAGCGAAAAGATATGATATGGGTAATTGTAGATAGACTTACGAAAAGTGCATATTTTATTCTAGTGAACCAAAAGGATAATGCTAAGAAATTAGTGGAAGTTTATGTCAAAGAAATTGTGAGTAAGCATGGTGTACCCAAGAAAATTGTGTTTGATAGAGGATCTGTGTTTACATCAGCATTTTGGAAACAATTACATGCAGCACTAGGTTCAAGGTTGGATTTTAGCACAGCCTATCATCCAGAAACCGGAGGCCAAACAGAGAGGACAAATCAAATCTTAGAAGACATGCTTAGAGCTTGTGCATTAGATTTTGGAGGTTCGTGGGAAGATCATCTACCATTGGCAGAATTTTCCTACAACAATAGCTATCAGAGTAGTCTGAGGGCAGCACCTTATCAAGTACTATATGGAAGAAGGTGTAGATCACCTATATGCTAGTATGAACCTTGTATTAGCAAAGAATTTGCACCAGATTATATCAAGGAAAGACAAGATATCATCGGTTGAAGATAGCTCAGAGTCGACAAAAGAGTTATGCTGATCAAAGTCGTAGATCATGGCATCCAGAAGTAGGAGATATGGTATATCTCAAAGTGAGTCCGTTGAAGGGAGTAAAGAGGTTTGGAGTCAAAGGAAAAATAAGTCCAAGGTACATTGGACCATTCAAGATATTAAGTCAGAACAGAACAATAGCTTATGCTCTGGAGTTACCAAAGAGGTTAGCTCAGGTTCACAATGTGTTCCATGTTTCACAACTTCAAAAATGTCTTAAAGTCCCAGATGATGCCATCACACATCAAGAGATTGAATTACAAGCAGATTTGACTTACGTTGAGAAAACCTGTAAGATTCTAGACGAAAACTGGAAAAGGTTAAGAAACATGGCAATCAAATATTGCAAGATACAGTGGGAACATCACCCAGAGCGAGAAGCCACCTGGGAGAAAGAAGATGATTTGAGGGAAGCATATCCGGAATTATTCAGGTACCATCCGCAAACTTCGGGACGAAGTTTAGTCTAAGGGGGGAAGTCTGTAACATCCCTGCATTAGCATCCAACGAAGGGTAGAAATAGGAATATAAGTTTATGCATGCATGCATCTGTAAAATCAGGGTAAATTTTTTGCCAAACAAAATACTAAAGGGATCGGAGTTTCTTTCACTAACTGGAGGTAGGAATAGCTCTTGTTAGTGATTGCTATGAATTTTGACATGACCTTTAGGCAGTATTAAGAATTTGGGGAGATTACTTTGAATTCAAATTTGAAATTCAAATCAAACTGAAAGTATCTAAGTATTAGAAGTCATTAGTGTTGAAGGGTTTTCCAAAAGAAAACCTTATTAACATTGTTTGGTTTTAATAAAGAAATAGGTAATCAACAATATGAACTAATGACAAGGAAAATTAAATAAGAAGTAATTCTTATTTCTCCATTTTATAATAAGGTCACAACAGATGACAAATACATCAAAGGAATAAGGTTACAAAGAACAGAAATTTAACTTTATTAAACTTGTAATAATATCTTTACAAGATCCTCTACAAAAAGATTACAAAGAAGGTTATAGGAAGAACCTATACTAACTATCTACCCCTACACTAGTCTTGTGAGTCCAGATCTTGTTCCTGCAAATAAGAAAAACAACTAGAAAGGAAAATTTGGGATTAGTTAGATATTTTTTACTCTCAGTGTTGAACAGTGAAGTGCACTGTTCATGGTACATCATTGAGTACACAAAAGGGTAAGTTTCACCAAAAGTGAAGTATCTGTTCTTCTCAGTAAATAGTTAAGATTGCAGTAAAAGCCAAATGGATAAAAGGTAGGTTTCACCAAGCTGACAATCAGTAAACAGGTAATAGTAACAACCAAGTTACTTGAGATGATCCACATGCACAGCACACACACACACACAACTTAGTCGACTAACTGCATGGTGTGTGCTGTCAAGCTACCAGTAGAAGTACAAGCTACCATACAGAGTACCAGCCGAAGGGGAAACACAGGAGCTCATTTCTTCTTCTCAGGCACACACTCATAGCTATAGAACTTGCTGAAACCATAGCCTAATACTCCACCAACTTACCCAAACCAACCATCAAATCTCCACTCGATGGTAACATGAGGGGGTGGAGTAGGTGGAAACAAAGGTCAAGCACAAAGTCACAGGAGCAACACTTGGTGGTGTAGAGCTAGATCAAGCAGCAAGCAACACACAACCTCATCAACCAACAAGCAATCTGGTGAGCACAAACAACACCACCACATGATCAAATTATCATTGAGTCAAATGAGTATATGTGTTTATTAATCTTCTCAGAAAAACACCCAAGTGGGGTGTATATTCATCCCAGAAGCATTTAGATGAAAACCAATGACAAATCCTTATAAACAAATCCAAGATCTCAGCCTATGCATCATAGATCTTGGATATACACTCAAATCTCCACATTCATAAATAACAGCAGTCTTAGACCAAGATTCATGGCACATCTCCTATGGAGTAGCACCTCTGGAATCTCAGGATCTTAAGGGTCAATATTTAACAGTGAGGAGATCAATCATTTTCTTAAAAGAATTCAAGAATCATTAGCTGATACCATGCATCAGAGCATATCTATGAGGGACAGCTAGTAACAACTTAATTTTTCCTAGCCATGCCTCAGACCAGCATCATAGGCTAATAGACTGTAGCATATTAGGATAATAAAGCCAGTAGAAGCTTTTCATTCATTTAACCAGCCATACTTGGACACATGTAGGATTTAGACAATAGAAGTATGAACATTTGTGTACCATTCTAAAGAAGGTGTCACAAATATAACTTCTAAAACCAAGCAAATGCTTTACTTATATTTTATCAGTAACTTGGAGAAAGATAACTAATCACTTTCCTGGAGTAAATACTCAGGAATCATACTCATGGTTGCATTTATACAATCAGAGAAGCATAGGAGTATCATTTTCACTCCAATTTGAAAGATCAACACAAACCAGTATATAAAGATCAAGTGAACATTACTGACAGAACCATTGTCAGTATCAAGAGCAGAACACAATAGTGGAATCCACATCACTAGCATAAGTGGGTAAACATCTAGGACAGTATAACCACTACAATCAGTCTTAGTAGAGTCATCATACTTAAACCAGCGGGATGAACCCTAATCGAACCATGAAACCAATTAGGGATTGATCACTAGATACACACAGAGGTTATTGAGCAAGGCAGAGAGGAGCACAATAGAGGAGTAATCAAACTTACTCATAGTCCTTGCAAAAAGAACCGAAGAGGAAGCAGACGATGGCCGACGGGGAGCAGAAACGGCAGCACGGGGAGCACCCCAAAGGGGCGCTGCAACCCGCACCAACCACACGTAAGATCCACTGGAGGAGAGAGGCGTAGGCCGTGAGAATCCGGTGCACCATCGCCGATGCTCTAGAGCGGCAAACCCTAACCCTAGCCTAGGGCAGGGGTCAGCACAGCCTGGAGAAAGCACCAATCGTGGATCTGCTTGGACAAGATGAAGCGGCGTCATCGACTGAGTCACCCTGCACCGTGGTGGCGGCAACAGCGACCGGATTTGGCCAGAATCATGCGCGGCGGCGGTAGACGGAGGAGGTGGTCGCGTGTGCGAGAGTGAGAGAGGGGAGAAGAGTGTGCGTGCGTGGGGGGTACTAGGCCTGTGGGTAGCCCTGTACCACTCTGGTGTGTGTAACCAGGCCAAGTGGGCCGGGTTGAGTTGGGTCGGGCCAGCCTAGTGGGCCAGGCCCGTATATTAATAGGGTTATTTAAAAAGGGAATAATTATTAATACACCCTTGAGATAAAAATAACTCTAGATAAATAAATAAAAATCTTAAAAATACAAATAATATATCTATGAACTCATAAAAATAAATTCTATTGAATAAAAATAATCAATAGAATTTTTGGCAATTAAAATTTAGGGCTGTTAATGATAGGATGATAATTACTTTTGAATTTTTCAAAAATGTGGGAAACATCTAAAATTGAATAAAACTCACATTTAAGATCCTAAATGAATATATCATTGTAGAAAAATACTAATTTGTATTTTTGCAAAGTGAATTTGGTATGATGAAACTAAATCCTATTTCCTTAAAGGAATTTCAGAAAATATTTAAGTGAAATAAATTCATAGAATAATATTTGTCTTTTATTAATTAAATAAAATAGTAAGCTTTTACTAAAAGGGTAAAACATGCAAGGAAGCAAATAATAAATCATTGCATGACATTACTATGCATTACATATTGCTTCTTTAAATATTGTCCTTATCAGGCAATAATGGTTCTTTGTAGAAACTGGAGCTCAAGGTCAGGTGGAAGCATCCGACCTCACTACCTTGCAGTCACAAGGCAAGTTCACAACTTTCTCATGTCCTTTGAAGAGTCTTTATCAAAAATATTGCAATTGTGTGTTATCATCTATGATCTGGAGAAAGAAAATGATATCTTCTCTAATAAATAAAATGTAGTATCATCCTAAGTGATGATAAAGATGACCAATGGAACTTAGGGTTCCAATTGCATAAGTCACATAGGCTTAACAACCCATGACATCAGTGATTCTAGCGCCGTATAATACACGTTAACCATGAGATTTGGAATGGGATAGAGAAGTCAGTTGTATCTTCTTCCTTTCATATGGAGGCAAGATGACCTTATCGTGACGTTGGGATTCGTGGTATGGATCCAACATATGGGTGGGCACCCTTAGGCCCCACGATTTTGGTGTCTAGATTATTTATGAGTGGTTGTCGGAGGTATAGTCGGGCCTTATATGGAGCTTACCAGGGGCATCACCACTTCATAGAGTCTTTGGGAACTCACCAGGGTTATAGCTTGCCCTAGTTGGAGGCTTAACGGAGGTGTAGTCAGCCTCGGAGGATCGTGCAGACATATGGGGTCACGGAGAGGGCAGTGATTGGCTTGGATCACCTACTGGGCCCCACATCATGGATTTGTGGACGAGAAAGTACGCCCGGTTGTGCAACAAGGAGTTGGTCTCTCATGGGTAAAGCAACGCACCTTTGCAGAGTGTAAGAATTGTGACATGTTACTCCCTGTTCTGGGAAGGAGCTACGAACGCGGCAGGAAAGGAACTCCATGAAGTTCTAGTCAACCTGTGAAGGCTGGTGGGCATAGTTTTGATAATAAAATCAATCTTTGAAGAAATGTTTGCAAAAATTGCATAGTACCAAGGACGTATTGTCCGAGGTGGTAGATAGAGCATCAAACTTCCCACATTGCATATAATGAACTTGTTGGCTAACGCTGTTACTCAGTCTTTCCTTTGAACCCCTTCATAGACTCTGAGAATCCAGAAGACACTTCGATGTACATAGCTGATGGTCAAGAGGACGTCTGCTACGAGGAACCCGACCTGTCCAGAGGAGTTGAAGGGGTGGACTACGAGATACGCTATGGAGTGGAGGGCAATGAGTCCGAGTAGTTGCCTTAGTTATTAGTAACCAATTGAGCCGAGCAGCAAGAACTATATAGAATAAGTTGTTGAGCTCAATTCGAAGTATGAGTTTGGATTTTATATCTTCCGCTGAAACTACTTAAGTTTGGTTTGTAATTTCATAATACTTGAATTTGGGAACTCTTGGTTTGTAATAATGAAGTGTGTATGTTTGTAATATGGACCCGCAATGTTTCTGTTGTACCATTGTGAGGGGTGTGATATTTACGGAACGGTGTTTCGTGAGTGTCATATCAACGACTATAGTGTACTACACATGCATTGGTATACTGGGTCACCGCAGAGGGGCCTGCGACCAAACCGGCAATAAGTCTGGCGGCGCGGAACTGTGCGCCGGAAATTTTGGCCGCAATTCCGACGGACCGGTTGTTGAGCCGAAAGTTTCGGCAGCGATCGAGATTTCTGGCAGCAAACCGAAACCCTCTATAGTGAGCCGTTCCGGTATGCTCTGGGAATTTTTGGTGGCGGCCGGAAATTCCGGTGGCCACTCCAGCGGTGCCGGTTTTCATGCAGATTTTGTACATCCCTTTTTCTAGCCCTTTTTCACAACGACTTTCTGTCTCTCCTTTAGTGGGTGTATGGCTGAAGATGATATGATGTGTGTGTGGTGTATAACATCCCCAAAGAGCACATCGAGATCACTCCTCTTAATAGTGCAGTGCTTCCTACTAGACTCAAAGACAAATAAGAGAGAAAAGTAACGAAAACACGTCTCTTCACTTCATAAACGAATGGGGGGTCACCTACCGCCTCTCATCATCAAACGCGCACTATCACATGTAGAAACACTAGTCCGCTCTCTAACTTCGATGTCATAGTTAATCAAAATCTTGATAAGGGCATTTTGCCCTTTCAGTCTCCCCCTTTTTGGTTGTTGATGATAAAACGAGCTAGAGTCATACACAGATAATATAATAGGCTTTTAATAGACATTTCCTTGGAAGATTTTAAGAGATATCCCCCATAAGGTGTGCGCATGGAAGATGTTGCATTTAAATGCAAGTTGCACCTATTCAGGTATATGGATAGCTCCCCCAAAATCCTTAGGAAGCAAGCATGGCAAGACAAGTTAAAGACAAGGATAACTAGCACATAATAGTATAGAAATTAAGCACACATGCATAGGATATCCAAGTACAATAATGATAAAGTAAACTTTCCCGGACACACACATTAAAGCAAATAGTCTGATAAAGCAAATAGAAGCATAAGCCCATAAGAGGAAAATAAACATAGTGAGGATTGTGCACAAGGTAAATAGCATAAATGTGGACTCTACTATCTTCTCCCCCTTTGGCATCGAGACACAAAAAATAAAGAGGAGAGCGGAGGAAAAGATCTAGCCAGCATATGGATCATCATCCTCGTCCTCTTCCTCTTCCTCCTCCTCGTCTTTGTCTTCCTCTTCCTCATTTTCATCCTCACCAACATTGCCCGTAGGGGCAGTAGGCCAACGCTGAGAGGAGGTGGAAGTAGCAAAGCCGGATCAAATCCCCGAAACATGTCCTCATCTAGTGGGGGCTTCTCAAAGTTCACATAGGGCACCAGAGTCAAAGCATTGCCCAAATCTAGCACTGGGCGACCACGCTCATCCAAGAAACCATTGTGTTGCCTCCTATTCTCTTGACTGAGCACGAGACTACGATGGGCAACATCATAGGAGGACTTACACATATCCTAAAGGCCATTGAAGAACCTGGCAAGTCCTTTCTTGCAGGGAAGAGCACGACAAGAGATAGAACCATCAATGAATGGGTCATGGAGAAGCTTGGTGCGTTGCTCGGACGGCTTCATATCTGGTAGGTAAACATGAGTACCCCGAAGAGGCAAGGTATAGATGTCCATCTCCTCGTGTGGACCCGGAGGGAAGCACTTATCAGGAACAGTGGCATTGAGCAGTCGCTGAATGTACTGGCAGTAGTTGGGAGTCATGCACTTCTCAACACACCTCTGAATCTCAGAATAGATAAAATCACATCCATCAATCTTCCTTAAGCCGTGAGGGTCACAATAGTACATCAGATTCTTGTGGTGACCACGAACATCAACAACATCACCAGCCTTGCTCACAAGATTGTGGTGGAAGAACTTGCCAAGGACCATGTAATAGTAGAACATACTAGTCAGACTAGGAGCGGCATGGCTTGGGTCTTCAGGGTAACACTAGAGAATGTGGTCATCACTAAAAGCCTTCTCGAAGTAAATAGGGAAGCCAGAAGCCCTCTTAGGAGGGTAACCCAAAGCATAACAGAACTCGGCAAAGGTGGTCGTGTACGGATCCAAGTGATAGAGCGAGCTGCATCAGAGTGAAAGTAGATAGTGCAATGGAACTGGCGGAAAGCCTTAGGCATGAGCTTGACATTGATGGTGGTGAGATCATAGATATCCATCTTCTTTAGAGCCGCATCAATATACTGAAAATCTGCGTTGAGGTAGCGCTCATAGTGATCTTCATTAAGATACATGGGATACACAATGACGCCCCTCCTCAAGCAAGCAAGCTCATTGTAGAAGTCATCCCAGAAGTAGCGTTGAGTGTCAGTCCAGAAGTACTTGTCAGGACCTTGCTAGGTGTGTTCATGGAAGCGATATGGATTCTCCCTTCAAAGATCCCTCCACTATTTCACGTTGATATCCGAATAGGTGTTGTAGTTGGGAGGAGTTTCTTCTTCAGTAGGACCAAGATTGCCCTTTCCCTTGTCGGTGCTCCGGCTAGTAGAAACTTTCTTCCTAAGTCCCCTTTGAGCATGAGCTGAGCATGAACCACCTGCGGCTGCTGCGGCACTAGCGGCTGCTTCTTGGCGCTTGGTAAGACGGAGACTTGAATGGCCAGACCAAGGAGGAGGAGCCTGAGCCACAACTAACTTACGCTTCTTGGCGGTGTCAGGGTCAAACTCATGATCGGAACCTGGACAAGGAGCACACAAAACCGAAGCGCAAAACAAGCAAATGAGTGTATATGCCATAGGGAAACTCAACTAGAACCCGAAAAAATTAGGTTGGAGCAAGTGCATGGACAAGAATTTGGTGACAGGGGAGTTTCGGCGCCAGGTCCGGTGCCGTGTGATCGAAAAAGCGGTGCAGTTTCAATGGACCGGAACAAGAATCAAATTTTTGCTGGCCACCGGTCGACCGAAGTAAAGAAATTTTCGATGGTCGGATCAATGACGGCTGGTCAAATAAACTACCTGAATGTATGTGTCCACCCAAGCAGTTGTACATGGCTCAAAAACTTGCATGAATATAATCTTTTCAACAAAGAAGGGGAAGGAAGAGGCTAGGGGAACCCAAGGGCAAGGTGGGAACTAGGGCTCAAGGCTAGGGTTTCACAACCATGAAGAAGGGGAACCCTAGAACTAGAAAGATAGCGAGAGAAAGGGGAAGCACATTACCCTTGGAGCCCAATGAAGCCATGTCCTCCCTTGCCAAGGATGGGCAAAGAAGAACCACACGAGAAGAACGAGGGAAATGTGCTCGATCTCCCAACGCGAGCAAGAAAGAGCAAAAACCTTCACAGAGATGACTTGTAGAGGCCCGATCTACAACTTGGTGGACTTTGGGGAGATTTGGGTGGAGGGAAGGGCCTATAGGAGGGTAGGGAAGCTTGGGCGGCAACCATGGAGTGGGGGAGGGTGTGGGGAAGAAAGAAGAGGAAAGCTGGAACTACCCAACGTGCAAGGATTAAATACCCCCAAAAACAGTAATACTGACAATAAGTTTGGCGAGACTGTTGTGAGCTGAAAATTTTCACGAGGCGGGAAGTGGATCAAACTTCCGGTCATGATCGAAGATTTAAGTGCAGATCAAACTCAGCTCTATGTGGCAGTTCGGTTGGCCGCCAAAATTTTTGTTCGCCGCCAGAAAATCCGGCCCCACATCCGGCGAGACCGAAACATATGCCGGAAAAACTAAGACTTTGGCAAATGAACGGTTTAGGTGATTCCCCCCTTTTTTGAGAGAGACATCGAGTGAGAGACCATATGAACATATACACATAATCCATATTGAACAAGTAAGTAACCCATATCTAGTGGAATAAGAACTAATAAACACAAATAGCAACAATGGACATGAGTACTCATCAACAAAGGTCAAACCACCCAATACACAAAAACCAAGAGTTGGGCAGGGGATTTACCCCCTATGTTTAAGCACACATGTCATGGCACCTCAAAGATAGATGCTTGGACCCATATCATGACACAAGATCAATTTATATCCCACACATAGGTATGCATCCAACCAAGGCATGGTACGATGACTATCCCCATATGTGCTGCACAACTAGGCTACATAGCAAGTTAAGAGCAAGAATATAATGCAAGAAGTGAATCAATCCAAGTTTTTAGGATCTAGAATATCGAGTTCTTGCCTCAACATGACAAAACGGGCTTCATCCAAAGGCTTCATGAAAATATCCGCCAATTGGAACATCATTCCCACATGAGTGAGATTGATGTCACTATTTGCGACATGGTCACGTAGGAAGTGGTGGCAGATGTCAATATGTTTGGTGCGACAATGTTGGACGGGGTTATTGGCGATCTTTATTGCACTTTCATTGTCACATAGAAGAGGCACCGTACCAAGAGACACACCATAGTATTTCAAGGTTTGCCTCATCCATAACAATTGAGCGCAACAAGATGCCGCAAAAATGTATCTGGCTTCGGCGGTGGATAGGGCGGTGGAGTTTTGTTTCTTGGATGACCAACTCACCAACGACCATCCAAAGAATTGTCAAGCCCCAGAGGTCGACTTCCGGTCAACCTTATTACCGGCCCAATCGGAATCCGAATAGCCAACAAGCTCAAAGGTTGACCCCTTTGGATACCAAAGCCCGAGTGTAGGAGTGAGAACAAGGTACCTAAAAATACGTTTGACCGCCATCAAGTGGCACTCCTTGAGAGTGGATAGAAAACAAGCACACATTCCAACACTTAACATGATATCCGGCCTAGAAGCACAAAGGTAGAGCAAGGAGCCAATCATGGAGCGTACCTTTTCGTCCACGTCCTCTCACCTTCTCCAAGACCAAGTTTCCCATTGAGTGGTGTGGGAGACTTCATGGGGTTGGCATTGGTCATCACAAATTTCGCAAGCATGTCATTCACGTACTTCTCTTGGGAGATGAAAGTGCCTTGAGTAAGTTGCTTCACAATGAAGCCTAAGAAATACTTCAACTCCCCCATCATGGACATCCTAATTTTCTTGGTCATCAACTCAGAAAAAGCTTTGTTATGAGATTCGTTAGCTCCACCAAAGATAATATCATCAACATAAATTTGAACAATAAATAAGCCACCCCTTTTAACATGTTTGGTGAAAAGGGTGGAATCGACTTTACCCACGCTAAAACCGTCCACGAGTAACAAATCCCTAAGGTGCTCATACCAAGCATGAGGAGCTTGCTTTAGTCCGTAGAGTGCCTTATGGAGTAGATACACATGGTTGGGATAGCGTGTGTTTTCAAAACCCAGGGGTTGAGCTACATATGCAACCTCTTTCAAGGGACCATTAAGAAATGCACTTTTCACATCCATTTGATAAAGCTTGAAGTTATGAAAAGATGCATATGCAAGCAAGAGACGAATAGCTTCAAGGCAAGTAACGGGCGCAAAGGTGTCATCATAGTCAACACCTTCTATTTGGGCATACCCTTGCACCACTAACCTTGCTTTGTTCCTTGTGACGGTTCCGTTCTCATCTTACTTGTTCTTGAATACCCACTTGGTCCCGATGACATTGATGCGATGATCTTTAGGTCTCTCCACAAGAGACCAAACTTCATTGCGGGTGAAGCGCTCGAGTTTTTCTTGCATGGCGATGACCCAATCCGGATCTTCTAGAGCTTCATGGACCTTGAGTGGCTCAAAGTTGGACACAAATGCACGATGGCCACAAAAGGTAGTAAGATGCTTCTTCTTGTTGCGAGTCTCGATTCCTCTTGATATGATTCCAAGTATATTATTGACTTGGACTCCCCTTGTAATATAGGCGTACTTGATCTTCCAGATTGTCCCTTCATGATCAACAAATTCATCCTTTGTTGGTCCTTGATCATTGACAACTTCTTGAGCTTGACCTTGGTTTTGAAGAACTTGAACTTCTTCTTGGTCTTGCTCAACGGGTTGAGGGCTTGGTTCTCGTTCTTCGGTTTGCGAGAGCTGTTCATCATGCGGTGCACTTGATGGTTCAACTTGAGTAGAGCTAGGCTCTTCTTGAGTTGGGCTTGATCCTCCCCCATCAACATCTTGATCATTGATATGATATTCGGTGGGCAAGATATGCCTAATCCCCATCAACTTGATGACTTGAGAGGAATCTCCATAACCTACAACATGTGGAACAACTTGCCCCTCTTGGGGGCATTATCCTCCAAAAACTCCACGTCATAAGATACTTCAACACAACCATTGGTTTTGTTGTAGTATCTGTAGGCATGAGAGTTTTCCGCATAACCAAAAAATATACCCTCTATATTTCTAGATTCGAATTTACCGAGCTTTTCTTTCTTCTTCTTAACGAGGCACTTGCACCCGAAGATGTGGAAGTAGTTGACGCTGGGCTTGTTCTTTGTGAGGATCTCGTACGGAGTCATGTCAAAGGGCGCCCAGAGGAAGAGTCGGTTCGAGTAGTGAACCGCGGTGGCAATGGCTTCTCCCCAAAAGTTGTGGGGTGACTTGAACTCACTCAACATTGTTCTTGCCATCTCAATGATAGTCCGGTTCTTCCTTTCAACAACACCATTTTGTTGAGGAGTATATGGAGCCCAGAATTCATGCTTGATCCCCTCATCTTGAACAAACTCTTGCATGGTGTAGTTCTTGAATTCGGTGCCATTGTTGGTCCTAATGGTCTTGATCTCCACTTCATGAGTGCGTTGATCTTGCTTGGCGAAGATCATGAAGTACTTGTAGGTCTCATCCTTTGACTTGAGAAGGAATACCCAAGTGTACCTTGAGTAATCATCAACGATGATAAGACCATACTTTCTTCCACCAAGAGTATCATATGTTGATGGCCCGAAGAGATCCAAATGGAGAAGCTCCAACGATCTTGACGTGTCCACCTTGGATATTGATGGATGACTCTTCCCATGTTGCTTTCCTGAAATGCAAGCACTACACACTACAAGAAAATTTGGCTTTTACAATGGATGATTTTCGTGGTTGAAGGCCCGTTTTTCGTGGCCAAAGAGTCTTGCGTGACGGATGGACTTCGTGGTAAAAGCCCCGTCACAAATGAATTAACCACGGTTTTTTTCGACCGTGGCGGATCGCACCCTTCAGCCATGAAAACTTGTTCCGTCGTAGATCTGCTCGCCAGCCACGCTGACGGCTGACGTCATGCAAACTACCACGTGGCAGCCGCCGTTAGCGGCCGGTTACCACCGTTAACAGTCATAGAAACCATGGCAGAAGCCAGGCCCAGCCAAGGCCTGCTAAATACTAACTAGGCCCAATAAGAAGATGACATGTTACTGTTTGTCCTGCATTGTTTGAAATGGGCCCAAAAATGCAGCGAGCTGTGACTCGCGAACTTTCAGGCTCGAGTCTGTTTCGGCCTACAGAAGGCCCATGTTGGTCCAACACTGTGCTGCCACTTGAGGCCTGCACAAATCCGGCCTAGCACTGTTTAGGCCTGTTGCCAATCTAGCCTTTTACTGTTTAGTCCTATTACTGTTCCAGCCTTTTAGGAATTTCGACCCATTACTGTTTAGGCCCTTTAGTGTTTGGGCTTTTGCCTATTCAGGCCGTCACAGTTTGGTCTGTTACTATACTGGCCGGCCACCGTACTGGCCTTTTGCTATTGATACCTTTTACGGTTCCAGCCTTTCACTGTTCCAGCCTTTTCTCTGCTCTGGCCTTCTACTGTTCTGGCCTTTTACTGTTCTGGCCTTTTACTGTTGTGGTCTCTTACTGTTCTAGCCTCTTGCTATTCTGGCCTCTTACTGTTCTGGCCTTTTACTGCTATGGCCTTTTACTGTACTGGTCTTTTATTGTACTGGCCATTTACTATTCTGGCCTTCTATTGTTCTAGCCTTTTCCTATTCTGGCCTTTTACTGTTCTGGTCGTTTTGGGCCATCCATGCGCATGTTGTTTCAACGTTCGACATGCTACTGCTCCGTCCTGTTACTGTTTCGGACTTTTTTGCTAGTGCCTACTTTTCACAGAATAGGTGAATATCAAGACATCAATTAATAAACACACAGAAATTAAAATTACTTATTACACAACAATAAAAGTTTGTTACAGCAGGTTATACAACAAGATCGTAATTCCGACAGATTACAATGTGTCAGTACCATCAATAAGAGATCGGTACATGGCGATTCGCTTCAATGTATCATCTGTCCTCTTCTTTAACATTTCAGCTACACCCTTTCGTTCTGCATGCAATACAACATTTATATATTTATCACTTGTAGGAGTTGTTCTAGGTGGACTATTAAGTAAGTTGTTTGCTTCAGAAATGCAATGGGAGGATGAATGGGACGAGGGATCACAACTTTCAGTCCTGCCTTCCAAGGACTCCTGTTGGGTTTTAACTGTAGTCTGCTAAAATATGGTGAAATAGGTTAAAACAAACAAAAAGGGAAACAAGTAGTATTATATAAAGTAGATATCATTTAAAGTAAGTATGAACTTATAGTATCATGTTCAGGTTGACAGTAGCTCCTTCTCGAGCGGGTGCGACTCCTGGTCAATCTGCCAGAAGAATGTGAGCAGAGCAGTTGGAACTTTGGTCCTTGTACTCCATTGTCATTTCTCTGCATGACATTTGAAACCAAGTTGGTTGGTTTGGAAGGATGAAAACTCTTGAAAAACACCAAAAACATAGCATTTAAAATTACCAGATGTATGTTTCAAACTAGATAGCTGGTTTGGAGGGATGAAAGCAGGTGAAAACACCAACATATAGCATTAAAAATGACTAGATATATCATCCAAACTAGATGGACATTTTCTGAATTAAGCATTCGCACATATATTCACAATTAAACATAAATGCAAATGTCATGGCAAATTCTTTGGTAGAATGACTTATTAACTTATTAGGCATGTAGGTTATACAACTAATTAACATGCCAAGAAACTGGCCTATGTAACATAAGTAAACCTCATGATTCAGCCTTGCTGGGCATCATATTGTCAGTGTTGGATCCTCTATGAGTTGTTTGCATGACCTATACGAGCACTCAGGAAGAATAGAATCTATGAGTTCGTGTTGGAGGATTTAACCGATAGCGTGAGAATAAAGAAAGGGAATAAAAGCGAGAAGCTAATGATGTGGATAGGACCTACAAGATGAAGGGTGCAAACGAAATGGCAATAGCATCCAGGATATTGAGCAACATCCTAATGATTTCATAGCTTACGAGTACCAAAAATATAGCAAACATGCAAGAGAAATTACCACTACACGGTGAGGACAGGTGGGACGGGCAAGTGAGCGGCAGGGGCGACGGCTCGGCATTTCGGGGTCAGCAACAAATAATACAGTGAAGCGGCCCCGGTAGGGTAGACGACAGTGTTGGCGAAGCAGATCCGGTGCTACGAGGGAGTCGGTGAAATAGTTCCGGTGAAGAGCGCCTGTAGTGGAAGAGCTCCGGTGTGGAAGAGAGGGCTGGCGGTGAAGCAGCTAGAGGAAGGTCGAGGTTGGAGGGGTGTTGGTGGGGAAGAGACGATGGGGGATATAGGTGGGATGACGCACATTTATGACCTATACCCCTATATTATTGCAGTACTCCCACGGTCCTTGTTTCCAGAGCAGGGATAGAAGAGGAATTTTGCATTTGCAAAAAGCGAGGCGGGATATTTGAATAGATATCCACGGGATGTTTCGGCGCCATACGGAAATTTTGAGGTTGAAGCTTCCGAGTATGCTACTCCAACGTGGCCACTCTCACGTGTTGGCCCCGTCTAGATCCACATGCCAGCGACAGTATGCTTACCAACATATAAATGAGTTTCCACACATTTGCCGAAATTGATAAACAATATATTTTGAAGGCTTTCATACAAGATGACCAAGGTCATGGTCATATCTCTATTATGGTTTATAATAGCATGTCCATATCTGTTAGATAACTGCATCTTGGCATTTCAAAAGAAGGTTCTAGATTTGATGGACAATGCCCAACTTTCATGAATTTCCAAACTTTCTAGCTAAATATATGCAATAAAATGAATTTTTGACAATCTGAAGTAAATATGTCTAATTTTGAACTAGAAAGTGTGTGATATACCTTGCTCTTGACTTTTTAAATTCAAAGATATCAATTAGTCAAATATTGGAGAACCACCGAGAGTTTTGCAAAATTCAACTTTTTGATATGAATGGTAATGACACCTAATTTCGGCCATTTTAAAAAACTACAAAGAAACAAAATATAAAAAGAAATGCATCCATTATTTTCTCTCTTCCTGTCTCACTATGTGCACTAGCTAGTTTCCATGGAAAATATAATCTTGAAATTTGATAACTTCTGAGAAAAAATTGTATCACAATATATGGAGTACCATGTAAGAATATGCATGGCTTTCAAACCAGATGACCAAGGTCATGGCCATGTCTTTTCTATAGTTTATAATAACATATCCATATTTGGTATGGTGTGTATTGGCATTTAAAATATTATTTACAAAGGAAGCTTCCGAATTGGAAGTTATTTCAATTTTCTAAGGCACAACAATGGCTTTAGTCATGAAGCTACTACAAAACATGGCTTAAAATCCCACTGCCCCAGTTTTCACTCAAAGTATATATAGCCTAGTGTTTAGGGTTCGGGGTTTTATTTTGGGTTGAGGGTTTAAGGGTTCATGGTTTATGGTTTAGGATTTTAGGGATTAGGCTTTTAGGGTTTAGTGGTTTAGGGTTCATGATTTAGGGTTTAGGGTTGTTCAGGGTTTTAGGGTTTATGATTGTTTAGGTTTTAGGGTTTAAGGAATTTTCAATAATAATGTTCAAGCTTTATATATATGGTTATATTCATGGAATAGAATGGCGTTATCACAATTTAATAAAAGTATTCCAAAATTTGATCTATAAGTGCATTATACCTCCTTGGTAAGAGTTTTGGGTTCTAGGGTTAGGAAGTTAGGGTTCTAGGGTTAGGAGGTTATTAGGGTTTACGGTTAAGGGTTTTTGATTTTCAATAATGTTCTAGCTTTATGCTTATATTCATGTAATAGAATGGCGTTACCACAATTTAATGAAAGTATCTCAAATTTTGATCTATAAGTACACGGTACCTGCTGGTTTAGGGTTTATGGGTCGATGTTTTAGGGTTTTATGGTTTAGGTTTTATGGGTTGTTTAGGGTTTAGGGATTAGCGATTTTTCAATAATTCTCAAAGATTTATGCTTATATTCATTGAATAGAATGGCGTTACCTGCTTTAATGAAAGTCTCACAAATGTTGATCTATAAGTGCATGATACCTGCTTGGTTAGGGTTTTACAGTTGAGGTTTGATGGTTGTATAGGGTTTAGAGTTTAGATAATTTAGAATAATGCTTAAGATTTATTGTTATATTCGTCGAATAGAATGACATTACCTAATTTATTGAAAGTATCTCAAATTTTGATCTATAAAGTGCATGATACCTGCTTGGTTAGTGTTTATGGGTTGAGGGTTTGGGGTTTTAGGGTTTTGGTTTTAGCGGTTGTTTAGGGTTTAGGGAATTTTCGATAATGCTCATGATTTATGCTTATATGCACCAAACAAAATGGCGTTATGAAATTAAACAAAAGTATATCAAATTTTGATCTATAAGTGCATGCTACGTGCTTGGTAAGGGTTTAGGGTTTGGGTTTTAGGGGTTTAGGATTTTGGGTTTTAGGAATTTTCAATAATGTTCAAGTTGCTTTATGCTTATATTCGTGGAATAGAATGGCATTACATCAATTTATTGAAAGTATGTCAAATTTTGATGTATAAGTGCACAATACCTGCTTTGGTTAGGGTTTATGGGTCGAGGGTTTAGGGTTATAGGTTATTACGGTTTAGTTTTCTAGGTTTTTTAGGGTTTAGGGTTTAGCGAATTTTCAAAAATGCTCAAGGTTTATGCTTATACTCGTAGAATAGAATGGGTGTTAGCTGATTTAATGAAAGTGTCTCAAATTTTGATCAATGTGTGCATGACACCTGCTTGGTTAGGGTTTATGGTTAAGGGTTTAGGGATTTAGGGTTTAGGATTTAAGTTTCAGGGGTTGTTTAGGGTTTAGGGAATTTTTGATATTACTCAGGATTTATGCTTATATTCGTCAAATAGAATGGTGTTACCCAATTTAACGAAATTATCTTAAATTTTGATCTATAAGTGCATGCTACGTTCTTGGTGAGGGTTTAGGGTTTAGGGATATAGGGTTTAGGGGTTTTGGATTTGGGTTTTAGGGGTTTCAGTTTTCGGGAATTTTCAATAATGTTCAAGCTTTATGCTTATATTCATGGAATAGAATGGTGTCACCCAATTTAACGAAAGTATCTCAATTTTTGATCTATAGTTGCACGATACTTGCTTGGTCAGGGTTTAGGGGTTTAGATTTTATGGTTTAGGATTCCGTGAATTCTCAATAATATTTTCAAACTTTATGGTTATATATATTCGTGGAACAGAATGGTGTTATGATGACCCACAAGTATAGGGGGTGTATCGCAGTATTTTCGATAAGTAAGAGTGTCGAACCCAACGAGGAGCAGAAGGTGCTGGCTAGTGGTATGGATCAGGAATTCTCTGCAAATACTTAGCAAACGGATTTTTAGGGGTTTTCGATACAGCAAGTAAACAAAGTACGAGTAAATGAAAGACAGTAAGAATGAATGCAGCAAGTGGCCCAATCCTTTATGTAGCAAAGGACAAGCCGGTTGTATTTCTATAGATGACCAAACGTTCTCGAGGACACATGGGAAGACTGTCAAGTGCTTTCGCTTCATATAGCCGATTAATCTTCTTTAGCTTGCTAAGTGTTGTGTGGGTGAACCTGTGCTAATGTACCACCCCATCCAAGACTAATACATACTTGTGATTATACCCCTTGCAAACATCCGTAAGTACAAGAAAGTAATTAAGGTAGAAACCTAACCATAGCTTTAAACTCTAAGACCCTTACGTCCCTTGTGCAATGGTTTCCTAATAGGGGTTCAGGTTTACATCCTCGGCAACCCCTACGATTAGTAGCCAAATACACAATGCATTCCCCTAGGCCAATATAGGTGAAGTGTCATGTAGTCGACGTTCACATGACACCACTAGAAGAAGTACACCACAACTTAAATAACAATCTATTGAATCTTTCTCAACGCAACTCCACTACTAACAACAAGACTTCTCCCATGTCCTCAAGAACAAAACGAACTACTTACGGACATCATATGGATCATGATCAGAGATGGAATAATGATGTATAACAATCTGAACATAAACAATAATTCAATGGTTCACTCAATAGCATCAACTACAAAGAGTAATCAACACCGGGAAAGTTTCCCCTATGAACTATGCAAGATTCAACGCAATTGTTACAGCAATATGGAGATGGTGATGAGGGTGCTGATGGTGATGATGGTGGTGATGATGATGATGATCCCGATGAAGTCCAGCTTGATGGTGGTGTTGATGGCGACGATCTCCCTCTCAGGAAGGAATTCCCGTGAAATCATGCATCGGAGATCTTCTCTGTCGGTGTTTTCCGCCCCGCAGGAGCGGCGGAATCTTTCTGTAGTCGCTCCTCGAGTCTTAGGGTTTCGGGAGGATGATATACGCCAGAGGGGAGAGGCTGGAGTGGGCCAGGGTGGCCACACCACCTCGGGCGCTGACCTAGGGCTGCCGCGAGGTGGTGTGGGCCCCCTGTGGCCCATCTCCACTCCGTCTTCTGGAAAAATAGGATTTTCTGTATATTTTCCCGGATTTTCTGATCTTCGCGAATTTTGCCTCCAAAGAGCACCTTTTCCATCAGAATCCTGACTACAGCGGTCCATGCTCCAAAAGTCATCAACCATGCAAAAATAGATGAAATAACATAAGTATCACCTCTCAATATGAAATATATCAATGAATAATAGTGAATTAAGACATAGAATAGTGATGCAAAATGGACATATCAACTCCCCCCAAGCTTAGACTTCGCTGCACTTTAAGCAAAACTAAGCTCAATAAACATGACCTCAGGTTTATGGAGTGAAGAGTCGATAAAAGAATACGGACAAGAAGCATCACATTCATCAAATACATAGATCATAATAGAAGACAACTCACTATTATATAACTCAACTTGCAGTGAGTAAAGGAAACACAATAAAGATACATAAAGTGAATCATAATTGGTAATGGCAAACTTAGCTCTTGGTCGAAGAATAGTTGATAATTTGCTGGAGTTCACAAATAGCTGGTTTTTCAATGAAAGCTTTCAAAGTAGTAAACATCAAGATAAGATCAAATGTGCAAAACAAGGAACATAAGAAACATGATTGCATAAATCACCATATGAATGAATGAAACACATCAACTCAAAATACTTGCTGAGATAGAAGGGAGTAGGTTTACTGACTCAACTACAAAGTAAAAGAAAGGCCTTTCACAGAGGGAAGCAAGGATTGCAAGTCTCATAAAGAGCTCCCAAAAATTATTATACTTACTAGCTTTCAGCTCTCATTGCCCCTATCATAGGCATCTTTAGGTGATTAAGGTGAAAGTGAGGTCCAATCTGAGTTATATGCTTGACAGACTATAAACTAAAAATCCCAAGTCCCTTGAGTACGAGGGCCGCTCCTCATGCTACTCAACTTTAGTTACCGGTAAGTTCTTATCATCGTAAGTATGTGCGTATCATTGAGAAATGCCAATGGGGTACCCCTTCCCCGATGATACGGAAGAATCCCCATATCAAAATGACAAGGCAAGCAGACAATGAGTATCTCAGCAATCTTCTTATTTACCATGGGAAAATGGTGCTTTTTTCTCTCTTTCCTCTTTTCATAGTATCTCTTTTTTTCTTTTCTTTTTCTCAATAGCTATCTCTCTCTTTTTTATAAGAAGAATGCTTCATAGATATCATTATGGTTACGCTGCAGGTTTCCACCATGTCAGCATGGATTGGACCAGCGGCCCAGGCGTTTCTCTAACACACATACATAACTCCATGGAGTTACAAGCTTCCCTTTTATTTCACACCGACGACATCCACAAACAAAAGATCAAGGTATCAACTGGGTATATATTTACAAGTGTTGAAAGCGTTCCCCGTGATAGCACGGTTCTGCTAATCCCCAGCCTATAATTTGCAAGCATATAACTTTCATGGAGAGTTCACAATGGTTCAGGTTTATTAAGTGCAAGAAAGTAAAGTGTGCCATCAAGTTCGTGAGAGCTTTAATCACTAATTTTCACATAACAAGTTTCATTTGGGAGGTAGACAAAACAAGAATTTACTTGGAATAGCAATAATGCTACTAGGTAGGTATGGTGGACACAAATGGCAAAGGTTTTGGTTTAAAGGAGGTGGATGCACGAGAAGAATTCCCTCTCAGTACAGGTTTTTGGCTAGCAAGGCTGGGTAGCAAGTATAAGAGTTGAAGGAAACAAATAAACATACAAATGATAAAGACAAACATGCAATATTCCTTTGAAGCACAAAAGATCTTAACTAGAGAATACTAGACTTATGAGCAAATCAAGAAAGAAAGATGATGAAATTATTTTTCTTTAGGGTACTTCTATATTTTTCTTTTCAACTCTCAAAAAGGTGTTGCTACTAACCGAGCCAGGTTTGCCAAAACCAACTAAATTAACTCAATGATCCCAAAGTGCTACCAATACTAACAACAAGATCAATCATATAATCACGAATAGAAAACTAATATAAGCTATGCAAAAGAGTGAATGATAGAACTTCTCATTAATATTCCATAACGGAAACTCACACCAAGGGATACAAATCTAACGAGAGAGGGGAAACTTCCATAATGCAAACCATACTACATAATAACTCCTCTATTCATGATATGACTCTACTAAAAAGGTAAAAAGATAGAAGATAGTGATATGATACCGCGACACTCCCCCAAGCTTGGAACAAACCAAGGGGGTCCCAAACCTGATGACAAATTACTCCTTAGGTGGTGGTGGTATCCTCTCGATGAGCTCTCTAATCAGCTTCCCCAAGTCCTCAATCTCGAAGGTGATATTATGAATCAACTATGAGTTTTGCTCAATGCGGCTCATGATCATGTCGTGTTGAGAATTCCAGCCCTTGCTATTCTTTCCCCACTCTTCCTCCTTGAAGTCTTCTTTTCCTGCATGGCTAGAACGAGGCAAATCCCAATTGGAGGGTAATTTCCCCTTGGGCATATTCTGGTATTGATGCTCATGGATAAGGGTATGGAAAGGATTCTTGGTGCATGGAGGAAGTGACCAGGGATCTGAACGGTGATGGGGAGGCTTCCCTCCAATGGCTGGATTTTCCACCACTCCAATGCTTGCAATGGTAGTGCCGGTGTGCGGGTGTTGGCCTTGCTCCTCTTCACCTTCACTCTTGATCTCCTTCTCCTTCCCAGGGTCTTGGAGGTCTTCCTCCATAGGCTCCTTCCCTTTATCCTTGGCGGACACCATTGTGCTTCTAAGCTTTCAAAGAGTATGTCCTGACAGAAAAAGATCGAAACAAAAACACGACGAAAACACGATATACGGATCTCGGAGGATCCGGGGGTTATATATTACGAAGTTTCATATCAAAAGGAAGGTACTGGGAGAAAACGAGTCGGAGGCGGAGTCCGGGGTGGACTCACCTCCTGGTGGCGCGGCCAGGGGTGGGCCCGTGCACCCTGGCTCCGTTTCCGTCCCTTTTTCGCTTCGCAGCTTTCCTTATTGACTGAAAACTGCAAAAATATAGTTGGATTGTATTTTCGCGGAACTTTTCTTACCAGAACTGTTACCTAGTTGGAAACGGATTGTGCAGGTCTCTGAATTTGGTATTTAGTGGATATTTCCGGAGTCACCACTTGAATCATCAATATCTTCATCTTCATACACTTATTTCTTGAGTCATAAAATCCTTCCTTTCCTTATTACACCATTATCTCCACTTCCTGGAAATTTCTTTCACACAAAACTTCACACAGTTCTCATTAGCAACATTAGTATAAGTGAAGTGATAAAACCTTTTGAGTCTAACTTCAACTGAAAACCATCAAAACAAAATATACTGAAGCAACTCCTTCTGAAAACCCAAAAAGAATTCAAAAAGGAAATCGAATAAAGAAGCAAATGCAAGATTGGCAAAATCTGTCAAAACATACCAGCAGGTAAAGATCAATTTTTTCGAAAATCTTCTGTTGCTCAAATCAAAAAGTGCAAAACTAACTAAAGTTCAATAACAACCTGGGGCAGAAGCACAAAAAATTACAGCTCAATCCGACATACAGAGATCTCTCACGAATTTTTATGGTGAAGCACAAAAATCTGTTTTGGGACAGCAACTTCCCCAAATATTACTTCTCTCTCATTAGAGGTTGATCTTGACACAAAAACCAAACAAAATGGATAAGGAGCGGTTATTACTGAAGTAATAACTTCCAAGACTCAAAGAAACAAAAACAAACTGAAAGCAAAAACAAATTGGGTTGTCTCCCATAAAGCTCTTTCTTTATAGCCATTAAGATGGGCATGATAATTTTGAAGAAGCTCTCATAGGGATATGATTTGAAGTGAAAGAGAGCATTAAGAAGCAAAAACACACACATTTAAGTCTAACCCACTTCCTATGCAAGGGGATTTTGTAAACAAACAAGTTATTGAAACCAAAGGCAACTTGCATAAGAAGGCAAGAGAAGTGCAATATAAAAACTATCAGCATAACACGAGGAAACTTGATATTATTGAGATGCATAAGAACACTTTTCCCTCTTTGATAGTAACTTTTAGAATCATGCATAAACTTAACAATATAGCTATCACAAGGACTATCATAGCAATGATCACTTATTCTAACAGAAAACACAGGAATACTAGCTCTCATAACACTACTTTGTGAAACAATATTAGAGGTATCCTTACAAAGGATAGGGTATCCCTCTTTTTCATACTTAGTGACAAAGTCTTTCACACTTGCTATTATAGGTTCATCAACCATTTGTTTATCAGGTTCAACAGCTTTATTCATACGTTCATCAACCATACTAGCTATCATAGAATGTTCCTTTACCTTAACTGGAAAAGGCATTTTCTCAATATAAGGTTCAGGTAAAACATGATTAGCAGTATAAACTTCAGTATTTCTTGCAGGAACACTCTTAGCAATATCTTTATAAGGTTCATGATACTTATTCCACTTCTTTTTAGGCACTTCAATATAAGAAGCAAAAGCCTTAAAATAAGAAGCAATAGCTTGAGAGTCTAGACCATAAGCATTTTTGATATTTTGAAAGTCATCAGTTCCCATGAAAGATTCAATGCATTCATAATCATAATTTATACCTGACTTTCTACCTTTGTCATTCTCCCAAGCTTCAGCATTGTCTTGAATATGGTCCAGAAGATCCCATTTAGCTTCTTCTTCCATGCGAGTGAATGATCCAGCACAAGAAGCATCCAATAAATCTTTATCATGTAGAGGGAGCCTTGCATAAAAGTTGTTGATAATAATATTGTTGGGGAGCTCATTAATGGGACATTTGAGCATTAGTAACTTCAATCTCCCCCAAGCTTGAGCTGTACTCTCTCGATCAAGAGGCCAAAAGTTGTATATTTGATTCCGATCTTTATGAGTCTCACTAGGAGGATAAAACTTTGAATAAAAGAGAGGCACTATTTCCTCCCATTCCAGAGCTTGACCATTCTTCATCAGCTTATACCATTCCTCAGCTCTTCCTTTTAGTGATAATGAGAATAACTTCTTCTTAACTTGATCTGTAGTAATACCTGCACACTTGAACAACCTGCATAATTCGTGTATAAAGAGTAAATGATCACCGGGATGGACAGTTCCATCCCCAACATAGTAGTTATCCATAACACGATCAATAATTCTTGTAGGTATTTTGAAAACATCTTTCTCAGCAGGTGGTGGCTTATCTACTACCTTATTGGTAGTAGCATTACCAAATAAGAAACTCAGTGAATTATCCATAACTAAAATAAAGCAACTAGCAGAAGTAACCAATACTCACAGTAGAAGTCTCCTTACCAGTTCCACTCTCCAATAGCGCTTCACTCCCGGTGGCGCGAGAAAATAGTCTTGATGACCCACAAGTATAGGGGTGTATCAGTATTTTCGATAAGTAAGAGTGTCGAACCCAACGAGGCAGAAGGTCTTGGCTAGTGGTATGGATCAGAATTCTCTGCAAATACTTAGCAAACGGATTTTTAGGAGTTTTCGATAAAGCAAGTAAACAAAATACGAGTAAATGAAAGACGGTAAGAATGAATGCAAGTGGCCCAATCCTTTATGCAGCAAAGGACAAGCGGTTGTATTTCTATAGATGACCAAACGTTCTCGAGGACACATGGGAAGGCGCCATGCTTTCGCTTCATATAGTCGATTAATCTTCTTTAGCTTGCTAAGTGTTGTGTGGGTGAACCTGTGCTAATGTACCGCCCCATCCAAGACTAATACATACTTGTGATTATACCCCTTGCAAACATCCATAAGTACAAGAAAGTAATTAAGGTAGAAACCTAACCACAACTTTAAATTCTAAGACCCTTACGACCCTTGTGCAATGGTTTCCTAACGGGGGTTCAGGTTTCTGTCACTCCGGCAACCCCTACGATTAGTAGCCAAATACACAATGCATTCCCCTAGGCCCATATAGGTGAAGTGTCATGTAGTCGACGTTCACATGACACCACTAGAAGAAGTAAACCACAACTTAAATAACAATCTATTGAATCTTTCTCAACGCAACTCCACTACTAACAACAAGACTTCTCCCATGTCCTCAAGAACAAAACGAACTACTCACAAGAAATCATATGGATCATGATCAGAGATGGAATAATGATGTATAACAATCTAAACATAAACAATAATTCAATGGTTCACTCAATAGCATCAACTACAAAGAGTAATCAACACCGGGAAAGTTTCCCCTATGAACTATGCAAGATTCAACGCAATTGTTACAGCAATATGGAGATGGTGATGAGGGTGCTGATGGTGATGATGATCCCGATGAAGTCCAGCTTGATGGTGGTGTTGATGGCGACGATCTCCCCTCTTCGGGAAGGAATTCCCCCGGTAGAAATCTGTTTGCTAGAGAGATCTTTCTCTCTCGGTGTTTTCCGCCCCACAGAGGCGGCGGAATCTTTCTGTGCTTGCTCCCTGAGTCTTAGGGTTTTAGGAGGATGATATACGCTAGAGGGGAGAGGCTGGAGTGGGCCAGGGTGGCCACACCACCTCCAGCGCGCCTAGGGTCGCCTGCCAGGTGGTGTGGGCCCCCTGTGGCCCATCTCCACTCCGTCTTCTGGCGTCCTGAGTCTTCTGGAAAAATAGGATTTTCCGTATATTTTCCCGGATTTTCTGATCTTCGCGAATTTTGCCTCCAAAGAGCACCTTTTCCATCAGAATCCTGACTACAGCGGTCCATGCTCCAAAAGTCATCAACCATGCAAAAATAGATGAAATAACATAAGTATCACCTCTCAATACAAAATATATCAATGAATAATAGTGAATTAAGACATAGAATAGTGATGCAAAATGGACGTATCATGTTACCGTAATTGAATGAAAGTATCTCAAAAATTGATCTACAAGTCGATGATACCCTGCTTGGTCATATTTTTTGTTAAATAAAATTGAAGGTACCCAAGTACTAAAACAAGGGAGAAACATGAAGAGTTCCTTGAGATTTAGGCGTTGTTTGGTTGGGCTCCAATTATAGCTTTTGATTTTTGGCTTCTAAAGCTACGAACGTGTTTTTGGCTTTTTTTTAGCTTTTACTCTGACATAGTGGAATGATAGTATAAGCCAGGTTGGATGATTTTAACGATTTTATCTCGGTTTAGCGAAAAATGTTCGAATTTTGAACAACAAGCGATGGCAATCTCTACTTCCCATAATTCTGGCTCACCGACATGTGGGTCACTTGCCTAGTGGGTCCAAAAAGTCAGTGTAGGTCGGAGTGGGCAGGCAGGTAATTATTGAAGAAGGGCTGGGAAACATGTATGGGGTGATGCACTTGGGAGAACGCAAATTTACCACCTATATCCCTCTGTTATTGCAGTGCTCCCTCGGATTCTTGTTTCGGAGCAGGGATAGAATAGAAATTTTGCATTCTAGAAAGAGGTGAAGCATGTTTGAATGGATGCGCGGGATATTTTAATGGATGGGTGCGATGTTTGGGCGCCGTACCAAATTTTGAGGTCGAAGCTTCTAGCATACGCTACTCCGACGTGGGGCCTCTCAGACGCGCAGTCATCGTCTAGGCCCACACGCCATCGTGAGTTGCTTCCCAGCATTTAAACGAGTTTTTAGGCATTTGCTGAAATTTTCGAACAACTTAAGGCTTTCAAGAAGATGATCATCGTCCAAAAAAAGGTGAGCAAGGTCATGGAAATAGTTTATGATGACGTGTCCGTATTTGGTAGATCAGTGCATCTTTGCAAATCAACCAATATGTCTGCTTCCAAATTCGAAGTTTGTTTTCGAATATCCAAGTAACAACAATGTGTTTTGTTGTGAAGCAACTACAAATATGATGGCTCAAAATGCCATCTCCCCCTTTTTTGACACAATGTATAACGCCCTTTCAAGCTTCCAGGCTAAATTTGTGCAATAAAATAATTTTTGGGGTCGGATGTTTGAATGGATGGGCGGGATGTTTGAATGGGTGGGCGGGATATTTCAGCACCCTGCCAAAATTTTGAAGTTGAAGCTTCTAAGGTACGCTACTCCCACTTGGTATGTTGTCCCCGTCAGATAGACCCACAAGCCTATATGCTTTCTAGCATTTAATGAGTTTATAGACATCTGCCGAAATTAATGAACATTAATTCAAGACTTTCAAACAATAGGAGCAAGGTCATAGCCATAGTTTCTGTACCTTTTTCATGTTTTGTACTACTCCGTACATTGAAGCATCTTTGCCAACCAAGCTTACAAACCTATCCATATTTGGTAGATCAGTGCATCTTGGCATTTCAAGCAATTGTTTACAAAGGAGATTCCAGATTTGATGGATACTGCCCTACTTTCATGAGTTTCCAAACTTCCTAGCTGAAGATGCTGAAATTAAGTAACTTTTTGACATAAAGCCATTTGTCCGCAAAGTGCAATGATATGTGCATTAGTTTCCATGGTAAAACATAAACTTGTATTTTGACAAGTTTTGGATCAATTTTGATCTATGGTGACTGGCAGGTGGGCCGCGTATATGATGGTGCCCAAAGCAGGGTAGGTCAGAATTTCCAAAGTTATCCCTCTGCACCCCTCCGTGCAGTGTATTAACTTCCACCCTCCGTCGCCTAGGCCTCACCCTCTTCCCCACAAAACAGACGCGCTTACGGCCGCTTTTCATCACCAACGTGTGCGAAGAAGCTTTCCCTACCCGTCGGTCTTCTTGAGACGCATCGGTGGGCACGTCGATCCCACGGTAGTCCTTCTATCTCTAGCTCGATCTGGTTGGCATTTTATTGCCCTTTCATATACGTAGTTTAATTTGTCCTCAATCTGCATGGTCATAGTTTATTTTGCGCTGGATCTGTGTTCCTAAATACCTTTGGCGATTTTTGATGTCAATATGTTTGCTAAAACGCATAGGCATATATATTTTTGTACTCCATCTATATGTTTCCTGCTTTTCTTTTAATAATAACCAACCTTGTATGTCATAATTAAATAGATGGGCAGATTTTGGATAGAGATTGCTCCATTAGGTAGCGCTAAACCTATCATTGATGTTCTATGATTTATGGGATTTGTTAGAGCTTATTGTGATAACTCAAAAGTACATTGCCCCTGCCGGTTGTATGTGAATCGTAGGGTGCTGCCTCAAAGTATAGTGGAAGACCATATTTTTACATTTGGGATGCTAAGCACATATGTTAGATGGGTATTTCATGGTGAACCATATGATCCTCCATATGAACCGAGGGAAGCACATATTTATCATCAAGATCAAGTAGGGGAAGCAGATGTTGATCAACTAGATCAACTGATAGAGGCAGCTCCTGAGCATCGAGATCAACTTGGAGAAGTGGAGGAGAGAAAAAGCACAAGCTGCATGAAATAGGTTTAATTTTTGGTACTACCTCTATGCCAGATGACAAGGTATATCTGTAGAACGACAAATGTTCAGGTTGTGTGTCTTTGATGTTTCTCTATAAACATATCTGTTAATCTACTAATCGCAGCAGCAGACGACTGAAGAGGACTTTGATGGTAATGACGATGACCTGTTCATTGATGAGAATGTACCTGAGGCTGTGGATCGGGTACACTGCTTCTAGATGGATTTGATGTAGGGCTGCTGATCATCAGGCGTGTACTTTTGGTGTCGTTTGGGTAGTCTCATGACCACTAGCCCAGTTGCAAAACTCTTGGGGTGTAGAGCTATCTCATGATTGGTTCGCTACTATCGTAGTTCTATAATATGGAGCTGCCTTATTATGATGTATAGGCCTTTGTTAGCAGAACTGTAATTGGAAACGATTCTGTATATTAGTATATACGGAGTATATGTGTGTGTGTGTGTTTCTAGTCTGAAATCCGAGCTTATCATTTTATCGGTTCCTAAACTTTTTTTGAGGCCCCGACGCTGGTGCCCTATGTTGCAACTACTGTCGTCTTGTCCACTGCTCCATGAGACGAATCAACAAAAGGATAATAAGCAAGGATCAATTTGATTCAAAGAGGGGCGATTTTCTCTGTCCTTAGAGAGAAACCCGGGAGAACTAGTACTGGTACCAAGGGAAGGAGGAGGTTGGCTTGGTCAATTATCTCACTCACTTGATGTGGGACCTGCTTTAACTCACCCCTGAAGTGGGTCCCGTTTGAAACAGTTGTAGGCCACCACGTGATAGCTGGGATCAAAAATTCGGGATTCTCTCCCGGTAAAATGTTCCTGCCACTGCCACTTAAAAATACTTACTGTAGAAAAAAGTGTACTACCCAGCCCTACTACTACTCCCCTGCCCATGCCTTTCTACCGACAACAAGACAAGAAACCATCACTAGCTAGCTTACATCTAGCAAGCAACTGTTGGGACAACCTCCGATTGGGGAGTTCAGGTGGGTGTATTTGCTCACCTCGAAATCTGGCTTTGCTTAATTTGCTTCCGATTGGGCCATTGGGGGTACTATTAGTACTAGGAGTAGTAGTATTCAGTATGCTTTGATTGTGGAGTTCTTGCTTATTGCTCACCTTGGAATCACCTAATCAGGATATTCTTCCTCTTCTCTAATCGATTGGGTCATTTGGGTGGGATGGGGGTGGTGGTGGGGATGGGGGTAGGGGTGGGGGGAGGTGGTACTGATTTCGTATGGATTCTGGATTAGGGCATGGTCACCGTTGTTCTGATTGGGGCATTTGGACGGGTTCGATTTCGGTGTTCTTCACTTCTGTAACCTTTAGTTGCTACTCGTAATGTGCAATGGATTTTGCGTCAGATTCTACATGGAGAACTATGGGTCAGTGGTGCTCACAGCCACTACGGACAGGGATGGTCTCGTTAGTTCCCTTAAAAGTTGCCTAAAAAAGGTAATGTAGCAGTATATTCGTTGTGTTCTTCCATTCTTTCCAATGCTGAAAGTGATTGGCTGCAACCTGGATGTGTCCCTGTGCTAAAATTTGTCTCTGTCTGCATCATGTTTTTGTGGAAGCCTCTATGACACCATCTCTTCTTCATTTACTGTAGCACGGTGGTACATACCTGCGAACGTGCGGTGCTCCAGGTGCGGCAAACATGATGGTACCCCCACATGCCGTAGGATCCGGCGAGTACCACTACTCACCAAACAAGCGCAAGGCCACCGGCCAGCTGGGAGGGTCCAGCTTAAAGAGGAAGGTATTTGTTCTTAATACCCTTATTACCATGGTGTAGTCAGATTTAAGTATTACCCGCTTGGTGTCATGCATGCTTATCAGATGTTCAGAAACATATGTGTGATTTTATTAATTCTGGCACTATGTTTATGTGAATCCAGATCTGGATCTGTCGGTATCTCATCTGATCGATATATGACTACTATGTACTGTACTCCCTCCGTCACAAGGCTTAGTCATATACTATATTTTTTGAAAAGTCAAGCGACGGAAAGTTTGACCAAACTTTTAAAAAAGTCAAAAGCTATCAAGAACTATGATATTATATACATACGGCGGGAATATATGTTTCATGATGTATCCAAGGATATATAATTCATCTTATAATTTTTTTCTAAAAACATGGCCAAACTTTACATAGTATTGAACTGTTGAGCTCTGTTGTTATTTATGTAGATTGAAGATGCTGCTGCGAAGGCTGAGGCTGCTGTAGAGGCTCGTAGATTTCTGATGCCCGCACCAAAAGAGGACATCCTCTACACAACGAGGAAGCGCCAACACAGTACCTAGGTGGGCAGTGACCTCTCTAAGAAGTGGGTATAATTTGGAAATCCACAATTTCACATGTTATGATTTTCCATGTTATTGTTATCAGCTAGTACTATATGTTTACGCTTATTAGAAGTTCACAAAAATAAAATATGTTTGCTTTACAAGCAATGGTTTTGTCTTATATTATTAGATTTACTTGCTCTTTACATAATTTAACCTTTCCACTTAATTTCAATCAGTACCATGCACCGGTACTTCTTTCTCGCTACCCTCCTCTTGTCAAGCTTGTGGATTGAAAGGGGGCCCCTGTATGCCATTCCAAAGGCAGAGGGATGAAAAATGGTGCATGGCCACCCTTCGCAAAGGGTACCCATGGTATCAGGTATGGATTTCAAGTAGTTTCGACGGACTTGATGTAAGATCTTGTATCTCACTTTTTTTTGCAGTCACCTTACTTCTCTATCAATTTTCTCATGAAGGTTGTCCCTTGTGTCGCTCGCCCCATTATAAACAAGATGTTCCGAAATGACAAGTTTCTAACTCTGTATAGCGAGGGCCCTAAAGGCATGCGACAACTATATGATGTGGATGTCTCCCAGACGATGGCCACCACCTATTTGGGTGGCCGAGGTTGGTCCAAGTATGTGCGTGAGAATGGTCTGAAGCAGGGGGGACAAGGTATCATTCGATTTTAGCAAGCCTGGGCAGATACTTGCACGCCGTCGTACACCTGTTGACCGAAGGACCAAGAACAGAGGTAGTACTAATTGATTTGATTTTGTACTCATCACAACCTCTAATGATTTTCTTGTGACTAAATGTTCTACACCATTGTCTTTACTCATCATATGACCCTGACCACTTCTGCAGTCCGCTTCCCCTTATGTACCACCCAGAAGGGTGCTAGCATCAAGCTGCTGGCACCGGCACCAGCACCTGCCCCAGTTCCTACAACGGCACATGTTGACCTTAGTAGAAGAAAGAATAGAGGTAGTAACTTAATTCGCTTGTATACTCTCATATCTATCTAGGAGTTACTGTTGTATAAGAAACCATTTTTCTTGTCCAAATCTCATATGCCTCTCTGACCACTCCTGCAGTCCCCTTACCTACCCCTCAGAAGGTAACCAGCACCAAGCTGCTGGCACCCCCAACGACACTGGCCCTAGTTCCTACTCCGGCACCTGTTGACCTAAGTAGAAAGAATGGAGGTAGTAACTTAATTTGCTTGTATACTCATCATATCCTCTGATCACTGTCTTGTGAGTAACTGTTGTATAAGAGACCATTTTGCTTGTACACTTCTCATCTGCCTCTGCCATCCCTGCGTCGACTTAGCTACCCTCGGAAGAATCTAGCATCAAGTCATTAGCGCCAGATTACAGGCCTTGGCTCCTACACCAGCCTCTCTACAATTAGTGGCACCATCTCCTGCACCAGCACCAGCCCCAACATAGGCACCGGCACAAGCTCTTTCATCACCCCGGGCAGCACCTTGTTAGACCATATCCTACACATGTGTCATCACAAGGTCGCACCGGATTATGTTTGTGAGTATATGGCAGTAGATAAACTGTTCTGAATGTCTTCTCAAGTTTCACATGATTCAGTGCATTGATCTTAGTAATTATGCGTCTATCTCTTGCTTTGACTTAGAAATTGCCTAAGAGTGCCACAAAGCAACTCCAGGCTAGACGAAAGGGCACAATAGTCTTCATGATGCAGAGTGAAGGATTGCGAATCGAGGGATGCTACGCCATTAACTCTACTGATGGGCGCTTGGCAGCTACTTCTAGGTGGATCAAGTTCCGGAAAGCAGCCAAACATACTATTGGAAGAACGGTCAAGGTCGATGTATCTGGTTGCCCTGAATGTCGCATGTTGTTCATGAACTTCCTAGCTATCTAGCTCTTTGGCCGCATGCTATTGTAATTAATTATGTGGTTGTCTTATCTCCACTAATCATATATGAGTGGTAAAACTGTGATAACCTTTTGCTGAATTGGAGCTATGACTAGTACGTACGGGTATGGTATATCTGTATCTATATGACGGTTCCCAATATGGGCAAATATTATGACAATGATTGTGTTCCAATGATCGAGTGTGTTTGGAGAAAAGGGTAAACTGATCGCGTGGTATGGTTTTTAGAGCTGAAACAAGAATTGTCTCTCTCTGTAGTGATATTGAATTTCAGTGTTTGTATTGCTGAATCAGTCATTTTGAAATGCTTCTGAATTGGTCAAGTGCTGCTGAATATGAACTAGGAATTTGTCGATTTTTTTATGTTTTATTATTCCATACTCCTTAATCTTTCAAATGGTATTGAATTTGTCAAAAGTTCTGTCGTTGCTGCTGGCTTCTTGCTCTAGAGCTTTTGCCTTTGTGTCGTCGGAACCGTTGGATGCATTTTGGACAGAGATGAGAGGGTAAAGATATACAGCATGATTTCACCAAGTGAAGTCATTGGATACCAGTCCTGTTTTGGCGCATGTGGTGTATGTTCATTAGATATTTTTACATGAATATCTGTCAAAGGAATTATCGTTTTTTCCTCCCTCTAAGAGGTCTGTGTTTGAATCTGGCGAGACACAGCCTAGTGAAATTTGAGATAGGAGCCCATTGACCATACCCCAAAAACTTTTTAATTTAGCCTTTTTGGCATTGCCCTCCCACCTCTAAAAAAATCAGCCTACCCATCTTTTTAAGAAACTAATCCATTATGTGGATTTTTATAAATCGAGGTTCCAGTAGCACTGCTATTTTTATTTTAAGAGAGATAACATGGACACACAAAATATTTTTTAGAAGACTGATACATAAGTTGTAGTACTAAGACATGTTTAATGATTCAATTTCTATTAGTATCTTTGGTATAGTGGCAAAACACTCAGTTTATGTCTATTTGATTTGATTTGAAGGTCTTTAGTTCAAATCCCTTGTGTGTACATATTTATATATATCTTGGGTTTACTTTTTTAGAAAGGTTTTACTTTTTAATATCGCATTACGGAGAGGCTAACATCACGGACCCACCAGCCTGCAACATCCCTCGAGTTTAATGGTCGGGTTTGAAAAAAAGTTAAATACTTGTACAGAGAGGCTGGCATCAGGGACCCACCCGCCAGAACATACCAGAGAGGGTGACATGGGGGCCTTAGTAGCAAGACCATACACGGCTGCCACATCGAGCAACATTGCTAAGGTCAAAACAGCGGACGCGGCCAAAAAAAAGTCCATCATACGCAGGTTTGATATACAGAGATACCGGCATGTGGGACCCAGTAGCGCAGCCTTATACAGGTTCTGCCTCGAGCGATGTTGCCAAGTTCGAAACAAGGAGGCACGAGCGAGAAAAAAGTCTAGCATGCACACGTTTCTTCTAATGAGAGGCTCACACGGGGGACTCAGCATCCTGGAAAAACGGCTGATGCATCGAGCAACGCTATCAAGTTCGAAACACGGAGGCGCGACCGAGAGCAAAAATTCCATCATACACACGTTTCTTCTAATGAGTGGATGACATGTAGGGGTGGGGCCCTGCATCATGATTAAACGGTACATGCAGGGAGCAACGCTATCAAGTTCAGAACACGGAGGCGCACCCAAGGGAAAAAATTCTATCATACACACGTTTCTTCTAATGAGAGGATGACATGTGGGGTCCAGGAGTTTGATTAAACGGTAGATGCATCGAGCAGCGCTATCAAGTTCGGAACAGGGTAGCATGAGCGAAGAAAAAAATTCCATCATACACACGATTCTTATAATGTGAGGCTAACATGGAGGACCTAGCAGCGTGACTAGACGGCAGATAGATCAAGCAACATTATCGAGTTGAAATCATGGAGGTAATAGCCAAGGGAAAAAATTCCATTATACACACATTTCTTCTAATGAGAGGATGACATGTGGGTCCCAGGAGGTTGATTAAACAGTAGATGCATCGAGCATCGCTATCAACTTTGGAACAGGGTAGCGCGAGCGAAGGAAAAAATTCCATCATACACACGGTCCTTCTAATCAGAGGCTGACATGTGGGACCTAATAGCCTGACTAAACGGCAGACGCATCGAGCAACGTTATCGAGTTCAAATCAGGGAGGCGCGACCAAAAAGTATGGTCTGCTAGAGACACTGACGTCTAGGACCCACACACCTCAAAAGACTTCGGGGAGTCAACATCGCGTGAGGAAACGAAAATTTTGCTTCTGCCATGCGATGGCTGAGCTTCCTCCATGTTTTTAGCAGATCCATCGTAGTAGAGGGCCGCAAAACCGAAAAAAAAGTTTTTCATCGGCCACAGCCGAGCTAAGAATTTCGGCACGGAAGACGCGCCTTCTACGATGACCGTCGGGCCAAGTCGTTGCGGAAGGAAACTTTTCTTATAGTGACACACACGATCTTTCTCAAAAGACACACCGGTTAGTCCAACAATATGCTCACCCTTTAGGAGTTGTTTAAGATTTCTCATGTTGACGTGGCCAAGGCAGCAATGCCAAAGCCATCTCTCGTCAACCTTGTCCATTAGACATGTGGAAAGAGATTGAATCTCTTACGAGAGGTCGACCACGTAAAGGTCTTCTTCCACATATCCAACAAGGACCAAATTGAGATTATCACTCCTAAAGACTTTCACAAAAGCTCTAGAGAAATAGGAATCATAACCGGCATCCGCAAGATGTTTAATTGAAAGCAAGTTGTATCCAAGGTTCGCAACAAGCATGCCGGTCTCTAGGGTCAAAGCCTTGGATACCACCAACTTTCCATAACCTAGTACCTTTCCTTTAGAGTTGTCCACAAAAGTGATGCTTGACATTGAGTTGACATCATTAATGAATTGGTCAAGCACACTTCTACCTCCGGTCATATGATTGGTGCATCCACTATCAAACACCCATTTTGAACCACCGGAGGCATACCCCTACAAAATCAAATTCTTTGATTTAGGAACCCATTGAGTAATAGGTCCCCTAGCATTAGCAACAAGATCTTTTGGTACCCAGATTGATTACCACCTATAAGCATAACCATTGCGAGGGCCAACATATTTGGCATACACATCTCCTTGGGGACCCTTACATAGCACATAGGATGGATTATATTTTCTCGCAAACTTGTGGTTGGGGTTTCCCCTTGTGGCTCCCCCATTCACAACATTCTTCTTTACTTGATCAACAACCGTGTGCCCTTCACACATAAAGTTGATCTTCTTAGGTGGGTTGGCACCATTCTTGTCGTTCTTGGGGTCAGACCCCATACCTTGCCTTGGAGCTCTCATCGTTTGGCGAGCAAGAATCTCATCAAGAATCTTTCCCTTGGAGGTAGTTTTGAGATGCTCCTTCTCAAGTTGTTCCTTCAACTTCTTATTCTCCTTAAAGAGACAAGCTTGATCCAAGGTAGGGTTAGAAGCACAAGTAATATTCTCGACAATAATTGGATCCTTCAATGTACCAAGAGCCTTTTCATAGGACACTCGAAGTTGATCATGATTCTCCCCAAGTTTTATGAGCTCACGCTTGACAAGCAAATTATCTTTCTCAAGGTCCTCAAGGTCATTGGTGAGAGAAGCATGAGCAATCCCAAGTTCTTTCTTTGAAGTATCAAGCTGTTGGGACAAGGTGATAGCTCTATCTAGGGTATCCACATCTTTTGCCTTATCCAGTTCATAGATTTCAATTCATTCTTTAAGAAGGGAAGTAATGTCATTTTCCTTACCTAGCTCTTGCTCAAGAAGATTGAATCTTTGTTTCTAATCATCAATATGAGATTCCAAGCTATCAATGGTATCATCACGTGAGTTAACAAGGTTCATTAATTGCTTGAATCTAGCACGAGCATTACTGGGAAGGGACTTCATGATTTTATACATTTCTTGTATATAGTTTTATCAAATTCATCATTATCACTATCATTAGCACTAACATGATCATCCAAGATACTAGAGAGGGATGGAGGTGAAGAGATTACCTTGGTGCTCCTTGCCATGAGGCAAGAGCCGACGACTTTGGGAGTAGGAGAAACATCGATGTAGTCCTTGGTGTAGTCGTAGGTGAGTAGTGACTCAGGTTTGGTGTAAACCAAACTAGGCTCACCACACACCTCCTCCTCCGTCTCGCTCTCCACATCACATGTGACCTTGGAGCTTCGTGCCATAAGGCAAGTACCGGCGACCTTGGGAGTGATGGAGTGATCGGCATATGTAACATAGGATTTCAGAAATTGGGATTATAAAAAAATTGCATTTCATTTCATCATGGCATATCATGCAAATTCTTGATTCAAACCCTTATTTCGAACCTTCCAAAGTTGCCATATAATGCAATATATGCAATTGGCAATCTTGATATTTCGCATTTGGTAAATAGTGGTTTTATATTGCATATTGTGTGTTTTGAATTTAGAAATTTTAAGGAGCAAATTTGACTCCATTTGGAGTTGGTCTGAAAAAGATATGGAATAAATACTAAAACAGAAAATGGAAAAGAATAAACGAATATAGAAAAAAACCTAACCTACCCTGCCGGCGGACCATCGGCCTAGCCCACCAAACCTAGCTACTCCCTACCGCGCGCGTAGTGCATATCACACGGGCCGGCCCATTGTTTCCTCCTCCTAGCTACTGCCAGCGTGTGCACTTGCCAGCAGCAGCAAGGTTAACCGTGCGCAGCAGCGGCCCAGTAGTGCAGCCCCGCAGCCCGCTCCCTCCTTCCTTTGCTGACGCGTGGGGCCGTCCTCCCGTCCTCTTCCAACTCTAGCCAGAGCCAAGGACGAACAGGAGTTCATCCCCCCGAACAAATCCCCGCAAAATCAGCGCTGATTTTGTTGCCCCTCGCTAAATATCAGCCATATATTTAATCCCCATGGCGTGATCTCTGTTTTCCCTCTAAAATACCAAAATAAGACCGCCAGGCTGCCGCGGAATCCCTCACCGGAGATCCAATTCCGCCGCCCCATTGCCGACGCTCAGAGGTTGAACATGTCGCCGATGCAGGTACCCCTCTGTCGATCCCGCCTCTGATCTTGTTACACATATACCTCCGCATCCCCTGGCCCATCTACCTCTCCTGCAGCACGCCATAGCGACCGCACGAGGCCGCCGAAGCCCGCGACAACGCGAGCCACTCCAGCCACATCTCGTCTTATCCACAGGAAGCAAAAACCGAAGAAAAGCACTCCAACAGTTCCCCATCCTCTCCTCAGTCTCGTGATATTCTATGTCGCCAGAGGCCACCGGAGCAGCACCACCTTGACCACCTGAGGCCGCGCCACCATCACAGTCGTCACCGTCGACATCCAGCCGGGCTGACTCGCCATCGTCACTAGCAACCATCCAATTTGATCAGAACGGCCAGGATCGACAGAGCCGCACAGAGGCGAGCCAAGCCAGGGAACCGAAGCTGATCTAGGACTCAAGCCAAGCCGATTGTGAGCCGACGCATTACAGCCATCAGATCTTGATCCAGTGGCCCTTTATCTCTCCACTTAATTGAAGGGGTACGGTCCAATTAGATCTCGCCAAGTCAGCGGCATATTCCTAGCATATTCCCTGTTAAATATGAAAATTGAGAAAATAGGCAGAAAAACAAGAAAACTTGTAAAATGAATATAAAAAGATTTGTAGGTCCCAAATTTGGAAATGATATCTTGTTGGATTCAGAAAATTATGATGAATATTAATATGCCGTTACAGTATATATTTACTCTAGTTATTTAAATAATTTAATGGCCTTTTTGGAGTAAATAAATCATAGTAAATTATAGAAACATCCGAAAAATGCAAATAAGGTACCTACAGAATTCTTGTGATATGTATGACATTAATCTGGCCTTAGATATAATTATTGATATAGAATTTTTTTTACATGATTTAAACCCTTTTAGTTGGTATTTAAATTATAGAACAATATCTAGAACACCAAATTGAGTGAATCCAATTTTTGTTTAAGTGATACACATCAGAATAAAATATAAAGAAAAATATTTGTTACGCTGTTAACAGATGATATAGCAGAAAGCTCTAAATGCATTGCAATAGTAATTAAATCATAGAAAAATATCTGTAAATGATTTTTAGGTGATCCCAATTGCTACAAGTTCTAAGTTGCATTACCTATCTGTTAGTATTTAAATCACATTTTAATTAGATAGAAACATCATAACTTTAATTAAAGTGAATTAAACCCCATTAAATCAATATAGCTATATTAATAATTGCTTTATTGCATTAAAAGCCTTTCCATACGCATCATCTGATATAATATTGTTCAGATGACTAAATAGAACCATTGTGACATATTAAATTATCATGCATGCATTGTTCTTCATTGTTTTGTTGTATTGTGCATAATTGCAATGTGTTGAATGATGGTTGTTCTGTTTTGCTTCGAGCGTTAGATTGCGAGGAGTGCAACTATTGTGATTGTGACGAGTGAAACCTTTTATATTGTGAGGATTATCTAAACGACTACATCTATAACAAAGGCAAGTGGCATTGTCATAAATGTCCTACTTATTTTCCTATGCATTGTAGTTGCTTTTAATAGAAATGCATGTGTAGGAATATTTTTACTATATGCTATGCTATGTCCTATTTAGGATATACTTTTATATCTTGATTAGTGGAAACATCGTAGTTGTAGTATACTTAGCCCTGCTATAGATTCAGGGTGGAATATCAAGTTATGAGTATTATGAGGTATTGGGAAAAGGATATGGTTTTATATAATAAAACAAGTACTGAATGAATCACCTGGGTGGAATATGGATACTCAGTTGTGAATAAAGTGGCAACGAAGGGGACCATATCTTTGGCTACCTCTCTCCTATGTGCACTAGAAGAATACCACCTAGGATCATAGAGATTTCACATGTTTCTCGTACAGTGGCTTCCGTGTACAGCCACATGCTAATATGCGATCTGACTTAGTTAATTACATAGCGTAAGACCCTTTGCATTGGTACCTCTTCAGGTTAACTAGAATTCTGTATTGGAGGTCATATCCTTGCATTGGTGTCTGTTAGACGTGCTAGCATTGTGTATTGGGAGGACTTCTATGGAAAGACTTTGTCGCATTCTCGAATCTGTCGGTATACCAATTGGTGTGTACTAATCCAACGGCCACTGGTGGCGTCAAGACGAGAGTATGTGTTGGGGGGATAACCCCGGGTAGGGTCACTCCGGGGTATAAGGGCCGAGTTAGCCGAGGGTCGGTAAGGTCAAAGCGGATGCTGGCCGAGTCACCTCAAGGCAGGCCGGATCACGGAGTAACCCGGACCAGGGGGGTCGTCTAACATTGTCTCATCCGACTCAAGGAGTGAGTAGGAGACACTTGTCTAGCTCATATGCAAGAACAGGTGTGGACGGATCAACTGTGATCCGGATCCTCGTTTGGCTTCTAGGAGAAGGAAGGAATCTCTCTGGTAAAAAAGAAGGCCCGGTGCGTACTGAATGAGCGAATAAAGCAAGGGCAGGACCACCGGATCGTGGCCGACAAGGGTGACGATGCTCACGTCGGGTGGCCAGCGCCGCAGAGGCAACGCGTCGTTAAAGCAAGAGTGACGCAGGGAAAAGCATCCTGTCGGGTTACTACTTTGGGAGGAGGCATATTCAGGAATATGCCTCCATGTATGCCCTAGGCGGACCGAACCACCTCTATATAAGGGGGGTTGGGGTTACAGTAAGGTTAGATTTTCGGAGGTTGGGTCTTCGATACATAGCAAGGAAAACACTAGTAGATCTAGGGTTCTTGGGCTAGTTAGTAGGCAAGAGTAAGAGAGTTTCTTATTCCTCCTCTTGTCAATACTCGAGGAGCACTTGTAATCTGGGAGGCGAGCATCAATCCAAGGCTTCGTGTGAGAATCACTCTACTATCCCTCCTGGATTCCCTAGCGCATATTAGTCCCCACCTTCACCTATCCATGGTATCTGCCGTGACACCACCACGACAGTGGCGCCCACTGGGGCTAGCGCTTAGCGGTGAAGATCCGGACGGGAAATTTCATCGGGACCGTAACGCGCCGTCTCGGGCTCGTTCGGCAGACTTCGCGCTAGACTACGTCGGCGACAACGTTTCATCAAGCTTCGGCGCGCAGGTCTATGTTGCCGTGGGCGTGTCTTGCGTTCATCCGCGTCGCGTCGTAGATGCGGGGAACCACCTCACCGTGGCTCATGGTAGCGTAGATCGCTCCCGGACCATGCAGGTGATGATGACCGCGCCCAGCGGGCATGAGCAAGATCCAACGCCAAACCGGAGGTAACACCCAAGGCACCGAGGAAAGCTAGGGGTCCTCCGGAGAGGCTCGAGAACGTCTTGAGGGAAGCTATGGATAGCTTGGCTAACCGGTGGCAACCTTGGTAGATCCAGCTCGTGCACATCGAGCTAGAGGAGACCCGGCGAAAGATCTTGGAGGCGCAAAAGAAAATAGCAGCTGACTCGTGATCGTTGAACATGACGCGCGAATATCAGCGAACAAGGTTGATGCGATGAGGTAAAAGGGAAAAATCTCATAAGCGAGATGAACAGAGAAGGTGATGAGGACGGAAGGGTCGGAAAACTATCTCGTGGGGTTGCGAAGTATAGTACCGGCGAAGAACCTCGAGCAGCAGATGTCGCGACATCCGAGCTAGAGGGTCTGACGGGTGAAGCCCGCCAAAGACAAGAAGACCGGGTTAACGAGCTGGTTCGGATCGCGAACAGGAATGAGGAGCTGTTGAGAGGTAATCCGGAGAGTTGGAGCTTCTAAGATCATCCATTCGGTGGTAGGTAACCCGGAGAAATCTCGAGCCGCATCATCGCCTCATGGTGGCCCTAGAAGAGAAGAGGTAGTAACCTCGGCGGATGGAACAAGCGGATCGTTAAAATGCGATAGCAGCGTCAAGGAAAGGAAAAGGAGATGCGGAAAACGACGATCGACGAAGCATGAGCCGAGGTAACCACGACCAAGGCAATGCCGGTCAAGGAATGCCAGCGGCAATGCCGGACAATGAGCCCGGCGAGCGGGTCAACCGCGGCGAATGAACGCACCAAGGCAAGAGCAAAGTGCCGCCGTGGTATGCAACAGAGGAGCACAACGAGAGCAAGACCGATACAATGATGGAGACTCGGAGATGATGAATGCGGATACGCAAGACCGGACTATCATGTGATAGGGTCGAGATTGGGAAGCAGATTTGATGCGGATGACGCAAGATTGAAGCTGGATCGCCTGTATAGGTCGGAACAAATCGAATGTCAAGGTCCTCCGGTCCAAAGCATGCTTTGGGCCGGATCATGAAGGAACCGCCAGATACCCAATTTCCGATTACGAGGGCACGAGCGTATGACGGCAGTACAAAGCCGGAGGATTGGCTGATAAACTACGCAACAGCTGTGAAAATTGCGACTGGCAACCTGAGATGGGCTGTACGATATGTACCCCAAATGTTGGAAGGTCCGTCTAGGGTGTGGCTGAACAATTTGCCACCTAGAAGCATCAATTGCTGGATAGACTTTGAAGAAATGTTTATCAGCAACTTCTCAAGTACATACCAGAGACCGAATAGACCGCGAGACCACGGCAATGTGCAAGCGAGATCTAACGAAGCAGATAGTGAATTCTTGACCTGGTGGTGTACCGTGAGAAACTCATGTGAGGGAGTCATAGAGTCACAGGCTATAGCATGGTTCACACAAGGATGCAGATATGGCAGCGAGTTGTGGATGAAATTGCAAAGGAAAATGCCAGTCACATTGGCAGAGATGATCCGGATCGCGGATTCTTATGCTTTGGGAGATCCGACTCAACCCAGGATCGCGTCGAGTCAAATGAGGAGTACTATCCGAGGACGGATCGGTCATCGAAGGAACGATTCTGAGGGAAAAAGGAGAGACGATAGACGGACCATAGGTATGGTTCGCAAGTTGCGGCCGTGAATCAAGACCAGCCCGAAGGCGAGCAACCAACGCCAGAACGGAGGGCAATGGACTCCTCAAACGATGGCAAGAAAATGTGGACTCAAGCGTAAGAAGCAATGGCAAGAAAGGAAGGATCGTCCGAGGTATACCTACGAGTCAATGTTGGACCAGCTGCAAGTTTCACACGCCAAATCCGAACAGCCCGTGGGTCACACGACAAGACAATGTGAGTGGATGCGCAAGATAGAACAAGGTGGTTCGGGAATGCTCAAGCACCGGAATGATCAACCTCAGAGTTACCCCGAAGAATTGCTCTCCGGAGCAAACACGAAGAACGATGTTGCCTCCTCCGCCGAGGTATGACAACAGTGAGAGAAGGGATGCAGTGCATCAGGTAGAAAACCAGCAACAACCAGATCAGAGGTATTCCAGAAATGAGGGAAGGAATGAGTATAGGGAACATCACTAGAGCTATTGTGTGTTCACAACAGAGGAAACGGATAGGAAAAGCTTGCAGCACCGACATATGGAGGTTAACGCGGTTATGCCTGCAGTGACGAGGTATATGTCTTGGTCGGACCAGGAAATTACCTGGAGCGTCAAAGATCATCCCAAGCTTATGCCAAGTCCGCTCAGATGCACTGGTGTTAGACCCGACGTTCATTGGACCAAATATTAATGTAAGATTCTCCAAGGTACTGATCGATAATGGCAGTAGCATTAACATCATGTATGCGGATACGATGCGCAAGTTGGGCATCTCGGGGAACATGCTCTAGGCTACGGGAACAACTTTTCACGGTATCGTACCCGGCATATCCTGCAAACCCATAGGCAAAGTCCGGGTCGACGTGCTATTCGGTACGAGGGATAACTGCCGAACCAAAAATCTGGAGTTCGAGGTGGTAAACCTGGAAAGCGCGTATCATGCATTACTCGGGAGACCAGCACTGAGAAAATTCATGGCAAGTTGCCATGTTGGTTATCTGAAGATGAAGTTGCCCGGGCCAAATGGGGCAATTACTATTGCTGGGGATTTCCGACGTTCTATTGAGTGCGCCTCAGTCGGGTCTAACCTAGCCGAGTCACTCGTAATTACCCAAGAGAAAAGAAAATCCAAGAGGTGGCGGCATTAGCTCGATCACAAGAAAAGATATGCCGGCGTTAAGCAACCCGCATGGAAGCGTTTCATTTCAAGCCGCGAAGGACACCAAGAAGATCCCGGTGGATAACATGTTTCCGGAGCGTACCGTGACAATTGGGGCCGGGTTAACTAACAAATAGGAAAGCAAGCTCGTCAACTTCCTCCGTGAGAATCGGAATATTTTTGCTTGGTCCACACAGGACTTGCAAGGTGTTCCGAGGGAGTTGGCCGAGCACTCTTTGAATGTAAGACCCGGAGCAAGGCCGGTGAAGCAGCCTCTCCGACGCTTCGCCGAGGATAGGAGAAAGGTCATTGGTGATGAGATAGCTCGGTTGCTAGCAGCAGGATTTATCATGGAAGTGCTATATCCGGATTGGCTCTCTAATCCGGTGTTGGTAGAAAAGAAGAAGGATGATCCAAACGTGGCAGTGGTTTGGCGTATGTGTATCGATTACACGAACCTGAACAAGGCGTGTCCAAAAGACCCATTTCCACTGTCGAGGATAGATCAGGTCATCGACTCTACCGCGGGAAGTGAACTGTTGTCATTTATTGACGCTTATTCTGGTTTCCACCAGATACCCCTGAACCCGGATGATCAAATAAAAACTGCCTTTATTACCCCGTACGGGGCTTATTGCTATCGCACTATGCCGTTTGGTTTACGAAACGCAGGAGCAACGTACCAAAGGTGTATGCAAAAATGTTTGCACGATCAGATAGGTCAAAATGTGCAAGTCTACATGGATGATGTGGTTATCAAGACCAAGGAAAGCGCAACGCTCCTTGACGACATAAGGCAAACATTCGCGAACTTGAGGAGATTCCGAATGAAGCTTAACCCGGAGAAATGTACCTTCTGTGTCCCGGCTGGGAAATTACTCGGATTTCTCGTCTCCAGCCAAGGTATCGAGGTCAATCCAACTAAGATCCGAGCCATCGAACGAATGGAGATGCCGAAGTGTCTCAATGACGTTCAGAAGTTCACTGGATGCCTGGCGTCGTTGAGTCGATTTGTATGTCGGCTAGGGGAACAGGCACTACCTCTCTATCAACTCATGAAAAAATCAGATAAATTCGTTTGGACGCCGCAGGCCGATGAAGCTTTTGCCCACTTGAAAAAGATGTTGGCCACTGCACCAGTGTTAGCTTCTCCGCTGTCGAAGGAGCCAATGTTGCTCTACATAGCCGCAACCAACCGAGTTGTAAATGCAGTGATTGTAGTGGAACGAGATGAAGAGGGTAAGTCGGTGCAAAGACCGGTGTATTACTTGAGCGAGGTATTGTCTGCCTCGAAACAGAACTACCCGCATTTTCAAAAGGTGGCATATGGAGTTTATATGGCGGCAAAGAAGCTAAAGCACTACTTTGAGGAGCATCCCATCAAAGTGATATCTGACCCCATATCCGAGATAATGGGTAACAAAGATGCGAATGGCAGAATTGCGAAATGGGCAATTGAGCTAGCACCATACGCCCAAAGATCTGAAGAAGAAGCGATCAAGTCCCAGGCTGTAGCGGACTTTTTCGTGGATTGGGCCGAGGTACAATACGAACCACCGCCACCAGATCCGAACTATTGGAGGATGCATTTTGACGGATCGAAAACCAAAACCGGATTAGGTGTCGGGGTTGTGCTTACCTCGCCAAAAAAGGATCAGCTCAAGTACGTATTGTAGATCCATTTCGCGGCATCGAACAATGTCGCTGAATACGAGGCTCTTGTGCATGGTCTCAAAGTGGCAAAGGAAATTGGTATACGTCGGATAATCTGCTTTGGCGACTCGGATCTAATGTCTGACAAGTCTCGGAGTGTGGGGCCTGGATCCAGACATGGCACTATACAGATTTCATGTGCAGAAAATCTCGGGTTACTTTGAGGGATGTGAATTTCATTATGTACCTCGCATGGAAAACGAAGCTGCTGACATGCTGTCGAAGCTCGGCTCGACTCGACAGGCAATTCCACCGGGTGTTGCATTGGAGCACCTCAGAAAGCCATCTATCAGTCCGGCCCCAGGAATCGACTCAATTTATGTCCCGGAAAACGCGGAACCCGGAGCTGAGCCCATGGACATTGACATGGGAGGTAGTACGCCGAACCCGGGCACTACCTCGGCAACCCCGGGGACTACCTCGCCAGACCCGGGGACTGTTCAGCGTGATCCGGCTGAAGTTATGCCGGTGGATCGGATGGAAATTGATGAGGAGATGTTCCTGCGAGCGATACCAACTTGGGCACTGCCTATATACCAGTTCTTGAAAGATGGAACGTTACCCACAGAGGAAGTGCTGGCCAGGCAAACTCAGAGGAGAGCCAAAGCTTACACAATCATCAATTCCGAGCTGTACAAACGGAGTGTAACCAGTATCCTCCAGTGGTGTGTTGATCCGGAAGAAGGACTTGGCATCCTCCGAGATATACACCAAGGAGAATGCGGGCATCACGCCTCATCCCGAGCCTTAGTGGCAAAGGCATTCCGGCATGGATTTTACTGGCCAAGCGCTTTGGAGCAAGCAGAAGATCTGGTGAGAAAATGCAATGGTTGCCAAAGGTACACCGCCAAGACACATATGCCTATGTCGGAACTCAAGACCATACCAATTACATGGCCATTTGCTGTGTGGTGCTTGGATATGGTTGGTCCGTTCAAACCAGCAAAAGGGAACATGACGCACATTCTGGTCATGGTGGACAAGTTTACAAAATCGATCGAAGTGAAGCCTATAAGAAAATGTGACGGAGCTACGGCCGTGACATTTCTCAAAGACATCATCTTGAGATACGGTTATCCACACAACATTATAACTGACAATGGAACAAATTTCGCGGAAGGAGCATTTGCGCGCTTTTGCCGAGACAAGAAAATCCGACTCGACGTAGCCTCGGTAGCCCACCCCGGCTCGAACGGACAAGTGGAAAGATCCAACGGATTAGTGCTATCCGGGATCAAACCCCGGCTCATTGAGCAGCTGCAAAGATCAGCGGGGTGCTGGATAGAAGAATTACCAACGGTATTGTGGAGTTTAAGAACAACTCCGAATCGATCAACAGGCTACACGCCGTTTTTTCTGGTATATGGGGCAGAAGCTGTATTACCAGCCGACATAGAGCATGATTCGCCTAGGGTCACCCAATACACAGAAGCCGAAGTGCAAGAAGCCCGGCAAAATGATGTTGATCTGCTGGAAGAAGCGAGAGAACTGGCACTGTCTAGATCCGCCATATATCAGCAAAACCTCCGACGCTATCATAGCCGAAAAGTGTGCCCCCGAGTCTTCCGGGAAGGCGATCTGGTGCTCCGGTTGGTACAGTGTACCACTGGCATGCATAAATTATCCCCCCCGTGGGAAGGACCATTTATCGTGAGCAAAGCATTGCACAATGACTCTTACTATCTCATAGATGCAAAGCCACAGGAAAGGAACAAGGCGGACAGGTCCGGAGAGGAATCCAAGCGACCGTGGAATGTAGCACTACTTCGTCCCTTCTACACTTAGCCAAAGAGTGTATGTACCCGAGTCATCCTCATATGTCGGTATGTATGTCGGCAATGAGCTTATCAATGAAATAGCGGAGCCTCGAGCAGTAACTCGGGGACTGCCTTAATAAATGATTGTTGTTACTTTTTATGCGTTAGTTGGAATGACTCGTTTCGCGTAACCCGGATTAGTAATGTGTGAGCACCAAAAACCCAACCCTTCGACTTGCTGCTGTCCAACAAGAATTGGCTTCATGGCAAGCAAGGGAACAAGTTTGGAATTGCGTAGCACATGAAAAACTACTAAGGAAACGATCCTATTCCAGCTAATTTTTTTTTCTTCGACTAACCCCGTATTTACTTTCAAGCTATTATGTTGAATTATTTTGAGCCAAGCCTCAAAGTTTCTTAGTATTGTTAAAATGATTCTTGAGGCTCGGGTTCGTAAGTCGTAAAACCGAATCAAGGTAGACACGGATCGAGCCAGAGAATTGGACGAACAAGAAAATGAAACTCGGGGACTACGCCCAAGTTAATCCGGCATACAAGAATAGTAGCAAAATATTATGTATTCAGCATACAATTGCACCCGGCATACCGGGGATCTGATAAATTTTCAAGTTTTTTCAACTAAGGAACGGCAGGAGGAGGAAGTTCCGCGTCATCATCGCTGTCTTCAATATCTGAAGCAGCATCTTCTCCATCATCGCCCGACCCATCCTCCACGTTCTCCATCTGCTCCTCCTCGCTGGATTCCAGAAAGCTCGGCCCCTCAACCCAGTCATGGACTGGAGAGTATTCGATGAGGCTGTAGGCGCAAGCCTGGCGCCGAGCTACCCACTCCGGATCATCGGTCCATTTGGATCCGGTGCGCCGACAGGTGAGGAGGCTCAGATCGATTTTCTCGTACCATGAAAGGATATGATGGAGAAGGGTATCTGCCGCGACACGCCCAGCGGATTCCATCCAGAGGTCAAGTTGAGTCTCAATCTCCATCAGTTTTTCCGCAAGGAGCGTGATCCTTTCCGGAGCGTCCTCGCTTGGCCAGAATGCGTTGAAGATCCGGACCGCAACGTCGAGGAGATCTTTTCCATAGTTCTTGATAGTTTCCACCCGAGTTGACACGCTAACCAGCAAGTCCTCCATGTCTAAGGGGATGCTCTCACCATCAGGAGCGATGGAAGTACCCCTCTCTTGGAGGAATTTGGCAATGGCAGCACTGGCGATGGCAGTACCCTCCGGAAAGTTATATGAAAATAAGGAAAGGGAGGATGCTGAAGCAAAGGCATATGAGCTGACCCGGAAAACTAGGTCGGGCAAGGAGAAGAAACTTACGTGAGATATGGCGATGGATCCGGGTCAACTCCTTGATACAACTATCGCGTCTCTGGCGAAGTTGTTCAAGCTCGGCAAGCGCCGACCCAAGCCGGACTTCGGATTCCTTGAGCAGATCCTGGTCCTTGGAGATCTGAAGGGTAAAGCGCTCACGCTCCTCGGTGAAGTTCTGGCCAACTTTCTGGAGCTTGGTTTTGTGTTGGGCCTTCATCTTCTCCATCTCGGCCTTGAGTTTGGCTATCTCGCCGTCCTTGGTCCGGAGGAGGGCGAGCTCATCGTCCTTCTTCTTCAGCTCTGCTTGATGCTGTCCTGCTTGTTCGAGAAAATGCAGCATCATATCAGGCACGGGCACACTATCCTCAAGCGATGCTGAAATAGTGTGTTGACCCGGCAAAGCCGAGGAGTGAATGTTTGCCGAGCCAAGAAAAAGAAAGAATGGAAAACACAGCGACGTTGGCCGAAAGAGGACATACCTCGGATTTCCTCCAAGTTTTTCCGCATAATCTTGTTTTCAGCCTCCACCCCAGCTGCAAAAAACCGAATAAGGGGGTTAGTCCGGCAGAAACAAACGAAACGGTGAGGTGTCAAGAGAGGAAATTACCCCTCTTTTCATGCTCCGCGCCAAGGGCAACATGTTTTGCGTGCAAGGTCTTATGGGTATCAAGCAGGCGTTGAAACTCGGTGCTCCAATTGTTGGTAGTTACCTAACAAAGGCACAGGCGTGTAAAGTTAGTTCGGTGCATATTCGAAGTGTACGAGATCCGGGCCAAGCGGAACTTAACCCGGCTCTAGGTGTGTGCATATTCGAAGTGTACAAGATCCGGGCCAAGCGGAACTTAACCCGGCTCTAGGTGTGTGCATATTCGAAGTGTACAAGATCCGGGCCAAGCAGAACTTAACCCGGCTCTAGGTGTGTGCATATTCGAAGTGTACAAGATCCAGGCCAAGCGGAACTTAACCTGGCTCTAGGTGTGTGCATATTCAAAGTGTACAAGATCCGGGCCAAGCGGAACTTAACCCGGCTCTAGGTGTGTGCATATTGAAGTGTACAAGATCCGCCAAGCGAACTTAACCCGGCTCTAGGTGTGTGCATATTGAGTACAAGATTCGCCATGGAACTTAACCGGCTCTAGGTGTGTGCATATTTGAAGTGTACAAAATCCGGCCCAGCTTTTAACTTAACCCGGCTCTAGGTGTGTGCATATTCGAAGTATATGAGATCCGGGCCAAGCGGAACTTAACCCGGCTCTAGGTGTGTGCATATTTGAAGTTTACATGCAGCTACGTTGATCTTCTAAGGAGCATCCGGCCGAGTAACAAGTTACTCCGCCGGAGGCTCGGGGACTAATGGTTATTATCTACAGCATGTAAAGAAGAAACGACGTACCTCCATCATACATGCGAGGTTAATGGCCTTGGCGGCGGTATTCATCTGAGCGGAAAATTCAGCTGGGCGAACTTTTCCGGAGATCGTCGTAGAGCGAACTCGCCTTTATTCAGTTCATGACAAACTCGATGAGGCTCAGAGGATACCGTTCGCCAGTGGGCATGTGAGGTGCCACCAAGCCCTTGGCGTGAGCTTCTTTCCTTTCAATCAGGGCAAGAGCCGGGCTAGTGTGAAGAACCATCTGCTGCGAATCAGCTGGCTCGGCGGGAGGATCCGTCGCTGCTGGTGACTTCTTTGGAAGCATCGAAGACAAGGTCCGCTGCCCAGCCTCGACGGAGGTGGACTTGCCTTTGGCCTGCTGGGAGGAAGTGACCATAGTGGATTTGCCCTTGGAAGCATTGGAGTAGGTCCTCGCCGAGCTGAGATGACTTCGGACGAGGCGGATGAACTTGGCGCAGGAGCTTTGGTGGTGGCGCCGAGCTGTTGTTGGTTTCTTCGGAACCGGGACAGGCGCTGGTTTGGTGGCTGGTGCTGGAGCTGCTGCTGGTGCTGGAGTTGCGGTAGACTTAATTGTTGCTGGTTGCGGCAATGCCGAAGTGCCGGATGCCGTTGCCTCGGCCGATCCGACCCCTCCCGATCCGAGGTCGCGTCCCTCTGAAGGAGGTACTGCGGAACCCGGAGCGGCCGCAGAGCCCTCTGGAATAGGGCTCAGCGGGCGTGACTCATCGGCACGGGGAGGGGAAGGACTAGAGCGAAGAGGAGAGGAGATGCTCGATCCGCTCTAAGGGACCTCCACAGGAGCCCTGCAAGAGAAAATAATGTCAGGAGTGAAATTACCCCGAAGCAGGGAGAAGTGCGTTGTGCAGTGAATAAAGAACTTACGCATCCGAGGTCTCGGCCTCCTTAGGTTTCCGGGCCCTCTTTGCCGGGGCTTTTCCTACCCGTTTGGAGGTAGTCTTGTCTCCGGCCTTCTTTTGCCTTTTGGAAGGCTGAGAAGGTTCGGAAGAAGAACTCGACGCGGATCCGCGCCTCTTCTTTGACGCCGCCGAAACAGGCTTGCCCGTGGCAAGGGGAGGATCCTCGTGGATGTGCCCACCGGGGTTAGCTGATGCCGGGTAGGCAAAAGAAAGAGGGACATCCTCAACGGGTTCAATCACATCGATATCCGAGTCATCCTCATCGTCGGGCCAATCTCTAAGAGAAGAGAATTTACCGCTGGGTCATCTGGTGGCATCGGGTGTGGGGAGGAACATCTCCTGGTCCGTCTCCTCCTCGTCCGGAATTTCTCGGTCCGAGGCCCACTTAAGGGTCGGATCCGAGCCATCCTCGAGGGTTTGCTGGAGAAACAACTGAGAAAAAAGCACAAGGAGCAAAGTCAAGAATGTGCTAAGAGCCGACATGAAATTGATCCGAAATAAGTTTATCCCGTGAAGCTTACCGCGGGAGGGAGCACATCCGGCGGTAATGCTCGATTCCCCACGCCCATTCGGCGAGAAGTCCTTATGGGTGGTGAAAGAGCCTTGACCGTGGAAGATCTCCGTATTGCTCAACTCGAATGAGGAGGTTCGGTTGGGGTCGCGACTAAAGCTCATATGGCACAACTTGTGAGTGCGCCTTGAAGGAAGAGATTCGGTTGCGCATTTAATGTAATCATGGCATCCTCGTTGCTAATCTGAGCTTCTTCAGCTCCATAAACCTTTTGTTCACTTGGTTGGCCAGTACTGTAGGCTTCCCGGCAACCTCCTCCCGAAATCCGTGTCGGGGGACCCAGGCGTAGGGCAAGAACCGGATCAAATCTTCCGTGCCTTCGCTCGGACATAGAAGAAGGTCCAGGCCCACCCTTTGCAGGAGTCAAGCCCGGTGACCCGGGGAAAGATTGAATACCTCCGGGGCAAGATCGAGGCAGCTCCGAACTGAGTTAGCTGCTTGTCCTCCGACTCGACGTGGATGTTGGGGACGATGTTGCGGCGGAGGCCGAAGAACCGGATCCACAACTCCTTCGTAGGCCATAGCCCGGTGTAGCCCTCGATCAAAGAAATGAAAGCAGACAGAGAGGTGATGGTGTTCGCCGGGAGATGATGTGGTTGCAGGTGATAGGTCCGGATCCAGTCCCGGAAGAAATCACTCACTGGAAGCCCAAATCCTCGTTGGAAATGGGATAAGAAAACAACAAATTCACCCGGATTGGGTGAGGGGGCCAAATCCGAGGAGGGGAGACGAGCGGCGATGCCGGCGGGAATGCGCCGGGTCTGGTAGAGCCAGGCGATGTCATCCTCGCAGACCAGAGCCGCCCACGCCATGATCCGCCGCTTGTGGCGTCCTCCTCCATCTCCTGTTCAACGATGATGAGCTCCTCCTCCGTCATCCCAATTCCGATGTCCTCGCTGGAGCTGGCGGCAGCGGGGCTCTGCGGTCTAGACTGATGAGGACCCGTGGCTAAACAGAGGCACAACGGTGATTGCGGTGCGGAGAAACGAAGAAAGTGCGGCGGCGGCGCTGCTGCAACGGGCACTGGCAGCGGCACGGTTGCGAGGAACAAGAAGAGGAACGGGCGAGGGGGCGCGGAGATGGAAAAGTTCTAAGGAGAGTGCCCCTTCCCTATTTAACCGCCCTCAGTCATCAACGAGTGGGATCGTGCTGTGTTGGAAAACCACACAGTGTGGCCGTGTATCGCCAGCGTTGACCAATCAGAGAGAAGCCACACTGGGGGCCGCAGAGTAAATGTGATCCCATGACATGACGTGCAGTTGTGGTAAACGAGGAGACAGACGTGACGTAACCCCCGCATAGTAATCACTGACATCTACTGCGGTGGTTACTACACAGGCCCTTAAAATAAGGCAACGTAATGATTAATCGTTACGTGGGTTGGCGTACGAGAGAAGGAAGCAAGGCCCGGATCCAAGACACGAAGGTAACCCGGCCAGTGAGTGAAAACTTGAACTGTGCAGAGGAAAAGTAAAACCATAGGACCCGAGCCAAAGTGGTGACCCGGCCGGCAAGTGAAAACTTGAGCGTCGAAGGAACGTAAATCCATATAATCCGAGACAAAAAGTTAACCCGGAAATAAACATCCGAAGGTTAGATACGAATGAACCTGATGTGGCCTTAGCGACCAAGGCCGCTGAGGCCGCACCAGCTTCGGGGACTAATGTTGGGGGGATAACCCCGGGTAGGGTCACTCCGGGGTATAAGGGCCGAGTTAGCCGAGGGTCGGTAAGGTCAAAGCGGATGCTGGCCGAGTCACCTCAAGGCAGGCCGGATCACGGAGTAACCCGGACCAGGGGGTCGTCTAACATTGTCTCATCCGACTCAAGGAGTGAGTCGGAGACACTTGTCTAGCTCATATGCAGGAACAGGTGTGGCCGGATCAACTGATCCGGATCCTCGTTGGCTTCTAGGAGAAGGAAGGAATCTCTCTGGTCAAAAGAAGGCCCGGTGCGTCGAATGAGCGAATAAAGCAAGGCGGGACCACGGATCATGGCCGACAAGGGTGACGATGCTCACGTCGGCTGACGCAGGCGCCACAGAGGCAACATCGTTAAAGCAAGAGTGACGCGGGGGAAAAGCATCCCTGTCGGGTTACTACTTTGGGAGGAGGCATATTCTGGGAATATGCCTCCACGTATGCCCTAGGCCAGGACCGAACCACCTCTATATAAGGGGGGGTTGGGGTTCTAGTAAGGGGTTAGATTTTCGGAGGTTGGGTCTCTTCTGATACATAGCAAGGAAAACACTAGTAGATCTAGGGTTCTTGGGCTAGTTAGTAGGCAAGAGTAAGAGAGTTTCTTCTTCCTCCTCTTGTCAATACAGCTCGAGGAGCACTTGTAATCTGGGAGACTGAGCATCAATCCAAGGCTTCTGTGTAGAGAATCACTCTACTATCCCTCCCTGGATTCCCCTAGCGCATATTAGTCCCCACCTTCAGCCTATCCATGGCATCTGCCGTGACACCACCACGACAGTGTGTCATGTGGGTAAAGTGTACGACTTCTGCAGAAGATAATAATCTAAGCACTTAGGTGTGTCCCTGGTTATGGACAATATTGAGCAAATAAGGCTTGAAGCTTATGGATGATCTCTAAATTCCAATTTCTTAATAAAATTTGATAGTTTGAACAAGGGAATAGGAGCACTTGGTGTTGTCCAATGTGTTCAGATAATTTTTAGAAAGGATTAAAACTATTTGCAAATGTTAGGATAAAAGTATTGCTTTATGCGAATGAGCCTCAAACTCCACCTAGCCAAATATGCATGTACTCGATAGGCCCCATTTTATATCCACATACTAGTGACACTTGCCAATACATTCAAAGTATTGACCATTCATGGCTGCAACCTTTTATGTTACAGGTTATATCATTTCTGAGTGATTGTTATAGGTCACGAGACTCCACTCAACAATTGTTCGCCTGTGGCACATTTGAAGGATAGAGATCTACCTTGTATTTGTCTCTGCTGTGTACTTGAATAATGAAATGTAAATTCTAGATCATATTCGTTATATTTATGATGCACGGTTATATTTGGTATCATTTTGTACTGTGTGTGCTAGTGAACCGATCTAGGGATTGGCACTATACACAGGAACTCAGCCTTATCGGACGAGGGTGTTACAAGATGGTATCAGAGTTGTGTGTTGAATGTAGGATCATGACATAGGATTGGAATAGGAAACCCTAGGAATATAAAACCTATTTCATTCTATCTCTTCTCTTTATATACTTCACTCTAGTATCTTCTTATCACTTCAATTCTTATACTCTTCCTATTCAAAACATAGAAGGAAGACTCTCTCTAGCAATGAATTTGTAATTTTGTACTTATTAGATTCTTGTAATCCTTGATCTTTCTTTTCTAATCTCATCTTGTTCAAAACTTGTAGATGAACACTTGTGCGAGGAAGCGCAAGATAAAGAATAGTTAGATGATGTCTACCATATAGTTTTGATAGGATTTCGGTTAGATATAGCAATCGATCATTGCAATAACTTGTGTGATAGTTGGTTTATTATGTTTAGATTGTGATATTTGATACCCTAAAGTTTCAGAATATTTTTGATAGATTTCATAATGTGTTAATGAAGGTTTTGATTAAAAATTCGTGATATTACTGCTGTAGTTTTCTGCCTAACCTGTTGTACCGCGTGATTTTTAATTTCTTACTGGGAACTCGGATTCCCCTCATATTTTAGGATATGGTTTGTAATTTTCTGAAGCATAATCACAAAAATCATAAAAAAATCCTGATAAGTTTAAGGTGCCCAGAAAAATCCGTGAACACTGTTGTAGTTTCAGGACAAAATATGTCCATTACTTTTAAGATTGTAGGTTCATCCCCAAACAAATTTTAATCAAATGAAAACTATTTTGTGGATGGTATGCCACTAAAACAAAACTTTTGGAACATAAGCAAAATTATTTTGGCTTGAGTGTTGCTTGTTATGATTGTTTGCTTGTGTGCTTATTGTTTGCTTCATATAGTAATGGGTAGTAATACTTCCATTAGTCCTTTTCTATCTATACTCATCTATGCTATCCCAAACAGATACCACCTCATCATCAACCCACTGAGATGGATCAGTTGATAGAAGCACAGGCGCAGCTAGCACAAGTGGTGACTCAATTCATAGCAAACAACAACAATGGCAACAACAACCCGCCCCAAGTGGATGCACTCACCAGATTCCTGAAACTGAGGCCTGCAAAATTCTCAAGAGCACCTGAGCCTATGATAACACTTGATTGGCTGCGCTTGGTGAATAAAGACTTGGTAACTGTTGGATGCACAGATGAAGAGAAAGTGAGATTTGCTGCTCACTTGCTTGAAGGACATGCTGCCACATGGTGGGATACTTTTTAGATCACCCATCCTATTGATATTGTCACCTAGGAGATGTTTGAGGAAGGATTCAAGACAAACCATGCCTCATCTGGAGTTATGAGCCTGAAGAGAAGGGAATGTCGTGACCTGCACCAGAACAATCACATAGTGTCAGAGTACATAGAAGGATTAACCAATTTGTCTCGTTATGCTCCTGAGGATGTTGACACTGATGATAAAAGGATGGAGAGATTGCTAGATGGACTGAGTGATGAGCTCTCCGTGTAACTATCAGTAGTTTACACTCCCACTTTAAAGCTAGGATTATTGAAGAAAAACAGAGCCAAGTTAAGAAACGCAAGAGGAAGCACAAGAACCACTGCAACTCGGGATCACGACAGAGGATCTGTACTTTCCATGATGGAAATAGTAATTCTAAACATGACATGCATGAAGGAAACGAACACAACCACGATGGAGTTACCAATAGTAATGGGATAGTCATGACAATGATGATGGAAATAAGGGTCATAACCATCACAACAAACCCCAAAAAGAGGGATATAAGCCAGCTACAGTGTTACAATTGCAAGGAACTGGGATACTATGCATTAGACTGTCCTAAGAAGAAAAAGAAGAAGGCTGAGAAGAAGAGGAAGGAAGCGGAGAAGAAGAATGCTGGAAATCCCAAATGTGGACAAGCCCAATCCAATTCAAAAAGGGAATGTGAACCGCCTGAACATTGACCACCTCTTCGATGGAGGAACTGTTGAAGACCTGGATGATGAAGATAAGAAGCTTTAGTCAGACCCTCTCCAATGCTCATGCCTTTCGATACAATGCATCTCAGTCGATCAATAAAAATCTCAGGATGATGATTTGGTAGCAACTTTGATATGCCAAGCAGCTCACAGATTGCAAGTGAACACTAGAGAAGCAACATAGATGGTTTTCTTTTAAGGTGGTAGCACCCTGGTGTATCCCGAACCTTTTTCTTTCTAGCCTTTCCGAATCTCGGGACGGGATTCTTTTTAAGGGTGGCAGTCTGTAACATCCAAGGATTTCAGAAATTGGGATTACAAAAAAAATGCATTTCATTTCATCATGGCATATCATGCAAATTCTTGATTCAAAACCCTATTTCGAACCTTCCAAACTTGCCATATAATGCAATATATGCAATTTTGGATTTGGTAAACAGTGGTTTTATATTGCATATTGTGTGTTTTGAATTTAGAAATTTTTAGGAGCAAATTTGACTCCATTTGGAGTTGGTCTGAAAAAGATATGGAATAAATACTAAAACAGAAACTGGAAAAGAATAAACGAATACGGAAAAAACCTAACCTACCCTACCGGCGGACCATCGGCCCAGCCCACCAAACCTAGCTACTCCCTACCACGCATGATTAGGTACGACACGACCCATTGTTCCCTCCTCCTAGCTACTACTCACAAGAATCGCCAAGAAGCAAGGCTAACCAGCGAATGACCAAGAGTGCAGCCCCACAGCCCGCTCCCTCCTTCCTTCGCTGACGTGTGGGGTTGTCCTCCCGTCCTCTTCCAACTCTAGCCAGAGCCAAGGATGAACACGAGTTCATCCCCCCGAATGAATCCCCGTGGAATCCGCGCTGATTTTGTTACCCCTCGCTAAATATCAGCCATATATTTAATCCCCACGGTGTGATCTCGGTTTTCCCTCTAAAATACCTAAATAAGACTGCCCGGCTGCCGCGGAATCCCCCACCGGAGATCCAATTCTGCTGCCCCATTGCCGATGCTCAGAGGTTGAACATGTCGCTGATGCAGGCCACCCCTCTGTTGATACCGCCTATGATCTTGTTACACATACACCTCTACATCCCCTAACCCATCTACCTCTCATGTAGCACGCCACAGCGACCGCACGAGGCCGCCGGAGCTCGCGACAATGCGAGCCACTCCAGCTGCATCTCGTCGTATCCCAGGAAGCAAAAACCAAAGAAAAGCACTCACACGAGTTCCCCGTCCTCTCCTCTGTCTCATGATATTCTATGTCGCCGGAGGCCACCAAAGTGCCACCGCCTTGACCACCTGACGCTGCGCCACCGTCACAGTTGTCGTCGTCAACATCCAGCAGGGCTGACTCGCCATCGTCACCAGCAACCGTCTAATTTGATCGGAACGGCCAGGATCAATAGAGCCGCACAGAGCCGAGCCAAGCCAGGGAGCCCAAGCTGATCTGGGACTCAAGCCAAGCCGATTGTGAGCCGACGCACTACAACCATCAGATCTTGATCCAGTGGCCCTTTGTCTCTCTACTTAATCGAAGGGGTATGGTCCAATTACATCTCGCCAAGTCAGCGACATATTCCTAGCATATTCCCTGTTAAATTTGAAAATTGAGAAAATAGGCAGAAAAACAAGCAAACTTGTAAACTGAATATAAAAATATTTGTACGTCCAAAATTTGAAAATAATATCTCGTTGGATTCAAAAAAATTATGATGAATATTAATATGCTGTTAGATACAACTTTTACAGTATATATTTACTGTAGTTATTTAAATGATTTAATGTCCTCTTTGGAATAAATAAATCATAGTAAATTATAGAAACATCCAAAAAACGCAAATAAGGTACCTACGGAATCCATGTGACATGTAGGACACTAATCTAGCCTTAGATCTAATTATTGACATGGAAAATATTCTACATGATTTAAACCCTTTTAGTTGGTATTTAATTATAGAAAAATATCTAGAACACCAAATTGAGTGAATCCAATTGCCACGGGTTTGATTCAGTAATGCCCATCAGAATAAAATAAAAATAAAAATATTTGTTATGGTATTAACAGATGATATAGCAGAAAGCTCTAAATGCATTGCAATAGTAATTAAATCATAGAAAAATATCTATAAATGATTTTTAGATGCTACAAATTGCTACAGGTTCTAAATTGCATTACCTATCTGTTAGTATTTAAATCACATTTTAATTAGATAGAAACATCAGAACTTTAATTAAAGTGAATTAAACCCCATTAAATCAATATAGCTATATTAATAATTGCTTTATTGCATTAAAGGCCTTTCCATATGCATCATCTGACATAATATTGGTCAGATGACTAAATACAACCATTGTGACATATTAAATCATCATGCATGCATTGTTATTCATTGTTTTATTGTATTGTGCATAATTGCAATGTTTTGAATGATGTTTGATGTGTTTTGCTTCAAGCGTTAGATTGCGAGGAGTGCAACTATTGTGATTGTGATGATTGAAACATTTTTGTATTGTGAGGATTATCTGAATGACTACATCTACAACAAAGGCAAGTGGCACTGTCATAAATGTCCTACTTATTTTCCTATGCATTGTAGTTGCTTTTAATAGAAATGCATGTGTAGGAATATTTTTACTATATGCTATGCTATGTCCTATTTATGTTATACTTTTATATCTTGATTAGTGGAAACATCGTAGTTGTAGTATAATTAGCCCTGCTATAGATTCACGGTGAAATATCAAGTTATGAGTATTATGAGGTATTGGGAAAAGGATATGTTTTTATATAATAAAACAAGTACTTAATGAATCACCTGGGTGGAATGTGGATACTCAGTTGTGAATAAAGTGGCAACAAAGGGGGCCATATCTTTGGCTACCTCTCTCGTATGTGCACTAGAAGAATATCACCTAGGATCATAGATATTTGACATGTTTCTCGTACAGTGGCTTCCGTGTACAACCACATGCTAATATGGGCTCTGGCTTAGTTAATTACATAGCGGAAGACCCTTTGCATTGGTACCTCTTCAGGTTAACTAGAGTTGTGTATTGGAGGTTATATCCTTGCATTGGTGCCTGTTAGACGTGCTAGCATTGTGTATTGGGAGTACTTCTATGGAAATACTTCGTCACATTCTCGAATCTGCCGGTATACCAATTGGTGTGTACTAATCCAGCAGTCACTGGTGGCATCAAGACGAGAGTGTGTCATGTGGGTGAAGTGTACGACTTCTGAAGAAGATATTAATCTAACTACTTAGTTGTGTCCCCGGTTATGGACAATATTGAGCAACTAAGGCTTGAAGCTTATGGATGATCTCGAAATTCCAATTTCTTAATAAAATTTGATGGTTTGAACAAGGGAATAGGAGCACTTGGTGTTGTCCAATGTGTTCAGACAATTTTTAGAAAGGATTAAAACTATTTGCAAATGTTAGGATACAACTATTGCTTTATGTGAATGAGCCTCAAACTCCACCTAGCCAAATATGCATGTACTTGATAGGCCCCATTTTATATCCACATACTAGTGATACTTGCCAATACATTCAAAGTATTGACCATTCGTGGATGCAACCTTTTATGTTGCAGGTTATATCATTTCTGAGTGATCGTTATAGCACGAGACTCCACTCAACAATTGTTTGCCTATGGCACATTTGAAGGATGGAGATCTACCTTGTATTTGTTTTTGCTGTGTACTTGAATAATTAAATGTAAATTCTGGATCATATTCATTATATTTATAATGCACAGTTATATGTGGTATCATTTTGTACTATGTGTGCTAGTGAACCGATCCAGGGATTAGCACTATACACAGGAACTCAGCCTTATCAAGCGAGGGTGTTACATCATAGTCCTTGGTGTATTCATATGTGAAGAGTGACCCGGGTTCGACAAAAGCCAAACTGGTCACTCCCACAACCTTCTCCTCAGCTTCACACTCCGCACCGGATAAGTATTCTCTGCCTAGGAAGCCTTTGCCATCACGCTTCTTGTTCCTCTTGTACCTCTCGTTGATGGGGTTGGCTTCAATCTTGGCTTGGTGCCCTCTTCATACTTGGGATTGTCAAGTCTCTTTCTCATATGGGCATTTTTCGGCAAAGTGATCCAACTCATCACAGTTGTAGCAAGTCCTCTTCTTCTCACTTGTCCTGGTTGAGCTTCTTGTTCTTCGGAACTTCAAGTTCTTGGTGAAGAGAGCAAGTTGAGATAGCATGTCGTCAACCCCATCACTATCACTCTCTTCTTCATTTGCAACACTTTCTTGCACATGCTTGGCCTTCAATGCTAGAGACTGAGAAGGCCCAATGGCACGGTTGATCTCCTTGATCTTTTGTCCTTCATCTGCCATGTTATCCGTGGCAACAAGATATGATACTAGATCATCGGGAGAGACGTGGCGAGCTGAATCTAGGAGTTGCAGGTTCAAGGCAAGATTTTTGTCGGAGGCGGCAATCATGGAGAGAACCTTGGACTTGATGAGCTCATCATTCAATTTGAACCCATCATCATACTTGTCACAGCCAAGACCATCAATCTTCACACAGAGGGCAACAAGTCTCTTGTATGCTTCTGCGGTGGACTCACCATCGTGGTTCATGAACATGCTCATCTCCGACTTGGTAGCTTCATACTTGGAATTTTGGATAGAGGATGTTCCCTCTTGGAGAATTACAATCCCCTCCCAAAGCTCCTTTGCGGTGGAGATTTTGCTAACTTGATCATAGAGAATGCGGTGAATGGCACTCCTTATCTTGGCACAAGCCGTTGTATTTACTTGACGATCATAGTATTCTCCCGGAGTGAGATTGTTGGGATCTTGTGGATAGAAGCCCTTGCCCACAATCTCCCAAAGCTCCACACTACAGCTGCGAAGATGAGATTCCATAGAAACTTTCCAATGAGAGAAGTGAGTTCCATCATAGTGAGGTGCGGAACCTGAACCATTAATATGAGGCATGATGTTTTTTGTTTAGGATATATATATGGAAATGGATTAGGAGGCATAGAGGCTTTCGGGTCACTCTCACTAGAGGCCTCATTCGTGGCCTCCTTACCAGTTTCCATCGGCCTCCCTTGAGGTACTACCGAAGGTCCGGCAAGCATGACCCCCTCGCCCATCCCCGTAAAACGTCCCTCAAAGAAACTTATTTGAGCAAGGAGATCAGAATCCGCCTTAGTCTTTTCAAGGGAATGTTTGGCAAAGAGTTCATGGAGCTCCTTGACCGAATAAGTCTTTCCCTCATCATCATCGGAGAAAACCATCTTTTCTCTTAGGCGGTAAAGCCCTTAGAAGAGCACTAGGCTCTGATACCAATTGAAAGTGTAAGATGGCTTACCTAGAGGGGGTGAATAGGTTTCTACAAAATTCTTTGTAAACTTTTGCAAGTTTTAGGCTTTGTGGAATATAAGTGTGCCTAAATTCAAACTAGGTGAGGCAACCTAGATGATGATACAAGATACTTCAAGCACGAAGGCTATCACAAAGTAAACAACACAAGTAAGAGATCGGTTTAAGGAATAATCGAAGCACACAGAGACAAATATGTATTCCTGTGTTCACCACCTTTGGGAAGGGGGCTACATCACGTTGGAGAGGTGTGAGATTCCACGAAGGATTCCCTAATGCCACGAAGGCTCACCTTCTTATTCGAGCCTATCCCACGAAGGAATAGCTCACTTACTCGTGGTAAACTTTAAGGTAGTCTCCAAAGCCTCACAAACTTTCCACGGAGCAAATCACAAACCGAATGCCTCCGGGCGATCCTAGCCACCTAGGGTTTCCCACAAACCCAAGAGTAACAAGCTAACTGATGACCCACAAGTATAGGGGGTGTATCACAGTATTTTCAATAAGTAAGAGTGTCGAACCCAACGAGGAACAAAAGGTGCTGGCTAGTGGTATGGATCAGGAATTCTCTGCAAATACTTAGCAAACGGATTTTTAGGGTTTTTTGATAATGCAAGTAAATAAAGTAAGAGTAAATAAAAGACAGTAGGAATAAATGCAACAAGTGGCCCAATCCTTTATGCAGCAAAGGACAAGCTGGTTGTATTACTTAAGATGACTAAACATTCTCGAGGACACATGGGAAGACTGCCAAGTGCTTTCGCTTCATATAGTTGATTAATCTTCTTTAGCTTGCTAAGTGTTGTGTGGGTGAACCTATGCTAATGTACCGACCTTCCTAGGACTAATACATACTTGTGATTATACCCCTTGCAAACATCCTTAAGTACAAGAAAGTAATTAAGGTAGAAACCTAACCACGACTTTAAACTCTAAGACCCTTACATCCCTTGTGCAATGGTTTCCTAACGGGGGTTCAGGTTTCTGTCACTCCGGCAACCCCTGCGATTAGTAGACAAATACACAATGCATTCCCCTAGGCCCATATAGGTGAAGTGTCATGTAGTCGATGTTCACATGACACCACTAGAAGAAGTACACCACAACTTAAATATCAAACTATTGAATCTTTCTCAACACAACTCCACTACTAACAACATGACTTCTCCCATGTCCTCAAGAACAAAACAAACTATTCACAAGACATCATATGGATCATGATCAGAGATGGAATAATGATTTATAACAATCTGAACATAAACAATAATTCAATGGTTCCACTCAATAGCATCAACTACAAAGAGTAATCAACACCGGGAAAGTTTCCCCTAAGAACTATGCAAGATTCAACCCAATTGTTACAGCAATACGGAGATGGTGATGAGGGTGCTGATGGTGATGATGGTGGTGATGATGATGATGATGATCCCGATGAAGTCTAGCTTGATGGTGGTGTTGATGGCGACGATCTCCCCTCTCCGGGAAGGAATTCCCTCGGCAGAAATCTGTCTGCTGGAGAGATCTTTCTCTCTCGGTGTTTCCTGCCCCGCAGAGGCGACGGAATCTTTCTGTGGTTGCTCCCTGAGTCTTAGGGTTTCGGGAGGAATATATACGCTAGAGGGGAGAGCCAGAGGTGGGTTAGGGCGGCCACACCACCTGGTGGCGCGACCTAGGGTGGCCTGCGCCAGGGGTGGTGTGGGCTCCCTATGGCCCATCTCCACTCTCCTTCTGGCATCATTCTTCTTCTGGAAAAATAGGATTTCCCGTATATTTTCCTGGATTTTTTGATCTTCACGAATTTTGCCTCCAAACAACACCTTTTCCATCAGAATCCTGACTGAAGCGGTCCATGCTCCAAAAGTCATCAATCATGAAAAAACAGGTGAAATTACATAAGTATCATCTCTTAATATGAAATATATCAATGAATAACACTGAATTATGACATAGAATAGTGATGCAAAATGGACGTATCAACTCCCCCAAGCTTAGACTTCGCTTGTCCCCAAGCGAAACTGAGCTCAATAAACATGACCTCCGGTTTATGGAGTGAAGAGTCGATAAAAGAATATGGACAAGAAGCATCACATTCATCAATACATAGATCATAATAGAAGACAACTCACTATTATATAACTTAACTTGCAATGAGTAAAGGAAACACAATAAAAATACATAAAGTGAATCATAATTGGTAATGACAAACTTAGCTCTTGGTCGAAGAATAGTTGATAATTTGCTGGAGTTCACAAATAACTAGTTTTCAATGATAGCTTTCAAAGTAGTAATCACCAAGATAAGAGCAATGTGCAAAACAAGGAACATACGAAACATGATTGAATGAAACACAACAACTCAAAATACTTGTTGAGATAGAAGGGAATAGGTTTACTGACTCAACTAAAATGTAAAAGAAAGGCCCTTCACAGAGGGAAGCAGGGATTTCAAGTTTCATAAAGAGCTCCCAAAAATTATGGTACTTATTAGCTTTCAGCTCTCATTGCCCCTATCATAGGCATCTTTAGGTGATTAAGGTTAAAGTGACACAACTAAGATGATATGCTTGACAAGTTATAAGTTGAAATCTCATGCCCCTTACTTACGAGTACCGAACCTCATGCTACTCAACTTCAGTCACGAGTAAGCTCTTGTCATTATAAATACATGTGTATCATTGAGAACCGCCAACGGGGTACCCCTTGCACATGATACAGGAGCTATCCCATAATCAAAATGACAAGGCAAGCAGACAATGAGCATCTCAGCGATCTTTTTATTTGCTATTTGCATAGGTTTTTATTGAGGATGCTTCATAGAATGCTCACTATAGTTATGCTGCAAGTTTCCACCATGATTAGGCATGGCTTAGGCTAGCGGCCCAGGCGTTTCTCTAACACATATATAAACTCCATGATCTTACGAGCTCCCCTTTTATTTCACACCGCCGGGATCCATAGGCAAAAGAATCATGATATCAACTAGGTACAAAGTACCCATGCAGTGTTGAAAGCGTTCCCCATGATACATGGTTCTGCTAACTTCAACTCATAAAGCAAGCATATACGCAACAAAGAAGGACCCAATGGTTCAAGTTTATTAAGTGCAAGAAAATAAAGTGTGCCATCAAGTTTGTGAGAGCTTTAATCACTAATTTTCACATAACAAGTTTAATTGGAAGGTAGATAAAAACAAGAATTTACTTGGAATAGCAGTAATGCTAATAGGTAGGCATGGTGGACACAAATGGCATAGGTTTTGGCTTAAAAGGACTAGGTGCACGAGAAGAATGCCCTCCCAGTACAGGTTTTTGGCTAGCAAGGCTGGCTAGCAAGTATAAGAGTTGAAGGAAACAAACAAACATACAAGTGACAAAAGCAAACATGCAATCTTCCTTGGAAGCACAAAAGATCTTAACTAAAGAATACTAAACTTATGAGCAAATCAAGAAAGAAAGATGATGAAATTATATTTCTTTAGAGTACCTTTTTCCTTTTTCATTCAATTCTCAAAAATAGTGTTGCTACTGACCGAGCCAGGTTTGCCAAAACCAACTAAATTAACTCAATGATCCCAAAGTGATACCAATACTAAAAACAAGATCAATCATATAACCACGAATTGAAAACTAATATAAGATATGCAAAAGAGTAAATGATAGAACTTCTCATTAATATTCCATAACGACAACTCACACCAAGGGATACATATCAAACGAGAGAGGGGACACTTCCATAATGCAAACCATCCTACATGATAACTTCTCTATTCATGATATGACTCTACTAAAAAGGTAAAAAGATAGAACATAGTGATGTGATACCGCGGCACTCCCCCAAGCTTGGAACAAACCAAGGGGATGCCAAACCTGATGACGAATTACTCCCTCGGTGGTGGTGGTATCCTCTCAATGAGCTCTTTGATCAGTTTCCCCAAGTCCTGAATCTCGAAGGTGAGAGTACGAATCAACTTCGAGTTGTGCTTGATGCGGTGCATTATCATGTCAGATTGTGGATCCCAGCTCTTGTGATTCTTTTTCCACTCTTCCTCCTTGGAGTCTTCTTTCCCTGTATGGCGTGGAGCTAAACAATGATGCGGAGTTTTCCCTCCAGTTGACATCCGTGCAGTCCTCCTAACCCTGACAGATCTTGCTAACACTCCAATGCTTGCAATGGTAGTGCCAGTGTGTGGATGTTGGCCTTGCTTTATCTCCTCTTCACCTTCACTCTTGATCTCCTTCTCCTGCCCGGTGTCTTGGAGATCTTCCTCCATAGGCTCCTTTCCTTTATCCTTGGCAGACACCATTGTGCTTCAAAGCTTTCAAAGATAGTTCCTGGCAGAAACAGATCGAAACAAAAACACGATATACGAACCTCGGGGGATCCGGGGGATTATATATTACGAAGCTTCACAACAAAAGGAAGGTACTGGGAGAAAACGGGTCGGAGACGGAGTCCGGAGTGGCCACACCACCTGGTGGCGCAGCCAGGGGTGGGTCCGTGCCACAGGGTGCTGTGAGTCGCCTTGGCTCTGTTTCCGTCCCTCTTCCGCTTCGTAACTTCCCTTATTGACTAAAAACTACAAAAATATAACTGGACAGATCTTTCGCGGAACTTTTCTTACCAGAACTGTTACTTATTTGAAAACGGACTATGCAGGTCTCTGAGTTTGGTATTTAGTAGATTCTTCCGGGGTCACCACTTGAATAACATCAATATCTTCATCTTCGTACACTTATTACTTGCGTCATGAAACCCTTCACTTCCCTATTACACCATTATCTCCACTAACCTGGAAATTTCTTTCACACAAAACTTCACACAGTTCTCATTAGCAACATTAGTATAAGTGAAGTGATAAAAACTTTTGAGTTCAACTTCAACTGAAAACACTCAAAACATAAGCTACTGTAGCAACTCCTTCCAAAAACCCAAAAAGAATTCAAAAAGGAAATCGAATAAAGAAGCAAATGCAAGAGTGGCAAAATCTGTCAAAACAGACCAGTAGGTAAAGATCAATTTTTTCAAACATCTTCTCTTGCTCAAATAAAAAAGTGCAAAACTAATGAAAGTTAAATAACAACCTGGGGAATAAGCACAAAAAATTACATCTCAATCCGACATACAGAGATCTATCACGGATTTTTACGGTGAAGCACAAAAATCTGTTTCGGGACAGCAACTTCCCCAAATATTACTTCTCTCTCATTAGAGGTTGATCTTGACACAAAAACCAAACAAAGGATAAGGAGAGGTTATTACCGAAGTAATAACTTCCAAGACTCAAAGAAAAACAAAAACAAACTGAAAACACAAATAAATTGGGTTGTCTCCCCAAAAGCTCTTTCTTTATAGCCATTAAGATGGGCATGGTAATTTCAAAGATGCTCACATAGGAATATGAATTGAAGTGAAAGAGAACATCAAGAAGCAAAAACTACACATGTTTAAGTCTAACCCACTTCCTATGCAAGGGAATTTCGTAAACAAACAAGTTGTTGAAACCAGAGACTACTAGCATGGGAAGGCAAAAGAAGTGCAACATAAAAACTTTAAGCATAAAACGAGGAAACTTGATATTATTGAGATGCATAAGAACAGTCTTTCCTCTCTCATAATAACTTTAAGTATCATGCATAAACTTAACAATGTAACTATCACAAGGACCATCATAACAATGATCACTTATTCTAACAGAAAACACAGGAATACTAGCTCTCATAATACTACTTTGTGAAACAATATTAGAGGTATCCTTACAAAGGATAATGTGTCCCTCTTCTACATATTTAGTGACAAAGTCTTTCACATTTGCTATTATAGGTTCATCAACCATTTGTTTATCAGGTTCAACAGCTTTATTTGTACTTTCATTAAACATACTAGCTATCATAGAATGTTCCTTTATCTTAACTGGGAAAGGCATTTTCTCAATGTAAGGTTCAGGTAAAACATGATTAGCAGTATAAACTTCAGTATTTCTTGTAGGAACACTCTTAGCAACATCTTTATAAGGTTCATGATACTTATTCCACTTCTTTTTAGGCACTTAAATATAGGAAGCAAAAGACTTAAAATAAGGAGCAATAGCTTGAGAGTCTAGACCATAAGCATTTTTAATATTTTGAAAGTCATCCGTTCCCATAAAAGATTCAATGCATTCATAATCATAATTTATACTTGACTTTCTACCTTTGTCATTCTCCCAAGCTTCAGCATTATCTTGAATACGGTCCAGAAGATCCCATTTAGCTTCTTCTTCCATGCGAGTGAATGATCCAACACAAGAAGCATCCAATAAATCCTTATCATGTAGAGGGAGCCTTGCATAAAAGTTATTGATAATAATATTGTTAGGGAGCTCATGAATGGGACATTTGAGCATTAGTAACTTCAATCTCCCCCCAAGCTTGAGCTGTACTCTCTCCATCAAGAGGCTAAAAGTTGTATATTTGATTCCGATCTTTATGAATCTCACTAGGAGGATAAAATTTTGAATAAAAGAGAGGCACTATTTCCTCCCATTCAAGAGCTTGACCATTCTTTAGCAGCTTATACCATTCCTCAGCTCTTCTTTTCAGTGATAATGAGAATAACTTCTTCTTAACTTGATCTGTAGTAATACCTACACACTTGAACAACCCGCATAATTCGTGTATAAAGAGCAAATGATCACTGGGATGGACAGTTCCATCCCCAACATAGTAATTATCCATAACACGATCAATAATTCTTGTAGGTATTTTAAAAGCATCATTCTCAGCAGGTGGTGGTTCGTCTACTACCTTAGCAGTGGTAGTAGCTTTACCAAATAAGAAACTCAGCGAATTATCCATAACGAAAATAAAGCAACTAACAGAAGTAAACAATACTCACAGTAGAAGTTTCCTTTACCAGTTCCACTCTCCAATAGCGCTTCACTCCCCGGCAATGGTGCCAGAAAATAGTCTTGATGACCCACAAGTATAGGGGGTGTATCACAGTATTTTTGATAAGTAAGAGTGTCGAACCCAACGAGGAGCAGAAGGTGCTGGCTAGTGGTATGGATCAGAAATTCTCTGCAAATACTTAGCAAACGAATTTTTAGGGTTTTTTGATAATGCAAGTAAATAAAGTACGAGTAAATAAAAGACAGTAGGAATAAATGCAGCAAGTGGCCCAATCCTTTATGCAGCAAAGGACAAGCCGGTTGTATTACTTAAGATGACCAAACGTTCTCGAGGACACATGGGAAGACTGTCAAGTGCTTTCGCTTCATATAGTTGATTAATCTTCTTTATCTTGCTAAGTGTTGTGTGGGTGAACCTGTGCTAATGTACCGACCTTCCTAGGACTAATACATACTTGTGATTATACCCCGTGCAAACATCCGTAAGTACAAGAAAGTACTAACCACAGCTTTAAACTCTAAGATCCTTACGTCCCTTGTGCAATGGTTTCCTAACGGGGGTTCAGGTTTCTGTCACTCCGGCAACCCCTACAATTAGTACCCAAATACACAATGCATTCCCCTAGGCCCATATAGGTGAAGTGTCATGTAGTCGACATTCACATGACACCACTAGAAGAAGTACACCACAACTTAAATATCAAACTATTGAATCTTTCTCAACACAACTCCACTACTAACAACATGACTTCTCCCATGTCCTTAAGAACAAAACGAACTACTCACAAGACATCATATGGATCATGATCAGAGATGGAATAATGATGTATAACAATCTAAACATAAACAATAATTCAATGGTTCCACTCAATAGCATCAACTACAAAGAGTAATCAACACCGGGAAAGTTTCCCCTAAGAACTATGCAAGATTCAACCCAATTGTTATAGCAATATGGAGATGGTGATGAGGGTGTTGATGGTGATGATGGTGGTGGTGATGATGATGATGATCCCGATGAAGTCCAGCTTGATGGTGGTGTTGATGGCAACGATCTCCCCTCTCCGGGAAGGAATTCCCCGGCAGAAATCTGTCTGTCGGAGAGATCTTTCTCTCTTGGTGTTTTCTGCCCCGCAGAGGCGGCGGAATCTTTATATGGTCGCTCCCCGAGTCTTAGGGTTTCGGGAGGAATATATACGCCAGAGGGGAGAGCCAGAGGTGGTCCAGGGCAGCCACACCAACTGGTGGCGCGGCCTAGGGTGGCCTTCGCCAGGGGGTAGTGTGGGCCCCCTGTGGCCCATCTCCACTCCTCCTTCTGGCATCCTTCGTCTTTTGGAAAAATAGGACTTTCCGTATATTTTCCCGGATTTTCTGATCTTCGGGAATTTTGCCTCCAAACAGCACCATTTCCATCAGAATCCTGACTACAGCGGTCCATGCTCCAAAAGTCATCAACCATGCAAAAACAAGTGAAATCACATAAGTATCATCTCTTAATATGAAATATATCAATGAATAACAGTGAATTATGACATAGAATAGTGACGCAAAATGGACGTATCACTAACTCGATGAACTCAAGGGGGAATGAACTTTGGCTTGGTGGAAACGTAGATCAGGACCTCCTCTTGCTTTCTACCAAAGGGATTTGGAATTGGTTGGGTAGAATGGGAGATCCTCAAGGAATTGTGTTTCAACAATGGAGAGAGAGAGAGAGCTTCAAGAATGAGTATGTAATGGAATGCCTAACTCTCAGTGGAGAAGAAAGGGGTATTTATAGTCTGGGGTGAAAAAGGAGCCGTTTGGAGGGGCCTACGACCAAACCGGCAATAAGTCTGGCGGCGCTAAATTGTGCGTGAAATTCGACATGATTCCGTGAGATCGTTAGTCTTGAAAGAAAGTTCCGGCAGCGATCGAGATTACCGGCAACAAACCAAAACCCTCTGTAGTGAGCCGTTCTGGTGTGCGCTGGGAATTTTTGGTGGCGACCAGAAATTCCGGCGGCCACTCCAGCGGCGCCGGTTTTCATGCTGATTTCGCACAACCCTTTTTCTAGCCCTTTTTCACAACAACTTTCTGTCTCTCCTTTAGTGGGTGTATGGCTGAAGATGATATGATGTGTGTGTGGTGTAGAACATCCCCAAAGAGCGCATCGAGATCACCCCTCTTAATAGTGCGGTGCTTCCTACTAGACTCAAAGACAAATAAGAGAGAAAAGTAATGAAAACACGGCTCTTCACTTCATAAACAAATGGGGGTCACCTACTGCCTCTCATCATCAAACGCGGACTATCACCTGTAGAAATACTAGTAGAAACATTAGTCCGCTCTCTAACTCCGATGTCATAGTTAACAAAAAACTGGATAAGGGCATTTTGCCCTTTCATTTCCACTTCATCACAAAAGCAGCATTTGGTACACCCATTCCAGTTTCTCTTGGCAAGTTGTCTTTTGTTAGCAAAACTTTGTTACTAAGAAACCACATGAAATTTTTAATTTTTAATGGTATTTTTATCTTCCACAAGTACCTTGTAGGGAAACGTGGATGCTCATTCATGATATCTTCATACATAGATTTAACCAAAAAAATCCCGTCTTCAGTTAAATTCCATGAAAACCTATCCCTCTCATTCGTCAAGGATATTTCCATCAACCTCTCACATAAGTGCAACCATGCAACCCATTTATCCCCCATTAAATTTCTCCTAAATCCTATATTTAAAGCGCTTTGGGTCAAAACATCACGGACGAGGACGTGCTTTCTATGTACTATGTTGTAAACAGATCGATACTGTTGGGCAAGAGATACCTCCCCTAGCCATATATCATCCCAGAAGCGGATATCTCTCTCGTCACCAATTTTGAAAATACCACGGGCGAAGATCTCATCTTTCACTCCCATTAGTCCTTTCCAAAAAAGGTGAATCGGTAGGCTTGGCTTTGACCTGTGCTAAAGTTTTATTGACCATATATTTATTGTATAGCAACTCTTGCCAAACCCCTTCTTTTGTCAATACCTTATACAACCATTTACTAAGTAAGGATTTGTTTTTAAGTTCTAGCACTTCAATACCCAAGCCCCCCCGATCTTTAGGTCGGTAAATAATATTCCACCGAGTCAGTCGGTATTTCTTCTTATATTCATCACTTTGCCAAAAGAACCGTGAGCGATAAAAATCCAGTCTTTTCCTTACAACCTTTGGTATTTGAAGGAAATACAACATAAACATCAGCATGCTTGATAAAACATAATTAATTAGGACAAGTCTATCCCTGTAAGATAACAACTTTCCTTTCCAGCACCCTAACTTACCTTCGCATCTATTTTCTACCGGGTTCCATTCAGAATTGCGAAGTTTCCTATGATGTATAGGTACCCCAAGGTACCTAAACGGCAAGGATCCTGATTCACAACCAAAAATCTCCCTATAAGTGTGTTCTTGTTCAGCAGCCTTGCCGAAACAAAAGATCTCGCTCTTATGGAAGTTAATTTTTAGCCCCGATAGTTGTTCAAAAATACATAAGATGAGCTTCATATTGACTGCCTTTTGAAAATTGTGTTCCATGAACAAGATTGCATCATCGGCATATTGCAAAATAGACACTCCCCCTTCAACTAGATGGGGTATTAGTCTAGCTACCTGATCATTTTCTTTTTCCCTGGCAACTAAGATGGCGAGCATATCGACTATAACATTGAAAAGCATAGGTGATAGTGGATCCCCTTATTATCGCAATCCTATTCTAGTTTGGAAGTAATGGCCAATGTCATCATTGACCCTAATGGCTACACTTCCATCAAGTACGAAGTTATTAATCCATTTACACCATATAGGATCAAAACCTTTCATACAGAAGACTTGCTGTAAGAATGGCCACTTTACCTTGTCGTAAGCCTTTTCAAAATCAATTTTGAAAAGGACCCCATCCATTTTCTTACTGTGAATCTCATGGATGGTCTCATGCAAGACAACCACGCCTTCAAGAATATGCCTCTCGGGCATAAAAGCTGTCTGTGTGGGTCTTATAATTTTTTGTGCAATTCCAGTTATTCGGTTTGTTGCAACCTTAGTAAAGATATTAAAGCTTACATTTAGTAAGCAAATGGGTCTATATTGTTGTATTTGTACCGCCGCGTTCTATTTTTTTGGGCAACAAAGTTACTACACCAAAATTTAACTTAAACAGGGGAAGGTTGTCTTCATGCAACTATGCAAAAAGAGCCATCAGATCCTGTTTAATCACTGCCCAAAATGTTTGATAGAATTCCATAGGGAACCCATCAGGTCCAGGCGCCTTGTTATGCTCCATGGAATCTATAGGCTCATATACATCTTGTTCAGAAAACATACTAGTTAAAATTTCATTTTCATCATTCGATACCTGAGGAATATCATGAATTATATCCTCTATAAGAGTGAATCCATTGGGAGTCGGGTCCCTGAATAGTCGCTTATAGTATTCAGTGATAAATACTTTCAAATTATCCTCTCCTACAATTGTTCCTTCCTCTTGCTCTAATTGGAATATTTTCTTCTTCCTATGTTTTCCATTGGCTATAAGATGGAAGTATTTAGTATTATTTCCTCCTTCCTGCACATGTTAAACCTTGGCACGCTGAGCCCACTTAGACTCTTCATCGTGCCATAGTTTGTTTATTTGTTCATTTGCATCTCTCAGATCCTTTCTTTCATCTTCAGAGAGAGGAGATGTTTTAGCCTTTATATCTAGTTCATCAATGATGGATAATAGTCTCTCCTTCTCCTTCTTGTATTTTCCACTTTGGTTTTTGGCCCACCCACGAAGAAATCTATGTAAATGTTGTATTTTCTTCTGCCAACGTTCAATAGGCGTGTCACCATATGTCACTAAAACCCATTTAGTTGCCACAAGGTCATAGAAGCCTTCTTGACTAACCATGAGAGATCGAAGGAGAATCTCGAATTATTTCCCAAGTGTGCCTGAACTCCTGAGTCAATTAGAAGTGGAGTATGATCCGAGCCTTTCTGAGTGAGAGCTCTCACCGTTACAAGTGGAAACTTCTGTTCTCAATCAATGGTGGATAAAATGCGATCAAGTTTTTCATAAGTGGGTGTGTCTCTGCGGTTTTCCCAAGTAAACTGTCTACCGGAGAGAGCAATCTCTCGCAATCTTGGCGTCCACACCAAGTCTTCTTCGAGATCTGATACAGATGGTAGGATATCCCATGTACATGTTAGCTAGCTAATTGGTTGTAATCTAAACAAACTAGAGACGGGTGAGGCGAGCAACCTGCAGCCCTTTTTCCCAACTTTCCTGGTATCAGAGGGGGTCGTTCCTCCATATTTCCTTTTCTCCTCTAAAACCTAGATCGATATCATCTCCTCCTCTCAGCACTCGTGAATAAATCAAGCAACGTGAGGCCGAGCTCCATAATCTCGACGAAGACCTCAAGGTGTGCGAAGCCGATTTTGCCCACCAAGCTCAATCCAAGGGAAAATCACACGCTGATGATCCTCCTGCCATCTACATCACTCTGGACCTCTAGGACTCCAACTATGCAAAGAGGCATGAGTTATTCCTCATGGCTCTTAGTTGCTATGGCATCACCGCCAGCGTCATCGCTGACAATGATACCACTCCCTTCGACACATCGTCTACCTCCGAGTGGGCGTGTGACGGCTACACCATTCTCTCATGGATGTACGGGTCTATTTTCAATGAAAATCATCTGTAGATCCATCCTCTCCTCGGTGAATTCATGGAGGAAGGCGGTGCGATGCTAAAGTGGATGGATCCGCCTACTGAACCAGCACATCATTAGGTCGAGATCCTTCAACCCCTCCATCGTCCGCTCAATCCGTCTTACAATGCGAGAGGCTTTTCGGTCGGCTGGCCTTTGTCCCTCTAGCTGGGGATCTTGGTGGCATCTCTGCCTACAAAAACTGATAAGTGCTCCCTCTCCCTTCCAGCGGGACCCTCTTTTCAATAGAAGAATGAGGTCTGCCAGGCCTTGACAGATTCATGGCCCATGGTGTCCGGATACATCCTATTCGAACGAATCTTGAAGCTTATGGACCTGTTTTTAGCCAGGGCACCTCTAGGAACGATAGATTACTTCTCCATGGTGCTGAAAGATATCTAACCTATGTTTGATTCCTAGGTAACCCTCGCGCAGTGTAGCATAATTGCAGATTCATGTTATTCTGTTAGGCGGAATACTATGTGATTGGACGTTGAACTTTCCTAGAACCTCTAGGAAGAAGATGGAGACAATAAGGGATATGTCGCGCTCCATGTGGGATTTTGAGGTATACATTTTCTCAGGCTGAGGGCTGGGGAGGATGTCGCTCGCTGGAGCTGTGCGCTAGAAATACTTCTCCGGCACCGGGAGGTAGCCCTCACGGACCATATCTTGGAGGTGGGAATCTTCAACGGTGGAAGCCACCCACAAGCCTTTTACAGGCTTTGCCACAACTTCGTTGATTTCCACCACTCCCTCTGTATCTGATGGCTGTTAAAATAGTCATCTTTCTCCACGTTTAAATCGCATTTTTAATCAAAAAATTGACCAAGAATCTCTCTAGCCTTGCTACTAATGATTAAGTATTGAAAAGATGTGAAATCCCTTGTCTTTAATTGTGTTGTGCAAGAAATCATACTTTTAAAGAGAAATCATAAGCACTTATTGAAGATTATGATGTTGCCTACTCGGCCAAACTAACTAGGGTCGAAAAGGAGCCTCTAGAAGATTCAACGACCTGCCTTACGGGCAAGACCCACCCATACCATGTGGTAGCGGCTATGTTAGGTCAAACGCGTCAACTTTCATGAAGACGCCTATATATTTTGAGACTCCAGGCACCGCGCAGGGAGCTATTATTCTCAGGTTGCATCACAATACCACCAAAAGAGATCCACCACCATAGTTCATCCTATCCACCATCCATCCACTCCATAGCCATAGCCATCATCTTGTACTTGAGATCTCCTTGGAATTGGTGATCATTGTAAGAATATTTGATTTCAATCTAAGTATTTTGCACAGTGTTTTCTATCCTTGATCTTATTGTTATGAGTGAGTAGTCCTCACGGGCTACAGGTTGGGGTGAAACCTTGCAACGATTATGTGCATCTAATTTATGAGAGTATTATGTGGTGATTGAATAGATATTTATATCTTTGTATCTTGTCTCGGTCCATGGACTTGTAGGTACCCAAGATCCCAAGGATTGGTAAATACTTGAGGTGAGGTGAGTGGTGAATGGCGATTTCACATGAAACCCAGTGAAAGCAAGGGTAGTACAGTCTTCGTTTATTGATCAATTTGGGAGTAATAGTAACATCAATTTTTAAGGCTTTGATATGTATTTTACTTAATAATTGTTATAGCCCGGTGCATCGTGGTGTAACGGTTGGATGAAAAGACTATTGCTATGCCTGTGGATCTCAAGGACTTTAGTATATTAGGATATGCTGCCCACCACCTTATCTTTGTTAAATCATTTCACATGAATGTGCGTATTATTATCTTTATCCCATTTGATGTGCAGATGCAGGTGAATCTTTAACCCTAGCCCATTTTCATCCATTGCAACAACCAACGATTCAACGTAAACTAGAAAGATTCGATAAACTTAAGGTAAAACAAATAAACAAGTCTTGTAAACGTGCCTCATTTACTTTCCATTTAGCATTGTTTCCCAAGGTTTGATTAAACCTAGGTGACATGGGTATGCCCTATAGGTGCCCAAGATTGGCGTATATGGTCCGGTCCAAGAGAAGCCTATGGTGTATATAAAGCCCATAAAGATTCGGGTGGCCCAAGCCCATGTAGGTGCGACTGCTTGGAGGATATGATGGTCGCGCTCTGTGGCAGCAACGTGTTTTTGCGGATTGAGGCACTGTGGCGGGCATGGCTTGCGGAGGATCTTGGTGGTCGGCGGCTTGAGCAGTCTACCTTTTATGCTACTCATCTCGCTGCGTGGTCGGTTTGATCTGCGGGGGAAATCTTACATGGACTTCGGTCAGTGTCTACAACGACGACGCCTCAGGGCGTCATTCACCTTCTTGTTAGCGTTGTTGTGGAGCTATCAATCCCGTCTGACATGTGTGGTCCTAAGATCTCCAGGTAAAAACCTAAGCTCCATCGGGAGCGGTCGACGGCGATGGACGCGACGCTTCCTTGTTGGAGGCGTCGTCTTGGAGTTTTCTTAGCCACCATGGTGCGGTTGGTTCATGGCGGACAAGCGGAGTGTCTCGATTGTCATGGGAGGCGGATGCCGGGGTGGCGGCCCGAGACGGTGGTTGGAAGTCAAGGCGGCAGCCTCAAACATCAATGCGGCGATGGTGCTATGGAGCATGATCATGGCCTTGCATGGTGTTTGGTGATGGCTTGGAGATGCGAGGGTAGCAGGTCGTCGACCCGGCTGGTTCCTCTTCGGGCAACGCGAAGATCGAACTAGTTACTATGACACGGTGGCAGACCTGGATTTGGCGCAGTGTTCGAAGCATGCGGATGGTCGCATGGGTAGTGAGGGCTGCTAGATGGCTGGGACACACGATGTTGCGTCTCGTGTGCAACTTTGGTGCGGTGCCGAGTGGTGTATGTCGGGGTGGCGTCCCCGGAGACAGATGTGTGTGTCTGTTGCGTTCGGTTTCCTTGGGTCGTGTGGACAGCGGGCTCCTCGCTTGTGTGGTTTTAAGCCTAGTTTTCCTTATAAATCGGGCATTGTATAATTTGTATGGTTTTTGGACCCGGTTTCCCTTATAAAATGGGTCATCTCTTCTATCTAACCGAGCGGTAGATATCGACTACCGTGGCCTCAAAAAAAATTTGCAATGTAAATGTGCCACGGAATAAGTTCAGAGATGAGCTTGGGTTATGGGATTATTTAGAATTTTGAAAGTGCATGTAGCTACTTGTATCTTTGATTACTAAATGATCGGTTATAGACAACAATGCATGTCGTGGTGGTGTCACGGCAGATGCCATGGATAGGCTGAAGGTGGGGACTAATATGCGCTAGGGGAATCCAGGGAGGGATAGTAGAGTGATTCTCTACACAGAAGCTTTGTATTGATGTTCAGTCTCCCAGACTACAAGTGCTCCTCGAGCTTTTTTTGACTAGAGGAGGAAGAAGAGGCTCTCTTACTCTTGCCTACTCTCCCGTCCTGTAACTCTGCACCCACAAGTATTTCCCTTGCTATGTATCCGTAAAGACCCAACCCCCTTACCAGAACCCCAACCCCCCCTTATATAGGGGTGGTTCGGTCCTGGCCTAGGGCATACGTGGAGGCATATTCCTCCCAAAGTAGTAACTCGACAGGGGTGCTTTTCCCCCACGTCACTCTTGCTTTAGCAACGTTGCCTCTGCGGCGCAGCGTCGACCGGCGTGGCGTGCCACCCTTGTCGCCACGATCCGGTGGTCCCGCCCTTGCTTTATTCGCTCCTCCGATGACCGGGCCTTCTTTTTGACCAGAGATATTCCTTCCTTCTCCTAGAAGCCAAACGAGGATCCGGATCACAGTTGATCCGGCCACACCTGTTCCTGCATATAAGCTAGACAAGTGTCGCCGACTTACTCCTTGAGTCGGACGAGACAATGTTAGGCGACCCCCTGGTCCGGGTTACTCCGTGATCCGGCCTGCCTTGAGGTGACTCGTCCAGCATCCGCTTTGACCTTGCCGACCCTCGGCTAATTTGGTCCTTATACCCCGGAGTGACCCTACCCGGGGTTATCCCCCCAACATTAGTCCCCGAAGCTGGTGCGGCCTTAGCGGCCTTGGTCGCTAAGGCCACATCAGGTTCATTCATATCCAAGCCTCGGCCTTATATGGATTTACGTTCCTTTCGCACGCTCCAAGTTTTCACTTGCCGGCCGGGTCACCACTTTGGCTCGGATCGTTTGGTTTTACTTTCCCTCCACACGGTTCAAGTTTTCTCTTGCCTGCCGGGTTACCACCGTGGCTCGGATCCGTGCCTTGCTTCCTTCTCTCGTACGCCAACCCACGTAACGGTTAATCATTACGTTGCCTTATTTTAAGGGCCTGCGCAGAATCGCCGCATAAATGTCGATGATTCGAGCGGGGTTACGCCACGTCTGTCTCCTCGTTTACCGCACGTCGTGTCATTGGATCACATTCACTCTGCGGCCCCCGGTGTGGCTCCTCTCTGATTGGTCGATGCTGGTGATACATGGCCACATCATGTGGTGTTCCTGCACAGCACGATCCTACCTTTTGATGACTGGGGGTGGTTAAATAGGGGAGGGGCGCGCTCCTTAGAACTTTTCCATCTCCACGCCCCCTCGCCTGTTCCTCTTCTTCTTCCTCGCAACGTCTGCCGCTGCGGTGCCCGTTAGCCGCTTGCATTTCTTTTGTTTCTCCGCACCGCAATCACCGTTGCGCCTCTGTTCAACCACGGGTCCTCGTCAGTCTAGACCGCAGAGCTCCGCCGCTGCCAGCTCCAGCGAAGACACCGGAATTGAGATGACGGAGGAAGAGCTCGCCGTTGTTGAACAGGATATGGAGGAGGACGCAGACGGGCAAGCAGCGGCTGCGGCTCGGTCTGCGAGGATGACATCTCTTGGCTCTACCGGACCCAGCGCATCCCCGCCGGCGTCGCTGCTCGTCTCCCCTCCTCGGAGCTGGCCCCCTCACCCAATCCGGGCGAATTTGTTGTTTTCTTATCCCATTTCCAACGAGGATTTGGGCTTCTAGTGAGTGATTTCTTCCGGGACTGGATCCGGACCTATCACTTGCAACCACATCATCTCCCGGCGAACGCCATCACCTCTCTGTCCTCTTTCGTTTCTTCGATTGAGGGCTACACCAGGCTATGGCCTACGAAGGAGCTGTGGATCCGGTTCTTTGGCCTCCGTCGCAACGTGGTCCCCAACATCCACGTCGAGTCGGAGGACAAACAGCTAACTCAGTTCGGAGCTTCCTCGATCTCGCCTCGGAGGTATTCAATCTTTCCCCGGGTCACCGGGCTTGACTCCTGCAAAGGGTGGGCCCGGACCTTCTTCTACGTCCGGAATGAAGGCACGGAAGATTTGATCCGGTTGCTGCCCTACGCTCCGGGTCCCCCTGACACGGATTTCTGGGAGGAGGTTGCCAGGAAGCCTACAACCCTGGCCAACCAAGTGAACAAAAGGTTTGCGGAGCTGAAGAAGCTCGGATTGCGCAACGAGGATGCCATGATCACTTTCGTGCGCAACCGAATCTCTCCCCTTCAGCGGCGCACTCACAAGTTGTGCCATATAAGCTTCAGTCGCGACCCCAACCGAACCTCCTCGTTCGAGTTGAGCAATACGGAGATCTTTCGCCGGGTCAAGGCTCTTTTCACCACCCATAAGGACTTCTCCGCCGAATGGACGTGGGGAATCGAGCATTACTGCCGTGACAGGCTCCCTCCCGCGGTAAGCTTCGCGGGGTAAACTTATTTCGGATCAATCTCATGTCGGTTCTTATCACATTCTTGACCTTGCTCCTTGTGCTTTTTTCTCAGCTGTTTCTCCAGCAAACCCTCGAGGATGGCCCGGATCCGACCCTTAAGTGGGCCCCGGACCGAGAAATTCCGGACGAGGAGGAGCCGGACCAGGAGATGTTCCTCCCCACACCCGACGCCACCAGACGACCCAGCGGTAAATTCTCTTCTCTTAGAGATTGGCCCGACGATGAGGATGACTCGGATATCGATGTGATTGAACCCGTTGAGGCTGTCCCTCTTTCTTTTGCTTACCCGGCATCAGCTAACCCCGGTCGGCACATCCACGAGGATCCTCCCCTTGCCACGGGCGAGCCTGCTCCGGCGGCGTCAAAGAAGAAGCGCGGAACCGCGTCGAGTTCTTCTTCCGAACCTTCTCAGCCTTCCAAAAGGCAAAAGAAGGCCGGAGACAAGACTGCCTCCAAACGAGTAGGCAAAGCCCCGGCAAGGAGGGCCCGGAAACCTAAGGAGGCAGAGACCTCGATGCGTAAGCTCTTTTTCATCTGTGACACATTTCTCCCTGCTTGGGTAATTTCCTCCTAACATTACTTTCTCTTGCAGGCTCTGTGGAGGTCCCTCAGGCGGATCGAGCATCTCCTCTCCTCTTCGCTCCAGTCCTTCCCTCCCATGACAGACGAGTCACGCCCATTGAGCCCTATTCCGAAGGCTCTGCGGCGCTCCGGATTCCGCAATACCTCCTTGGAGGGGCGACCTCGGATCGGGAGGGTCGGATCGGCGAGGCGATGGCGTCCGCACTTGGCATTGCCGCAACCAGCAACAATTAAGTCTATCGCAACTCCAGCCCCAAAGCAGCTCCAGCACCAACCACCGAACCAGCGCCTGTCCGGTTCAAGAAACCAACAACAGCTCAACGCCGACCACCAAAGCTCCTGCGCCAAGCTCATCTGCCTCGTCCGAAGTCATCTCAAGCTCGGCGAGGACCCACTCCAGCGGTTTCAAGGGCAAATCCATGCGGTCACTTCCTCCCAAGGCCAAAGGCAAATTCACCTCCAGAGGCTGGGCGTGAACCTTGTCATCGATGCTTCCAAAGAAATCCCCGGCAGCGGATCCTCCTGCCGAGCCAGCTGATTCGCAGCAGATGGTTCTTCACACTAGCCCAGCTCTTGCCCTGATTGAGAGGAAAGAAGCTCACGCCAAGGGCTTGGTGGCACCTCACATGCCCACTGGTGAACGGTATCCTCCGAGCCTCATCGAGTTTGTCATGAACTGGAATAAGGCGGAGTTCGTCTACAACGACGATCTCCCGGAAAAGTTCGGCCCAGCTGAATTTTCCGCTCAGATGAATACCGCCGCCAAGGCCATTAACCTTGCTGGGCGTATGATGGAGGTACGTTGTTTCTTATTTACATGCTGTAGATAATAACCATTAGTCCCCGAGCCTCCGGCGGAGTACCTGTTATTCGGCCGGATGCTCCTTAGAAGATCAACGTAGCTGCATGTAAACTTCAAACATGTACACACCTAGAGCCGGGTTAAGTTCCGCTTGGCCCGGATCTTGTACACTTCGAATATGCACATACCTAGAGCCGGGTTAAGTTCCGCTTGGCCCGGATCTTGTACACTTCGAATATGCACATACCTAGAGCCGGGTTAAGTTCCGCATGGCCCGAATCTTGTACACTTCGAATATGCACATACCTAGAACCGGGTTAAGTTCCGCTTGGCCCGGATCTTGTACACTTCGAATATGCACATACCTAGAGCCGGGTTAAGTTCCGCTTGGCCCGGATCTTATACACTTCGAATATCACCGAACTAACTTTACATGCCTGTGCCTTTGTCAGGTAACTACCAACAGTCGGAGCGCCGAGTTTCAGCGCCTGCTTGATACCCATAAGACCTTGCGCGCAAAACACGTTGCACTTGGCGCGAAGCATGAAAAGAGGGGTAATTTCCTCTCTTAACACCTCATCGCTTCGTTTGTTTCTGCCGGATTAACCTCCTTATTCGGTTTTTTGTAGCTGGGGTGGAGGCTGAAAACAAGATTATGCAAAAAAACTTGGAGGAAATACGAGGTATGTCCCCTTTCGGCCAACATCGTTGTGCTCTCTATTCTTTCTTTTTCTTGGCTCGGCAAATATTCACTCCTCGGCTTTGCCGGGTCAACACACCATTTCAGCATCGCTTGAGGATAGTGTTCCCGTGCCTGATATGATGCTGCATTTTCTCGAACAAGCAGGACAGCATCAAGCCGAGCTGAAGAAGAAGGACGATGAGCTTGCCCTCCTCTGGACCAAGGACGGCGAGATAGCCAAACTCAAGGCCGAGATGGAGAAGATGAAGGCCCAACACAAAACCGAGCTCCAGAAAGTTGTCCAGAACTTCACCGAAGAGCATGAGCGCTTTACCCTTCAGATCTCCAAGGACCAGGATCTGCTCAAGGAATCCGAAGTCCGGCTTGGGTCGGCGCTCGCCGAGCTTGAACAACTTCGGCAGAGACGCGATAGTTGTATCCAGGAGTTAACCCGGATCCATCACCATATCTTACGTAAGTTTCTTTATCTTGCCCGACGCAGTTTTCCGGGTTAACTCATATGCCGGTGCTTCAGCATCCTCCCTTTCCCTATTTTCAGATAATTTTCCGGAGGGTACTGCTATTGCCAGCGCTGCCGTTGCCAAATTTCGCCAAGAGAGGGGTACTCCCATTGCTCCTGATGGTGAGAGTATCCCTTTAGACCTAGAGGACCTGTTGGTTAGCGTGTCAGCCCGGGTGGAAACTATCAAGAACTATGGCAAGGATCTCCTCGACGTTGCGGTCCGGATCTTCAACACATTCTGGCCAAGCGAGGACGCTCCGGAAAGGATCACACTTCTTGCGGACAAGCTAATGGAGATTGAGACTCAACTCGACCTCTGGAGGGAATCCGCCGGGCGGGCCACGGCAGATACCCTTCTCCATCATATCCTTTCATGGTACGAGAAAATCGATCTGAGCCTCCTCACCCGTCGGCGTACCGGATCCAAATGGACCGATGATCCGGAGTGGGTAGCTCGGCGCCAGGCTTGCGCCTACAGCCTCATCGAATATTCTCCAGTCCATGACTGGGTTGAGGGGCCGAGCTTTCTGGAATCCGGCGAGGAGGAACAGATGGAGAACATGGAGGATGGGTCGGGCGATGACGGAGAAGATGCTGCTTCAGATATCGAAGACAGTGATGATGACGCCGAATTTCCTCCTCCTGCTGCTCCTTAATTCTAAAAAACTTGAAAATTTATCAGATCCCCGGTATGCCGGGTGCACTTGTATGCTGGATATGTGATATTTTGCTAGTACATTTCTATGCCGGATTAACTTGGGCGTAGTCTCCGAGTTTCATTTTCTTGTTCGTCCAATTCTCTGGCTCGGTCCGTGTCTACCTTGATTCGGTTTTACGACTTACGAACTCGAGCTTCAAAAATTGTTTTAACAATACTTAGAAACTTTTAGGCTTAGCTCAAAATAATTCAGCATAGTAACTCGAAAATAAATACAGGGTTAGTCCGAAAAACAAACGTTAGCTCGAATAAACTCGTTTCCTTAGTCGTTTTTCATGTGCCACGCAATTCCAAACTTGTTCCCTTGCTCGCCATGAAGCCAATTCTTTTTGGACAGCGAGTCGAAGGTTGGGTTTTTGGTGCTCACACATTACTAATCCGGGTTAAGTGAAACGAGTCATTCCAGCTAACGCATAAAAAATAACCACAATCATTTATTAAGGCAGTCCCCGAGTTACTGCTCGAGGCTCCACTGTTTCATTGATAGGCTCATTGCCGACATACATACCGACATATGACTCGGGTACATACACTCTTTAGCTAAGTGTAGAACGGACGAAGTACTGCTACATTCCACGGTCGCTTGGATTCCTCTCCGGACCTGTCCGCCTTGTTCTTTTCCTGTGGTTTTGCATCTATGAGATAGTAAGAGTCATTGTGCAATGCTTTGCTCACGATAAATGGTCCTTCCCAAGGGGGGGATAATTTATGCATGCCAGTGGTACGCTGTACCAACCGGAGCACCAGATCGCCTTCCCGGAAGACTCGAGGGCACACTTTCCGGCTATGATAGCGTCGGAGATTTTGCTGATATATGGCAGATCTGGATAGTGCCAGTTCTCTCGCCTCTTCCAGTAGATCAACATCATTTTGCCGGGCTTCTTGCACTTCGGCTTCTGTGTATTGGGTGACCCTAGGCGAATCATGCTCTATGTCGGCTGGTAACACAGCTTCTGCCCCATATACCAGAAAGAACGGCGTGTAGCCTGTTGATCGATTCGGAGTTGTTCTTAAACTCCACAACACCGCTGGTAGTTCTTCTATCCAGCACCCCGCTGATCTTTGCAGCGTCTCAATGAGCCGGGGTTTTATCCCGGATAGCACTAATCCGTTGGATCTTTCCACTTGTCCGTTTGATGCGGGGTGGGCTACCGAGGCTATGTCGAGTCGGATTTTCTTATCTCGGCAGAATCGTGCAAATGCTCCTTCAGCAAAATTGGTGCCGTTATCAGTTATGATACTGTGAGGATAACCGTATCTCAAGATGATGTCTTTGAGAAATGTCACAGCCGTAGCTCCATCACACTTTCTTATAGGCTTCACTTCGATCCATTTTGTAAATTTGTCCACCATGACCAGAAGGTGCGTCATGTTCCCTTTGGCTGGTTTGAACGGGCCAACCATATCCAAGCACCACACAGCAAATGGCCATGTAATTGGTATGGTTTTGAGTTCCGACATAGGCATATGTGTCTTGTTGGCATACCTTTGGCAACCATTGCATTTTCTCACCAGATCCTCCGCTTGCTCCAAGGCGCTTGGCCAGTAAAATCCATGCCGGAATGCCTTTGCCACTAAGGCCCGGGATGAGGCGTGATGCCCGCATTCTCCTTGGTGTATATCTCGGAGGATGTCAAGTCCGTCTTCCGGATAAACGCACCGCTGGAGGATATTGGTTACACTCCGCTTGTACAGCTCGGAATTGATGATTGTGTAAGCTTTGGCTCTCCGCTGAGTTTGCCTGGCTAGCACTTCCTCAGTGGGTAACGTTCTATCTTTCAAGAACTGGTATATAGGCAGCGCCCAAGCTGGTACTGCTCTCGCAGGGAACATCTCCTCGTCAATTTCCATCTGATCCACCGGCATAACTTCAGCCGGATCACGCCGAACAGTCCCCGGGTTTGCCGAGAGAATCCCCGGGTTGGCCGAGGTAGTCCCCGGGTTCGGCGTACTACTTCCCACGTCAACGTTCATGGGATCAGCTCCGGATTCCGTGTTTTCCGGGACATAGATTGAATCGGTTTCTAGGGACGGCCTGATAGATGGCTTTCTGAGGTGCTCCAATGCAACACCCGGTGGAATTGCCTGTTAGGTCGAGCCGAGCTTCAACAGCATGTCGGCAGCTTCATTTTCCACGCGAGGTACATGATGAAACTCGCATCCCTCAAAGTAACCCGAGATTTTCTGCACATGAAATCTGTATAATGCCATGTTTGGATCCAGGGCGTCCCACACTCCGGACACCTGCTATATTACTAGATCCGAGTCGCCAAAGCAGATTATTCGACGTATGCCAATTTCCTTTGCCACTTTTAGACCATGCACGAGAGCCTCGTACTCGGCGACATTGTTTGATGCTGCGAAATGGATCTGCAACACATACTTGAGCTGATCCTTCTTTGGCGAGGTAAGCACAACCCCGGCACCTAATCCGGCTTTGGTCTTCGATCCGTCGAAGTGCATCCTCCAGTAGTTCGGATCCGGTGGCGGTGGTTCGTATTGTACCTCGGCCCAATCCACCAAAAAGTCCGCTACAGCCTGGGACTTGATCGCTTCTCTTCTATCGTATTGGGGCGCGTATGGTGCTAGCTCAATTGCCCATTTCGCGATTCTGCCGTTCGCATCTTTGTTACCCATTATCTCGGATATGGGGGCTTCGCATATCACTTTGATGGAATGCTCTTCAAAGTAGTGCTTTAACTTCTTTGCCGCCATATAAACTCCGTATGCCACCTTTTGAAAATGCGGGTAGTTCTGTTTTGAGACAGACAATACCTCGCTCAAGTAATACACTGGCCTCTTCACCGACTTACCCTCTTCATCTCGTTCCACTATAATCACTGCACTTACAACTCGGTTGGTTGCGGCTATGTAGAGCAACATTGGCTCCTTCGACAGTGGAGAAGCTAACACTGGTGCAGTGGCCAACATCCTTTTTAAGTGGGCAAAAGCTTCATCGGCCTGCGGCGTCCAAATGAATTTATCTGATTTTTTCATGAGTTGGTAGAGAGGCAGTGCCTTTTCCCCTAACCGACATACAAACCGACTCAGCGACGCCAGGCATCCGGTGAACTTCTAGACGTCGTTGAGACACTTTGGCAGTTCCATTCGTTCGATGGCTCGGATCTTAGTTGGATTAACCTCGATACCTCGGCTAGAAACGAGAAATCCGAGTAATTTCCCAGCCGGGACGCCGAAGGTACATTTCTCCAGGTTAAGTTTCATCCGGAATCTCCTCAAGTTCGTGAATGTTTGCCTTATGTCGTCAAGGAGCGTTGCGCTTTCCTTGGTTTTGATAACCACATCGTCCATGTAGACTTGCACATTTTGACCTATCTGATCGTGCAAACATTTTTGCATACACCTTTGGTACGTTGCTCCTGCGTTTCGTAAACCAAACGGCATAGTGCGATAGCAATAAGCCCCGTACGGAGTAATAAAGGCAGTTTTTATTTGATCATCCGGGTTCAGGGGTATCTGGTGGAAACCAGAATAAGGGTCAATAAATTACAACAGTTCACTTCCCGCGGTAGAGTCGATGACCTGATCTATCCTCGGCAGTGGAAATGGGTCTTTTGGACACGCCTTGTTCAGGTTCGTGTAATCGATACACATACGCCAAACCACTGCCACGTTCGGATCATCCTTCTTCTTTTCTACCAACACCGGATTAGAGAGCCAATCCGGATATAGCACTTCCATGATAAATCATGCTGCTAGCAACCGAGCTATCTCGTCACCAATGACCTTTCTCCTATCCTCGGCTAAGCGTCGGAGAGGCTGCTTCACCGGCCTTGCTCCGGGTCTTACATTCAAAGAGTGCTCAGCCAACTCCCTCGGAACACCTTGCAAGTCCTGTGTGGACCAAGCAAAAATATCCCGATTCTCACGGAGGAAGTTGACAAGCTCGCTTTCCTATTTGTCAGTTAACCCGGCCCCAATTGTCACGGTACGCTCCGGAAACATGTTATCCACCGGGATCTTCTTGGTGTCCTTCGTGGCTTGAAATGAAACGCTTCCATGCGGGTTGCTTAACGCAAGATATATCGCTGGGACTGAGCTAATGCCGCCACCTCTTGGATTTTTCTTTTCTCTTGGGCAATTACGAGTGACTCGGCTAGGTTAGACCCGGCTGAAGCGCACTCAATAGAACGTCGGAAATCCCCAAAGATAGTAATTGCCCCATTTGGCCCGGGCAACTTCATCTTCAGATAACCAACGTGGCAACTTGCCATGAATTTGCTCAGTGCTGGTCTCCCGAGTAATGCATGATACGCGCTTTCCAGGTTTACCACCTCGAACTCCAGATTTTCGGTTTGGCAGTTATCCCTCGTACCGAATAGCACGTCGACCCGGACTTTGCCTATGGGTTTGCAGGATATGCCGGGTACGATACCATGAAAAGTTGTTCTCGTAGCCTGGAGCATGTTCCCCGAGATGCCCAACTTGCGCATCGTATCCGCATACATGATGTTAATGCTACTGCCATTATCGATCAGTACCTTGGAGAATCTTACATTAATATTTGGTCCAATGAACGTCGGGTCTAACACCAGTGCATACGAGCCCGGACTTGGCATAAGCTTGGGATGATCTTTGACGCTCCAGGTAATTTCCTGGTCCGACCAAGACATATACCTCGTCACTGCAGTATAACTGCGTTAACCTCCATATGTCGGTGCTGCAAGCTTTTCCTATCTGCTTTCCTCTGCTAGAACACACAATAGCTCCGTGATGTTCCCTATACTCATTCCTTCCCTCATTTCGAATACCTCTGATCCGTTGTTGCTGGTTTTCACCGATGCCTTGCATCCCTTCTCTCACTGTTGTCATACCTCGGCGGAGGGGGAGGCAACATCAGTTGCTGCGTGTTTGCTCCGGAGAGCAATTGCTGCCGGGGTAACTCCTACCGAGGTTGATCATTCCAGGGTGCTTGAGCATTCGCCGAACCACCTTGTTTTATCTTGCGCATCCACTCACATTGTCTTGTCGTGTGACCCGCCGGGCTGTTCGGATTTGGCGTGTGAAACTTGCACGGCTGGTCCAACATTGACTCGTAGGTATACCTCGGACGATCCTTCCTTTCTTGCCATTGCTTCTTCTGCTCCGGAGTCCACATTTTCTTGCCATCGTTTCGAGGAGTCCATTGCCCTCCCGTTCTCTGGCTTTGGTTGCTCCCTGCCCCAGGCTAGTCTTGATTCACGGCCGCAACTTGTTGCGAACCATACCTATGGTCCGGTCTATCGTCTCTCCTTTTTCCCCTGTAATCGTTCCTCCGGGATGACCCGGATCCGTCCCTCGGATAGTACTCCTCATTTGACTCGTTCGACGCGATCCTGGGTTGAGTCGGATCTCCCAAAGCATAAGAATCCGCGATCCGGATCATCTCTGCCAATGTGACTGGCATTTTCCTTTGCAATTTCATCCACAACTCGCTGCCATATCTGCATCCTTGTGCGAACCATGCTATAGCCTGTGACTCTATGACTCCCTCACATGAGTTTCTCACGGTACACCACCAGGTCAAGAATTCACGGTCCATTTCGTTAGATCTCTGCTTGCACATTGCCAGGGTCTGCGGTCTATTCGGTCTCTGGTATGTACTTGAGAAGTTGCTGATAAACATTTCTTTAAAGTCTATCCAGCAATTGATGCTTCCAGGTGGCAAATTGTTCAGCCACACCCTAGACGGACCTTCCAACATTTGGGGTACATATCGTACAGCCCATCTCAGGTTGCCAGTCGCAATTTTCACAGCTGTTGCGTAGTTTATCAGCCAATCCTCTGGCTTTGTACTGTCGTCATACGTCTTCGTGCCCCTGGGTAACTGGAAATTGGGTACTGGCGGTTCCTTCATGATCTGGGGCCCAAAGCATGCTGGACCCGGAGGACCTTGACATTCGATTTGTTCCGACCTATACAGGTGATCCAGTTTCAATCTTGCATCATCCGGCATCAAATCTCTATTTCCCAATCTCGACCCTATCACATGATAGTCCGGTCTTGCGTATCCCGCATTCATCATCTCCAAGTCTCCATCATTGTATCGGTCTTGCTCTCGTTGTGCTCCTCTCTGTTGCATACCACGGCCGGCACTTTGCTCTTGCCTTGGTGCGTTCCGCTGCTGCGGTTGACCCGCTCCTGCCGGGGTTCGCTGTCCGGCATTGCCGTTGGCAGCATTCCCTTGACCGGCATTGCCTTGGTCGTGGTTACCTCGGCTCATGCTTCGTCGATCGTCGTTTTTCCGCATCTCCTTTTCCTTTCCCGCACGCGTTGGGTCGTACGGAATGATCTGCTTGTTCCGTCTGGCCGAGGTTACTACCTCTTCTCTTCTAGGGCCACCATGAGGCGATGATGCGGCTCCAGCTGATTTCTCCGGGTTACCTACCACCGAATGGACGATCTTAGAAGCTCCAACTCTCTCCGGATTACCTCTCAACAGCTCCTCATTCTGCCTGTTCGCGATCCGAACCAGCTCGTTAACCCGGTCTTGCTGTCTTTGGCGGGCTTCACCCGTCAGACCCTCTAGCTCGGATGCCGCGACATCTGCTGCTCTAAGGTTCTTCGCCGGGGTACTATACTTCGGCAACCCCACAGACAGATAGTTTTCCGACCCTTCTGGTCCCTCATCACCTTCTCTGTTCATCTCGCTTATGAGATTTTTCCCTTTTACCCTTACTGCATCAACCTTGTTCGCTTTCGCATATTCGCGCAGCGTCATGTTCAACGACTGCTGAGCCGCTGCTATTTTCTTTGCGCCCAAAGATCTTTCGGGTCTCCTCTAGCTCGGCTCTGGCTCGAGCTGGATCTACCAAGGTTGTCACCGGGTTAGCCAAGCTATCCATAGCTTCCCTCAAGACGCTCGAGCCTCTCCAATGGAGGACCCCTAGCTTTCCTCGGTGCCTTGGGTGTTACCTCCGGGTTTGGCGTTGGATCCTTGCTCACGCCCGCGCCTGGCGCGGTCATCATCACCTCTGCATGGTCCGGGGAGCGGGCGATACGCGCCCCGCGAGCCACGGTGAGGGGTGGTTCCCCCGCATCTACGACGCGATGCGGATGAACGCAAGACACGTCCACGGCAACATAGACCCTGTACGCGCCGAGCTTGATGAAGATGCCGTTGCGCGGAAGGGGGCGCGTGCCGAAGCAGCCAACGTTGTCGCTGACGTAGTCCAGCGCTGAGCAGCCCGAACGAGCCCGGAGACGATGTGTTCGCCGGTCCCGATGAAATTTCCCGTCCGGATCTTCACCCCTGCTAGCGCCGCTAGCCCCACGGTGGGCGCCAGCTGTTGTGGTGGTGTCACGACAGATACCATGGATAGGCTGAAGGTGGGGACTAATATGCGCTAGGGGAATCCAGGGAGGGATAGTAGAGTGATTCTCTACACAGAAGCCTTGGATTGATGCTCAGTCTCCCAGATTACAAGTGCTCCTCGAGCTGTATTGACAAGAGGAGGAAGAAGAAACTCTCTTACTCTTGCCTACTAACTAGCCCAAGAACCCTAGATCTACTAGTGTTTTCCTTGCTATGTATCAGAAGAGACCCAACCTCTGAAAATCTAACCCCTTACCAGAACCCCAACCCCCCCTTATATAGAGGTGGTTCGGTCCTGGCCTAGGGCATACGTGGAGGCATATTCCCTTTTCCCCCGCGTCACTCTTGCTTTAACGACGTTGCCTCTGCGGCGCCTGCGTCAGCCGACGTGAGCATCGTCACCCTTGTCGGCCACGATCCGGTGGTCCTACCCTTGCTTTATTCGCTCATTCAGTACGCACCGGGCCTTCTTTTTTACCAGAGAGATTCCTTCCTTCTCCTAGAAGCCAAACGAGGATCCGGATCACAGTTGATCCGGCCACACCTGTTCTTGCATATGAGCTAGACAAGTGTCTCCGACTCACTCCTTGAGTCGGATGAGACAATGTTAGACGACCCCCCTGGTTCGGGTTACTCCGTGATCCGGCCTGCCTTGAGGTGACTCGGCCAGCATCCGCTTTGACCTTACCGACCCTCGGCTAACTCGGCCCTTATACCCCGGAGTGACCCTACCCGGGGTTATCCCCCCAACACATACTCTCGTCTTGACGCCACCAGTGGCCGTTGGATTAGTACACACCAATTGGTATACCGACAGATTCGAGAATGCAAAGAAGTCTTTCCATAGAAGTCCTCCCAATACACAATGCTAGCACGTCTAACAGACACCAATGCAAGGATATGACCTCCAATACAGAATTCTAGTTAACCTGAAGAGGTACCAATGCAAAGGGTCTTACGCTATGTAATTAACTAAGCCAGATCCCATATTAGCATGTGGCTGTACACGGAAGCCACTATACGAGAAACATGTGAAATCTCTATGATCCTAGGTGGTATTCTTCTAGTGCACATAGGAGAGAGGTAGCCAAAGATATGGTCCCCTTCGTTGCCACTTTATTCACAACTGAGTATCCATATTCCACCCGGGTGATTCATTCAGTACTTGTTTTATTATATAAAACCATATCCTTTTCCCAATACCTCATAATACTCATAACTTGATATTCCACCCCGAATCTATAGCAGGGCTAAGTATACTACAACTACGATGTTTCCACTAATCAAGATATAAAAGTATATCCTAAATAGGACATAGCATAGCATATAGTAAAAATATTCCTACACATGCATTTCTATTAAAAGCAACTACAATGCATAGGAAAATAAGTAGGACATTTATGACAATGCCACTTGCCTTTGTTATAGATGTAGTCGTTTAGATAATCCTCACAATATAAAAGGTTTCACTCGTCACAATCACAATAGTTGCACTCCTCGCAATCTAACGCTCGAAGCAAAACAGAACAACCATCATTCAACACATCGTCCACGTAAACTTGCACATTTTGACCTATTTGATCGTGCAGACATTTTTGCATACACCTTTGGTACGTTGCTCCTGCGTTTCGTAAACCAAACGGCATAGTGCGATAGCAATAAGCCTCGTACGGGGTAATAAAAGCAGTTTTTATTTGATCGTCCGGGTTCAGGGGTATCTGGTGGAAACCAGAATAGGCGTCGATAAATGACAACAGTTCACATCCCGCGGTAGAGTCGATGACCTGATCTATCCTTGGCAGCGGAAATGGATCTTTCGAACATGCCTTGTTCAGGTTCGTATAATCGATACACATACGCCAAACCACGCCAATGCTCGGATCATCCTTCTTCTTTTCCACCAGTACCGGATTAGAGAGCCAATCCGGATATAGCACTTCCATGATAAATCCTGCTGCTAGCAACCGAGCTATCTCGTCACCAATGACCTTTCTCCTATCCTCGGTGAAGCGTCGGAGAGGCTGCTTCACCGGCCTTGCTCCGGGTCTTACATTCAAAGAGTGCTCGGCCAACTCCCTCGGAACACCTTGCAAGTCCTGTGTGGACCAAGCAAAAATATCCCGATTCTCACGGAGGAAGTTGACGAGCTCGCTTTCCTATTTGTCAGTTAATCCGGCCCCAATTGTCACGGTGCGCTCCGGAAACACGTTATCCACCGGTATCTTCTTGGTGTCCTTCACGGCTTGAATGAAACGCTTCCATGCGGGTTACTTAACGCCGGCATATACTGCCGCGTGGACCGAGCTAATGCCGTCACTTCTTGGATTTTTCTTTTCTCTTGGGAAATTACGAGTGACTCGGCTAGGTTAGACCCGGCTGAAGCGCACTCAATAGAACGTCGGAAATCCCCAAAGATAGTAATTGCACCATTTGGTCCGGGCAACTTCATCTTCAGATAACTAACGTGGCAACTTGCCATGAATTTGCCCAGCGCTGGTCTCCCGAGTAATGCATGATACGCGCTCTCCAGGTTTACCACTTCGAACTCCAGATTTTCGGTTCGGCAGTTATCCCTTGTACCGAACAGCACGTTGACCCGGACTTTGCCTATTGGTTCGCAGGATATGCCGGGCACGATACCGTGAAAAGTTTTTCTCGTAGCCTGGAGCATGTTCTCCGAGATGCCCAACTTGCGCATCGTATCCACATACATGATGTTAATGCTACTGCCATTGTTGATCAGTACCTTGGAGAACCTCACATTAATGTTTGGTCCAATGAACGTCGGATCCAACACTAGTGCATACGAGCCCGGACTTGTCATAAGCTTGGGGTGATCTTTGATGCTCCAGGTAATTTCCTGGTCAGACCAAGACATGTACCTCGTCACTGCAGGCATAACCGCGTTAACCTCCATATGTCGGCGCTGCAAGCTCTTCCCATTTGTTTCTTCCGCTAGAACACACAATAGCTCGTGATGTTCCCTACTCATTTCTTCCCTCGCTTCCGAGTACCTCGATTCGGTTGTTGTGTTTCTATCGATGTCGCATCCCTTCTCTCATTGTTGTCATACCTCGGAGGGGAGGCAACATCGATTGTCGCGTGTTTGCTCCGGAGAGCAATTGCTGCCGGGGTAACTCCTGCCGAGGTTGATCATTCCGAGGTGCCTGAGCATTCCCCGAACCACCTTGTTCTATCTTGCGCATCCACTCACATTGTCTCATCGTGTGACCCGCCGGGCTGTTCGGATTTGGCGTGTGAAACTTGCACGGCTGGTCCAACATTGACTCGTAGGTATACCTCGGACGATCTTTCTTTTCTTGCCATTGCTTCTTCTGCTCCAGAGTCCATGTTTTCTTGCCATCGTTTCGAGGAGTCCATTGCCCTCCCGTTTTCTGGCGTTGGTTGCTCCCTGCCCCGGGCTGGTCTTGATTCACGGCCGCAACTTGTCGTGAGCCATATCGATGATCCGTCTATCGCCTCTTTTTTCCCCTGTAATCGTTCGTCCGGGATGACCCGTATCCGTCCCTCGGATAGTACTCCTCATTTGACTCGTTCGACGCGATCCTAGGTTGAGTTGGATCACCCAAAGCATAAGAATCCGCGATCCGGATCATCTCTGCCAATGTGACTGGCATTTTCCTTTGCAGTTTCATCCATAACTCGCTACCATATCTACATCCTTGTGCGAACCATGCTATAGCCTGTGACTCTATGACTCCCTCACACGAGTTCCTCACGGTACACCACCGGGTTAAGAATTCACGGTCTGTTTCGTTAGATCTCTGCTTGCACATTGCCAGGGTCTGCGGTCTGTTCGGTCTCGATCGCATTGAGAAGTTGCTGATGAACATCTCTTCAAAATCTATCCAGTTGATGCTTCCGGTGGCAAATTATTCAGCCAAACCCTAGCCGGACCTTCCAACATTTGGGGTACATATCGCATGCCCACCTCAAGTTGCCTTGCAATTTTCACAAATTGCGTAGTTTATTAGCCAATCCTCCGGCTTTGTACTGCCGTCGTACGTCTTCGTGCCCCTGGGTAATTGGAAATTGGGCACTGGCGGTTCCTTCATGATCCGGGGTCCGAAGCACGCTGGACCAGGAGGACCTTGACATTCGATCTGTTCCGACCTATACAGGCGGTCTAGTTTTAGCCTAGCGTCATCCGGCATCAAATCTCTGCTTCCCAATCTCGACCCTATCACATGATAGTCCGGTCTGGTGTATCCCGCATTCATCATCTCCGAGTCTCCATCATTGTATCGGTTTTGCTCCCGTTGTGGTCCTCTCTGCATACCACGACCGCACTTTGCTCTTGCCTTGGTGCATTCCCATGACGGTTGACCCGCTCCTGCCGAAGTTTCGCTTATCCGGCGTTGCTGGCAGCATTCCTTGACCGCATTGCCTTGATCATGGTTACCTCGGCTCACACTTCGCCGATCGTCGTTTTTCCGTATCTCTTTTCCTTTCAAGACGCTTTGGGTCGTACGGAACGATCTGCTTGTTCCGTCTGGACGAGGTTACTACCTCTTCTCTTCTAGGGCCACCATGAGGCGATGATGCGGCTCCAGCGGATTTCTCCGGGTTACCCATCACCGAATGGACGATTTTAGAAGCTCCAACTCTCTCCGGATTACTTCTCAACAGCTCCTCATTCTGCCTGTTCGTGATCCGAACCAGCTCGTTAACCCGGTCTTGCTGTCTTTGGCGAGCTTCACCCGTCAGACCCTCTAGCTCGGACGTCGCGGCATCTGCTGCTCTGAGGTTCTTCACCGGGGTACTATACTTCGGCAACCCCACAGACATATAGTTTTCTGACCCTTCTGGTCCATCATCACCCTCTCTGTTCATCTCACTTATGAGGTTTCTCCCTTTGGCCCTCACTGCATCAACCTTGTTCGCTTTCGTGTACTCACGCAGCGTCATGTTCAACGACTCTTGAGAGCCGCTATTTTCCTTGGCGCCCAAGATCTTTCGCCGGTCTCCTCTAGCTCGGCTTGTGCCTGAGCCGGATCTACCATGCTGTCACCGGTTAGCCAAGCTATCCATAGCTTCCTCAAGACGTTCTCGGGCCTCTCAAATGGAGGACCCCTAGCTTTCCTTGGTGCTTTGGGTGTTGCCCCGGTGCAGCGCTGGATCCTGCTCATGCTCAAGGCCAGTGCGGTCATCATCACTCGCATGGCTCGGGAACGGCAGGCGCACCCCGCGAGCCACAGTGAGGGATGGTTCCCCCGCATCGATGACACGACGTGGATGAACGCCAGACACGTCCATGGCTCTTAACCTTGTGGTCGTGGGTTCGAGCCCCACGGTGGGCGCCAACTGTCGTGGTGGTGTCACGGCAGATGCCATGGATAGGCTGAAGGTGGGGACTAATATGCGCTAGGGGAATCCAGGGAGGGATAGTAGAGTGATTCTCTACACCGAAGCTTTGTAGTGATGTTCGCCTCCGGACTACAAGTGCTCCTCGAGTTGTTTTTGACTAGAGGAGGAAGAAGAGGCTCTTACTCTTGCCTACTCTCCCGTCCCGAACTGCACCCACAAGTATTTCCCTTGCTATGTGTCCAGAAGACTCAACCCTTATTGAACCCCAACCCCCCCTTATATAGGGGTGGTTCGGTCCTGGCCTAGGGCATACGTGGAGGCATATTCCTAAGAATATAGAATATGCCTCCTCCCAAAGTAGTAACCCGACAGGGGTGCTTTTCCCCCACGTCACTCTTGCTTTAGCGACGTTGCCTCTGGCGCTGTCGGCCCGACGTGAGCGTCGTCACCCTTGTCGGCCATGATCCGGTGGTCCTGCCCTTGCTTTATTCGCTCCTCCAGTACGCACCGGGCCTTCTTTTTGACCAGAGATATTCCTTCCTTCTCCTAGAAGCCAAACGAGGATCCGGATCACAGTTGATCCGGCCACACCTGTTCCTGCATATAAGCTAGACAAGTGTCGCCGACTTACTCCTTCAGTCGGACGAGACAATGTTAGGCGACCTCCTGGTCCAGGTTACTCCGTGATCCGCTTTGACCTTGCCGACCCTCGGCTAATTTGGTCCTTATACCCCGGAGTGACCCTACCAGGGGTTATCCCCCCAACAATGCACGTTTAAAACAATTAAGATGTTAGATTTGCGACAATCAAATAACGAAGAAGAAAAATAAAATCGCAGCAACGGGACATAGATTTAACGTCGAAAAACCTCTTCAACAAAGAGAGGAAAAAACTACAGGCGTCAGCCAGCGAAACTTCACTATAACGAGGAGTTTTTACACAATGCCGGGGATTTCACAGATGCAACTTATCGCAGCCGGCGGCTTACAAGAGGTATATATAGCGGTGGTAACCTAGGTCATCAACAATCCAAGCCTCCCGGCGACGGGCCTCGCTCCACTCCGTCAGAAGTTAGCCTTCTTAATAGAATTTGGATCATACTTCATCAAACTCCACCTTGAGACAAATTCCTTCTTGTAGCATCAACAACAATCATCTCCCTAAACAAACAAAGAAAACACCTTCGGCGCCAACAACCGCTTGGGCTAAGAAGTTATACCAACTAAGCTTGAGCATAGCTCAAACTTAGCAACAGGAACAGGCTTTGTCATCATATAAGCAGGATTGTCATGAGTGCTTATCTTGCATACCTTCAGCGTACCTTGTGCAACAACATCACGGACATAATGGTACTTGATATCAATTTGCTTTGTTCTCTCATGGAACATATGATCCTTAGTAAGGTAAATAGCACTTTAACTATCACAGAACAGGTTAATGCAAGAATCATCCTGACAAAGCTCATCATATAAACCTTTCAACCAAACAGACTCTTTGCAAGCTTCAGCAACAGCCATATATTCTGTTTTGGTTATAGATAAAGAAACAACTGGTTGCAATGTTGCCTTCCAACTCACGGCACATCCTCCTACCGTGAACATATAACCTGTGAGGGACCTCCTCTTATCCAAGTCGGCAACAAAATCTGAATCCACATAGCATGCGAGTCCCTCACCAGTCTTGGAAAATCCACTAAACAACTTTCCAATGTTCTTTACCAGGATTAGCCATGTAATGACGCACCAAACTCATAGCATAAGATAAATCAGGGCGAGAACAAACCATAGCATACATCAAGGAACCAACAACACTAGAATAAGGAAGTCGAGACATGTACTCAATATCTTCATCAGAACTAGGACATTGCAATGCTGACAATTTAAAGTGAGGAGCAACAGGAGTATTAACTGACTTTGCATCATGCATATTAAAATGTTGAAGAACTTTCTCAACGTAACTTTGCTGACTAAGGAACAACAACCTAGATTTTCTGTCCCGTTTAATTTCCATACCTAGGATTTTCTTAGCAGCACCAATATCTTTCATCTCAAATTCACTACTTAGGTGTGCCTTCAAAGTAGTGATTTATTTCATGCTCTTGGCAGCAATTAACATATCATCAACATATAACAGCAAGTAAATAGGTGATCCATTAACAAACTTTATGTAAACACAACTATCAAACTGAGATCTCTTAAAATCTTGTGAGATCATAAATGAATCAAACCGTTTATGCCACTGTCTTGGAGATTGCTTCAAACCATAAAGCGATCTCTTCAATTTGCACACAAAATCCTCTTTTCCAGGAACTATGAACCCTTCAGGTTGGTCCATGTAAATCTCCTCCTCCAGTTCACCATGCAGAAAAGCAGTCTTTACATCTAGCTGCTCAAGCTCAAGATCATGAATAGCAACAATACCAAAAAAGCACGAATAGAACTATGCTTCACAACCGAAGAGAAAACATCATTATAATCAATACCTGGTATCTGGCTGAAACCTTTTGCTACTAACCTTGCCTTAAACCTTGGAGGCTCATTAGGAGACAAACCTTCCTTTCTCTTGTATATCCACTTACAGCGGACGGACTTCTTCTGTTTAGGCAAACGCACAACTTCCCATGTGTCATTCTTATCAAGTGATTGCATCTCTTCTTGCATATCAAAAACCCACTTCTCACGGTCAACGGATGCAATAACCTCATTGTATGTAGCAGGTTCAGTATCATGCTTCACCTGTTCAGCAGAACTCAGAGCATAATGAGAAAGATTACACTCTTCAATTAAACGACGAGGTGGAACTATGTTACGCCTCGGTCTATCAGCAGCAATAGATTCCTGTAGCTGCTGCAAAACAGTAGGTGAGTGTTGAACAACATCATCATCAATATTTTCCTCATGAGTATCATCAACAACAACATTATTATCAACAGTTTTCTACAGGTGCTCCACCTGCACACTAACTCCCTCCTCTCCAATAGCAACAGGAGAGGGATCTGATGGCAAGCTATCATGATACATAACAGATTCATTGAAAACACCGTTCCTACTCAACAAAATCTTTTTAGTTTCAGGATTTCATAGTTTATATGCCTTAACTCCTGAACCATAACCAAGGAACATGCACTTAACAACTCTAGGCTCTAACTTTCCATTATCAACGTGAGCATAAGCAGTGCAACCAAAAACTCTCAACTGTGAATAATCAGCAGGCGAACCTGACCATACCTCAATAGGAGTTTTCTTGTCAAGTGGAATAGAAGGTGACATGTTGATGAGGTAACACATTGTGTTGGCTGCTTCAACCCAGAAACGTCTATGCATACCTGCATTGGACAACATACAACGAGCCCTCGAGATGATGGTTCTGTTCATGCGCTCAGCCACGCCATTCTGCTGGGGAGTGTAAGGGATGGTGTGGTGCCTGATCATACAATCATTACTGCAAAACTCCTCAAACTCATTAGAACAGAATTCCATACCATTGTCAGTACGTAGTACCTTACCTTCTTTTCAGTTTGCTTTTCTACCATAACTTTCCACTTCTTAAAAGCATCAAAAACATCAGATTTATGTTTCAGAAAATATGGCCACACTTTTGTTGAATAGTCATCAATAATAGTAAGCATGTAATTAGCACCACCAGTAGATGTCTTACGGGAAGGCCCCCATACATCAGCATGCATATAATCTAAAATGCCTTTGGTGGTATGGACGGAAGCATTGAATTTAACTCTTTTATGCTTACCAAAAACGCAGTGCTCACAGAACTCAAACTTACCCAAGTTGCAACCATCAATCATTTCTCTCTTAACCAACTCTGCCATGCCATGTTTGCTCATATGTCCAAGACGCATATGCCACAGATTTGTTTTACCACAATCATCAGAATCATTAGAAGTAACAGCAACAGCAATACCAGATAAAGTGCTACCTCTAAGAACATATAACTTAGCAGAATTCATATCACCTATCATGTGAATAAGAGAACATTTTGATACCTTCAACAACCTACACCCACCGGCGTACTTGTATCCATCAACGTCCATGGTACTCAGGGAGATCAGATTTTTGGCCATGCTTGGTATGTGCTTCACCTCATTCAACGTACGCGTCACGCCATCATGTGTCCTGATCTTAACAGATCCAACTTCGACAATATGGCATGGGTTGTCATTCCCCACACGTACAAAATCTCCAGTCTGCACAAACTCATATGAACTGAACCAATCTTTATTACGACAAATATGAAACGAACATGCAGTATCAAGTATCCATTCATCATCACGAGATGCACAAAGCACAAAAACGGCTAAACATTCACCGTCAGAACTATCACCAGAAACAATAACAACTTTACCAGTACCTTGATCATTATCTTTCGGTTGGTAAGTCCCGTTCCTTTTCTCCTTATTCTGCAACTTCCAACAATCATCAATAACATGATTAGATTTTTTACAATACCTGCAGAACTTGTCCTTTCCCTTGGACTTCGAATGACTTCTGCCATCTTTGCTCTTATCTCGGTTGCCATAGTTGTTAGATCTCTGCTCGGTCCTACCACGAACCTGCAGAGCTTCAGCCTTGGATGACGCCCCATCTGCCTGCACCATAGTTTTCATATTATCCCTCTGTTTGAGGGTCTCTTGTACTTCATCAAGGGTTATTTTATCACGGTTCAACAATATTGTATCACGAAAGTGTGTATAAGAACTAGGCAGCGAGCATAAGAGTAATAGAGCTAGATCCTCATCATCATATTTTACTTCCATAGATTGCAAATCAGAAATAATCTCTCTGAAAAGAGATAAGTGATTCATTACCAATTCACCTTCCTGCAATCTATGCGAGAACAACTTTATCTTCATATGCATCTTATTGGTTAGATCCTTTGACATGCAGATCGATTCCAGTTTCAGCCAAAGAGCAGCAACAGATTTCTCTGCCAAAACTTCCTACAAAATATTATTGGACAGATGAAGTTGAATCATAGACAAAGCCTTATGGTCCTTCCGCTTCTCTTCGTCAGACCAGCTCTTAGCATCATCTTTCCCGAATCCTTCCAGCGCTTCATCCAAATCTGAAATTTGGGCGAGAATCGCCCGCATCTTCACCTGTCACAAGCAGAATCTTATGGAGTAGTCCAGCTGCGGTAGATCGAACTTCAATGACGACATGTCGCAAACCCTAGATTAGAACCTGGAGCTCTGATACCACTTGTTAGCTTTGCGACAATTAAATAACGAAAAACGAAAATAAAATCGCAGCAAGGGGACACAAGTTTAATATGGAAAAACCTCTCCAACAAAGAGAGGAAAAAACCACGGGCGCCAGCCAGCGAAACTTCACTATAATGGAGAGTGTTTACACAACGCCGGGGATTTCACAGATACAACTTATCCCAGCCGGCGGATTACAAGAGGTATATATAGCGGTGGTAACCTAGGTCATCAACGATCCAAGCCTCCCAACGACGGGCCTTAGCTCCGCTCCGTCAGAAGTTAGACTCCTTAATAGAATTTGGATCATACTTCAACATAAGACAGAATATATCAATTAGCTCTACGAAATGGCTAATGAACATGCTGAAGGATAATATGCAAAACAAGTCAACAACGATGGTAGTGAGAGTGTGAGACGTAATCAAGGTGGGGAGAGCAGTCCACACCAAGCCTTAGTAGCAACCGATTCAGCAGTAGATGTCGAGTTCTACTGATTTGGGGACTTCATGCTCTGCCACTGAGACAGACCCTGAGCTAATTCCCCTCATGCTTCCAGTTTTTTTCTTTTTTGCATTTGGATGGCTTCCTCTCTGGACTACCAATACTTTCCCAATGAACCTCAGCCTGTCAAAACCATCCTTGGATTCATTGTTCACAGCTAGTTAGAACAAAAGTTGTGCAAGTGACAGAGCAGAGAGTGTACTTGAGGAAAATAACCTGTTCAGCAGAGAATGTGCCTGATTTGTCGCCATCTCATCCCTATAATCAACAAACGCGTAGTCCCTCATCCTGATACAAAATATTGAAAGGATTTCAGTGAACCGAGATAACATACAAGATCGACATGGAACGGACTTGACCTTTGCATTGCATCCAAGCTCTATAGAGCTGTCTCCAGGACTCTGAGAACACAGTTCAGAACTACCTCAACGACTCGAAGTGCACGTTCACAGTTCACTCAAGTCTAAAAAAAAAGAAGTCTAACGAAAAGTGTGCAAAAGAAATGCTTTTACCTCTGCTTTTTGGCAAAGGAACGCAGTTTCAGGCTCTCTGATTTTTACGGTACTGTTTCAGACATTCAGTTTTTTTATGTTTGATAGTTTCAGATCTTCAGTGTGTTCTGGGGAGGAAATTCAGACTTTCAGTAAAATGCAAGCACTGTGTGTGGACTAAACACACCGGGATACGAGCAGAAGTGCAGTGTCTTGCCACAGTTGACGAAAGTGCACGAGTCCTACGGTGGGCCCTGAAAGATCTGTCGTCCATCTAGCCCAAAGTAGCCCAGCAGAATGCCACTATCCAATGGCACCCGCGTGGGTTTGTGGCAGTTTGGAAGTGCTTCGTGGGCCCAAAGTTCCGCGTTTTGGTCACTATACAAGTCTACTCCAACGAGGGATTTAACGATCCATCAGAGGCATCACAATCACTATGTCAGGTGTATGCGGGGGAATTACGGTGAAGAATTAAGTCTATGCGTTCATGCGCATTGGTTTTCTTTAAGGACATAAGCACAGGTTTTACTTTTCTTTTTTTTAGAATTTAGCACACATTTTACTTGTAACTCTAGCACTCCATGGCGCAGCCCCAATGCGTGATTAAACTAGAGCGTGCACCCAGCACATTTAGGCAAGGCAGAGCGAAGCCGTCAACGACAGAAGCAAAAAACTCTGTTGAGTGCCTTCTCCAAACACCTCAGCTAATAAGCTACATCTCGGGGCGTAGGTCTGAACTTTGAAGCACGTAAAACCTTCGATACACTACTGCTAATTATATCGAGCACGAACACATCAAGATGCTATAACCAACCGTTTATCGTGCATAGGCTAAGGCGTATTTATCTAGTTCTACATGTATATATACACGTTTGGAAAATACGTAGTCGTTGCTTCTAAAACTCTCACAGAGACTCGACAATTGCAAACGCGTTCTTATGGCAGCTGCCGTCCTAGGTGGCGCAGGTCAGCATTCATAGGTAATGTAGCTATCAGAGTTCCCAAATTCTGACTCACTGGATAGAGTATACACTTGGCAGCTCAACGAAGCTCAACGAGCTTTAGATACTCCATCCCTCCATAAATAACTGACTTAGATTTGTTTAAATTCAAATATCCTATACACTAGAACATGTCTAGATATATACGAATTTAGAAAAATCCAAACAGTTATTTCTGGACGGAAGGAGTAGTATTAAACTAGGTGATTAATTTTAAAACTAGCCTTGGTAACATTAATTGCAGATGTTGACATGACGCGCTTGAGATCGATGGAGGTGTCAAAGTTGGAGTAGCAAACAGGCAAACACCCTTAGGATGGTTCCAAAATAGATCCTTGTTTGGTTTTATGACCTTTCTAATCCCTTTAAAACTCTCGGAATTTGCGAGGATCGATGTGGTCGCAAAAGGTATTCTCAAGATCATGACTGCGCAACACATGGCATAAATGTTTTTAATCATTCTTTTTTCTTGCGAGCTAGCAAGATACACCATTTCTCCAAGATGCGGTTGAGACTTGACTTAGAACATCTCAAGCATACTGCATCCCACGATACTGCAAAACACGGATATGGTGTACCGCAAACCTTTTTTGTCAAGAAAGGCGGCAGAACAGATACCGCATATACAAAAACAGAATATTCTGTTTTGCGGTACGCATATGCTGTATCTGTTCCACGTGCCGTTTTCCAGACCGCAAAATAAAACCGTGTATTCACCTCAGAAATATATTTGCGGATCAAATTAAGCAATGCATGCAAATTTAAATCATCCAATTGATCAATGTTATAGAATTACAAATCACCGATATTCCATAGTTTACAACAGTTCAAGAATGAAGAATTCAAGAGCACAAATGAATGAGAGTTCTCTATAGAATACAAATGGATACAAAAAACTCAATGGAAGCTCTTCCCAAGCAAGGACCAGCGGTGGGAAATAAGGTCTTGATAAAGATTGGAATGCTGAGTTCTGTTTTCAATATGCCGGTAGGTTTCAAGAAATGTTTCTATCTTTGTCAGGGTTTCTTCTAGGTTTGACACGGCAACCAACATTGTCATACTCCAAGGGCAACTTATTATCCTCTCATTCTCAACAATCATGTTGTGAAGAATGACACATGTTGTCATGATGTTGTTCAGGTGTTTCTTTTTCCAGTAACGAGCAGGCCCTCGGACAATTGCAAACCTAGCTTGGAGCACACCAAAAGCTCTTTCAATTTCTTTGCGGGTTACTTCTTGACAACTGGCAAAATGAGCTTCCTGGGTGTTTTGTGGTTTACTTACTGTTTTCACAAATGTTGTCCATTGTGGATAATAAATGCCATATGTAAGATTGAAAGGGTAATTGTCCCTATGTGTGGTTTTGGTGATTAATGACAATCCCTATGGAATAATGTTTTCATTGAGTTTTAAATGAAGGAATATTCCATAGGTCATGCTTGTAGTCCATATGTTGGATTCAAGTATGGATGCCATGAAGATAAAGATATACCTTGACTTTTGGCGTCAAGATCACCGAATTGAAGAGAACAATATGATATGTTCAAGACTTGAGAGTGTGATCTCAATAGAAGAATTCAAGATAAGGCTCTAAGTCAATGTCATGATAGCCTGATTACTTGAGCTATGGTTGACTAAGATTTAGAGCATGTAATCGAATGAAGAATTCTTTATGTACCTCAAGATATTGAGATGCAGCATGAGAAGATACTTGGTTGACCAATACAAAGAGCGAAGAGTGATTTCAAGTTGGTCAACACATGAAGCATAAAGAATGTACCACATGGATCTTGTGGTATGGTAAGCCTTGTCATTTATGCATCATAAACTAACCCATTATATATGTGCCTTTGCATTTTTTATATGGGATAGGTATATTTCCATGGGCATGCTTCAAAAGTGAAGATCTCATATAGCCCATGAGAGGATGACATCAAGTGGTGATCGTCATCAAGGTTGAGAAGGGCAAATTCGAGATAAGCATCTCGAGAAGATCATTTGCTTGAAGCTTGCCGTCCATATTCATGATAATGGATTTGTGAAGATGTGTCTTAATTAAGCTATCCCATAGTGGTGTATGGGGGAGCAAATTACGAGTCTTCACGAAGCAACAATGACCAAGTGATTCATTCCAGCCTAGATGGAGCTCGAAGCATTGTCATCAAGATCAAGCGGGATGCGCAAAGCAAAGGTATGTCCTTGCTAGGTTTTCCTTTTACCGGTCTCAAGGTGGTTGTTGGGAGACCGGGTTATAGGATAGATAGCCGCACTATCAAGAGGGGCTTTCGGTTGGGTAACTTGATCACATCGTCATAGGGAGCTCAATCCTTTGCATACTTTGCATCTTCCTATTTTGTTGCTTCTTGGTGTTTCTCCATGTGAGGTTCTTGAGCTTGTTTCTAGCTCTTCAACAAGCCCAAGTTCACCGAAAACAGAATTCGTATGCATCTTCTATGGCGTTTTCGAGTTTGAAGGTTTTACCGGTTCTTCTTATAGGAATGCTTCATACCTTTCTTCATTTGGTTCTACCCTCCTTTGTTGGACTATGATGTTTTCATGCACCATATTGTAGAGCTTGTTGTCCTTGTCAAAACAAGCCAAGATCATCGAAATCGGAGTCCGGATGCAAAAGTTATTGCGTCTTTCGCGAAGTTTGTTTCATCCCAGTTGTGGATCCGGTCCAACCGGCTCCCAGACCGGGTGGTCCGGTGCCAACGCCGGAAAATCGGATCTCGGGCCGGATTTTCCGGTTTTAGCGACCGAATCTATTCCGAGTGGGCAAACAGAGGGTTTTCAGTCTGTAGGCCGGTCCTCCGGCCTGGGGACCGAGTTTCCTGGTTCTCGGGCCAGTCCAACCGACTTTGAAACCGAGTTTTCGCTGTTTTCTCTCCAACGGCCATATTTGCTTTCCCTATAAAAAGGGGTTCTTCCCCTAATGTTTTTGGGTGTTCTTGACCACGAAATTGACCTCCATTGTTGAACCTCTTGAGCTTGCTTCCTCTCCCTTCCCTCCTATGATTCTTGCTGAAGGGGATCCGCAACATAAAACAAAAAATTTCCTACGATGGAACCCCAAAGTGCCTAGGATCTATCTATGTAGTAATGCGGTAACGACCAATGTGTATAGAATACATATCCTTGTAGACCGTACGCGGTTAACGTTCCGCGGGAGACGTGGTTGAAGTAGTCGTACTCGTAGCCGACCTCAAGGTCGCGAAGCTCCTCGCAGGTCACCCCTTGCTCCTTCTTCATCATGCAACAGCTCCAACTCACGACATTTAAGCGCCCCAAGTGTTGCGCCTCGTGTCTTCGTACACATCCGGTGCACGATGAGACCTCCGGCACCCCGATCCCACCGGGAGTGCGGGAGTTGATATCCGGCTAGGAATCCCTGCAGCGCAACGACATACTGCAGGTGTGCCTTGTTCGCACAGCCCAAACTTGGGGCCATGGTCACAAGGGCTAGAGAGAGAGGGAAGGAGGAAGTCAACCAAAGGACTTCTCCAAATATTGGTGTGTATTAATCTCATCCATGGGCACCACTTTATATAGGCGGAGGGGGTGTGCCCTCCTCAAAGGGTTAGCCATATGTGTTTAAAGGGCAAAGAAAAAGCAAAGGTGCCGTGCCAACCCAATTTGGCTAGGGCTACCACCCAACAACGGCAACAATATAAGGCCAGTAGGGTGGGCCGGCGCCTACTGTGGCCCTCATTCGCGCAAACAACGGGGAGGCGAGCGGCTAGGTGGGCCGACCACGCCCAGCGGCCTAGGTGGGCCGGTAGCCTACCCGTGGCCCACCTGCCCGACCGGCCCGCCCGCCCGCCTTGCTCCCTGGCGCCCGCGTGGGCTGGGTCGAGCAGGCTGGGTGGCGGCCGGCGGCTCTGGCTCGTCCCATACAGCAGCTGCTATCCTCCGCTCGTTTGCCACAGCCGGTGTGTTGAAGCCCACAGGCAATGCTATTATCTCTCGCCCACGTGGGCTTTAATCGCTTTTCCCTTTTCCGGTTTTTCAGTTTTTTCCTTCTAGGCTATTTCCCTCCGGAGATTTAGCCTAATATAAAAGTTGCTTTTATAAATATTAATTTAAATATTATTTAGAATATATTAATTCATAATTAACATATAATAAATGTATATTTAAATTCTTATTTATCCGAAAACACTTTTCCGGTCTTTTCCATTATTCTTTCTCCAAACAACTTCGGATCTCTCCGCGGAACGATTCCGGCTTTCTCTTTCTCTACTGTGATTCTATCTTACGAATGATCGCTCTCATCATACCCTTAAGTGTATCCTCTCATGGCTCGGGAATGCTCTAGACATGATCTGTATCAATGATCAACAGAGGGACCAGGGATATCCATGTGACCCCTATGCATTCCTGAAGACAATGTCGTTTGAACCGCTAAATGTAGCATCCAATTCCTTTTGTTTCTCGATACGACTTGTCCAAGATCTGATCATTGGCATCACATACCTTGTTCAATCTCATTCACAACACGTTATGTTTTCTTGTTACCGTGATATTACATCCCCGTGACCAAGTCACATGTTGCAACATTTATGGATGTAATATTACCAAGCCGGCCGTATGTATCTTTACCCGTCATGTGGGTGAACAAATCCCGGTCTTGCAGTCACATGTCATCTACTGTTCCTTCGGAATACCCAACATACACCTTTATGGCCATTGTATTACCAGATGACGGTTGATGCAGTCTAAGCAGCCTCGGGAAACAGTGAGTAATATGAGCTCACAATCTAAGGAAAAGGAGTCTAGGTATAGCTGTTGCAACAATGAACTATATGACTTGATCGCGTTGCAATCCTTCGAGGAATGTCCAATCACATCATTCTCCAATGATATGATCCCATTGTCAATTGGCATAAATGCCCATGATCTTGAAACCTAGATCATCCTTATGACCAACGAACCAGTATAAATAGAGGCTACTAGGGACTTGGTTGTTTCATACCACACCTGTACCAATGTTTCTACTTGGCACAGTTATATCACAATATGAAACTATTATAAACTAATTGAGATATGACAATAAAAACCTATTTATTATTTGCCTCTAGGGCATATATCCTTCAGTCTCTCACTTGCACTAGAGTACAAATAATCTAGCTCGCATTTTACTCATATAAACCATATAACATAGGCGTTTACAGATCATGCATGCTCACGGGAAACGTCATGTCCATGTTCTGTTTTACCAGATCATTATGTCTTTTGCAAATCGTTAATGTCTTCCTAATTTTGACATTCACACCATTATCGTATAATGGGTCGAAGTATTTTTTTGGCGACAAAATGAGACTTTGTTTGTAGTGTTTATGATGATGGTCATTTTCACCGTTGTCATCTAAACTTCGAAACACGGTTTGCTATCCTTTGTGTATATACTATAGTCATGGCAGCAGAACAAGGCCGGATTCCAGGAGCTTAGAGTGACTTTAGATCAACCTCGAGGGCTTTCTCATGGGCACTAGGCCCTAGGACACATCATTCTACGTTAAAAGCGAACTAGCCCCGCCATAACATTATATATCACATCAGATGGAGCCTTTATACTTCTATATCTATGTAGACCCTAGTGCATGAAATGCATCTATGCCACTTACTTTGCTTCTTGCCATTCAAGTACAAACTTAATTCTGGTTCAGTGATCAACTCAGGAATCACTTAAAGACATGTTCTTACAGTTAAGACTTTGTCCTTCCAACCAGAACCTTGGGTCACATTACGTCGAGTATACAACATGGTTACATGGAAGAACCTATGACAGAGGCATAGGAGATGCAATGCATCTCTTTCTTTCAACCATAGTTGCAATACTAACTCAATGCTTCATATAGTAAGAACTTACTTCTCACCTTGTTCCATTCCGAGCTTCTTCAGAATCTTGCTTAGGACATTCTGAACATCTTTCAGAATCAAGTCCAGGAAGCATTCGACATTCAGTGTTTATTAAACTCACCAATCTATATCAATAGATCTTATTGTTTAATAACTTCAACTTCATCCTTATTTATCTAACTTAAATATTATTAACACCAATCACATCATTCACATATGTTGTCCACATATCCCAGAATGATTTCATGCTCCCACTCAAATATGACATTCATGTTTGAGATCTAGGGATTTCACTTAGCTCCCACTCAAATATGACATTCATGTTTGAGATCTAGGGATTTCACTTAGCTCCCACTCAAAATACGTCAGCTACATATTATGAATTAGCCAAGCTGATTTGCTCCCACTCAAATCTAGGTCCTCTCAATAATCTTGGATATTCCAAAATTGCCTTGATCACCATCAAATCGAGAATTCCACTAACGAGATTTCAATGACCATTCATTTCTCGTACTTAGGTCCATCACGCTTCTTTGTAATTTGTAGGTATGTCTTGTTCAAAACATGACAAGTGAATCAATAATATAATTCCACAAACTTGTAGAATATATAGTTGAATCCTACTTTCTTTAGTAAAAGTATTCACTTAAACTTTATGATCATTATCATTGGTTCTCCTCTATATGTAGAGTTTGGATTCACGAAACAAATTCCGCTGTGCCACTCAACAATCCGGAGGTAAGGTCAAATACCTTGTTTTGATCTTTTACTTTCTTCCACCTGTATCTTCATCAAGACACATCAACTTAGGACAACAGCAGGTTTGCCCCTTGTGGACGATGCATTCATAGCTTCCTAAGAATGCTCTACAAAGACTTGTTTATTCGCCACGATTTCGACTTGTCGAAATCTCCAGAAACTCGAACTTGCCATAACACTTATGGTGTTGTTTCCACGAATCTTTAGATGTTCCCTTGTATTTCAAATGAGTGTTTTCTTATTTTGATCTCTAACTCTAAACGACAACTATAAACCCGATAAGAGATGATATTATACCATATGTATCTTAATACATAATGATTATGATGTTTAGATATTTCAACATAGTTTGAATTTATCCAATTATCATAATTTGTGAAACATCTTTAACAAGTCCCTTTTATGTTAAACTTAACTTGAATACTTTAGTCGTGTCAACCAAATCGAAGAGACTTGTTAATTCAATATCCTCTTTGTTGTGAACTCATTTGAACAATTCAAATCGTTTCAAACTCATGTTTCATTAAGTAAATATGCTTATTCACTTAAGTCCACAATTAACTAATGATTTCCACTACTTGTTGAAAATACGATACATCTCTATGTATAAGATTCAACATTTCTTTGCATATCACCGTTTTACCAGAATGCGGAGTTTTAGTCATTCTGCCCAAGAGGCATGGTTTTGCAAAGTCTCTAGATTAAGCATCTAGGACCCCGATCTTCATAAAGAACATGCAATAACCAAAATGACTTAAACTATAGTTTCATCTCATTATTAAACTTTGGATATATTTTAGCATTCTAATCCTTTTATAAATTCTTAAACTATTATCATTAACATAGTGATGAGAGTAACTTGTTTGTAATCATAATGTGACCATAAGGTATTGTTCATAAGAATAGTACAAACTGGCTTGTAACTTGTTCATATGAATAATCATCTTGCCAAAAGCAAGACACACAAACAAGGATTACAAATTATATTCAAGTTCACTAATCCAAATGACAAACTTTAAGCAAAAAGGTGATGTCGGCCATCAACTGTTTTGCTTGCCATCATCAAGTCACGTTGCCTCAAAACCAACAATTCTCAAGCAAATCCTCCTGTTTTCACAAAATGGGACAAGTATCAAATACTTTGCAAACTGCAACAAGTTTTGCAAGAACCACATTTATAATTTGTATATCTTACATATACCTTTTCATCCATGACCTCCATTGCAATCAAGCCCTTCCAAGAGTTCTCAACTCTAATGCAAGATTGCTGAGTGTTTTTCCAAACAATCTCTTTTCATCCATGATGGAGGAAAACCGATCCAACGGCTCATACTCTATGTTCCTTATTCTGTAATATACAAAAGTAGCCCAACTCTCCATCGAATGGAGAATGGCTTATTGGATGATTATGGAGAAAACACAAACATTCCGGAGTCATCGAATTATCTCCTAATGGTTATTGTATCAAGAAGAGAAGATCACCTTTTACGAGGATATCCCTCAGGCGTGGGTATTAATCTATGAAGTTGGACCCTTTTGCTAAGTTCCAAATTAAGCAATATATTCCCATGGTTGCAAAGGACCTCAATGGGATAGGCCAAAATCTACTAAGATATTTGCAAATAGACATCTAGACTAAGTTTATAATAAGAGATCAATGTATAATTGGTCTCCACTAAAATTGTCATCCCCTGGACGATTTTAGTGATTGCATGATCCCTATCCTCTGCACCTCCCCCGATCATCACGACCATCAGTGCAGTATCAAAGGTAGACATTCAATAATGCCAATCACATCATCCATGTGACTCATGTCGATCTCTTGTGTTCCGAGGCCACGTCTCTATAACATACTAGGCTCACCAAATCTAACTTGTGCGTATTCGCTGTGCAACATGGCTTACACCCACTGTATGCGAATGTAGATATGTCTGACACCCATGCCTGTACCATGGATCGACTCATACCGAAGAACTTTCTTGGTGGTGCACACACAAGGGGAACACGGAACATTGGAATTCAATAGGGATTATCTTATTTGCTACCGTTGAGTATCTTAATACTAGCACACAATAAGATGTAAAATAGATATCAACATCATATGTATTATGTGATATGATATGGTCCTTCTTGCGCCTTGATCTCCATCGAGCGCTCCGGCATGATCTCCATCTTGCCCTTGGTTTGACGCCAAATCCACGACACCTCCACCAGGTCATCCATCGGAACGATGACTATCACTATACTACTTAGTAACAGAAAAGTAAACTACTTTACCTTCATAACGACCAATGCCATATCATAATCACATGCCTCCCTGCAAAATAAAGTTAGACGCCTCTACTTTATCTATTGCAAGTTTTACGTGGTTGTTAGGGCTTTCGCACTAGAACCGTTTTTAAACTACGAACTTTCCAACCACAACATGGATCTGATAGTTGTCTCTACTATACCCCAAGTGTTGTGCCTCGTGTCTTCGTACACATCCGGTGCACGATGAGACCTCCGGCTCCCCGATCCCGTCAGGAGTGTGGAAGTTGATATTCGGCTAGGAATCCCTGCAGCGCAACGGTGTACTGCAGGTGTGCCTTGTTCGCACAACCCAAACTTGGGGCCATGGTCACAAGGGCTAGAGAGAGAGGGAAGGAGGAAGTCAACCAAAGGACTTCTCCAAATATTGGTGTGTATTAATCCCATCCATGGGCACCCCTTTATATAGGCGGAGGGGGTGTGCCCTCCTCAAAGGGTTAGCCATATGGGACTAAAGGGCAAAGAAAAGGGGGCAAAAAGGTGCCAGCCAGCCGGTTGGGCTAGGACTGCCAGCCCCAACAACCACCAACAAAGAATAAGCCAGGTGGTGGGCGTGGTGCCATGTGACCCCTCTCACAACAAAGAACGGCCAGAGGCGAGGCTGCCAGGCGGGCCGGCCACACCCCCGTGGCCCAGCAACTCCCATGGCCCGGGTGGGTCGGTAGCCCGCATCCCATCCCACCTGGCCTGCCAACACCGCCCGCGTGGTTAGTCCCAGGTGGCTGGGTGGCGGCCAAATCGCCCGTCGGGTAGCTGCTATCCGTCATTCGTTGCCGCCACAAGACAGCATCATGCCGTCGTCTTGGCGGTATTATCTACTTCCCACGTGGGCTTTAGTTGTTTTCCCTTTTTCCTGGTTTTCTGCAGTTTTTCCTTCTAGGCTATTTCCCTCCGGGGATTTAGCCTAATATAAAAGTTGGTTTTATAAATCTTAATTTAAATATTATTTAGAATATATTAATTCATAATTAACATATAATAAATGTATATTTAAATTCCCATTTATCCGAAAACACTTTTCTGGTCTTTTTCTTTATTCTTTCTCCGAACAACTTCAGATCTCTCCACGGAATGATTTCGGCTTTCTCTTTCTCTACTGTGATTCTGTCTTACGAATGATCACTCTCATCGTACCCTTAAGTGTATCCTCTCACGGCTCGGGAATGCTCTAGACATGATCTGTATCAATGATCAACAGAGGGACCAGGGATATCCATGTGACCCCTATGCATTCCTGATGACAATGTCGTTTGAACCGCTAAATGTAGCATCCAATTCCTTTTGTTTCTCGATACGACTTGTCCAAGATCCGATCATTGGCATCACATAACTTGTTCAATCTCGTTCACAACAAGTTCTGTTTTCTTGTTACCGTGATATTACATCCCCGTGACCAAGTCACATGTTGCAACATTTATGGATGTAATATCACCAAGCCGTCCGTATGTATCTTTATCCGTCATGTGGGTGAACAAATCCCGGTCTTGCAGTCACATGTCATCTACTATTCCTTCAGAATACCCAACATACACCTTTATGGCCACCGTATTATCAGATGACGGTTGATGCAGTCTAAGCATCCTCGGGAAACAATGAGTAATATGAGCTCACGGTCTAAGGAAAAGGAGTCTAGGTATAGTTGTTGCAACAATGAACTATATGACTTGATCGTGTTGCAATCCTTCGAGGAATGTCCAATCACATCATTCTCCAATGATATGATCCTGTTGTCAATTGGCATAAATGCCCATGATCTTGAAACCCAGATCATCCTCATGACCAACGAACTAGTATGAATAGAGGCTACTAGGGACTTGGTTGTTTCATACCACACCTGTACCAATGTTTCTACTTGGCACAGTTATAGCACAATATGAAACTATTATAAACTAATTGAGATATGACAATAAAAACCTATTTATTATTTTCCTCTAGGGCATATCTGCTTTACTTGCATCTTTTTGAGGTCTTTGAAAGAGGAGATCTAGATCTACAATCCCCACCAATCAATTCCTCCTCTAAGTGAGGGGAACCCATTGGATATAGATCTTGAAGTCATTGGTTAACTTCCACCATTGTTCTTCCTCTCTAATTCCTCCCTAGCACTTGTTGCTTTGGTGGGATTTGAGAGTGAGCGATTTGAACATCCTTGGTGTTCTTACTTTGCATTCTTGCATAAGTGTTGAGCTCTCCATTACGATTTGTTTGAGTGAGAGACCATGAGCTTGTTGCTCTTGGAGGGTGACCTCCTAGTTGGCTTGGCGGTTGGTGCCGTGGTGTCATCTTCGTGGATGATTGTGAAGAGACCCGGGCTTCTCCTTCGTGGAGCTTGTGAAGTGGTTGTGGAGCTTGCCATCTCCGGAGTGGAGGAAAAGCTAGCCATAAGGAAAGGGCCTATTCCTTTGTGGGATAGACTCGGAGAAGAAGGTGAGCCTTCGTCGCGTTGGGACATCCTTCGTGGAATCCCACACCTCTCCAACGTGATGTACCTTACTTGTAAGGGAACATGGGAATACAGCTTCGTCTCTGTGTTCCTCAGTTATCTCTATACCCAAGCTTACTTTCTTTGCGATAGCCATCGAGCTTGAAGTACTTATATCTTGCCTATCACTTGTGGTATATTTATCTTGTGATATCTTGCTTAGCTTAACTTGTTCTTGGTGCACTTAGTTGAGCCTTGTGTATTTAGATTTTTTGCTTGTAAAATAAATGTTAGTTTAATTCTGCATTCTATCAAGCCAAAACCGTAATAGTTTTGAAATTGCCTATTCACCCCCTCTAGGCGACATCTCTATCCTTTCAATTGGTATCGGAGCAAGGTCTCTCCTTGTTTAGGCTTCACCGCCTAGAGTGTAAAGATGTCGGCTAGTAGTATAGTGCACAATGACACAATTATCTTTGATGGGACAAATTATATTTTGTGGAGAAATTGCTTGCTTTGTAATCTTCAGACCTTGTGTCCAAATATTGAGCGATTTCTAGATGTAGGTTTTTCTCCTCTGATGGATCCTCAAAATCTATCTTTAGAGGATGAGAAAAAATTACATCTCGAAGCTCAAGTATCTAATAAGCTCTTTTTCTCCTTGAGCCCCACAGTTAATTTGTTCTTGACGATTGTGAAGCGCAAGTCATCTCATGAGATGTGGACCAAGCTTAAAGAAATATTTGGTGGGTCCATTTCTCATAGGGTCGGTGGTATCTCCGAGGAGCTCTCTTCTCCTTCACATCATGAAGAGCTCCAACTGGCTTCCACCTCCGGTCGCGATGAGATTTCAATTCTTTCCACTTCACTTACATGTGACAAGTCACAAGGTAATGGCATAGTGAGTTGAAAAATCATATGTGATGATGGTAGTGTTTCTCTTTACACCAATGATTCTTGTTCTATAAATGATAATGTTGTAGAGAGTTTGGACTTAAAGACTTCTTGCAAGAATAGTTATATATCCCCTTGTGTTGCTAGTCCTTGCATATCGTCTAGAAACTATTTGAGTACTAATGTAGATGATATGCTTGATTTGTCTTGTTCCAATAAACAAAATGCTTCTATTTCCTCTAGTTGTGTATCTAACAATGTAGAGAAAATCAAACACCCTATGGAGAAAGACACGATCATGAATGAAGATTCAAGAATATCCTCATCTTCATCCTCTCGTGCTCATATGTGCTTTATGGCAAGAGGATCAAAGGTATCTCCTACTTTGGATCCCAACATATCTTCTCTAGATAATAGCAATGATAATGATGATAGTGATGATGACCTTGATGAGGATACTAGAGCTCTTGTGCTTGAGCTGACCTTTTTGTGTACCTCTCTTCGTGGTAATAATAAGGTTGTTGCTTGTCTCAAACACGTTATGGACACCATAACTAAACAAACGGAAACCATAGAGGAGTTGGATTTCCAACTTGATGATGGGAGTCGGAGATTCAATATCCTTAAGCAAGAGATTGCCGAGGAGAAGCACACTAATTGTCTCCTCATGCAAAAAATTGAATCTTATGAGCTTGAAAAGGAAAAATCTATTAATAATGCTAGTGCTACTAACTCAACTTCTTGTGAAGCATCTACCCTAAAGGAGAATGTTGAGCTAAGGGCTCAACTTGAGTTGCTAACTAGCAATTATGGGAAATTGGAAGAAAGTCTCCTATGATGGGCTAAAATTAGCTCGTGAGGCAAGTATCACTAAGGTAACATCTTGTGAGCCTGTTTTGGACATTAGCACAACTTCTACTCAAAATACTATTTTGCCATGTGCTAGTTCTAGTGATCCTTCTAGTCATACTAGTGATAAACCTTGTGTTGGATTACTTGCTTTGCCTTGTACTAACCATGTAGAGGAAATCAAAGAGCTCAAGGCCCAAGTCACTTCTTTGAAGAAAGACTTGGAAAAGTGTCATCAAGGGAAATCCACACTTGATAATATTTTGAGTGTGCAAAAATACCCCAATGATAAAAGTGGACTTGGATTCAACTCCAATAATAAGAACAAGTCCAAGAGCAACAAGAATAAGGGCCAATACCAAGTCAAGGATTCAGCCAAGATTATTTGCTTCAAGTGCAAGGTTGTATGACATCATGTAAGATCTTGTCCATTAAAGAAAAAGCACTTGAATGATAAGCAACAAGGGAAGCGGCCACAAGGTCAAGGTTAATCCCAATATCAACCTCAAATTTAAGCTAGGCCACTTCCCAAGAAGAATCAAGATAAGGCTCCCCAAGACAAGAAATCAATAAAGAAGAGAAATGGGAGAACTTGTTGCTACATATGTCGCAAGAAGGGGCACTTGGCCTCTTCATGTTCAAATGGTACCTTATCTAACCCTATCATTGTTGATGATTATTATTCTCTTGGGAAGGATAAGGATGGCAATGTGTTTGCCAAGTTTGTTGGAACTCAAAGTGGTGTCAAGAAATGAACCATTTGGGTTGCCAAGCCTATTGTGACTAACCTCTTAGGACCCAACTTGGTTGGGGACCAACAAGCTCAAACTTGATCAATAGGTGTTTTTGGAGGGCATTGGAGACTTAGCTAACTCATGAAGAATTAAGGGATCTTCATATACTATATTTGATCAAGCCAAGTTATAAGGATTATCATCTCCCTACCATATACCCAATGCGCCTCTTTGCGGTAACTCGAACTCAACTCTTTTATATTGTAAGTTACTTGCCTCTTTACATGTTTTGGTTTTGTACCAAGTATGTGTTTGTATTTGTTGTGCCTCATGCTTGCTTATTTTGTGTATTCAAGTATGTTTATGTGTTTGGCACATCATTTACTTGTGTGTTTTGTTTGAGCCTCTAATGCATCTTGATGATATCTTATTTGGCTCTTTTTGAGAGGTTAATGGAACATCAAATTCTAGGGGAGTGATATGCCTCACGCATCTCTCATCCCTTAAAATATGTGTACATGAGTAATACCACTTAGTATTGATATTGCAAGCTTATCTAATCACTATGTGCTATGTCATACTCATGAGAAATTCAAATTCTAAATGTCCATTAATTATCTCTAGTTGAGGTTGTTTTTCCTCTTATTAAGAAAAATTGAATACCACATTATGGGGGAGTAATATTCTTTTTTTGCATATCACAATCCTAGGAAATGTGAACGTATGAGGTGGTGCCACTTAGAGTTGATATTGTTGATTATCTTGTATCTAGGTGGCATGTTAGCTCAAACAAGGTCCTAATTTTTGTTAGAAGCTTTTATTGCTCGTCTTTTCGGTCTTTGCTTGAGTAAGAAATTCTTGGTGTGGCCTTCCTCAAAAGCATATCTCTATATCTTTTTGGGGAGACCATTTGCTTCAAGTTATTCTAATCATTGCTTTGCATGATTGTGTAACTAGTTAAAGCTATCAAGAATCTCTATCTTTGCATAGTGCTCAATCTTTTTATTCCTATCCTATGCTTTTTATTGTGAATATTTATCTTTAATATCTGTGCAATATACCACCAAAAATAAATTCCAATACACTCATTGTCTTTGATAATTGATATACTTGGGTGTGGTAGCATTTGTGGATCATCTTCACCTTGGATTTCACCTCTTATTGCCTTTTTTCTTTCCAAAACCTGTTGTGGCTCCCATTGTCTTCCTTGGGTTTTGAACATCTCTTTGATGGTGTTTTTGATTATTATCAAATGTGCTTTTAGTGGAAGACAAACCTTTTCTTCTCGGAACCTTGTGCCATTGTGAAAAGTTTTAAGGGTTTGGTTTATTTGTTGAAACCTTGCTCTTTTGGGAGTTTGTTATCTCATTCTTTCTTCTCTATGTTATTTGCTTGAATGAGATAAATCTTTGAGCATTTGTGTTTTTATCTCATCTTTTATGATCAATAGTTTTTTCTTGGTTCATTTTTTGAACTTTGTTGAACAAATCTTGTGTTGATTTGATTCTTTGATATAGTTTGGACAACAATTGTGTTTTGTCACACCTTGTATGCCTTCTTGAATATTTTGGTGTTTTGTCCAAATTATATCTTCGTTGGTTCTTGAAAGTGTTGTGCATGCATGTTTACTAAATGTATATCTTATATCATGTTTTGCTTTCTTTGATCCAATATATAGGGTATACTCCATCAAATCATTAAACGGCTATGATGTGCATGAAATTCAAATTTCATCTCTAAATATGCACATGTTTTTATGGAGTATGTCCTATGTGTTGTGGTTAGTCTAACCACTTTGGACCCAATAAGTTTGGGGACCAAGATGTACTTGAATGTTGTTTTAGGTGCATTGGAGATGCAATGAATACTTGTCTCATCTATAAGGAAGGTGTTGTCACCACATGATAATTGGAGCCAAGCTAGGATGATCTAAGAATTTTTATCTACTACATCATACCATTGCTATCTCGGTAACAAGTATCCTATTCATGCATACTATTCTTCCATCCAAACTCTTGTAGTTTGCATCTTGGCATGGATTTATTTGTTTGAAAATGTTGCGGTTCTTGCAAGGATCTTTGAAACACTTCTCTATCCTTATTGCTTATATGAGTAATTTGAGTGATGCATATAATGGGGAGTATATAAAATCATGTTCATGATTCACCAATCCCAAATACGCCTTCTAGCAATTTATTGCATATCAATTCCTCAAGGTACTCTCATGTGCAATATTGTTGAAATTGCATTGAATCCTTCATTTTGCTACTTGTTGCCTTTCTCAAAATATCCCAACTAGCATTAGTTCCCTTAGTGTTAGTTGTGATGTTTTTGAGGTTTTTGTTTTTCTTTGGTGAAGTTCTTTGATATACCATAAGAGAAAATAGAGCCATGGGATATATATGCACTTAAGAAAAATATCCTTTTTGGTATATCTTATTAATTCCTATTGGATATCATGTATTCTTATTTTTATTAAACTATTATGTGTGGATGTTTCTTTGTGGATTATTCTCATGTTTTGTCCACTTAAAAACTTATGTACACAAGAGTGTTAATCTCCCTCCTTGATATCCTTGCTCTTTGCCAAGCATCTCTCTTATCCTCTTGTTTTTAATGGTATTGGTAAGGTCTTGATTTATGACTGTTCGGTTTACTTTTATTGCATCTTCACGCACTCATATATCATATTTGGTTTCTTTTGGACTTAAGCTTGTCTTAACAAGTGTATTGAATCATATCTATACTCTTTGTATCTTGGTTGTGTTATACATGATATATAGGGAGTGAGGATTCCATGTTTGTGCATATTGTATTCTAATGAAACGACTAATTTATGCACGAACCTTGGGGAGCTTCCTTATTTCATCTAGAGCACTATTTGTCCATTTGATTCTTTGGATCTTTCGATTGCTTGCTTCATCCGTTGAAGTTCCTTCACCTTGTTATCCTTTTAGCAATCCTTGATCCTCAATATAGTTTGATTTCCTCCAGGTATTTGTCATTGAATACGTGCATTTGTTTTCACTCATATTATGAGAAATGCACACCTTGGGGAGGATCTTGAACTATATTGGCCTTCTAACTTCGTCATCCATTTTTGCACTTGTTGTCAATGGGGGAGAAGTTTAGAGGGTTTTAAGGGAAATGGTTTTCTACTTAAGATTGGTTTGTTCTTAAGTATTTGCCTTTCATGCATTTCATCTTTATTATGTTTTGCATGGTTGAATATATAGTGGAAACTCTCCCAAAGGTCATGCTTGACAATGTATGCGATGAAATTCAAGTTCATCACACGTGCATATATTGTGGGGAGTTTGCTCTATATATGTTGGTTCTATTCACATCTCATGCATTAGTCGGAGTTTGTGTGAGTATAATCAGTTTTGATATGGGCTAGTATCTTTGTGTTACTTAACCATATCAAATACAACCTCTTGTATACAACTTATTCTAGCATAAGTTGCGTACTTGTTTCTAATATTCATTATATAAACCCTCTTGTTGTGATTGTCATAAATTACCAAAATGGGGGAGATTGAAAGGGTAATTTCCCCTATGTGTGGTTTTGGTGATTAATGACAATCCCTATGGACTAATGTTTTCATTGAGTTTTAAATGAAGGAATATTCCATAGGTCATGCTTGTAGTCCATATGTTGGATTCAAGTATGGATGCCATGAAGATAAAGATATACCTTGAATTTTGGCATCAAGATCACCGAACTGAAGAGAAGAATATGATATGTTCAAGATCTTGAGAGTGTGATCTCAATAGAAGAATTCAAGATATGGCTCTAAGTCGGTGTCATGATAGCCTCATTAGTTGAGTTATGATTGACTAAGATTTAGAGCATGTAATCGAATGAAGAATTCTTTATGTACCTCAAAATATTGAGATGGAGCATGAGAAGATACTTGGTTGAGAAATACAAAGAGCGAAGATTGATTTCAAGTTGGTCAACACATGAAGCATAAAGAATGTACCACATGGATCTTGTGGTATGGTAAGCCTTGTCATTTATGCATCATGAACTAACCCATTATATATGTGCCTTTGCATTTTTTATATGGGATAGGTATCTTTCCATGGGCATGCTTCAAAAGTGAAGATCTCATATAGCCCATGAGAGTATGACATCAAGTGGTGATCGTCATCAAGGTTGAGAAGGGCAAGTTCGAGATAAGCATCTCGAGAAGATCATTTGCTTGAAGCTTGCCGTCCATATTGGTGATAATGAATTTGTGAAGATGTTTCCTAATTAAGCTATCCCATAGTGGTGTATGGGGGAGCAAATTACGAGTCTTCATGAAGCAACAATGATCAAGTGATGCATTCCAGCTTGGATGGAGCTTGAAGCGTTGTCATCAAGATCAAGCGGGATGCGCAAGGCAAAGGTATGGCCTTGCTAGGTTTTCCTTTTACCAGTCTCAAGGTGGTTGTTGGGAGACCGGGTTATAGGATAGATAGCCGCAATATCAAGAGGGGCTTTCGGTTGGGTAACTTGATCACATCGTCATAGGGAGCTCAATCCTTTGCATACTTTGCATCTTCCTATTTTGTTTCTTCTTGGTGTTTCTCCATGTGAGGTTCTTGATCTTGTTGCTAGCTCTTCAACAAGCCCAAGTTCATCGAAAATGGAATTCATATGCATCTTCTATGGCGTTTTCGAGTTTGAAGGTTTTACCGGTTCTTCTCATAGGGAGGCTTCATACCTTTCTTCATTTGGTTCTACCCTCCTTTGTTGGACTATGATGTTTTCATGCACCATATTGTAGAGCTTGTTGTCCTCGTCAAAAAAAGCCCAAGATCATCGAAATCGGAATCCAGATGCAGAAGTTATTGCGTTTTTCGTGAAGTCTGTTTCATCCCGGTTGTGGATCCGGTCCAACCGGCTCCCAGACCGGGTGGTCCGGTGCCAGCGCCAAAAAATTAGATTTTTGGTTTTAGCGACCGAATCTATTCCGAGTGGGTAAACAGAGGGTTTTCGGTCTGTAGGCCGGTCCTCTGGCCTGGGGACTGAGTTTCCCGGTTCTCGGGCCGGTCCAACCGACTTTGAAACCGAGTTTTCGTTGTTTTCTCTCTAACGGCCATATTTGCTTTCCCCTATAAAAGGGGGTTCTTGCCCCAACGTTTTTGGGTGTTCTTGACCACGAAATTGACCTCCATTGCTGAACCTCTTGAGCTTGCTTCCTCTCCCTTCCTTCCTATGATTCTTGCATCTTTTTGAGGGCTTTAGAAGAGGAAATCTAGATCTGGAATCCCCACCAATCAATTCCTCCTCTAAGTGAGGGGAACCCATTAGATCTAGATCTTGAAGTCATTGGTTGACTTCCACCATTGTTCTTCCTCTCTAACTCCTCCCTAGCACGTGTGGCTTTGGTGGGATTTGAGAGTGAGAGATTTGAACACCCTTGGTGTTCTTACTTTGCATTCTTGCATAAGTGTTGAGCTCTCCATTACGATTTATTCGAGTGAGAGACCGTGAGCTTGTTGCTCTTGGAGGGTTACCTCCTAGTTGGCTTGGCGGTTGGTGCCGCGGTGTCCTCTTCATGGAAGATTGTGAAGAGACCCGGGCTTCTCCTTCGTGGAGCTTGTGAAGTGGTTGTGGAGCTTGCCATCTCTGGAGTGGAGGAAAAGGTAGCCATAAGGAAAAGGCCTATTTCTTCGTGGGATAGACTCGGAGAAGAAGGTGAGCCTTCATGGCGTTGGGAAATCCTTTGTGGAATCCCACACCTCTCCAACGTGACGTACCTTACTTGTAAGGGAACACGGGAATACATCTTCGTCTCCGCGTGCCTTGGTCATCTCTATACCCGAGCTTACTTTTCTTACGATAGCCATCGAGCTTGAAGTACTTATATCTTGCCTATCACTTGTGGTATATTTATCTTGTGCTATCTTGCTTAGCTTAACTTGTTGTTGGTGCACTTAGTTGAGCCTAGTGTATTTAGGTTTTCTGCTTGTAAAATAAATGTTAGTTTAATTTTACATTCTATCAAGCCAAAACCGTAATAGTTTTGAAATTGCCTATTCACCCCTCCCCTCTAGGCGAGATCTCTATCCTTTTAAAGACTAGGATGCTGTTGGGAGAGAGGTTTTGGGGAAGTACCCGAAAGTGTCGAAGGACATCTAGGAAGAAGTCGGAGACTGGCAGGCTTACGCCACGTACCAACTGAGATTTGAGGTACACCTTCTCTCTGGCTTGGGGAGAAGGGACCACCTCGTCGGCCGGCGCCGGCCGCCAGACGAACTTCTCCGCCGCAGGGAGATACCCCTCGTCGATCAGCTCTTCGAGATCTTCGGCGGAGAGATCAGAACCTCTCCACACCCCCTTATGGGAGTCGCTTTCCTCTTCAGCAGCTTCGGGCGCCGCTCGTTCTTGGTCATCGCCGGCAGATTCCGTCACGGCGGAGACGGGGACGACCACCCCTTCCGGTGGAATGATAACTCCCTGGGATGGCTCCATCGTAGCCTCTGGAATCGCCGCCGTGGAAGGAGCAGAGCTGCTGGAAGCCATTGCGACGAGAAGTGTGTGGAGGAAGAAAGGGCTCTGATTAGGGTTTTCGCAGAGGAGCTCGAACGGTCACGCGGCTGGAGGAAGACGAAGACTGGGAGTGAATGCGGGTAAAAAGAAATAAATTGACTGCGCTGGAAATATATAAGCCTCGCGTCAAGATTCGTGCAAAAAGATCTAATGGACGGAGAGCGTCGTGGCTTCCCTTCGTCCACCTTCCTCCATGTGCCGGGCAAAATCCTAGGTCCAGCGTGCTGGCCCGGACAGCAGTGTCATCGGTTCTTTCTTGAAGGTGCTGCTTGGTACTTGATGATCTGGTGCTAGAAGCTTGGTGGAACATCTTTGAGGGCGCAGTGGTTGCATGTCACCTTTGCATAGTCGATTTTCCTTTGTTTCTTTTCCTTTTTCGTTTGGTCTTGTGTTTATTGCTGCCCCAGCATTTGTTTGTTTGGTGACTCGTTATATCTTGTGGTTGCTATATTAATATAGCGGGGAAAGCCTGTTTCGAGAAGTATATAATGCATGAGATGCTGGGCGCAATTGGTATTTTCGCGGTAGTAATATATGCTCTTTGTCAAAAAAAGTATGAGATGTGATTTAACAAACATTAGGTTATTATTAACAAACATATTTCTTAGGGAAAATGAGCTTTGTTTTATGATAAAAGGAGACCATGTGTTTCTACAGTTGTCAGGACCGGTGATGCATCTTCCCAGATTCTAAGCCATACATTAAGTACAATGCTTCCTCCGTCTCAAAATAGATGTTGAAAATTTGTTTAAATTTAAATGTATCTATATATTAAATAGTATCTAGATATATTTACATTTAAAAAATTGCGACATCTATTTTAAAACCGAGGGATTAGCTATTTAAACATATTCATAAAATGTATATCTGCTGGCTAGTGAGTTGAGTGAACCAAAAATCTATGTTTATTTTGATGGTCATCCGACACAATCATTTTTTGTTGTTGTAAGAGGGTAATTCTACTTTAAAAGCTTGATGATTAAAATGCCATACTCCCTCCCGAAAAAGATGTCACAGATTTGTTTATATTTGGATGTATCTAGATAATATTTAGTATATAGATATATCTAAATTTTGTCAAATTTTCGACGGACGGAGAGAGTATTTGAAAAGACATATTTTTTTCCACTCGAAACCTCAGACTGCTACAGATGTTACAAGTCTTTGCACAATTCAGAGAGTTGTTATAATTGTTGTACATCGAGAACATACGATAATTATTGCCAATAGTACATATAGAATTAAAAAAATGGCAATATATAAGGAGTTCAAAAATTGTCCAAATCTTCTATGAAAGCATGACTTCATAATCCCAAAGATCCAGCTTCGATGATTTACTTGTACCTGAACGAACTATAACACATGTTGGTGTGACAAAAAACGCAAACAGTTGACGTGCAGAAATAAGAAACTACAACCAGCCTGCACCATTCCTTTTACAATTGATGTTTTATTATGGTCAGAACGTGATTTCTATTTGTAAAGAATTATCAGTGGATCATGCGAGGCAAGAAAAGAGGTCAATTGAGGGGACGGACCTCTGCTATCTAGACCACAGGGTGCTGCGAGGCCGTCAGCCCATTAGCACGCCTCTTCGTCTTCGTCCGCCGGAGAAGCAAGAAGCGAGAAGAGGGAATCAGCATGTGGAGGCAGGTGAAGAGCATGACTGCTTGGGGATGAGAATGGGCTCGATCAATCTTGCTTCTGCGGCGAGACAGTGGCCACAACCTACGCGGGAGGCGGCACCGATGCTAGCGACCTTGGATTGAATGAGCAGGAGCATTGAGACCTTGCGTGGTCTTGTGGTCTTCGGCAGGGCCAAGCCGCCAGCTGCCTGCTGCGGTGTTGGGCGCCTAGGAGAGGAGTACCTGTTCACCCGAGAAGCATCTGGAAGGGCCTTCACTGAGCGATGACTAACGTCAGCCGTAGATGTATGGAAATCGACGGCCACTTTTCCTTGGATTCGCTCCTGCTTTGTCCGTTTGATTTGTAGAATCAACGGATGGTATCACTTAGAGTTGTGTCTTGGCGGGAACAGTCTGGTAAATCTCTGGTTCAAAACTCGTGTACTATAGTAGTAGAGATAATACCCCACTTGATCATGTAGGCGCGCGTTACCGCGCCAGTCTATTAGAAATATATAATGTTAGAAAATGATATAAATCTTAGAGTCATGTTAATAACTATTATGAGGTACACAGAAAACTTGCCAAGTCACCATCTTCAGGCGTTAGAGCTCCCGTTTTAGGGGGTGTCAAGTGTCAATTGCAACAAGAGTATGATAAAAAACTGCAACAAGAGCAAAATGTCTTTAGTTTTCGAACCACGTTGTCAATGGTTCAGTTCAAATCCAATCCACGGAAATATTAAGAGAATGCATGAAATTACCAACAAGGATAGATCAGTTCAAAATCATTGAAATGGTAATGGTTCGTGCTAAAATCTCCATTTGTTTCTTTACATGAGATACCACCACCTCAAAATGAAGAAGATCCAATTTTAATCAACTTCTCTCTCATCCTTACCATCTACTGGTCTTCCATGTAGTACAAATAATCTTGGCAAAATGAATGAAGTGAAATACATAAAGAACACCGAGTAAAATAAAATTACCCTCTTGTAAGTGTACTTGCTGCTCCACGTGCTGCAGGAGCATCTCCAGTTCAGTATTCTATCTAGAAATTTCAGTCGTGTAAGTGTACTTGTTGCTCCATGTACTGCAGGGGCAGACGCGATGCCAAGCTATCACCCTTTTATCTCCCAATCCTGAGCACCATAGCTGTGAGGGAAGCCATAGCCGATGCGCGAACAGAGGATGGGGATGAAGCGGTGATCAGACTTATGGTTGACATTGGGGGAAGTAGGTCACGGGAAGGGGAGGTGGATATGCATCTCTCGTATCCCTTGTTGATCCATAGGGCCAAGAGCACGTCGAGGGGAGAGGCCAGACGCGCTTGCGGAACATCCTCCCTAGTCCCATGTCGTTGACTTTCACCGGCATCGCGGCCTAGGAGAGAGAGTAGGCGGCGGCATCCTAATCGAGACATGATCCGCCGTCGCTGTCTCTGATATGGTTAGGTAGAACGGGAGGGGAAGGGGAGGGTGGTGTGGCGTGGGAACGAAGAGGTCGGGAATTTCCTGATGATATGAATGGGCTCGGTGCACAAGCCAAACTAACAAGAGTGGGCTGCTAAAACAGTTTTGGCCAAATTCACCAGAGAATGTCAATTTGATGTATAGAGACCCATCCCCTAGGGATAACTGGGCCAATTCGGGAGCATAAGTAGCACAAGTAAATTAGACGGCTAAAAATGGTTTCATGCGACGATCGGATGGTCAAAAACATACAAGTCATGAGGGAGCTCCCTTTTGTCCCAGTTATACTATCCCTAATGTTGTACTCACGGCCATTGATCTTGTAGTTGCAGGCCGGTTGTTCTCTATTTGCTAGGTTCGAAAACAGATGAGATCACTGCACAACGTTGATGTCATTCAGAGAACCCGGTAGACCAAAGAAGTAATGCCGTATCCACAAGTCTTGCGAGGCCACTGGTTCGAGCACGATTGTTGCTTCTCGGTGATATCCAATGTACTGTTTGTGCCATGCTTTTGGGCAGTTCTTCCACCTCCAATGCATGCAATCAAGGCTTCCGAGCATTCCAGCCAACCTCTTTGCTCATTCTCTGCCATCAGTCTCTTCGTGTCCTCCTCGTTTGGTGCTCGCAGATACGTTACACCAAAGACCTTGATTAATATCTTCACAAACTTACGCACGCATGTCATGGTCGTATCTTCGCCAATACGAAGATATTCATCGGTGTAGTCAGCTGACACTCCATAGGCGATCACCCTCATGGTGGCAGAGATCTTCTGGTACGAACTGAAACCAAGCAACCCAGCACAATTCCTACATTGCGTGAAGTACCGGCAGTTGGCCTCGAAAGCTTTCACAATCTTCTCGAACACGGTCGTCTCATTCGGTAACGGTGGCGAAACAGTCGAGCAGGGTAGATGGGTACCTCGGCAAAATAATTCCGCGTGACATCTCGTGCCCTAGAACGCGGTTGCGTGGGATGCACAATCGGCCAACAGTTGATCCCCTCCTCCTCTTTCGGCTATTCTCCTCTGCCTCAAGTTCGTCGACGGCAGAATCGTCCATCGAAAATCGAACGGAAGAACTTGTCGAAGAACACCAGGACTCACTCCATGACGAACTCATCTACAAAATCACCGGCGCACGGATCCTAAATCTAGGAATTTTCAATTTTTTAGCCAAAATGAAATAGAAGAAAGAGGGTCACCGGAACGAACGACGACATTGGACGGGCGGCATAGCAGATCTTCCGCCGGCAGATCTGCTATAGGGAGACGGAGGCTACGCACCAATTTCGCTGTAGATCGAGCGGCAATGGCGCCCGTGGTGGTGGCACGGTGCGGGAGCGCGGGGATGACGACAAACGACACGGCGAGCACTCCAGAGCGATGGTAACGCACAGCAGGCGGCGGCGCCTTATACTTGAGATGGTCTCTTACTTGCAGGCATATATTCCCTCCTTTCACGATGCAACGGAGTGGGCGTAACATACATCAATTGCTTTCAGGATATTAGCGATATTGGCACCGAACAAGACACACGGGCTAAAAGTTCTATTGGTGTAGCGAACTTTGACACACGTGTATTTTTTTTGTTTACGGTCGTATAGTCAATTATCACATGGCTAGGTTTTGTTCTATTGCTCTATTGACAAGGACATATGCATAGCCAATCAGCAACTCATGCTCGTCGATTGTACCACCACAAAAGTTTGTACTTGCCAGAGTCAAGCATGTTAGTGCCACACGACGGCGTGCACGAGGCCTTGATGATTGAAATGAGGTAGTAGTAGTACACACATGGCTAATGATTGGTCGGTTTAATTTGTAGTAGTATTGTAGTCGCAGGGTGGTGACTCGTCAAGGTCAGAAATTAGGCGTCCTGCTTGATTAGGTGAGGCAAATATGCCATGTGAAAAATACCGCGTGTATATGCGTATGCTAGAAAGATACGTACGTGCCACAACAGCTGAGCTAGCTGCGGCGGTGTGGGCTGTGTGGTCATTCCAAGTCATGGAGTTGGCCTACGATTTGTACTGTACATCTCTTAGTTCTACTCCAGTTTTTATACGGTAATATGGATCTTTTGCCCATCTACTACTATACTTATAAAGGCATCAACAAGAACTTTCCTACAGGCACCCCGTCTACCATACATGGACATGTAACAACCACACGATTGGGCACTCTAAACTAAATCTAACAGTTCACGTTAGACTACAATTTCTCCTGGGTACACTTAGCAAATAATTTGAACGGACTGTCCGCTGCCTGACGGAAATTCCGTCACCGCATCCCGCTTCCCTTGACAAACGCAAAAAAAAAAAATCACTCCCACAATCAATCGAGGAACCACGGACGGGTCCCTCGCCGTCTCCCTTGCCGCCGCCATGGAACGCCTGACGGCCAGCGCCATCGCAGCCGCCCCCATTACCTTCGCCATCACCGCCCTCGACACCTTCTTGGACTGCGCCTTCGCCTTCGCCATCACCGCTTTCCTGGTCTCTAACGGACGGCGCCATCACAACCTTCTTGGAAGGCGCCATCGCCTTCGCCATCACCGCCCTCGACACCTTCTTGGACGGCGCCTTCCAATTCGCCATCACCGCTTCCTTGGCCGGCAAACTCCAGGGCCGTCGTAGCACCTGCTTCTTGGACGGCGATGTAGCCTTCATCACCGCCTTCCCAGATCGCCTGATGGACGGCGCCCTCGCCGTCTACCTCACAGCCGACCTAGAGCGCCTGAAGGACGGCGCCACCGTAGCCTTCTTGGAAGGCGCCCTCGCCTTCGCCATCACCGCCCTCGACACCTTCTTAGACGCCTTCGCCTTCGCCATCATCCCTTTCCTGGACGGCGAACTCCAGGGTCATCATAGCACCTTCTTGGACGGCACCATAGCCTTCACCACCGCCTTCCTAGAGCGCCTGGCGGACATAGCCCTCGCCGACGCGGCCAAGGAACCACAGACGTCTCCCTCACCGCCGCCCTGGAGCGCCTGACCTTCTTGGAAGGCACCCTCGCCTTCGCCATTACCACCCTCGACACCTTCTTGGACGGCTCCTTCGCCTTCGCCTTCGCCATCACCGTTTTCCTGGATGGCCACCTCCAGGGCCGTCGTAGCACCTTCTTGGACAGCGTCATAATCTTCATCACCGCCTTCCTAGAGCGCCTGACGGACGGCGCCCTCGCCGCTGCCCTTGCCATCGCCATCACTATTTTACTGGGCGCCGACCTCGAGGGCAATTATAACACCTTCGTACTCCTTTACGTCGAGCTCGTGGCTTGGCAGAACCTTCTCCCTCCTGCATCGCACCATCAGGTTTGCGCCAGCACCTTCGTCGCCTCCACAATGCCGTTACCTAGAACTGCCTTGCCCAGACTTGTGCCTGTATCCAGAGCATTTAACAAATTAATCAAAAAAGGGGTATGCCATACAATGCAACATGCACCAGATGTAAGATAGATAAAATAGTTGTTTCTCTGAGCTCCCTGCTTGTAGTACCTAACAAAAGCCTTAAACAAAGGAAGATATAACCGAGAAGAATAGGGATAAAATACTCAAATTAGAAGATTTTCATTTGGATGTAAGATTAGGATTACTAGAACAGTTCAGGCAAATGAAGAACTCCTATATTACTTGAGCTGGGTAGGAAAAGCTCATGATGGAACGTCGTCTGGCGCTCACAATGGGGAACGCCCCGTATTTCAGGACATAAGCAAGACCAACAACTTAGGTAATTGTCTTCCTATTGCACGTCAAAATTGGGAGGAGGGTTTGGGATGGTCTTTGGAGCTTGTAGCCTGAAATTTTACAAAAATACACAGGTTGTAGTCACTCTCCGCTTCCTAACATTCAAAATTAGTAAGAGAAAATGGTTATGCCATATGTGAAGGGTGATTCCGTCTATAAATACCAGGGATGGCAAATAGTATGCCAAGCTGCACAAGAGAATATATCATAGGCGTATCATTCAGTTATGGATTTTTACAGAAAAAAACATGTTAAATGCAGAACATGAACTCTGAAAAGACCGGTGCAAGAAAGGTACTGCGAGAAGGCAACCCATTTAAGCAAGCATGTAGGAATGTGGTAACATCGAAAATTTAGAAGTTGTGAAAAAACTAAAATTTAACTGCTTAAGGGTCCCGTGATCAGTTTACTAAATCGTTACATAACCAAGTCCGGTCTTTATTACTTCTTCAAACGTTCCAGAGACCATGGCTGCCTGATAGGAAAAACCCATGTCTGTGTGATACTTGAATACAAGACCCAGACTAAGACTAGAAGTCATTAATAGTCAGCAACCATTGCCAATAATGCATCCTGCTGCTGTGTTAGACACTAAAACCTCAAATGTGTTGGGTTCTCCTTGTTATCTGAGGATAGACAACAAGTTTGTAAGTCAAGAACTAAGTCACTACAACTTTAGTCAGATATTTCTTGAAATTAAGAAGTAACCCATTTTGTGTCTTGCTATATTTTAAATAACTTTGCTCAGTCACTTCTTAGTACCCGCTAGAACTGATCTACTCCCAGATAATAACATTTTACTTTGTTCACATATACTCAAATAAACATCCAGAATTTGTTCAAAAAGGGGACCGTCCTATATCTTTTACTGTGACAGGAGCTAAGAACACATATTCAGAGGATTGCAGGTTCATGATGCACAATCAGACCCCATATATCTTTGATTGTAACAAAGCAGCTATACGGATCAGTAAAAGAAAACCAGATACACTTGCTTCCATACCAGGCAGCTTCATCAAATCAGGGGAAAAGCTCTTATGGAAGTGACCTACGCACAGCTCCCCTCGGGCTTGCCGGGGTCACGAGGCGGTGAGGAGCCTGCTAGAACTTGTAGAGCTCACCCTTGTTGAGGTCGTCAACGAATCATAGCCGGACATCTCCGGCGATCTTGTGCACGACGGTGACGAGCGCCCGAGCTGATGAAGAACCTGAGTGAACGTGCTCAGGAAGAGCGTGCTCATGGTCGGCATCCACTTCGGGCACTCGCGGCGGAAGAACTCGAGCTGGCCAGTATAGGTGAACCCCTCGCCGGATCCTCCAACGCGCGATGGCCGCGGTCCTCCTTGTTGCCGGATAGCCCGTGGGGCGGCAGCATCCCAATCCTTCCGCGTCGAGCTCGAGGAGGCCCAGGACGGCCGCCGGCGCGGGTTGGGTGGGGCGGCGCCAAGTAGGAGGTCCCGACCAGGAACAACGCCCACTCTGTCTCGGATGTCCGGGCCAAGGTGCCGTCGATTGCCCCCTCCAGCCGCAGTCGAGGAGCGGAGGGGATCAGGGGAGCGTGGGGACGTTATCCAAGTCTATATTTTTTAGATGGAATTTCCTTAATCCAGCGTGTCCGTGGCTTTGTCACAATGCGTGTGTGGGTTGAGTTTTTCTTATTAGGTCGGTGGTCTGTCAAAGATTTAAAGAAAATATTATGTCCTGCTCATTTGATGATTTTAAAGATTTTACTAAATCAACATTAAGATTTTTGCCAATTGCTTCTATTAAACATTTAAATTTGTATCATCAAAATTCTATAATCATGTGGTCTTTGGATGTTAAATTTTATGGAGTAGAGAACTTTTATCCGACACTCCAGAACGGTATATTCGCTATGCATGTTGGTACTTATCATTTCATTATATGGTGTACTCTGTTTACTACTATGTACGCTCGTATGACACATCTTAGGAACAAATTAGCAATCATTATAGTGGATTTGGGTTGAATAATGATGATGTAAGAAATCAAGACATGGAAGATAAAATTGTTACCCATTAAGGAGGGGAGGGGCGTCGACCATCCACTTCGGGAGGCTTGCGACACGTGCGCTCACATCGCTGGGCATGGGTCACATTTAAGTGGCTTGGTAAAATAGACTCATTAAAAGAGAAATAAGATTTGAAATAGAGATATATGATTTTATTATGAATTATGAGACGTGTGTTGCACGTGCGCGCTTACTAGCTTACTAGTCAAGGTTAGACAAAGTTTGACAAGTCGGCAAGTCGTTGTACTACGATGGTTTCTTTTCATTAAAAGGGTCAAAGAGATGTTAGGTACTAAAATAAAGCATTAATTGTGATCATGATCCATTCCGTCGCCCGTAAAGAAATGCTTGCAGTGGCAGAAACGGCGTGACCTACGGTAAAGCAAAATGAGTCATCATCTAGAAACATAGAAAGATGGATGTGTGTGGGTCCCGGGACTTTGGCTCGGGATTTTTTTCTTGGACACCAAGACTTAGCCAAACAGTGGTTATCACCGTTTGCACTTGACGCGCCGAAGCGCGTGGAACGTCGCCTCCCCCACGACGTTGATGGGAGGAGCGGATTAAACAAGCCCATCGTCATGTATATCGGCGCTGCCACCTAACGAAAAATGTCTTACGCTTTTTTTATTTTTTTTAAATTCCACCAATCTAATAAAAACATCAAAACTACATAGAGACCTAAAATTAAAAGAATTACAAATAGGTCTTATACCACCTAGTAACGACTACAAGAACTAGCTCGAGCCGAAACCAGGCCACCATCCTCACCCTCCATCATCTAAGTCGGGCAAAAACTGGTCGTAGTTGAGCTTGTTGTAACACATAAACGAGAAATTATCGAGTTAAGACCACAACCGATCATGAGACTAGAGCAGTAACCATTGCCATTGATGATAACCGTAAAAAGCTGAAATCACATCAACGAACACGAAAATTGACCAGATCCCAGAAGATCCACCGGACACACGACTATGTGCACCCTCTGCCGAAGATAGATGGACCGACGGGGCGAGGATAGAGAGTGGAGGATCTTATTCAGACTTCAGGACGTAGCCGCCTTCTTCCAAAGAAGACACTGTAAAACAGGCAAAACAAAGAACGAAAAATATTTCGCTGCGATAGGCCGTGGTTTGCCACACTTCCAAGTCCTCAAGGCCACCGAAGACAGAACGGACGGGCGACGTGTCGGCGACAGGGACAAAACCTAGATAGAAAGTAGGTTTTGGTTGTCTTCTAGTTGCCTTCTCGTCTCCGTACCGGTTCGACGACGTTATTGGATTTCCATGTTCAAAAAACATCTTAAGCTTACATATAAAACTATACAGAAAATTGTAAATTTCAGAATTTCCTTATTCTTTTTCTTGAGAGAGAATGATACTTCCCTTATACACATATCTTTGTAAAATGGTTTAGCTACCATAAACTCGCAACTCTATTGTATTATTGTGACATTTTCATCCAAAAGTAGCTTTTCTTTCTAGGGCACAAAAGTAGCATCTCTACCTGTGAGAAGCGAAACAAGTCAAGCGTAGAATCAATGAGAGCGTGTGGGCAACATGGCTGTCAAGCAGGATTACAAACTTTATGAAAAAGGTACCAGTACTCGACCTCATCTTACTCGAAAAGTATGTGGAGAGTCCATATCTCTGCCATTACTCCAGGATCCCATTTTATTCTGGTAAAATCTTTCTCTTGCTAAAAGGGCAAACAATTGCTGGATTTGATGATGCACACCTGTGAACCTGTCCAATAATCTAGAGGCAGATGTGATGTAACGGTCCCAGATTACTGTCCGTCCGTCCAGGCGTCCACTTCTTGAGGCGCTCCCGTGTCGTGCGCGCCCTTCTTCTCTCAATAGAAACGACCACTAGGTGATGTGTTAGAGCAACTCTAAAAAGTTAAGTTTGACCCGTAAAACACGTATACGGGTCTTCCGAAAACTGACATTACTTTAGGGAGACTGATCGGGGCCGTTTTCGGAGCGGTAAAAATATGCGATTTCATCATTTTCAACCGAAAATATCAAAATCCAAATCACAACCAATCAACAGATGCAATAATTCATAGTTCTACATCAAATTGGCATAAACCCATCCATACATATCCACCCAAAAGAAGAGCACACCCTCGCTCATCACACCGCCATGGATCAGCATGCGTTGGTAACCTCGTCGGAGAGACCTCCATTGCCACCACTCGTCGGAGATGTTTCTTCCTCTAGAGCCGGTGGAGCGGATGCTATGGCACGTGCTTCTTTCCTCCTCTCCAAGATGTCTGAGAGCATCGTTTGATGAAGCTCCAATTATTGCGCATTCATCTTGGATGTGTCCATCATGATTACATCCTTCTCCTCGGCCATGGGCTCCTTTATTGCCTTGGCCTCCTTTATCTTGAGCTTCCTCTACTCCATCTCCTTGTTGCCCTTGGCATCATTGCGGATTACTTCCCATCTTGATTGCTTCAAGGCATTCTTCTTGTCATTCATCATGATATTTGCCTCCAAAGACTTCAACAACATTTTTCCTTTGATTTAGTCATCTCATCAATCGTGTCCCGCAAGGATGATGACTGGGCCTCAAGCTTGCCCCTATCCTTTGCCTTCTTGGTGCCTTCCGGCTTCCCATTGTTTCTTTCTCTTTCCTCATCACTATCATCATCCATCTCCTTCAAGGTTTCCTACTTTGTTGTTGTCTCTTGATCCCTCAAATTCCATTTAGGAATGTGATCTATCAACTTCCAACAATGTTGAAGTGTAAAAGGTTTCCCCTTGGACATCATCATGGCCTTGTACCTCTCATTGGCAACACGGTCCTAGCATCACAATGAGATGAAAAATGAACTTACATCCAGTGGCCAGCTAGGGTATTGAAATTGAGATAAAAAATAGACTCACATAATCCTCTATGGTAATGCCACTTGGAGGATTTAGGCACACTTGTTGGAAAGCTCCGGACCAACGGCTACAACATGGCTTGATCACCTCCCAACAACCTTGTAGTGATTGATAGGAACGGTAGACCGGTGGAGCAACACGAGACATTATTTTAAAGAACTTGTCTTCAATTCTTTGCCAATAGAGCCCGTTGGTTGATCCGTATCGGTGGAGGAATACATTGACACTTCTGACCATGCACGCACCAAGCAAACGTTTTCCATCTCGGTGTAGTTCACCACATGCTTCTTCCAAATATTCTTCTTTGTCTTAGCATCAAACACCTCTTCTTCAACCTCCTCCAAGTCAGCTTGCACATCTTCTTCTTCTTCTTCGTCATCAACATCATCATCGCTGTACTGCAATTGGTCGCCTTCGAGGTCGACCGTGTTCTCCTTGAGCAATGCCATGGACGACTCTCTAGCTGGGTGACCGGTGGAACTTGAAGGAGAGATATGCCCTAGAGGCAAATAATAAAGTGTATTGTTTGATATATCTCTTATATGTTCATAATACGTTTTATACTGTGCTATAACTGAAGGGAATATGCCCGAGAGGCAATAATAAAGTGGTTATTATCTTATTCCATGTTTATAATAAATGTTTATTTTACATGCTAGAATTGTATTGATCAGAAACATCAATACATGTGTGTTTAATAAACAAAAAATGGTTCCTAGTTATGCCTATAGACTAGCTTGTTGATTAACAAGATGATCAAGGTTTCCTGATCATGGACATTGGATGTTGTTAATAACAAGGTCACACCATTGGTGGAATGATGTGATGAACATTCATCCGAAGTATAGCATTACGATCAAAGTCATTATGTTTATATTGCTATAATATCATACGAAGTAATCTTTATCCTTAGACCATGAGATCATGTTAATTGCTAACACCAAAAGAGTATCTTGATAACATCAAACGTCACACCGTAACAGGGTGACTATAAAGGTGGGTTCAGTGCTATGAAGGTGTTATGTTGAGGCTCATGGATCAAGAGTGGGATTTGTCTATCCTGATGACAGATAGATATACTCTGGGCCCTCTCGGTGATATCACATTGAAATAGCTTGCAAGCAAGTGATGTGATCACTAGAATATTATATCACGGGAACGAGAAAAGAGTGCATGTCGGTAACAAGATCAAACTAGGTATGGAGATACCGATGATCGAATCTCGGACATGTAATATATCGCGGGACAAAGGGATTTAGTTACTAGCGTTAAAGGTTCTCACGATCACAGAAGTCATCGTTGAATGTGTAGGAGTCAGTATGGATCTCCAGGTCCCGCTGCTGATTATTGATCGGAGAGGGGTCTCGATCATGTCTGCATTATTCGCGAACCGTAGAGTGACACACTTAAGGGATACCGACACTATTTGGAGCAAATATGTTTCAGATAAAGATTTAAGAAAGCGTTGGAATTATTTCAAAAGACACCGAAACTGTTTCGGGTAAAAATGCTGAAATTGGTTCTGCATGTAATATTGAAATGTTGCAGGGGGTTTTATGTGAATGTTTGTTAATTAAAGTAATTAACAAAATTCTGAATAAAAATAAGAAAAGAGTTTTATTAAATGAGAGAGCATTAAATTTGGAGAAATTTAATGCATTTAAAGTGGAGACTTTAAAAGAGAATGTGAAGGGGCATTTTAATGTGGAGGGGTTACCACCACATGAATGGAGGAGGTAAAGGGTCACCTCCCCCATGCGCCGGCCATGAAGGAAGGGTACCCTCCCCTCCTCCTATAAAAGGCCCCCCTCTCCTCACTTCTCACACGCACCTCCTTGTGAAGGATCTCTCTCCCCCTCTAGTATTATTCCCCCATGGTCTCGGATTAGCGAGATACATGTTCTCGGTGGCTTTATCTGGAAAGGAGTTGCTGCTTCCGCTTTCTTTGGGCGAGGATGGAGGTTGTCGGGGTACCGGACGTGTGTGCGATCACGGATGCACCGCTGCTTTGCGGTGCTGGACTTGGTGGTGCCGAAGCTGGATCTGATGGACGTGCTGGAGCCGGACCTGCTGGACTTCATCACGATCCTGAGATCGGCAAGTGTACTACTACATCAACCACGAGTTCCTACTCGTTAACAAAACTCGTTGTCTTCGAGGGTAAGTTCTCGTTGGATGTATGTCCACCCGTTGCTCTGTACCTAGTAGATAGATCTTGGCGTGTAGTTCACACAGTAGGAAATTTTTTGTTTTCTATGCTGCGGACCCAACAATAACTATGTTAATACAAAATGTTGGTACATGTGTGGTATGTAAATAAACTACGTCTCTAGTTGCCTCTATCAAACTAGCTCATTGGTCACGAGCATGATCTAGGGTTTCGAGATCATGGGCATTTATGCCAATTGACAATGAGGTTATATCATTGGTTGAATGATGTGATAGACGAACACCCAACAGTTATATCATAATGAGATCTAGTTACAAAATTCACCATTAATGATAAATAAAGGAAATCTCGAAACCTGATCCTTAGACTATGAGATAATGCAAATCACCATTTTGGAGGGAGCTTAGATGGTATCAAGTATCAAGATGTAAAAGGGTGATAAAAAAGTTGCCACTCAGGTTTTCCAAAGGGGTGTGTAGAGGAGTACATATCAAGACCAGGATTTTCCAAGTGAAGGGAATGTGCCCGAGAGGCAATAATAAAGTGGTTATTATATTATTCTATGTTTATGATAAATGTTTATTTCTCATGCTATAATTGTGTTAACAGGAAACGTTAATACATGTGTGTTTAATAAACAAACAAAAAGGTTCCTAGTAATGGCTCTCATATAAACTAGCTCATTGATTAACAATATGATCAAGGTTTCCTGATCATAGACATTGGATGTTGTTAATAATGAGGTCACAACATTGGTGGAATAATGTGATGAACATTCATCCAAACTATAGCAATACGATCAAAGTCATTGTGTTTAAATTGCTATAACATCATACGAAGTAATTCTAGTCCTTAGACCATGAGATCATGTCAATCACTAACACTAGAAGAGTAACTTGATAACATCAAATGTCACACTATAACATGGTGACAATAAAGGTGGGTTCAGATACTCCGAAGGTGTTATGTAGAGGCTCGTGGATAAATAGTGGGATTTGTCCATCCCGATGATGGATAGATATACTCTGGGCCCTCTCGGTGATATCACATTGAGATAGCTTGCAAGCAAGTGATGTGATCACTAGAATGTTATATCACGGGAACGAGAAAAGAGTACATGTCGGTAACGATATCAAACTAGGTATGAAGATACCGATGATCGAATCTCAGACATCTAATATATCATGAGACAAAGGGCTTTAGTTACAAATGTTAAAGGTTCACATGATCACTAGAGTCATCTTTGAATATGTGGGAGTCAGTACGGATCTCCAGGTCCCTCTGCTGATTATTGATCGGAGAGAGGTCTCGATCATGTCCACATTATCCGCGAACCGTAGGGTGACACACTTAAGGGATACCTACACCATTTGGAGAAAATAAGATACCAGAGAAAGATTATGAAAGTGCTGGAATTGTTTCGATGGACACTGGAATTGTTTTGGGTGAAATTGCTGAAGTTGGTTCTGCATGCGATATTGAAATGTTGCAAGGGGTTTTATGTGAATGTTCGTTAATTAAAGTAATTAACAAAATTTTGAATAAAATAAATAAAAGTGTTTTATTTAAAGATAAAAATGCATGTAATTTAGTGGACATTAAATGCAAGTGAGTGGAGTTGAAATTTATGTGAGTGGGCTTAGTGGAAGCTCCACCCACATGAATGACGGAGAGGTGAGGGCACCCACCATGGCCGGCCAGCCATGGCCATGGGGCTGCGCTCCACCCCCTATAAAAGGAGCCACATGGCTCCTCTCCTCTTGCACCACCTCCTCGCAAAGGTTCTCTCCCCCTCTAGAAATTCCCCATGTTCTCGGATTAGCGAGATACATGTTCCTGGTGGCTTTTTAGGATTTACTGCTTTCGCTGCTTTGCTGGAGCGAGGACTCGGGGGTTGTCGGGATACCGGATGTGTGCGTGATCACGGATGCACCGCTACTTTACGGTGATGGACCTGCTGGACTTGCTGGTGCTGGACGTGCTGGACTCGCTGGACTTCATCACGATCTTGAGTTCAGAAAGCGTACGACTACATCATCCACGAGTAACACCTCGTAAAGCTTTGTCGCTCTTCAAGGTTATGTTCTCTATGGATGTATATCTACCCGTTGATTGTATCTAGGTAGATAGATCTTGGTGCTTAGTTGTTCACATAGTAGGAATTTTTTTGTTTTCTATGCTGCGAACCCAATAGTGGTATCAGAGCCTGATCTATGCATAGATGCTTTGCACGGGTAGAACACATAAGAGTATGTGGGCGATTATGATCATGTTATTGCATCTTATATGTATTTTAGATATTGGTGGCATAGTGGGATGAAGTGGCCTTACATGTCCTCGCACATGAGACCTGTTCCACGCTTGACATGTAACTAGTTTTGTATAAGTGGCCAGCAGGTGTCTATCTCTCCTACTATAGTCAATATCTGATTTACACCGAGTTGGTAATAATTTGGTTATCATCATTATAGTTCCATGTTCGTAGGTAAGACCGGTCCTATCTTCGAAAGCCCTAAGCCACATAAAACTTGCAATTGATAAATTAGAAGCGTCTAGTTTAGATTGTCCCTGGGCTAGTGGCATGATATGGTATTCTTATAATTTGAAGTATAGTTGATACTCTTGGAAATTATAGCATACCTAACATGTAAGTTCCATAGACCTTGGCCTTACATATAAATGAATGATAACGATCATACGACGATGCACATGATAGTGATCGAGTGCAAGAACCATATCATTTCACTTTATGTATATGTTGTTTTGTTTGCATCTTATGTTGCTTGTATGGCGCTTTAGTAGCATTATAAGATGATCCCTCATTTAGATATAGAGATCAAATGTGTTCTTCCTTAAGTATGCACCGTTAATAAAGTTCGTCGTTTCGAGACATCACGTGATGATCGGGTGTACTTGACTCTACGCTTTCATACAATAGGTGTAAGACAGTTTTACACACGCAAGTACTAAGGTTCTTACTTGGTGAGCCTAGCATGTATAGACATGGCCTCGGAACACGGACCGAAAGGTTAAATATGAGTCATATGGTTGATATGATGCCCATATAGATGCTCTCCTTTGAAGCTACACCGACTCACGTGATGATCGTACTTGGTGTAGTGGATTTGGTTCATGTAATCACCAAAACAGCTCGAGGGATGTTGGTTTTGAGTGTGAGTTCATTTCTAATTTGGATTAGTCGAACTCAATTTATCATAAACTAAATCAAAGTGAATTTGCATAATTTGTTGTAATCATTGGCATCCGTTTACTATCTTATGGTTAGTTTTAATTGAGATAACAAAACTATAGAATTCTTGATATTTACTTTACGAACTGGTATCGTATTGTTTTGAATGTAAATTTAAAGTTTAGAAGTCCTATTGCAAACTTAGGTATATAGAAGATATACATGTTATGGTTATATTCTTTGCTTGTTAAACAATGTGGTTCTTGGGTATTGGATACTGAATTGGTTGGTATGAAATGTCATACAGAACAACGCAATTCAGGAACTACAATAGCCTAAGTAACTAGCAAGAGAATATGTGATGATGTTCAACGAAAACAAATAAAGTGTTATTGTGTTTCTTGTTGGCATCAAAGCTTACCTTCAAGATTTGTATAAATAATTGTTATTTTGTTCCGGTATTATGAGAACAATGGTTGTTCAAATAATTACCGTATTCCATAGAAGATGGATGAACTTTTAGAAGTCTAGTTGTAGAAATCACGTCCATAAAACTAATGCTAAAATGTCGCAAGACAAATGATTGAAAGATCACTTACAAAGTGACATCACCGTCTAAATTATATTGGAAAGAAAACATGAAGAAACTCCATGTTGATGGATTTTTGGAGTATTTGATTTTGATCAAATGATGCTTGTGAGACTTTCCTCGAGATAATTGAAACTCCGTTCATAGGCCAAAGAGGAATGGATGACTAACTTATTGGACATTGTGCATGTTGATGTATATAGTCCATTATATGTAGCCATGTGCGGTGGATCTTTCGATTTCATATGCTTTCTCTGAATATTTGAGTGAATATATCTATATATTTACTTAATAAGGAAGAAGTATGAAACATTTGAAAATTGTTCAAATACATTCAAGATGAAGTGGAAAATCATTGTAACAAGAAAATAAAGAATTTATGATTCGATCATAAAGTAAGATATTTGAGTTACATGTTTAGCAAAACACCTAAGATTTGAGGAATTCTTCCATGTATTTGTGTTTCCCGATAAACCATAGGAGTATGGAATGTTCGAGAGATGAAATCAAACCTTGTTTGACATGGTAAGATCAAAGGTGTCATTTATAAAACTTCCATTATATTTTAAGGATTAAAACTTTAGAGACTATCACTTTTACACTAAAAAAAGCACCATGGTGATCCGTTGAAATGACACCATAAGGGCTATGGTTTGGGATAAAACCCGAGTTGTCTTTTCTTAAATTTTGGTATGCCATAGTTGGATAAGCACGTCTTTGTAGGTTATCCCAAAGAAGTAGTTGGGTATTCCTCTATAACACCAAGGATAAAAGAGTTTGTCGCTTGGAACGTCAAGTTTCTTGAGAATGATTTTTTCACGAAAAGTTAAGTGGGAGGACAATAGAACTTTGATAAGGTTATTGAACCTTAGCTATATGTGCTAAGTAGCGTGGTGCCAGAAAGTGTCCCGGTGGCGACCACAATGTTCATGGCTCCTATGATTACAAAGGTTGTGATTTTGGAGATTAGAGATCCTATTTGAATCGTATGCATAGTGTAACAGTCAAATAGCGAGATTTGATAAAGACGTCATTATTGTTTTTACAATGATGAACTGACTTCATGCAAAGAAGCGATGATGGGCCCTGACTCCATAAAATGACTAGAAGTCATAAAATCCGTGATAGTATCCATGTACGAGAAATCAAGTTTCTGAACTTGGAAGACCCTACGGAAAGGCATGAAGCCTATCACTCGTATTTGGATCTATAAAGAAATAGACATAGATGTTTGATATCTATGAAATAGTCGACATGTCGAAAAGGAGTTTACGACAATGTTCAAGGAGTTGACTACGATAAGTTTTGATCTTTCATAGCGATATTTAGTCTTGACGGATTAATATAGCAACCACTACATATAATTTGGTATATGATAGTTGAACAAACAAAACAAAGTTCTTCTAATAGAATGGTTATCTAGGACATGTACATGACACGGTCCAAAGGGTTTTGTTAATTCAAAGGATGCTGAAAGGGCATGCAAACTTCAATGGTTGAAGTAAGCATAGCGGAGTTGGAATCTTCACTATGATAAAACTATTAAAATGTTTAATTTCATCAGAGACGATGAAGCTTGCATTTGCAAGAAATTAAGTGGCAGCACTAGACAAATTTCTAATACATTATGTTGAGGACATGTTGTTGATTGGAAATGATGTATCTTTTATTGACACGGGTTAAGAATTTCATTAAAATTGGATTTCGATGAAAGACTTGGACAAAACCAGAATATTTGGCATCAATGTCTATATGGATAGGTTGATGCGCTAATATGGTTGTGCCAGACGTACATATATGATATATTGACAGGGTTTAACATGGAAACGATAAGAAAGGTTCTTGCTACATGGAAAGGATTGAATCAAGATTCAAGTGTATCGACACTTGGTGAGTGAAATCACATGAATATTTTGATCAATAATACCGTGATATGTACATATCCAGATATGTCATGTGCTCTAAATATTGTGAGCATATACCAGAATGATTCATAAGATGATCATTGGAGGATAGTAAAGATATTCTTATGAGCTTTGGAAGAACTAAGAATATATCATGTATAAGTGACAAATAGTTAAAAGTAGTCCATTATAAAGTGTTACATTGATACTAGTTTGTCAAAAGATATAAATTAAATTTATCTCAATTTAAACTATGGGTGGCACAATGTAATGGAAAGGAGGTTCCATGATGGATTTGGATGAGTTCCAAAGTTGATACACTGTTATGGATTTTACAACAAAAGGCTAAGTATATGAATGCTATAGTAGCATCAAAGGAGGGAATTTGGTTAAGTAGTTTGTTATCAAACTAGGTGTGGTTCACAGTGGGTTGGTACTACTATGAAGATATATTGTACGACAATTATATCAACATGTTTTAACCCAAAGGAACTAAAGGTTGCACCAAAGGACTAAATTTATACAATGCCATCTCATTTGAGAATGAGTGATGCATGGAGACGCAAAGACATGCAAATACACACGGACCTAAAAGTGTCAGATCCGGAGATTATGTTAATCACTAGCAAATGTGTATATACAACGCCAGAAAGCCATAGGTGTTGAATGTGCAAGTTTACAAACTAGATTATTGACTCTAGTGCAAGTGGGAGACTGAAGAGAATATGCTCGAGAGGCAATAATAAAGTGGTTATTATATTATTCTCATGCTATAGTTGTGTTAACCGAAATGTCAATACATTTGTGTTTAATAAACAAATAAAAGGTTCCTAGTAATGCCTCTCATATAAACTAGCTCGTTGATTAACAAGATGATCAAGGTTTCCCAATCATAGACATTGGATGTTGTTAATAATGAGGTCAAAACATTGGTCGAATGATGTGATGAACATTCATCCAAAGTATAGCAATACAATCAAAGTCATTGTGTTTAAATTTCTATAACATCATACGAAGTAATTCTAGTCCTTGGACCATGAGATCATGTCAATCACTAACACTAAAAGAGTAACTTGATAACATCAAACGTCACATTGTAACATGGTAACAATAAAGGTGGGTTCAGATACTCCGAAGTTGTTATGTAAAGGCTCGTGGATCAATAGTGGGATTTGTCCATCCTGATGACGGATATATATACTTTGGGCCCTCTCGGTGATATCACAATGAGATAGCTTGCAAGTAAGTGATGTGATCACTAGAATGTTATATCACGGGAACGAAAGAGTGCATGTTGGTAATGAGATAAAACTAGGCATGGAGATACCAATGATCGAATCTCGGACATCTAATATATCGCGAGACAAAGGGATTTAGTTACAAACGTTAAAGGTTCACATGGTCACTAGAGTCATCGTTGAATATGTGGGAGTTTGTATGGATCTCTAGGTCCCGCTGCTGATTATTGATCGGAGAGGGGTCTCGATCATGTCCACATTATTCGCAAACCATAGAGGGACACACTTAAGAGATACCTACACTATTTGGAGCAAATAAGATACCAAAGAAAGATTATGAAAGCGCTGGAATTGTTTCGATGGACACCGGAATTGTTTCGGGTGAAATTGCTAAAATTGGTTCTGCATGTGATATCGAAATGTTGCAAGGGGTTTTATGTGAATGTTTGTTAATTAAAGTATTAACAAAATTCTGAATAAAATAAATAAAAGTGTTTTATTTAAAGATAAAAATACATTTAATTTAGTGGACATTAAATGCAAGTGAGTGGAGTTGAAATTTATGTGAGTGGGCTTAGTGGAAGCTCCACCCACATGAATGAGGGAGAGGTGGAGGCACCCACCAGGGCCGGCCAGCCATGGCAATGGGGCTGCTCCCCACCCCCTATAAAAGGAGCCCCATGGCTCCTGTCCTCTTGCACTACCTCCTCGCGAAGGTTCTCTTCCCCCTCTAGCAATTCTCGATGGTCTCGGATTAGCAAGATACATGTTCCTGGTGGCTTTTTCTGGAAGGATTTGCTGCTTCGGCTGCTTTGCTGGAGCGAGGACCCGGAGGTTGTCGGGATAACGGACGTGTGTGTTATCACGGATGCATCGCTGCTTTGCGGTGCTGGACCTGCTAGACTTGCTGGTGCTGGACTTGCTGGTGTTAGACCTACTGAACTTGCTGGACTTCATCACGATCTTGACTTTGGCAAGTGTATGGCTACATCATCCACGAGTACAACCACGTAACGCTTTGTCGCTCTTCAAGGGTATGTTCTCTATGGATGTATATCTACTCGTTGATTGTATCTAGGTAGATAGATCTTGGTGCTTAGTTGTTCATATCATAGGAAACTTTTTGTTTTCCATGCTGGGAACCCAACACCAAGTCCATGTAACAGATATATACACGTGGCCATCTCGATGACGTTGCATTAACGAAGCTTGCAAGCGTGTGACTGGGTCACGGAATGCAACAACATGGGAACGAGTAAACGAGTTCATCGGTAACGAGATCGAACAAAGGTATAGAGATACCAAAGATCAAATCTCGGGTGAATAGGTATCAAGTGGCAAAGGGAAACGACGTTAACTATTCAAGCGATAAGATTCATGAAATGCACGGGGGTCATCATGGGCATCCAGGTCCCGCTGATGATCATTGGTAGGAGAGTGGTCTCGATCATGTCTGGAGTGTTTCCGAACCCAAAGGGTGACACACTTAAGGGTGGGGCGCATAGGGATCGATACGGAACCGTGGGAGAGTTAAGAGAGAGAAACCGGGATAGTTCCGTGTAATACCCGGTGTTGATCAGAGGGGTCCGGAAGGAGTTCCAGAATGAAGGAATATAATAATACATGTATTTTATATTAATTGGTTGAATTAATATTAATATATATTTTTTATACGAAGCCCTTTTGCTAATAGGCCTCACCCGGGGGTAGGCCCAAAGGAGCAAGGCGCCTAGGGAGGAGGGCCAGGTGGCCAAGCCCTAGTGGGATCCCCACGTGGGGCCCACCTAGGTCGGCGGCTCCCCCTTGATGGCCGATGGCTATGGGAATAGTCCCACACCGCCTGCCCCTTGGGTGGTGCCCCTCCCACTATATATAGGGGTCACCCCCTCCCCTTGGAAACCATCCCATTCTCTCTTCTCTCTCTCTCATTTCATTTGAGGGTTTCTCCGTAAGATTGGAGAGGATCTCTAGGGTTTTGAGTTCTCCACCTTTACACTATCGTTGTGTGATCTTCGGTCCGCCATCTTTCTTCTTCCGCTGCTCGGCTGGATCGGAGTCCGGGAGACGTCACCTACACCGAACGTGTGTAGAACTTCGGAGGTACCACTCTTGGGGTGCTTGGAGCTGCTCGTCTTTAGGGGTGGGCGTTCGGTTAGACCGAACCAATCGGTTCGGTCCTTCCTGTTTTGAAGAAATTCGGTTTTAGAAATATGAGGACCGATCGGTCACTAGAAGAACTGCTAACCGAGGACTTCGGGTCTTCCGAGATTCGGTTCGGTCATTGGTTAAGACCGATTTGACTAATAGAATAGATAAATGGGACAAACGGACACACTTCTAAAATTGATTCGCAAAAAAACTTATGGAGAGTAGAAGATCTAAAGCAATCAGACTTTACAGTGATGAACATATGTGAACTCGTCACCCATAGTCAAGAATCTCTAATCACAGTTACAAAAAAGGAATCTCCAATCACAGAAAGAGAATAAGTTGCTAGCAAGGGTGGAATCTTATATCTTATATTTACTAATTGGAGGCACCGTACAGGCTTCACGTTAATCCACATCGTCAAAATAATTAAGACAGTTAGATCTAAAATACATGGCTAGGATTAGTAGAGTTGAGATTTATAATGTAACATAGAAATCAATAGACATGTTTCTTTCTAATGTATATATAAAGTATGTCAGGTCATGCATCGTGAGAAAACTAATATGGCTGGCACGAGGCTAGATATAGTCTGTGTCCTACACGTTGATTTTAATCTTTTCAAGTCGCAAAGAACAATTGTACTCCAAGGTATGCACGCCTCCTTCAACTCAATTACTCTGCGGCAACTAATTGATCTATTTGGATCAATCGAGTTGTAACAGCAAAACACATTTAAAATAGCAGTCCAACCTATACACGCTCTGTCACCTTCGAATCATGTATGGCCGGCTCAAATACTGGCTCAACTAATTTTGATAGGGGATTCAAAAAATGATACTGTGGGATTGACTAGGCTCCGATAGAAAAATAAACAGTGTCTACCTATGGGCCTTTCCCGTTTCATTGTCCCTAACGATCTATTAAGTTACCGAGTCAAAAAAAAAAATCATGCCTCTGATACGTTGTCATCCCATCGTCTCTATCGCGTATCATCTCTCACCAGAACATTGTTTCTTCGCATCTCTCTGAGGATAATACTTCCGATTCCATCTCACACGGTGCGATGGAGCAAGTAATTGGTATTTTTTCTCCACTACTAATGCACTTGGATGTAATTCGTCAATACTGAATCTGGTGAAAAAGTAGAGCAAGTAGCAGCTGCACCCGATACTTTCCCATCAACTCAGATTCATGTGACGTTGTGGAGCAGCCATGAGTGGCCTTTGTTCAGCATGATTTCTGTCTAAACAACTCATAATTACGGATGCTCGGTCAGATATTCAGCATTTTCGTGATAATTTTCATTTCCAAACAGATTCATATCATCCGTATTACCATTTGGTATATAGATTTCAGGGTCCAAGATGGCCAGACAATGGAGCCCAGGAATTGATAAAAGTCTAATACCTACTATCAACAGAAATGTTTAGATAGAAAATCGATCGAGTAAATAGTATAACAAGAAACATAATATGAAGAGCATATTTTCACCTTTAGTCAAGGTTGACAAATTGTGATCTTCAACATGCTATTGTGTTCAAAAGTTACATCGACGTGAGACGAATTGGTAGATTTTGAAAGATATACACCGACATTTTGCCGAATACGAGTGTGTGAATGTCCTCTGAATATCAAACTTGAATTAAACTATCTATACTAATAAAAAAATTAGCGTCGTCGGTCGACACACAAAATTTCCGTCCGCCGTCCTTTTGACTATTTTGCCCCTGATAGTTCGGACTTATTACAAGGGCTACCACCGCCAAGTGGTATCAACCCGTCCAGTCCAAAGAAAAGAAAAAACCAGCTGCTGCTCTGGGTCTTCTGGGTCAACGACCGAGCCGTCCATGGATACCGGTGCACGGCGCGAGCGCGCTACAGGAAGTGAGAGCAAGAGAGGAAGGGCAGGGAAGGTTCTCCTGCTCACCAGGAGCGTGTCAGTGTTGTCGGGTGAGGCCAGGAACGTCGGATCAACGGCGCTGCAGCGTTGGCCAGAGGCGGAGAGTATGCCGGCGATTCATAGCATCTCGCGTCGATTCTGGGCGCGGGGACGAAAGTGACAAGCGGAGTTCTGGGCATCTTGCGTCGCTTCGAGGCGTGCTTCGTCGCGTAGCGTCGGCAGCGGCGAGTTCGGCGGCGAATCGCCGGACTCTGGCGTATTTGCGTGGTCTGGAACGAGGGGTGAAGGCCGTTGTGATTCGACCTGCTAGCTCCACCGTCCGGTAGCCACGGAGTGGAGAAGATGGAGCCGGAGATTTGAGCTTCTGTATGCCAAGATTTGAGGAGTTGAGAGATTGTGTGAAAAGATTATGACACTTTGCTGCTGTACTACTACACTGTTTGCTTCAGAGGGAGAGCACGAGCGGAGATGGTGAGGGCCGAGGCTACTTTGCTTGCGTGCTGCTCCTTCCAACTGTAGACCGATCATTAGTAATTCCTGTAAATTTCTTACTCCTCACTCCGTTCTAAATAAGATGTCTCAACTTTATCTAAATATGAATGTATCTTGACATATATTAGTATATAGATATATTTAAATTTAGACAAACTTGAGATATCTTTTTTAGACAAAGGAAGTGGCATAATTAATCTCAAAGTGGACTCTAAATCTCTGACAACTGAGGAGACAACTCACGATTATATTCCGATTACATTCCGATGTCAGGATCTGATTCTTTTCGATATAAATAAAATTGGTCCAAGAGGAGTGCAGTCATCCAATTCTGACTGAGCACATTTCTTAGTTGTGCACCCCCTTCGTTTTTAGTATCCGGGCGGAAAAAACGAATTGAACAACTACAAAAGTTAAAAGGAAGTACACTTGCAACTATGCATAATTACATATATATATCTAAACTTTCTATAAAAAAGGTTAGTTCAGGGCGACAGTGTGTATGCCTCCTTTTCAAATACAAATCTTATATTGGGATTTGTAAATATAACCAACCTAGACAGTTTTAGCTCCAACGATGGTCCGACTCTACATAATTCGGGCAAGTAGCAATATAGTACTTAATTTCTTATACTGTTTTTTCCTGCAAGGTATTTTCTTAGGAAGTTGGCAACATGACTAATAGAACTTAGAAATAAAACGTGGTACATTTAAGTTGTAGCACCGATGGCCGAGATCAAAACTTGCAATCAAGTATTTAGATACTAAAATAATTAAATAAAAAAATCCAATGTAACGCTTAGTAATATATGCTTTATTAATTCAAATTTATGTATCAATTTTGTGGATTACAGGCGCATGGAAGATATATCATGTCGATGATTCAAAAAAAATCAAAAGGCGTAGGTCTTGACGTCATTATATGAAGACTTTTTGTATCACCGTTACTACAGAGTTAAACTAATCGATCTAGAGATGCCGTAGCAACGAACGGGCATTCAGCCAGTTAACATAATGTGTAAAAATCTATACTATTAAAAAGATTCACGTCGTTCGTCCTCGGCCAAAAATTTCCGTCTGCCGGATTTATGAGGGTTTTGCCCCTGGCAGTTCGGGAAAATTACCCTCTCTGCCACCGCGAAGCAGAAAAAACTGTTCGTGAAAGTCAACCGGCACCCCTGACCTCTACCTTATCCTCTTTCGCAGGCCGCAGCCGCACGCATCGATCGATCCCCTCGCGCCTCCACCCCGCTGGATCGCCTCCTCTCCCTGACTGTCAATAGTCCGTCGTCTTCCCTCACACTACGAGCAACTGCTACGCCCGGCTACTCTTGTCTCGACGTCGTCGACGGCCTCTGCTCCATGCCCGCACGACGCCCATGCTCGACCTCTGCTGTGTGAAGCCGCGCCGCCTCCCTGTTGTCTGCATCGCACGGCCTCCTCCGCTGGCCCTCCTAGCCGTCGTCAACCTCGCCATCAACCACCGGTCCACCGTCATCGGCCGCCTCCTGCTTTCAATCTAGGGCCAACAACGGTCTTGCTCACCTGCTTCAACTGGGGTGACGAGAAGACGACCACCTCCTTGCACATCAGCCCCGCCCTCCTCTCGGCTCCTGCGCCACCCGCTACGCGCAACGCCGTGGACTCCAACTTCCGATCGTGTGCTCTCCCGACGGCGGCAACTACTACCTCGAGGCTATCCCGCTCGAGAGCGTGTTCGGAAGGTAGCGCCCCCGGTACGCGATGTTGACGGGCTCCGCCAAAAGAGCAGTGTGTGGCTCGTGATACGCCTCTAGCCACCTCGGCGGCTCTTGACCCTGAACGAGGATGTGCGGTAGCCTCCGTAGCCTGGCCTCGACGCTAGGCTCAGCAATGGGGATGAGCAGAATTCAGATAGAGGATTTTTTTTAAGCCCACTATGGATTTCTTTTTCTATGATCTGCTTTGGAGGAACAATAGGGATTTTTTTGGACGGACGAAGAGATAGAACTCGCTGAGGCAATCGTGCGGGAGACATAAAAGTCAAAGGGATATCTGACGGTGAAGGAAGAAAAGACTGGCAGTGCAATGGATGCCGTGGGCCTGCTACAGTGCGTGCTCGCAGCTGGACTGGGATGCGGCTGCCGCTCGGCAGCTGGAGGATTTCTTCTAGATGTGTTTGTGAAAAAAGAAGGTAGTACGTACTTGATTTGTGTGTTTGCTAAAGTGTTCATTAGCAAATCTAGCTTGTGGTTAACTGGCTTTTAGTTTTCACATTTTAATTTATGTCAATTTACAGTGTGCAACTTTTAGCGAACGTACTTGATTTTTGTTGCAAGGAAATAATATATACTCCTCTGTTTTGAAATATAAGTATAAGATTTTTTAGTTTTTTCTCGTAGATATGTATCTAGATAAATTTTAGTGTGTAGGTTCACTCAATTTGTTTTGGACCTACCCACTACGAGATGGCTACATACATGCAGTATTTTAAAAAAGACTAAAATATCTTATATTTTAAAACAAGAGAAGTATAATACTATAAATCTAATATACCACCTTAAGGTGTACCAACCGGCCTCGACGAGGACTCTACAGACTACATTGTCATCTTCATCAATGGTTAGTTTGTCAATCATTACTCGGCAAATTAAAACCGCAACAAGGGTCTTGAGCAAGATCTTAAACGTGACCACCAGAAAGTACATAGACAACAGCCACATGAACAAATCAGACGGTCGAAACATGCGTTGCAAAATCACAATACATCCACTTAATCAACTGGCTGGAGATGGTTGTTGGCTAAACAAAGAGTATCTAGGAGGAGTACAAGCTCGCAGTCAAACATGTTAACAACTACACGTGGCCGGTAGTCCATCCGTTGCAACGCACGGGTATTCTGCTAGTTTGATTTAATGTTTCTAAGATATTCTTTTTGTTCAAGGGTAATAGTGACAAAAAGAATCCGACTAAATTGTAGTAATATACATCATATATAACCATTTCTTTTTAATTGTTGTGTGGGAAAATTTGTCTACATATATTAAATGCTGAGAATAGGAAATTTATCTAAATGTTTGGTGCTTATAATAATTAACTGCAATAAATTAGGAAAAACGTTGTGCATGAATTGCAATATCAACCTAAATAACCTCATCGATTTGCAAAAAGTATTTTACGAAATTTTGGAAAAAGCAATGGTACCTTTGCTAGCTGATAATAAATTCAATCAAATATAGAACTTAGTAATTTCATGTGCATTAAAAGCATGGAAGAAAATTCTAGCCCGTGCAGATGCACGGGTCAACGACTAGTGAAGAAGAATTGGGATAGGGGTGTCGTCTGCAGGCCACCGACATTGTCTCCGGCCGGGATGGAGAGGGGCGTCGTCTGCAGGCCACCGTTGCCGGCCGGGATGGAGACAAGCTTCATGTGCAGGCCACCACTGCCAGATGAGTACATATTTGTATCATGTTTTACATTATTATTTTGCATTGTAGATGTAGGATCTTGGTATTTTACAGAGCTCGCGCGCACATTTTATGTCTGTTTTCACCAGAATCAGGACAGATGATGGATCCAATGGATACAATTCTTGGAGCAGTTGTACTATGGAGAAAAGGAGTCAAAAACAACGCAAATCGCTTATTAGGAAAATATTAATAATACCAGAAGAAAACCAGAAACGAACAAGGGAGACAGAGAGTCCAACGACCAACTATACGATCATAGCAATTTTTCTGGCCGTATTGCTCTGGCCATATAGTTGGCGCCGTCTCCGCCTCGTCAAATAGTTTCACCTTGTGTAATTGGTTCAGGGGAGAAGACATACAGAACACCCAGAAATCGCAGAAACCTCACCTCCGGAAGGCATCTGGAGGGAGAACTCGTCCACTGGGGATCCAACTTCGCCCTGCACAGATCCGGGAGGCTAAGGCATCGATATTCGTCATCCACCGCTGCATCACCACCATCTCCATCCATCCCATCTACATCTTGTCTAGATCTTGTTGTAATTCCTATACTCATTGTGGATTTATACAAGTGTTATTCATCTATGATTGTTTCCATTACCATAGCCATGATGTTGATTGTCTCCATGTCTAAGTAGATCATTAGTTCTTGGGGAGATGGAGAAACCCTAGTATGAGATTGAAATAAGATAAAGTCTATTATGATATTCATCGCTGTGACCATGTGTTAGATTTTCTACATCTTGATGTTGAGAGAAGTCGACCTCTCAATATTTGTCTCTTGTGGGGACTTGATGGAGGAAACTACTTGTTGATAGACGGAGGCGTGCTAGCACTTACGATGACTATAAAGCTGTTGGCACCTATAACATCTCAAAAATATTAAACAAGATTATCAAGTTCTAATCACCCAAGTTTAGGGTTAACAAAAACTTTTATTCTTAAATCCATATGAATGCATGTGTGTTCATTATTAATGCATGAATGCTTGATATGCCATGTTCGATTGCTATAAATGATAAGGATTAGTTTAAAGATGAACACCACATCAACTAGGTCAATTCCAAATAAAATAAAATAAAAATAAAATCAAATAAGAGGCATATGATCAAATGATCATTTTGGCCAAAGTTAACCACTAGCCCACTTTGGGCATCTCTAGCAAATGTTTTCCAACAGAAACAATTCTACATATTTTCCCCCCTTGCTAGACCAAGTGAAAATGAACACAAGCAAACTTTACAAACTTACAGAAACTAATTTTAAATCTATTTAAGAGACATTTCAAAATTGAATCAATTATAGGTACCTAGATCACCATTTTGTAAAAACCACTCAAACCAGCACCACTTGACAAATCCCAGCAACCAGAGACACCCAAGCATGTGACCAGCACACCCACCAACAATCATTTGAAAATTCAAATGTTTAGTTCATGCGGCCATTTGATAGAGCACTTAACAGGGAGAGTACAAGCCCAACAACTATTCACTATTTTGATCAATCAATTTCTCACCATTTGTATCCAATTCATCTCCACTACTCATCCACGATCACTCCCAGTACCCAGCCGTGCAGCTAGCACTCCTCACTCGCCGTTTGCACCAGTGCCATGCCGTACCCGAGCATGTCATGCCGGTCGATCATGGACACGACGCCACACGCTGCATCACCCTCTCCCACGAGCCCCAGGAGGTAGGCATGACCTCACCGCACTCGCCCGTCCACCCCTTGGCAAACAACAAGCAGCAGAGAAGCCAGCACAGCCATGACACTCTCATCTGCCATCCATGCCGAGCGCACGCCAGAGCGCTAAGCCACTCCCGTGCAGCCAGGCCGCGCCTCGCTCTCTCCGCACGTAACTGCACCCACCGCGTCACCAGCAACCTCCCAGACACGACCATTCGCCGCCGGGCGCCCCGTGACCACCGTACGCCATGACGAACACCGCCCTACCCGCATTGAGCACGAACGTCACCCGACCGTTTAAGACCGCGCCTCGCCGTGCCACTATACGCATGACAATCGCCGCAGACCACCGCGTCGACCTATGCCCTCTGCCATGCCTTTAGCAACCTGTAGCAACGTCGCCAACGAGCCCGAGCCATGTCGTGCTGCCTCTCTCGCCGGTGTATAAATATGACCGTCCCCCGGCCTCAAACGACACACTATTCGACTCTCCTCTCCCTCAGAAACACCCATGACCCTTTCCCGGAGCAGGGCGAGCACCACATCGCTTGAATTTTGCTAGAGCCCACCACTGCAGTGAAGGAAGGGCGCTGTTGATTGGAGCCACCCCAGGAGCCGCCGCGACCACCATTCGACTCCCCGCCGTCTACCAGCTCGTTCGCCCCCATCGCCGGACCTAGCTGGAGCCCTAGTAAGCCTCCGACGACCCTCACCGTCGATTTAGGTTTAGAATCTCGCGCGCCCTCTGCGACGTAGACGATAAACCAAAGCCATCGATTTGATATCTAATCGTAGGGCTGATATTAGAAGATACCATTTCGCGTTAGATCTATCGCTGACGCGTGGGACCAACCTATAAGCAGCACGTTGTGTGCGTGCTATGTAGTTGGGTCGGCCCATGCTCGTTCCCGCACGTAGTTGATACGTCCATTTTGCGTCACTATTCTATGTCTTAATTTACTATTATTCATTGATATATTTCGTATTGAGAGGTGATACTTATGTTATTTCATCTATTTTTGCATGGTTGATGACTTTTGGAGCATGGACCGCTGCAGTCAGGATTCTGATGGAAAATGTGTTGTTTAGAGGCAAAATTCACAAAGATCAGAAAATCCGGGAAAATATACGGAAAATCCTATTTTTCTAGAAGACTCAGGATGCCAGAATATGGAGTGGAGGTGGGCCACAGGGGGCCCACACCACCCCATGGCACGGGCGGGCCTAGGCCACGCCTAGGAGTGGTGTGGGCGTCCTGGCCCACTCCAGCCTCTCCCCTCTAGCGTATATCATCCTCCCGAAACCCTAAGACTCGGAGAGCGACCACAGAAAGATTCCGCCGCTTCTGCAGGGCAGAAAACACCGAGAGAGAAAGATCTCTCTGGCAGATAGATTTCTGCCGGGGGAAGTCCTTCCCGGAGAGGGGAGATCGTCGCCATCAACACCATCATCAAGCTGGACTTCATCGGGATCATCATCATCACCACCATCATCACCATCAGCACCCTCATCACCATCTCCATATTGCTGTAACAATTGAGTTGAATCTTGCATAATTCATAGGGGAAACTTTCCCGGTGTTGATTACTCTTTGTAGTTGATGCTATTAAGTGAACCATTGAATTATTGTTTATGTTCAGATTGTTATACATCATTATTCCATCTCTGATCATGATCCATATGATGTCTTGTGAGTAGTTCGTTTTGTTCTTGAGGACATGGGAGAAGTCTTGTTGTTAGTAGTGGAGTTGTGTTGAGAAAGATTCAATAGATTGTTATTTAAGTTGTGGTGTACTTCTTCTAGTGGTGTCATGTGAACATCGACTACATGACACTTCACCTATATGGGCCTAGGGGAATGCATTGTGTATTTGGCTACTAATCATAGGGGTTGCCGGAGTGACAGAAACCTGAACCCCCGTTAGGTAACCATTGCACAAGGGACGTAAGGGTCTTAGAGTTTAAAGTTGTGGTTAGGTTTCTACCTTAAATTCTTTCTTGTACTTACGGATGTTTGCAAGGGGTTTAATCACAAGTATGTATTAGTCTTGGATGGGGCGGTACATTAGCACAGGTTCACCCACACAACATGTCGTGGAAATGGCCACGGCAGTCGCTGCCATAGGCAGCGATTGAGAGTTTCACGAGGAAGAGTTGGCGTCCATCTGCGGTGCAAGATAGGGGCAGGTGCACAAGGGTTTACCCAGGTTCGGCCCCCGGAGGGTAAAGACCTACTCCTGCTAGGTTATATTATGAGAGAGCGAGTTACAAGGGCGGCGAGCTCGGCGGCTGGGCGGCGAGTCGCTTGAGGGGGTGTATGATGGAACATAAGTCTCTACTATACCCTAGGGAGGTTTATATATGAAGCACCTCCCAGGGTTTACAAGTTGCCCCCGAACAAGATAAGGATCCGGTAGCCTTTGACCTAATCCGACCGGGCCTCTGCTATGCTTCTGGGCTTCTAGCCGCCAGTCGATGGGCCTCTTCTTTCCTTAGAGTCCGATCCAAACTTCAGAGCATACTCATGGGGCCTTCCACTCGAAACCCACTACTGAGCATACCCGCTTAGGCATATCCCCTTCAGTAGTCCCCGAGGCCGTTGTTGATGTAGGCGTAGGCGTTCTTTGGTGCTTGAAGTAGGCGAGCCCAATTTGGGCGCCCAGTCGAATCGGCGATGGACTCTATTAATGCCAAGGAGAATTTCTCCATAGCTCCACTCGTCACTTTAATGAACATCATCGTTTCCCAATCATCATTTCGGCGAGAAGAGAGATTGGCGGGTAGCGAGTGGATCACCGAAGTTGGACCGTCAACCTCAGTCAAACTACCTGTTGGAATTTCCAACGGTAACTACGGCGCAATTACCGTGGGTAACGGCTATCCCGATTTTGGCGGGTGACCTTTCCCATATAAGGGGAGTGATGGATCTGCTTCGTGACCCTGCTTCGCATTCTTCATCCTTCCTCATTTGCTCTTCCTCTCTGCTCACCCCCGACCTATTCTCTTCGCATCGCGCGATTCCGCTTCCCACTCAATGGCGCCTCCCAAAGGCTCGTGGGGAAAATCCAAGTGCTCCACGGCCCAGCTGAAATCCTTTGAGGACGTTGGGGTGCTTTGCAAGGGGAATTGGCGAGTTCCCCCTTCTTCCGAGACCGAGCCGAAGCTGCGGCCCGGCGAGTTCATCTGTTTCACCAGTCATCTCGAGAGGGGCTTAGGGTTCCCCACTTTGCTCTTCTTTTGCCGCTTCTGCGCGTACTACGCAATCAAGCCCTCGGATCTTGGTCCGCATAGCATCGAGCAGCTGGCGATCTTCGTCGCCTTCTGCGAGTGTTACCTCGGCTACAGGCCTAACGTCCTGCTGTGGTTGGAGCTCTTCCACGGCCGCATCGGGCGCGAGGCATCCAGCGGCTTGATGCTGGATGCAGGCGGGGTCACCTTCCAGTTGAAGCCGAAGGCCAACTTCGTCAAGCTTCTCCTGCCGAAGAAGGCCGCCAGCGAGTGGAAGAAAAGCTGGTTCTACGTCAAGGAAGCCACTCCCTCCGGCGAGGTTTCCCTCCCTGAATTCGTTGCCGAGAGGAGCGAGCCCTGCCGACTGGCGCCAAAGAAGCTCCCTGAAGATCAGCGGATGGCCGTCGCAGAGATGATGGACTAGATCCAGAAGCTGAAGGACCAGGGGTTGATTCCGATCAACCTCTACAATTGCTGGCTTGGGCGGCGCCTGGTTCCGCTGGCAGCTCGTCCACGCTGGATGTACGAGTACAGCGGGAAGCTTGATCCATCTCGCACTAGCAAGGAGTCGTGGGAGGCCAACGATTACAAGGCCGCCCTGAAGAAGATCACCGACGCGGAGTTCACGGGTGCGGCGGTTGGAGTCGCCCCGTATACTCCCGTGAAGAATGAAGCCCCTACAGTAAGTCTTCTTTCCAATCGCTCCGTTCGTATTCCAATTTCGTTCTTTTCGCTTCGTCGTGTTTCTGACTCGCAATGGTTCTCAGCTTTTTCAGGTATTGGAGGGTTGGCTCCCTCCACTCGATGAAGAAGTCCCCCAGGAGCTAGAGGAAGTTTCCGAGGGGAATCCTTCCGATAGCGATGGGGAAGACGAAGAGGTCGCTCCCCCAGCGCCTCTGGCTCGCAAGACCCGAATGCAGAAGCAGCGAGAGGTCGAAGCAAGCCGCAGCCTGGACGAGTTCGAAGAAGGCGACGAGGTCGCATAGGAGCAGACGTCCCGGCGCACCGCCACGCCTTCTAAGCCCCCACGCCGGCCCAAGTCGCCGGCGAAGAGGCCCACGCTGATCAGGTCATCGCCAGTGGTGTTGGTCTGACGACGACTCCGTGAAGGGTCTCTGAAGTCTCGCACAAGGTCACGAGGGCTGCAATCCCGATGAAGGGGTTGGAGGCGAGGACACGGAGGTGGTAGAGGCGCCCCCAGCCGATCGCGTCGACCTCGGGGGTCCCAAGCCAAGAAGCCACCGACGTGGTGCCGCCCAAGTCGCCATTGCCGTCGAAGGCAGCGGCGTCGGAGCCGGAGATCGCAGGGACTGTGGCTTCATCGTCAAGGAAGCCTTCAGTTTCGTGGGCTTCAGACGTATTTGAGCGGGGGTCAGTCGCAAGCTTGGCCCCGAGTTGGACAAGCCTGCCCATATCAGTACCAGTCTTCGTGTTCTTCCAGTCACCAAGTAAGTTACACTTCCTTGTCCCAATTTGCTTTGCATCTTTCGTGTCGTGGTTGTGCTGATTAGAAGGGCTCGTGCAGGTCGGGGGCTATGAAGATTGGGCGTCCTTCGGTGGCCAAGATTCCCCCAGCCACCGTCACGGGAGAAGGCGATCTCCTTAGGAAGAGGAAGGCCTCCGAGGATGTCGTGACTGCTGAAGTCGCGAAGAAAGCGAAGAAGCGGCAGACGATGCGGACCGGGAAGCACCGTGGAGCCAGTCTTTGCGCTCGTCGAAGAGGGGACGACAGCGATCGAGCCAGCCATTTGCATCGGTGCCAGATGGGCCCCTGGGCGCTCGCCAGTATGCGTCGGCGACATTCCCTCGCTTTATGGCGAGGGTTTCAGCGGTCGCGGACGCGCAATCTGCGATTTCGGAAATCATGGACACGGAGATTGAGGCCCGCGTGGCGCACCTCCTTCACGGTCCGTCGACGCTGCTGACCTTCACAAGATGCTCGGCGCTGCCATTCAGGTATGTCCAGTCCCCGAATTCCTAGTCGCTGAATTTCAGCGGTTGGGAATTGTCTTTATCCTTCTATATTCTCCAGTCCCCGAGTTCCTAGTCGCTGAATCGCAGCGAGGGAACTTTTTTAATTTTCTTCCTTCTCCAGTCCCCGAGTTCCTAGTCGCTGAATTTCAGCGACTGGGAACTGGTCTTGGTTTTTTCTTCCTTCTCTAGTCCCCGAGTTCCTAGTCGCTGAATTTCATCAACTCGGAACTGGTCTTGGTTTTTTCTTCCTTCTCCAGTCCTCGAGTTCCTAGTCGCTGAATTTCAGCGACTCGGAACTGGTCTTGGTTTTTTCTTCCTTTTCCAGTCCCCGAGTTCCTAGTCGCTGAATTTCAGCGACTTCGAAATCTTGGTTTTCTTCCTTCTCTAGTCCTCGAGTTCCTAGTCGCTGAATTTCAGCGACTCGGAACTAGTCTTGGTTTTTTCTTCCTTTTCCAGTCCCCGAGTTCCTAGTCGCTGAATTTCAGCAACTTGGAACTGGTGATAATTTTCCTCCCGATGCTTAGCTGGTCTTGTTGTTTTGCAGGGGTTGCGGAGTCGGTGATCGGCAGCGAGGCTGTGAGCGTCTGGAGGCGTGACTTGGCGCGAGGAGGTGAACCAGCAGCTTCAGGAGAGGATCGGTGAGTGTTTGGCGTTGTTCTTCTTTGCTTGTTGTGAGCTAGTTTTATGCGATACTTTGACATCTCCACTTGCAGACGGTTTCCCGGCTGAGGTCTCCAAAGCCCGTGAGGGGTATGTCCCACTCGCGGAACTAGACGCGGCGAATGAGCGAGTGGCCTTCTTGGTCAAGGAGTTGGGAGGATGCTAAGGCGGCCGCAATTTCTTCGGAAGAACGGGCAAAGGCTATCGTCACTGTCGCCGAAGAGGAACGCAAAGCCGCGGACTCCATCATTGTGGGACTGCATAACGACCAGGCCACCTTGGAGAAGCATGTCAAGGAGAATTGCCGCAAGCTGCTTGGTGAGTTTCTGTCATTGCTTTAGCCTTTTGTTCGGTCCCCGCTTTGGAGGTTTCATTGTTTAGCTGATATCTGACTTTGCAGCTGTGGTAGGCCAAAGCGACCCAGTGGTGCAGACTTATCTTTGCTTCGATGCGAATCGCCGTGGTGAATGCGGCCACAGCCTCGGCGTTGTGTGTCCAGGCGGCTCTCCAAGGCATGTCTCCCACCGAAGTCATCCCTGGGGGGCTCACGGAGGTGTGGCGCTATCTGGAGGAGGTGCCCGCGGTTGTGGAGTGGATGACGCGCTCGGCGTTCAGACACGGGGCCGCCACAGCGTTGAGCTTGGGACTCACGCATTTCCCTGACAACTTCGATCTTGACGATGTCACGAGTGGCTATCCCTCGGCGACCGGCACGGTGGAGATGTCGGAGGTGCTGAAGCTGACCGCAAAGGCCGCTCCTTATGCTGATCGTGTCTTGGCGATGGGGGATCTGCTGCCATACCAGGAGACGGTATTGGCGCCTGGCGACCCCGAGCCGGAGCACCGCGACATGAAGTCGGAGCAGCCCTTCCGGTTGTCATTTGCAAAGTCGCTGACCACGTATCCGACGAACCCGTGGCAGCCCTTTGTGCGCGTCAAGGGTGGAGGTGCTTCTTCTTCGTCAGGGCCTGTGTAATGAGCAAATGTAAAAGTTGTAATAGATGCCAGGTGGCGAACATTTGTATGACTTTTGTAACCCATGTCGCAGGGACTTGGTCGACTTGTGTTTTATTAAGGCAGTGTTTTGTTCAACAATTTGAGCGAGTCCCCGAGCGCATCCGCCCTTTGATGGGGTATAACTCGACTATGTATTTCTATGTGTTTGCCTTGTTTTTGCGTTTGTTTTTGCCCTTGCGTCTCTGGCGGCGAGTTCCGAAAGTCGGTGAGGTTCGTTTGTGAACGAGTCCCGAGCATTGTGCTAGACCGTATTGGTTGTGATCCTGTTGCAGATTCTGAATGCGTTGTTTGTAACGTCTCCTCCACAGCTCGGAGAGCCATTAATAGCGAGCCATAGGCAGCTCTCTTACTGGGTGTGTTCCCGAGCCGCGTGGGGTCCCTGTTTTGCGGAGTCCCCATGCGTGGTACTTAACCGTTCAAGTCGCTTTGCGCGAGGGTGGGGGGACATGTCGCTGTGAGAAGCGTGTGTCGGATGTCTTGGCCCGGTGGGCCAGTCGGGCTAGGCGACTCCAATGGCGGCTCCGGGTTGGCGTTTTTCGTGGACGACCCAAGGCCCGGATTTTTCCAGTGCCCTTGTACCGCACTACTTGGCCGTGCCGGTCGCTCGACCAGAGGTTGACTTCCGTAGGTAGCATATTGCTAGTATGTACGAGTGCGAGTGGCCCAAGAATATGGCGAGTGGACACAATTTGTGCGATCCGAATGAATTTCATTATATATGCCGATGGAGTATAGTGTGAGGTTCTAAGTATAGAACTTTCTGAGGAGGTTTACGTTCCATGGCCTCCCGACCTCCAATTGGCCGTCACCCCGTATGTCGATGAGGTAGTAGGCATCGTTGCCAAGGACTCGGCCTATGGCGAATGGCCCCTTCCATGGGGGGGATAGCTTGTGCATGCCCTTTTTATCTTGGACCAGTCGTAGGACCAGGTCGCCTTCCTGGAAGGTGCGAGTTCGCACTCGGCAGCTATGATAGCGACGAAGTCCCTGCTGGTATATGGCGGTGCGGGAGCGAGCCAGGTTGCATGCTTCGTCGAGTTGATCAACGCTGTCTTGGCGGGCGGTTTCGTTGGCCGCCTCGATGTAGTTGGCGACTCGAGGGGAGTCGTGCTCCAGGTCTGTTGGCATTACGGCCTCAGCGCCATACACCATGAAGAAAGGCGTGAACCCTGTTGATCGGTTGACGGAGGTGCGGATCCCCCATATCACAGAGGGGAGCTCGTCGACCCAGCATCCTGGGGTACGCTCGAGGGGCACCTGTAGTCGCGGCTTGAGACCGTGGAGGACGCTCAGGTTGGCGCGTTCTGCTTGGCCGTTTGACTCCGGGTGGGCGACTGATGCGAGGTCGAGTCGTATGCCCTGCTCCTCACAGAATTTCGCCATGGCCCCCTTGGCGAAGTTGGTGCCGTTGTCTGTGATGATGCTGTGTGGGTAGCCGTACTGGTAGATGAGTTCGCGGAGGAACTTGGTAGCCGTCTTGCCGTCGCACTTCTTGATCGGCTTGGCCTCCATCCATTTGGTGAACTTGTCGACTGCGACCAAGAGGTGAGTGAAGCCCGATGGGGCCTTCTTGAACGGGCCGACCATGTCCATGCCCCATACGGCGAATGGACACGTGATGGGGATTGTCTTGAGCACCGAACCAGGAAGGTGCGTCTGGTTGGCATACTTCTGGCATCCGACGCATCTTTGGACAACGTCGGTGGCGTCGGAGTGTGCGGTGAGCCAGTAGAAGCCGTGTCACATGGACTTGGCGACTAGCGACTTGGCACCGGCATGATGGCCGCAGTCGCCGGTGTGGATGTCCCGGAGGATCTTGCGGCCTTCCTCTGGCTGTACGCAGCGCTGGAACACGCCGGTCACGCTGCGCTTGTGGAGCTCGCCGTTGATGATGACGAAGGATTTGCAGCGGCGTATGACCATTCGCTCCTCTGTATCATTGCTCGGTAGGAGTTTGTGGTCCAGGAAGGCGACGTATGGCGCTGTCTAGTCGCTAGGTTCCACAACCATGGCGACTAAGGCCGGTTCTGGTTGTAGTGGAATCCCGACGTCGATCTCCTTCGGTGGGCTGACGGAGGGCTTGTGGATGATGTCGAGGAAGACGCCTACTGGTGGCGTCTGTCGAGCCGACCCTACTGCGGGAAAGTGCACCCGCCTCCTTGTTTTTATGTCTGTCGATCCACTCGACGGAGTAGCTGTCGAAGTGTCCTCCCAGTTGGTCGACAACCTGGCGGTATGCTATCATTGTTGGGGAAACAATGTCGCATCTCCTAGCCACTTGGCCGGCGACTAGGTCGGAGTCGCCGTAGCATCGTAGGCGATTGATGTTCATCTCCTTGGCGGCTCTCATGCCATCGAGGAGGGCCTCGTATCCTGCCACGTTGTTGGTGCAGGGTGTGAAGTTGAGGTGGAGCACATAGCAGAGCTTGTCTCCTTTGGGGGAGGTCAGTATGACCCCAGCCCCCGCGCCGTCGGAGTTCTTGGAGCCGTTGAAGTGGAGCGACCAGTAGTTGAGGTATGGGAGCTTCTTTGGCTGCTGTGCCTCTTCCGAGTCGGCGAGGAAATCGGCCAGGTCCTGCGACTTGATCGCTTTTGGGGGCTCGTATTTGATGTTGTGGACGCCGATCTCGACGGCCCACTTGGCGACTCGCCCAGTCGCATCGCGATTGCGTATGATGTCTTGCAGGGGCACGGAGGATACCACCGTTATTGGGTGCTCCTGGAAGTAGTGTGGGAGTCGCCGCTGTGCTCGGAACACCGCGTACACCAGTTTTTGGTATTGCGGGTAGCGCTATCGTGAGTCTGTTAAGACTTCGCTGATGTAGTATAATGGGCGCTGTATGGGGCGCTCCTTGCCCTCTTCTGGTCGTTCGACGACCATCACGGTGCTGACGACCCGATTGGAGGCCACGACTTAGACGAGCATTGGCTCTCTGTCGAGTGGCACCACGAGTAGTGGTGCCGCGAGTAGCACTTCTTTGAGTGCTTTCAGTGCGTTGTCGGCCTCTGCCTCCCATTGGAACGTTGGGTTCTTGCGCATCAGGCGGTATAGGGGCATTGCCTTCTCGCCTAGTCGGGGAATGAAGCGACTGAGACCGCGACTCGCCCTGCCAACTTTTGGACGTCGCACAGGCACTCGGGTTTCCCGAGTCGCGCGATGGTGTCGATCTTGGTGGGGTTGGCCTCAATGCCTCTCTTGGAGACTACGTACCCCAGAAGTTGTCAAGTGGGTACGCCGAAGGTGCATTTTCCGGGGTTCAACTTGACGTTGTACCTCTGTAGATTTGTGAAGGTTTCTGCTAGATCGGCGAGCAGATCGTCCTGGCGGGTGGACTTTACCACCATGTCGTCGATGTAGACGTGGATGTTGCGGCCAATTTGGCTCGCTAGACACTCCTGCATGCACCTCTGATATGTGGCGCCTGCGTTCTTGAGGCCGATTGTCATGGCCGTGTAGCAGAATGCGCTGAATGGCGTGATGAACACCGTCTTCTCTTCGTCTTCGACCGCCATCTTGATCTGGTTGTAACCAGAGTAAGCGTCGAGAAAACACAGCGACTCTGATCCCGTGGTCGAATCGATGATCTGATCGATGCGCGGTAGGACGAACTCCTCCTTCGGGCAGGCGCTGTTGAGGTTGGTGTAGTCTATACACATTCTCCAGGTGTTATTCTTTTTGAGAACCAGGACTGGGTTTGCCAGCCACTTGGAGTACTTAATTGGCCGGATGAAGCCTGCGGCTAGCAGGCGCTGGACCTCCTCGGCGATTGCTCGACGGTGTTCTTCATTGAAGGGCCGTAGCGATTGTTTTACTGGTCGCACTTTGGGGTCGGCATTGAGTTTGTGCTCAGCGAGTTCCCTCGGGACACCTGGCATGTCAGATGGCTTCCATGCGAAGATGTCGCGGCTCTCACGGAGGAACCCGATGAGCGCGCTTTCCTATGCAGGGCTCATATGCGCCCTGATGGTGACCGTCTGGCTGGAGTCGCCTGGGACGAGCTCGACGGTGCGGGTGTGCGTGGTCGCCTCAAACGTGGAGTTTGCGGCGATTGGTTTCTTCAGGATGGTGGGATCGTCCTTGTTGATGTTTCCCGCGTATTTCGCGAGCTCCTCCGTGTGGTCAGTCTCCGCGGCGATGACGGTGTCGGCGAGCTCGGCGCCTTTTTCCTCGCATTCCACGGCCATATCGGGGTCGCCGTGGACGTTGATGATGCCGCTCGGCCTGGGGAGCTTCATCATGTTGTAGGCGTAGTGTGGGGTCGCCATGAACTTTGCGAATGCCTGGCGGCCCAGGACGCAGTGGTAGGGACTGCGGAAGTTTACCAGCTCGAAGACGATCCTCTCTGTGCGGTAGTTTGCCGGGGTGCCGAAGGTGACTGGCAGCGTCACCTTCCCGATCGGGTACGCCTTCCGACCGGGGACGATGCCGTGGAAGGTCGTCAGTGTTGGCTCGATGGCTGTTTCTAGGAGCTGGAGCCTTTTGAAGGTGTCGAGGTACAGGATGTTGATGGAGCTCCCACTGTTCATCAGCGTCTTGGGCAGCCAGTAGTCGGCCACCTTTGGCCTGATCACCAAGGCGACTCGCCCTGGATACTCGATTCTTGGCGCGTGGTCCTGGCGACTCCAGGTGATGCTTTGCTCGGACCAGTTTAGGAAGCAGGGGATGTCGACTTGCGTCACCGCATTGACAGCACCCGCGCGGGCGAGTACCTTCTTCTCACGCTTGGTGCCGAGCCCGGTGAAGGTATGAAGCGACCCGACAGCGGTTCTGAAGCCGCCGCCGTTCCTATTGTCCCGCGGTTGGTTGTTGTTGGGGTCCTCCCTTGCACGTCTTGCCTTCTCGATCTCTTTGAGAGAGTGGCAGTCGGCGGTGGTGTGGGTGGCTGGTTTTCCCTCCCTGCTGTGGTAGATGCAGGGCTGATTAAGCAGGGCGGCGGGGTCAAGTTTCGGCCTCGTCGCGTTGTTGGCGCGGTAGTTCCCGCTGTCGCGGTAGTTTCCTCCGTCGTGGCGGTAGTTCTTGGAGTCGCGTTGGCCGTAGACGGCGTTGGCGACGAAGTCGACTCGCCCGTCGGTCCGGCGCTTGCCGGTGATGCGGGTGTTGCTGTAGCGCATGTCGCGTAGTCGTCCGCTATCATGGATGCTGGTGCGCCATCTTCCTCCCGACTCGTCGTCGGATTCTTGGTTGGGATCTTCCTCCGCGTAGCGCTTGGCAATCTCGAGGAGGTCGGGGATGTTGTCGAGCGTCCGGTAGACCCTCTTGATCTTGGCGACCAGAGGTTCGTACCGGCACGCATTTTTGAAGCAGTGTATCGCCGTGTCTGGGTGGATGCCGGAGGAGTTTATCCATAGCTCTTGCCACCTTTGGATCCACCGGCGGGTCGACTCGCGTTGTCCCTGGATGCATCGCTCCAGGTCCTCGATGGTGGTGGCGCGGGTGTAGGAACCCTCGAAGTGCCTGACGAAGGTGTCCCGCATTTCTTCCCAGGAATCGATGTTGTCGGCGGGTAGCGTATTGATCCATTGCCGGGTCGCACCCTCCATCATCAGGGGGAGGTAGCGAGCAGCGAGCAGGTCGGTGTGGCCTGCGATCCCCATTGCCATGAGATATGTGTTCAGCCAAATGGCGGGGTCATACGTCGGGTCGTATTTCTCGATCTCCTTGGGGGCCTTGAAGTTGGCGGGGTATTTTTCCCCGCGGATCATGGGTCCAAAGCATTGTGGCCCGACTCGACTGAGTGAGCCTCATGGCTCCGGGTCGCCGCGGTTGGCGAGGGTGTGTCGTAGGTCGTAGGGCTGGCGCGACCGCCACGCCTGATTGTTGATGATGTGCGTTCGGGCGTCGAGTGGTTGCCCATTTGCAGCGACGGTGTTGTTCGCAGGTCGCGGCTCGTTGGTCGACAACGCGGGGTTAGCGGCTCGCGGTTGGTTTGCCAGTGGTTGGGGAGGTGGGCAAACTATCACGTTGGCCACGGTTGGGTGGCCGCTTGATGCCTCCCTGCTTGCTGACGAGCGGGAATACATCCGCCCACGCGGATCTACTCCTGCGGCTTGTTGCTCGACGGCCCTGACGAGTAGGGCCTTGGCGTACTAGATCTGTAGCGCGCTGTCGCCTTGGACATAGAGGTTGGCGTTCGCGGCGTCGGCCGTGACGACATTGTCCATCAGGGTGGAGTACAGTGGTAGCCCGTTGGCGTCTCGGGCTTGAGGCGAGATGATGATGCGTGGTTGGTCAGGTGGGGGCGCACGGCCCATGGGTGGTGGAGGAGCCCCATTCGCCAGTGCTCCAGGTGGTGGTCTTGCGGGGTTGCCTCCTCCTGGTGGCGCGTTCTCGCCGTGTTCGTGCTCGGCGGTGCGTGTGGGGTCGCCCTCGTCGTTGAAGTTCAGGACGCGACCCTGAACATCAGGGTTCGGGCGGGTCCTGATGCGGCGCTGGTGATAGAGTGACAGCTCCTTCGCCGTCTCTCGTTTGAGATGGTATTTCTCGCGCTCGGCGAGTTCGTTGCGCTGCGCCTCCTGGAGCCGCAGGCGGGCTTGTTCCACCTCTGTGGCCGTCGCGGTCGGCGGAATCGGTGTGGAGAACGGATCTGGCGGGGCGGCCGCGCTTCCCGCTATGTAAATCGCGTTGAAGCGATTAGATCTGGCGCGAAGATCCTCGGGAGATTCCAAGCCGGAGTCTGAGTCGAAGATCCCTAGTATGGAGGGATCCCTGAAATCTTTAGGGTTGGAGACTCGCGTGATGGAGTCCTCCCGTGACGCGGCGGTGATGGATCCATTGGCCGATGCGGGGGTCGTGGAGTCGGCGTCGTCGTTTAGGGCGTCGTCGTTGGTGGCGACGTTGGTCTCGACCGCGTCGCTAGCGGCCGAGTCGTACTTGGTGACGAGGCCCCTGATGGAGCGGACCTGCTCCTCCAAAAGCAGATCGCGGTGTGGAGGCGATCCGCCGACGATCACGGTCGGTCGGCCGACCGGTAAAGCCGACGAAGAGGTTGATGGAGCCGATCGGCATCACCGCGGCGTGTGTGACCGGGCACGACGCCGGGATGTAGCTGTTGGGCAGGATCTGCAAGATCTTGCCGAAGGCGATCATGCGGCCGGTGGCGAGCGGCCGCTCGATCGGCGAGTAGGGTCTCGCCGCAGAACTCAGGCCAGTCCCACTATGCCCCACGGTGGGCGCAACTGTCGTGGAGATGGCCATGGCAGTCGCTGCCATCGGCAGCGATTGAGAGTTTCGCGAGGAAGAGTTGGCGGCCATCTGCGGTGCGAGATGGGGGCAGGTGCACAAGGGTTTACCTAGGTTCGGCCCCTCGGAAGGTAAAGACCTACTCCTGCTAGGTTAGATTATGAGAGAGCGAGTTACAAGGGCGACGAGCTCGGCGGCTAGGTGGCGAGTCGCTTGAGTGGGTGTATGATGGAACGTAAGTCTTTACTATACCCTAGGGAGGTTTATATATGAAGCACCTCCCAGGGTTTACAAGTTGCCCCCCAACAAGATAAGGATCCGGGAGCCTTTGACCTAATCCGACCGGGCCTCTGCTACGCTTATGGGCTTCTAGCCGCCAGTCGATGGGCCTCTTCTTTCCTTAGAGTCTAGTCACTGTCCTTCAGGCGTACTCGGGGGCCTTCTGGCCCACTCGAAGCCCACTGCTGAGCATACCCCCTTAGGCATATCCCCTTCACAACACTTAGCAAGCTAGAGAAGATTAATCAGCTATATGAAGCGAAAGCACTTGACAGTCTTCCCATGTGTCCTCGAGAACGTTTGGTCATTTATAGAAATACAACCGGCTTGTCCTTTGCTGCATAAAGGATTGGGCCACTTGCTGCATTTATTCCTACTGTCTTTTACTTACTCGTACTTTGTTTACTTGCTTTGTCGAAAACCCCTAAAAATCCGTTTGCTAAGTATTTGCAGAGAATTCCTGATCCATACCACTAGCCAGCACCTTCTGCTCCTCGTTGGGTTCGACACTCTTACTTATCGAAAATACTGCGATACACCCCCTATACTTGTGGGTCATCAGTAGCCAAGAAATTCAAATATGGATTTTCCATTTAAATCAAACCCCTATTCTGTCATTAGATTCAAAATTGAATTCAGAGAAATTCACTTAACCAAAATGCATGATTCCAATTTTGTTAGAAAGGTATTGAAAATATCTACACACTCCTGTTGGCTTCAGACCATTTGAAATTATGGATCACCTATAGTAAAAATAACAAGACAAAGACTTTACAACTTCAAACATTTTTATAAAATCAACCATAAATGCTTTTGAGTTGATTCCAACTCCCAAAAATCACATTTGCCATGCTCTATATGAATATATAAAAAGATTTAGTTTTACATGCTTTGATCATGGACTAGTATTAAAAGAATGCTATATAGGCATTTCTAGTCACTTTAATATTATTAAATAACAATATTAAATCTTGTGTATATGCCAAACCCTTTAAATCACATTCCCAAGTATTGGAATATGTGGTGATGGCATGTGTCAACATGATCCTATATTTTAATTGGAGAATATTAAATCTTAAGTATTTTCAATGAGTAGAAATTACTTTTCCAAAATAAGATGAATAAGATTGTGTAACTATTTCATGTGATGATTGAGAAGATGCTAGATCATCTAGTGTGAGCCCTTGTGTGCTAAATAGAATTATTTAAGTGTTGTTTGGTGATTGTGTACCTCGTATGTATTTATAGACGCTAGTACCGACTCGGGGTACGATGACGAGGAGTACTTCGAAGAAGAGGAAGAGAACTTCAACAACTGCACTACTCAAGGCAAGCCGACTATGCAAGATCTCCATGCAAGCTTAGCTATGCAAGCTGACTTGTGCAGATACCCTATGCAAAGTTTTGAGATGCAACTTTACTAATTCCCAGTTTTATTCCAAGCTTTACTTTTCCCTTCACTAAAGTTTCTTACCTAGTTAATGAATTGTGATTAGTGGAAAATAGGATGGATACCATCAAGATCATAGAACTAGTCTTGGGTACTTATACTTGATTAGCACCCCTCGATAGTGATACCCTCAATACTAGTGGCTAGTGCTAAGCTAAATTTGATCACTTTAGATGGGAATACCTATAGAAAATGATTATGAAAACCTTGGAATGATGAGTCATTCTATTGAAATGCTTTGACATGGGTTATAAAACCCAATGGTTTGATGATGAAACTAAATGAGGCATGAGCCTTAACTTTGATAAAAACCGATGGTTGGGTTTGGATGCGATACCATTCCAATTTTACCGTACAACCACAATACCTGAGTTTGGTAGGGCTTAACTAGAAGTTTATATGTCTTAGTATGGGTTCCCTTGCGGAAGAGGTTGAGCTGAGGCTACCTCGTGAATATGAATGTCCACCTATGCAGTTCCCGGGATGGCAGTTGGCCATGGCTGGGAGGCCAAACTCACAAGGGAGGTGCCTATACTAGGGTGTGTAAGTGAAAGGTTAGGATTGATTATCCGCATACCAAGTATGATGATTCAGGGTTATCCCTGACGGATGTATCGAATTTTGTGGTGAAAGTGTACCACCTCTGCAGAGTTGTCAAACTATTCGAATAGCCGCGTCCGTGGTTATGGACAGTTGGAGTGGCCATACTGTTCCGTTGTCGGATGTTTTCAAAATGACTTGTGACTTGAACAATGACTTTGAATTGACCACAACAGGGTTGTGGACATGAAAACTAGGTTCCCACTTAAGTAATATAGAGAACTAAAATAGGCTTTACTATGGAGCACTTATGAAAAAAATTGGCTTGTTGCAAATAAAACTAGAGCTTAGGATTCCTACTAGTATTCCCTTACTTGTGTTAGTGATAGTTTGCGAGTACTTAAAGAGTACTCATGGTTTTGTCCCTGGCTATTCCCATGGCCAGACTATGAGGAGGATTACCTGGAAGATGGACAGTAGGAGGTCTATGACAACTAGGATCATCTCCCATCGTCAGCATTGCCTGTGACCCTGAAGATGGAGACTACTACGTTTACTTTCCGCTACTTTGATTGTATTAAGACTGGATCATGAGATCCTTTATTTGTAAGACCTTTAATATGGTTTGTAATGGATGATGTACTGTGGTACCACTTCTGTTATGTCTCGCAAAAATGGTAATCCTGGTATTGCGATGTACGGCATAACAGGCATCTGGACTTAAAAATCTGGGTGTTGACAGCACCACTTACGTATCAACTTGGGAACCCAGGAAACTCACGGAACACTATCCATGCCATGGGATACGTCCTAAGGGATTACGTCCCTTAATAGTGTAAAAATTCGATTGATGTTGATTGCTGACTACTGTGGTTATGAGGATGATGTGAGCAGCGGTTGCTACCTATTCGTCCAAATACAGAGTTCCTCCCACACATACATAGTGGAGAATGTTCATGATGATAATCTTTATCTTAAATCTTTACAATACTAGTGGTGTATCCACTATTCCTGAGAATGCCTTTTCCCTACTGTAGTTCCAATCTCTCTTACATACGCGATACTTACTTTCTGTATTCAATTGTTTTACTTTACTTTATTGCTTTTATACCCAAAACCCAAAACACCTTTTTACACAATACTCGCATTTTACCTTGTCACTTAGAACTTTATCTAGCATTTCTATCATAATATTTATTTCAAGAGTTATTAGACTTCAGACTCCTGCTTCTTGTGGGATCGATATCTTTATTTCGAAACTAGCTACAAACGATCTGTGCACTTGCAGTCATCAAGCTATTTTGTGGCACCATTGATAGGGAGCTAAGCGCTGTATGTCTTTTAGTTTTTGCTTATTTATTTTTGTCTTGCTAAATTTTGTTTTGAGTTATAGGTTTCCACCAACATGATGGAGTTTGAGCATATGACTAGTGCTAACCCACTCAACCACTTTGGGAAGCCCTATGATATTTATAAAAGAGACAACTCCAATGACAAGACAAGGGGGTTTGAAATAAATCCTCTACTACTTAGTATTATACATAAGAATCAATTTACTAGAGATGAAGAAGATCCTAATCCATATGAGCATATTGCATGTTTTAAAGATATATGTGGCACTTTTCTATTGACGGGATATACCGCTGATGAGGTAAGGGTTAAACTTTTTGGTCAAACTTTGACAAGTACAACCCTCTCATGGTATAGAGTTCTACCCCTGAAGCCACTACTACTTGGGATAATCTAGCCTGTGAATTTCTATCAAAATATTATCCATTACCAAAATCTTTTGGAATCAGGCGTCTTATAATGACCTGGAAGAATCGTTCTAATGAAGGACTAGTAAGACCTTATATTAGATTTAAAGATTTACTACGACTATGTCCTCATCATGATTTGCCTGAATGGTATTTACTACATATATTTTATGGCGGTTTAATTGAACCTAATAAAATTGAACTAGACTCTTTCGCGGAAGGAGCCTTTATGAATCTTCCAATACCTAAAGCTTAGGCTTTACTTAATAGAATTTGTGATCATAGAGTTTCATGGAATTTTGGCCTAGGAAGTGAAGGAGGCGTAGAAATAGAGCATGATTGTATTCATGAGTATAATAAAAAAGGCTATGTTAAAGAATTATCTAAGAAACTTTATTTGGATTCAGATCTTGTGTTGCAAATTGTTAAAGCTTTTACGGAACATATTAAAGCTCCAAAGGAGGGTTCAGTCAAGTATGATCCACCACCCGAACCAGAAAAGAGAAGAGAAGATAAAGCAACACTTGCCTCCGTAGAACCAATATATGAAGTGCCTTTCCCTAACACTACACGAAACCAAAGATGAAGTGGTAACCAAGGAAGCAATTATGGATATGTACTCACACTGTAATATAGTTGAACTTGATGAAGAAACTTCCATATTGGTTGAAGGTAAAATAAAGGTAAAAGATGTGGGTAAGCCTATTCTTCCCTGCATATTTAAAGAAACCTCTCATTACGGTTTATGTGATCTTGGCACCGAAGTTAATGTTATATCTTATGATTTCTACTTAGAAATAAAATAAGAAATAGAACCGGCTACAATTGAAAATACTGATATAACAATTATGTTAGCCAATAAAAACCTTAAAATTCCAATGGGAGTAGTTGACAATGCAACTGTCACAATTGGCAACAAAAACTTTCCTATCGATTTTGTAGTTTTTGATATGCCAGCTGACACTATTTGCCCAATTATATTTGGAAGGAACTTTTTGGGTGATATAGGTGCCTATGTTAACTTCAAGAAGGAGATTGTGTCTCTTAGGCTTGGGGGAACGGAAAATAAATTCCATATTTCCAAATTTAAAGACAGGCCTCCACAAATACAAGAAGAAGAGAGAACTATTGAGGAAATGGAGGCTCTTTTCTTTAGCAATCAAGAAGAAGAAATAGATGAAGATCCAAATTATGAAGAAATAGTTACAGAGGACAAGTCCCTAGGATAACTAGAAAATGAATTTGATTCACTTCCCGTTTTGGGACCTCCGACCGATGAGGCTTTTGAAGAGCTAGAAAAGAGAGGGGATGAAGAATTACCACCCCCAGAGTTGAAGACTCTACCAGAAAATCTTAAATACAGGATTTTAGATGATACCAATAAATTCCCTATTATTAGTGCTAAACTTTCAGGATAATAAGAAGAACAACTCATGAGGATACTTAAGGAGCATCGCCAAGCCTTTGGATACTCAATGGTTGACTTGAAGGGCATTAGTCCCATGATAGCCGTTCATCGAATATTCATGTAACAAGGTGATAAACCAGTTGCAGAATTTAATAGAAGTTTAAAACCTTAAATGAAAGAAGTGGTAACAAAAGAAATTGTACGCCTACTGGACGCAGGTATAATTTATCGTGTTAAAGAGAGTGATTGGGTAAGTCCTGTTCATTGTGTCCCTAAGAAGGGCGGTTTTACTGTTGTTCCTAATGAAAACAATGAATTGATACCTACTAGAACTATTATTAGGCACAGGATGTGCATAGACTTCAGGAAATTAAATAAAGAGACTAAGAAAGATCACTATCCATTACCGTTCATAGATCAAACTTTAGAAAGGTTAGCAAACCATACTCATTTTTGTTACTTGGATGGATACTCTGGTTTCTCTCAAATAGTTGTTCATTTGGATGACCAACTTAAAACAACTTTCATAAGTCCTTACAGTTTACATGCTTAACGACGTATGCCTTTTGGTCTATGTAATGCTCCAGCTACTTTTCAACGATGTATGACTGCTATTTTTGCAGATTTTATAGAACTTACAATGGAAGTATTTATGGATGACTTTTTTGTCTATGGAACTTCATTTACAAGTTTCTTGGATAATCTTAAAAGAGTTTTGCAGCATTGTGAAGAAACTAATCTTGTTCTAAATTGGGAGAATTGCCACTTTATGGTCAAAGAAGGTATAGTCCTCGGACACAAGGTATCAGGTAAGGGAATTGAAGTTGATAGTGCTAAGGTTGAAGCAATAGAGAGAATGCCGCAACCTAGGGATATTAAAGGTATAAGAAGTTTTCTTGGTGATGTGGGTTTTTATAGAAGGTTCATTAGAAATTTCTCTGGGATATCTAAACCTTTGACTAACCTCTTGCAAAAGGGAATGAGATTTAATTTTGATGATAAGTGTCTTGAAGCCTTTGATAAACTAAAAAATGCTTTAACTCATGCTCCCACCATTAAACCACCTATCTGGGATACAACCTTTGACTTAATATGTGAAGCTAGTGATGATGTGGTAGGAGTAACTCTAGGACAACATATTGGTCTTAGATTTAATATTATACATCATGCTAGTAGAAACCTCAATGGTGCTCAAAAGAATTACCCTAAGAAAGAAAATGAACTTTTTGCTGTATTTTTCTCTTGTGATAAATTTCATTCTTATATAGTTGATGCAAAGGTGAGAGTTCATACGGATCATGATGGATTAAAAGAACTCCTTGAAAGGAAAGACCATAAGCCAAGGCTGATCTGTTGGATTCTTTCACTTCAAGAATTTGAGTTGCAGATTATGAAGAGGCAAGAAATAAAAATGTTAGATGCAGTGTCCATGTTCGTCCAGGAAGACACCAATCTTATTGAGAGGAACTTTAGTCCTAGTGATTTTCGTTTATGGGAATTATTTAATGAACTAAAGTCAATTCCTCCAAAAGAGAAGGAGTCCTTGTTGTGGGAGGAACTTTTTATCCCCGAATAAGCAAATGGTAAGTTCAAGGTAAGTGTTCTTACCCAAATAAGTGATTTGTTTTCACAATTTTTACTTTTGAAAATTCTGCCTTTGAATTCCTTGTGTTTTTCTAAAGTTTTAGAGGGGTTTTACCAACTATACGGGCGGAGCTATACGACCGGAGAGGAAGCTCCTGCAGTATAGTTGGTCGTTAAACTCTCTGTATCATCTTCATGAAATTGTTTTTGCTATCTAAGACTATATGGCCGCAACTATATGACCGGAACCAAAAATTCGAGCCCTATAGTTGGTCGTTAAACTCTCAGACACTTTTGCCTTTGATGTCTGTATCTATACGGTCGCAACTATATGGCCGGAACCAAAAATTCCGGTTGTATAGTTGGTCATTAAACACTCAGATGGTTTTGCTTTTCATGTCTGTATCTATACGGTCGCAACTATACGACCGAAACCAAAAATTCTGGCCGTATAGATGGTCGTTAAACTCTTAGACACTTTTTTGTTCGATCTTTCGTTTATTATTCATTCAAAAAAAACTTATTGTCGGTTCCGAGTCATTATTTAATCGACCTGGACTCAATATATTTGGAAGTATCTGCCCAGAACCAACTATACGACTGGAGCTATACAAGTCGTGCCCATATAGTTAGTCGTTACGCGGCAGGACACTTTCAAATTCGTGATTTCTTTCCCTGTTTCGTTTGGATTCTTTTCTTGGGCGACAATTTGGTGTTTCTCGCGAGTTTTACCGACCTCTGACCCCCCTTATATACTGTCATTGTCTCTCTCTCTAATCATATCTCTAGGAACCAATCTAGCAATGTGGTATCCCATCCCAGGCCGTGGAAAACCCATGGGGCTCATTGCTCCTTCCACGGACCGCTCTAGTAGCCCGTCCATGGGGGACGATGATGAGGAGGTGGAGAGGTTTAACCCGAGATACAAGGAGTACGTCGAGCCAAGCTACTTCAACAATGATTCTGATGATGAGGTGGTTGATGTCTACATCCGCCGTGACGTCTATGATCGACCAGAGATCGATTGGGCGGCAATGAAGAGAGCTCAACAAGAGAGAGAAGATCGCAAACCACATGGAAAAGGGCGTGTGGAGACGGTCAAGTTCATCACTATGGATCAAAGGCCACTCAAGCGTCAGGAATTATCTAATATTGGTGCAGGTGCTAGCAAGGGAGTCAAAGTACCACTCACGAAGCCAACCATTGGTGCTCGTATGAAGGTCAAGCCTTAAGAAGAGTGGAGGTACGATTTCCACTTCCCTGATCCATCAATTATGGATGAGGAAGAAGAAGTTGTACCAGGACCAAGGATCACGTACGGGCATTGGAGATATATCAGAAGCAGGAACTATTCCATCGCGTCAAAGTCCGCCATCGTCTCAACGAGATGGAAAAGAATGAATACATCCTTCCATTGGTGACTAAGCTCGTAGATAGAGTGGACACTCTGCAGTCTGATTTGTGGAGGTGCTACAGCCACATAACTACTTTGGAGGAGACCAACAAGAAGCTACGCATTGCGGTGTTACATGCCATGGCACCCCATTGATCTACAACAATCACGGTATCAAATAATCGCAAGGGATTATTTGATCCCGCCTGGCTTGATTCCAAGCTTGAGGAGATCTTTAAGACCTTGTAGTCTATCTTACAATTTTTTATTACTATTTTCGCATTAGTTCAAACTAGAAATAAAGTTTGCATCATTAGAATTCCCTTCAGGAATAATCGATCCCCTTTATGAAATTCCGAGTTTATTATTATATATGAAGCAATATTGAGTTTGTGTTTGCTTTATTTATATATGAATGGCTTGAGTATAATTTTACTTGCACTTGATGATAGTGATACGTTGCTAACGTATCTATAATTTTTGATGTTCCATGCTTGTTTTATATCTACTTTCTTATGTTTTGTCCACACTTTGGAGTACTTTCTATACACTTTCTTGGACTAACCTATTAACAAGAGCCATAGTGCCAGCTACCTGTCTTCTGCTGTTTTTGGTTCCAGGAAAGTCATAAAATGAATATTCTCGGAATTGGACGGGACAAAAGCCAAAGTCAGTTTTTCACTGAGGGACACAAGGAGCCAGAATACGAGACGGAGAGGGGCCAGAGGGCGGCCACACCACCTGGCCACGCGGCCAGGCCTGGCCCGCGCTAGGGGTGGTGTGGCCAGCCCAGGCACCCCCTCGGCCTCCCCTTTTGCCTATAAGATGCCTCCGATACAGAAACCCTAAGTCGTCAATCAGAAATCTACAAAAGTTCCATGATCTTGCCGCCACCAAAGGGAGATTCAGACAGGAAAGTCTCTGCAGCACCTGCCAGACGGGAAGTGCCCCCGGAGCCATCTCCATCACCTTTGCTGATTCCCATGATGAGGAGGGAGTAGTTCTCTCTCGAGGCTAAGGGTTCTACCGGTAGCTATGTGTTCATCTCTCTCTCTCTCTATGCATGATCATATTGTGATCATGAGCTTTGTAATCAAGTAGATCTACTTTGCTACTCAAGTGCTTTAATAGATCTCTGCTCTCCCCATGTGTGTGAAAGTGCCAGTGTGCACACCATGGTGGCACTTAGGCTAGAGATTACAAATACTTGCTATGAGTTATATTTGGAGTTGGATGTCTCTATGAAATTGTGGTGTTTGTTGGAACCTCTAGTGCTCAAGGTGACAGTGTGGGGTTTTCTAGATGGGAAAGGCTTACTTTGAGGTGTGTTGTTATAGCCCTACCATGGATTAGAGTGTCCAATGGGAGAGTAGTTAAGAATAGTATCATAAAGAGAATATATTTATATGAGAGTGTTCACTAGCGAAAGTATGATCCCTAGGCCTTGTTTCTAAGCATTGAAACACCGGTTTCTACTAGATCGGTTACATGTTTGCTTGCTTCCATCTTTTTGCCTTTAGTCTTTTCCTCCCGTCAAGCTCTTTTCTGGCACCGTTGTCTTATATCCATACCACTTGTATTTCACTATCTCTTCGCCGAACTAGTGCACCTATACACCTGACAAGTGTATTGGGTGTGTTGGGGACACAAGAGACTTCTTATATCTTGATTATAGGGTCACTTGAGAGGGATACCTTTGACCACTTCCTCCCTGAGTTCGATAAACCTTAGTAATCCACTTAAGGGAAACTTGCTGCTGTTCTACAAACCTCTACATTTGGAGGCCCAACAACTGTCTACAAGAATAGAAGTGCATAGACATCAAGCTATTTTCTGGCGCCGTTGCCGGGGAGGTAAGGTAAAAGGTACTCACATCCTCCGGTGTGAGTGCTCGAAGTTATTTCCTTTAGATTCTGCAATTTTGCCTTTTTTTCTTGTTTTCACTAGTTAGGCTTAATGGAAAACAACAACAAAATTAGAGAGCTTTTTAGTATTTTTCCTAATGTAGAACATGAATTGTCTCAAAAGAAAATTAAAAAACCCATGGAACTTTCTTTGCATGCTAATAGCAATGTTATTAGTATGAGTATTTTGAACATCTTTGTTACTAATGCTATGGAAACGTCTAAACTTGGGGAAGTTAGTTTTTATGAAAATGATCTTTTTAGTTCCCCAGCTTTAAAGAAGAAAATTTGCTCTGATGATACTTTATCTCCCATATGTGGTAATTCTAATGATACTTGTGATATTTTAAATCCACATACTAAAAGCATCTCTTTTAAAATACCTATAAAAATTGTTGAATGTGTTATGAACAACTGTTATTTGGGAGATGGAACTGTCCATCCTGGTGATCATTTACTCTTTATACACGAATTATGCGAGTCGTTCAAGTGTGCAGGTATTTCAATGAACCAAGTTAAGAGGAAGATATTCCCTTTTTCACTCAAGGGCAAAGCAAGGGAGTGGTATGAGCTACTAGATGATCCTCATCATTTGGAGTGGAAGGAACTTGAATCTCTCTTTTACTCTAAATTTTATCCTCCTCGTGAAATTCATAAAGATAGGAATTACATTTATAATTTTCATCCACATGATGGAGAAAGTATTGCCCAAGCATGGGGGAGATTGAAGTCACTAATGCTCCAATGTCCCATTCATCAGCACCCCAGTAATATTGTTATTAATAATTTCTATGCAAGGCTTTCAAGACATTACAAGGACTATCTAGATACTTTTTTAGAGGGATCCTTCACAAGTAAGGAGGTCAAAGCTAACTGGGATCTTCTTGAAACAATTCAAAGCAATACTGAAGATTGGGATAACAACAAAGGTAAAGAACCAGGTATAAACTATGAATATGATTGCATTAAGTCTTTCGTTGAAACTACTGATTTTCAAGAGCTTAGTGCAAATATGGTCTTAATCCTCAAATTCTTGTTGATTGTTTTAGAGATTTTGCTTCTCATATTAATGCTCCTAAATAAAAATGGGACATGTATCATGAGCCTTTTAAAGACACTTGCATAGAAAATGAAATTGTTATTAATGATAGCAATAAACATGCTCAAACCTCTGAAAGTACTATTTCTTATAAGCATGTTAATTTTTGTGGAATACATAGACCTTGTGATAATAATCAAATTGAATAAGAATATTGTATCACCCACATGAATGAAAAAACTATAATGTGGTATAGGGCTTTAAATGATCTTGGTAAAAAAGTTTGTGCCCTTTATCCTTTTATTTGTGAACTTTGCTTTGAAGTGGGTCATTTCAATTTTCAATGCTCAGGCCATAATAATAGCCCTTCTAATCCAATGAGTACTGCAAGTTTGTATTGTGATGACATGATCACTCCTAATCAGCATGATGAACTTACATTATTTTTGGGGTGTGAAGAGTTATCAAGAAAAGCCTCTTTGATAGATATGGGCGCTTTTGATACGAAAAGTGTCATGCATGGTTGTCATCTTTATTGTGTTGATAATTTCCACACAAATACTTACATACAAAATATTATAAAAGATGAGATTTTACCAAAATATGACAGGACTAATATGTGTTTTGATCTTATTAATGAAAAGAAGGAATCCTCCAAAGTTTCTTCTATTGTCTGTAACAATAAACCAGGGTACATGGAGAATCTTCCTTTCAAGCCTCTCCCTCCTAAAGAGAAGAAGAAAAAGAAGAAAAGGAGGAGTAAAAGGAGAGAGGAAACGGTATTTTCCCCTAAGCATGTTGCTCCTATTATAGTTTTTGATGAGTCTGAACTCGATGATGTTCCTATGCCTGTTACCTATAGTAGTGATCATGATTGGGTAAAGCACACTACTTTTGATATTGAAAATCTCTTCGGTACCAATTCTGAAAATGATGATATTAATAATTGCTGTACTATTAGTGCTTTCCATGTTCCTTCCAATGATGATACGTTTACAAATGAACACACTTTGGAAGATAACTATTCTATTGCTTATGATGATACTATACCTCCAATATATGATGATTGCAATGATGAATATGATATTTTCAGTCCACCTACTATTGAGGAGGAAATTAATTATGATTACAATATGCCTCCTATATTTGATGATTATGGTGATGAAAATAATAATGATAGCTATTTTGTTGAATTTGCTCCCACTATAATTAATAAGAATGACTATGTTTATGTGGGGAGTATTAATTCTTTTATGCATGTGGCTCATGATAAGAATGTTTTATGTGATTGTTATATTTTTAATTTTATTCATGATGCTACTGAAAGTTATTATGAGAGAGGGAAACATGGTTTTATGCATCTCAATAATATTAGGTTTCCCCTCTTTATGTTGAAAGTCTTGAAGTTGCACTTGTTTTGCTTTCCTATGCTTGTTGCTTTGTGCTTTCATGACTTGTTTCTTTACAAGATTCCTATGCATAGGAATTGGGTTAGACTTAAACGTGCTTTGAATTTGCTTCTTGATGCTCTCTTTTACTTCAATTCATATTTCTTATGTGAGCATCTTCTCAAACTATCATGCCTAACTTAAAGGCGTTAAAGAAACGTACTTATTGGAAGATACCCCAAAAGTTTTAGTTGAGTCTTGGAAGTTATTACCTCTATAATAACCTCTCCTTATCCTTTTTGTTTGATTTTTGTGCCAAGAATAACCTCTAATGATAGCAAAGTAATGCTTGGGAAAGTTGCTGTCCCAAAATAGATTTTTGTGCTTCATTGTAAAAATTCTTGAAAAATTTCTGTACGACGGTTTAAGCTGTAATTTTTTGTGCTTCTGCCCCATGTTGTTATACAACTTTAGTTAGTTCAACACTTTCCGATTTGAGCAACAGAAGGTCTTCGAAAAAATTGTTTTTACCTGCTGGTCTATTTTGATAGATTTCTGCCATTATTTGCATTTGCCTCTTAATCTCTTTCTCTTTGAGTTCTCTTTGATCACTTGAACTTTTTAAAGGAATTGCTATAGTAGCTTGTGTTTTAATGGAAGTTTTACTTGTGTTGATACTAAACCAAAGGACTTATAATCTTGAGTGCACTAATGTTGCTAATGAAGATTGTGTGAAGTTTTGTATGAAGGAAATTTTTAGGTGTAGGGAAAGAATGATGTAATGAGATGAAGAATGGACAAAATCTAAAGCTTGGGGATGCCACCCTGTGCCACCCCAAGAAATATTCAAGAAGTACAAGCGTCAAATCTTGGGGATGCCCAAGGCATCCCCTTCTTCATCAATAAAAATCTCAGGTCTTTCTAGACACTTTGTTTTTATTGTTTCATGCATTGTTGTGTTGTTCTTGGACCGTCTTTGTTTTCGTTTTTGTTTTATTTTGCTTGGTTTTCTTAAATAAGTTGGTTGTATCCCAGCACACTTCTTTTGGAGAGAGACACACTCCGTTTTCATTGCCTAGAACACTCTAGTTTTCATTTCTTATTGTTCTGTGAGTGTTCTCTTTTGCTAGCACTGTGTTTAGCCTTAGTTTTCTTGTGCTTTCAACTTAGAACTTTTTAGTTCTTATTTTTGTATTTGTGAGACAAGCTCGCTAATATTTATTTATTATTATCTTTGTGAGTTGTTTCAAATAAGTCGATTGGTGTTGGAAAAGAGTTGGAAAGTTTCATGCTTAAGTGGTAAAAAGGAGCTTGTTTTTGACTATGGCCTATGCTTTGTCATGTCACGCTTGATATTATTTTGGCTTTATGCTTAGTGATTTATTGTTGTAGCATGACATGTTATAAACAATTGAAATTGCTTAATGTGCCTTGAAAGAATCATGTGTTGTTTTAGCATATTAAAGCATAGTATTGTGGTATTCTCCTTTGATGGTTTATTTGGGTTGACTTGGCGCATGCTCACACCATGTTATGACTATTCCAAGTCACCATAGCCTTTATGATCCTTTTGTTTTCGACTTTTAGTATCACTTTATGCTTTGATTAATGATGTTTTATTGCTCTGCATGATTATGGCCATTATTGCTCTCTTAGTTGGTCGCTCCCAGTCTTTTGCTAGCCTCCATAACCAAGTATGAGTTCCACTCATGCATCCAACTCCAAATAAAGCCAAGTTATTCCAAAGAGTCCACCATACCTACCTATTAGCATTTGCTATTCCAAGTATATTCATGTTTTTATCTACCTTCCGAATTAAACTTGTTATGAGAAAACTAGTGATTAAATCTCTCACGAACTTGATGGCATACTTTACTTTCTTACACTTAATAATCTTGAACCATTTTGTCCATCTTTGTTGCGTATATGCTTTTGCTTTATAAGTTGAAGTTAGCAGAACCATGTATCATGGGGAACGCTTTCAACATTGCACTTATTATTCTGTTGATATCATGATTCTTTTGCTTATGGATCCCAGCGGTGTGGAATAAAAGGGGAACTTGTAAGATCATGGAGTTTGTATGTGTGTTAGAGAAACGCCTGGGCCGCTAGCCTAAGCCATGCCTAATCATGGTGGAAACTTGCAGCATAACCATAATGAGCACTCTATGAAGCATCCTCAATAAAAACATATGCAAATAGCAAATAAAAAGATCGCTGAGATGCTCATTGTCTGCTTGCCTTGTCATTTTGATTACGGGATAGCTCATGTATCATGTGCAAGGGGTACCCCGTTGGCGATTCTCTATGATACATATGTACTTAGAATGACAAGAGCTTACTTGTGACTGAAGTTGAGTAGCATGAGGTTCCGTACTTGTAAGTAAGGGACATGAGATTTCAGCTTATAACTTATCAAGCATATCCTCTTAGTTGTGTCACTTTAACCTTAATCACTTCAAGATGCTTATGATAGGGGCAATGTGAGCTAAAAGCTAATAAGTACCATAATTTTTGGAAGCTCTTTATGAAACTTGAATCTCTACTTTCTTCTATGAAGGCCCTTCTTTTACTTTTATGTTGAGTCTCCATCTTCTATCTTTATGCACCTATTGAGAGAGCACAGTGGCCATTCTTAGTTTAATGTGCATTGTCCCAAAACTTGTTGATTGATGCATAACTTTGATATTGCTTGTTCTTAAACTACTTGTATCTAGTCACCGTTATGAACTTTGAAGGTGTCCTATGCATTTATGTTTTGCTACTCCATGAGGGACAAGCTGAATGCCACTATACTATGTTTTCTATATGTGAAACAAACAAACGTCTTTCAAAGCATTGTTATTCATGAATCTTTTGTTTGTGCCTTTTCATGTTGCAACATAGTTGCTTTGTCTTATTGTTAGAACTTAATCTTTCATGTTATGATTGAAGTACTATGATCCCAGCTATCATTGTTTTACAAATACTTTGATCAAGTTTATGATGGTGCATGTCATCTCAAAAATTATTCTTTCTTTTTATCACTTACCTACTCGAGGACGAGCAGGAGTTAAGCTTGGGGATGTTGATACGTTGCTAACGTATCTATAATTTTTGATGTTCCATGCTTGTTTTATATCTACTTTCTTATGTTTTGGCCACACTTTGGAGTACTTTCTATACACTTTCTTGGACTAACCTATTAACAAGAGCCACAGTGCCAGCTGCCTGTCTTCTGCTGTTTTTGGTTCCAGGAAAGTCAGAAAATGAATATTCTCGGAATTGGATGGGACAAAAGCCAAAGTCAGTTTTTCACCGAGGGACACAAGGAGCCAGAATACGAGACAGAGAGGGTCCAGAGGGCGGCCACACCACCTGGCCGCGCGGCCAGGCCTGGCCCGCGCTAGGGGTGGTGTGGCCAGCCCAGGCACCCCCTCGGCCTCCCCTTTTGCCTATAAGATGCCTCCGATACAGAAACCCTAAGTCGTCAATCAGAAATCCACGAAAAGTTCCACAGTGCTGCCGCCACCGAAGGGGAGATTCGGGGGACAGAAAGTCTCTGTTCCGGCACCCTGCCAGGATGGGGAAATGCCCCCGGAGCCATCTCCATCGATCTCCACTACCATCTCCATCGCCATTGCTGATTCGCATGATGAGGAGGGAGTAGTTCTCTCTCGAGGCTAAGGGTTCTACCAGTAGCTATGTGTTCATCTCTCTCTCTATGCATGATCATATTGTGATCATGAGCTTTGTAATCAAGTAGATCTACTTTGCTACTCAAGTGCTTTAATAGATCTCTGCTCTCCCCATGTGTGTGAAAGTGCCAGCGTGCACACCATGGTGGCACTTAGGCTAGAGATTACAAATACTTGTTATGAGTTATATTTGGACCAGATGTCTCTATGAAATTGTGGTGTTTGTTGGAACCATCTAGTGCTCAAGGTGACAGTGTGGGGTTTTCAAGATGGGAAAGGCTTACTTTGAGGTGTGCTGTTATAGTCCTACCATGGATTAGAGTGTCCAACCGGAGAGTAGTATCATAAAGAGAATATATTTATATGAGAGTGTTCACTAGTGAAAGTATGATCCCTAGGCCTTGTTTCTAAGCATTGAAACGCTGTTTTCTACTAGATCGGTTACATGTTTGCTTGCTTCCATCTTTTTGCCTTTAGTCTTTTCCTCCCGTCAAGCTCTTTTCTAGCACCGTTGTCTTATATCCATACCACTTGTATTTCACTATCTCTTCGCCGAACTACTTCACCTATACACCTAACAAGTGTATTGGGTGTGTTGGAGACACAAGAGACTTCTTGTATCTTGATTGCAGGGTTGATTGAGAGGGATACCTTTGACCACTTCCTCCCTGAGTTCGATAAACCTTGGGTAATCCACTTAAGGGAAACTTGTTGCTGTTCTACAAACCTCTGCACTTGGAGGCCCAACAACTGTCTACAAGAATAGAAGTGCGTAGACATCATATAGCAATAGGAGTCTTCCACACCATTGGTATTAATAGACCACCTAAAGATAATTTAGTCAATATGATGTAAGTCTGCGTTTGATTTACAAAGAAAAATTATCTATACAGTTAAGTTGAAAAAGAAACCTTGAACAAAGGAAAATAAAAGTGCTATTAGAAAAGAGTGGGAACAAGTCGAGGTAGAATCTTCAAGTCATAAGAATGCTTCAAATACAATTGGAATTTGGTAATTGAGATTGTTAAACTTTGAATTCCTACATAACGTGGAATGTATGGCTAGCTCCTTTGCACATCACTTAAAGAAAAGTGTGAGCATATATACAAAAGAAAAGAAAAAATAAGAATAAAAGGAGCGAGTGTGCAAAGAGCAAGTAGGCATATACCACTGTGTTGTAGTATGACAAAGAGATACTTTTGAGATTCTAAATCCCAAGTGAATACGTTGATCCTAAAACACTTGGGACTACCTCACAACTCATTCGGTTGAACCGAATTCTTTTACATTATGTTGAGATTCATCTTTCATGAACTATTGAATACTAAGGTGTGGAAGCCTTCTAATACTATTCAGATGGTTCGAGTAAGGTACTATTCATGAACTTATTCCCATGTATCGTATAGGATAAACACATGCTGCAATTGCCTCATTTATTTTATCGACTCAGCTTCATGAATATGAGGATCACATCCATTAAGCTAAAAACTTGCTCGGGACGAGCAAGAGTCTAAGCTTAAGGAAGTTGATGAGAGCATATTTGCAACATGTTTTACATTATTATTTTGCATTGTAGATGTAGGATCTTGGTATTTTACGGCGCTCGTGCGCACATTTTATGTTTGTTTTCACCAGGATCAAGACAGATGATGGATCCAATGGATACAATTCTTGGAGTAGTTGTACTATGGAGAAAAGGAGTCAAAAACAACGTAAATCACTTATTTGGGAAATATTAATAATACCAGAAGAAAACCAGAAGCGAACAAGGGAGGCAGAGAGTCCAACGACCAACTATACGACCGAAGCAATTTTTCCGGTCGTATAGTTGGCTCCGCCTCTGCCTCGTCAAATAGTTTCACCCCGTGCAATTGGTTCGGGGGAGACGACATACAGAACACCCAAAAATCGTAGAAACCTCACCTCTGGAAGGCATCTGGAGGGGGAACTCATCCACCAGGGATCCAACTGTTGGAAATATGCCCTAGAGACAAATAGAAGTAAGGACTATTATCATATTTCATATAGTTTATGATTAAGTTTTATATAATGCTATAACTGTGTTGAGTGGAAACATCAATACACGTGTGATATACAAACAACCAGGAGTTCCCAGTGAAATTCTAGTCACTGGTTCATTGGTCAACAGATGATCATGTTTCCTGATTATGTGGCATTTATGCCAGTTGGAAATGAGGTCATCTCATTCAGAGAATGAGATGATGAACCAATACCCAACCTAAACATCGTGACCCGATCATGTCACGAAGTTCAAAGTTACGATGATTAGAAACGGATCCTCGTAGACTATTCCTTAGACCGTGAGGCTATATCAATCACTGTCTTCCGAGAGTGCTTAGATAGCATCAAACGCCATCTGGTAAAACGGTGGTTATAAAGGTGTGTTCAGGTATTCGGAGGAAACTGTAGAGGCAATATATGTCAAGAGCGGGATTTGTCTGTCCATGTGACGGGAAGATACTCAAGGGCCCACTCGGAGAAGTTATATCCAATAGCTGTGCAGCGTGTGATTAGATCACGGGGATATCACTTGTCGGGATGAGTTAAGTAGCATTGTTCACTAACGAGATTGTACATGACATGGTGATGTCATTGATCGAATCTCGGTCAATGCAAGTATCGAATGACAAAGGGAATAAGACACGACTATCCCGGTTCAAACGACAAAAGATCTTCGTGGAACGCATAGGGGTCACATGGCCATCCAGGTCCCTCTATTGATCATTGGTGCGGGAGTGTCCCGACCATGTCTGGAGTGTTCCCAAACCGTAGGGTATCACGGTTAAGGGCTTGATGATGCTTAGAGAGTGTTTATAGGATCGGTACAATCACCGAAGAAAAGAAGGGAGAAAACTGGAAGGGTTTCGGTAAGTCCGGAGGATGTCCGGAGTGGAGGTGGAAGGTGTTCCATAGCCACGGATATTAAATAATGTGTGAATGAATGTTAAGTATTGATTTAATCATTTATTCATAATTATTTAAATAAAGAGAAAATCAATTAAATGGTCAAAGGCTTAATGGGCCAATTCCTGGAGGGGAGAGGGCCCATTAGGGAATGGCAAGAGGGAGAAGGGGGCCATGGGGTGGCCGGCGGCCCTAGTGGGCCAGCCTCCCCCCTACCCGCGTGAGGCCCATGGGGGTGGCCGGCGGTTCCACCCCTCCCCCTCCTCTCCTTTAGTCCCACCCCGGGATTTGAGGGGAGGTAGTACCTCCCCTCCCCCTATATAAAGTGGGGTATTTGGCCTAGAAAAATACACCCAATAATCAATAAAGGTCTCCCCACTTCTGGGAGGACCTCTAATTGATATTTTCTCTCTCCCCCTCTCTCTCGTGACCGTGGTCTCAAGTCTGGACTGTGCGAGCGAGAGACATCTTCACCACCGAGCACCGTCGCGCTGCAGGATTCGGATCCGGGAGCTCTACTTCCGCAACTGCTGCTGGATCGGGGAAGCGGGAGTCATCGTCAGGCACCGGACGTGTGTAACTCCCACGAGGTGTCACACTTGAGGCACTCAAGTCGTTGGAGCTAGAAGGAGCGCAAGGACTTCATCACGACCTTGAGGTCGGCTTCGGCTCGTCTACATCAACCACGCTCTCCTGAGCGTTGACAACGCTTTTCGGTCTTCGAGGGTAAGTTCATGAAAAGCCCCTCCCGTTACTGTATTACTAATATATAGGTCCTAGCAGCTTCAGGGGTTCAGGGGCGTAGAGTAAAATTTATTGTTTTTATGCGTAGAACCCCTACAGTGGTATCAGAGCTAGATCTATGCGTAGTAATGCTAGTACGGGTAGAACACACGAGATGTAGCGTGTGGGCGTTGATCTTTTAGTTGTTACCCTCCCACGTGTACTTGTGTATACCGCAGTAATGCTTGATGAAGCGACCCCCAACCGACTTTACGCGTTCATTCGCGAGACTGGTCCATGCTTGACATACGGCTTGTACCGTATAAAGTGGCTTAGGGGGGTGTCTGTCTCTCTCGCATTAGTTGGTATACCATTTGCAACGGAGGGCCCCGAAAGGGGTGTAGTATAGACAACTACTTGATCAGCGTTATGCTGAAAGTTCATAGGTAAGAACGGTTCTTGTGCGAAAGACCATTCAGCCACGTAAAACATGCAAAGATAAAGTAGAGGCGTCTAACTTTGTTTTGCAGGGGGGCGTTTCTTTGTGATATGGTTGTGGCAAAGTTAAAGTGATTACCTTTTGTTACATAATAGTAGATGGTCACGGTAATGACGAACTACCACACTGGAATGACACCGGTACCCTGGTGTCTACGGGCGCCGAACCCCGACACGGAACCCGGTGACGGATGGAGATCACGACATGAAGGACCATATCACATAGCATTTACATTCAATGTTATTGTTTGTATGTCTTATTGTGTGCTAGTATTAGATACTCGAAAGTAGCCTAATAAGATGATCCCTGTTAAGATAACCAACGATTGTGTTCCCCCTTAGTGTGCACCACCAAGAAAGTTCTTGGTATGAGGCGTGCCATGATGATCGGGTGTCGGACATATTTGCGTCAGATACAGTGGGTGCAAGCCATGTTGCACAGAATACACTAAGGTTGAGTTGGCGAGCCTAGCACGCTAGAAGCGTGGCCTCGAACGGATGGTCGAAAGATCGAGCACGAGTAGCATGAATGATGTGACCGACATTTAGCGTCCACCCGTGAACCCACATTGATGGCCGTGATGATCGGGGGAGATGTGGCTGATAGGGGTCGTGTTATCACTAGGAACCCTCTTTGGGGATAGGTGTTTCTGAGTGGAGTTATTATTAACTCATTTAATTATAAACTTAATCTAAATTCCTTTTGCAATTATAAATGTAGATGGGCTCTTTCGTGTTGATATCTAAATGGTTAGAAGGAGAGAAGTTCGGATTAGATGGATCGAACTTCTCCATCTAGGTTGCCAGTCTCCATGTTCTCCTTAGCGAGAATGACATGGTTGACTACATACTCGACGGGATGGATCTAGATCCGTCCATAGACCTTGAGACCCCAGAGGAGCGGAAAGACCGCTATCTCCGTCGGGAGATGGCCTCCTATATTTCAGTTGTGATGCGTTTCAGAATGGTGGACGAGCTGTGGCCTTTCGCGGGTGATGTCAACCCTCGTTCGGTGATTCTACGGCTGAGGAAACATTTCGTGGAGGAGACACGCATCTAGGAGCATGAGTTGATGGGAGACTTCCTCTCCATTAAGATGGAGGAGAACTCGTCACTGGACTGCCACTTCAGCACATGCATGATGTGTACATGAGGCCAACAAACTTCCTAGACGTCTGTATTTCAGGCTCTTTCGCAAATGCTGCTGTGCTGTGGTCGCTGCCACCAAGCTACCAAGCACAAGTCAGGACTTGCGTAATGAGGGGCGACACGGAAACAATGGAGTTCCACCGGTTCATGACACATCTCAGGAATGTGTTGGTTGAACCAGATGTCGCTCAGGTCGTCAACGACAAAGGTATATATTTGATATACAGTTTTATAAATGTTATAATCTTAAAAACACATTGCAGTGTTAAGTATATCTGATACTTGTTCTGTTTTGCTGAAAACAGGTCCTTCGCATAGAGGTGCTTCTTTGGAGAGGAGGTGACGTTGCGTGTTGATGGCGAGCATGATGATGATGGCCGACGACACACTCCCTCGACATTTATCATTTAGTTTTGTGTTTTAGGATGATTATTGTAATCAAGAGATTGTGAACTTCTTTAGTGTGTCTCACACTTTGTGAGACGGTTATTCATATGAGTTTGTAACAAACAGTTGTTCCACTTTTATGAATGATTTCTATTCGTGTTCATATCTTGTTTGATTATATGTGAATTATCCTTGTTGTTTGAAACTAATTGATAATGCATGAACATTTGTAAAATATTAAAATGCCTTGTTTAAAATACCCGACTTAATGATATTTCATTAGTGAATGAAAAACCATTGTTTAAATTCAAAGTTATGTGAAAGTCATTCAATTTCTTATCATATATAAATCATGCCTAAGTTCGGCAAAATAACTTGAACACCGTGTATTACTTGAATACAAAGTGTTTGATGAATTGTTAAATAGAATACATATTCGATGTGTTGTGTTTTAACGGAAAATGGTAATTATCATTAAGTGATTGTTTAAATGTGTAAAGTAAGCTTACCAAAAGAAACATGAATATGAAACTATTTGATTTGATCAAAGTGTTTCATCAACAAAAAGGGTATAAATATAAAAGGGAATCTAATTACTATGATTTGATCAATAGTAATGAAGTTCAAATTTATAAGAATGGCATGAAAGAAATTGTGGAATGCAAAGTGTTTTGAAACGTCAAAATACAAAGCATCACAATGTGATATTAGATGACAAAGGGGTTGAATAGAAGGCACCAAATAAATCGTTGTAGAGTATATGTAGAGACCATTAGCTTAGAAATAGTTAGCACTCAATTAGAATTAGTAAACCATTTGAATTCGTGAAAGTTCTGGGGTTATTCGATATAACCAAAACAATAGCGAATAAGTCCTTGTAGTGTATTCATTGGAAACTTTGAATACGAAATCCATAGCTAAACCAAAATGAAAGCAAGATTTGTATTTGCTTGGATTTTGGTGCATTCTTGAGAAAGCTCACCTCTAGTGATGTTTCTCAATTATGGAGCAAATGGAAAATAGTGTAAAACACGATGAGGATTCAAAACCCTGCATCAGAGTGTTGAGAAGCGCAACGGACAACGTTCCTGAACGATTCTCTTCACAGAAGGAAAGAATCAATGATTTTGATCATTGTGTTTTTTCCCTCCACTATAGTTTTCACTACATGAAGTAGGATTCAAAATGTAAATCCATATCTTGTATGGAGACATTTGTGAACCACTTGTCATGATTTTTGAAATGTGACACACCTACGAACTACAAAGGAAATAATGGTAAACTAAATTATGAGAAATCCTAGAAGCAAAATTCCCTTGAGATTAGAAAGCAATTCATTGCTGAATCTCACAAGTAAAAGGAGTTACTTGGAATTTTCCCAAATTACTGCAAATCCATAGTAGGAAAAGGGAGTGAATGACAAAAGCACAATTTTTCAAGTATTGGACAAAGTCAAATGAATTTGATTCAAGTGTGCTAAATGTCTAGTGGATTTAAAACTAGTAAAGTACTAGTATCTCATAATAAATCTCCAAGTTTGATGTTTAACCAAAGGATTTTGAAGTTATTCAAAATAGTAAAGGAGATATGCAATTTGCATAAAATTGAGTGGGAGCTATGAAAGTCTTCCTAAAACAATATGTGATTGACATACTTTTAAGTGGGAGCAATATGAGTCTCAAACTCAAATATATAGGAATATATTTTGAGTGGGAGCTTATAGGAGTAATTCTTAAGTATGTTAAGGATGAAAGCGCAAATACTTATGAATAATGATTCATAAGATGTAGAAATCGATAATAGGTGTATTATGATATTATGTAGCATTCCTTAAGGGATTCTGAAAAATGTTTCAGAATAGAAGTTAATTAAGGAACTGGTCCTTAATAACTCAAATTAGGATTAGCATTAAGTTTAACATCAATGGTTGAAAGAAAGAAAAGGATGATCATCATCCACTATGTTGAGACATAGGTTCTATCTTAGAAACCATGATGATAACTTAGCATAATATGTGATCCAATAAAGAACGTTTGAAAGTGATTAAGTTCGAATCACGGAACGTTGAGCTAAGTTTGTCCGCAGTGTCTAGTAGAGAACTGTGGATGTATTTTCAAATCCATAAAGGATAACATATCTTAAAACATAAAGGGTTATGTTATAAGAGTTATGTTGGAAACTCCTGTAAATACCAATCAAAAGTCAAATAGGAAGCGAGGTGAACAAAACATCGAAAGTTGCACAGAGTGCACTAGTGTTTCGATGAATACATTTATAATAATAGATAAGGGTACCATCTGAAGTGGTGTATAATGTTATGGCGGGGCTAGTTCATTTTTAACGTAGAATGATGTGTCCCAGGGCACAGTGCCCATGAGAAAGCCCTCGAGGTTGATCTAACGTCACTGTAGGCTCCTAGAATCATGCCTCGTTTTGCTGCCATAGCGATGATACATACACACAGATGCTATCATGTGATGATAGAGTATTGATGTCAATCAAGGTGACATTAGTAAGTTGCAAAGGATTTGGGACTGTAAAAGTACAAACCCAAGACTCAACCTCTTCCATGAGCAAGCATGTTTAGGGTACTGGATATATAGTGCCAATAATTAAGAACAAATGTAGCTAGTGTATTTGTACTCTAGTGCAAGTGGGAGACTGTTGGAAATATGCCCTAGAAACTTATAGTAGTAAGGACTATTATCATATTTCATATAGTTTATGATTAAGTTTTATATCATGCTATAACTGTGTTGAGTGGAAACATCAATACACGTGTGATATACAAACAACCAGGGGTTCCCAGTGAAACTCTAGTCACTGGTTCATTGGTCAACAGATGATCATGTTTCCTAATCATGTGGCATTTATGCGCTTGAATGAGGTCATCTCATTCAGAGAATGAGATGTTGAACCAATACCCAACCTAAACATCGTGACCCGATCATGTCACGAAGTTCAAAGTTACGATGATTAGAAATGGATCCTCGTAGACTATTCCTTAGACCGTGAGGCTATATCAATCACTGTCTCCCGAGAGTGCTTAGATAGCATCAAACGCCATCTGGTAAAATGGTGGTTATAAAGGTGTGTTCAGGTATTCGGAGGAAACCGTAGAGGCAATATATGTCAAGAGCGGGATTTGTCCGTCCATGTGACGGGAAGATACTCAAGGGCCCACTCGGAGAAGTTATATCCAATAGCTGTGCAGCGTGTGATTAGATCACGGGGATATCACTTGTCGGGACGAGTAAGTAGCATTGTTCGGTAATGAGATTGAACACGACATGGTGATGTCATTGATCGAATCTCGGGCAATGCAAGTATCGAATGACAACGGGAATAAGACACGACTATCCCGGTTCAAACGACGAAAGATCTTCGTGGAACGCACAGGGGTCACATGTCCATCTAGATCCCGCTGTTAATCATTGGTGCGGGAGTGTCCCGACCATGTCTGGAGTGTTCCCGAACTGTAGGGTATCACGCTTAAGGGCTTGATGATGCTTAGAGAGTGTTTATAGGATCAGTAGAATCACCGAAGAAAAGAAGGGAGAAAACCGAAAGGGTTTCGGTAAGTCCGGAGGATGTCTGGAGTGGAGGTGGAAGGTGTTCCATAGCCACGGAGATTAGATAATGTGTGAATGAATGTTAAATATTGATTTAATCATTTATTCATAATTATTTAAATAAAGAGAAAATCAATTAAATGGTCAAAGGCTTAATGGGCCAATTCCCGGAGGGGAGAGGGCCCATTAGGGAATGGCAAGAGGGAGAAGTGGGCCATGGGGTGGCCGGCGGCCCTAGTGGGCCAGCACCCCCTACCCGCGTGGGGCCCATGGGGGTGGCCGGCGGTGCCACCCCTCCCCCTCCTCTCCTTTAGTCCCCCCCCGGGACTTGAGGGGAGGTAGTACCTCCCCTCCCCCTATATAAAGTGGGGTATTTGGCCTAGAAAAATACACCCAATAATCAATAAAGGTCTCCCCACTTTTGGGAGGACCTCTAATTGATATTTTCTCTCTCTCCCCCTCTCTCTCTCGTGACCGTGGTCCCAAGTCGGGACTGCGCGAGTGAGAGACATCTTCACTGTGAGCCTGTTGCTGGGATTCAGATCCGGGAGCTCTACTTCTGCAACTGCTGCTGGATCAGGGAAGCGGGAGTCATCGTCAGGCACCGGACGTGTGTAACTCCCACGAGGTGTCACACTTTAGGCACTCAAGTCATTGGAGCCAGAAGGAGCGCAAGGACTTCATCACGACCTTGAGGTCGGCTTCGGCTCGTCTACATCAACCATGCTCTCCTGAGCGTTGACAATGCTTTTTGGTCTTCGAGGGTAAGTTCGCGAAAATCCCCTCCCGTTACTGTACTACTAATAGATAGGTCCTGGCAGCTTCAGGGGTTCAGGGGCGTAGAGTAAAATTTATTGTTTTTATGCGCGGAACCCCCACAGTGGTATCAGAGCTAGATCTATGCGTAGTAATGCTAGTACGGGTAGAACACACGAGATGTAGCGTGTGGGTGTTGATCTTTTAGTTGTTACCCTCCCACGTGTACTTGTGTATACCGCAGTAATGCTTGATGAAGCGACCCCCAACCGACTTTACGCGTTCATTCGCGAGACTGGTCCATGCTTGACATACGGCTTGTACCGTATAAAGTGGCTTAGGGGGGTGTCTGTCTCTCTCGCATTAGTTGGTATACCATTTGCAACGGAGGGCCCCGAAAGGGGTGTAGTATAGACAACTACTTGATCAGCGTTATGCTGAAAGTTCATAGGTAAGAACGGTTCTTGTGCGAAAGACCATTCAGCCACGTAAAACATGCAAAGATAAAGTAGAGGCGTCTAACTTTGTTTTGCAGGGGGGCGTTTCTTTGTGATATGGTTGTGGCAAAGTTAAAGTGATTACCTTTTGTTACATAATAGTAGATGGTCACGGTAATGACGAACTACCACACTGGAATGACACCGGTACCCTGGTGTCTACGGCGCCGGAACCCTGACACCGGAACCCGGTGACGGCGGATGGAGATCACGACATGAAGGACCATATCACATAGCATTTACATTCAATGTTATTGTTTGTATGTCTTATTGTGTGCTAGTATTAGATACTCGACAGTAGCCTAATAAGATGATCCCTGTTAAGATAACCAACGATTGTGTTCCCCCTTAGTGTGCACCACCAAGAAAGTTCTTCGGTATGAGGCAGGCCATGATGATCGGGTGTCAGACATATTTGCGTTCGCATACAGTGGGTGCAAGCCATGTTGCACAGCGAATACACTAAGGTTGAGTTGGCGAGCCTAGCACGCTAGAGAAGCGTGGCCTCGGAACGCGGATGGTCGAAAGATCGAGCACGAGTAGCATGAATGATGTGACCGACATTTAGCGTCCACCCGTGAACCCACATTGATGGCCGTGATGATCGGGGGAGATGTGGCTGATAGGGGTCGTGTTATCACTAGGAACCCTCTTTGGGGATAGGTGTTTCTGAGTGGAGTTATTATTAACTCATTTAATTATAAACTTAATCTAAATTCCTTTTGCAATTATAAATGTAGATGGGCTCTTTCGTGTTGATATCTAAATGGTTAGAAGGAGAGAAGTTCGGATTAGATGGATCGAACTTCTCCATCTAGGTTGCCAGTCTCCATGTTCTCCTTAGCGAGAACGACATGGTTGACTACATACTCGACGGGATGGATCTAGATCCGTCCATAGACCTTGAGACCCCAGAGGAGCGGAAAGACCGCTATCTCCGTCGGGAGATGGCCTCCTATATTTCAGTTGTGATGCGTTTCAGAATGGTGGACGAGCTGTGGCCTTTCGCGGGTGATGTCAACCCTCGTTCGGTGATTCTACGGCTGAGGAAACATTTCGTGGAGGAGACACGCATCTAGGAGCATGAGTTGATGGGAGACTTCCTCTCCATTAAGATGGAGGAGAACTCGTCACTGGACTGCCACTTCAGCACATGCATGATGTGTACATGAGGCCAACAAACTTCCTAGACGTCTGTATTTCAGGCTCTTTCGCAAATGCTGCTGTGTTGTGGTCGCTGCCACCAAGATACCAAGCATAAGTCAAGACTTGCGTAATGAGGGGCGACACGGAAACAATGGAGTTCCACCGGTTCATGACACATCTCAGGAATGTGTTGGTTGAACCAGATGTCGCTCAGGTCGTCAACGACAAAGGTATATATTTGATATACAGTTTTATAAATGTTATAATCTTAAAAACACATTGCAGTGTTAAGTATATCTGATACTTGTTCTGTTTTGCTGAAAACAGGTCCTTCTGCATAGAGGTGCTTGCTGGAGAGGAGGTGACGTTGCGTGTTGATGGCGAGCATGATGATGATGGCCGACGACACACTCCCTCGACATTTATCATTTAATTTTGTGTTTTAGGATGATTATTGTAATCAAGAGATTGTGAACTTCTTTAGTGTGTCTCACACTTTGTGAGACGGTTATTCATATGAGTTTGTAACAAACAGTTGTTCCACTTTTATGAATGATTTCTATTCGTGTTCATATCTTGTTTGATTATATGTGAATTATCCTTGTTGTTTGAAACTAATTGATAATGCATGAACATTTGTAAAATATTAAAATGCCTTGTTTAAAATACCCGACTTAATGATATTTCATTAGTGAATGAAAAACCATTGTTTAAATTCAAAGTTATGTGAAAGTCATTCAATTTCTTATCATATATAAATCATGCCTAAGTTCGGCAAAATAACTTGAACACCGTGTATTACTTGAATACAAAGTGTTTGATGAATTGTTAAATAGAATACATATTCGATGTGTTGTGTTTTAACGGAAAATGGTAATTATCATTAAGTGATTGTTTAAATGTGTAAAGTAAGCTTACCAAAAGAAACATGAATATGAAACTATTTGATTTGATCAAAGTGTTTCATCAACAAAAAGGGTATAAATATAAAAGGGAATCTAATTACTATGATTTGATCAATAGTAATGAAGTTCAAATTTATAAGAATGGCATGAAAGAAATTGTGGAATGCAAAGTGTTTTGAAACGTCAAAATACAAAGCATCACAATGTGATATTAGATGACAAAGGGGTTGAATAGAAGGCACCAAATAAATCGTTGTAGAGTATATGTAGAGACCATTAGCTTAGAAATAGTTAGCACTCAATTAGAATTAGTAAACCATTTGAATTCGTGAAAGTTCTGGGGTTATTCGATATAACCAAAACAATAGCGAATAAGTCCTTGTAGTGTATTCATTGGAAACTTTGAATACGAAATCCATAGCTAAACCAAAATGAAAGCAAGATTTGTATTTGCTTGGATTTTGGTGCATTCTTGAGAAAGCTCACCTCTAGTGATGTTTCTCAATTATGGAGCAAATGGAAAATAGTGTAAAACACGATGAGGATTCAAAACCCTGCATCAGAGTGTTGAGAAGCGCGGACAGCGTTCCTGAACAATTCTCTTCACAGAGTGCACTAGTGTTTCGATGAATACATTTATAATAATAGATAAGGGTACCATCTAAAGTGGTATATAATGTTATGGCGGGGCTAGTTCACTTTTAACGTAGAATGATGTGTCCCAGGGCACAGTGCCCATGAGAAAGCCCTCGAGGTTGATCTAACGTCACTGTAGGCTCCTGGAATCAGGCCTCGTTCTGCTGCCATAGCGGTGATACATACACACAGATGATATCATGTGATGATAGAGTATTGATGTCAATCAAGGTGACATTAGTAAGTTGCAAAGGATTTGGGACTGTAAAAGTACAAACCCAAGACTCAACCTCTTCCATGAGCAAGCATGTTCAGGGTACTGGATATATAGTGCCAATAATTAAGAACAAATGCAGCTAGTGTATTTGTACTCTAGTGCAAGTGGGAGACTGTTGGAAATATGCCCTAAGTAAGGACTATTATCATATTTCATATAGTTTATGATTAAGTTTTATATCATGCTATAACTGTGTTGAGTGGAAACATCAATACACGTGTGATATACAAACAACCAGGGGTTCCTAGTGAAACTCTAGTCAGTGGTTCATTGGTCAACAGATGATCATGTTTCCTGATCATGTGGCATTTATGCCAGTTGGAAATGAGGTCATCTCATTCAGAGAATGAGATGATGAACCAATACCCAACCTAAACATCGTGACCCGATCATGTCACGAAGTTCAAAGTTACGATGAAGAAATGGATCCTCGTAGACTATTCCTTAGACTGTAAGGCTATATCAATCACTGTCTCTCGAGAGTGCTTAGATAGCATCAAACGCCATCTGGTAAAACGGTGGTTATAAAGGTGTGTTTAGGTATTCGGAGGAAACTGTAGAGGAAATATATGTCAAGAGCGGGATTTGTCCGTCCATGTGACGGGAAGATACTCAAGGGCCCACTCGGAGAAGTTATATCCAATAGTTGCGCAGCGTGTGATTAGATCACGGGGATATCACTTGTCGGGACGAGTTAAGTAGCATTGTTCAGTAAAGAGATTGAACACGACATGGTGATGTCATTGATCGAATCTCGGGCAATGCAAGTTTCGAATGACAAAGGGAATAAGACACGATTGTCCCGGTTCAAACGACGAAAGATCTTCGTGGAACGCATAGGGGTCACATGGCCATCCAGGTCCCTCTATTGATCATTGGTACGGGAGTGTCCCGACCATGTATGGAGTGTTCCGGAACCGTAGGGTATCACGCTTAAGGGCTTGATGATGCTTAGAGAGTGTTTATAGGATCGGTAGAATCACCGAAGAAAAGAAGGGAGAAAACCGGAAGGGTTTCGGTAAGTCCGGAGGATGTCCGGAGTGGAGGTGGAAGGTGTTCCATAGCCACGGAGATTAGATAATGTGTGAATGAATGTTAAATATTGATTTAATCATTTATTCATAATTATTTAAATAAAGAGAAAATCAATTAAATGGTCAAAGGCTTAATGGGCCAATTCCCGGAGGGGAGAGGGCCCATTAGGGAAAGGCAAGAGGGAGAAGGGGGCCATGGGGTGGCCGGCAGCCCTAGTGGGCCAGCCCCCCTCCCCCTCCCGCGTGGGGCCCATGGGGGTGGCCGGCGGTGCCACCCCTCCCCCCTCCTCTCCTTTAGTCCCACCCCGGGACTTGAGGGGAGGTAGTACCTCCCCTCCCCCTATATAAAGTGGGGTATTTGGCCTAGAAAAATACACCCAATAATCAATAAAGGTCTCCCCACTTTTGGGAGGACCTCTAATTGATATTTTCTCTCTCCCCCTCTCTCTCGTGACTGTAGTCCCAAGTGCGACCGCGAGCGAGAGACATCTTCACCATGAGCGCCACGCCATGGATTCGGATCCGGAGCTCTACTTCCAAGAATCGCTACTAGATCGGGGAAGCGGGAGTCATCTTCAGGCACCAGACGTGTGTAACTCCCACGAGGTGTCACACTTGAGGCACTCAAGTCGTTGGAGCCAGAAGGAGCGCAAGGACTTCATCACGACCTTGAGGTCAGCTTCGGCTCGTCTACATCAACCACGCTCTCCTGAGCATTGACAACGCTTTTCGGTCTTCGAGGGTAAGTTCGCGAAAAGCCCCTCCCGTTACTGTATTACTAATAGATAGGTCCTGGCAGCTTCAGGGGTTCAGGGGCGTAGAGTAAAATTTATTGTTTTTATGCACGGAACCCCTACACCAACTTCGCCCTGCGTAGATCCGGGAGGCTAAGGCATCGATCTTCATCATCCACCACTTCATCACCACCATCTCCATCCATCCCATCTACATCTTGTCTAGATCTGGTTGTAATTCCTATACTCAATGTGGGTTTATACAAGTGTTATTCATCTATGATTGTTTCCATTACCATTGCCATGATGTTGATTACCTCCATGTCTGAGTAGATCATTAGTTCTTGGGAGATGGAGAAACCCTAGTATGAGATTGAAATAAGATAAAATCTATTATGATATTCATCGCTGTGACCATGTGTTAGATTTTCTACATCTTGATGTTGAGAGAAGTCGACCTCTCAATATTTGCCTCTTGTGGGGACTTGATGGAGGAAACTACTTGTTGGTAGACGGAGGCGTGTTAGTACTTACGGTGACTATAAAGCTATTGGCACCCCTTACGTATCAACTTGGGAAACCGAGGAAACTCACGGAACACTATCCATGCCATCAGATACGTCCTACGAGATTACGTACCTTAATAGCGCAGTAATTCGATTGATGTCGATTGCTGACTGCTGTGGTTATGAGGATTATGTGAGCAACGGTTGCTGCCTATTCGTCCAAATACGGAAGTCCTCCCACACATACATAGTTGAGAATGTTCATGATGATAATCTGTATCTTAAATCTTTACAATACTAGTGGTGTATCTGCTACTCCCTGATAACGCTTTTTTCCTACTGCAGTTCCAATCTCTCTTACATACTCCACACTTACTTTCTATATTCAATTGTTTTACTTTACTTTATTGCTTTTATACCCAAAACCCCAAACACCTTTGTACACAATACTCGCATTTTACCTTGTCACTTAGAACTTTATCTAGCATTTCTATCGTAATATTTATTTCAAGAGTTATTAGACTTCAGACTCCTGCACCCTGTGGGATCGATATCTTTATTTCAAAACTAGCTACAAACAATCTATGCACTTGCAGTCATCACTTCCCACTAGGGTGAAGAGAAGGAGCATCAACTACACGGTACCTCCATCCAGGGGTGGAGAAATGAGAGGAGGTTCAATGGCGGCTAGGGCTAGACTGGTTGGGGAATCAGGAACAGATAGAAACACGAGGTATTGTAACTATGGCTCTGTACGTGAGGTGGAGTTAGAAGTGTTGGGCGTGGGTTGTGGGCTGGATTGCTGACATTCGGCCCATGAGTGTACCTGATAAGTCCCTTCGGTGTCTTCGGGTAACTAGGACGCAACACCAAAACTACCAAACTAATTTCAGTTATTAAGAACTGATGCCTGAATTAATGAATGACATTTTCGGTTTCGGTCAATTCAGATTCGGTTCAGGTTCTTTCGGTTCGGTAGTTTGGTTCTCGGTTAATAAGCCAACCCCTACTCGCCTTCATCAACATACACCTTCCCGTGTAAGGCGTTCCTCGGCCTTCAAGGGTATGAATACCGTCTTCATTTTCCATTACTTATGTCTACATAGTACAAATCCTGGTATTAGTGTTCGTGTAGTTAGAATTTTTTTGTTTTCTGCTCCGGAACCCTGTAGAGCTATGGCGAGATATCATCAAATTAACACACTAGTGCACCCCAAAGGCGGAAAAACATGTACTTCCTCCAAGAGGAACGAATTCTCACCTTCCGGCCCCGTCGCCGAACACGTTGGCTGCGGGAGATGGGGCGACTAAATGATGGTAGCAGGCTTCTTCTTTCTCTTTGGTGCCGCCACGGTTGCTGCATCTTGAGGCTAGATCAGCATAGCGGCACCAGGCGCGACACCTCCGCCTTGTGTGACGACCACATTCCCCTGGCACTTCCTCTTCGGATTCGTGTTGGCCGAAATCTTGGCATGCGGCTCTACCGGCTCGGTGGAAGGCGACCCGACAGCGAATCCCATGGCGGGAAAAGGGGTGGAGGCGGCACGAGTCCGGTAGCAGCGAGGGGGGACCTCAGTCATGTCCATGGATGCAAATCTGGTGGCCGGCGGCGTGGGAGCACAAGCATGGGGGAGATCAACGGCGGTGGCATTTCAGAAGCGGGAACGAGGAGAGCTGAAATGTCTCTCCTGCATGAAAGGATGAAAGAGTATAGGGCAGGCTCGGTTCCGCGCCTCAACCCTCCTATGTACCGGTCGATGGCGCAATTTCATCGGGCCCTGAAAAACTGTTTACGAATTTGCACCTTTTACAGGTACTAATAGCTGGCTTTTTTACCGTTCGCTCGCGGAATGGAAAACTGGCGGTTATTTTGAGTGTTTCGCTCTTTTAAGGGTACTGCTAGAGTTGCTCTTAGGGCTACTGTTAGACTAGTGCAAGCTGCTCGGTTTAGTCCACCCCGTCTAAAGAAAAAAAAAAGCCACACCCAACTTATAAATGAGATATTTCTTCCTTCTTTCAGTCTGGGCTTTTGAAATGGAGTGGGCTATCTTCTTATAGTTGGATTGTGCATTTAAACGTCTAAAACATAGGCTGAGTGCTGAGTTAGACCAAGTGGACGCTAACAGCTGGTATCAGAGCTAGCATCGCCATGCTTTTCTGAAGGGCTTCTCAGGGGATGGGATATTAGGCCTACTATTGAATAGTGGAAGTTGTCAGTTTAGTCTCACCTCACCGATAGAAGCAGGCCACATCCATTTTTTTAAGTTAAAGGTAGTCGTTCTGCCATCCAATTAGATTAGAAAACATTATTGTTTACAAAATGTTGAAACAACCAAAATAAAGACGACACAAGGCAAGCTAGGTTCCCAGGACACTGGGAGCGCCTAGACCGGAACATGTACGTCTCTAGGTCCTGGATATGGGCGCACACCCTTTGCGCGATCTCCTCGCGGACCAACACAGCCACATCGTCCGACAGGATAGCCGTGTTTCGAAACACGCGTCTATTCCACTCCTTCCATGCATCCCCACATCGCGTAGATGAAGGCGCCACTAGCTTCTCTTCTATTTACCTTAGGCAAGGCTACGATGGTTTCCTCCCACCATTGATTTAGGCTTCGGCCAGCCGGAGGCGTAGACACCCCTATCGTGCTATTCCAAGGGAAAATTTGCTCTCTCACAGCGGAGGAGAAGGAGTAGTCAAGAAGGAGGTGCTGAATTGTCTCAGGGTGAAGCATGCAAAGCTTGCAGACCGGGTCATGGTCCAACCTCTAGTCGCTAGGTTGTTAGCGGTGAGTATCTTCTCGCGGAGCACGAGCCAAGCGAAAAAAACGACATTTCGATTCCACTTGCGCCTTCCAAACCTCGTTAGTTTTGAATGGCCCTCATGAGCCAACGAATTGGCAATGGTAAGACGACGTCGTCGAATAAATCCCGGAAGTCGTCCATCTCCATGTGATCGAGTCTGGCCCTTGTTGAAGGGCGACGTCCTACAATAGGCTTCAAATCTTGAAGAATTGGGACAGTTGCATCGACGTTGCGATATGAACCAATCAGCGCATCCAATTTTTATCCGTGAGCTCCTTTTGCACCATCCTTCCTTCGTGTGTTGCGATTGCGAAGAGGTCCGGGGCCTGCAACTTGAGGCCCCCTATAAGCCAATGATCATGCAAAAATAGGCATCGAGGCCCATCCTCAATGACAACGTCTGTGGAAGCCTGGAAAAGCTTCATATCAGCAGTGTCACACGGTAAGGCAGAACCGAGCCTGGACTTAGAGGGATTACTCCAAACAATCCATGGCCAGTGAAGCCTCAGGGCCATCCCAAATTTTTCGGTGCGCAAGAGTCCAAGGCCACCTAACCTCTTTGGATGGCATAATGTGCTCTAGTTGTGGGCTAGACCTCGGCACCGCTCCTGACTTCATCGAAAGGAAGGATCTCTGAATCTTTTCAATCCTATGAATTATCCACTTGGGCTATTTGAATACTTCTAGATGGTACAACAACATCGAGGAGAGGACAGAATGGCATAGAAGCACCCTCCCCGCATGCATGAAATGCTTTCCCAACCATCCAACAAGACACGCTCCAAGCTTGTCCAAAAGAGGGTGGAAGTGGATGGCCTTGAGTCACGCATAGTGCAGCGGAAGGCCGAGGTACATGCATAGGAAGGAACATCTCTTTGTCGGGAATATTGCCAAAGCCTCGATGATTTGCTCCTCGGAGCAAGCTATCGGAAAGGCTTCCGACTTCACCAAGTTGGTACGCAGTCCGCTTGCATCGCCGAAAGCAGCAAGAATGTGACAAATCGTCTTCATGTCCTCGCTCGAAGGCCCCACAAAAAATGCATGCGTCATTAGCGTAGATAGAGACTAGAAAGCGGACTGGCTTGGTCCAAATCGGTCGAAGCACTCCCTCCTCCGAGGCCACACGAAAAAGGTGGTGCAGGGAGTCAATCGCGAGGATGAAGAGCATCGGTGTTATCACCTATTAGTAACACCCAACTTATAAGGGAGACATTCCTTCCTCTTTTCAGTCTGAACTTTTTGAATGAAGTGGGATCTCTGCTTATAGTTGGGGTGTGTGCGCATAAACATCTAGAACGTAGGCTGAGTGCTGAGCTAGACCAAGTAGACGCTAACATGATGTGTGTTAACTGTAGATAGGAACCACATTTTCCATGGCTGAAATCATTTGATCACCTATTTTCGATACTACCCAAGACTGAGTTTGTCTATTTTTTAAATTTGACTGGGTTTGTCCTAGTTATACCATGTACTTTTGAAACGGGCTTTCGCCCTGCTCTATTAATATAGCAATACCCACAATACAAGAGTTTGAATCAAAGAAAATACTGGGGCTGGAGCACATACATGTCTAGAAAGGAAAAAAATTGAAGGCAACGGTGAATCAACGAAACGAGGATAACCCGCAATCGATGCAACCTCTGACTTTGTCCCATCACACTCCAAGCACTCCGAAGTGCACAATACCAAGAACCACCTTCAAGAAGAAAAAACATGTCAACATGGCGTTGCTACTCGGGCCAGCACACTGGTCCTAGGGTTTCCCAACACTCGGAGTAAAGTGGTCTGAGCATTCCCGTGATGCCCTCCAGGAAAGAATGGCGCCACTCGAAGGCGGCACGGAGTCAAGGTCGGATGAGCTGACAGGGTTTCCCCCCGCCGCCTATCCACAAAAAATCCTAGCGTAACAGAGCACCACAACCAAAACTCGCGACCCACCAACATGTACCACCACGATCTTGCAGTCACCATCATCATCTCTTCATGAACACTGCCTCGCGACTTTTAAGACGGAGGCAGTCGACATTTCCGAAACAAGAGATAACAACCTCGCAACCACGCAGGAGGGACCAAAATCCACCACCGAGAGGCGGTAGTCGATCGGACAGGGCAAGGGGCACACCAGCACCAAGGGCCTAGACCGGGCACATAAATAAAGCGCCACCACCCTGTTGCAACAGGCAAGCCGCAACGCAGTCATACCCAGTACTAGCATAGTCACCGCCATCACTAGGAAGCTTCCAAGACACACGTGCGCCAGCCCATCCAAGCCCATCTAGACCCGAGGGGCCCATATCTAGGCCAGGAGGGCAGGTCTGGCACTTGCCGCCGCTTTCATGTCGCCCTGCCGTCCAACAGCCCCGCCTTCACTACCGTCTCGGCACCCTTTGGCTTGAAAACAAATGCAGTATTATATTTTTTTCGCGAACTGTGTTATACTCGCTCTTTCCGCAAATAAGTGTACTTCTAGTTTTTACTTAAGTCAAACTTTTTAACATTTGACCAATTTTATAGACAAATATGGCAACATATATACAATCAAAATGATAGATTATGAACCTACATTTCAGAACGAATCTAATGGTACCAATTATATGTCATAAATATTGTCTCGTTTCCCTATAAAATTGATCAAAGTTTGCTAAGTTTGACTTACGATAAAGGCTAGAAGTACACTTATTTGCGGACGGAGGGAGTAGTATGTGTTGAACCGGTGCAAACTACATTGAACGAAAGATAAACAGGGTTGCCATCCCTTCCGGATGCAAGACTTTTGGGACAGCTCTCGGTGGCCTATGGGTCTTGGTAGTTAGTGGTCACGTCCCGAACGGTCCCTGCTATCAACTCTGGATACGAAAACAAATCTTACCCAAGGTTTCGGAAGAAAACGTCTAATGCAGAGGCCCCACGTGAAGCGCCAGTGGCAGAGTCTTGTCTAATCGCCGGATAAAATGGGTACAAAATCCGCGCCCTAATCAACAGACTGAAAGCAACCTGCATCTGGACATCTCCCTCGGGTTAATTAACCAAATCCTCAGGGAGATTAATTAATCGAAAAGCTTAGAGGGGGCAACATGGGTGACGCATCCTCCTTCGTCACAAGCTTTGTTTAGACCTCCCTGTGATCATTGACAATGAGTTAAAAAATTAACCTGACCATCCCTAGCTAGCGCTAGAGAGGGGCTGCGGTGCTATAGTTAAAGAAGAGAAAGAGAAGATGAGAGGAGGAGGAGGAGGAGGGGAAAAGGTAGGTGCAGGTGAGACGTGCCACTGGACGGGGAGCCTAAAGTTGTGACGTCACGGCGCGACATGGACAGCTAATGATCCAATCCGATCCGAATTCCCTGAGGCAAAGCGAGGGACCCAGGATATGCGACTGGTTTATCATGTGAGATTTAACTTAAGCCTCGGGGGAGGAGGGGTGAGCGAGAATATTCTCGGGTACGGGAATGGATACGTGCTCCTCGATTTCCATGTGTCTAGCCAGCAGTCGTTCGTACACGAGTGAATTATTCTTGCTGATCCTTGCATCCTTTTCCTTCCTGGACCGACTGGACCGCCCCCGCCCTCGCCCTCTTCCTCCCGGGTTTTGATGCACGAAGCGAGCGCGTGGAAACGCGCGCGTAGATCGCCGCGAAACTCGCCACGGCTGCGCAGCCTCTCTTGCGTTGCGTCGAATGGAAAGCAAGCGATAGCGATGCCCAGCTCGCGCGCGCATACCCCGTGTCTGTCTCGTGTGCTGTGCTGCGCGCGCAAGCAAGCAAAACAGAGCGCAAGCACACAGAGACACAGAGCGCGCTGGCTCGTCGCCGTCGGCCGGCGTGTGTGTGAGCCACAAGTTTTTGCCCTCCCACCGCGCGCGCGTCGAGCCCGGGTTGGTCGGGTGGTTTGTTAGGATCGGACCATCGATGTGCCCGTTCCGTCTCGTTTTTCCTGTCTCGGCCGCCGTTAACGGCTTGGGGACACGAGAGAGGCGGGCGGGCGGGCGCGCGCGGAGGGTTTCCGAAAGGAGATAAGGCTGGCTGGAGCCTCGTACAATAGACTGCCTCGGCGCAAGTTAGATACGTCTATCCCATGTGTTGTAGAGTTCACCAACTGGACCCCATGACGACGACGTGGTCCGCGAACATAATTGGATCGATCGACGACCCAAACAGGAGCGAACCCATCGCTCGCGGTGACCCGATGGGGCCCAATCCATCGACCCGCCCGTCCATGATCAATCCATCCATCCATGTGAGACCCTTCCCCTCTTGTGCTAGATTTCGGAAGGTGTCCACGCGCAGTACTAGCACCACTACCAGTAATCTCTCGTCACGTCCAGTTGCCTCCTTCTAAAGGAGGAACCGAGCGATCAATTAACAAGTGTAAAGCGGTACACACACACACACAGAGAGACAAGGCATCAATTCACATAATGGGGAGATGTCAAACTCAAACAATTAATGGTAATAAGTACATGTACATACACACACAAAGCTAGCGCTAGCTGGCTCATCATCAGCGCCCAAATTAATCAATTCGTTCATAAATGGATACCCCGAGTCCTTGCTGTTGCAGACCCCCTAATCTACACCCCATCCATTAATTTGCTACTCACCACTACTAAACGCAATCAGAATACTACTAGTAGTAGTGGTGGGTATGTACACAGATCAAGATATACTGTATGAACCTACGACTAGTAAATTAATTAACTAATTAACACAAGGAAAGGAGGCCTAGCTAATCCCCGGAGGTCTGGACGGATGCTAATCTGATCCGACCCGAGAGTCCTCCGAAAAAGAAGATGAGGATGAGATGATGCGTCCGCAAACCACTAGCACGAGCATCACGCACCAAGTTAAGTAATCAAATTAACTGTAATTAATCAACGGCCGGGAACCGAGCGAATCATGCTGTGCTAGCTGTAGGCCTCCAGCTTGATCAGTACTTCCAGATGTCGGCGAGGTTGAGAGCGGGGTACTCGTCCAGGTGGTCCAGGAACTCCTGGTGCTGAGACGACGGCGTCACCGCCGACGAGATCTCCGCGTTCGGGTCGGTGCTCAGCCCGGTGTCGCGGGACGGGCTGAGCGCCGACGTCTGCCCCGAGACCTGCTCCGCCTTGCAGTACCTCCGGATCGCCGGGGACTGGTCGCCGGAGCTCGCCGCCGGCAGCGAGAAGTAGGGGCTCGAGTACATCATGTGCGGTTGCTGCTGGTACTGGTACTGCAGCTGCACGGGCTCTTCCGTCTTGACCTGGAGCTGATAACCCATGCCCGCCGCGGAATGGGCGCCGGCGTCGTAGGCGGAGGTGGACGCGGGGCCCTTGAAGTCGACCACTTCGTCGAGGTCAGCGCCGAAGGAAGGGTCCATGAGGGGCGGCAGCTCCCCGGAGTCAAGGAAGTCGGTGATGAAGCCGAACGAGCTGACTCGCTCGATGCCCGCCTCCTCGGCGGCCGCCATTGCCCCGTTGGTTGCCGCCGTGAGCTCCTTGTTGAACACCTTGGACACCGCCCACTCGTCCTGCACGCGGAAAGGAAACAACGGGTCAAGAAACGAAATACTACTCCTACGATTTACTACTGGCTGATGAACCCAGAATTAAAGCGCGAATTAACTGAAGAATAATTAGCGTGATTAATTAAGGGCCGGCGAACCTTGGCGGAGCGCGGGAGCGGGTGGGGGAGCTTGCCCTCGAGACGGAACTCGTGCATGACCCAGCCGGTCTTGGTGCCGCGGGGCGCGCGGCCACAGTAGAATACGAGCGTCTTCTTCATGCCGACGAGGATTCCCCTACCGCGGAAGATCTCCTTGTCCTTGCCGGTGGCCTTCCAGTAGCCGCTCTCCGTGGCGCGGTTCGTTCTCGTCCCCGTCGGGTACTTGCGATCCTTGTGGCAGAAGAAATACCACTCCTTCTCCCCCATCTTGGCCTTGCCTGTCAAATCAAGACACGCGTCTGCGTAAGGCAAGATTCTCACCGCCGGCCGGACGGCCGGCTGGACGGCCGGACGGACGGACGGATCAAAAAGGAAAAACAGCTCAATTTAGATGTGGATTGACGTACCGGGAAGGTACCATGGCTCGCACTTGTTTAGGTCGACCTCGCCGATGACGCCGGAGCAGAAGCGATGGTCGAGCGCCTTGGGGGTGAGGTAGTGCGAGATGATCTCCTCGTCGGTGGGGTGGAACCGGAACCCCGGCGGCAGGTCCAGCGCTGCCGCCGCGTCCTCCACCTCCGCCTGGTTTATAACCGACACCTCAGACATCTCCGCACACCACCACCACAGACCGGGAGCTAGAAGAAGAAGAGGAAATGGAGATGCCGAGAGAGAGAGAGAGAGAGAGAGAGAGAGCTCGCGAAGAGGAAGAGGGAGAGGCGTGTGTGAAAGAGAAAGAGTCGGGTTTAGGAACAAGGGAAGGGTCCGGAGCGCTGGGGGGGAGGAACCGAGGGGCGGCTTATATAGGCTCCACTCCACGCACGCGGCCGCGGAGGTATACTGGCGGTGGGAAGGCGGGGTGAGAGAGAGAGAGAGCCGTGAGGAGGGCGGCTTGCGGGCGACGCCTCCCGTCTTTCACTTCTTACCGCGCAGCTGTGGCCTTTAAGCAACTCTAATTACCTGTCCTCATCCTAATGGCTCTCGGTAAATACTGTTCCCACGCCCACATCCCTCATTCACATCCATCATCAGAAAGAAAAAACTCTCTCTCACACACACAGGATCACACTATTTTTCTTCTCTTCCACCGGCTGTTGTCCTGTGTCCTCCTGTGGAATATTCACGGCTAACGCGGCAACGATGCGTTGGCTACTTCTTAATTCCTTTTCTTCTCCCTTAAAAATTCAACAGCAGTACTACTGGCAATTCATACTTGTAGTATTGTATATTGATTTGTTAATCAATTTCATTACTCTGACTTTGGAAACAGGTAGGCTAGCTGGGCTGGGCCTATCCCCACATGCAGTGAACGGGCGAGAAGAATTCAACTCATCAACAGCACCAAGCGATAAGGCAAAAGCATTAATCACTCCCAGAGTTTCTTTTCAGTCGGAGGAGGGGAGGAGGGGAGGAGGGCGATGATAAGAGGTTGATATGCCAGCTATTTGTAACTCTCGCAGCGGTCGGTTCATGTCAGATACCATACCACGATGTGGTTGCGATGGAGTACCCTTCTGTTTTTCCTCCTCCGCATCTTTTTCTGGTTCTGAGATTTTCTACTACCGTAGTACTACTCGTTGTTTCGGTTGCTGCCATCGAGCCTGCGACCGCGACAATTTTCTGCAAAGATACCGCGCGCTTTGCCTCGCTGCCGAACAAAAAGCGCTGGAAATTCGACTATTCAGGCAGGTTTTTCCCTTTGTGAAGTGAACACGCTCGGTGCCTGCGGTGCCACCAAAGGGAAGCGGTCCCAAAGTTCATTGTCTTTCACTCATCGATCCAGTGTAAATCTCCTGCTTTAAATGGACGGCGAAATGCCGACGACGTGCTTCTCTTCAGGCCTAGTTCCACTCTACCTAAAGGAGAACAAGCGCTGATTTTTCTTCTTTTCTACCCCTTATTACACAGGCTTTCAGGGCAGTGACCGTCGTCAAGATCACCCGGTGTTGGACGCTGCGGCCAAGTTTTTTTTCTCTTAGAGTAGCATTTTTTATTATATTTTGCATATTTAGCATTGGATATAACAAAGGAGTTAGTCCAACGTGAACGGCTCTGAAAAGATAATTTGTCGCTATGAAATAATGATTCAGTCCTAGTTATACACAGGTCTCAAGTCAAGCTTTGGAATATACTATGGTGGTTCAAACTTGAATCTATCCGTTCTCATCTGGCCCTTCCTTAGAAAAATAGAAGTTATTCTAGCCATCCCTATGGAACTCCCAAGACCTTTGCAAGGTTGTTCTTGTTACTTTCACATTTCATAACTTAATAATCAGTTTCAAGCAAATGAGACTCTTTCATATACATGAGATGGGTTTCATATCGCCACTCATCGTCCCCTGAGGGGACCTAGGGTTGATTCCCTGAGCCCTCGTCCCCTCCCTAACCCTGCCCTCCCCCTCACCTACTGTCGCCGGGCAAAACCCGAGCGGTGCCGCCGGCTTCCTAGCCTCTGGAGGGCTTCGCGGGGCGGCTCCAGAGGTGGCGGTGCGTTGATGTAACCAACGAGACGAGCCTAGAGACAGTCTAGCATTTGCGGAGACGCGTGGCGGCACTGGCCACGTCCAGGAGTAGGCGGCTAACGTCAGCAAGAGTGGTGTCGCAGAGAGGTCTCAAGGCGGCGTGGGTCTTAAGGCCCATATCAGGGTGAAGGGTTGCAAGCATCGATTTTGAGGCAGTCGAACAAGGTTACCATGTGATCTTCTAAGTTAGCTTGTTTTGACATCATTAGTTTTTTACCATGATCATGTAACATGCCAGTTTCTTGTGGTACTGAACTTGGTATGTTGCTTGATGTATTTTTGTTTGAAGTTTGCTCGGTGTACCTTTTTGTTTACTTAAAAAACACTTGGTGCCCCTATGTTACTTATGAGCTTCAATATAAAATAAAGGGTCCGCTTCTTGCATCTAAGGTTAGATCTCTCAGTTTCAGACATGTCTAACACATAAATGACACATTTGTCTACCGATCAAAACACTCAACCTCGCACATGCTTATATATTTAATTTATGGTAACACAAAAAAACAAAAATGTGTTACCAGCAGTGAGTACAACACACCTACCACACTCTGTCAAATAGACTGTAGGCGGCACGGCAAAATATATGCTACCTTCGTAAGTCTAATACTAGCAAAATAAGACGCATAAGTAATTAACATCATATGTAAATAAGTATGTGATATGATATGGTCGTTGCTCCTTGATCTCCATCGAGCACTCCGGCACGACACCAGGTTTACGACGCCTCCATGTCGTCGGCATAACATTTCATAAACACTTACCTAGACCATACATATCACATGCCCTACAAAATAAAGTTAGATGCATCTAGTTTAACTTTTGCAAGTTTTAGGTGGTTGTTAGGGATTTTGCACAAGGATCGTTTCTTACCTATGAACTTTCAATCACAACATAGATTAACTAATTGCCACTTTAAACCCCTTTTCAGGATTGTCCTTGTAAATGCCATATAATATAAGAGAGATTGACACCATTTAGCCGCATATATGGTACAAGCCATATGTTAGGTGTGGAACCAATCTCACGTAAGATTACACGTAAGGTCGTTCCGGACCGTCTCATCAAACATTGTCGTGATAATGAACAAGTACACGTGGGAGGGTAAAAACTAGAAAATCAATGCCCACATATCACTATGTGTTCTACTCATACCAACACATATACACATAGATCACCTCTAATATCACCGAAGAGTTTCACGTCAGAAAACAAAAAAATCCTAACGACGTGAACGATATGGCCAAGACCTATCTATGTAGATGTAAAGTAACGAGAGAGATTCGATGTTCATACCCTTGAAGACCGAAAGCGAGATTACGTTTCCGTTCAAACATTGCCGGTGTAGACGTACGGCAAAGACAACCTCAAGTTCGTGCAGGCGTACAAGCGTCTAGTGCCACAACTAGCGGCACCTCCGTAGTTCTACACGTGTTCGGTGTAGAGATGTCTCCTAGGCTCCGGTCCAGCAAAGCAGTGGAAGAAGAAGATCCGGACCAATATTCCATAAGCACGACGGTGTGCGTATGGTGGAAAAACCTATGTGCCCGTATGCACGTTCTAACTTGGGAACCACACGTGAAGAAAAGAGAGAGAGGGAGAGAGAGGAGGCAAATGCCAATTGAGATGGAATGAGGAGGGGGGTCCTCCTCACTTTATATAGGGGAGAGGGGAGCACCACCTGACATGGTTATACCCTATGGGTACGTAACTTCAGCATACCTAGTCCAGTCCAAGGAAGGCCCACGGCAACTATACGCCAGCCCATGAAGATTTTCGGGTGGCCCAGGCCCATGACGCCTTCGGATCCTTGGAGAACAAGACTAGAGTTTGAATACAACTTGTAACCTACTCAGACGTATCGGTGCAGACCTGGCCCCATATATAAAGGCTAGGAGGGTCCAACGAGAAGAACAACTACTAGCTTACGACATACACACCTCCACGCCAGATCGAATCTGCGCACTCCTGTAACCTTCGGTTCCGCCGTAATCAAAGAGCAGACAAGCAGGAGTAGGGTTTCCCTCCGGGGGCCTGAACCTGGGTAAATCTCGTGTCCCCTGGTTGCTTGTCTGTTAACCGTGCCATGATCTCCAGCATCCCCATCTTCTCCAAAACCCAAGCCCATAACAATGGGCATTGACGAGATTAAACCTCGTCAATTGGCGCCGTCTGTGGGAATCGGGGCTGCTGATTGTGCGGTCGTGACGGTTCCGACCCGATCGATCTACAACTCCGCGGCGACGGAGAATCACCTCCTCTTCGGCGCTTTCGACTTCACCGCCCACTCGCCGGATACCATGAAGGATTTCGAGCCCGTAGGCGACGGACTCGAAATTCTGTTCGGGAGCTTCTGCTTCTAGGTGGGACAAACTGGCACTCTCCGCCTCCCTGAGCGGATGCCCGTGCCACCAATCAGGCCCGCTTCATGGGCTCCACACCCCGTGCCACGCACGTCATCATCAGCAGATGAGTTCTACAGCAGCAACAGCTGCAACTCCGATCTGTGCGATCCACTTTCGGATGAAGGGACCTACGGTTCCGGATCCGAAAGCTGCGGCAGCAGCCAACCAATCTGCAGGCGCTATCTATGCGCCGCAATCATCCAAACCGACGAGGAAACGCCTAACCGCCCAACCCCAACCCGTAGGGACGGAAGCAGCGGCAGGGGAAAACAGGGGCCACCTCATCCAACTTAGCAAAGAAGGATGGGCCGAAGCACGCCGCGCCGTCGCAGGCGAAATAGTCCTACCTCTTGACTCCCCACGTGATCTGCTGATGGCATACCACTACCTCCTCATCGAGGAGCACAAGAAGCAAGTCAAGATGCAGGAGACGCTCGACAAACGCAAGAAAGCAGCCTCTGAGTCCAGTGCGCGACGAGCTGCGCTCTCCGCCATGGGACCCGGCTCTAGCACGAACGGAAACCAGGGAAACAAGCACCACCCTCGGGTGGAAAACATGGACCCGAAGGAGCGGCGTGACGTGACCCGAACCCTCCACACATCGTTCATGGATATGGATGCCGACGGCAACATCACTCCGAAGATGCCACAAGCTGTGATCATGGCAGCTACTGCGTATCTTGCGGCTCACCCACCTCCGGAGGGGGACCCGAAAAGGGCCATGCATAGGTCCGCACTCACCGGACTAGGACTAATCGGAGCTGCGCTCCACGAAGACGCTCCTACGGAGCCGAAGAAGAAAGCTCCGGCCAGCGGCGGAGCCCCCCTCATCCGAAGATGAAGAAGAACACGACCTTCCTCGAAGGAAGAAGAGCTCGCACCGCCATAAACACGACTACGACGCCAGAGACAAGCTTACACAGCGCAAGATCGACAAAGCACGCGCCAAACGCGCATGCTCGTCTGAATCTGAGATGGAGGAAGACGAAGGAGAACTCTGCGGGGCTAGATGCTTCAGCAGATCCGTCCGACGAACACAGATGCCACACAACTTCAAGCTTCCTTCGGATACTCCGAAATTCAACGGCACGCAAGATCCAAAGTCCTGGCTCAGTGACCATCTGTCATCCGTTAAACTTCACGGAGGCAACAAAGAAACCGCCATGCAATGCCTTCATGCTGACGGTAGCAGACGAAGTCTGGCTTAGCAGCCTATCATCAGGATCCATCCGAAGCTGGGAAGAGCTCGCTTATAGCTTCATCCGAAACTTCAAAGGCACTAGCAAGAGGCCCGCCTCAATCGAAGAGTTGCGAGCCTGCACTCAGAGAACGGGTGAATCTATTCGCTCGTACATACTACGCTGGTCTACAACCAAGAACTCCATAGCACACATCTCCGAAGAGCGGGCCATCGACGCCTTCAGGGACGGCGTCAAACGCCCAGACTTCAAGGAGAAACTTGGACGTGTAAAGCCCAAGACACTCGACCAGCTCATGGAAATCGCCAACAGTTGGGCAGACGGCGAAGATTGCATCCAGCAAGCGCAATCAGATGAAGAGGACGACTACGGCCGAAGACGCGAACGCCGTAGCAAGAGGAGATCGCGCGTCTATGAAGACCGCGACGGACCCGACATGGTCGCATCCGGCTACGCCGACCGCCGTAATGACAACAGCCGCAACAGCGGAGGATACCGTAACGGAAACTTCCGCGACAACGGACGACCAACGCAGTCGTGGCAACGCCGCGACCGCGATAAAGACCCTCGAGAAACTTTCGGGTCCATGCACCATCCACTTCTACATCGACAAACAAGATGGCAAAAAGAAAGCTAGCCACATGCTCAAGGACTGCCGCGAGTTCCAGAAACTCAGCGAAGGCATGATGCAGATGAGGCAACAAGCTCCAATTCCTGCGTTCGGAAACGCACCTACGCCAGGTGAAATAGCACACGGAGCTCCTCCACCACCGCCTATTGGAGGCCCACATCAACCAGTCGCACCAGCGCAAAACAACGCCGGGGCCGCATACCCTCCACCAAAGGAGCACTAAATATGATCTGAAGGGCGCCCAACCAGCGAGTGCGAAGAAAATCACCGACAAATCAATATGGCGTGGCAACTCCGCTGCAATCCACAGTACCTCGGCGGATCGAGTCTGCATCACATTCACTCGCGCGGATCACCTTGCGGATCCCTCGCCAGGTCATCTTGCCACAGTCTTTGGGCGCGGTCGGAGGCTTGAGATGAGTCGCGTCTTCATGGACGGTGGCGGTGGCATCAACCTAATGTTACAAGCACTCTAGCAGCTCTGCGGATCCCGCAATGCAACTGGAACAATCGAACACAACGTTCCACGGCATTGTCGAGGAAGGGCATCTTCCCCTGGGCAAAATAGGGCTCGACGTCATCTTGAAGCCGGACAACTTTTCGGAGCGCCTAGAATTGAAGTGGTGGGTGGCCGTCGCAATACCACGCCATCTGGGGCGCGTAGCATTCGCAAGGTTCCTAGCCATCCCACACTCGATACCTACTACTCAAGATGCGGGACCAAGGCGTCATCACGATCCACGGGAGCTTCACCCGATCGGACCAATGCGGCGAGATTTCAACAAAATCTCCCAGTCTTTCGGCATGCAAGACGAGCTTGTAAAGCTCCGCGAAGTAACAGACAATGGGCTACCCTCAGTCACCAAGCAGAACGCACCTGACATGTCTTTCGACTCCACCATCAACACCAAAAAGTGCAGGTCCATCCAACGGATGCCTCCAAGACGGCGCTGATCGCCAACGACCTCAGCACCGCATAGGAAAGCGCGCTCGTCGAATTCCTCCGTGAGCGCTGGGAAATCTTCGCTTGGTGTCCTGCGGACATGCCAGGAGTTCCTAGGGAATTCGCGAAACGCTCAATGTCTTCCAGACACCAAGCGATCAAGCAGTCCATCCGAAGGCCGAGCCACGAGCGAAGCTATCGGCAAGGAGATCAACAGATTACTCGCAGCAGACTTCATCCGGGAAATCAAGGAAAGCGAGTGGCTGGCAAACACGGTGATGGTCCCGAAGAAGGACACGGACATCCTGCGGATGTGCGTGGACTTCACGTCACTAAATAAACACTGCCCTAAAGACCAATTCCCTCTTCCTCGGATCGACCAGATCATCGATTCGACTGCAGGTTGTGAGAAACTCTCCTTCCTCGACGCCTACTCAGGCTATAACCAGATTCGACTCAAGGTCGAAGATCAAGAGAAAACGGTGTTCATCACCGTTCGGATATCTTGCTACAACACAATGCCCTTGGGCTAAAGAACGCTGGTGCCACGTACCAGCGATGCATGCGAGCCTACCTCAAGGACGGATCGGTCGCATAGCGTCCAAGTCTATGTCGACGACATAGTCATCAAAACCAAGGAGGCAAGAACACTTATCGACGATCTCCACGAGACGTTCGACAACCTCGATCGCTACAGGATCAAGCTCAATCCAGAAAAGTGTGCCTTCGGCGTCCCCTCGGGTCAGCTCCTCGGGTACTTCATCTCTCAACGAGGGATAGAAGCAAACCCGAAGAAAATCAAAGCTATCATGACAATGGAGAAGCCGAAAAACCTCAAGGGCGTTCAGCTCGCGAGGCGATAAGCGGCACTAAGCGAGTTCATCGGCCGCATGGGCGAAAAGGCCCTACCATTTTACCAGCTACTGCGCCATAAGCGTAACAAGTTGAGTGGACACGAAGCCAAGCGCATTCGAAAACCTCAGCGGCTCCTCTCCACCTCGCCAGTTTTGGTCACGCCAAAAGAGCGAGCCGCTATTCATAGCAGCCACACACCGGTGGTCGACCAGTACTCGTGGTTGAACGACCGAAGAAGGCAAGACCCACGGGGTACAACGCCCAATTTACTACCTCGTGTTCTCACTCCAACAAAACAGCGGTACCGCACTACGAAGCTGGCCTCTGGCGTGTTCATGACGGCTCGGCAGTGAGCCACTACTTCCGGAGCATCGGTGATGGTCGTCAGCGAGCACCCTAAACAGCATCCCGAATAACCCGGAAGCCACGGACGCGTGGCCTGTGGGGCATTGAACTATCACCCTTGGACATCATCTACGAAGCGACCGCAATCAAATCTAAAGTTCTTCCGGACTTTCTGGTGCCTTTGGATGGAGCTGCAGCTGCGACACCCAGACATGTCGCGATCTGGACAATGCATTTGACGGCTCCAAACGCGAAGCGGGCGGGGCAGGAGTCATCTTGACCTCCCGCAAGGTGACAAGATGAAATCGTCGCCGGATGAAATTGAGCCTCCAACAACGAGGCGAATCTGAAGCCCTCATCCATGGCATGAAGATGGCAAAATATGCGGTATAGCGCTGGTCATCTGGTGACTCCAACCTTGTCGTCTGCAGAGCGATGAATGAGTCACGGCACGCGCGAAAACATGATCGCGTCTGCGCGCTATACAACGCCTTTCGAAGGAGAATTGACGGCTGCGAACTCCGCACGTTGGAAGAGAGCAGCGAGGCCGATAGACTCGCCAACATCGGCTCCACTTGTGCAAAGGTACCACGGTGTGTTCCTCGAGCAGATCTGCGTGCCATCCATCAGCGGAAATTCCCCAAGGGATCACCCGAAGAAGCGAGAATACTGGGGCTACGCTACGAAGGTCATGAAGGACCGAAAAGTTGGATACCGGTTGCCATGGTCAACCTGATGCAGGTCATGGCGGTCGAAGAAACTTGGACACGTCCATACGTCCGGTTCACGATAAGCGGAGAATTGCCAGACGGCGACGGATGCGGCGTATCCCGTCGGTCAAAAGCCTTCACCATCATCAACGACGAGCTGTACAAACGCAGCATTACGGGCGTACTACAACGATGCGTCACCATCAATGACGGCAAGGCCATACTCCAAGACATCCACGAGGGCATCTGCGGCCACCACGCGAGCGCTCCCTCGTCGCCAAAGCTCTGCGAGGGATTCTCTTGCCATGACCATGAGCGACATAAAGGCCATCGTCCGAAGATGCAACGGGTGCCAGCGGTTCGCCGACAAACCGCGCGCACTGGGTCGAACTTGACCCATACCCATAGCGGCCTTTTGCCCAATGGGGCCTCGACATGATCGGCAAACTGCCAAAATCCTCGAAGGGAGGACACGTCTTCCTCCTGGTCGCGGTCGACAAATTCACCAAGTGGATCGAAGCCATGCCAGTCACCAACCAGAAGGGCAAAACCACCGTCAAATTCTTCGAATCCATTGTCTACAGATTTGGCATACCGCACAGCATCATCACCGACAACGGATCGAACTTCATCTCAGAAGAATTCCAGGACTTCTGCGAAGGCCTCGGGATCAATATCACGTATGCCTCAGTGGCACACCCACAAACCAACGGGCAAGTGGAAAAGGCCAACGGCCTAATCGGCGCTGGCATCAAGAAACGCCTCATGAGCTCACTCGAGCACAAAGGCGCAAGCGGGCGAAGAGCTACCGTCATCTGTGGAGCTTACGGACTACGCCAAACAGCTCCACCGGTTACACACCGTTCTTCATGGTGCACGGAGCTAAGGCCGTGCTACCAGCCGAAGTACGCCACCAGGCTCCACGAGTCGTCGCTTACAGCGAAGCCGAATCCACGGCTGCACTCGAAGATGCCGTCGACACACTCGACGAAGCATGGGATATAGCAGCAGCTAGATCCGCGGTGTACCAGCAAAGTCTCCGCAACTATCACAGCCGCCGGCTGCGCCCAAGGTCCTTCGTCGAAGGAGACCTCGTCTTGCGACTCAAGCAAAAGCGACCGAATAAACTCGAGTCACCATGGGAAGGACCCTATGCCATCACCGAAGTCATACCAGGTGGCGCCTATCGCCTCAAGCATGTGGAGTCTGGAGTCGCATACTCCAACCCATGGAACGTCTCGCACCTGCGACGATTCTACCCATAACAATGGGCAATGTACCCCCCTTTTTACTTCCAATAAGGCTTACGGCCAAGGCTACTCAGCCGAACCATGTACCTCCTCCATTACGATGCAAATAAAGCTAAGTGCCTCGCCCCAAACCTTTGATTCACTATTTCCTGCATATCTACTATATACTACAAAACGCGCTCGGGGGCTCCCCCCACCTCACGATTTCGTCGACTGAGGACAAAACACGCTCGGGGGCTCCCCCCACCTCACGATTTCATCGATTGAGGACAACACGTGTACACACAGTGGTGACCATGTCAGGCTAACGAAAAGGGCACGTACTAAATCAAAGCACTATGTGCTCGCTAACAAGCGAACCTTTACAACAAAGGGCACATACACGCCCAGTCGCAATACACAAATTTTACATCTATCTATTTATTTTCAGGTACTACCTATTCTTAAGAATAACCTGAGCACGCTGCTCAAACAAATCTACAATCTGTTAAGACATCTTGCCTTACAGCGTAATGCGGACGCATATTCCACTCGCCACCATCTGGTCGAGGAGGTGGCCCAGTCGCCACAGCAGCCAAATCTACATCAGGGCGATGCACCCTCACAAGAGACAAGGCAGCCTTCACCCCTGCGACGAGCTGCTATCGCACCAGCTCCTTGACATTGCTGGTACTCCGAAACTTCGCGGAAGACACGCAAGGGTAAAGGCATGCCATCCAACGGAAACATGGCGTGCAACACCGAGGACGGCGATATGCACTGGCGGAGCACCGCGAAACCTGGTAGACACGATCCTGCACCGTCGCCAGAACTATGGCGCGATCGCGATCCATCCAGAAGAAGCCGCAGGCTTCCATGTCCTATTGAGTCAAGCAATTGACTCGAACAGCAATGCGCTCCTTTTCTTCCCTCGGAGCAAGATTCGCACCTGCGACAACATCACAGAACAAGAGTAAGGCCAGCAGGCTCACCCAAAGGACTGAGCTACAGCCCGAAAGACGGATCAACTTACATTGCAGCTGCTCGGATAGCCGACCCAGCTCCACCATCAAGTACTCCTCTCTGGCTGCACTACGATCTGCTTTGGACTTCCAAACATCAGCGCGACCGCGCAACCCAAGCAAATCTCTCTCCAAGCTGCGCACGCGATCTCGAAGAAACGCGAGCTGCGAGGAATCATCAATGATGCTCGCAAGGCCTTCGGATGACGTGTCAACCGGGTCAGCACCCGAAGGAACCTATAGCAGCAGAAAAAAGAAAGCACACAGACATTCAGCCAAGGGAAAAGCTCAACTCGGAGGAATTCACTAAAATAAGGCCACTGCATGGCACAAGGATGGTGCTACAAAAGATATTTGCAGCAAAAGTAAACTACATACTACCCTACATCTCCTATGCCTAAGGCGTAGGACACCGAGTCGCCTCAGAGCCAGACTGCCTAGCTTTGGCCTCGCCCTGCTGCCGCAGCGTACTCGACAAGTCAATGAGCTTGGGCCTATATAAATGCAGCGAGCGGAGTAGGCAGCGAAGGCTACCTCTGATCCATCCGCAGCCGTCGGCATCCGAGAAGTGATCTGGGGCAAGTCCAGCTCCGCCCCAGCCGCCATGGCCATCGCCAGCCCGACGGACGCGCCGATGCCCTTCTCGCTTATGCGCTTATGCGTAGCTTCACCGACAGAGCTCTGCCGAGGCACCCGTCTTCAAGGGATGCGCCCTTTGGGAAGAGCTCTGTAAGCGACCAAGGACCTCTTCGCCTTGGCAAGGGAGTTGACGACGGTCGCAGCGGTCTTCGACCGCTACTGGCATCATCGAGCACTCCCGTGCTCCAGTGCACCGCGATCAAACTCGATGCCTGCGGCATCTGAGACAAAACAGAAGAAAACATGAAGAAAGGCAACGTAGAAGAAGACCCGAAGAAAAAGAAACAAGTACAAAAGCTAGCACTCACCCGAAATAGCCTTGGCAGCAGCCATGAGCTTCTCCGCCACCCCCTTTTCACGGCAGCATAGCGGTGGCCAATTGCTCCTCACGATCTGCGGCCTCTGCTGAGCGCTCTTTACCGCTTGCTGCCGTCGGCTCAGCTCAAAGCGCTCTTCGCCTCGGCGCCAAGGCTCTTCTTCAGAGCATCAACCTCACGAAGAGAGTCGTTATGCTCCTCTACATTTACAACAAGCAAGTGTCAAAGAACAAAACCAGGATAAATAAGCCAAGTACTACAAGGCAGACGAATACCTTGAAGCTGCATGGTTTGCCTCGGCGTCAGGCGCTCCTCCACCAGCCGCTTGGCCTCTTGGACAAAAGGCTGCAGCAACAGGCAATAATAGTAAGCACAGGACTTGGGGGCTACGCCCAAAACACAGAAGCAAACACAACATCAGCACACAAAGACGCTCGGGGGCTCCCCCCGTGACATGAAGCAGACAAACTTACGTGCTCCGAAGGCGAACCCGAAGGCCCGCCTGCGAAATTCTGAGGCGCAACCATCAGCCTCTCCTGCACAGGAGGATCCGGAACAAACCGTCTCTACCACGCTGTCCACTACGCGCGGAAATTGAGGAGACGCCGTAATCATCTCCACGACGCGCGTGACCGGTCAATTCAAAGTCAGCAAGTGGGACCCATGATTCATCCAGTCAAGTCATCTCTGGCGTAGCAGACGCTTGCGGTCATCGATCGTCAGCACTGACGTCATCAAAAGCTATACTAGCACCAATTTCGGCTCCACAGCTAAAAGTACTCACTCGAATCTACGATTTGACTAAATACTTGGGGGCTACTCCTATCAGGAGCGCTGGTCGTGCACCCGATGTACTTAAGGTCAGTGATGCGCATACGAGATTTTCCTACTACAGTTACATGATACAAGACTCGAGTCTCTGGCCGAGTCTACGACTCCGCCAGACACTCGGGGGCTACTCCAAACTGGAGCAATGGTCGATTACACACAAAGATCTTCGAGTCCTACGTCGAGTCTATGACTCCACTACGGACTCGGGGCCTACTCCCATAGGGAGGATGGATTCAAGCATCCGAAAACTTTCGAGTCCTGCGGATTTAATGATTGAAACAATGCCTGAACTAAAAGTCTCCGTTTGAGTCTACGACTTGAACAGACACTTGGGGGCTACTCCCATAGGGAGCGCTGGTCGCGCACCCTATGAACTCTTTGACTGCGATCCTTTGGATCAGCATGCAAAACTTTTTCGGCAACTCTGCCCTAATTAACGCTAAGTGAGCAACGACCTCCTTGGCCACCCGAAACACCTCCACGGTGATAAACTTTCGGATGCTGCGTCTACGATGCAAAGATAAGACCTACAGATATCATCTGATGGCCTGACAACGCACACGACTGCGCTCTGCTAGTCAAAATCCGTGCCAGCAGGTGCGATGAAAAATCCCGACGGACGCGTTGGGTACATCATTTAAAATCACTGGAATTCCACTCCTGTAAGTCCTCCACGGCCTGAGTCGAATTACACCAGCATGTGTTCCGGGTTCGAGTCGAGGGACTCGCACCTGAAGAAGATCGTGTTGTTTTGTCCTAAGACGATTAACTGACCCTGATCCGTCGGGTGAGTCAGGCACACGCATCAACAATCCCTACACATTCTCTTGAAAGACAGAGTTGCACCCGAAGGATTGAAGAGTCCTCAGCCGAATCTACGATTATTTGAACACTCGGGACTCTTGACATGGTTATACCCTATGGGTACGTAACTTCAGCATACCTAGTCCAGCCCAAGGAAGGCCCACGGCAACTATACGCCAGCCCATGAAGATTTTCGGGTGGCCCAGGCCCATGACGCCTTCGGATCCTTGGAGAACAAGACTAGAGTTTGAATACAACTTGTAACCTACTCGTATCGGTACCCGAGACCTGGCCTCCCCATATATAAAGGCTAGGAGGGTCCAACGAGAAGAACAACTACTAGCTTACGACATACACACCTCCATGCTAGATCGAATCTGCGCACCCCTGTAACCTTCGGTTCCGCCGTAATCAAAGAGCAGACAAGCAGGAGTAGGGTTTTCCTCGGGGGCCCTGAACACAGGTAAATCTCGTGTCCCCTGGTTGCTTGTCTGTTAACCGTGCCACGATCTCCAGCATCCCCATCCTCTCCAAAACCCAAGTCCATAACAATGGGCATTGACGAGATTAAACCTCGTCACCACCAAGAGGAGGCGCCCGAGGCGGGACTAAATGGTTCCCACGCGCTCCCAGCCCTAGGTCCGGCGGCCCCCCATTGCTCCATGGGGCGCCGCCCCTACATGGGCCTCCCCTCTGGGAGGGGCCCATATAGGTGGGTTGCTCCTATAAATTAATTTATATATATATATTAATATTAATTCATTTATTTAATATTAAATACATATTATTTAATTCCACTTACTCTGAAACACCTTTCAGACCCCTCCGATCATCTTTCGATTTCTTCTGGAATGTTTCTGGTTCTCTCTTCTCTTTTTTACTACGATCTCGGATCAAACCCTAAGCATAATCTACTCTTAACTGTGCCACCCTACGGTTTGGAAATGCAGAGACATGATCGAGCACCTCTCTAATCAATGACCAACAATAAGATCAAGAAACCCACGATGGCCCTCATGCATTCCACGAATTACTTGATCGCTTGAAGCGTAAACGTCGAGTCTCATACCCTTTCCTCTTTAATACCTGGTTTGTCCAAGATCCGATCTTTGGTATTTTTATACCTAGTTCAATCTTATTATCGGCAAACACATTTACTCGTTCGTGTGATATTACATCCCCGTGACCTGGTCACATGTTTGCAAGCTCCATAGATGTAATCTCACTGAGTGGGTCCAGAGTATCTATCAGTCACCCGGATGGGAAAATCCTGATCTCGATGCATACGCCTCAACCTACCCCTTGAGAATACCTGATAGACACCTTTGATCACCATGTTACGGTGTGACAGTTGATGCAGTCAAAGCATCCTCTAGTAATAGTGATTAGATATGATCTCACGATCAAAGGAGTGAGTTACTATTTTACTAGTTATCGCAATGTTGAACTACGTGACTGGATCTCATTACAATACTATGGTTATGTGTGTGTCCATCACATCATTCATCTAAAGACATGACCTCATTGAAGATTGGCATAAATGTCCATGATCAGGAAACCTCGATCATCGGTTGACCAACGAGCTAGTCGACTAGAGGTGACTTTGGACTTGGTTTGTTTATATACCACACGTGGCATAAAACTTTTATGAACATATGAGATATAACAGTAAAAACATCTTTATTATTGGTCTCTAGGGCATATCTCCAACACGGGGCCCTTCTGAGCCTGATCTAGGTATCGATGTCCTGGCGTGGGTCTGACCTGCTTTGGTCGTTCAACCCCGGCCCACTGGTTTCCTGGGAGTGGATCGACTGCAGGTTTTAGCAGTGATGACAAGGTTCGGGAGTGGCAAGGACTTGCGAATTGTTCGCAACGGTGGTCATGGCGCTGCAGTGCAACGGTGGGGCTAGTCGGGCTTGCTAGGCCAGACAGGCCCTATTGATGCGTCTGGTTAGTGATTGACTCTAGAGATGGAGGACATATGATCTCCTCTGAGTGATCGCAGCGCTGCTAGAGGGTGAATACGGACCTACGAGCCTAGATTTGCCACTCAATGGCTACGGAGTGCGAAAAGTGGGTGGTAAATGCTAACTTTGACTACACTTCTGCCGACCATTGATGAGTGCATATTTGCATCATGTTTTAAATTATTATTTTGCATTGTAGATGTAGGATATCGGTATTTTACGACGCTCACGCGCATGTTTTATGTCTATTTTCACCAGGATCAGGACAGATAATGGATCCAATGGATACAATTCTTGGAGCAGTTGTATTGGGGAGAAAAAGAGTCAAAAACAATGTAAAATGCTTATTTAGGAAATATCAATAACACTAGAAGAAAACCTGAAGCAATCAAGGCATATAGATGGTTCAACGACCAACTATACGACCGGAATACTTTTTCATGCCGTATAGTTGGCGCCGCCACCACCTTCTCAAATAGTTTCATGCCGTGCAACTGGATCAGGGAGACGACATACAGAACACCAAGAAATCGCTGAAACCTCACCTCCCGAAGGCATTTGGAGGGGGAAATTGCTCAAGGGATCCATCTTCGTCCTATGCAGATCTGGGAGGCCAAGGCATCGATCTCCATCTTCATCAACCACTTCAACACCACCATCTCCATCCATCCCATCTTCACCCCATCTTGATCTTGTTGTAATTTCCGTACTCGTTGTGGATTTATACAAGAACTATTCATTTACAATTGTTTCCATTACCATTGCCATGATGTTGATTGCTTCCATGTCTGAGTAGATCTCTAGTTCTTGGAGAGATGGAGAAACCCTAGCATATGATTGAGATGAGATATAGATTATTATGTTATACATTATTATGTGTATGTGTTAATTATCTTCATCTTGATGTTGGGAGTTGTGCACCTCCTTAATATTTGCCTCGTATGGGGACTCGATGAAGGGGATTACTTGTTGGTAGACGGAGGGATGATAACGCTTCATGTGACTATAAAGCTGTTGTCATTCTTTACGTACTAACTCGGAGAATCAAGGAGAACTCATTAAGCCATGTCCATGCCACGGGAGAAATCCCTTAATAGCGGGATAATACGATTGATGTCATTTATTCATCAGCTGTGGTTATGAAGGATGATGTGACCAATGGTTGTTGCCTATTTGTCCATATATTGAGCTCCTCCCACATACATACATATTATAAGAATATTTGTTATAATAATCTTGATTGCTTAGTCTAAATTGCTAGTGGTGTATCCACTACTCCCTGAGAATGCCTTTTTCCTATTGCAGTTCCAAGTTCTTTTACACACGCGATTCTTATCAAAATTGGTATAGATCTTTTTATGCAGAAGCACCGAGGACTTAGACGGAATTGACAACCAATTTCCTATCAAAATATTAGTCAGAAAGAAAAGCTCACAGGATGAGAGGTATTATTATCAGTTTCAAAAATAATCCTGGTGATGGTTTGTATGAAGGATATCTAAGGTACAAAAGCTACCTAGATAATTGCCCCCATCATCGTTTGCCTGATTGGTTAATCACTCACACTTTTTATGAGGGCTTAATATTGAAAATAGAATGAATCTAGACACTGTTTGTAATGGCAATTTTCTATCTTATACCTATGGTGAAGCTTGGAAACTAATAATAAAAATGAGGGAGGCAACAAAAAATCTTAAATATGATGAGAACATTACAATTAGTTTTTGTGCAATATGCTTGTGTTAACGATTTCCTTGTAGATGAAAGGACTTGTGAAATGATTGAAACCCTCAGTATTGATTTTTACTCATTAAAGAAATTATTGAGAATTATGCAGGGCATTTGTAGGTACCTACAGAATGGGAACCCCATAAACCCCTCGAAGAAAAGAAGCGTGCAAGAGCGCTAATGGAAGAGTTCTCCTTAGCACCTATTCAAGAGATCATCAAGAAAAGGCAAAAAGAGGAAGAACAAATAAAAAAGAGACCGAAGAGACCAGAAAAGAACCCCGAAGCTACCAATATAGATAATGTTATATTAAAGGATCTTATGGAAGCACGAATAGTGGACAACGATGTGGTTATGTTAGACCTTGAAACTTCAGAGTTCATCGAAGGTAATGTACGAGGTAACGAAACTTCTAAACCCATGACTCCTATATATTGTGGAGAAACATTCTTATACGGAATTTGTGAGCCGATTTCCACTATAAATATTATGCCTTCTTCACTTTATGAGGAACTTCGCTACAATTTAAATAATCCACATCTGGAACCGGTAGACACTATTGTTAAACTATCTAATAGGACCAATATAAAACCGGAAGGTGTAATGAAAAATATCTATGTCTTTATTGGATCACTCATGTACCCCCTTGATTTTCATATTGTTGATATGCCTCGAGATTCTTTTTGTCCTATTCTGTTAGGCAGGCCTTTTGTTTCCATAACCAAAGCTCGAGTTGATAATAAGAAGGAGACTATTTCACTGATGTTTGGAGAAGAGGAAATGACATTCCACTTTGCTCAACTAAAGAAGAGGTGATGACCCACAAGTATAGGGGGTGTATCGCAGTATTTTCGAGGGAAGTGAAACCCAATTTATTGATTCGACACAAGGGGAGCCAAAGAATATTTATAAGCCTTAACAACTGAGTTGTCAATTCAGCTGCACCTGGAAACAATCTTGCTCACAGCAGTTTATCAGTAGCAACAGTTTTGTAGTAGCAATAGTAAAGTAACAACAGTAGTAAAGTAAAGACAACAGTAACAATAGCAGCAAATAGTGGGATTCGAGTGCGGTAGGCATAGGGATGGATGGACGGGCGTTGCATGGACAAGAAAATTCACATAGAAATCATAACATAGGGAAATTGAAAATAAATAAGATAAAGCATCCAAATACTAGATAATCCTAGGCATGTGTTCCATATATAGTCATACGTGCTCGCAATGAGAACTTGCACAACATATTTTGTCCTGCCAGCCCATTTGCAGCGGGGCCTCAAGGGAACTACTGGCAATTAAGGTGTTCCTTTTAATAGAGCACCGGAGCAAAGCATTAACACTCCGTGAACACATGTGATCCTCACATCAAAGCCATTCCCTCCGGTTATCCTGATTTCTGTCACTTCGGGGCCATTGGTTCCGGACAACAACGTGTGTATACAACTTGTAGATAAGACCATAAACAATACTATCATAATGAATCAATAACATGTTCATGTCTGAAATCATGGCACTCGGGCCCTAGTGACAAGCATTAAGCATAACAAGTCGCAACAAAGTAAAAAAGCACTAATAGTAGATACTAGGCACCATGCCCTAACAATCCGATGCCATTACATGAACGATCTCATCCAATCCCTACCATCCCCATAGCCTACAATGGGGGATTACTCACTCATAGATGGGGGAAACATGGATGGCCGATGGAGAAGCGATGGTGATGATGATGGTGATGATCTCCTCTAATTCCCCGTCCTGGCAGGGTGCCAGAACGGAGTTTCTGGTGCTGTTTCGTGGAATCTGGTGGTGGCGGCGGAGCGGAACTCCTTCTGGAAAAACATCAAACCCCTAGAGTTTTTAGGTTAGAAGGCTTCTTATAGGCAAAGAGGGAGACCGAGGGGGTGTCTGGGCGACCACCACCCCTGGCTGGGCTAGCCAGCCTGTGACCGGGTGGTGTGGCCTAGCCAGCCCCCCCGTATTCTGCCCGAGTCTTCTGGTGAAATAGGATTTTCGGCATATTTTCCAGGATTTTTCCTGATAGTTGATTTTCTGCACAAAAAGTAGACACCAGGGAAATTCTGCTGAAAACAACGTCAGTCCGCGTTAGTTGCATCCAAATCACACAAGTTTAGAGGAGAAACAATAGCAAAAGTGTTCGGGAGAGTAGATACGTTTTGGGCGTATCAACTACCCCCAAGCTTAGCTTATTGCTTGTCCTCAAGCAATTCAGTTGAAAACTGAGTGCGATAAAAGAACTTTCACGAACACATTTGCTTCATATGATGTATATATTCTCAGCATGTGATCAATTACTTAGACAATTCATAATAAAGAGTATGCAACTAAGTTCACTTAATAGGCAATGCAAGCTATGAAGAGATTCCAACTTAAAAATAATAAGTAGCTAGAAACATAAACATAAGCAACATTACAATGCTCATAACAAGGTATGATAGAGTGGTATCTCGCTTGCCTTTGATCCAAGGCACCTCTGAAGTTCAGGTGAAGACTAGAAGTAAAGATGTTAAAGATACAAGTATCAAAGTCATAACATGAATAATCAAGTTTTGAGGCAAGCACATTACACTAAGAATGACAACTATGCTCTCAAGAAGGTGCTCATAGAATATGTGGAGACTCAACAAGGAAATTAAAAAGGTTTTGAATAGTTTGAAAGGCTTCCAAATGATGAAAGTATGGTAATCGTTATCTTTGAGCTCTCATTGCCCCTATCATAAGCATCTTTAAATGGTTAAGGTTAAAGTGACACAACTAAGAGGATATGCTTGACAAATTATAAATCGAAGTCTCATGCCCCTTACTTACGAAGACCGATCCTCATGCTACTCAACTTCAGTCACAAGTAAGCTCTTGTCATTGTAAGTATATACGTATCATAGAGAACCGCCAACAGGGTACCCCTTGCACATGATACAGGAGCTATCCCATAATCAGAATGACAAGGCGAGCAGACAATGAGCATCTCAGCGATCTTTTTATTTACTATGTGCATAGATTTTTATTGAGGATGCTTCATAGAATGCTCATTATGGTTATGCTGCAAGTTTCCACCATGATTAGGCATGGCTTAGGCTAGCGGCCTAGGCGTTTCCCTAACACATATACAAACTCCATGATCTTACAAGTTCCACTTTTATTTCACACCGCCAGGATCCATAGGCAAAATAACATGATATCAACGAGGTACTAAGTACCAGTGCAATGTTGAAAGCGTGCCCCATGATACATGGTTCTGCTAACTTCAACTTATAAAGCGCAAGCATTTACGCAACAAAGAAGGACGCAATGGTTTAGGTTTATTAAGTGCGGGAAATAAAGTGTGCCATCAAGTTCGTGAGAGCTTTACTAACTAACCTTCCCAAAACAAACAAACATTTTATTCGGAAGAAAACAAGGCATATTGAATATGCACGGAACAGCAAATGATGCTAATAGGTAGGTATGGTGGACACTTTGGCAATATTTGGTTTTAGGAAGTTTGAAACATGAGCAAAATACTCAGTGAAAATGAAGGCTGACAATAGTAAGGGAGCGACAAACGAGAGAGCAATAGTTGTCATAATCATGCTTGCAACAAAATAGGACTAATCATGGCACGAAAGTGATTCAAGATCCTCAAGGCAAAATAATTCATCGAGGCTTAACTGATTATTTCAGTCATATGCATGCATGAGCATGTGCCAAGTCAATTCAAATGAAACATTCAGAGGAGGATACCACGGTGTCATACCAAGTTACGAATAGAGTAATGCAAGCAAACATTCATATGACCTGCTATAAACTATTAGCAAGCTGGAACTAATCATATGAAATCAAGAACTACTAAGCATCCATAAATAGCATACACCCTACATGAACAGACTAAACACGCCCACAATGATGAGTATATGTACAAAAATGAAAACAAATAGAGTTCATTACCAGCCTCTTACCACACCTCAAGTTGTCATTAATCCTCATTATTGCCCTTCACTTGTGTGGCTTGAATAATAACATGAAACCAATATCCACTGAGGACTGCTGAACCCTGCAACAAACTCACAAAACAAAAGAAGAACAAATATTTTTGGTGTTTTCAATTTTTAAACAAGAACCAAAAAGGAAAGAACAAGCAAAGCAAAATCTTTTTGGGTTTTTCGAATAGTTCAAACAAAGCAAAAAGGGAAAAACAAACCAAGGCAAAGAGAAAAAGAGAAACAAACCAAAGAGAAACAACAGAAATATTTTTGGTCTTTTTGTGTTTTAGAAAGCAAAAGCAAAAGAAAGAACGAAAGCTAAAAAGAGAACGAAACATGAATATACAAAGTACCGACGCAAAATGATATGGAGATGAGTGCGATGTCGGCGTACCTGCCCCCAAGCTTAGGCTTTTGGCCTAAGTGGGTATCAATACCAAGCTGGCCAGGATGAAGTGTCCCCATGGTACGACGAAGAGGTACCCTCGTCCTGGTGCGAGCTCGAGTACGTCCCTCCGTAGTGCGCGGAGTAATCGTAGGAGGGCACATCCTCCTGGTGCTGGTCGTGGAAACCTAGCAAGCGGAGCTGCTCGTCCACCTCCTCCTTAGAGCACGACTACGGTCTCCTGTGAACACTAAACAAAGAAGAATATGGCAAAGGGATCTCCCTCTCATCCCCGTCAGTAAACAACATCCTATATACTAGACTGTCCAAATTAGAATTAGTAGTGACAAAGTGATGAGTTTTCATAGCAACAAGGTCAAGCTTTTTTGGTGCCAATACAGTATCATTGGGGTCCACTGAAAGCCCTAATGCATTGACCATACGTGAGGCAATGATGCCCCCATAGATAGGCCCCCTAGCAGCTAGGCGGCGAGCAATAAGCGAGCCAAGGTTGTACCGAGTATCATTGTTGAGCGCAGCAGCAAGGAAGGCTAAATGATAGTTGGAGATATTCCTTGTGTTCTCCCTACCAAGCACACTAGTAGCAAGATAATATGGAAAGTATCTAAGAGCAGGGAGTTGGATGTTTCTTATCTTTCCGTGCTGCGCCACGCGGTCATCATCATTGGTCACCCCTCGGTAAAGCTCCAGCAAATCAGCGGCTCGCCCTTGAATTTTCTTCATGGTCCCTATCATGCTTACACCTACAACACTGCAAAATCTTTCCAATGGCATGGTAAATGGAAGATTATAAATTTTGAAAGAGACAGTTGATTGATAGGGCGTGTTAGTAAACGCGAAGCTCTCAACAAAAGTTTTGGTGAGCATAGCGTATTGCTCACTCTCATCTTGCATATATGAGGTCAAACCAACCATCTCAATTAGTAACAAGAAATCATCAAGAATCCCTGCAGCTTGTAAGAAAGTAAAACAAGGAAAAGTAGATGGGTGAGCATCCCCATCATCCCTTTCATTACCAATACGAGTTGCAATGAGATCTTCATTGTATGATGGCCTAAATTGAGAGGCTGATCTCGAGGGCCTCGGCCTCCTAGGTGCATCCCTCTCAAATATCTCTCCAAAGGTATGGTTGTTCATGCTTGGTATTCTGAAATTTAAACACCTATTAAACAAGTGATTGCAAAGTGAATATAATGAAGGGTACTACTCATAGGGACTTGTAAGAGGCCTAAACATGCATCAAAACTATATCTCTAAGCATCAAACAAGCTTACAAGCTCTCATAACCTGTCACCTATAGTAGCAAAATACTCAAGATATAATACACTAAACACAAATCTACTTGGACAAGGGGAGGAGTCACATACCAGAGAACAAGTGCTCCAAATTTCAGAAACAAAGATGGGTTGAGCAAGGAGATCGAAAAAATCGAGAGCAAGCACAGCAAGAACGCGATTTTGAGCAATGAACTGAAGCTTACTTGGGAGAGAGAAGCAAGTGGCAGGTGAGAGAGTTAGTGGAGGGCCAGGGGTGGCCCACACCATGGCATGGCGCCACCCAGGGCAGGCCGCGCCACCGGGTGGTGTGCCTGCCTGGTGGGTATCCCTGGTACCTTCCAGGCACCCCTCTGCCCCTTTTTTCACGTAAAAATTTAATATGAATTTTCTGGAATGATTTGAGACACTTTATTTTTGGGCAATTTTCAGGCATAGATGAATGATTTTTTAACAGACAGATTTTTTTTTGGAATGATGCAATGCCAAAACAAGGCTAGAATTACAGGAGGTCTAAGACACTCTAATATGCAAGCAACTAATCAAAAAAAAGGAAAACTAAATGAAAACAAAAACTAAAAATGGATAAAATAGAAGTAAGCAGAGATAATCATAGTGAAAACATTGTTTTGTTCAATGAAATCCTTTTGTTAACAAGGTTGATCAGGTCTTGTTACCAAAACAATTTCATATGAGACAAAACTTTGTATTCCACTAATGATTATGTTACCTCAACCTTGATAGCAATGGTCCCAATCATAATAGTTTCAAATTTTTCTCTTGGTATGGGACAATATATTTCTCCAACTTGAATGCCCCAACATGTTCAATTGAATTCAAACCATAAGTCCTTTAAATCTTCTTGGGGAAATAGACAGTGTGTTCCTTGTCATTAACATTGAAGGTCACCTTTCCTTGATTACAATTAATAACAACTCCTGCAGTATTAAGAAAAGGTCTCCCAAGAATAATAGACATATTATCATCTTCAGGCATTTCAAGCACAATAAAATCAGTTAATATCAAGCAATTATGAGCCACTTGAACAGGTACATCCTCACATATACCAACATGAATAGTGGTAGATTTATCAGCCATTTGCAAAGATATATCAGTTGGTATCAGTTTTTCAAGTTGAAGTCTCTTATAGAGAGAGAAAGGCATAACACTAACTCCACATACCAAATCACACAAAGCAGTTCTAACATAACTATTCTTAATAGAGCAAGGGATAGTTGGAATCCCTGGGTCTCCAAGTTTCTTAGGAACCTTACCATTAAAGGAATAATTAGCAAGCAAAGTAGAAATTTCTTCATTAGGGATCTTCCTTTTATTCGAGACAATATCCTTCATATACTTTGATTAAGGAGGCAATTTAATAGCATCAGTCAAAGGAATTTGCAAGAATAAAGGTTTCATCCACTCATAAAACTTATTATAGTGTTCATCTTCCTTTGACTTGTGTTTCTTATCAGGGAAAGGCATAGGTTTTTGGACCCAAGGCTCTCTTTCACTACCATGTTTCTTAGCAACAAAATCTTCTTTAGTGTATTTAGTATTCTTAGTGTGCTTTTCAGGTTCTTCTTCAACTTTTTATTCATTAGGAACTTCATTTTCTTCATTACCACTTTTAGTTTCAGCATCAGAGACAGATATACTATTAGGATCTATAGTAGGTTCAGAGGGTTCTACAACAGTTTTATGTTTCTTTTTCCTTTTCTTACGAGTAGAGCCACTATTTTCAGCTTGTTGAGAATCCTGCTCAATTCTTTTGGGATGCCCCTCAGGATATAGAGGATCCTGGGTAGCAGCACCACTTTTAGTTCTAATTTCATAAGCATGTTTTTATTTAGCAGCATTAACTAGCAAGTCTTTTTGCACTTTAATGAGCTGATCTATTTGAGTTTGAACCATTTGAAAGGGTTTAACAATCATTTTAACATCATTAGAGGTTCTTTCCACAATATCTTTCAACTCAACAATAGCTCTAGTGTTTTCCATTAGATGATTTTGCACCCTTTTATTAAAATTATCCTGCTTAACAATAAAGATATCGAATTCTTCTAAGCATTGATCAGGAGGTTTAGAGTAAGGGATATCACCTTCATTAAAGTGTTGGAGAGAGTGTACCTCAATAGTGGATGAGTGGGGAATTGGCTTACATAATTCTTCTATAGGAGGTAAATTCTTGACATCTGCAGCTTTAATTCCCTTCTCCTTAAGACATTTCTTAGCTTCCTTCAAAACTTCTTCATTTAATTCAATAATTCCCCTCTTCTTAGATAATGGTATAGGCGCTGGAATAGTTAGTTCAGGTATGATTACTTTAGGTATAGCTGGTTCAGGAGGAGTCCAATCTTCATAGTTCTTGCTTATTTTAGCCATTAATTCCTCAGCTTCCTTGGGAGTCCTATTCCTGAAAACACAATCAACACAACTATCTAGGTATGTCCTAGATTCTTCAGTTAGTCCATTATAAAATATATCAAGAAGCTCATTCTTTGGTAATGGACTTCCAGCCTATGCATGAATCAAAGCACAAAACCTTGCCCATGATTCAGGCAATATCTCTTTTTCTCCCTGTTTAAAATCAAAAAGTTCCTGCAAAATAGCATGTCTAGCACTTGGAGGAAAATATTTCTGCAGGAAAGTACTAATCAAGCAATCAGGGCTATCAATAGATCCAGGAGGTAAATTACTAAACCAAGTTTTAGCTTCTCCTTTCAATGAAAAGGGGAAAATCTTAGCAACAAAGTAGGTGCGCATCTTAATATCATCAGAAAATAAACCACTCATCGTAGAAAGCTCAGTCATATGTGCTACCGCACTTTCATTCTTAGTCCCACAAAAAGGTTCTTTCTCAACAATAGCTATGTAGGATAGATCAAGAGAGAAATCATAATCCTTATCTTTAATGTTTATGGGAGAAGCAGCAAACTTAGCAATAGGAGACAATTTGGGTCTAATAGTACGCCTCTCAAGGAGACTCTTAGCAGCGTTCCTATCATGGGTGTTTTTACATTCTTTAATAAATTCATCGGTCATTGATACGTCCAAAACGTATCTACTTTCCCGAACACTTTTGCTATTGTTTCTCCTCTAAACTTGTGTGATTTGGATGAAACTACTTGATGAATTGTATTTTCATGAGAATTTCCACAGTGTCTACTTTTGTGCGAAAATCAACTATCAAGAAAAATCCGAAAATATGCCAAAATCCTATTTCACCGAGAAGACTCCGGAGCAGAATACGACGGAGGCTAGGCCCAACACCACCACCTGGCCGGGCAAGCCACGCCAGGTGGTCAGCCGCCCACCGCCCTCGGTCTCCCTCTTCGCCTATAAGTTGCCTTGACCTAAAAACTCTAGGGGGTCAGCTTTTCGAAGGAGTTCGCTCGCCGCCACCACCAGATTCACACCGCACTGAACTCCATTCTCCGGACAGGTAATTGGAGGAGATCATCGCCATCATCATCACCATCGCTTCTCCATCGACCATCCATGTTTTCCCCATCTATGAGTGAGTAATCGCCCGTTGTAGGCTATGGGGATGGTAGGGATTGGATGATATCGTTCATGTAATGGCATCATATTGTTAGGGCATGGTGCCTAGTATCTTCTATTAGTGCTTTATGACTTTTTTGCGACTTGTTATGCTTAATGCTTGTCACTAGGGCCCGAGTGCCATGATTTCAGATCTGAACATGTTATTGATTCATTATGATAGTATTGTTTATGGTCTTATCTGCAAGTTGTATACACATATTGTTGTCCGGAACCAAAGGCCCCGAAGTGACAGAAATCGGGATAACCGGAGGGAACGGCTTTGATGTGAGGATCACATGTGTTCACGGAGTGTTAATGCTTTGTTCCGGTACTCTATTAAAAGGAGCACCTTAATTGCCAGTAGTTCCCTTCAGGCCCCGCTACAAACGGGCTGGCAGGACAAAAGATGTTGTGCAAGTTCTCATTGGGAGCACGTATGACTATATATGGAACACATGCCTAGGATTATCTAGTACTTGGATGCTTTATCTTATTTTATCTGCAATTTCCCTATGTTCTGATTGCTATGTGAATTGTCTTGTCCATGCAACGCCCGTCCATCCATCCCTATGCCTACCGCACTCGAATCCTCTTGCTTCTTGCTATAATTCTGCTTGTCTTTACTTCACTCTGCATTGCTTTACTATTCCTACTACAAAAGCTGTTACTCTTGATAAACTGTTGTGAGCAAGATTGTTTCAGTGCAGCTGAATTGACAACTCAGTTGTTAAGGCTTATAAATATTCTTTGGCTCCCTTGTGTCGAATCAATAAATTGGGTTTCACTTCCCTCGAAATCTTGCGATACACCCCCTATACTTGTGGGTCATCAAGACTATTTTTTGGGCGCTGACATATAGCTTTATTTATTAAGTTCACTTGGATTCTCTATTGTTTGCTGCTATCCATCCATCATGGTTAAGTCTCGTGATGGCAAGGTTACTATTTTACCATCCACTACAAGAAGAGGTACGGTTCTGAACACCTCTATTGCTCTTGATTCACCATCTATTATGAGTAAGCTCGTTACACCACCATATACACATGCTACACACACTGCTACTACTGCTGAATCTGAAACTTCTGATACTTATGATGCTGCTTCTACTGTGCTTGATAAGAGTGGTTCATTGATACGTCCATTTTGCATCACTATTCTATGTCTTAATTCACTATTATTCATTGATATATTTCATATTGAGAGGTGATACTTATGTTATTTCATCTTATTTTGCATGGTTGATGACTTTTGGAGCATGGACCGCTGCAGTCAGGATTCTGATGGAAAAGGTGCTGTTTGGAGGCAAAATTCGTGAAGATCAGAAAATCCGGAAAAATATACGGAAAATTCTATTTTTCTAGAAGACTCAAGATGCCAGATGATGGAGTGGAGGTGGGCCACAGGGGGCCCACACCACCCCATGGTGCGGGCAGGCCTAGGCCGCCCCAGGGAGTGGTGTGGCCACCCTGGCCTACTCCAGCCTCTCCCCTCTGGCGTTTATCTTCCTCCCAAAACCCTAAGACTAGGAGAGCAACCACAGAAAGATTCCGCCGCCTCTGCGGGGCGGAAAACACCGAGAGAGAAAGATCTCTCCGGCAGACAGATTTCTGCCAGAGGAATTCCTTCCCGGAGAGGGGAGATCATCGCCATCAACACCACCATCAAGCTGGACTTCATCGGGATCATCATCATTATCATCACCACCATCATCACCATCAGCACCCTCATCACCATCTCCATATTGCTGTAACAATTGGTTGAATCTTGCTATAGTTCATAGGGGAAACTTTCCCGGTGTTGATTACTCTTTCTACTTGATGCTATTGAGTGAACCATTGAATTATTGTTTATGTTCATATTGTTATACATCATTATTCCATCTCTAATCATGATCCATATGATGTCTTGTGAGTAGTTCGTTTTGTTCTTGAGGACACGGGAGAAGTCTTGTTGTTAGTAGTGGAGTTGCGTTGAGAAAGATTCAATAGATTTTTATTTAAGTTGTGGTGTACTTCTTCTAGTGGTGTCATGTGAACGTCGACTACATGACACTTCACCTATATGGGCCTAGGGGAATGCATTGTGTATTTGGCTACTAATCGTAGGGGTTGCGAGTGAAAACCTGAACCCCCGTTAGGAAACCATTGCACAAGGGACGTAAGGGTCTTAGAGTTTAAAGCTGTGGTTAGGTTTTACCTTAATTACTTTCTTGTACTTACGGATGTTTGCAAGGGGGTTTAATCACAAGTATGGATTAAGTCTTGGATGGGATGGTACATTAGCACAGGTTCACCCACACAACACTTAGCAAGCTAAAGTAGATTAATCGACTATATGAAGCGAAAGCACTTGACAGTCTTCCCATGTGTCCTAGAGAACGTTTGGTCATCTATAGAAATACAACCGGCTTGTCCTTTGCTGCATAAAGGATTAGGCCACTTGCTGCATTCGTTCTTACTGTCTTTCATTTACTCGTACTTTGTTTACTTGCTTTATCGAAAACCCCTAAAAATCCGTTTGCTAAGTATTTGCAGAGAATTCCTGAATCATACCACTAGCCAGCACCTTCTTCTCCTCGTTGGGTTCGACACTCTTACTTATCGAAAATACTGCGACACACCCCCTATACTTGTGGGTCATCAAGACTATTTTCTGGCGCCGTTGCCGGGGAGTGAAGCGCTATTGGAGAGTGGAACTGGTAAAGGAAACTTCTACTGTGAGTATTGTTTACTTCTGCTAGTTGCTTTATTTTTGTTATGGATAATTCGTTGAGTTTCTTATTTGGTAATGCTACTACCACTGCTAAGGTAGTAGATAAGCCATCACCTGCTGAGAAAGATGTTTTCAAAATACCTACAAGAATTATTGATCGTGTTTTGGATAACTACTATGTTGGGGATGGAACTGTCCATCTCGGTGATCATTTACTCTTCATACACGAATTATGCGGGTTGTTCAAGTGTGCAGGTATTACTACAGATCAAGTTAAGAAGAAGTTATTCTCATTATCACTAAAAGGAAGAGCTGAGGAATGGTATAAGCTGCTGAAGAATGGTCAAGCTCTGGAATGGGAGGAAATAGTGCCTCTCTTTTACTCAAAGTTTTATCCTCCTAGTGAGATTCATAAAGATCGGAATCAAATATACAACTTTTGGCCTCTTGATGGAGAGAGTACAACTCAAGCTTGGGGGAGATTGAAGTTACTAATGCTCAAATGTCCCATTCATGAGCTCCCCAACAATATTATTATCAACAACTTTTATGCAAGGCTCCCTCTACATGACAAGGATTTATTAGATGCTTCTTGTGCTGGATCATTCACTCGCATGGAAGAAGAAGTTAAATGGGACCTTCTAGATCGTATTCAAGACAATGCTGAAGCTTGGGAGAATGACAAAGGTAGAAAGTCAGGTATAAATTATGATTACGAATGTATTGAATCTTTTATGGGAACTGATGACTTTCAGAATATTTAAAATGCTTATGGTCTAGACTCTCAAGCAATTGCTTCTTATTTTAAGGCTTTTGCTTCCTACATTGAAGTGCCTAAAAAGAAGTGGAATAAGTATCATGAACCTTATAAAGATATTGCTAAGAGTGTTCATGCAAGAAATACTGAAGTTTATACTGCTAATCATGTTTTACCTGAACCATATATTGAGAAAATGCCTTTTCCAGTTAAGGTAAAGGAACATTCTATGATAGCTAGTATGGTTAATGAAAGTATGAATAAAACTATTGAACCTGATAAACAAATGGTTGATGAGCCTATAGTAGCAAATGTGAAAGACTTTGTCACTAAGTATGAGGAAGAGGGACACACTATCCTTTGTAAGGATACCTCTAATATTGTTTCACAAAGTAGTGTTATGAGAGCTAGTATCCCTGTGTTTTCTGTTAGAATAAGTGATCATTGATATGATAGTCCTTGTGATAGCTATATTGTTAAGTTTATACATGATACCGAAAGCTACTATGAGAGAGGTAAAAGTGTTCTTATGCATCTCAATAATATCAAGTTTCCCCGTTTTATGCTGAAAGTTTTTATGTTGCACTTCTTTTGCTTTCTAATGCAAGTTGCCTATGGTTTCAACAACTTGTTTGTTTACAAAATCCCCTTGCATAGGAAGTGGGTTAGACTTAAATGTGTGTGTTTTTGCTTCTTAATGCTCTCTTTCACTTCAAATCATATCCCTATGAGAGCTTCCTCAAAATTATCATGCCCATCTTAATGACTATAAAGAAAGAGCTTTATGGGAGACAACCCAATTCGTTTTTTTCTTTCAGTTTGTTTTTGTTTCTTTGAGTCTTGGAAGTTATTACTTCGGTAATAACCGCTCCTTATCCGTTTTTTTGGTTTTTATGTCAAGATCAACCTCTAATGAGAGAGATGTAAGATTTGGGGAAGTTGCTGTCCCGAAACAGATTTTTGTGCTTCACCGTAAAAATTCGTGAGAGACCTCTGTCTGTCGGATTGAGGTGTAAATTTTTTTCTTCTTCCCCAGGTTATTATTTAACTTTCGTTAGTTTTGCACTTTTTTATTTGAGCAACAGAAGATTTTCGAAAAAATTGATCTTTACCTGCTGGTCTGTTTTGACAGATTTTGCCAATCTTGCATTTGCTTCTTTATTCGATTTCCTTTTTGAATTCTTTTTGGGTTTTCGGAAGGAGTTGCTACAGTAGCTTATGTTTTGATGGTTTTTAGTTGAAGTTGGAATCAAAAGGTTTTACCACTTCACTTATACTAATGTTGCTAATAAGAACTGTGTGAAGTTTTGTGTGAAAGAAATTTCCAGGAAGTGGAGATAATGGTGTAACAAGGAAGAGAAAGGTTGTATGACTCGAGTAATAAGTATATGAAGATGAAGATATTGATGATATTCAAGTGATGACTCTGGAAGGATCCACTCAATACCAAATTCAGAGACCTGCAGAGTCCGTTTCCAACTAGGTAACAGTTCTGGTAAGAAAAGTTCTGCGAAAATACAATCCAACTATATTGTTGCAGTTTTCAGTCAATAAGGAAAGCTATGAAGCAAAAAAGGGACGGAACCAGAGCCAGGGTGGCCCACACCACACCATGGCGTGGGCCCACCCCTGGCCGCGCCACCAGGTGGTGAGTCTACTCCGGACTCCGCCTCCGACTCGTTTTCTCCCAGTACCTTCCTTTTGATATGAAACTTCGTAATATATAACCCCCCGGATCCCCCGAGGTCCATATATCGTGTTCTCGTCGTGTTTTTGTTTCGATCTGTTTCTGCTAGGACATACTCTTTAAAGGTTTAGAAGCACAATGGTGTCCGCCAAGGATAAAGGGAAGGAACCAATGGAGGAAGACCTCCAAGACCCCGGGAAGGAGAAGGATATCAAGAGTGAAGGTGAAGAGGAGGCAAAGCACACCGGCACTACCGTTGCAAGCATTGGAGTGGTGGCGAACCCTGCCAGGATCAGAAGGACTGCACGGATGCAGACTGGGGGAAAGCTCCTCGTCACTGTTTAGCACCAAGGACACCTTCTCCGAACACCAAGAGTACCTTCCATACCTTTGCTCATAACCATGCAGGAAAAGAAGACTCCAAGTGGGAAGAATGGAAGAAGAATCACAAGAGCTGGGATCCACAAACTGAGATGATTATGGGCCATATTGAGCATAACTCGGAATTGATTCGCACTCTCACCTTCGAGATTGAGGACCTTGGGAAACTGATCAGAGAGCTCATCGAGAGAATACCACCACCACCAAAGGAGTAATTCGTCATCAGGTTTGGCATCCCCTTGGTTTGTTCCAAGCTTGGTGGAGTGTCGCGGTATCATATCACTATCTTCTATCTTTTTACCTTGTTAGTAGAGTCATATCATGAATAGAGGAGTTATTTTGTAGTATGGTTGCATTATTGAAGTGTCCCCTCTCTCGTTAGATATGTATCCCTTGGTGTGAGTTTCCATTATGGAATATTAATGAGAAGTTCTATCATTCACCCTTTTGCATAGCTTATATTAGTTTTCAATTCGTGGTTATATGATTGGTCTTGTTGTTAGTATTGGTAGCACTTTGGGATCATTGAGTTAATTTAGTTGGTTTTCGCAAACCTGGCTCAGTCAGTAGCAACACCCTTTTTGAGAGTTGAAAAGAAAAAGATAGAAGTACTCGAGAAAAATAATAATTTCATCATCTTTCTTTCTTGATTTGCTCATAAGTCTAGTATTCTCTAGTTAAGATCTTTTGTGCTTCCAAGGAAGATTGCATGTTTGTCTTTATCACTTGTATGTTTGTTTGTTTCCCTCAACTCTTGTACTTGCTACCCAGCCTTGCTAGCCAAAAACCTGTACTGAGAGGGAATTCTTCTCGTGCATCCACCTCCTTTAAACCAAAACCTTTGCCATTTGTGTCCACCATACCTAACTAGTAGCATTATTGCTGTTCCAAGTAAATTCCTGTTTTTTCTACCTCCCAAATTAAACTTGTTATGTGAAAATTAGTGATTAAAGCTCTCACGAACTTGATGGCACACTTTATTTTCTTGCATTTAATAAACTTGAAGCATTGGGTCCTTCTTTGTTGTGTATATGCTTGCACTTTATGAGTTGAAGTTAGCCGAACCATGTATCATGGGGACCGCTTTCAACACTTCATTGGTACTTGTACCTAGTTGATATCATGTTCTTTTGCTTATGGATCCTGATTGTGAAATAAAAGTGGAACTTGTAAGATCATGGAGTTTATATGTGTGTTAGAAAGCGCTGGCCGCTAGCCTAAGCCATGCCTAATCATGGTGGAAACTTGCAGCATAACTATAGTGAGCATTCTATGAAGCATCCTCAATAAAAACCTATGCAAATAGCAAATAAAAAGATCGCTGAGATGCTCAATGTCTGCTTGCCTTGTCATTTTGATTATGGGATAGCTCCTGTGTCATGTGCAAGGGGTACCCTGTTGGCGGTTCTCAATGATACGCATGTATTTACAATGACAAGAGCTTGCTCGTGACTGAAGTTGAGTAGCATGAGGATCGGTACTCATAAGTAAGATTTCAACTTATAACTTGTCAAGCATATCCTCTTAGTTGTGTCACTTTAACCTTAATCACCTAAAGATGCCTATGATAGGGGCAATGAGAGCTGAAAGCTAGTAAGAATCATAATTTTTGGGAGCTCTTTATGAGACTTGCAATCCCTGCTTCCCTCTGCGAAGGGCCTTTCTTTTACTTTGTAGTTGAGTCAGTAAACCTATTCCCTTCTATCTCAGCAAGTATTTTGAGTTGTTGTGTTTCATTCATTCATATGATGATTTATTCAATCATGTTTCTTATGTTCCTTGCTTTGTGCATTGCTCTTATCTTGATGTTTACTACTTTGAAAGCTTTCATTGAAAAACCAGCTATTTGTGAACTCCAGCAAATTATCAACTATTCTTCGACCAAGAGCTAAGTTTGCCATTACCAATTATGATTCACTTTATGTATCTTTATTGTGTTTCCTTTACTCATTGCAAGTTGAGTTATATAATAGTGAGTTGTCTTCTATTATGATCTATGTATTTGATGAATGTGATGATTCTTGTCCATATCCTTTTATCGACTCTTCACTCCATAAACTTGAGGTCATGTTTATTGAGCTCAGTTTCGCTTGGGGACAAGCGAAGTCTAAGCTTGGGGAGAGTTGATACGTCCATTTTGCATCACTATTCTATATCTTAATTCACTATTATTCATTGATATATTTCGTATTGAGAGGTGATACTTATGTTATTTCATCTATTTTTGCATGGTTGATGACTTTTGGAGCATGGACCGCTGTACTCAGGATTCTGTTGGAAAAGGTGCTGTTTGGAGGCAAAATTCGTGAAGATCAGAAAATGTGGGAAAATATACAGAAAATTCTATTTTTCCAGAAGACTCAAGATGCCAGAAGATGGAGTGGAGGTGGGCCATAGGGGGCCCACACCACCCCATGGCGCGGGCAGGCCTAGGCCGCGCCAAGGAGTGGTGTGGCCACCCTGGCCCACTCCAGCCTCTCCCCTCTGGCGTTTATCTTCCTCCCGAAACCCTAAGACTAGGAGAGCGACCACAGAAAGATTTCGCCACCTCTGTGGGGCGGAAAACACCGAGAGAAAAAGATCTCTCCGATGCAGATTTCTGGAGGAATTCCTTCTGAGAGGGAGATCGTCGCCATCAACACCACCATCAAGCTGGACTTCATCGGGATCATCATCATTATCATCACCACAATCATCACCATCAGCACCCTCATCACCATCTCCATATTGCTGTAACAATTGGTTGAATCTTGCTATAGTTCATAGGGGAAACTTTCCCGGTGTTGATTACTCTTTGTAGTTGATGCTATTGAGTGAACCATTGAATTATTGTTTATGTTCAGATTGTTATACATCATTATTCCATCTCTGATCATGATCCATATGATGTCTTGTGAGTAGTTCATTTTGTTCGTGAGGACACGGGAGAAGTCTTGATGTTAGTAGTGGAGTTGCGTTGAGAAAGATTCAATAGATTGTTATTTAAGTTGTCGTGTACTTCTTCTAGTGGTGTCATGTGAATGTCGACTACATGACACTTCACCTATATGGGCCTAGGGGAATGCATTGTGTATTTGGCTACTAATCGTAGGGGTTGCCGGAGTGACAGAAACCTAAACCCCCGTTAGGAAACCATTGCACAAGGGACGTAAGGGTCTTAGAGTTTAAAGCTGTGGTTAGGTTTTACCTTAATTACTTTCTTGTACTTACGGATGTTTGCAAGGGGGTTTAATCACAAGTATGTATTAAGTCTTGGATGGGACGGTACATTAGCACAGGTTCACCCACACAACACTTAGCAAGCTAAAGAAGATTAATCGACTATATGAAGCGAAAGCACTTGACAGTCTTCCCATGTGTCCTCGAGAACGTTTGGTCATCTATAGAAATACAACTGGCTTGTCCTTTGCTGCATAAAGGATTGGGTCACTTGCTGCATTCATTCTTACTGTCTTTCATTTACTCGTACTTTGTTTACTTGCTTTATCGAAACCCCCAAAAATCTGTTTGCTAAGTATTTGCAGAGAATTCCTGAATCATACCACTAGCCAGCACCTTCTGCTCCTCGTTGGGTTCGACACTCTTACTTATCAAAAATACTGCGATACACCCCCTATACTTGTGGGTCATCATTCATTAGGTCCTTTCCTAGACGCTACGATTGCTAGAACTATAGCTGGAAATACTGAAACTCCTAATAAAGACACTACTACACCTGTTAGTTCACCTGAGTCTAGTGAAAGTTATGATATTGAAGATGGTTATGTTGAGATGACCGATGAATTTATTAAGGAATGTAAAAACACCCATGATAGGAGCGCTGCTAAGAGTCTCCTTGAGAGGCGTACTATTAGACCCAAATTGTCTCCTATTGCTAAGTTTGCTGCTTCTCCCATAAACATTATAGATGAAGATTATGATTTCTCTCTCGATCTATCTTACATAGCTATTGTCGAGAAAGAACCTTTTTGTGGGACTAAGAATGAAAGTGCGGTAGCACATATGAATGAACTTTCTACCATCAGTGGCTTGTTTTTTGATGATATTAAGATGCGTACTTACTTTGTTGCTAAGATTTTCCCCTTTTCACTAAAAGGAGAAGCTAAAACTTGGTTTAGTAATTTACCTCCTGGATCTATTGGTAGCCCTGATTGCTTGATTAGTACTTTCCTGCAGAAATATTTTCCTCCTAGTGCTAGACATGCTATTTTGTAGGAACTTTTTGATTTTAAACAGGGAGAAAAAGAGATATTGCCCGAATTTTGGGCAAGGTTTTGTGCTTTGATTCATGCACAGGCTGGAAGTCCATTACCTAAGGATGAGCTTCTTGATATATTTTATAATGGACTAACCGAGGAATCTAGGAAATACCTAGATAGTTGTGCTGATTGTGTGTTCAGGAATAGGACTCCTAAGGAAGCTGAGGAATTAATGGCTAAAATAAGTAAGAACTATGAAGATTGGAATCCTCCTGAACCAGCTATACCTGAAGTAATTATACCCGAACCTACTATGCCGGTGCCTATTCCAACATCAAAGAAGAGGGGAGTTATTGAATTAAATGATGAAGTGATGAAGGAAGCTAAGAAATGTCTTAAGGAGAAGGGGATTAAAGCCGCAGATGTCAAGAATTTACCTCCTATAGAAGAATTATGAAAGCCAATTCCCCACTCATCCACTATTGAGGTACACTCTATCCAACACTTTGATGAAGGTGATATACCTTATTCTAAACCTCCTGATCAATGCTTAGAAGAATTCAATATTTTTATTGTTAAGCAAGATAATTTTAATAAAATGGTGCAAAATCATCTAATGGAAAACACTAGAGCTATTGTTGAGTTGAAAGATATTGTGGAAATAACCTCTAATGATGTTAAACTGATTGTTAAACACTTTCAAATGGTTCAAACTCAAATAGATCAGCTCATTAAAGTGCAAAAAGACTTGCTAGTTAATGCTGCTAAAGAAAAACATGCTTATGAAATTAGAACTAAAAGTGGTGCTACTACCCAGGATCCTATATATCCTGAGGGGCATCCCAAAAGAATTGAGCAGGATTCTCAACAAGCTGAAAATAGTGGCTCTACTCGTAAGAAAAGCAAAAAGAAACATAAAACTGTTGTAGAACCCTCTGAACCTGCTATAGATCCTAATAGTATATCTGTCTCTGATGCTGAAACTGAAAGTGGTAATGAAGAAAATGAAGCTCCTAATGAATAAAAAGTTGAAGAAGAACCTGAAACGCACACTAAGAATACTAAATACACTAAAGAAGATTTTGTTGCTAAGAAACATGGTAGTGAAAGAGAGCCTTGGGTCCAAAAACCTATGCCTTTCCCTGATAAGAAACACAAGTCAAAGGAAGATGAACACTATAATAAGTTTTGTGAGTGGATGAAACCTTTATTCTTGCAAATTCTTTTGACTGATGCTATTAAATTGCCTCCTTAATCAAAGTATATGAAGGATATTGTCTTGAATAAAAGGAAGATCCCTAATGAAGAAATTTCTACTTTGCTTGCTAATTATTCCTTTAATGGTAAGGTTCCTAAGAAACTTGGAGACCCAGGGATTCCAACTATCCCTTGCTCTATTAAGAATAGTTATGTTAGAACTGCTTTGTGTGATTTGGTATGTGGAGTTAGTGTTATGCCTTTCTCTCTCTGTAAGAGACTTCAACTTGAAAAACCGATACCAACTGATATATCTTTGCAAATGGCTGATAAATCTACCACTATTCCTGTTGGTATATGTGAGGATGTACCTGTTCAAGTGGCTCATAATTGCTTGATATTAACTGATTTTATTGTGCTTGAAATGCCTGAAGATGATAATATGTCTATTATTCTTGGGAGACCTTTTCTTAATACTGCAGGAGCTATTATTAATTGTAATCAAGGAAAGGTGACCTTCAATGTTAATGATAAGGAACACACTATCTATTTCCCCAAGAAGATTGAAAGGACTTATGGTTTGAATTCAATTGAACATGTTGGGGCATTCAAGTTGGAGAAATATATTGTCCCATACCAAGAGAAAAATTTGAAACTATTATGATTGGGACCATTGCTATCAAGGTTGAGGTAACATAATCATTAGTGGAATACAAAGTTTTGTCTCATATGAAATTGTTTTGGTAACAAGACCTGATCAACCTTGTTAACAAAAGGATTTCGTTAAACAAAACAATGTATTCACCGTGATTATCCCCGTTTACTTTTATTCTATCCATTTTAGTTTTTGCTTTCGTTTAGTTTTCTTTGTTGTTAGTTGCTTGCATGTTGGAGTGTCTTAGAACTCTTGTAGTTCTAGCCTTGTTTTGTCATTGCATCTTTTCAAAAAAAAATCTGTATGTCAGAAAATCATTCATCTATGCTTGAAAATTGCCCAAAAATAAAGTGTCTCGAAAAATTCCAGAAAATTCATATTAAATTTTTACGTGAAAAAGGGGGCAGAGGAGTACCTGGGAGGTGCCAGGGGACCCACCAGGAAGGCTCACCACCTGGTGGCGTGGCCTGCCCTAGGTGGCGCCATGCCATGGTGTGGGCCACCCCTATGATGGCTCTATGTATGGCGCCTAGAAAAATGCTGGAGCAATGATGATGCAGAGATCGTTGGGAACCCCAAGAGGAAGGTATGATGAGCACAGCAGCAAGTTTCCCTTAGTTATGAAACCAAGGTTTAATCGAACCAGTAGGAGCAAGGAAACACCCCAAAGGTGTTACTAGCTGAGCTTTGGCAGGGCGCACTACCGGAGCTAGTAGCAACGTGGAGACCTGCACAACCCAACCACAAAACTTTGTCCCCAACTTGCGATGAGGTTGTCAATCTCACCGTGTTTTGCGGAAAACAAAGGATTAAACGTACCGAATGGAAAGAAGTAAAAGTTTGCAGAAAGTAAACACAAAGCAGAAACAGTTTATAGCTTGTATGTAAAAGATAAGGACCGGGATCCATAGTTCATATTTTCCTTAAGATAGATAACATGCTGGGTGAACAAATTACAGCGGGGCAATTGACAAACACCGAGAAAGCAATACATGCATATACTAATCATCTTGACTCCTTTGAGACTTGATTGGGCATTACAACATTATACATAGACCGCCATCCAACTTCATCTATGACTAATAATCCACCTTCAGGTTATCATCGAACCCCTCCGGTATTAAGTTGCAAGCAGCAGTTATTGCTTTACAAACTACGTGTAAAGTAAACAATACGATTGTTCTATGAACAAAGGATTGTTGTTTTCTCCCTAGTAACAACACATCTAGTACCTTAGAGATTTGTCACTTCCCAGTTACGGAGGCATGAACCCACTATCGAGCATAAATACTAACTCTTGGAGTTGCTAGCATCTACTTGGCCAAGATAGCTACTAACAACGGAAAGCATGCAAGATCACAAATAACAAAGACATTATAGAATCAATAATGAATTTGAAATAGCATCTCAATATCCATCGGATCCTCGCAAACACAACATGCAGAATTACAAATAGATGATCTTGATCATGAACGGAGCTCACAAGATCTAGACATGAAAGCACAAAGGAGGAGAACCAGCCATCTAGCTACTACATGGATCCGTAGTCCAAGGATGAACTACTCATGCATCACACCGGAGGCTTGCATGGTGATGAAGAAGGCCTCCAGGGTGAATTCCCCTCCCTGGCAGGGTGCCGGGAAGAGCTTCAGATCCCTCCCGATCTAGGGATGGAGATGACGGCGGCTACAGATTTTTCGTGGATTTTTGATCGGATACTTAGGGTTTTTGTCCCGAGGGCAATATATAGGCGGAAGGAGAGGCCGAGGGGGTGCCGGGAGCGGCCACACCACCCCCTGGCACGGGCCAGGCCTGGCCACGCGGCCAGGTGGTGTGGTGGCCCCCTGGCCCCTCTCTGTCTCGTATTCTGGCACTTGATGACATCCGGAAAAATAGGCACTTTGGCTTTTGTCTCGTCTAATTCCGAGAATATTCATTTTCTGACTTTCCTGGAACCAAAAATAGCAGAAAACAGGCAGCTGGCACTGTGGCTCTTGTTAATAGTTTAGTCCAAGAAATCATATGAAAAGTACTCCAAAGTTGGAACAAAACACAAGAAAGTGGAAAAAACCAAGCATGGAACATCAGAAATTATAGATACATTTGCAATATATCAACATCCCCAAGCTTAACTCCTGCTCATCCTCGAGTAGGTAACTGATAAAAAGAAAGAATAATTTTTGAGGTGACATGCACCATCAAAGACTTGATCAAAGTATTTGCAAAACATTCAAAGCTGGGATCATAGTACTTTAATCATAACATGAAAGACAAAGTTCTAGCAATAAGCAAAGAAACTATGATGCAACATGAAAAGGCACAAACAAAAGATTCATGAATAACAATGCTTTGCAAGACGTTTGTTTTTTTCACATAAAGAAAACATAGCATAAAAGTATTCAGCTTGTCCCTCAATAGAGTAGCAAATATAAATGCATAGGACACCTTTAAAGTTCATAAGAGTGACTAGATACAATAGTTTAAAACAAGCAATATCAAGTTATGCATCAATCAACTAGTCTTGGGACAATGTACAAAGAACTAAGAATGGCCACTATGCTCTCAAAGTAGGTGCATAAAGATAGAAGGTGGAGACTCAATATAATGGTGGAAGAAAAGCCTTTGTAAAAGTAAGTAGGGATTCAAGTCTCATAAACAACTTCCAAAAATTATGGTATTTATAGCTTTCAGCTCTCATTGCCCCTATCATAAGCATCTTGAAGTGATTAAGGTTAAAGTGAACAAACTATGGTGTACATGCTTGACGAAGTATAAGTCATAAATCTCATGTCCCTTGTATACGAGGGCCGCTCCTCATGCTACTCAAGTTTAGTCACCGGTAAGTTCTTGTCATCGTAAGTACATGTGTATCATAGAGAACCATAGCAGGGTACCCCTTGCCCGATGATACGGAAGAATCCCCATATCAAAATGACAAGGCAAGCAGACAACGAGCATCTCAGCATTCTTCTTATTTACCATGGGAATATGATGATTTTTTCGCTCTTTCCTCTTTTCATAATATCTCTTTTTTTCTCTTTTCTCTTTTTTTCTCAACATAGGACTCTTTTTTTTATTAGACGAATGCTTCATAGACAGCTCATTATGGTTACGCTGCAGGTTTCCACCATGTCAGCATGGATTAGACCAGCGGCCCAGGCGTTTCTCTAACACATATACATAACTCCATGGACTTACAAGCTCCCCTTTCATTTCACACCGACGACATCCATATACAAAAGAGCATGATATCAACTAGGTACAAGTACCAAGTGCAATGTTGAAAGCGTTCCCCATGAAAGCATGGTTCTGCTAATCCCCAACAAATAAGTGCAAGCATATACAACATAGACGACACAATGGTTGAAGTTTATTAAGGGCAAGTAAAGTAAAGTGTGCCATCAAGTTCGTGAGAGCTTTAATCACTAGTTTTCTCATAACAAGTTTAATTTGGAAGGTAAACAAAAGCATGAATATACTTGGAATAGCATAAGCTAGTAGGTAGGTATGGTGGACTCTTTGAAATAACTTGGTTTAGGGAGTTGGATGCATGAGTGGAACTCATACTTTGTTGTGGAGGCTAGCAAAAGACTGGGAGCGACAAACTAAGAGAGCAATAATGGTCATAATCATGCAGAGCGACAAACCATCATTGATCAAAGCATAAAGTGATACTACAAGTTGAAAACTAAAGGATCATAAAGGCTTATGGTGACTTGAGATAGTCATAACATGGTGTGAGCATGCGCCAAGTCAACCCAAATAAAGCATCAAAGGAGAATACCACTATACTATGCTTTAATATGCTAAAACAACGCATGATTCATCCAAGGCACATTAAGCAATCTCAATTGTTTATAACAAGTCATGCTACAAAAAACAATGCTAAGCATAAATCCAAAACAATATAAAGCATGGCATGATAAAGCATAGGCCACAATCAAAAACAAGCTCTTTTTACCACATAAGCATGAACTTTCCTACTCTTTTCCAAACCAAACCAAACTATTTGCAAACCAATGTATGAAAGAGCGGGTCCAACCAATTTATTCAGAAAACTAAGAGTAGGTTTTGTGAAGCTCCCGCTCGATTCCCGCCTCCAAGAGCTCGGTTCCCGCTGTCACCAACCAGTACCCTGGGTAGGTGGTGGGAGAAAAGCAACTTCAAAGGTCAGAGGAGAAGTGTATGTGTTTTATTGGGATTTTGGGCTCTAGATAAGTAGGGTTGGGAATATATAGGCCCATATACTATTTTTTTTCTTATATACACATATTTTAGGTGCTAATTTGTGTAGGTTGCACCGATTAATAGCCGACCGATTAAATCAGTTAATCATCCGAATTCCGATTACTCGCTACTCCCAAGCCGACCGAGCAGTTAACGATTACCGATTTCCTCACTATTGGTTTTTAGTAACCCCATTTCATTAATTTTTAGGCATATTCGTTATGTTAGACGACAGCAGAGAATAAGTTAAAGTAACATGAAGTAATTCACCACACAAGACGAGAAGAGAACATGAGATAAGTAGGTATTGAATTGTGTCGTCTTTGTTACAAAAGCAACACTTTTTAATCTCATTTTAATTCCGTTGTGCAAGACCTTAAAAGTAAGGTTTTATAAAAACCATATGATGTTATTTATTTTAGTTGTAATTTTAGCTTTGAATTTGTTTTGAAATAATCCATTATTACCAACCATTAAATCCTCATACATTGACTTGACTGTAACATTTTCATAAATAGTCGTCTTTCTTCCAGCTGAATACGTCTAGAATCTGGATCCTCAAATAAGTTAAGCGGCATCACCGTGGGACTAAAAGCAACCAAAAGGTCCATTTGTAGCCCCCCCACCCCCTACCCCCCCCCCCCCACCACCACCATGGAACTAATATTCGGTGGGACTAAAATATAACATTGACAACAAGAACATTTTTTCATTGTCAAATGTCATATAATCTAGCTACGTGTCTTTTCAAAATCGTGTGCCCATCCGTTGAAGGAGCCTATACTAAAAGAGCTCCTCTTTGTTTCCATAAGACCTTTATAAAAAGGAGAATCCATATTTTGAGTATTTATCCTGCACTAACTCTTGCCAAACGTCATCCTCGCTTCAGTAAAATAAATAGTCATTTGTTGAATAGACACTTGTTCTTTATGTATAATACCTCGACTTCGAAGCTCCCTTAATGTTTGGTTGACAAACAATATTCCACTTTTTTAACGGTAAATGGGTCTAGAAAGACCCCTGAAGCTGCATATTACACAACGTGGCAAGTATAAATTACAAGAAGGCCCTTAGCAACAAAGACCCTAGCAACGTTATAACGTTATAAATAAAAAATAAGGGCCTTCTAATTACAGAAAATACCTCAGGACAAAAAGATGAAAACGCAATCCAGTCCTTGGGCGTCGTTGCCACCATTCTCCGGCGACCTCCAGTCGACGGAATCGACGAGATCGTGGAGGATTCTTGCTCGTTACACTGCTCACCCGGAGAAGAAGCACAGCAGCCGGTCGTCTCACTCTCTCCTGGGACGAACCACTTGTCGAGGGTGAGGCGTCGAGCTCCGGCGCAGCGCTTCTGAGAAGGGCCTCCAGAGGAGGTTGAAACCCTAGACCGCCATTCGACCAGAACGGGCAGCGGCTCGGCAGCCCCGCTGCCAAAGGACCACTGCGATGCAAACTTGTGGGTGCAGCTTCACTCGGCCTTAGCACATCCTGATCCTGCAGGGCATCACCCCCAAAACTCCCCTCCTCGCCACCACGGCCTGCCAGAGAAGATCGAGGAAGACGAAGCTGAGAACAGAGCACACCGAGGCCACTAACCTTATGAGAGGAGCCCCCGGTGCTGGCTTCTTCCTTTGAAGCACCACAACGGAGCGGATCTCCACCAACAAACACTGGATCTGGCCAGAGAGATTCAGCACATCACTCCCATGCTCAATCGCAGATCTAAGAAGCACCTCGCCATCCGCCTCCCACTCCTCGCCACCATGGCCGGCCAGAGGGAGAAGCCTCGCGAACGGCCTCCAGATACCGAAGAAGCAAAGCTCGCACTTATTTGAGAGGCTCATGCCCTCATCATCCTCGTCGGCGCTCTCCAGCCACAGGAGCTCGCCGGAACATAGAGAGGACAGCCATCCGGCGCCGTGCAGCAGCGACGGAGGGGACGAGCACAACGGCATCTCGCCAAACGCCATAGAGGCACAAACAACTAACCCTAGACCTAGAACTACGGCGAGGAGCCAAAACAAAGACCTATACAAAGGGCCCCGACAACCTCCCCCATCTCCAGTCTGACCGGTGAGGCCGGCGGAGGAAGAGGAGAGAGGCTTCGGGAAGACGCGCACAGAGGAACCGCTCAGTCCTTGCCTCTAGAATCGTGCGAAGCGGCACGGGAGTAAAAGGGAAGTTGAATGGAAGAAGGATAATACTCCACTTAGTCAATCGATATTTTGTTTACATTTACCCCTCTTTCCGGAAAACGTGGACTTGTAATAATTTTTTCAGCTCATTTGGATATTTCAAAAAAAAAGACAACATAAACACGAGGAAACTAGTGAAAATAATATTTATAAGAACAAAGCGATCTCTATATGAGATCAACCTGCCTCCGCAAATTTCCGATAATGAATAAGGGATAGCCAAGTAATTAGAATATTAATATCTTTTATAGAAAATATAATTTAAATAATGAAACAGTGGCATTAGAAGTTACACAATTGATTAGTCGTTAGTGAATGTCACGCGTGCTTGTTCTTATTTTGAAACTTATTGACTTTGTACAAATGTACTCTAAAGTCCAGAAGCCCGTACAAAGTTTGGGCAATTCAAGCTTAAAGACTCAAAAGCGATTCCTCTAAAGTAAATAAAGGTGTAATGGAAGAAACGGTCACGAATTGGTCTTCTTTTCCATGCGGCGACAGATGGCAAAGCGAGAACTCCAGTACAACTGTACGAATCGTCAGTGACGTGATTCCTTGGATCTATTTCTTCCGACCCGGGCAGCTACTGTTTGTCTACTGATAGGATAGCTTTGCTTTGCTTTATTTAGCAGTTAGTAACACCGCGGTGATTTAGCATGAGCAGTCAACCACAAACTCTTGTGCCCCCAGTGTCGATTCATGCATGAATCACGTGTCGCAATAAGCTCGGCTGATAAGGTCTGGCGTAACAATAAATTCTAGCGCCGGTGCGAGGCTTCTTGCCTTTTACTTTCACCGGAGATAAGTAGTCCGATACGTCGTCCTACATTCGATTGATTTTGACCCAAACCTTTCATATGTCCCAGATGATTTTTAGTATGTAAGAGTGAACATACACACTAAAACTCATCTAGATACATGTATTTTAGGCAAAGACAACAACATCTTATAATTCAAAACGGGAGATTATTTACTATTAGTCGTGCCTCTTTGGAAGAAATAGAGATGCCACATGGTATAAAGCTTCGCAATTTGATTTTTTCGTAAAAGAATTACTCTTTTCGTCCCAAAAGAGTTGCCTTAGATTTATCGAGATTAACATGTAGTATCTAGACATACTTTAATGTATAGATGCATATAAATTTAGGCAAATTTATGATATTATTTTTTGGGACAGAGAGAGTAACTTTGTTCAAAAGTCATACAACAACATAAACTACCGGGATCTATAATTTCAAAAAGAATGCATGTTAGATACACCATGACAAATCCCACTTATACCTCACTTAATTTAGAGTTAAACTTGGGGTGTAAAGGTTGGATCCCACTTATATTCCACTTGTTCCGCTTCTACATCCTTGTCCTTAAGTCCTAACTTGTGATTGATGCTTCCTAGCCTGATAGATAGACGGTGCTTACGATGCATGTTAGACGGGCACCACGGTACTGTAAAGGGTCAAGTGGCAACAAGTGGTTGTATGTGTATCCCTGCCGTTCCGTTTCGTTCCAAGTGGGGCAAGGAGGCCGTTTTTTCCTGCGTGGAAAAGGAGTAGCTAGCAGTGCCGGTGCAGTGCGGCGCGCTTGGAAGCCAAGCGTCACGCTCTGCCACCGACCCCACCCCGAAGCGGAACGGGCCTAGGATAAGGTGCAGATAGGCGCGGGAGTAGTCGGTGCCGATACGCGCTCGCGTCACCCCACGGCGCCGGCCGGGCCCAACGGCACGGAACCAACGCCCTTTGGACTTGCGGCGCGCGTGCTGCGGCCCCCGTCCGTCCGTCCGTCCGCCGCTCATGGGCGACACAACCGTCCCCGACCCGTCCAACCACACCGTGACAGCGAGCGGCGCGGGCCGGTCAGACGTCAGGTCACCGCGCCGCAGCTTGTTTGCGCTTGACTGCAACGCGACGGCGGCCGTGCGCTCTCGGCGTGTGCCGCGCCCTGCACCGTACGATATCCGGCGTTTGTTACTCTTCTTCTCAGGTAAATTAAAAGCACGGGGCAAATATCCATTTCGTTGCACGGGGGGTTGGTACGTCCGTTTGGTGGTGAAGCTGAACGTGACAACGATGCTACTGATACTACGGAGGTGTTAGTTTGCTCGGGTTTTATTTGCACTCCACCACGAGATTTATCGCCGTCGCGGTCGGTCGGTCGATAATATGACCACCGATGCATTCTAGAAGGACTGACCACACTGACGAAGCGAATAGCTAGGTACACTCACCCAGGGACCCGAGGACTGGAAGTGCAAGCCGCAGTTCATGGCGTAGTAGCATCCTATAGGATGATGATGTTTGGTGGACGACCTCTCCCGACGACACGTAGTACTAGTAACAAACGTTGTGGTCAGTAGCTGACCTGCCAAAAGACGAACACATCTTGTTATCTCTTCACCTAGATTGTGGCTCAATCATGTGACCACTGCAGCAAGCGGTACAACACGAAGAAGCGTGAATTTTAACCACCCACGTTAACTCCAATAATAGATCGGTACTAGCAGTAGCAGTATAATTGATCCTGGAATAGTTGGCGATGGTAATTCCACGAGATTCCAAGCCCGCCCGCCAAACCGGCCGGCCGGGCGGCGGTCACGCGATGCCCGGAACCGTACGACCGGGGGACTAAAACAATGCGCACATGATGCTATTCCACTCCACGGAGGTGAAAGATTAAGTTGAGCTTTTGTCCGGGTGATGATGGGTTAGCAATTCAATTCAGAGGTGACAGGCTATGCCTTTAGATATGATTAGGTATACTAGTACGAGTATGGTACACATATATCTATGTATAAATCCACTAGTAGAACGTACAACTTGGAACTTGTGTGAAAGTGCCAACCCTTGATCGACCGAGAGCTTTGATCGTCCTTTCTCTGATCAATTGTTCGATGGTCCAGTTTTCTGAACTATAAACAGAAACGCGCGCGAACACCTTTGCTTCAGTCGATCTTGCCACTGTCAGAACTAATCGGCGAGCAGGCTGCTACAAGGCCCAAATTAACTAGCCACTGAAATCACAACGCACCAGATTGATGGTCAATTCTTCCTTACCATGGCCAAATCGCATGTCGATTTGTTTCTCAGAAATGAAATCCATGGCACTTAAATACTGAACCCATTGGTTCCACTAAATCGATCTATTAAAATGACAATGGATGCAGATCCCAGGGCAGGTATCAGGTAAGACAGCCGGACAGAATGTCCTGTTAGAGAAAAGGACAGCAGCCGCGTACGTGGTCAATCAAGAACAGAACTCGCGCCGAGATCGCCGTCGTACGTCGGACATCTCGAGCAGTGCGCGCGAGGACGTCTGCATGCGTGCGTGTTGGTGCTCGCGCACGCCAAGCGCCGAGCACGCCCCAGCCTCCTCCCTAGCCACATGTGCCTGGTCTGGGCTAACCTAGTTAACCTCGCTAATTCAGCACTCCATGTTTGGAAATTAGCGAGTTATTCGTGGGTACGTGCTTCACCAACACACCGAAGCAACACATTCCCAGGGACGCAAGCGACATGAAGCTCAACACCGAGAAGAAACACGCGCACAAGCCGGATTCGATCTAGCGAGCGCCCGCATTGCTGCACACATGCGTGCGTGTTTATTGTGTGTACGCGACTCATCTGCGTGGTGCTCGTGGGGAATCATCGATATCCTGTTGGTGATTTTTGGGTAACGGCGGTATGGAAACCACCGACAGCCCATCGGTGAGTGGTGACCAACCCAATTTCTGTGGGCTTGCCTTCCATGACTGGACGAAGATTCGAGATAGAATTATTAGTGGGCCAATAGTACAAATCTGGAGTAGTAACTTTTCTGAATCCTCTTTTTGTTTACCACCCGTGCAAAATCCCTTTAGCCTTTTATAGGTTTAGGCTGGTTGTTATATCGGAATTTATTTATTTTTGAGATCGTTATATCGGAAGTTAAGCATCCAAATCATCACCACTTATTATTAGGTCCCTCTGTTATGTACATTAGTGTATAGATTCACAAGGCATCCATATCAATATATCAATGTCACAAGGTATACTACTCATTATTTGCTTGGAAATGTCGGTATACACTACCACGTGTCTGTGTGTGCAATCTTTGCAGTAATTTAGCAGCTACAGAATTCGTCTGTATGTACAGGATAAGGTACGCGAGAATAAACAAGCTGGTGACTTATTCTGTGATTTGATTGTGTTCAAATTCTGGAGAACTGTTCCGTTTCCTCCGTGATGCAATATTTCTTGTGCCCATTGACTTCGCTAGCTAGCCGGACGTGTTCATCTGTACCTGTGTAGTTAAATTAGTCTTAGTTGGTGGCCGTCCTAATACATTATAATCGATGAAATCTCCTTCAGGATTTAGGCCTGTATTTATTAACAGAGAGGATACTTATGAATAAGGTGTATGTGTCAGCTTGAGCCTACGTGTCTGTATTTAGTTCCCGGAATGTGCCATGTGAAGTATATTTCAGTAAGCTGACACTTGAACGTTGTTTGGGTCGACAGTTTCCTTCGAGATGCCATTTTTTGGTCAGGAATGTACGGTGCAAGTTGCTTTATCTGCCGTAGCTGTTGGCATGTATCGAACTGAATGAAATGCAGTAGGCAGTAAGCACATACAGTTTGCTAACGAAACTACTAATCCAGAAGATTTTCAACTTGTGCAGACTAATGTAACATTGGCGCAAGTTTTTGTTTACTTTCATCTTTTAGCTGGCTGGCAACGATGCCAAACCATCAACCTATTGTTTTAGACTGAACCGTGTCGAACTGTAGGTTACATTTTATTACATCGTAGGTGGATGTGTTTGCTTGCCCCGTTTCCTGACCGACGCAAACAATGGTCGGCAGTATCTGCAGGGGACAAGTCAGACGGAGGAAGCAGGATTCCTTCCGGTCATGATGTGCGAATGTCGGATGGGTTGCGTAGGCGAATGTTGCATTTGACCTACGTACTACGGATGGGTCGCATAGGTGCCATCGGAAGAAGAAGAAGCAAAGACCCCCGATATCGTGGATTCTGTTCTTGACCATGAAACCTTGTCGGCTCATCGGCTGGCGCGCGCGCTGCTGAAAGATATGTCCGGCCTTGGTTGGCGTCTGAGGATCAGGAGAGTATGGGATCTCCGTCACATCACCGACAAGACGACGCTAGATTCATGGACACCACGCTGGCTCCCCAACGATCTTGATGACATGTCCAACATGAGCGACACCGACGAGGTCCACCGCTAACCGACCACCGCTGAGATGCCGAACATCCCGACCTGGAACAGCAGGGAAGACCGGCGCCGATCAGCGAAAGCGAACCCCCTCTAGTGCGTGCTTTCCGTACTAACGATCTTCTCACGGGAGTTGTAAGGAAAATAAAAGGTGAGGTTGGAGGAGGGAGCAAGGACGAGGAGGGTGGAGAATATCATTTTGTGGTCTAAAAGTTGAGGCGTTCAGGCAACGCGGAACCTAAGTTGCTTGTAATCAGCCGCGTTGATCATAGTTGGCATGCCAAATACTCAGAGCGTATTTTTTGATATGAATTCAACTTTATGTTTGAATACAAAATATCAGACTAGCGCCCGTCAAGTTGGCCCTCCTGTCAGTTTTCGCCGTTATGTCGCTGCCATCGTGACTGCCATATAGGCTTGCAGCGTTGGCACATTCATCCATTACGCGTCTTCTTCTTCCCCGGAGCGACAATCTGTGGGGCGTCGCGGCCATGGCGCGTAGCTGAGACATGGATGAACTTGCTCGACCCCGATCTTCTCCATATAGGCTTGCAGCGTTGGTGCCTGCATCTATTACGTGACTTCTCCTTCCCCGGAGCGATAATCTGTGGTCGCGGCCATGGCGCGGAGCTGGGACGTGAACGGACCTGCTTGGCCCCGCTCTCCTCTCCATCCCGAGTCGGAGCTCGCCCTCACTATGGCACGGCGCGGTGACGAGAATTGGTTTCTGGTGAGATCTGTCACCGTGTCGATCATGCTCGGTCATGTTTTTCTCCTCCAAAATCCGAGCTCATCGTCGCCGTGGTCACACCCGCGCCAATTCTGTCACCCCTGCCGAGGTCTCTGTGGGAGTTGTATACTCAGTATCTCAAGTTCTGCCATGTTGAACCTTTAAGCGAATTCGGAATTGGGCGGAGCCAACCTGTTGTTGAACCTGTAAAGAATTTGCCGTAGGCTGCGTGCCGTATCAAGGTCTTTAGCTGATGCCTTCGGCTTCGGCTTCTGCCAACGTCCACCGCCGATGTGAGATCATTTAGTTACTTCAATACGAAATTTTGACCAATCTAACTTGTTGATGTATTCCTTGACAATTATAATATAATCGAACACTGGAAATATTTGGTAGTGTGCATGAGCATGATCAGTAATATAATTGAACACTAGACATTTTAAGACACTCCATATAAAGGAGTAGATTAATATATATATATATATATATATATATATATATATATATATATATATATATATATATAGAAGGTTCACCAGAGACACCACAGATATATTGTCTTACATGCAACACACAGGTAATAATTAACTAAAATAAAATAAAAGCAGGGGCAGCAGCAGGAGGCCGGGACACGGAGACGTCTAGCAGGGCAGGGGCAGCCTAGTCGAGGGGATACAGGCTAGTCCTGACATACTCCCGGAGGAATTTGCCGAAGGCTGCATGCCGCGCCAAGGTAATCGGCCTATGCCTTCTGCCTCCGCCTTTATCAACGTCCATCACGTGTTGGATCATGCTGGCGAGATCCACATTGATTCTCTGTCACAGAATGGGCAAAATAGTCCCCCCACGATAGAAACGGATTTGCCCACACTGTAACCGCCTCAACACGTAGCGGCTCTTGTTGTCCCTAGATTGCTTGCTATCGTCCACTTCATCATCATCCTCTTATTGATTTTTAAGAACATAACTTAGAACTCATACATATGATTGAATTATATTACAACTCAACAATTGACAACATATATATGTAAGACAATATTAAGTTGATATCAAAGAGAAAGCATCTCAGCAATAGTTTGATCAGTTCATATATCATTTCATCTTAACAAAATGACAATTAATTGGATCAGAATGTATGTATAATAAATCTAGGGGCCTCATAAGTTTCTTTAGAGATGGTGTAAGCGAACCAAGTAATAATTGCACATCCTATATTGTTCTTGTATATTGCCCCAGGTTCGCTAACTCATCTCTGAGAAAATCTGACACCAATGTGTCTGCCTCTCATTTGAGGTAAATTTGAATCATTAGCCACAGTAATAAATTGAAATATAATCGTACAAAATAATATTCAGGTATATACATAGTCAGTTACAAAAACACACCTAAATATTGTAATTATAAATAAAAAACCAAACAATTAATCTTCAGATACATGTTAAAAATACTTATGATCAAAACCATTCATATACATATGCATCATATGAATCATTTAAAGATCAAAAACAATTTAAGGATCATATATGTAGTTACATATGAGAATAAATCAAGGGCCTCATAATTTTTTCAGAGATGAAGTTGGAGAACCAAAGTACTTTGTGTGCATTGCTGCCTCAAGTTCACCAACCCATCCCTAAAACACGACACCGTCATATGTGTCTCCCCTTGAACTCTTTTGTGGCAAATTTCAATCGCCGGTCTCGGTGACAAACTGAAATGTAATTCTTATACACTATGAATGCATGGAATACATAATTTAAATATCATAGTTCTATGAATGTAGAATAAAGATTGCAGCCTCATAAGTTTCTTCAGGGATGGCGTAAGCGAACCAAGTAATAGTTGCACAACCTATATTGTTCTTGTACATCGCCCAGGTTCGCTAACTCATCCCTGGAAAATTTGACACCAATGTGTATGCCTCTCTTTTGGGACAAATTTGAATCTTTGGCCACAATAAGAAATTGAAATATAATCGTACAAAACAATATTCAGGATATACATATGCATCATACGACTCATTCAAATATCAGAAACAATACAATGATCATATATATAGGTTCCATATGAGAATAAATTAAGGGCCTCATTATTTTTTCAGAGATGGAGTTGGAGACCAAAATACCAACAACACAACATATATTGTTTATGTACATTGCTGCCTCAGATTCACTAACCATCCCTAAAAAAACGACACCATCAGATGTGTCTCCCTTGCACTATTTTGGGGCAAAATTGAATCATTGGGCTCAGTAAGGAATAGAAATGTAATGTTATAGGCATGTTGTGCATCGAAATCAATACTGAACTAGCAAACCCTAAAACCCCTAAATCAAATGTTAATCGATTAAATTTAAAGCACAAGAAGAAACATATGAACAACAACGAGTTAAGCAAATGTAAATTTACTAGATGACAGATGAGTAGATTGGGGTTTTGTCACTAGAAGGATTGGGGTTTTGTGACTAGATGGCAGTTGCATCAATCGAACGTTCAAACCATATATATACTACCCTACTTCAAGAGCAAAATAATCTATACACAATTGAGCAAATCCTACGTATGAACAGTGAAATCTACGGCTGCGACTAGAGAAGGTAGCAATGTAGTACCTCGGACTCCTCATCAGGGACCTCCTCCTCGAACTCGTCATTCTCTGTGATTGCGTCGAAGATTTCTTGGACGGCGATGGGGTCGTTGATGTAGAGCATCGGATTGCCTCTGCCTGCCGCCTGCCCCCCATCCAGATCTGCCGCTGGCACCACGACATTGTCGGCCACCTGGTGCTCGACGGCGATGGCTACTGGCTGGACGGATGAGCTCGAACCCTCGACGGCGCAGCGACGAGCAGCGTGCGTGCCCGGAGAAGACGTCTCCGCCTGCTTGGCGACGATCGAGCCATCTGCTGCTGTGCCTTCAACTGGCTTCACCCTTGGCTCGTCTCTACGCATACGCTTCATGGCGCACCTAGGAAAGGAGGTGGTGCAAGCGAAGGAGCTTCGGCGCGCGCGGTAGGTGCAGATTAGGGTTTTGGGACTAGATAGATTGGGGAAAATGACACGAGCTCATGGAAGAAGAAGGCCGAGTGGGTTTATAAACACTGGACCGCTCGTAGTCCTCGAGTAAGCACGTGTGGTGGGCGGGAGGATGGGGCTACCATGATCTCCACATTTTTTTGGGTTCCCTTTTTTTAAACAACCATGATCTCCACTTTAGAACTGCATTGAAAACACGCTCATGGTAGACCTTGATTCCACTACATGCAAGTGGTGCAGAACCAATTTCTAGCAATGTTAGGTCTACTCGAGGGCCCCCTTGACGCATGGAAGTTACTTGCGGTAGGGCCTAGTTGGAAGTGAGATTGAGAGCGTTGTGTAAAAATGGGATATGTCTTATTAAAATCAAGTGGCAATAAATTACAGCGTCCCGTCGACAACCGTGCACTCGATGACCCCGTTGCCCTATGCATGTGTTGTAGTAGCACTAGTAGGCTTTTCAGACGTGATTAAACATGACATGACCACTCGACGACTTTTTCCATGGAAAGCTTCATGTTCCTTCTTATAGAAGTCTCGCTGAGGGGGACGTCCGTGTTGTCTCACGCTGTACTATGAAGGGCACGACGTGTGCAACGATCCTCGTTGGATCACATAGGATGAACGGTAGGTGCGCACGATCTGCGTGACAACTGTGTCAACCAATCAGGGCGTAGCAGACAGAGTGAGTGCAGGTTTGGCCTTCTATGAAAGAGAGAGTGAGAGGGCAAAACTGAGTAGTATCAAAAAATCAAGGGCAAAACTGAGTATTATAAAAATGGAAAGTGAGTGCCTTCTACAATGAAATACAATGGATGTGTGTTCTTTTCACAGACCACATATGGATCCACCAGTGTCCTTGCATGTGTGTTCTTTTCATAAACCACATATGGATCCCCTAATGTCATTGCATGTGTGTTCTTTTCAGTATCCAAAGCTAGAGTCATTGCATGTGTGTTCTTTTTACAAACCACATATGGATCCACCAGAGTCATTTCATGTGTGTTCTTTTCACAAACCACATATGGATCCACCAGAGTCATAGCATGTATATTCTTTTAATAAACCACATGAGCATGTGTGTTCTTTCACAAACCACATATGGATCCAACAGAGTTATTTCATGTGTGTTCTTTTCACAAACCACATATGGATCCACCAGAGTCATTGGAAGTGTGTTCTTTTCACAAACCACATATGGATCCACCAGTGTCATTGCATGTGTGTTCTTTTCATAAACCACATATGGATCCCCTAGTGTCATTGCATGTGTGTTCTTTTCATTAACCACAACTAGAGTCGTTGCATGTATGTTCTTTTCACAAACCACATATGGATCCACTAGAGTCATTTCATATTTGTTCCTTTCACAAACCACATATGGATCCACCAGAGTCATTGCATGTCTGTTCTTTTCATAAAACACATGGATCCACCAGAGTCATTGCATGTGTGTTCTTTTCATAAACCACAACTAGAGTCATGGGATGTGTGTTCTTTTCATAAACCATAACTAGAGTCATTAAATGTGTGTTCTTTTCACAAACCACATATGGATCCACCAGTGTCATTGAATATGTTTTCTTTTCACAAACCACATATGGATCCACTAGTGTCATTGCATGTGTGTTCTTTTCATTAACCACATATGGATCCCCAAGTGTCATTGAATGTGTGTTCTTTTCACAAGCCACATATGGATCCACCCGTGTCATGGGATGTGTGTTCTTTTTATAAACCACAACTAGAGTCATTAAATGTGTGTTCTTTTCACAAACCACATATGGATCCACCAGTGTCATTGAATGTATGTTCTTTTCACAAACCACATATGGATCCACCAGATTCATTGCATGCATGTTCTTTTCATAAGCCACATATGGATCCCGTAGTGTCAGTACGTGTGTGTTCTTTTCATTAACCACAGCTAGAGTCATTGCATGTCCGTTTTATTTTCACAACCCACATATGGATCCACTAGAGTCATTGCATATGTGTTATTTTCACAAATCACATATGGATCCACCAGAGTCATTGCATGTGTGTTCTTTTCATTAACCACGGCTAGAGTCATTGCATGTGTTTTCTCTTGATAAACCACAGCTAGAGTCATGGGATGTGTGTTCTTTCCATAAACAACCACTAGACTCATTAAATGTGTGTTCTTTTCACAAACCACATATGGATCCACCAGTGTCATTGCATGTGTGTTATTTTCATAAACCACATATGGATCCCCTAGTGTCATTGCATGTGTGTTCTTTTCATTAACCACAACTAGAGTCATTGCACGTCTGTTCTTTTCACAAACCACATATGGATCCACTAGAGTCATTTCATGTGTGTTCCTTTCACAAACCACATATGGATCCACCAGAGTCATTGCATGTCTGTTCTTTTCATAGACCACATGGATCCTCCAGAGTCATTGCATGTGTGTTCTTTTCATAAACCACAGCTGGAGTCATGGGATGTGTGTTCTTTGAAGGAGATATGCCCTAGAGGCAAATAATAAATAGGTTTTTATTGTCATATCTCAATAAGTTCATAATAGTTTCATACTGTGCTATAACTGTATTAATACGAAACGTTAATACACGTGTGGTATGTAAACAAACCGTGTCTCTAGTTACCTCTAGCGAACTAGTTCATTGGTCATGAGGATGATCTAGGGTTTCGAGATCATGGGCATTTATGCCAATTGACAATGAGGTCACATCATTAGTTGAATGGTGTGATAGACAAACAACCCAACCAGTTGTATCTTAATGAGATATAGTTACAAAGTTCACCATTAATGATAAAACTAGGGAAACCTCGCGACCTGTCCTTAGACTGTGAGATAATGCAAATCACCGTTCTGGAGGGAGAATAGATGGTTATCAAGTATCACTCCGTGACTGGGCGATCGAAAAGGTGCTACTCAGGTTTCCCAAAGGAGCGTGTAGAGGAGTACATATCAAGACCAGGATTTGCCCATCCATGTAACAAACAGATACATTAGTGGCCATCTCGGGGACGTTGCATTAACGAAGCTTGCAAGCATGTGACTGGGTCACGGAATGCAACAACACGAAAACGAGAAAACAAGTTCATCGGTAACGAGATCGAACGAAGGTATGGAGATACCGTAGATCAAATCTCGGATGAACTAGGTATCAAGAGGCAAAGGGAATGGGAAACGACTATTTACAGTTCAAACGACATTGTCATCGTGGAATGCACAGGGGTCAATATGGGCATCCCGGTCCCTCTATTGATCATTGATGGAGATCATGTCTGTGCCATTCCCGAGCCGTGGGGAAATACACTTAAGGGTACGATGAGCTAGAGATCCTCTGTAAGTTGGAATCACCATATGAAAGAGAAAAAGGAAACCGGAAAAGTTCCGTGAGAGAACCGGAATCGTTCCGGGAAAGTTCCGAAGTCGTTCGGAGGAAATCAAAAGGGAACCGAAAGGTGTTTCAGGTCAAATCAGATTTTGTAATATGTATTTACATATTAATTAATATAATTAATATTAAATATAATATTAAAATCTAATTTGAAGGGGTATTCCACTAATGGGCCAAACTTTCTAGGGAAAAAGGGCCCATCAGGGAAAAACGAAGGAGGGAAGGACCAAGGGCCAAAGGGCCAAGGCCCAGGCGCCTCAAGGGGGCCCACCCGGCCAGCCTAGGGCTGTGCGCAGGGTGGGGCCCACCCCAGGCCGGCTGGCCCATGAAGGCCCATGCGCCCCATCTCTCCCTTGTTTAGTCCCACATGGGAAACCCAAAGGGGAGGGCACACCCCCTCCCCCTATATAAAGGGGTGCCCATGGGTGGGAATAGACACACCGATATTTGGAGAAGTCCTTTGGTTGACTTTCTCCTTCCCTCTCTCTCTCTCTCTCTCGTCTCCATGCGTTGGTACGGTCCCAAGTAAGGACTGTCCGAGCATGAGACACCGCACCTGCAGCACGCCGTTGCGCTGCAGGGATTCCAAGCCGGAGATCTACTTCCGCACTCCCGGCAGGGATCAAGGAGTTGGAGGTCATCATCATACACCGTATGTGTACGAAACCACGAGGGGCCTCACTTGAGGAACCTTGGATGTCGTGAGCTGGAGCTGCTATACGATGAAGAAGGAGCAAGGGGTGACCTGCAAGGAGCATCGCGACCTTGAGGTCGGCTACGGCTTCGACTACTTCAACCACATTCCCCTCGAAACGTTAACCGCGTACGGTTTATAAGGGTATGTATTCTATACGCTCCGGCCGTTACTGCATTACTACATAGATAGATCTTGGGCGTTAGGAGGTTCCATCGTAGGAAATTTTTTGTTTTCTGCTGTGGAACCCTTCAGTGGTATCAGAGCCGATCTATGCGTAGGAGTGCTGTACGGCCAGTACGCACAAGTATTGTGCGGGCATTGATCCCTTAGTTGTTACCCTCTAACGTGTACTTGTTTATATCGCGGTATTGTTTGATGAAGCGGCCTGGACCGACCTTACGCGTATTCGTACGCGAGACTGGTCCCATGCTCAACATACGGCTTGTACCGTATAAGTGGCTAGCGGGTGTCTGTCTCTCATTCAATAGTTGATATAGCATTTACAATGGAGGGCCCCGAAAGGGGTGTAGTAGAGACAACTGTTGGATCCATGTTGTGGTTGTAAAGTTTGTAGTTTAGAAACAGTTCTATTGCGAAAGCCCTAACAACCACGTAAAACATGCCAAAGTTAAAGTAGAGGCGTCTAACTTTATTTTGCAGGAGGGCTTGTGTTATGATATGGTATTGGTCGTTACAAAGGTAAAGTAGTTTACTATTATGTTACTAAGCTAAGTAGTAATAGCCATCGTTCTGATGGACGACCGGGTGGTGGCATCGTGGACTTGGCGTCAAACCAGGGGGCAAGATGGAGATCATGCCAGAGCGCTCGATGGAGATCAAGGCGCAAGAAGGACCATATCATATCACAAATTTACATGTGATGTTGATACCTACTCTATATCTTATTGTATGCTAGTATTAGATACTCAATGGTAGCAAATAAGATAATCCCTATATAATTCCAATGATAGTGTTCCCCTTGTGTGTGCACCACCAAGAAAGTTTGCCGTTATGAAGCCGGCCATGACGATCGGGGGCTAGACATATCTACATTCGCATAAAATGGGTGTAAGCCATGTTGCACAGCAAATACACACAAGTTAGATTTGGCGAGCCTAGCATGTGTAGACATGGCCTCGGAACACAAGAGACCGAAAGATCGAGCATGAGTCACATGGTTGATGTGATTGACATTAGGGAATGTCTACCTTTGATGCTGCACTAATGGCCGTGACGATCGGGGGAGGTGCAGAGGATTGGGATCATGTGATCACTAAAATCGTCCAGGGGATGACAATTTTAGTGGGAGCTCAATTGGGATTGAACTCATATTATGAACTTAGTCTAGATGTCTTTTTGCAAATATCTTAGTTGATCATTGCCTATCCCATTGAGGTCCTTTGCGACCATGGGAATATAATTCTTGATATGGAACTTAGCAAAAGGGTCCAACTTCATAGATTAATACCCACGCCTAAGGGATATCCTCGTAAAAGGTGATCTTCTCTTCTTGATACAATGACCATTAGGAGATAATCTGATGACTCCGCAATGTTTGTTTGTTCTCCGTAATCATCCAATAAGCCATTCTCCATTCAATGGAGAGTTGGATTACAATCTTGTATTCTGCAAGGTCAGGCACATAAAGTATGAGCCGTTGGATGAGTTTTCTTCCATGATGGATGAAAAAGGGAATATTTGGAGAAACACTTAGCAATCTTAAATTAGAGTTATGAACTCTCTGAAGGGCTTGATTGCAATGGAGGTCATGAATGAAAAAGGGTATATGTTAGATATACAAAGTTATAAATGTAATTCTTGCAAAACTCGTTGCAGTTTATACTTGTCCCGTTTTGTGAAAACAGGATGGTCTGTTTGAGAATTGCTGGAATTGAGGCAATGTGGCAAGATGACGGCAAACAAAACAGTTGATGGCCGACATCACCCCTTTCCTCAAAGGTTTATCATTAGTGGACTTGAATATAATTTGTAATCCTTGTTTGTGTGTCTTGCTTTTAGCAAGGCGATTGTTCATATGAATAAGGTACAAGCCAGTTGTACTATTCTTATGAATAATACCTTTATGGTCACATTATGATTATAAGTGTTGTTCTCATCACTATGTTAATGATAATAGTTTAAGCATTTATAAAGGATTAGAATGCTAAAAGATATCCAAGGTTTAGTAATGACATGACACTATAGTTTAAGTCATTTTGGTTACTGCATGTTCTTCATTCTAAATGAAGATCGGGGTCCTAGATGCTTTATCTAGAGACTTTGCAAAACCATGCCTCTTGGGTAGAATGACTAAAACTCCGCATTCTGGTAAAACAGTGATATGCGAAGAAATGTTGAACTTTATACATAATGATGTATTGTATTTTCAACAAGATAGTGGAAATCATTATTTATACATAATGTTGAATCTTATACATAGTGATGTATCGTATTTTCAACAAATAGTGGAAATCATTATTTCACACTTCATTGTGGATTTAAGTGAATATGAGCATTTGCTTAATGAAACATAAGTTTGAAACTGTTTTGAATTGTTCAAAAGATTTCAAAATGAAGGAGGATATTGAATTAACAAGAATACAAAAGTCTCTTCGATTTGATTGACATGACTAAAGTATTTAAGTTAATTTTAGCATAAAAGGATATGTGAAAGAGGTTTCATAAATTATGATAATAAGGGCAATTTCAAAGTGCATTGAAATGACTAAACATCATAATCATTATGTATTAGATACATATGTTATAATATTATCTCTTATTAGGGTTATAGTTATCGTTTAGAGTTAGAGATCAAAATGAGCGAACACTCGGTTGAAATACAAAGGAACATCTAAAGATTCGTGCAAACAACACCATAAGTGTTATGGCATGTTCGAGTTTCTGGAGATTTCGATAAGTTGAAATCGTGGCGAATAAACAAGTCTTTGTAGAGCATTCTTAGGAAGCTATGAATGCATCTTCCACAAAGGACAAACCTGCTGTTGTCCAAAGTTGACGTGTCTTGATAAAGATACAGGTGGAAGAAAGTAAAAGATCAAAACAAGGTATTTAACCTTGCCTCCGAATTGTTGAGTGGCGCAACGGAATTTGTTTCATGAAACCGAACTCTACAAATAGAGGAGAAACTGATGATAATGATCATAAAAGTTTCAGTGAATACTTTTACTAAAGAAAGTAGGATTCAAAAATATATACTCTGCAAGTTCGTGGAAATATATTATTGATTCACTTGTCATGTTTATGAACAAGACATACCTACGAATTACAAAGAAGCGTGATGGACCTAAGTGCGAGAAATGACTAGGATTCATAAAATCCTATATTAAGTTACATTTAAGATTACAAAGTAATATGTTACTTGATCTTATTAAGTAAAGTAGTTTACTTGATATTTCTGAATGACTTCAAAGTCATAAGAAGGAAATGAAAGTTAATGGATACGTAAAGCTCGATTTGTCACACAGTATGGACAAATTCAAGGAGTTGACTACAAATGTAGCGATGCTTGAGTCTATTGGATTTACACTAGCAATATATGGATATTGAAGTCTCGTAGCTGGAATTCTCAATTTGATGATGATCAAAGAATTTTGGAATGTCCAAGATTATCGAGAGGACCTGCATTTGAGTGGGAGCTAATTAGTTTCGCCAAATCTTAATATGTAAGAGACATATTTTAAGTGGGAGCTAAGTAGCTTAGCTGAATCATATTATGTGTCAAACATATTTTGAGTGGGAGCTAAGTGAAATCCCTGGATCTCAAATATGGATGGTATATTTGAGTGGGAGTGTGAAATCATTCTAGGATATGTGGACAACATATGTGAATGATGTGATTGGTGTTAATAACATTTAAATAGATAAATTGGGATGAAGTTGAAGTTATTAAACAATGAGATCTATCGAGATAGATTGATGAGTTTAATAAACATTGAATGTCGAATGCTTCTTGGACTTGATTCTGAAGATGTTCAGAATGTCCTAAGCAAGATTCTGAAGAAGTTCAGAATGGAACAAGGTAAGAAAGAAGTTCTTACTATATGAAGCATTGTCCTAGTATTACAATGATGGTTAAAAAGGAAGAAAGAGATGTGTTGCATCCCCTATGCCTCAGCCATAGGTTCTTCCATACAACCATATTGTATACTCGACGTAATGTGACCCGAAGTTTTGGTTGGAAGGACACGCTCTTAACTGTAGGAACGTGTCTTGAAGTGATTCTTGAGTTAATCACTGAACCAGAATCAATTTTGTACTTAAATGTCAAGAAGCAAAGTAAGTGGCATAGTTGCATTTCATGCACTGGGATCTACATAGATATAGAAGTATAAAGGCTCCATCTGATGTGATGTATATTGTTATGGCGGGGATAGTTCGCTTTTAACATAGAATGATGTGTCCCAGGGCACAGTGCCCATGAGAAAGCCCTCGAGGTTGATCTAAAGTGTCATGGAAATGGCCACGGCAGTCGCTGCCATAGGCATCGATTGAGAGTTTCGTGAGGAAGAGTTGGCGGCCATCTGCGGTGCGAGATGGGGGCAGATGCACAAGGGTTTACCCAGGTTCGCCCCCCAGAGGGTAAAGACCTACTCCTGCTAGATTAGATTATGAGAGAACGAGTTACAGGGGTGGCGAGCTCGGCGGCTAGGCAGCGAGTCGCTTGAGGGGGTGTATGATGGAACGTAAGTCTCTATGATACCCTAGGGAGGTTTATATATGAAGCACCTCGCCAGGGTTTACAAGCTGTCCCCAAACAAGATAAGGATCCGTGGGCTTTTAACCTAATCCGACTAGGCTTCTGCTACACTTCTGGGCTCCCAGTCGCCAGTCGATGGGCCTCTCCTTTCCTCAGAGTCCAGTCGCTGTCCTCCAGGCATACTCGCGGGCCTTCCGGCCCACTCGAAACCTACTGTTGAGCATACCCCCTTCGGCATATCCCCATCAGTAGTCCCCTAGGCCATCATTGATGCAGGCGCGGGCGTCCTTTGGTGCTTGAAGTAGGCGAGCCCAATTTGGGCGTCCAGTCGAATCGGTGATGGACTCTATTAATGCCTAGGAGAATTTCCCCACAGCCCCACTCATCACTTTAATGAACACCATTGCTGCTCAGTCATCATTTCGGCGAGAAGAGAGATTGGCGAGTGGCGAGTGTACCACAGGAGTTGGACCGTCAACCTTAGTCAAACTATCCGTTGGAATTTCCAATGGTAACTACGGCGCAATTACCGTGGGTAACGGCTATCCCGATTTTGGCGGGTGACTTTTCCCATATAAGGGGAGTGATGGATCAGCTTCGTGATCCTGCTTCGCGTTCTTCATCCTTCCTCATTTGCTCTTCCTTTCTGCTCCCTCCCGACCTATTCTCCTCGCGTTGCGCGATTCCACTTTTCACTCAATGGCGCCTCCCAAAGGCTCGTGGGGAAATCCAAGTGCACCACAGCCCAGCTGAAATCCTTCGAGGATGCCGGGGTACTCCGCAAGGGGAATTGGCGAGTTCCCCCTCTTCCGAGACCGAGCCGAAACCGCGGCCCGGCGAGTTCATCTGCTTCACCAGCCATCTCGAGAGGGGCTTAGGGTTCCCCACTTCACTCTTCTTCCGTTGCTTCTGTGCGTACTATGCGATCAAGCCCTCAGATCTTGGTCTGCATAGCATCGAGCAGCTGGCGATCTTCGTCGCCTTCTGCGAGTGCTACCTCGGCTGCAGGCCATACTTCCCGCTTTGGATGGAGCTCTTCCACGGCCGCATCGGGAGCGAGGCGTCCGGCGGCTTGATGCTGGCCGCAGGCGGGGTCACCTTCCAGTTGAAGCCAAAGGCCAACTTCGTCAAGCTCCTCCTGCCGAAGAAGGCCGCCAGCGAGTGGAAGAAAAGCTGGTTCTACGTCAAGGAAGCTACTCCCTCCGGCGAGGTCTCCCTTCCTGAATTCATCGCCGAGAGGAGTGAGCCACGCCGACTGGCGCCAAAGAAGCTCCCTGAAGATCAGCGGATGGCCGTCGCGGAAATGATGGATCAGATCCAAAAGCTGAAGGACAAGGGGTTGATTCCGATCAACCTCTACAATTGTTGGCTCGGGCGGCGCCTGGTTCCGCTGGCGACTCGTCCACACTATATGTACGAGTACAGCGGGAAACATGATCCATCTCGCACCAGCACGGAGTCGTGGGAGGCCGAGGATTACAAGGCCGCCCTGAAGAAGATCACTGGCGCGGAGTTCACGGGCGCAGCGGTCGGAGTCGCCCCGTATACTCCCGTGAAGAACGAAGCCCCTACAGTAAGTCTTCTTTCCAATCGCTGCGTTTGTATTCCAATTTCATTCTTTTCGCTTGGCGTGTTTTGACTCGCAGTGGTTCTCAGCTTTTTCAGGTATTGGAGGGTTGGCTCCCTCCGCTTGATGAAGAAGTTCCCTAGGAACTGGAGGAAGATTCTGAGGGGGATCCTTCCGATAGCGACGAGGAAGAAGAAGAAGTCGCTCCCCCAGCGCCCGTGGCCCGCAAGACCCGAATGCAGAAACAGCGAGAGGTCGAAGCGAGCCGTAGCCTGGACAAGTTCGAAGGAGGCGACGAGGTCGCCCAGGAGCAGACGTCCCGGCGCACCGCTACGCCATCGAAGCCCCCACGCCGGCCCAAGTCGCCGGCAAAAAGTCCTGCATCACCGGTCAGGTCGTCAGTGGTGTTCGGGTTGGACGACGACTCCGACGACGAAGGGTCTCCTGAAGTCTCGCACAAGGTCCCGAGGGCCGCAATCCCGATGAAGGGGTTGGAGGGCGAGGACGCAGAGGTGGTGGTAGAGGCTCCCCTGGCTTCGATCGCGCCGTCGACCTCGGGGGTCCCAAGCCAAGAAGCGACCGACGTAGTGCCGCCCAAGTCGCCACTGCCGTCGAAGGCAGCGGCGTCAGAGCCGGAGATCCCGGCGACTACGGCTTCATCGTCAAGGAAGCCCTCGGTTTCGTGGGCTTCGGACGTATTCGAGCGGGGGCTCAGTCGCAAGCTAGGTCCCGAGTTGGACAAGCCTGCCCATATCAGTACCGGGCTTCGCGTTCTTCCAGTTGCCAAGTAAGTTATACTTCCTTGTCCCAATTTGCTTTGCTTCTTTCGTGTCGTGGTTGTGCTGATTAGAAGGGATCGTGCAGGTCGGGGGATAAGAAGATTGGTCGCCCTTCGATTTCCAAGATTCCCCTGGCCACTGTCGCGAGGGAGGGTGATCTGCCCAAGAAGAGGAAGGCCTTCGAGGATGTCGCGTCTGCTGAAGTCGTGAAGAAACAGAAGGGGGGTGCTGACGACGCCAATGGGGAAGCGCCATGGAGCCAACGCCCGCTTCGTCAAGAGGGGTGGTGATGCGATCAGAGCCAGCACCAGCTGCGTCCGCGCCGGAGGTGCCGGTCCGGTCTGGCGCCCTGCCGGCGTCGGCGCGACGTTCCTCGCTTTATGGTGAGGGGTTTCAGGCGGTCTGGATCAATCTCCTCAGCCGGAGATCGTGGACGCGGAGATTGAGGCTCGCCGCGGGCGCACCTCCTTCACGGTCCCGTCGACTAACACTGCCGAACTTCACAAGATGCTCGGCGCTGCTATTCAGGTATGTTCAGTCCCCGAATTCCTAGTCGCTGAATTTCCGCGGCTGGGAAGTGTTCTTTATTTTCCTGTATTCTCCAGTCCCCGAGTTCCTATTCACTGAATTTCAGCGGCTGGGAACTGGTCTTAATTTTCCTGTATTCTCTAGTTCCCGAGTTCCTAGTCGCTGAATTTCAGCGGCTGGGAACTGGTCTTAATTTTTTCTGTATTCTCCAGTCCCTGAGTTCCTAGTCGCTGAATTTCAGCGGCTAGGAACTGGTCTTTATTTTCCTCCCAATGCTTAGCTGGTCTCGTTGTGCTGCAGGAGTTACAGCGGGAGTCGACTGATCGGCAGGCTGCGTGAGAGCGCTTGGAGCATGATTTGCACGAGGCGCAAGAGGTGAACCGGCGGCTTCAGGAGAGGATCAGTGAGTGTTTGACGTTGTTCTTCTTTGCTTGTTATGAGCTGGTTTTGTGCAATACTCCGACATCTCCACTTGCAGATGGTTTCCCGGACGAGGTCTCCAAGGCCCGTGAGGGGTATGTCCCACTCGCCAAACTGGACGCGGCGAATGAGCGAGTGGCCTCCCTAGTCAAGGAGTTGGAGGATGCTAAGGCGGCCTCAATTTCTTCGGAAGAACGTGCGAAGGCTACCGTCACCGCTGCTGAAGAGGAACGCAAGGCCACAGACTCCATTATCGTGGGGCTGCATAACGACCAAGCCGCTTTGGAGAAGCACGTCAAGTAGAATTGCCGCAAGCTTCTTGGTGAGTTTCTGTCATTTGCCTTATCCTTTTGTCGGTTCTCCGCTTTTGGGGGTTTCATTGTTTCACTGACATCTGACTTTCCAGCTGTGGTAGGCCAAAGCGACCCGGTGGTGCAGACGTATACTACTTCGCAGTGCGTGACTGCCGTGTTTAATGCTGCCACGGCCTCGGCGTTGTGTGTCCAGGCGACTCTCCAGGGCATGTCTCCCACCGAAGTCATCCCTGGGGGATTCACTGAGGTGTGGCGCTATCTGGAGGAGGTGCCCGCGGTTGTGGAGTGGATGACGCGCTCTGCGTTCAGGCGCGGGGCCGCCACAGCGTTGAGCTTGGGCCTCGCGCACTTCCCGGACGACTTCGATCTGGACGACGTCACGAGTGGCTATCCTTCGGCGACCGGCACAGTGGAGATGTCCGAGGTGCTGAAGCTGACTGCGAAGGCCACTCCTTATGCCACAGTGTCTTGGCGATGGGGGATCTTCTGCCGTACCAGGAGACGGTGCTGGCACCTGGCGACCCCGAGCCGGAGCACCGCGACATGAAGTCGGAGCAGCCCTTCCGGTCGTCGTTGGCAAATTTGCTGACCTCGTACCCGGCGAACCCGTTGCGGCCCTTTGTGTGCGTCAAGGGTGGTGGCGCTTCTTCTTCGTCAGGGCCTGTGGAGTAAGCAAATGTAATAGTTGTAATAGATGCCAAGTGGCGAACATTGTATGATGTTTTTGTAATCCATGTCGCAGGGACTTGGTCGACTTGTGTTATGATTAAGGGAGTGTTTTGTTCAACAATTTGAGCGAGTCCCCGAGCGCGTCCGCCCTTTAATGGGGTATAACTCGATTGTGTATTTCTATGTGTTTGACTTGTTTTTGCGTCTCCTGAGCGGCAAGTCCCCGAGCGCGAGTGGGGTTCGTTTGTGAACGAGTCCCCGAGCATTGTGCTAGACCGTATTGGTCGTGATCCTGTTGCAGGTTGTGAATGCGTTGTTTGTAACACGTCTCCTCCTGGCCCGAGCTACCGAGCGAGCCCTAGGCAGCTCTCTTACTAGGTGTGTTCCCGAGCCACGTGGGGTTCCCGTTTTGCGGAGTCCCCGTGCGTGGTACTTAACCGTTCGAGTTGCTTTGCTCGAGGGTGGGGGGGACAGGTCGCTGTGGGAAGCGTGTATCGGATGTCTTGGCCCGGTGGGCCAGTCGGGCTAGGCGACTCCAATGGCGGCTCCGGGTTGGCGTTTTCATGGACGACACAAGGCCCGAATACTTCTGGTGCCCTTGTGCCGCACTACTTTGTCGTGCCGGTCGCTCGACCAGAGGTTGACTTCCGTGAATGGCATATTGCTTGCGTGTACGAGTGCGAGTGGCACAAGAATATGGCGAGTGGGCACAATTTGTGCGATCCGAATGAATTTCATTTATATATTCTGACAGAGTACATTGTGTGGTTCTAGGTGTAGAACTTCCGGAGGAGGTTGACATTCCATGGCCTCCCGACCTCCAACTGGCCATCACCCAGTGTGTTGATGAGGTAGTAGGCGTCGTTGCCAAGGACTCGGCCTATGGCGAATGGCCCCTCCCATGGAGGGGAGAGCTTGTGCATGCCCTTCTTGTCCTGGGCCAATCGTAGGACCAGGTCGCCTTCTTGGAAGGTGCGAGTTCGCACTCGACGACTGTGATAACGGCGAAGTCCTTGCTGGTATATGGCGGTGCGGGAGCGAGCCAGGTCGCGTGCTTCGTCAAGTTGACCGACGCTATCTTGGCAGGTGGTTTCGGTGGCCGCCTCGACGTAGTTGGCGACTCGAGGGGAGTCGTGCTCCAGGTTTGTTGGCATTATGGCATCGGCGCCATACACCATGAAGAAAGGCGTGAACCCGGTTGATCGGTTGACGGAGGTACGGATCCCCCATATCACAGAGGGGAGCTCGTCGACCCAACATCCTGGGGTGCGCTCGAGGGGCACCTGTAGTCGCGGTTTGAGACCGTGGAGGACGCTCTGGTTGGCGCGCTCTACTTGGCCGTTTGACTCCGGGTGGGCGACTGATGCGAGGTCGAGTCGGATGCCATGCTCCTCATAGAATTCCACCATGGCTCCCTTGGCGAAGTTGGTGCCATTGTCTGTGTGGGTAGCCGTACCGGTAAATGAGTTCGGGAGGAACTTGGTAGCCGTCTTGCCGTCGCACTTCTTGATCGGCCTGGCCTCCACCCATTTGGTGAACTTGTCGACTGCGACCAGGAGGTGAGTGAAGCCAGATGGGGCCTTCTTGAACGGGCCGACCATGTCCATGCCCCATACGACGAATGGCCACATGATGGGGATTGTCTTGAGCGCCGAACCAGGAAGGTGCGTCTGGTTGGCGTACTTCTGGCATCCGACGCATCTTTGGACGACGTCGGTGGAATCGGCGTGTGCGGTGGGCCAGTAGACACTGTGCCGCATGGCCTTGGCGACTAACGACTTGGCGCCGGCGTGATGGCTGCAGTCGCCGGCATGAATGTCCTAGAGGATCTTGCGGCCTTCCTCTGGCTGTACGCAACGCTGGAACACGCCGGTCACGCTGCTCTTGTAGAGCTCGCCATTGATGATGACGAAGGATTTGCAGTGGCGCACGATCATTCGCGCCTCTGTCTCATTGCTCGGTAGCAGTTTGTGTTCCAGGAAGGCGACGTATGATGCTGTCCAGTCGCTAGGTTCCACAACCATGGCGACTAAGGTCGGTTCTGGTTGCAGTGGGATCCCGACGTCGATCTCCTTCGGTGGGCTGACGGAGGGCTTGTGGATGATGTCAAGGAAGACGCCTACTGGTGGCGCCTGTCGAGCCGATCCGATGTGGGAAAGGGCGTCTGCCTCCTCGTTTTTACGCCTGTCGATCCACTCGACGGAATAGCCGTCGAAGTGTCTTCGAGGTGGTGGGCAAACTATTGCGTTGGCCACGGTGGGGTGGCCACTTGATGCCGCCCTGCTTGCTGATGAGCGGGAATACATCCTCCTCCGTGGGTCGACTCCCGCGGCTTGTTGCTCGACGACCCTGACGAGTAGGGCCTTGGTGTACTGGATCTGTAGTGCGCCATCGCCTTGGACATCGAGGTTGGTGATCGCGGCATCGGCCGCGACGACGTTGTCCATCGGGGTGGAGTACAGTGGTAGCCCGTTGGCGTCCCGGGCTTGAGGCGAGATGATGATCTGTGGTTGGTCTGGTGGGGGCGCACGACCCATGGGTGGTGGAGGGGCCCCGTTCGCCGGTGCTCCAGGTGGTGGTCTCGCGGGGTTGCCTCCTCCTGGCGGTGTGTTCTCGCCGTGTTCGCGCTCGGCGGCGTGTGTGGGGTCGCCCTCGTCGTTGAAGTTCAGGACGCGGCCCTAAACATCGGGGTTCAGGCGGGTCCTGATGCGGCGCTGGTGATACAGTGACAGCTCCTTCGCCGTCTCTCGTTCGAGGCGGTATTTCTCGCGCTCGGCGAGTTCGTTGCGTTGCGCCTCCTGGAGCCCTAGGCAGGCTTGTTCCACCTTCGTGGCCGTCGCGGTTGGCAGAATCGGCATGGAGAATGGATCTGGCGAGGCGGCCGTGCTACCCGCCATGTGGATCGCGTTGAAGCGATTGGATCTGGCACGAAAATCCTCGGGGGATTCCGAGCCGGAGTCAGAGTCGAAGATCCCCAGAATGGAGGGATCCTCGAAATCCTCGAGGTTGGAGACTCGCATGATGGAGTCCTCCCGTGACGTTGTGGTGATGGATCTGTTGGCCGATGCAGGGATCACGGAGTCGGCGTCGTTGTTGAGGGCGTCGTCGTTGGTGGCGACGTTGGTCTCGACCGTGTCGCTAGCGGCCGAGTCATACTCAGCGACGAGGCCCCTGATGGAGCAGACCTGCTCCTCCGAAAGCAGATCGCGGTGTGGAGGCGACCCGCTGACGATCACCGTCACGGCTGGGTCCATCGCGCAGGTGAAGCCAACGAAGAGGTTGATGGAGCCGACCAGCATCACCGCGGTGTGTGTGATCGGGCGCGATGCCGGGATGTAGCTGCTTGGCAGGATCTGCAAGATCCCGTCGAAGGCGATCATGCGGCCGGTGGCGAACGACCGCTCGATCGGCGAGTAGGGTATCGCCGTAGAACTCAGGCCAGTCCCGCTATGTCCCACGGTGGGCGCCACTGTCGTGGAAATGGCCACGGCAGTCGCTACCATAGGCAGCGATTGAGAGTTTCATGAGGAAGAGTTGGTGGCCATCTGCGGTGCGAGATGGGGGCAGATGCACAAGGGTTTACCCAGGTTCGGCCCCCCGGAGGGTAAAGACCTACTCCTGCTAGATTAGATTATGAGAGAACGAGTTGCAGGGGTGGCGAGCTCGGCGGCTGGGCAGCGAGTCGCTTGAGGGGGTGTATGATGGAACGTAAGTCTCTACGATACCCTAGGGAGGTTTATATATGAAGCACCTCGCCAGGGTTTACAAGCTGTCCCCGAACAAGATAAGGATCCGAGGGCTTTTGACCTAATCCGACTGGGCTTCTGCTACGCTTCTAGGCTCCCAGTCGCCAGTCGATGGGCCTCTCCTTTCCTCAGAGTCCAGTCGCTATCCTCCAGGCGTACTCGCAGGCCTTCCGGCCCACTCGAAACCTACTACTGAGCATACCCCCTTCGGCATATCCCCATCATAAAGTCACTGTAGGCTCCTAGAAACCGGCCTCGTTCTGCTGCCATAACTGTCGTATATACACAAAGGATTGTAAAGTATGTTTTGAAGTTTAGATGACAATAGTGAAAACGACCGTCATTATAAACAGTAGAAACAAAGTCTCACTTTGTTGCCAAACGAATACTTCGACCCATTATGAGATAATGGTGTGAATGTCAAAGTTAGGAAGACATTAACGATTTTCAAAGACATAATGATCTGATAAAACAGAACATGGACAGGACGTTTTCCATAAGCATGCATGATCAATAAACACATAAGTGATATGGTTTATGATGAGTAAAATGCAAGCTAGATTATTTGTACTCTAGTGCAAGTGGGATACTTAAGGAGATATGCCCTAGAGGCAAATAATAAATAGGTTTTTATTGTCATATCTCAATTAGTTCAGAATAGTTTCATACTGTGCTATAACTGTATTACTACAAAATGTTAATACACGTGTGGTATATAAACAAAACGTGTCTCTAGTTACCTCTAGCGAACTAGTTCATTGGTCATGAGGATGATCTAGGGTTTCGAGATCATGGGCATTTATGCCAATTGACAATGAGGTCACATCATTAGTTGAATGGTGTGATAGAAAAACAACCCAACCAGTTGTATCTTAATGAGATCTAGTTACAAAGTTCACCATTAATGATAAAACTAAGGAAACCTCGCGACCTGTCCTTAGATTGTGAGATAATGCAAATCACCGTTCTGGAGGGAGCTTAGATGGTTATCAAGTATCACTCCATGACTGGGTGATCGAAAAGGTGCTAATCATGTTTCCCAAAGGAGCGTGTAGAGGAGTACATATCAAGACTAGGATTTGCCCATCCATGTAACGGACAGATACATTAGTGGACATCTCGGTGACGTTGCATTAACGAAGCTTGCAAGCGTGTGACTGGGTCACGGAATGCAACGACGCGAAAACGAGAAAACAAGTTCATCGGTAACGAGAAAACAAGTTCATCGGTAACGAGATCGAACGAAGGTATGGAGATACCGTAGATCAAATCTCGGATGAACTAGGTATCAAGAGGCAAAGGGAATGGGAAACGACTGTTTACGGTTCAAACGACATTGTCATCGTGGAATGCACAGGGGTCAATATCGGCATCCCGGTCCCGCTATTGATCATTGATGGAGATCATGTCTGTGCCATTCCCGAGCCGTGGGGAAATACACTTAAGGGTACGATGAGCTAGAGATCCTCTGTAAGTTGGAATCACCATATGAAAGAGTAAAAGGAAACCGGAAAAGTTCCGTGAGAGAACCGGAATCGTTCCAGGAAAGTTCCGAAGTCGTTCGGAGGAAATCGAAAGGGAACCGAAAGGTGTTTCGGGTCAAATCAGATTTTGTAATATGTATTTACATATTAATTAATGTAATTAATATTAAATATAATATTAAAATCTAATTTGAAGGGGTATTCCACTAATGGGCCAAACTTTCTAGGGAAAAAGGGCCCAATAGGGAAAACCGAAGGAGGGAAGGACCAAGGGCCAAGGCCCAGGCGCCTCAAGGGGACCCACCCGGCCAGCCTAGGGCTGTGCGTGGGGTGGGGCCCACCCCAGGTCGGCTGGCCCATGAAGGCCCATGCGCCTCCTCTCTCCCTTGTTTAGTCCCACATGGGAAACCCAAAGGGGAGGGAACACCCCCTCCCCCTATATAAAGGGGTGCCCATGGGTGGGAATAGACACACCAATATTTGGAGAAGTCCTTTGGTTGACTTTCTCCTTCCCTCTCTCTCTCTCGTCTCCATGCGTTGGTACGGTCCCAAGTAAGGACTATCCGAGCATGAGACACCGCACCTGCAGCACGCTGTTGCGCTGCAGGGATTCCAAGCCGGAGATCTAATTCCGCACTCCCGGCAGGGATCAAGGAGTCGGAGGTCGTCATCGTAGACCATATGTGTACAAAACCACGAGGGGCCTCACTTGAGGAACCTTGGATGTCGTGAGCTGGAGCTGCTATATGATGAAGAAGGAGCAAGGGGTGACCTGCGAGGAGCATCGTGACCTTGAGGTCGGCTACGGCTTCGACTACTTCAACCACGTTCCCCTCGAAACGTTAACCGCGTACGGTCTACAAGGGTATGTATTCTATACGCTCCGGCCGTTACTGCATTACTACATAGATAGATCTTGGGCGTTAGGAGGTTCCATCGTAGGAATTTTTTTGTTTTCTGCTGCGGAACCCTTCATTCTTTTCACCAACCACATATGGATCCACCAGTGTAATTGAATGTGTTTTCTTTTCACAAACCACATATGGATCCACCAGTGTCATTGCATGTGTGTTCTTTTCATTAACCACATATGGATCCCCAAGTGTCATTGAATGTGTGTTCTTTTCACAAACCACATATGAATCCACCAGTGTCATCGGATGTGTGTTCTTTTCATAAACCACAACTAGAGTCATTAAATGTGTGTTCTTTTCACAAACCACATATGGATCCACCAGTGTCATTGAATCTGTGTTCTTTTCACAAACCACATATGGATCCACCAGATTCATTGCAAAGCCACATATGGATACCCTAGTGTCATTGCATGTGTGTTCTTTTCATTAACCACAGCTAGAGTCATTGCATGTGTATTCTTTTCACAAACCACATATGGATCCACTAGAGTCATTTCATGTGTGTTCTTTTCACAAACCACATATGGATCCAATAGAGTCATTGCATATCTGCTCTTTTCATAAACCATATGGATCCACCAGAGTCATTGCATATTTTTTTTGATAAACCACAGCTAGAGTCATGGGATGTGTGTTCTTTCCATAAACCACCACTAGACTCATTAAATGTGTGTTCTTTTCACAAACCACATATGGATCCACCAGTGTCATTGAATGTGTGTTCTTTTCACAAACCACATATGGATCCACTAGAGTCATTTCATGTGTGTTATTTTCCTAAAACACATATGGATCCACCAGAGTCATTGCATGTCTGTTATTTTCGCAAACCACATATGGATCCACTAGAGTCATTGCATGTCTGTTCTTTTCATAAACCACATGGATCCACGAGAGTCATTGCATGTGTGTTCTTTTCATTAACCACAGCTAGAGTCATTGCATGTCTGTTCTTTTCATAAACCACATATGGATCCACCAGATTCACTGCATGTATGTTCTTTTCATAAACCACATGGATCCACCAGAGTCATTGCATGTGTGTTCTTTTCAAAAACCACACATGGATCCACTAGTGTCATTGAATGTGTGTTATTTTCAAAAACAACATATGGATCCACCAGGGTCATTGCATGTGTGTTCTTTTCATTAACCACATATGGATCCCCTAGTGTCATTGAATGTGTGTTCTTTTCACAAACCACATATGGATCCACCAAAGTCATTGCATGTGTGTTCTTTTCATTAACCACAGCTAGAGTCATTGCATGTCTATTCTTTTCACAAACCACATTTGGATCCACCAGAGTCATTGCATGTCTGTTCTTTTCATAAACCATATATGGATCCACAAGAGTCATTGCATGTCTGTTTTTTTTCATAAACCACATGAGCTTGTGTGTTATTTTCACAAACCACACATGGATCCACCAGTGTCATTGAATGTATGTTATTTTCCTAAAACACATATGGATCCACCAGTGTCATTGCATGTGTGTTCTTTTCATTAACCACAACTAGAGTCATTGAATGTGTGTTGTCACAAACCACATATAGATCCACCAGAGTCATTGCATGTGTGTTCTTTTCACAAACCACATATGAATCCACCAGTGTCATTACATGGGTGTTCTTTCATTAACCACATCTGGATCCCCTAGTATCATTGCATGTGTGTTCTTTTCATTAACTACAGCTAGAGTCGTTGCATGTCTGTTCTTTTCACAAACCACATATGGATCCACTAGAGTCATTTCATGTGTGTTCTTTTCACAAACCACATATGGATCCACTAGAGTCATTGCATGTCTGTTCTTTTCATAAACCACATGGATCCACCAGAGTCATTGCATGTGTGTTCTTTTCATAAACCACAACTAGAGTTATGGGATGTGCGTTCTTTCATAAACCATAACTAGAGTCATTAAATGTGTGTTCTTTTCAGGAACCACATATGGATCCAAAAGTGTCATTGAATGTGCGTTCTTTTCACAAACCACATATGGATCCACTAGAGTCATTTCATGTGTGTTCTTTTCACAAACCACATATGGATCCACCATAGTCATTGCATGTCTGTTCTTTTCATAAACCACATGGATCCACCAGAGTCATGGCATGTGTGTTGTTTTCATAAACCACAGCTAGAGTCATGGGATGTGTGTTCTTTTCACAAACCACATATGGATCCACCAGAGTCATTTCATGTGTGTTCTTTTCATAAACCACGGCTAGAGTCATTGCATGTCTGTTCTTTTCACAAACCACATATGGATCCACTAGAGTCATTGCATGTGTGTTATTTTCACAAAACACATATGGATCTACCAGAGTCATTGCATGTGTGTTCTTTTCATTAACCACAACTAGAGTCATTGCATGTCTGTTCTTTTCACAAACCACATATGGATCCACCGGAGTCATTTCATGTGTGTTCTGTTCACAAAAACACATATGGATCCACTAGAGTCATTGCATGATGTTCTTTTCATAAACCACATGAACATGTGTGTTATTTTCACAAACCAAATATGGATCCACTAGTGTCATTTAATTTGTGTTCTTTTCATTAACCACAACTAGAGTCATTGAATTTGTGTTCTTTTCACAAACCACATATGGATCCACCAGAGTCATTGCATGTGTGTTCTGTTCATGAACCACATATGGATCCCTACTGTCATTGCATGTGTGTTCTTTTTTTTAACCACAGCTAGAGTCATTGCATGTCTGTTCTTTTCACAAACCACATATGGATCCCTAGTGTCATTGCATGTTGTTGGGGATATACTTTCTAGGTATCCTCACAATCCTCACTGACCAGGGTGGCCCACTTTGGGTTAGAGCTTTGCTTCACGGGCGGCCTAGTCAAGGAGAAGATACGGAGTCCAATCCGGCTACGGGAAGGCCCAGAAGACTTACCGACTTAGTCCCATAGCGTTACTTGTAGTTCAAGATGTACTCTGTAACCGACTCTCAGTCGTAGCCGGATAGATCTCTCCTGCAAACCCTAGGCCGGATATCTATATAAGCCGTCCTAGGGAGAGCCTTTAGGGCACCCTCAATAGTCTACAATCTCAACTTACACAGGTGAACTTTGTAACCCATATTACGGCTCTGCCGTATTATTGGATAGCTAGAAGGAGTAGGATCCGTCCAAAGCCGACGGATTCGAACCTGGGTAAACTTGTGTGCTCACCGTCCCGGAACACCGTACGTCTCACACCCCTCTCTTCCACACGCCTCGAGGACCCCCTCATGGCGTACTTGTCATCAATCCGACGACAGTTGGCACCCATCGTGGGGCAAGTGAGCTTCGGATCTATGTTCCAAGCGGAATCTGCAAGAATCGGAATCGGCGAGACTATCGCTGTCGGTCGCATCCTCTACGCCAGCGACGTCCCTCTCATTGTTCTCGACGGGACATGGATTCCGGCTAGGGAGGCTGTGACTTCCTACACCATCATGTCTTTTGGCGAGATCGATGTTTACATCGGTTTTGCTGAACCTATCCCACCCACCCCAGCGGTGATGATAGAGGCAGAAGAATCTTCTAGATCCCCTTTATCCGCGGAGGCGGCAGAGTTCTGGATCTCAGAAAATCCTAATCCCACCCAGCCCGCACTAGTTGCGGAGATAGTGGAGAAATTCGAACTTGAAGAAGACCTAGCGGTCCAAGTCGAATCTGGAGTGGATCTCCTTGGAGAGGCCGAATCCCAGATCGACCCACCCGCTGAAGTCGAAATCCAGGAGGAGCATATCAACGACACTGATTCCGGCTCTGATGACGCCGAGACAGACAAGCCTTTCCTAAGGTACACGCTGCGACGTATGATAATGCAAAACTCAGGCGTAGACGCAATTCTTGAGACCATCAAAACTTTCGACGAAGCTGATCGCGAAAGCTGCAGGTACCTCAGGAAGCACGCGTCGCACTTCATCAGATATGTGGGATCCGGATCCGGCTCTGTCGATGCTGGAGACAACACCGACTCTGTGCTGGAGGCAATTGGAACAAACGCCGATGTACCCGCATCCTCGGATGAATCGATGACGTCAGCAGATTTCTGAAAGTTCTCCGCGGAATATGAAGAGGAGTATAACTCCAAAGCTGCAGAGGAAGGAGAAGCCATGGATGAAGGATCCGGGGAACACTCCCCCAAAGCGCAGGATGACATGGAAGTCGGAGATAATCCCGAAGTCTAGATGTCCGAAAGTACCGATCAGAGCTTGACTCTGGGAAACAAACCCAAAGCCGTCTTTGCTACTGGCTCTGCCAAAAAGGCAAAGAAGAAGAACAAGAAGAACAAGACCCCGGTAAAAGACCCTCTATAGAGGAGGTGATTGCCGAGGAATATGAGGAAGACTCGGATGGAGCACTTATCCTAGAAGAGCCCAAAAAAGAAGAGTCGATGGATGGACACGTGATCACTGAAGGTGCGTGTAAACTCATCGATGCTGCATTAACCACACCTATTCCTACAGCTGCAGAACTTACTGCTGAAGAACTGGACGAGAGGGCACAAGCCCTAGAAGTGCGTCGTCAAGTACTCCTCGATGAAGCCAAAAATATCGAGGAGGAAAAGAAACGCATAACATCTGCGGAGAAGTACAACTCCAGGCAATACCAGAAGACCAGGAAGCGTCATACTAATGACAACCAATTCCTGCAGATCCACGCCGTCCTTTTTGGAGAAGAGATGGGGAAGCCTCGGAAAGATAGCAAAGGGGATTGGGTATATCCAACCCCAGTACAGAACACCGTGGTGGCCCGAGAAATTCTATCAGCTAATCTAGGCCCGGAGGAGATCCGGTTAGGAATCAAACTACTCAACAAGGGACTGGAGCAGCAAAAGTTCGCCATGTCCGGAAGTCAAAAATTGGTCTCTGATTCCGACCAATGTCGCACAGATCCGGCGTGGGCTGACGTAAGACCCCAGCATGTTTTGGAGCAGCACCATCGCCCCGATCACCGGGAAGACAATTACTCGAGAACCGGATCTTCAGGACAGCACCACAAAGCTGCCTGTGGCTGGCGTAACGTTAACCCAGTTGCGGAGCAAGAGGCAATTGCTGCACTGAATCCGAGGAACCCGCCCCAGCGAGAGTCGAAAGACCGCAGGGATGATGATAAGGAGAAACGTCGGGAGGAGGACCGACAAAGAATGCCACCCCCTAGACATGAAAACCATCTGGATGACGGACGAAGGAACGACGGACACCATGCTGGGACAAGCCGGCAGGGGGCTCGTCATGATGAAGACCCTCCCCGGAACCGGAATAACAACGCTCCGAACGGAGGCCGACGATCAGCCGGAAAAAACCCAGCTGCTCCACCCTCTCCGCCAAGTAGCCATCACAACAGTCCCCAGGGAGCCAATGGAGGGCATCATGGTGGAGGAGGTGGTGGCAGAAGCCGAAGTCCGGCTCCAAGGCACCGCAGCCACAACCGACACTCGGGACGATCTCTATCCCCGAATGATGCAAGGCACAGGATCAACTCCAACATAGAGGCGCGGCGCTACGAAAATGATGATATCTACGTGGGCCTAAAATGCTTCGGACCACGCATCAGAGCTACAAGATTCCCGGAAGGATTTGCTATCTCAAGACATATCCAAGCCTACGACGGCATTGCTCGGCCAGATACCTGGCTACAGGATTTCTTCCAAGCTTGCTGCATCGCCAAAGGCGAAAACAACCTGGTCGCAACCCGATATCTCCCACTTATGTTGCGGAAGACGGCACGATCATGGCTTAATGAACTTCCGGAGAACACCATCCACAACTGGTATGACATGCAAAGTGCGTTCTTTCGGAATTTCGAAGGCACATACCGGAGGCCCTGCACGGTTGGAGACCTACAGCGTTGCACCCAGAAGGCCAAAGAAACTTGCCGGGACTACCTCGGTCGATGGATCGACACCAAGAACTCCTGTGAGGGAGTAAACAATCAAACTGCGATTGAAGCTTTCATCGCAGGTCTCCCAATTGGTTTACTACGTCATCGCTTGAAGTGTGACAAAGTTACTGACTTGGGAGAGATGATAGAAACAACGAGCAAGTATGCAGATGCTGATGACAATGCAGAGGGATTACTCAATGCCCTATCTGTACCTCAGTCGGCAAAACAACCAAAGCAACAAGCTCAGAAGGGCAAAAATACCTCGGAAGAGAAACCCAACACGGAAACAACAATGGTCACTGCTACTTTCGGGTCTGGAGGACGAGGAGGCCGCGGCAGAGGCCGCGGGCGTGGCCGCGGGACGTCAAGGGTCCAAGGTAGAGGAGAATAGCAACCAGGCAAAACCTACTCTTGGGCTGACATTGCCAATAACCCATGTGTGCATCACCTAGACGCCAATGGGGGCTCGTCCCACACCAACGCCAAATGTCGTTTCAATGATGACATCAAAAGAGATGACACCGCGGGCTACAAAGCTAAGCGGAAGAAGGGAAAGAAGAATCCCGAAAAAGAAAAGGAGACCAAGGAAGATTCCGACATGGAGGAAGCTGATGCTTCAAATCCCAAGCCGGAAGGGAAGAAAACTTTTCCCACCAAGAAGGACACTTATGTCACTTTCCTCGGATCTCAACCAGCAAAGGTCAAGAAAGCAGTTCTGCACGAACTCAATGCAATAGTTTCGGCTGTCCCCCAATATCTGGACTGGTCGGAAGTGGCAATCACATTTGACCGCGTTGATCATCCGCCTAAGTTGCATAGGCGAGGAAAATACGCCTTAATCGTCAATCCATTAATTGACGGTTATGGTTTCTCCAAGACCCTCATGGACGGTGGTAGTAGTATCAATATTCTCTATGTCGAAACACTACGCCGGATGAGGATCTCGGAAACTCAGCTGAACCATAGCTCTGTGATCTTTCACGGAGTCGTCCCAGGAAGACAAGCTAATTCCCTGGGAGAGATCACTTTGGATGTTACCTTTGGAACTCCAAAGAATTATCGGATGGAGGCACTTTCCTTTGATGTGGTCCCATTCAAGAGCGCGTACCATGCTATATTCGGACGTCCGGCTTACTGGGCTTTTATGGCTCGTCCGTGTTACATTTACAATATGATGAAAATTCCAGGTCCCAATAGCGTGATCACCATCAGGGGAGACCCGAAGAAAGCGCAAGAGTGCAAGGATGGAAATGCCGCCTTTGCTGAAGTCGTGCTGCACGCCCAGGAGTACCAGGAGATCAAGAAGATCATAGATCCGTCCGAGATGCCCGCAACGAAGAAGGAGGTGACAAAGCCAAATCCGGAGTTCAAGGCATCAGAAGAGACGAAGAAGACACCGTTGAAGGATGATGACCCCTCCAAGGTGACCCAGATAGGCGTAGGCCTAGGTAGTGCATAGGAAAGCGCGCTCGTTAAGTTCCTCCAAGCAAATCAAGATATCTTTGCATGGCAGCCATCTGACATGACCGGAGTACCTAGGGAACTTGCCGAGCACTCTCTAAATGTAAACCCGAGCGCTAAACCCGTCAAACAGTCCCTACGATGATTTGGCGATGAAAAGCGTAAGGCAATAGCTAAGGAACTAGCACGGCTCGATTTAGCCGGATTCATAGAAGAGGTCATCCACACTGAGTGGTCGGCCAATCCTGTAATGGTACCTAAAAAGGACACCACAGATTTAAGGATGTGTGTTGATTATACTGCCTTGAACAAGGCTTGTCCAAAAGATCCGTTCGCTCTACCTAGGATTGATCAAGTTATTGATTCTACGGCAGGCTCGGAACTCCTCTATTTTCTCGACGCATATTCCGGTTATCACCAAATCCGGATGAAGGAATCTGACAAAGTAAAAACCTCATTCATAACCCCTTTCGGAACCTTCTGTTTTGTTACGATGCCTTTCGGGCTGAAGAACACAGGAGCTACCTACCAGCGCACGATGCAGTGTTGCCTCCACGACCAACTCGGACGCAATGTACATGCATACGTGGATGATATTGCGGTGATGTCCAAAAAGAAGGAAACCCTGATTTCCGACTTGGAGGAAACGTTCGCCAATCTATGAAAATACAACATCATGCTTAATCCGAAGAAATGCTTCTTTGGAATCCCAGCCGGAAAATTGTTAGGTTTCATTGTGTCTCAAAGAGGCATAGAGGTGAACCGAGACAAAATCAAGGCTATACTCAATATTTCCAGGCCAACTCGCCTGAAGGACGTACAAAGACTAACTAGTTGCATCGCGGCAGTTAGTCAGTTTGTAAGCCAGCTCGGTGAAAGAGCCGCACCATTATACAAACTTTTGAAAAAGACCAAGGATTTTGTGTGGACCGACGAAGCTGAAGCTGCACTATAAGACCTGAAGAAAGTACTCTCATCTGCTCCTATCCTTCCTGCACCGGAACCACCAGAACGATGTTGCTTTATCTTGCTACGACAAACAAAGTCGTTAGTATCGTCATGGTAGTGGAGAGACCGGAGGAAAATCAGGAGCACTTGGTGTAGCGTCCGACGTACTTTGTTAGTGAGGTTCTGACAGAATCAAAACAGCGGTATCCGCACTATCAAAAGCCGACTTACGGTGTTTTCCTAGCATCCCGTAAGCTACGACACTACTTTCAGGAGCATCCGATTACCGTGGTGAGCACAACTCCCATGAGAGATATAATCAACAATAGTGACGCCACAGGACGCATCGCCAAATGGGGCATAGAGCTTTCATCTTTCGATATTGAGTATAAACCCCGGACAACAATCAAATCCCAAATCCTTCCCGACTTTGTTGCTGATTGGACAGAGATGAAGGAGAATATGACCCTCCCTGAGTTGGAATATTGGACCCTATACTTTGATGGGTCTAAGGCTCGAGGGGGCTCCGGGGCTGGTGTGGTGCTCAAATCACCCCAAGGTGATAAACTTCTATACGTGTTGCAAATCCACTTCACAGCGACAAACAATATTGCCGAGTATGAAGCATTGCTACATGGAATCCGGATTGCTAAGGATATCAGCATCCGACGTTTGATGTGTTACGGAGATTCGGATCTTGTTGCTCAGCAAGTTTCGGATATTTGTAATGCAAATAAGCACATGGCAGCGTATAAAGCTGTCGTGGATGATTTATCTAAATCGTTCGAAGGATTTGAGGTTCAACACATCCCTCGAGCAGAAAACGAGGAAGCAGATGCATTATCTCGGATAGGCTCTACACGGAAAGAGGTCCCGGGTGGCGCTTTTTTAGAGCACCTCAAAATTCCCTCAATAAAGGGAGTGGATGAGGAATATCCGACCAAATCCGACTCACCTCTAATAGCAGTTCTGGCTGTAATTCCCAGCTGGACTCAACCTTACCTTGATTATCTGGTAGATGGCAAATTACCCGAAGACGAGGTTCTGAGCCAGCAGATTATCCGACGAGCGAAATCCTATACTATAGTTAAAGGTGAGCTCTATAAGCGGAGTGTTTCTGGGGATTTTCAGCGCTGTGTATCTCCGGAAGAAGGAGTGGAAATCCTAAGAGAAATCCACGAAGGCGAGTGTGGTCACCACGCTGCAGCCAAATCTTTAGTGGCAAAAGCTTTCAGACACAGATTTTTCTGGCTTACAGCTCAAGCAGATGCCGAACGATTAGTCAAGACGTGCAAAGGCTGCTAAAAGTATGCCAAGCAAGCTCATGTTCTAGCTGATCAGTTGCGAACAATACCTATAACATGGCCTTTTGCGGTCTGGGGGCTTGATATGGTAGGACCATTTAGACGTGCTCCAAATGGATTTACTCACCTCTTAGTGATGGTGGATAAATTCACAAAGTGGATTGAGGCTAAACCCGTCACTAGTTGTGATGGAGCAACAACCAAAAGATTTGTCGAGGATGTTATAATCCGGTATGGTTATCCGCATAGTATTATCATGAACAACGAGAGTAATTTCTCTATGGGAGAATTGGCCGAATTCTGCAATGAGCAAAATATCCGGCTTGACATTGCGTCAGTCGCACATCCACAGGCTAACGGACAAGTTGAAAGAGCAAATGGTTTAATCCTACAGAGCCTAAAACCGAGACTCGAAGCACCTCTACGACGTGCTGCGGGGGCTTGGGCAGAGGAATTACCCTCTGTAATATGGAGTTTGCGAACAACTCCGAATAGGTCAACCGGATACACACCTTTCTTCTTGGTCTATGGTGCAGAAGCAGTTCTTCCTAGTGATTTAATTCATACTTCTCCTAGAGTGGCCGCGTATATCAAAGAAGATGCCGAGATTTCTCGACAAAATGATCTCGACTTAGTCGAAGAAGTTCGCATTGTTGCTGAAATGAGATCACCAGCCTATCCGTAGAAGTTATGCAAGTATCATAGCCAGAGAGTCAGAAACAGATCTTTCAATAAAGGTGATTTGGTTATCTAGCTTGTGCAACAAAGAAAGCACAAACTTTCCCCAGTATGGGAAGGGACATTTTTAGTTAGTCGAGTATTGCACAATGGTTCGTACTACTTAACTGACATGAGGCCAATCAAAGAAAGACCTGCTACTAAGAAGAGAAAGAGAGCTGGAGGCAGTACAAATCCGGATAAATTAGACAAACCATGGAATATTCCTCAGCTACGTCCCTTTTATTCTTAATTTAGCCATCTTTGTAATCATACATATGTACATGCTCTGTGAGAAATAAAAGTCTTGGTTGCCTCAAGTTTTTTCTGAGAAGTTTTTACCATCTTATTTCCGAATGATCATGTCATAGTCGAAAATCCCAGAATACTTGAAAGTACTTTATACTCATGTTTGTTCTGGTTTAGATTTCCGATTCTAAAAATGCTACCTTTGGGTATAACTCTAAAAATTTCTAGTCTATACTTTGGTTATTTGTCTGATTGCCGGATGCGGGTATTTTCTGAGTAGTGAATTGTGGTACTGGAAGCCGGCTTTGTTTCCGAGTTTAAACTAGTTTAGCAATTGAGCTCCATTGGTCGGCAAAGTTTCTGTGCAGAAGGTTTAGCCGGCTCACGAAAGGGATGAGGCGGAAAGCCAGATAAACGATAAGTGTAGACGAGAAAGTATAAGTGCTTATGAAAACATTTCAGGCACACAAAAATTTAAAGCCAAAAGTGCTGAATAGATCAAAAGCTTAGAACTAGAAAATTGTAATATTGCATATTTTACAGACCCATAAATGTTTCTTGAAATAATACATTTGCTTCTGATAATTTATGATACAGGAGAGGATGCCGGAGCTGCCGGCTCGCTGGACGCATCAGCCTCGATTTGATAACGATCTGAGATGTTCAGATCTGATACGGTCTGTTCATCGTCAGATAGTTCAGCTGCTTCTTCCAGAGGCGGAGGCGGTGTGTCCATGCGAGTGAAGAAGGGAGTGTCGTAACTGGTTAAGTCAGCCACACGACACCCATATCTGGCGCAGGAGTCCATGATGGCCTTGATGTCTTCCTCCTGTCCGTCTTCATCCACTGTAGAGTATCCTCTGGTCACTTGCCATATCTCCATGCTTCCATGGTGGCTCATGACCATGGTGAGAGCGTTCTGCGCCGCGGATCGCGTGTAGGACATATCCCAATCCGGGACAAGCTGCGGCATATCCTTCGCTTTGTCCCACACCTAAAAATCCGACATGCTATGCATATCTGGAATCTTGAGAGCTTCGCCAATATCCTCAAGGGATTGGCGGAAGTCATGAAGCAGATCACCGACTTGGGTAAGACGGTGGGTGCGAGGCTCGCAAGAGGTGGAGTCCATCAAGTTTAGAGGACCTGTACACAAAAATAGTTAATAAAAATCTGACAATGAAAGAGTCGAAGCATAAAGACAAGTCAGAAAGATGGAAACATATCGAAGATGACATCGTTAACTGTGGTCTTCTCTTCTCGAAGACTCCGGAGTTTAGCCCGGAGCGCCTCGGAAAGGTCCTTCTCTCTACATAGCTCGTTGTTGAGATCCGAGATTCTCTGATCTTGAGCAAAAATCTTACGATCACGCTCGTTAGTGGCCATGGAGGAAGATTCGAGAACTTGAGCGATGCTCTTCTCATGATCCGCCTTGAGCTTCTCCAGCTCTTGGCGAAGTTCTTTATTCTCCACCACCAAGGTTTTGAGGTTCTCGGCCTCTTCAATCATAGCGCAGGACTGTTTTACCAGTGCTATAAGTCAAAAAAGAACAACAGTTTAGAATTTTTTTTCGACTACGAAAACACAAAGACAAACTTTGAGTCTCAGAATGTTTACCTTCGACCTCATCTTTGGAAACCTTTACCTCAGCATTTTCAAGCCGGAGAGCTCTGATATCTCTCCGCTTGTTGCAGATGTTCTTCAACAAATCCTGGTTATATGAATTAACCTTCTATAAGTCAGAATACCTAGAGTCAGAAGTCTACTGAAGACTCGGGCTAATATTGTTACTAATATCAGCACGAGCCTTGGGGGCTACACTAGTTCATTCTTTGGCATCCTAAGGAAGTATAAACCCGGATCGTATATCCTACTTCATGCTTGGGGGCTAGAGGATATGATATGAAATGCAATAAAGAAAATTGTGAGTTGGAATTCCGACTTACATGATGTTCATGTGTGAGCTTGCTCAGACACATGTTCACCTCGGTGGTAACCTTCTCGGCGAGGGTGAGTGGAATAACCGAAGGTGGTGGAAGCACACCAACTCTAAGTCCCTTGTCGCAAAGACGGACTTGCTCAAGAAGGTCAGAGTATTTGATGTCCTATGCCTCTTGCGCTTCTTCTTCGGCAGAGAGATTTCTCTTCTCCAGGCATTGCCGGGCCAGCCGTTGAATCTCCTCCGCAGATTTCCAGGACATGCCAAACTTGGGAAGCCCCGGATTGTTAAGGAGGTTTTCGACAAAGGTCTCTGCCGAGGAATCATTACCCGAAGAGGGTTCACTCTTATCTAAACCTGAGCCACTCGTGGTGGCGTCAGTCTGCGACTCAAGGGTCGCTGGCCCGTGGTAGGAGCTGGATCTTCTGCGACAGCCGGCGAAGGAGTAATCACCGGCGTTGCAGAGGGTTGTGGGGAAGGAGTCGGAGGAGCCACGGTAGGAGAAGCTATGGTCAGCTTCGTCTGTCGTAGGGGCTTCGAAGAAGTTCCCTTCCCCTTGACCTTGATGAGCTGCTTAGCTCTGAGAATGTAATAGAATAGAAAACATTACATCTTGGAAGAAAATTCGAGAAAGGTACAAAGGCGAAAGTTGTGTTGAAAGTTACCTCTTCACGACGGGCACCTCCTTTGTGCCTACGGCCACTGTCGGAGCTTTGCGCTTCCTGGGCACAATGTCCGGCAATGGGACCAGTTCCGCCTCCTGAGAAAACTCTGGAGGATATCCCCCGAGTGGAGCAAATTCTGACTCGGGGAGGTCGACAAGCTGAAAAGAGGAAAACATCTCAGTATTGCGAGATAATTTAAAAGATGGAACACGTAAAAGGGTTTAATATTAAAGCTTACTAGAACCAAAGATAAGTCTGGAATCTTCCTTTCAATCCGCTCCTTGATCAACCATTTAATCTGGCTTATGTAATCCTGTGGCTTTAAAGCCTTAGGACTGATGCGGAGGGAGTCGTTTTTTGACGCCGTGATGGTATGCATCAGACGGTCGCCGTGGTGTTGGAGAGGCTGGATCCGACGTGCGACCCAGCATTGGACTAGGTCGGATCCTTTCAAGCCCTTGTGTTTTATCAGATATTCGATCCGCCTCTTAGCGAGGATCAGATCATCACTGAGAGCTGGAGGAGCCTCGTCCCAAGACGGTTGGGCCGTGGTGGCTCCGTCGATGAAAGCCCGCAAAGCAGTAGCTTTGCCGGGAGCAGGAATATCCTTATGGTAGAAAAAAGTGGCTGGCCATTGTTTGACCGAGTCACTGGCAGAAATGCAAGGATAACTACTCTCCCGTCTAAGAGAAAGGCTAATAGTACCTGTAATATACGGATTACCGGTAGTGATAGAGTTTCTACGGACATGGAAGTAGAAACGAAACAAGGTGAGACTCGGCCTAATGCCAAGATACCCCTCGCACAAAGCTGCGTAGGAACTCATCTCTAAGAGAGAGTTCGGGGGAAGATGGTGGAGTTGCACACCATAGTGATCAGTTACCTCGGAAAAGAATTCCGAGGGAGGAAATGACAAACCTCTGTCGAGGTGGGTGCCGAAGTGGACCCGCTCGTCGGCGTGCGGGTGGGGGATGGTTTCGCTAAAGCCGCTCCGCCAGTCACCGGCACGGAGGAGACCTTCATTTTCCATGACTTGGAGTTTCTCGTCGTCGAGGAGGCACGGGATCCAGATTCCTCGGTTGCTTTCCTTCTCTGCTGCCGCCACCGCCGCTACCGTCGCCAAGACGGAAGAGGAAGAAGAAGCCATTTCTCCGGTGCGCCGGTGACCTTAGATGGGCGGCGCTAGGAAATCTGGGAGGAGGGAGAGCTCTATGCGCTGGGGAGATGTGGAGGAGAAGAAAACGGCAAGGGAATAGGTGAAGAGAGGAGAAGGAGAATCCTCATCCCTTATAGCCACCTACCTGCGCCAAGATTCGTGCAAACCGCACTGTGTAAATGCCACGCATCGTGGAAGGAACTGGGAAGGACCCACGTGATGATTACGTCGCCTTGATCTCCGTGTACGCATTGAAACGATGCCTCGGTTCCGCGAACGGCGGACCCTGTGATCGTCTTGTGACAGGATGTTTGTCAGATGACGTGAATTGACCATGACGAGTGTCAGATGACGTCAGAGACCAAGTTCCGGCTTAGTTTGAAATCAAGCTGGAAAATACGAGTAACCTGTTGATAGGTCCGACTTATTTTTAAGACCCGGATCGTATTTTTTGTTGTGAAGTTTCAGGAACCCTTCAAGATTCTGCAAGCCGAAGATCAAGCTAGCCGATGATGAATCCGACTTTGAATCTTGGAGACTTCCGGGGGCTGCTGTTGGGGATATACTTTCTAGGTATCCTCACAGTCCTCACTGACCAGGGTGGCCCACTTCAGGTTAGAGCTTTGCTTCACGGGCGGCCCAATCAGGGAGAAGAGACGGAGTCCAATCCGGCTACGGGAAGGCCCAGAAGACTTACCGACTTAGGCCCATAGCGTTACTTGTAGTTCAAGATGTACTCTGTGACCGACTCTCAGTCGTAGCCGGATAGATCTCTCCTGCAAACCCTAGGCCGGATATCTATATAAGCCGTCCTAGGGAGAGCCTTTAGGGCACCCTCAATAGTCTACAATCTCAACTTACATAGGTGAACCTTTGTAACCCATATTCTGGCTCAGCCGTATTACTGGATTGCTAGCAGGAGTAGGATCCGTCCGAATCCGGTGGATTCGAACCTGGGTAAACTTGTGTGCTCAACGTCCCGGAACACCGTACGTCTCACAACCCTCTCTTCCACACGCCTCGAGGTCCCCCTCATGGCGTACCTATCATCAATCCGACGACACATGTGTGTTCTTTTCATTAACCATAGCTAGAGTCATGGGATGTGTGTTCTTTCATAAGCCACAACTAGAGTCATTAAATGTGTGTTCTTTTCACAAACCACATATGGATCCACAAGTGTCATTGAATGTGTGTTCTTTTCACAAACCACATACAGATCCACTAGAGTCATTGCATGTGTGTTCATTTCACAGACCACATATGGATCCACCTGTGTCATTGCATGTGTGTTCTTTTCATAAACCATATATGGATCCCCTAGTGTCATTGCATGTGTGTTCTTTTCATTAAGCACACCTAGATTCATTGCATGTCTGTTCTTTTCACAAACCACATATGGATCCACTAGAGTCATTTCATGTGTGTTCTTTTCACAAACTACATATGGATCCACCAGAGTCATTGCATGTCTATTCTATTCATAAACCACATGGATCCACCAGAGTCATTGCATGTGTTTTTTCATAAACCACAGCTAGAGTCATGGGATGTGTGTTCTTTCCATAAACCACCACTAGAATCATTAAATGTGTGTTCTTTGCACAAACCACATATGGATCCACCAGTGTCATTGAATGTGTGTTCTTTTCACAAACCACATATTGATCCACTAGAGTCATTTCATGTGTGTTCTTTTCGTAAAACACATATGGATCCACCAGAGTCATTGCATGTCTATTCTTTTCACAAACCACATATGGATCCACCAGAGTCGTTGCATGTTTGTTCTTTTCATAAACCACATGGATCCACCTGAATCATTGCATGTGTGTTCTTTTCATTAACCATAGCTAGAGTCATTGCATGTCTGTTCTTTTCATAAACCACATGGATCCACCAGAGCCATTCCATGGGTGTTCTTTTCACAAACCACACATGGATCCACCAGTGTCATTGAATGTGTATTCTTTTCAAAAAATAACATATGGATCCACCAGTGTCATTGCTTGTGTGTTCTTTTCATTAACCACATATGGATCCCCTAGTGTCATTGAATCTGTGTTCTTTTCACAAACCACATATGGATCCACCAAAGTCATTACATGTGTGTTATTTTCATTAACCACAACTAGAGTCATTGCATGTATGTTCTTTTCACAAATCACATATGGATCTACTAGAGTCATTGCATGTCTGTTATTTTCATAAACCACATAAGGATCAACCAGAGTCATTGCATGTTTGTTCTGTTCATAAACCACATATGGATCCCCTAGTGTCATTGAATGTGTGTTCTTTTCATTAACCACAACTAGAGTCATTGCATGTCTGTTCTTTTCACAAACCATATATGGATCCACTAGAGTCATTTCATGTGTTTTCTTTTCACAAACAACATATGGATCCACCAGAGTCATTGCATGTTGATGACCTACAAGTATAGGGGGTGTATCGCAGTATTTTTGAGGAAAGTGAAACCCAATTTATTGATTCGACACAAGGGTGGCCAAAGAATATTTATAAGTCTTAACAACTGAGTTGTCAATTTAGCTGCACCTGGAAACAATCTTGCTCACAGTAGTTTATCAGTAGCAACAGTTTTGTAGTAGATATAGTAAAGTAATAGTAGTAGTAAAAGTAAAGACAATAGTAACAATTGTAGTAAATAGTAGGATTAAAGCGCGGTAGGCTTAGGGATGGATGGACAGGCGTTGCATGGATAAGACAATTCATATAGCAATCAAGACGTAAGACATTTGCAGATAAATAAGATAAAGCATCCAAGTACTAGATAATCATAGGCATGTGTTCCATATATAGTCATACGTGCTCGCAATGAGAACTTGCACAACATCTTTTGTCCCGCCAGCCCGTTTGCAGCGGGGCTTCAAGGGAACTACTGGCAATTAAGGTGCTCCTTTTAATAGAACACCGGAGCAAAGCATTAACACTCCGTGAACACATGTGATACTCACATCAAAGCCATTCCCTCCGGTTATCTTGATTATTGTCACTTCGGGGCCTTTGGTTCCTGACAACAATATGTGTATACTCTTGCATGTAAGATCATAAACAATACTATCATAATGAATCAATAACATGTTCAGATCTGAAATCATGGCACTCGGGGCCTGGTGACAAGCATTAAGCATAACAAGTTGCAACAAAGTCAAAAAGCACTAATAATAGATACTAGGCACCATGCCCTAACAATCTGATGCCATTACATGAAAGATCTCATCCAATCCCTACCATCCCCATAGCCTATAGCGGGGGATTACTCACTCATGGATGGGGGAATCATGGATGGTTGATGGAGAAGCGATGGTGATGATGATGGCGATGATCCCCTCCAATTTCTCGTCCTGGCCGGGTGCCAGAACGGTGTTTCATGTTCTGAATCATGGAATCTGGTGGTGGCGGCACATCGGGACTCTTTTTGGAAAAACATCGAACCCCCCTAGGTTTTTAGGTCAGGAGGCATCTTATAGGCGAAGAGGGAGGCCGGGGGAGGGGGGGGGTGATCGAGGCGGCCACACCACCCCCAGGCGCGGCCTGGCCTGGCCCGCGCGGCCAGGTGGTGTGGGTCCCTCGTGGCCCTCCCCCGTCTCGTCTTTTGGCTCTGTGAGTCTTCTGGTGAAATGGGATCTTTGGCATATTTTCCGGGATTTTTCCTAATAGTTGATTTTATGCACAAAAACTAGACACCAAGGTAATTCTGCTGAAAACAGCGCCAGTCCATGTTAGTTGTATCCAAATCACACAAGTTTAGAGGAAAAACAATAGCAAAAGTGTTCGGGAAAGTAGATACATTTTGGACGTATCAACTCCCCCAAGCTTAGCTTATTGCTTGTCCTCAAGCAATTCAGTTGAAAACTGAGTGCGATAAAAGAAACTTTCACAAACACATTTGCTTCATAAGATGTATATATTCTCAGCATATGATCAACTACTTAGGTAATTCATAATAAAGAGTATGCAAATATGTTTACTTAATAGTCATTGCAAGCTATGAAGAGATTCCAAATCAAAAATAATAAATAGGATGAAGCATAAACATAAGCAACATTGCAATGCTCATAAAAGGTATGATAGAGTGGTATCTCGCTTGCCTTTGATTGCAGAGCAAACATAAATGCCAAGGCACCTCTGAAATGCAAGTGAAGACTAGAAGTAAAGATATCAAAGATACAAGCATCAAAGTCATGACAAAATTAATCCAAATTTTGATAAGAATGACAACTATGCTCTCAAGAAAGTGCTCATAGAATATGTGGAGACCCAACAAGGAAATGAAAAGGTTTTGAAAAGTTTGAAAGGCTTCCAAATGCTGAAAGTATGGTACTAATTAGCTTTGAGCTCTCATTTCCCCTATCATAAGCATCTTTAAATGGTTAAGGTGAAAGTGAGGTCCAATACGAGTTATATGCTTGACAGACCATAAACTAGAAATCTCATGTCCCTTGAGTACGAGGGCCGCTCCTCATGCTACTCAACTTTAATTACCGGTAAGTTCTTGTCATAGTAAATACATGCGTATCATAGAGAACCGCCAATGGGGTACCCCTTGCCCGATGATATGGAAGAATCCCCATATCAAAATTACAAGGCAAGCATACAATGAGCATCTCAGCAATCTTCTTATTTACCATGGGAAAAATGGTGCTTTTTTCTCTCTTTCCTCTTTTCTCATCTTTTTTTCTTTTTCTCAATAACTATCTCTCTCTTTTTTTATAAGAAGAATGCTTCCTAGATTGCTCATTATGGTTACGTTGCAGGTTTCCACCATGATTAGGCATGGATTAGACCAGCGGCCCAGACGTTTCTCTAACACACATACATAACTCCATGGACTTACAAGCTCCCCTTTTATTTCACACCGACGACATCCGTAAACAAAAGAGCATGATATCAATTGGGTATATATTTACAGGTGTTGAAAGTGTTCCCCGTGACAGCACGGTTCTGCTAATCCCTAGCCTATAATTTGCAAGCATATAACTTTCATGGATAGTCACAATGGTTTAGGTTTATTAAGTGCAAGAAATAAAGTGTGCCATCAAGTTCGTGAGAGCTTTACTAACTAACTTTCTCATAACAAGCAGACATTTTGTTCAGAAGAAAACAAGGGATACTGAATATGCACGGAAAAGCAAATGATGCTAATAGGTAGGTATGGTGGACACTTTTGACAATATTGGTTTTGGGGAGTTGGAAACATGAGTAGAGCTCATACTAAGTGCAAGTGAAGGCTAGCAGTAGTAAGGGTGCGACAAACGAGAGAGCAATAACTGTCATAATCATGCTTGCAACAAAAGAGGACTAATCATGGCATGAAAGTAATTCAAGACCCCTAAGGCAAAATAATTCATCGAGGCTTAACTAATTGTTGTTTCAGTTATATGCATGCGTGAGCATGTGCCAAATCAATTCAAGTGAAACATTCAGAGGAGGATACCACAGTGTCATACCAAGCTATGAATAGAGCAATGAAAGCAAACATTCATATGACATGCTACAAACCATTAGCAAGCTAGAGCTAATCATAAGAAAGCAAGAACTACTAAGCATCCATAAATAACATACACCTTACATGAACAAACTAAGCATGCCCACAATGATGAGTATATGTACAAAAATGAAAACAAATAGAGTTTGTTACCAGCCTCTTACCATACCTCAAGTCGTCATTAATCCTCATTATTGCCCTTCACTTGTGTGGCTTGAATGATAACATGAAACCAAATTCCACTGAGGACTGCTGAACCCTGCAACGAACTTCACAAAACCAAAAGAAGAACAACAAATATTTTTGGTGTTTTTGATTTTTAAAGGCAAGAGCAAAAAGGAGGAACACACAAAGCAAAATCTTTTTGGTTTTTTTGAATAGTCCAATCAAAGCAAAAAGGAAGAGGCAAACCAAGGCTAAAAAGACAAAGAAGCAAACAAAGAGAAATAACGAAAATATTTTTGGTCTTTTTGTGTTTTAGAAAGCAAAAGTAAAGAAAGAACGAAAATAAAAAGAGAACGAAACATGGATATACAAAATACCGACTGAACATAATATGTAGATGAGTGTGGTGTCGGTGTACCTCCCCCCAAGCTTAGGCTTTTGGCCTAAGTGGGTATCAATCCCAAGCTGGCCAAGATGGAGCGCCTCCGTAGTACGGCGAGGAGGTGCCCTCATCCTGATACGAGCTCGAGGACGCCCAGCGTAGTGCGCAGAATAGTCGTAAGAGGGCACCCCCCTGGTGCTGCCCGTGGAAACCAAGCAAGCGGAAGTGCTCGTCCACCTCCTCCTTGGAACGTAACCATGCCCTCCTGTAAATACTGAACAAAGTGGATTGTGGCAAAGGAATTTCCCTCTCATCTCCATCAGTAAACAACATCCTGTATACTAAAACCTCCGTACTAGAGTCAGTAGTGACAAAGTGATGTGTTTTCATAGCAGCAAGATCAAGCCTTTGTGGTGTCAACACAATATCATTAGGATCCACAGAAAGTTCTAAAACAGCAACCATACGTGAGGCAATAATGCCCCCATAAATAGGTCCTCTAGCAACTAGGCGGCGAGCAATGAGAGAGCCAAGATTATACTTGGTATCATTATTAAGTGTAGCAGCGAGGAAGGCCAAATGATAATTAGAAATATTACTAGTGTTCTCCCTACCAAGAATGCTAGTGGCAAGATAATAAGCAAAATATCTAAGAGCTGGGAGTTGAATGTTCCTTATCTTCCCGCGCTGAGCCGCGCGGTCATTGTCATTTTTCACACTTCGGTAGAGCTCTATCAAATCAGCGGGTCGACCTTGGATCTTCTTCACTGTCCCAGTCATGCCTATGCCTACAATGCTGCAAAATCTTTCCAATGGCATGGTAATAGGCAGATTATAAATCTTGAACAAAACAGTTGACTGATAAGGGGTGTTAGTGAAAACGAAACTCTCAACGAATGTTTTGGTGAGCACGGAATATTGCTCACTCTCATCTTCCATGTAGGTGGTCAGCCCAACCCTCTGAACAAGAAGTAAGAACTTATCGAGGATCCCTACAGCTCGCAAAATGGTAAAACAAGGGAAAGTAGATGGGTGAGCATCTCCCTCATCTCCTTTATTGCCAAAGCATGGTGTAATAAGATCTTCATTATATGATGGCCTAAACTGAGAGGCTGATCTTGAAGGCCTTGCCCTCCTAGGTGTGTCCCTCTCAAATATTTCTCCAAAAGTGTGGTTGTTCATCTTTGATATTCTGAAATTTAAACATCCATTATACAAGTGATTGCAAAGTGAATACATAATGAAGGGAACTACTCATAGGGACTTGGAAGATGCCTAAACATGCATCAAAACAAATTTTCTAAGCATTGAACAAGCTTACAAGCTCACAAAACCTGTCACCTACAACAGCAAAATACTCAAGATATAAACCACTAATCACAAATCTACTTGGACAAGCGGAGGAGTCACATACCGGAGAACAAATGCTCCAAATTTCAGCAGCAAAGATGGGCTGAGCAAGGAGATCGAAAAATCACGAGCAAGAACAGCAAGAACGAGATTTCGAGCAATGAACTGGTGTTTTATTAGGAGAGAGAAGGAAGTGGCAAGTGAGAGAGTGAGTGGAGGGCCAGGGGTGGCCCACACCATGGCTAGGCGTGCCACTAGGGTGGCCGCGCCACCAGGTCGTGTGCCTGCCTGGTAGGCCCCCCTAGTACTCTCCACGCACTTCTCTGCCCCTTTTTTCACGTAAAAGTTTAATATGAATTTTCTGGAACTTTTCGAGACACTTTATTTTTTAGCAATTTTTAGGTATTGATGAATGATTTTCTGAAAGAAAGATGTTTTTGGAATGATGCAATGACAAAACTAAACTAAAACTTCAGAAGTTCTAAGACACTCTAATATGCAAGCAACTAGCAAAAGAAAAGTAAACTAAGCGAAAGAAAAAACTAAAATGAATAAAATAAAAGTAAGCAAAGATAATCATGGTGAAAACATTGTTTTGTTCATTAAAATCCCTTTGTTAACTGTTGGGTCTGCAGCATAGAAAACAAAAATTTTCTTACGATGAGAACTGCACGCCAAGATCTATCTACTAGGTACAAAGCAACGGGTGGACATACATCCAACGAGAACTTACCCTCGAAGACAACGAGTTTTGTTAACGAGTAGGAACTCGTGGTTGATGTAGGCGTACACTTGCCGATCTCAAGATTGTGAGGAAGTCCGAGCGCCGCAACTCAGCAGCTCATCCGTACTCACACACACGTTCAAGCCACCGGACAACCTCCACCTCCTCGCTCCAGCGATCCAGCGGAAGCAGCAACTCCTTCCAGACGAAATGCCACTGGGAACATGTATCTCGCTAATCCGAGACCATGGGGGAATAATTCTAGAGGGGGAGAGAGATCCTTCACAAGGAGGTGTGAGCATGAAGGAGGGAATGGGTGGCATTTTATAGGAGGAGGGGGTGCCCCTCCTCTCCATAGACGGCGCATGGGGGGTGACCCCTCACCTCCCCCATTCATGTGGTGGTAACCCCTCCACATTAAAATGCCTCTTCACATTCCCTTTTAAAGTCTCCACTTTAAATGCATTAAAATTCTCCAAGTTTAATGCTCTCTCATTTAATAAAACTCTTTTATTAAATTTATTCAGAATTTTGTTAATTACTTTAATTAACAAACATTCACATATAGCCCCTTGCAATATTTCAATATCACATGCAGAACCACTTTCTGCAATTTCACCCGAAACAATTTCCGGTTTCTATTGAAACGATTCCTGCGCTTTGCAATTCTTTCGTTTGAAACATATGTGCTCCAAAATGGTGTCCGGTAACTCTTAAGTGTGTCACCCTACGGTTCGCGAATAATGCAGACATGATCGAGACCCTTCTCCGATCAATAATCAGTAGCGGGACCTGGAGATCCGTACTGACTCCTACACATTCAACGATGAATTTTGTGATCGTGAGAACCTTTAACGCTTGTCACTAAATCCCTTTGTCTCGTGATATATTACATGTCCGAGATTCGATCATCGGTATTTCCATACCTAGTTTGATCTCGTTACCGACATGCACTCTTTTCTTGTTCCCGTGATATAACATTCTAGTGATCACATCACTTGCTTGCAAGCTATATCAATGTGATATCACCGAGAGGGCCCAGAGTATATCTATCCGTCATTGGGATTGACAAATTCCACTCTTGATCCATGAGCCTCAACATAACACCTTCATAGTACTGAACCCATCTTTATAGTCACCCTGTTACGGTGTGACGTTTGATGTTATCAAGATACTCTTCAGGTGTTAGCAATTAACATGATCTCATGGTCTAAGGATAAAGATTACTTCGTATGATGTTATAGCAATATAAACATAATGACTTGATCGTAATGCTATTCTTCGGATGAATGTTCATCACATCATTCCACCAATGGTGTGACCTTGTTATTAACAACATCCAATGTCCATGATCAGGAAACCTTGATCATCTTGTTAATCAACAAGCTAGTATATAAGAGAGGCATAACTAGGAACCTTTTTTGTTTATTAAACACACATGTATTGATGTTTACGATCAATACAATTATAGCATGCAAAATAAACATCTATCATATATAAGGAATACATAATAACAACTTTATTATTGCCTCTCAGGGCATATTTCCTTCAGTCTCCCACTTGCACTAGAGACAATAATCTAGTTCACATAGTGATAAATCTAACACCCATGGAGTTCTGGTGTTGATCATGTTTTTCCCTAGGGAGAGCTTTAGTCAATGGATCTGCTACATTTAGGTCCGTGTGTACTTTACAAATCTTTATATCTCCATCCTTGACATGCTCGCGGATGGAGTGAAACCGGCGCTTAATATGCTTGGAATTCTTGTGAGACCTCGGTTCCTTTGTGTTGGCTATGGCTCCATTGTTGTCACAATAGATCACCAGTGGGTCCAATGCACTAGGAACCACACCTAGTTCCGTACTGAACTTTTTCATCCAAACCGCTTCATGCGCTGCTTCTGAAGCAGCAACATATCTGCCTCCGTCGTTGATCCAGCCACCACAGGTTGTTTGGAACTCCTCCAACTAACTGCTGCTCTGTTCAAGAGAAATACGTATCTGGATTGAGACTTAGAGTCATCCAGATCGGTGTCAAAGCTAGCATCGACATAACACTTAGCGACTAGCTCTTCTTCACCTCCGTATATAAGAAACATATCCCTAGTTCTTCTCAAGTACTTGAGGATGTTCTTTACCGCTATCTAGTGTTCTGAACCCTGGATCAGATTTGTACCTACTAGTCAAACTAATAGCATGTGCCACATCCGGTCTTGTACATAGCATGGCATACATAATAGAGCCTATGGCCGAGGCATAGGGGATCTTATCCATCATCTCTCTTTCTTCCGCCGTAGCCGGACTTTGAGTCTTACTCAATGTCTTGCCTTGCAACATAGGTAAGAACCCCTTCTTACTTTCGTCCATAGTAAACTTCTTTAATATCTTATCAAGGTATGTACTCTACGATAGCCCAATTAGGCGCCTTGATCTATCTCTATAGATTTTAATGCCTAATATATATGACGCTTCACCAAGGTCTTTCATCGAAAATTTGTTGTTTAGATAACTTTTAACACTGTTTAAAAGATCTATATCATTTCCAATCAATAATATGTCATACACATATAATATCAGAAATGCCACATTGCTCCCACTCACTTTCTTGTAAATACAAGCCTCTCCATAAGTTTGGACAAATCCAAACTCTTTGATCACCTCATCAAAGCGGAGATTCCAACTCCGGGATGCTTGCTTCAGTCCATAAATGGGTCGCTGAAGTTTGCATACCTTGTTAGCATCCTTAGGATCGACAAAACCCTTAGGTTGTATCATATACAACTCTTCTTCAATATTACCATTGAGGAATGCAGTTTTGACATCCATCTGCCATATTTCATAATCGAAATATGCAGCAATTTCTAACATAATCCTAACCGACTTAAGCATCGCTACGGGAGAGAATGTCTCATCGTAGTCAACTCCTTGAATTTGTCGAAACCCCTTTGCGACAAGTCGAGCCTTATAGATGGTCACATTACCATGAGCATCAGTTTTTCTTTTGAAAATCCATTTATTCTCTACGACCTTTTGATCGTGAGGTAAGTCCACCAAGGTCCAAACTTGGTTCTCGTACATGGATTCCATTTCGGATTTCATGGCTTCTAGCCATTTGTTGGAATCCGGGCTCATCATCGCTTCTTCATACGTCGCAGGGTCATCCATTTCATCAACCATGAAATTTACAATAGGATTGTAAATGCAGTTCAGGAGCTGCGTGTCACCTTGACCTGCGAGGTTCGGTAGTGTCCTCTTTCGGAGTTTCATGATCAATATCATTAGCTCTCTCTTTATTAGGTGAAGTCAACTCCAAAACAACTTCCGGTGCTACGCTACTCGCCATTTCATGAAGAGAAGGTTCAATAACCTCTTCGAGTTCTACCTTCCGACTACTCACACCTTTCGCGAGAAACTCCTTCTCAAGAAAGGATCCATTCTTGGCAACAAAAACCTTGCCCTCGGATCTGTGATAGAAGGTATACCTAATCGTTTCCTTAGGGTATCCTATGAAGACGCATTTTTCCGCTTTGGGTTCGAGTTTATCCGGCTGAAGTTTCTTCACATAAACATCACATCCCCAAACTTTAAGAAATGACAGGCTTGGTTTGTTTCCAAACCATAATTCATACGGTGTCGTTTCAACGGATTTAGATGGTGCCCGATTTAAAGTGAATGCAGCTGTTTCCAGTGCATAACCCCAAAATGACAGTGGCAAGTCAGTCAGAGACATCATAGATCGAACCATATCCAATAAGGTATGATTACGACGTTCCGACACACCATTATGTTGTGGTGTTCCGGCAGGTGTGAGTTGTGAAACTATTCCACACTCTTTCATGTGTGTGCTAAACTCGTAACTTAGATACTCTCCTCCACGGTCAGACCGTAGAAATTTGATCTTTCTATTACGATGATTTTCCACTTCATTCTGAAATTCCTTGAACTTTTCAAAAAGTTCAGACTTGTGTTTCATCAAATAGATATACCCGTATCTACTCAAATCATCCATGAAAGTAACAAAATAACGATATCCACCTCGCGCCGACACACTCATTGGTCCACACACATCAGTATGTATGATTTCCAATAAATCTGTCGCCCGTTCCATTGAACCAGAAAACGGCGTTCTAGTCATCTTGCCCATAAGGCATGGCTCACATGTATCACATGATTCAAAATCAAGTGATTCCAAAAGTCCATCAGAATGGAGTTTCTTCATGTGTTTAACGCCAATATGACCTAGACGGCAATGCCACATATATGCAGATATATCATCATCAAGTTTAATCTTTTTAGCATTAAAATTATGAATGTGCGTAATATTACTATCGAGATCCATCAGAAATAAACCATTCAACATAGGTGCATGACCATAAAAGATATTATCCATATAAATCGAACAACCATTGTTTTCAGATTTAAACGAATAACTACTTTGCATCAAACACGATCCGGATACAATGTTCATGCTAAGTGCAGGCACCAAATAACAATTATTCAGGTTTATAACTAACCCCGATGGCATATGGAGAGGCGTTAAACGGACGATCACATCAACTCTTGATCCATTGCTGACCCGCATTGTGACCTCATCCCTTGCTAGTTGTCGCTTGTTCCGCAGCCCCTGAATCGAGTTACATATATTAGCAACCGATCCTGTATCAAATACCCAGGTGCTACTGCGAGTACTAGTCAAGTACACATCAATAACATGTATATCACATATACCTTTGTTTGCCTTGCTGGACTTCTTGTCTGCCAAATACTTGGGGAAGTTGCGCTTCCAATGGTCAGTCCCCTTGCAATAGTAGCACTCGGTATCGGACTTAGGGCCATCTCGGGGTTTCTTTTCAGGCGCGGCAACAAATTTGCCACCCTTCTTTCCCTTGTGCTTGCCTTTCTTGTCCTTCTTGAAACCGGTGGTCCTATTGATCATCAACACTTGATGTTCTTTCTAATCTCCACTTCTGTAGTCTTAAGCATTGACGGACGCTCAGGAAGAGTCTTCTTCATGCCTTGCATATTATAGTTCATCATGAAGCTCTTGTAGCTAGGTGAAAGAGATTGGAGAACACGATGTATGCCCAAGTCAATTTGAATCGTTATTCCCAAGGACACAAGCTTATCGGCGTACCCAGACATTTTGAGTACATGCTCAGTAACGGAGTTGTTCTCCTCCATCATGCAGCTAAAGAACTTTTCAGTAGCATTATAACTCTCTATGGCAGCATGGGTATCGAAAATCATTTTCAATTCTCCCATGGTATCAAAGGCATTGCCATTTTCGAAATGCTTTCGAAGTTCTGGCTCTAGCCCATACAGTACGCCGCAATGAACTAAGTTGTGGTCCTCCTAACGAGTCACATAGACATTCTTTTCCTCGTTAGGGGCATCAGGAGTTGGTGGGGGGCCTAGCGTCGCATCTAGCACATATTGCTTTTGTGTAGCAGTGAGGAGAATCCTCAAATTCATAGCCCAGTTGGTGAAGTTGCTACCATTCGCAGCAAGTTTCTCTTTCTCCATGAACACATTGAAATTAAAAGCAGGTGGTGCCATCTACAACAGAAATTGTAAAGTTTATTTAGACTAAGTTTATGATAGATTGAGTTCAACTAATCCAAATTACTAATGAACTCCCACTCAAAAACGACATCCCTCGTGTCCTTTTGGTGATTACATGAACCAAATCCACTACACCAAGTCCGATCATCACGTGAGTCGGTGTAGCTTCAAAGGCGAGCATCTATATGGGCATCATATCAACTATATGACTCATGCTTAACCTTTCGGTCCGTGTTCCGAGGCCATGTCTGTACATGCTAGGCTCGCCAAGTAAGAATCTTAGTACTTGCGTGTGTAAAACTGTCTTACACCCGTTGTATGAAAGCATAGAGTCGAATACACCCGATCATCACGTATGTCTCGAAACACGATCCATAGAATGGTGCATACTCAAGGAAGAACACACTTTATCTTGATATCTAAATGAGGGATCATCTTACAATGCTACAAAAGCGCCAAACTAGCAGTATAAGATGCTAACATCTAATGTGTAAAGTGAGATGATATGGTCCATGCATTTGATCTCTATCATTTGCATCGTGGTATGATCTCTATCATTCCTTTGTGTGTAAGGCCAAGGTCTATGGAACTTACACGTTGAATGTGTTGTAAGAGTATCTATCATACATCTACTTACAACAATACCATATCAATACACTACCCCAACAACGATCTAAACTAGACGCCTCTAATTTATCAATTGCAAGTTTTACGTGGCTTAGGGCTTTCGGGGATAGAACCGTTCTCACCTACGAACATGACCCACAATGAGGATAACTAAGTTATTAGCAACTCGTTTGTAAATCAGATATTGACTATAGTAGGAGAGACCGACACCCACCAGCCACTTATGCAAAACAAGTTGCATGTTAGTCGTGGAACCGGTCTCATGTACGATGACATGTAAGGTTGGTCCAGGCCGCTTCATCCCAATATGCCACCAATATCCAAAATACATAGAAGATGTAATAACATGATCATCATCACCCACATATAAACATATGTGTACTACCCGTGCAAAGCACCTACGCATAAATCAGGCTCTGATACCACTATTGGGTCCGCAACATAGAAAACAAAAATTTTCCTACGATGGGAACTACACGCCAAGATCTATCTACTAGGTACAAAGCAACGGGTGGACATACATCCAACGAGAACTTACCCTCGAAGACAACGGTTTTGTTAACAAGTAGGAACTCGTGGTTGATGTAGTCATACACTTGCCGATCTCAAGATCGTGAGGAAGTCTGAGCGCCGCAACTTAGAGCGCATCCATACTCGCACACACGTTCAAGCCACCGGACAACCTCCACCTCCTCGCTCCAGCGATCCAGCGGAAGCAGCAACTCCTTCCAGACGAAATGCCACTGGGAACATGTATCTCGCTAATCCGAGACCATGGGGAATAATTCTAGAGGGGGAGATCCTTCACAAGGAGGTGTGAGCATGAAGGAGGGAATGGGTGGCCTTTTATAGGAGGAGAGGGTGCCCCTCCTCTCCATAGACGGCGCATGGGGGGGTGACCCCTCACCTCCCCCATTCATGTGGTGGTAACCCCTCCACATTAAAATGCCTCTTCACATTCCCTTTTAAAGTCTCCACTTTAAATGCATTAAAATTCTCCAAGTTTAATGCTCTCTCATTTAATAAAACTCTTTTATTAAATTTATTCAGAATTTTGTTAATTACTTTAATTAACAAACATTCACATATAGCCCCTTGCAATATTTCAATATCACATGCAGAACCACTTTCTGCAATTTCACCCGAAACAATTTCCGGTTTCTATTGAAACGATTCCTGCGCTTTGCAATTCTTTCTTTTGAAACATATGTGCTCCAAAATGGTGTCCGGTAACTCTTAAGTGTGTCACCCTACGGTTCGCGAATAATGCAGACATGATCGAGACCCTTCTCCGATCAATAATCAGTAGCGGGACCTGGAGATCCGTACTGACTCCTACACATTCAACGATGACTTTTGTGATCGTGAGAACCTTTAACGCTTGTCACTAAATCCCTTTGTCTCGTGATATATTACATGTCCGAGATTCGATCATCGGTATTTCCATACCTAGTTTGATCTCGTTACCGACATGCACTCTTTTCTTGTTCCCGTGATATAACATTCTAGTGATCACATCACTTGCTTGCAAGCTATCTCAATGTGATATCACCGAGAGGGCCCCGAGTATATCTATCCGTCATTGGGATTGACAAATTCCACTCTTGAACCATGAGCCTCAACATAACACCTTCGTAGTACTAAACCCATCTTTATAGTCACCCTGTTACGGTGTGGCGTTTGATGTTATCAAGATACTCTTCAGGTGTTAGCAATTAACATGATCTCATGGTCTAAGGATAAAGATTACTTCGTATGATGTTATAGCAATATAAACATAATGACTTGATCGTAATGCTATACTTCGGATGAATGTTCATCACATCATTCCACCAATGGTGTGACCTTGTTATTAACAACATCCAATGTCCATGATCAGGAAACCTTGATCATCTTGTTAATCAACAAGCTAGTCTATAAGAGAGGCATAACTAGGAACCCTTTTTGTTTATTAAACACACATGTATTGATGTTTCCGACCAATACAATTCTAGCATGCAAAATAAACATCTATCATATATAAGGAATACATAATAACAACTTTATTATTGCCTCTCAGGGCATATTTCCTTCATTAACAAGGTTGATCAGGTCTTGTTACCAAAACAATTTTATATGAAACAAAACTTTGTATTCCACTAATGATTATGTTACCTCAACCTTGATAGCAATGGTCCCAATCATAATAGTTTCATATTTTTCTCGTGGTATGGGACAATATATTTCTCCAACTTGGATGCCGTCAACATGTTCAATTGAATTTAAACCATAGGTCCTATCAATCTTCTTGGGAAAATAGACAGTATGCTCCTTGTCATTAACATTAAAAGTAACCTTTCTTTGATTACAATTAATAACAGCTCCTGCAGTATTAAGAAAAGGTCTCCCAAGAATAATAGACATATTATCATCTTTAGGCATTTCAAGCACAACAAAGTCAGTTAATATCAAGCAATTATGAGCCACTTGAATAGGTACATCCTCACATATACCAACAGGGATAGTAGTAGATTTATCAGCCATTTGCAAAGATATATCAGTTGGTATTAGTTTTTCCAATTGAAGTCTCTTATAGAGAGAAAAAGGCATAACACTAACTCCTGCTGCCAAATCACACAAAGCAGTTCTAACATAACTATTTTTAATAGAGCATGGAATAGTTGGATTCCCTGGGTCTCCAAGTTTCTTTGGAACCTTACCATTAAAGGAATAATTAGCAAGCAAAGTAGAAATTTCTTCACTAGGGATCTTCCTTTTATTAAAGACAATATCCTTCATATACTTTGAATAAGGAGGAAATTTAATAGCATCAGTCAAAGGAATTTGCAAAAATAAAGCTTTCATCCACTCACAAAACTTATTATAGTGTTCATCTTCCTTTGACTTGTGTTTCTTATCAGGAAAAGGCATAGGTTTTTGGACCCAAGGCTCTCTTTCACTACCATGTTTCTTAGCAACAAAATATTCTTTAGTGTATTTAGTATTCTTAGTGTGCCTTTCAGGTTCTTCTTCAACTTTTTCTTTATCAGAAACATCATTTTCCTCGTTACCACTTTCAGTTTCAGCATCAGAGATAGATATACTATTAGGATCTTTAGCAGGTTCAGAAGGTTCTACAATAGTTTTATGTTTCCTTTTCCTTTTCTTAGGAGAAGTACCACTATTTTCAGTTTGTTGAGAATCCTGCTCAATTCTTTTAGGATGCCCCTCAGGATATAGAGGATCCTGGGTAGCAACACCACTTCTAGTTCTAATTTCATAAGCATGTTTTTCTTTAGCAGCATTAACTAGCAAGTGTTTTTGTACTTTAATAAGTTGCTCAATTTGTGTTTGAACCATTTGAAAATGTTTAACAAGCATTTTAACATCATTAGAGGTTCTTTCCACAATATGCTTCAACTCAACAATAGATCTAGAGTTTTCCATTAGATGATTTTGCACCCTTTTATTAAAATTATCTTGCTTAACAATAAATATATCAAATTCTTATAAGCATTTATCAGGAGGTTTAGAGTAAGGAATATCACCTTCATCAAAATGTTGGAGAGAGTGTACCTCAATAGTGGATGAGTGGTGGATTGGCTTACATAATTCTTCTATAGGAGGTAAATTCTTCACGTCTTCAGCTTTAATTCCCTTCTCCTTAAGACATTTCTTAGCTTCCTTCATCACTTCATCATTTAGTTCAATAACTCCCCTCTTCTTTGGTTTTGGTGTTGGTGTTGGCTCAGGCAAAGTTAACTCAGGTGTAGTTGTCTTAGATGTAGTTGGCTCAGATGAAGTCCAGTCTTCATAATTCTTGCTTATTTTAGCCATTAATTCCTCAGCTTCCTTGGGAGTCCTATTCCTGAAAACACAATCAGCACAACTATCCAGGTATGTCCTAGATTCTTCAGTTAGTCCATTATAACATATATCAAGAAGCTCGTTCTTAGGTAATGGACATCCATCCTATGCATGAATCAAAGCACAAAACCTTGCCCATGATTCAGGCAATATCTCTTTCTCTCCCTGTTTAAAATCAAAAAGTTCCTGCAAAACAGCATGCCTAGCACTAGGAGGGAAATATTTCTGAAGGAAGGTACTAATCAAGCAATCAGGGCTGTCAATAGATCTAGGAGGTAAATTATTAAACCAAGTTTTAGCTTCTCCTTTTAGTGAAAAAGGGAAAAATTTAGCAACAAAGTAGGTGCGCATCTTAATATCATCAGAAAATAAGCCACTCATGGTAGAAATCTTAGTCATATGTGCTACCGCACTTTCATTCTTAGTTCCACAAAAAGGTTCTTTCTCAATAATAGTTATGTAAGATAAATCAAGAGAGAAATCATAATCCTTATCTTTAATGTTTATGGGAGATGTAGCAAACTTATCATTAGGAGATAATTTGGGTTTTATAGTACGCCTCTCAAGAAGACTCTTAATAGCACTTTTATCATGAGTGTTTTGACATTCTTTAATAAATTCATCAGTCATCTCTATATAACCGTCTTCAATATCATAGCTCTCTCTAGACTCGGGTGGTGAGCCGAGGTGTAGTAGTGTCTTCATTAGGAGTTTCAGTATTTCCAGCTATAGTTCTAGCAATCGTAGCATCTAGGAAAGTACCTAATGAACCACTCTTATCAAGCACAATAGAAGCAGCATCATAAGTATCAGAAGTTTCAGATTCAGCAGTAGTAGCAGTGTGTGTAGCATGTGTCTATGGTGGTGTAAGGAACTTACTCATAACAGATGGTGAATCAAGAGCAACAGAGGTGTTCAGAACCGTACCTCTCCTTGTAGTGGATGGTAAAATAGGGACCTTGCCATCACGAGACTTACCCATGATGGATAAATGGCAGCGAACAATAGTGATTCCAAGTGAACTTGATAAATAGACCTATGCTCCCCGGCAACGGTGCCAGAAAATAGTCTTGATGACCCACAAGTATAGGGGGTGTATCGCAGTATTTTCGAGGGAAGTGAAACCCAAATTATTGATTCGACACAAGGGGAGCCAAAGAATATTTATAAGTCTTAACAACTGAGTTGTCAATTCAGCTGCACCTGGAAACAATCTTGCTCACAGCAGTTTATCAGTAGCAACCGTTTTGTAGTAGCAATAGTAAAGTAATAGCGGTAGTAAAAGTAAAGACAGTAGTAACAATTGCAATAAACATTTGGATTAAAGCGCGGTAGGCACAGGGATGGATGGACGGGCGTTGCATGGACAAGACAATTCATATAGAAATCAAGACGTAGGGCATTTGCAGATAAATAAGATAAAGCATCCAAGTACTAGATAATCATCGGCATGTGTTCCATATATAGTCATACGTGCTCACAATGAGAACTTGCACAACATCTTTTGTTCTGCCAGCCCGTTTGCAGCAGGGCCTCAAGGGAACTATCGGCAATTAATGTGCTCCTTTTAATAGAACACCGGAGCAAATCATTAACACTCCGTGAACACATGTGATACTCACATCAAAGCCATTCCCTCCGGTTATCCCGATTATTGTCACTTCGGGGCCTTTGGTTCCGGACAACAATATGTGTATGCAACTTGCAGGTAAGACCATAAACAATACTATCATAATGAATCAATAAAATGTTCAGATCTGAAATCATGGCACCCAGGGCCTAGTGACAAGCATTAAGCATAACAAGTTGCAACAAAGTCAAAAGGCACTAATAATAGATACTAGGCACCATGCCCTAACAATATGATGCCATTACATGAAAGATCTCATCCAATCCCTACCATCCCCATAGCCTACAGCGGGGGATTACTCACTCATGGATGGGGGAATCATGGATGGTTGATGGAGAAGCGATGGTGATGATGATGGGATGATCTCCTCCAATTCCCCATCCCGACAGGGTGCCAGAACGGAGTTTCATGTTCTGAATCACGGAATCTGGTGGTGGCGGTGCAACGGGACTCCTTTTGGAAAAACGTTGACCCCCTAGGTTTTTAGGTCAGGAGGCATCTTATAGGTGAAGAGGGAGGCCGAGGGGGTAACCGAGGCGGCCACACCACCCCTAGGCGCGGCCTAGCCTGGCCCGTGCGGCCAGGTGGTGTGGGCCCCTCGTGGCCCTCCTCCGTCTCGTCTTCTGGCTCCACGAGTCTTCTGGTGAAATAGGATTTTTGGCATATTTTCTGGGATTTTCCCTGAAAGTTGATTTTCTGCGCAAAAACTAGACACCAAGGTAATTCTGCTGAAAATAGCGTCAGTCCGTGTTAGTTGTATCCAAATCACACAAGTTTAGAGGAAAAACAAAAGCAAAAGTGTTCGGGAAAGTAGATTCGTTTTGGACGTATCACATGTCTGTTCTTTTCATAAACCACATGGATCCACCAGAGTCATTGCATGTGTGTTCTTTTCATAAACCACAGCTAGAGTCATGGGATGTGTGTTCTTTCCATAAACCACAACTAGAGTCATTAAATGTATGTTCTTTTCACAAACCACATATGGATCCACCAAAGTCATTGCATGTATATTCTTTTCATAAACCACATATGGATCTACCAGAGTCATTGCATGTCTGTTCTTTTCATAAACGACATGAGAAAGTGTGTTCTTTTCAGAAACCACACATGGATCCACCATTGTCATTGAATGTGTGTTCTTTTCCTAAAACACATATGTATCCACTAGTGTCATTGCATGTGTGTTCTTTTCATTAACCACAATTAGAGTCATTAAATGTGTGTTCTTTTCACAAACCACATATGGATCCACCAGAGTCATTGCATCTGTGTTATTTTCACAAACCACATATGGATCCACCAGTGTCATTGCATGTGTGTTCTTTTCATAAACCACATATGGATCCCCTAGTGTCATTGCATGTGTGTTCTTTTCATTAACCATAGCTAGAGTCATTGCATGTCTGTTCTTTTCACAAACCCCATATGGATCCCCTAGTGTCATTGCATGTGTGTTCTTTACCTTAACCACACTAGAGTCATGGGATGCGTGTTCTTTCATAAACCACAACTAGAGTTATTAAATGTGTGTTCTTTTCACAAACCACATATGTATCCACCAGTGTCATTGAATGTGTGTTCTTTTCACAAACCACATATGGATCCACTAGAGTCATTTCATGTGTGTTCTTTTCACAAACCACATATGCATCCACCAGAGTCATTGCATGTGTGTTGTTTTCATAAACCATAGCTTGAGTCATTGCATGTCTGTTCTTTTCACCAACCACATATAGATCCACCAGTGTCATTGAATGTGTGTTCTTTTCACAAACCACATATGGATCCACTAGAGTCATTTCATGTGTGTTCTTTTCACAAACCACATATGCATCCACCAGAGTCATTGCATGTGTGTTCTTTTCATAAACCCCAACTAGAGTCATTCCATGTCTATTCTTTTTACAAACCACATATAGATCCACTACAGTCATTGCATGTGTGTTATTTTCACAAACCACATATGGATCCACCAGAGTCATTGCATCTGTGTTCTTTTCATTAACCACAACTAGAGTCAGTGCATGTCTGTTCTTTTCACAGACCACATATGGATCCACCAGAGTCATTTCATGTGTGTTATTTTCACAAACCACATATGGATCCACCAGAGTCATTGCATGTGTGTTCTTTTCACAAACCACATATGGATCCACCAGTGTCATTGCATGTGTGTTCTTTTCATAAACCACACATGGATCCTCTACTGTCATTGCATGTGTGTTCTTTTCATTAACCACATCTAGAGTCATTGCATGTCTGTTCTTTTCACAAACCACATATGGATCCCCTAGTATCATTGCATGTGTTTTCTTTACATTAACCACAGCTAGAGTCATGGGATGTGTGTTCTTTCATAAACCACAACTAGAGTCATTAAATGTGTGTTCTTTTCACGAACCACATATGGATCCACCAGTGTCATGGAATGTGTGTTCTTTTCACAAACCACATACGGATCCACCAGAGTCATTGCATGTGTGTTCATTTCACAGACCACATATGGATCCACCAGTGTCATTGCATGTGTGTTCTTTTCATAAACCATATATGGATCCCCTAATGTCATTGCATTTGTGTTATTTTCATTAACCATAGCTAGAGTCATTGTATGTTTGTTCTTTTCACAAACCACATATGGATCCACTAGAGTCATTTCATGTGTGTTATTTTCACAAACCACATATGGATCCAACAGAGTCATTGCATGTCTGTTCTTTTCATAAAACACATGGATCCACCAGAGTCATTGCATGTGTGTTCTTTTCATAAACCACAACTAGAGTCATTAAATGTGTGTTCTTTTCACAGACCACATATGGATCCAAAAGTGTCATTGAATGTCTGTTCTTTTCACGAACCACATATGGATCCACTAGAGTCATTTCATGTGTGTTGTTTTCACAAACCACATATGGATCCACCAGAGTTATTTCATGTGTGTTCTTTTCATAAACCACAACTAGACTCAGTGCATGTCTGTTCTTTTCACAAACCACATATGGATCCTCCAGAGTCATTGCATGTGTGTTATTTTCACAAACCACATATGGATCCACCAGAGTCATTGCATATGTGTTCTTTTCATTAAACACAGCTAGAGTCATTGTATGTCTGTTCTTTTGACAAACCACATATGGATCCACCAGAGTCATTTCATGTGTGTTATTTTCACAAACCACATATGGATCCACTAGAGTCATTGCATGTCTGTTCTTTTCATAAACCACATGAGCATGTGTGTTATTTTCACAAACCAAATATGGATCCACCAGTGTCATTTCATTTGTGTTGTTTTCTTAAACCACAACTAGAGTCATTGAATGTGTGTTCTTTTAACAAACCACATATAGATCCACCAGAGTCATTGCATGTGTGTTCTTTTCACAAACCACATATGGATCCACTAGTGTCATTACATGTGTGTTCTTTTCATAAACCACATATGGATCCCTAGTGTCATTGCATGTGTGTTCTTTTCATTAACCACAGCTAGAGTCATTGCATGTCTGTTCTTTTCACAAACCACATATGGATCCCCTAGTGTCATTGCATGTGTGTTCTTTTCATTAACCATAGCTAGAGTCATGGGAGGTGTGTTCTTTCATAAACCACAACTAGAGTCATTAAATGTGTGTTCTTTTCATAAACCACATATGGATCCACTAGTGTCATTGAATGTGTGTTCTTTTCACAAACCACATACGGATCTGATATGTTGTAAATGTATCTATAATTTTTTGATGTTCCATGCTTGTTTTATATCTACTTTCTTATGTTTTGTCCACACTTTGAAGTATTTTTACACATTTTCTAGAACTAACCTATTAACAAGATGCCATAGTGCCAGTTACCTGTTTTCTGCTGTTTTTGGTTTCAGAAAATCTAGTAAGGAAATATTCTCGGAATTGGACCGGACAAAAGCCGAAGTCAATATTTTACCAGAAGGAACACGGAATTCGGAGGGGAGACGAAGTGGCGCACCAGGGCGGCCACACCTGGTGGTGGCGCGGCCTGGGGGGTGCGCCAATAGGGGATGTGGGCCCCCTGGTGCTCCACCGACCTTGCCCCTTCACCTATAAAATCCTCCTAGGACGAAAACCCAAATACCCGATCAAAATTCCACGAAAGAGTCTGTAGCCGCCGCCATCTCCATCCCTAGATCGTGAGGGATCTGAAGCTCTTCCCGACACCCTGCCGGAGGGGAGAGATCACCCTGGGGGCCTTCTTCATCACCATGACTACCTCCGGTGTGATGCGTGAGTAGTTCATCCCTGGACTACGGGTCCATGTAGTAGCTAGATGGTTGGTTCTCCTCCTTTGTGCTACCATGTTTAGATCTTTTGAGCTCCGTTCATGATCAAGATCATATATTTGTAATCTTACATGTTGTGTTTGCAGGGATCCGATGGATATTGAGATGCTATTTCAGATTGATTATTGATTCTATCATGTCTATGTTATTTGTGATCTTGCATGCTTTCTGTTGTTAGTAGCTATCTTGGCCGAGTAGATGCTAGCAACTCCAAGAGGGAGTATTTATGCTCGATAGTGGGTTCATGCCTCTAGTAATCTGGGAAAGTGACAGAAATCTCTAAGGTACTAGATGTGTTGTTGCTACTAGGGAGAAAACAACAATCCTTTGTCCATGGGGCAATCGTATTGTTTACTTTACACACTTTGCTTAATGCAATTATCTGTTGCTTGCAACTTAATACTGGAGGAGGTTCGGATGATAACCTGAAGGTGGATTATTAGTCATAGATGTAGTTGTATTATGGTCTATGTATAATGTTGTAATGCCCAATCAAATCTCGTAGGTGTCAAGATGATTAGTATATGCATGTATGCTTTCTTGGTGTCTGTCAATTTCCCCGCTGTAATTTGTTCACCCAACATGTCATCTATCTTAAGGAGAATCACCTCTAGTGAACTATGGACCCCGGTCCATTCTTTTACAATCAATCTACAATCTATTTACTGTTTATTGTTTACTTTCTGCAAGCAATTACTATCTTCCACACAATATGTTTAATCCTTTGTTTTTAGCAAAACCGGTGAGATTAACAACCTCACTATAAGTTGGGGGCAAAGTTCTATGGTTGTGTTGTGTAGGATTCCAAGTTGGAAACAACACCTTGGAGGTGTTTGCTTTCTCCTACTGGTTTGATAACCTTGGTTTCATAACTAAGGGAAAACTTGCTGCTGTGTTCATCATACCTTCCTCTTGGGGTTCCCCAACGAGCTCGATATATTTTGAGCCATTAAGCCTTTTTTCTGGCGCTATTGCCGGGAGTCAAGGACATCTTCACAAGGGGAGTCCCTCATAACCAATCTCTTTACTTTGTTTTTTTCTTAGTTTATTTCTGCTTTGTTTGTTTGTTTCTTTTATCAAAAACACAAAAAAATTAGTTGTACTAGTTTGCTTCTTTATGTTAAAAACGCAAAAAAATGAATACTCTTGAAAACACTAAGTTGTGTGACTTCACTAGCAGCAAAAACAATGATTTCATGTGCACACCTATTGCTCCACCTGTTCCTGAAGCTACTTTCTTTGAAATTAAACCTGCTTTGCTCAATCTTGTTATGAAAGAACAATTTTCTGGTGTTGGTACTGAAGATGCTGCTGCTCACCTTAATAACTTTGTTGAACTTTGTGAGATGCAAAAACATAGGGATATAGATGGAGATATTATTAAGCTTAAATTGTTTCCTTTCTCTTTGAGAGGAAAAGCTAAAGAATGGTTGCTATCCCTAACTAGAAATAGTATTGATTCTTAGACTAAATGCAAAGATGCTTTCATTGGAAAATACTATCCTCCTGCTAAGATTATATCTATGAGAAGTGAAATAATGAAATTTAAACAATCTGATAATGAACATGTTGCTCAAGCTTGGGAAAGAATGAAATCTTCGGTAAAGAATTGTCCCACTCATGGACTGGCTGTTTGGATGATTATCCAAACCTTTTATGCAGGACTAAATTATTCTTCAAGAAATCTACTAGATTCTACTGCTGGAGGTACCTTTATGACCATTACTTTGGGTGCTGCAACAAAGCTTCTGGATAATATGATGGTTAACTATTCTGAATGTCACACTGAGAGGGCTCCACAAGGTAAGAAGGTAAATTATGTTGAAGAAACCTCCTCCTTGAGTGATAAAATTGATGTTATTATGTCTATGATTATTAATGGGAAAGCTCATATAGATCCAAATCATGTTCCCTTAGCTTCTTTGGTTGCTCAAGAAGAGTAAGTTGATGTGAACTTTATTAGAAATAATAATTTTAGGAACAATGCCTACAGGAATAATTTTGGTAATAATAATTATAGGCCATATCCTCCCAATAATGGTAATACTTATGGAAATTCCTTCAACAATAATAGAAGTGCACCCTCTGAACTTGAAGTCATGCTTAAATATTTCATTAGTAAACAAACTGCTTTCAATAAGACTATTGAGGAAAAACTCTCTAATGCTGAAAGAAATATAGCATCATTGTCTGAAGCACAATCTTCTTTGAATAAAATGGCTGCTAAACCTAAAACCATAGAAAATCTCTTTGCTTCTACTAATGCCATACAAGTTAGAATTGATGAAAATGTTAGACTGTTAGCTGAATTGCATGCTAAGTGGGAAAGAGAAGATGAAATTGCTAGAAATAGTAGTATTTGTACTATCGCCACCACTAATGTTGATGCTAGCAAACCACATGAAGTCCCCATTCCTTCTGCAACAATGCCTAAAACCAATGGAACCTTTTCTAATAAAAATGCTGAAATTCTTCGAAATATGGGAAACAATAGCTCTACTACCTTGGATGGTAATTATGATTTTGATCTTGATGGTTGCAATATCTCTGAAGTAAATATGTTCCTACAAAAGCTTGCTAAAAGTCCTAATGTTAGTGCTATGAATATGGCCTTTACAAAACACATTATTGATGCTCTCATAAAAATTAAAGAAGAAAAGATGAAACCTAAAGCTTATATTCCTATGAAATTAGGATATGGTTGGGAAACCATCATTAATATGAAAGTGAATGATTTTGATCTCAAAGATTTATGTGATTGATATGTTGCAAACATATCTATAATTTTTGATGTTCCATGCTTGTTTTATATCTACTTTGCTTTGCTTTGTCAACACTTTGAGGCATTTTTATATGTTTTCTGGGACTAACCTACTAACAAGATGCCACAGTGCCAGTTGCCTGTTTTCTTCTGTTTTTGGTTCCAGAAAAGGCAGAAAATCAATATTCTGGGAATTGGATGGGACAAAAGCCAAAGTCAATATTTTACCGGAAGACACATGGAGTCCAAAGGAGAGACGAAGGGGGGCCACAAGGAGGCCAAACCACCCCTTGGCGCGGGAAGCCCTAGGCCGCGCCAGGGCATGGTGTAGGCCCCCTGGCCGGCCACCGACCTTGCCCCTTCGCCTATAAAAAGCCCTCGGGACGAAAGCCCTAAATCCTCCAGCCTCTAGCCACGAAAAGTTCCACAGCGCCGCCACCACCGAAGGAGAGATTCGGGGGACAAAAAGTCTCTGTTTCGGCACCCTGCCGGGACGGAGAAGTGCCCCCGGAGCCATCTCCATCGATCTCCACCACCATCTCCATCGCCGTTGATGATTCCCATGATGATGAGGGAGTAGTTCTTCCTCGAGGCTAAGGGTTCTACTGGTAGCTATGTGTTCATATCTCTCTCTATGCATGATCTCTACTCTCCCCATGTGTGTGAAAGTGACAGCGTGCACACCATGTGTGTGAAAGTGACAACGTGCACACCATGGTGGCACACCGGTAGATCTACTTTGCTACTCAAGTGCTTTAATAGATCTCTGCTCTCCCCATGTGTGTGAAAGTGACAGCGTGCACACCATGGTGGCACTTAGGCTAGAGATTACAAATACTTGTTATGAGTTATATTTGGAGTTGGATGTTTCTATGAAATTGTGGTGTTTGTTGGAACCATCTAGCGCTCAAGGTGATAGTGTGGGGTTATCTAGATGGGGAAAGCAAACTTTGAGGTGTGCTGTTATAGCCCTACCATGGATTAGAGTGTCCAACCGGAGAGTAGTTCAGTAATATCATAAAGAGAAGATATTTATATGAGAGTGTTCACTAGTGAAAGTATGATCCCTAAGCCTTGTTTCTAAACATTGAAACACCGTTTGCAACTAGATATGTTACATGTTTGCTTGCTTCCATTTTTATTTCAGTTTGCCTTTAGTCTCTTCCATGCCATCAAGCTATTTTTTGGCACCGTTGTATTATATCCATACCACTTGTATATTACTATCTCTTCGCCGAACTAGTGCACCTATACACCTGACAAGTGTATTGGGTGTGTTGGGGACACAAGAGACTTCTTGTATCTTGATTGCAGGGTTCCTTGAGAGGGGATACCTTTGACCACTTCCTCCCTAAATTCGATAAAACTTGGGTGATCCACTTAAGGGAAAACTTGCTACTCTTCTACAAACCTCTACACTTGGAGGCCCAACAACTATCTACAAGAATAGAAGTGCGTAGACATCAGTGATCTTGATAGTAGTGTTTCTATTATTGTAACACTACAGTACTGAAAATACTTTAGCTTCTATGCAACATGCCAATCCCTAGATCGGTTATTGGCTTACATAGAACATATATGAAATAACAAAGTAATAATCCGTGTATCATAAATAACGAACATAGATAAGATTCAATTATTACAATATTCACTTAGCTCGAAGGCTAGCTTACACATTATTCAAGTAGCAACATAAATAAAGATAACTACTCCATCTTAAAATTGCCGACAAGGGAACAAGTGTCGAGTGGAGTACCGTGACCTATTCGATCACTCAGAATCAAAATAACCTGCAACATGAAACGTAGCAGCCCCGAAGGGTCAATACATGGAATGTATGGCAAGTAGCGCTAAGATAAAAGAGACAATGTGCCTAGTATCTACATGCTTATTTGGCTAGTGGAGCTTTGGCTAGCTTGCACTTTCAAACACATTTATCCTACTTTTGTAAACCATTTTATTCACAACAACCCATTAAGTTCACCCATCAAGTTTTAGTAATTAGGAAATAAGGATGAGTGAGAATATGTCATAGCCTCGATATCAAGCAACTCATTCGTCCGTAACCGGGGACACAGCTAAGTACTCCCTCCATCCCAAGGCTTAAGGCATATAATTTTTTTTGAAAAGTCAAGCCATGTAAAGTTTGACCAAACTTTTAGAAAAAACTATCAAGAACTATTATATTATAAAGATACCATGTGAAAATATGTTTCATGATGTATGAAAAGGTATGGATTACATAGTATAAATATTAATATTTTTCTCTAAAAACTTGGTCAAACTTTAGTTGGTTTGACTTTTGAAAAAAATTATATGCCTTAAACCTTGGGACGGAGGTAGTACTTAGTTTTACACCCTGCAAGGGTTTGTACACTTTACCCATGTAACCTGGCCAACCCAGCTCGTACCACCACACTCATATTGTGTGATGATAGGGAGAAGTCCAAGATGAGACCGTTCGAGAAGTAGATCTCCAAACCCCACTACGCACCGATCCCAACCTACCATTCAGTACATCTCTGGCTACGCTGGGTTCGGATCACCACGACCTACTAAGTTCAACCAGCCACCCATTTCTTACTGGCACACGGTTTCACACATAAGCTACTATAACAAAGAGAACCAATCCTTCTCAGTACCCTGGGCGGCATTCCCCACCATTATCCACACTCCGTTGACAATCCAACCACTCTGCCCAGGTAGTTCATTAAAATTATGTTGTTTTAGTTTGAATAAACACATACTTCACCATAAAGTGATCCCTTCCCCGTCTATACAGCATGTCTAAGCACTTCTACCTTACGGAGGCTCAACTATAAGGAATTCCTACCACAATTTACATAGGACATAGCATAGCATTGTAATTCCTAAACATAATCTACAAAAATACACTACACATGCATAAGATAAAATAGTAGGACAAGATATGATCAAAATAGCATCTACTTTCCTTGGCGGTAGGAGTCGAGAGTACAATCCTCGTAGAAACAAGCGTTGCACTCATCACAATCTACACGATACAATTGCAACACATAAACAAACATATACAATCATAGACAGGTGCACAAATACATGCATGATAGCTTAATAAAGGTTTCAGTAACACTTTTATGTTCTCTGATGTTTATTACTATTGAATGATGCATGGAAAAACCTTTAATGCAATGAAAACAATTTATGCAATTTGTTAATCCAACTAATAGGGCTTCATTCAAAATATTAAGCATCTGATGTATACAGTTCTGATCAAGTTATACAAAATACCACTGGACAGATGTTTCAATTTAGAGCCAGCACCAAAAAGAATTACACCAAAAAGATTTACAGATCTTTTTCTATAATTTTTATACTACCTTAAACCTTTTTATAATCTCTGGAATCTACGTACAGTAAACATGTATTTTTATTTTAAAATCAAATACTACACAATTTTGTGATTTCAACGGTATATTATTTGTAAATTTTGGCCTAGTAGATTAATTTCAATGATTTTTACAAGTTATATCAATTTTCTGCCTTTTTATCTATTCTCAGAAATTCCGCGGAATATTCCCGCTGACGAGTGGGTCTAGCTGACACGGATGTTGACCGGTCAGCGGCAGTTCGTGGCCGTTCGATTTGCGTCCAACGACCGACGCGGGACGGCCAAGGTGCTCACCGACGTTGTCGTCGGAGGTGGGCGGCGGCGGCTCTCCGGTGGTGTTCGGCGGCGGAAAAGTGGTCAACGGCAGGCGGTAGTCGTCGGCTCGGTCCCTGGTGGCCTTGTAACAGAGCTTCACATCCCCGGTCATCGGCTACGGCTGGCTGGAGTGGCGCGGGCGACCGCGGTCTCCGACGACGTCGGCGGGGCGATTCGGTGCACTGTAGAGGAAACGATGAGGGTCAAAAAGGTGCAGAGCTTTGGCGTGGAGTCATGGAACGAGGAGAGGGTGCAGAAATTGAGTTGTGGCTTGTACCGACGGCAATGGCGGTGGCGGTGGTCGGAACTCTGGCGAGAAATTGCCGCGGCTTGGCGGCACGATTAGCTAGGGTTTAGGGGGGTTCGAAAGAGGGAATCGACTGCTTTAAGGGGCAGGGGTCGAGAGGGCGAAGACGGCTCTGACCCGGGCACGAACAGAGAGAAAATTGGCGGCCGTTGCAGAGTTCGTGTCGAGCATGGATGGCTCGAGGAGCAGGGTCTGACGGGTGGGTCCCGCTTGTCGGGTTGCCGGGCCGGCCGGTTCGCTATGCGCCGCGCGTGCTGGGGGTGGGTGGTAGCTAGTGCGGCGGCTGGCGGGTCCCGGGTGGGCCGCTGGGCTACTGCGGGCTGGCGGTCCGACTGGCTATCGGTTTCCATTTTTTCTTTCTTTTATTCTTTTTCTGAACAGTCTGTTAACTGAAACTCTGTCTGAATTCTGAAATTCAGTCAAAAGTAAAACTGTCATAACTTTTGATCCGCTGCTCCAAATTGAGCGAAACAAAAACCCACAGGTTTGTATTGGAAAACTCTATGCACCTATTCATTTTAAATTCTTATATAGTACCATTCTATAAGATGAAAGGTAAAACCCTACTAGTCACCTATAAGCGATGAATAAGCACTTGAGTGGTGTTTTAGCAAAAAGCTTTTAAAACTAAAATTTTGCAAGGATGAACATGATGCAATGCCACGAATGATATGCTGTACCAATTGTAATAATTGGGATGTGACAAGACTAACCCCCTTAAGATTAATCTCGTCCTCGATATTTGCCGTGGCTAACAAATAGGTGTGGGTGGTCCTCTCGGAGGTCATCTTCTCGCTCCCAAGTGGCTTCCTCTTTGGTGTGATGGCTCCATTGTACCTTGCAAAACCTGATCGTCTTGTTGCGTGTTAACCTCTCTGTTGTTTCCAAGATCTTGATTGGCTTCTCCTCATAGGTCAAATCACTCTCTAGCTGAACCTCATCTAGTGGCACGGTGTCCCTCAATGGTGTATCCACCATCTCCGGATGGCACTTCTTCAGCTTGGACACATGGAACACGTCATGAACAGCAGATAGAGACTCTGGCATCTCCAACTAATATGCAACCTCCCCCTTGCATTCTAGGATCTTGTATGGTCCTATAAACCGAGGTGCCAGCTTGCCCTTAATTCCAATTCGCTTAATTCCACGCAGTGGCGAAACTCTGAGGTATGCTCGATCTCCAATATCATACACAACTTCCTTGCGCTTAGCATCAGCATAGCTCTTCTACCTTGATTATGCTACCTTTAGCCTATCCCGGATCAAACTAACCTTCTTCTCAGCGTCCTTGATCAGATCAGGTCCAAACATCTGACACTCACCTACACCATCCCACAATAATGGTGTTCTGCATCTGTTACCATATAGTACATCGAACGGTGATGTCTTTATGCTAGTCTGGTAGCTGTTGTTGTAAGAAAACTCAGCATAAGACAAATTCTCATCCTAGTTAGAGCCATGAGCTAGAGTGCAAGCTCTCAACATATCCTCCAAAATCTGATTCACCCTCTCTGTCTGTCCATCCGTCTGAGGGTGGAAAGCTATACTGAACTCCAACCTAGTCCCCAATGACTCATGCAGCTGGCACCAAAAGTGAGAGGTAAATTGGGTGCCTCTATCTGAAATAATACTCTTGGGAACTCCATGTACACACACAATTTTATCCATGTAGATCTTGGCCAATCTAGCACTAGTATAGGTGGTCTTCACAGGTATAAAGTGAGCTACCTTGGTCAAATGATCAACCACTATCCAAATAGAGTCGTAACCTGACCTCGTCTTGGGCAGTCCTATGATAAAATCCATTCCAACTCTATCCCACTTCCAATCAGGTACTGGCAATGGCTGTAGCAATCCAGTTGGCTTCTGATGACCAGCCTTCACTCTGTTGCAGACATCACATAAAGCAATATACTCTGCGATATCTCCCTTCATATTAACCTACCAAAATATTTCCTTCAAATCCATGTACATCTTCGTGTTACCAGGATGTATGGAGTACGGCGAGTCATGGGCTTCCTGGATAATCAACTTCCTATTTTCCTGATCGTTGGGCATGCACAAACGATCTCCATACCATAGGGTTCCTTGCTCATCTTCGTGAAATCCCTTTGCTTTACCCTCAGGTATGTTTGCTCTTATTCCTTCCATGTCGCTATCCTTATTTTGATCCTCCCTGATCATGTCCAGAAGCGTTGGTTTGACTTCCAGTGTTGCCAAATATCCCTCGGATACTAGCTCCAACCTAAGATCCTTGAATTGTTCACACAAATCCTTGGGTAACTCTTCCACGGTCAAACCATTAGCATACACTTTGCGGCTTAGCACATCTGCTACAACATTAGCCTTCCCGAGATGATATTGCAGGCTCATGTCATAATCCTTTATGAGCTCCAACCATCTCCTTTGCCACATGTTCAATTCCTTCTGTGTGAATATGTATTTCAAGATTTTGTGGTCCATGAATACATCACAATGCTTACCCATCAGATAGTGTATCCATACCTTGAGCGCATGCACAACTAACGCTAACTCCAAGTCATGCGTGGGGTAATTCTACTCATGGTGTTTAAGTTGGCGTGAGGCGTAGGATACCACTCTTCCATCTTGCATCAACACACTCCCAAGTCCTTGGCAAGATGCATCGCAGTACACTTGGAAATCCTTCTGAATATTAGGCAAACACAAGATAGGTGCGGTCACTAAGCGTTGCTTCAGTTCCTGGAAACTAGCTTCGCACTCTTCTGTCCACTCAAACCTTTTCTCCTTCTTCAGTAGCTCAGTCATTGGATTTGCAACCTTGGAGAAATTTTCTATGAACCTCCTATAGTATCCAGCAAGTCCCAAGAAACTCCGGATATCTCCCGCATTCTTGGGAGACTCCCATTGAGTTACCGATGATACCTTGCGTGGATCAACTGCAACTCCTTCACTTGACACTATGTGTCCGAGAAAACCCACAATGTTCAACCAAAACTCGCACTTGCTGAACTTGGCATACAATTTATGCTCCCTCAACTTCTCCATAATTAAGCGCAAATTCTTCTCATGCTCATTGTCATCCTTAGAATAAATCAATATATCATCGATGAACACCACTACAAATTTATCCAAGTACTCCATGAATACCTTGTTCATCATGGTCATAAAATATGCTGGAGCATTTGTTAGTCCAAAATACATAACCGTATACTTATATAAACCATACCTAGTGGTGAAGGCGGTCTTTGGTATGTCCTGCTCACGGATCTTCAACTGGAAATATCCTGATCTTAGATCAATCTTGGAAAATACCTTTGCTCCCTTCAACTGATCAAACAAATCATTTATGTTGGGAAGAGGATATTTATTCTTGATGGTAACCTCATTAAGCGAGCGATAGTCTACCACCAGTCTCTTACTACTATCCTTGTTCTCCACAAATAGAACAGGTGCACCCCAAGATGAAGAACTTGGCTGAATGAATCCCTTGTCCAACTATTCTCTAAGTTGCTTCTTCAACTCCTTCAGCTCATACACATCCATATTGTACGGTCTCTTGGCTATTGGTCCAGTTCCCGGCATTAAGTCAATGATAAACTCCACATCATAGTCCGGTGGCATCCCTGGTAACTCCTCCGGAAACACATCGGGGTATTCTCTCACTATGGGTATGGTGTCCATGCTAACCCCCTTAAGAGAGTTCACCTTAGCACCCCTAAGACGTGCTGCCGACTTGAACTTAATCTTTATGCCTTGTGGTGTCCTGAGAGAGATGGCACGCTGTCCACAATCTATCTGGCCATCATACTCAGACAACCAATCCATGCCCAGTATTACATCTAATCTCTGTGACTCCAAAACAACCAAATGTGCTGGGAAGCTGTGTGCTCCAATACCTAGGGTAAGATCACGACATCCCTTACTAGCTAGCATCTCTCCTCCTGGTGAGCTCACTCTAATAGTCTCTTTAAGTGACTCAGTGGTCAACTTATGTCTATCCACAAATGCCCTTGATATGAATGAATGTGATGCACTAGTATCAAATAGAATGAGTGCAATATGGGAATCGATTGGCAACTTACCAATCACGAGATCCGGCTCATCACAGACTTCCTCCATGTCCACATGGTTCACATTCGCCTTCTGGTTGGGTCCAAGCTTGGGTCCTCCTCCTATGATCTTCTCTGGGTAGGTACTAGCATAGTGGCCCAGCTTCTTGCACTTTTGACACTCCACATTGCTGAGGTCCTTCTTGCTCACATAGTTGTGTTCATTGTTCTTCCTAGAGTTGTTGTGGTGGCTCCTGTGACCATTATGGTGGTGGTCATTTCCTCCACGGTGGTGATTGTTGCCCTTGTGACCATCGTGGCGATGTCCATTTCCTCCACTGTGGTTGCGGTCATCTCCGCCATGCCTAGAATATCCAGAGTGTCCATCAAAAGAGGTGCGAGCACGGTGGTGCGATCCTGAGGAGTGATGGATTTTCTTCCTCTTGCGTCTCTCCACCTGCTGTTGTTTCCCTTCTAGAATCCTGGCCTTGTCCATCAGTTCCTGAAATGTTGGGAAATAAACCACAGATAGCTGAAGTGAAATCTCATCACTGAGACCATCTAGGAACCTCTCCCTCCTCTTGGCATCAGTGTCCACATCCTCAGGGGCATAGCGGGACAAGTTGTTGAATTCCTCTATGTAATCTGCCATAGTACGGTTGGTTTGGTGCATGTTGCGGATTCCTTCCTCTTCAGGCTCATGGTCCCGATAGAGACGTGGTTGGTTCTGAACCCTTCCTCAAACATGGCCCAAGTAACTGTGTCCAGCGGGTGGATGATCTGGAAAGCATCCCGCCAAGAAGCAGCTGATCCTTCCAGTAAGTGAGCAGCAAACCTCACTTTTTCAGCATCAGTGCAACCAACGGTCACCAAGTCTTTGTTCATAGAACGGAGCTAGTCGAGAGCAACCATGGGCTCAGGTGCAGAGGAGAACTTAGCTGGCCTCAGCCTCAGGAACCTGGTGAGAGCATCTCCCTGGGGTTGATTGTTCCCGTTGTTGTTGTTGTTCTGATTTGCCATGAACTGCGTCATCACCTGGGTAAACTATGCCTGAGCGGCCATGAGCTGACCATCTCATCAGGTACTCGGCGAGGAGGCATCTGCGGTTCAGCACAGGTAAGATTAGAAAGAACAATCTAAGGATATAATCCCTACCCATGTATAATGCTCATGCAACAACCATATGTTTACAGACAATGACAAACAGGTATCACACAAGCAAACACACAACACGCATAGTTTCATGTGTTTAACAGTATATAGCTACAAAACAGTTTAAAAACATTTGCATCAACATTTAGATACAAAACAACAATAAACAGATTTCTGCCAGAATAGTTCAGCTGTGTTCACGAATTTTTCTGACTGATTTAAACTCGTCAGGAATTTTTGCTGATTGTTTTGCATGTAGTACAGGTAACCACGCACCAGATCCCAATTTTGCATATTTTTATCAGTTACTAGTAAAATATGAAAAATCGTACAATACAGCAGATTCAGCAGAAAACTACTGCAGCAATAACATGGATTTTGCCAAAACCTGCCAACAATCATATAATAAATCACACAAGAAAATCCTGGAACTTCAGAGTACTTAATAGAGCATCCTAAACGCAATAATCTAACAGTGCCAAAGTTTACATTGATTGATATATAACGTCTAACGAAATTCCTAACGAAGACTAATTTTGGGGGACCATCTCTAACTATTTGATGAACAGATTGCAATAGGTTCTAGAGTCCATGCGCTGGTGCTTCGATCCTCGTGCATGCCATGGCGGTGGCATGTACACCTCCCCTAAATCTTCACCACTCGAGTCCTTGAAGTCCACCTCATCGGGGTCCTCCTCCTCGCTTTCTTCAGCAAAGGCGTTCGCTTCATCTCCTCCATTGTCATTGCCCCCATCATCGTCATTGCCTCCATCATCGTCATTGTTACCACCATCACCATTATCCGCATCATCATCATCATCATCATTACCATCATCATTACCATTATTTGGTGGCGGGTTCTACTGTGCTTGAAGGGCAGCCATCTGGGCAGCCATCTCCACAATGGTTTGATCTCGCTCCGCCACAACTTGAGTAATTCCCACAATAGTTTGGTTCAGCTCCACAATTGTGGCATCTCTTTCCACCACAACATTCTTTTGTTCCTGAATGGTGGCATCCTTTTATGCTATGGTCCCATTGAGGTCCGCTATGGTTTGATCCCTACAAATGAGGGCTTACTCCATTGTATTCACAACGGTGTGCAGGGTTTCTATCTCATACCCTTGTAAATGCACAGTGCCCTGAAAATAGTCCAACGCCTCCTTTTGCTGCATCATCTTCTCTTCCCTCTCCCAAGCTTTAATTTCCATGTCCTCTATGTGCTTCTCATAGGGTGGCATGTCGCTCCGGTTGCCTGGGGTAACCATCACGTTCCCGTCCTCATTCCGTTTTCCAAATGCAAGGAAAGGTGAACCTGCTGGCAGTCGGTGTGGGTGAAGATAGCACAGGTGTGACAATGCCTCATGCATGTATGATTCCACTCCTTGCTCCTAGGTAAGGTATTTCTTGGTGCGGTTCAGGTTCTCAATGTCAGGCACGGTGGGATCCGCAAGAACAATAGTGGTGATCTCCCGCATGTGATCTCCAGGCACATATGTGTTCATCCTCCTCCCTTTGAACATCAACATTAGCATGCCCAACGTCTGACATAGCTCTGCCAGCTGTCTTGTGAAGAGCCTTGGTGATTGGAACCCAATATACTCGACTCTGGTGACATCTCCCATCTATCAATTGTAAAGAGGAAAGTGTGAGAATATCAAAGGATAAGAAATTACTAGAATGAAAGGCGTAAGAATAAAGACATAATTTAAAATAGGCTCAAGTAATACTATGGCTTCCTATTCCAATCCTAGGTCACGATCCTACAGTCAACACACGGGCTCTGATACCATATGTAACACTACAGTACTGAAAAGACTTTAGCTTCTATGCAACATGCTAATCCCTAGATCGGTTCATTGGCTTACATAGAACATAGATGAAATAACAAAGTAATAATCCATGTATCATAAATAACGAAGATCCAGAAGATTCAATTATTACAATATTCGCTTAGCTCGAAGGCTATCTTACACATTATTCAAGTAGCAACATAAATAAAGATAACTACTCCATCTTCAAATTTTCCACAAGGGAACAAGTGTCGAGTGGAGTACCGTGACCTATTCGATCACCCAGAATCGGAATAACCTGCAACATGAAATGTAGCAGCCCCGAAGGGTCAATACATGGAATGTATGGCAAGTAGCGCTAAGATAAAAGAGACAATGCGCCTAGTATCTACATGCTTATTTGGCTAGTGGAGCTTTGGCTAGCTTGCACTTTCAAACACATTTATCCTACTTTTGTAAACCATTTGATTCACAACAACCCATTAAGTTCACCCATCAAGTTTTAGTAATTATGAAATAAGGATGAGTGAGAATATGTCATAGCCTCGATATCAAGCAACTCATTCGTCCATAACCGGGGACACGGCTAAGTACTTAGTTTTACACCCTACAGGGGTTTGTACACTTTACCCATGTGACCTGGCCAACCCAGCTCGTACCACCACACTCATATTGTGTGATGATAGGGAGAAGTCCAAGATGAGACCGTTCGGGAAGTAGATCTCCAAACCCCACTGCGCACCGGTCCCAACCTACCATTCATTACATCTCTGGCTATGCTGGATTCGGATCACCAGGACCTACTAAGTCCAACCAGCCACCCATTTCTTACTGGCACATGGTTGCACACGTAAGCTACTATAACAAAGAGAACCAATCCTTCTCAGTACCCTGGGTGGCATTCCCCACTATTATCCACACTCCGTTGACAATCCAACCACTCCGCCCAGGTAGTTTATTAACATTATGTTGTTTTAGTTTGAACAAACACATACTTCACCATAAAGTGATCCCTTCCCCTTCTATACAGCATGTCTAAGCACTTCTACCTTACGGAGGCTCAACTACAAGGAATTCCTACCACAATTTACATAGGGCATAGCATAGCATAGTAATTCCTGCACATAATCTATAGAAATACACTAGACATGCAAAAGAGAAAATAGTAGGACAAGATATGATCAAAATAGCGTCTACTTGCCTTATGGTAGGAGTCGAGAGTACAATCCTCGCAGAAACAAGCATGACACTCGTCACAATCTACACGGTACAATTGCAACACATAAACAAACATACACAATCATAGACAAGGGCACAAATGCATGCATGATAGCTTAATAAAGGTTTCAGTAACACTTTTATGTTCTCTGATGTTTATTACTATTGAATGATGCATGGAAAAACGTTTAATGCAATGAAAAAAATTTATACAATTTGTTAATCCAACTAATATGGCTTCATTCAAAATACTAAGCCTCTGATGTATACAGTGCTGATCAAGTTATACAAAAATACCACTGGACAAATGTTTCAATTTAGAGCTAGCACCAAAAAGAATTACGCTAAAAAGATTTATAGATATTTTTCTATAATTTTTATACTACTTTAAACCTTTTTATAATCTCAGGAATCTACGTACAGTAAACATGCATTTTTATTTTAAAATCAAATACTACACAATTTTGTGATTTTAACGGTATATTATTTGTAAATTTTGGCCTAGTAGATTAATTTCTATGATTTTTACAAGTTATATCAATTTTCTGCCTTTTTAGCTATTCTCAGAAACTCCGGTCTAGCTGACGCGGCTGTTGACCGGTCAGCGGTCAGCGGCAGATCGTGGCCATTCGATTTGCATCCAACGGCCGACGCGGGACGACCAAGGTGCTCACCGGCGTTGTCGTCAGAGGTGGGCGGCAGTGGCTCTCTGGTGGTGTTCGGCGGCGGAATAGTGGTCAACAGAAGGCGGCGGTCGTCGGCTCGGTCCCTGGTGGCCTTGTCACAGAGCTTCGCATCCCCGGTCATCGGCTACAGCTGGCTAGAGTGGCACGGGCCACCGTGGTCTCCGACGACATCGGCGGGGCGGCTCGGTGCACTATAGAGGAAACGAGGAGGGTCAAAAAGGTGCGGAGCTTCGACGCAGAGTCGCAGAACAAGGAGAGGGGCGCGAAAATCGAGTTGTGGCTCGTACCGACGGCAATGGTGGTGGTGCCGGTCGGAACTCCGGCGAGAAATTTCCGCGGCTGGCGATACAATTAGCTAGTGTTTAGGGGGGTTCAGAAGAGGGAATCAAGGGGTTTAAGGGGCAGAGGTCGAGAGGGTGAAGACGGCTCGGACCCGGGCACGAACGGCGAGAAAATCGGCGGCCGTTGCAGAGCTCGTGTCGAGCACGGACAGCTCGAGGAGCAGGGGCTGACGGGCGGGTCCCGCTTGTCGGGTTGCTGGGCCGGCCGGTTCGCTACGCGCCGCGCATGCCGGGCATGAGAGGTAGCTAGTGCGGAGGCTAGCGAGTCCCGGGTGTGCCACTGGGCCGCTGCGGGCTGGCAGTCCGGCTGGCTGTCGGTTCCCTTTTTTTCTTTTTTTCTTTTTCTGAACAGTCTGTTAACTAAAACTCTGTCAGAAACTGTCTAAATTCTGAAATTCAGTCAAAAGTAAAATTGTCATAACTTTTGATCCGCTGCTCCAAATTGAGCGAAACAAAAACCTACAGGTTTTATTGGAAAACTCTATGCACCTATTCATCTAGAATGCTTATATAGTACCATTCTAGCATATGCAAGGTAAAAACCCTACTAGTCACCTATAGGCGATGAACAAGCACTTGAGTGGTGTTTTAGCAAAAAGCTTTTAAAACTATTTTTTTAAAGGATGAACATGATGCAATGCCATGAATGATATGTTGTTATAATTCTAATAATTAGGATGTGACAATTATGCTTAGAAATATTTATGAAATGCTTGATTTGCCACCATTGGAAGATTGCTATTTAAATGTCTAACTTGATGATAATGCTAAAAAGAAACTCATGGGAGTATTAATGATGTTCTTATTATGGTTAACAATACCTATGTCCCCGTTGATTTCTATGTTTTGGATGTTGAATGCAATGCTTCTTGTCCTATTATTTTGGGAAGACCTTCTCTTAGAACTGTTGGTGCCATTATTGATATGAAAGAAGACACCATTAAATATCAATTCCCACTCAAGAAAGTTATAGAACACTTCCCTAAGAAGAGAGAGAAGATTCCTTTTGCATCTCCTATTAAAACAAAATTTGCTCTTAATGCTTCTTCATTTGAGAATACATGATTTTTTGCTTCTTATGCCTAGCTCAAAGGAGTTAAAGAAAAACAGTTATTGGGAGATAACCCAAATTTCTTTAGGAATCTTTTGTTGAGTCTTGGAAGTTATTTCTTCAGTAATAACCTATCCTTATCCTTTTTGTGTGGTTTTTGTGCCAAGAGTAACCTCTAATAAGAGAGAAGTAAGACCTGGGAAAGTTGCTGTCCCAAAACAGATTTTTGTACTTCGCTGTAAAAATTGGTGAAAAATCTCTGTATGTCGGATTGAGCTGTAATTTTTTATGCTTCTGCCCCAGGTTGTTATCCAACTTTCGTTAGTTCAACACTTTTCGATTTGAGCAACAGAAGGTCTTCTAAAAAATTAGTTTTTACTTGCTAATCTGTTTTGACAGATTTCTGCCATTATTTGTATTTGCTTCTTAATCTCTTTCTCTTTGAGTTCTCTTTGCTCACTTGAACTTTTAAAAGGAATTGCTTCAGTAGCTTGTGTTTAATGGAAGTTTTACTTGTGTTGAAACTGAACCTAAAGAAGAGTACACTAATGTTGCTAATAAAGATTGTGTGAAGTTTTGTATGAAGGAAATTTTAAAGTGTAGGGAAGAACAATGTGATAAGATGAAGTATGGACAAAAGCTCAAGCTTGGGGATGCCACCCGTGTCACCCCAAGAAATATTCAAGAAGTACAAGCGTTAAAGCTTGGGGATGCCCAAGGCATCCCCTTCTTCATCAATAAAAATCTCAGGTTTTCTTCCAAACACTTCATTTTTATTGTTTCATGCACAATTGTGTTGTTCTTGGAGCATCTTTGTTTTGTTTTTAGTTTTCGTTTGCTTAGTTTGCTTGAATAAATTGGTTGGACCCATGCATTCATACATAGTTTCAAATAGGTTGATTTGGATTGGAAAAGAGTAGGAAAGTTCATGCTTATAAGTGGTATAAAAGGAGCTTGTTTTTGACTGTGACTTAGACTTTATCATGTCATGCTTGATATTGTTTTGCCCTTATGCTTAGTGATTATTTCTGTAGCATGACTTGTTACAAACAATTGAGATTGTTTAATGTGCCTTGAAAGAATCATGCGTTGTTTTAGCATATAAAAGCACAATATTGTGGTATTCTCCTTTAATGCTTTATTTGGGTTGACTTGGCGCATGCTCACACCATGTTAAGACTATAACAAGTCACCATAGCCTCTATGATCATTTAGTTTTCGACTTGTAATATCACTTTATGCTTTAATTAATAATGTTTTGTCGCTTTGCATGATTATGGCCATTATTGCTCTCTTAGTTGGTCGCTCCTAGTCTTTTGCTAGCCTCCATACCAAGTATGAGTTCCACTCATGCATCCAACTCCAAATAAAACGAAGTTATTCCAAAGAGTCCACCATACCTACCTATTAGCATTTGCTATTCCAAGTATATTCATGTTTTTATCTACCTTCCGAATTAAACTTGTTATGTGAAAATTAGTGATTAAAGCTCTCACAAACTTGATGACACACTTTAATTTTCTTGCACTTAATAAACTTGAACCATTGTGCCCATCTATGTTATGTATATGCTTGCGCTTTGTAATTTGTGAATTAGCAGAACCATGTTACCATGGGGAACGCTTTCAACATTGCACTTTATTTAGTTGATATCATGATTCTTTTTCTTATGGATCCCGGCGCTGTGAAATAAAAGGGGATCTTGTAAGATCATGGAGTTTGTATATGTGTTAGAGAAACGCCTGGGCTGCTAGCCTAAGCCATGCCTAATCATGGTGGAAACTTGCAGCATAACCATAGTGAGCAATCCGTGAAGCATCCTCAATAAAAACCTATGCAAATAGCAAATAAAAAGATCACTGAGATGCTCATTGTCTACTTACCTTGTCATTTTGATATGGGAATGCTTCCGTATCATCGGGCAAGGGGTACCCCGTTGGGGGTTCTTTATGATACACATGTACTTACAATGAAAAGAACTTACTCGTGACTAAAGTTCAGTAGCATGATGTTCGGTACTTGTAAGCAAGGGCATGAGATTTTCAACTTATAACTTGTCAAGCATATCCTCATATTTGTTCACTTTAACCTTAACCACCTAAAGATGCTTATGATAGGGGCAATGAGAGCTGAAAGCTAATAAGTACCATAATTTTTGGAAGCTCTTTATGAGACTTGAATCCCTGTGTCCTTCTATGAAGGGCCTTTCTTTTACTTTTTTGTTGAGTCTCCATCTTCTGTCTTTATGCACCTATTTAGAGAGCATAGTGGTCATTCTTAGTTTAGTGTGCATTGTCCCAAAAATTGTTGATTGATTCATAACTTTGATATTGCTTGTCCTTAAACTATTTGTATCTAGGCACCCTTATGAACTTTGAAGGTGTCCTATACATTTATGTTTTTTCTATACCATGAGGGACAAGCTGAATACAACACTTATTATGTTTTGTATATGTGAAACAAACAAACATCTTTCAATACATTGTTATTCATGAATCTTTTGTTTGTACCTTTTTATGTTACAACACAATTGCTATGTCTTATTGTTAGAACTATATCTTTCATGCTATGTTAAAGTACTATGATCCCAGCTATCAATGTTTTACAAATACCTTGATCAAGATTATGATGGTGCATGTCACCTTAAAAATTATTATTTTTTATCACTTACCTATCTAGGACGAGCAGGAGTTAAGATTGTGGATGTTTATACATTGTAAACATATCTATAATTTTTGATGTTCCATGCTTGTTTTATATCTACTTTCTTATGTTTTGTCCACACTTTGGAGTATTTTTACACATTTTCTGGAACTAACCTATTAACAAGATGCCACAGTGCCAGTTGCCTGTTTTCTGCTGTTTTTGGTTTCAGAAAAGCTAGTAAGGAAATATTCTCGGAATTGGACCGGACAAAAGCCTAAGTCAATATTTTACCAGAAGGAACACGGAGTCTGGAGGGGAGATGAAGTGGCGCACCAGGGCGGCCACACCTGGTAGTGGCGCGGCATGGGGGCGCGCCAATAGGGGTGTGGGCCCCCTGGTGCTCCACCGACCTTGCCCCTTCGCCTATAAAATCCTCCCGGGACAAAAACCCTAAGTACCCTATCAAAATTCCACGAAAGAGTCTGTAGCCGCCGCCATCTCCATCCCTAGATCGAAGGAATCTAAAGCTCTTCCTGGAACCCTGCCGGAGGGGAGAGATCACCCTGTAGGCCTTCTTCATCACCATGACTGCCTCCGATGTGATGCATGGGTAGTTCATCCCTGGACTACGGGTCCATGTAGTAGCTAGACGGTTGTTTCTCCTCCTTTGTGCTACCATGTTTAGATCTTGTGAGCTCCGTTCATGATCAAGATCATCTATTTGTAATCTTACATGTTGTGTTTGCGGGGATCCGATGGATATTGAGATTCTATTTCAGATTGATTATTGATTCTATCATGTCTATGTTATTTGTGATCTTGCATGCTTTCCGTTGTTTGCAGCTATCTTGGCCGAGTAGATGCTAGCAACTCCAAGAGGGAGTATTTATGCTCGATAGTGGGTTCATGCCTCTAGTAATCTGGGGAAGTGACAGAAATCTCTAAGGTACTAGATGTGTTGTTGCTACTAGGGAGAAAACAGCAATCCTTTGTCCATGGGGCAATCGTATTGTTTACTTTACAAACTTTGCTTAATGCAATTATCTGTTGCTTGTAACTTAATACTGGAGGGGGTTCGGATGATAACCTGAAGGTGGATTATTAGTCATAGATGCAGTTGGATTACGGTCTATGTATAATGTTGTAATGCCCAATCAAATCTCGTAGGAGTCAAGATGATTAGTATATGCATGTATGCTTGCTCGGTGTCTGTCAATTGCCCCGCTGTAATTTGTTCACCCAACATGTCATCTATCTTAAGGAGAATCACCTCTAGTGAACTATGGACCCGGTCCATTCTTTTACCATCAATCTACAATCTATTTACTTTTTACTGTTTACTTTCTGCAAGCAATTACTATGTTCCACACAATACGTTTAATCCTTTGTTTTCAGCGAAACCAGTGAGATTGACAACCTCACTGTAAGTTGGGAGAAAAGTTCCGTGGTTGTGTTGTGCAGGATTCCAAGTTGGAAACAACACCTTGGAGGTGTTTCCTTGCTCCTACTGGTTCGATAACCTTGGTTTCATAACTGAGGGAAAACTTGCTACTGTGCTCATCATACCTTCCTCTTGGGGTTCCCCAACGAGCTCGATATATTTTGAGCCATCAGGATCCACCAAAGTCATTGCATGTGTAATGTTTTCACAGACCACATATGGATCCACCAGTGTCATTGCATGTGTGTTCTTTTCATAAACTACATATGGATCCCCTAGTATCATTGCGTGTGTGTTCTTTTGATTAACCATAGCTAGAGTCATTGCATGTTTGTTCTTTTCTCAAACCACATATGGATCCACTAGAGTCATTTCATGTGTGTTCTTTTCACAAACCACATATGGATCCACTGGAGTCATTGCGTGTCTGTTCTTTTCATAAACCACATGGATGCACCAGAGTCATTGCATGTCTGTTCTTTTCATAAACCACAACTAGAGTCATGGGATGTGTGTTCTTTCCATAAACCACCACTAGAGTCAATAAATGTGTGTTCTTTTCACAAACCACATATGGATCTACCAGTGTTATTGAATGTGTGTTCTTTTCACAAACCACATATGGATCCACTAGAGTCATTTCATGTGTGTTCTTTTCCAAAAACACATATGGATCCACCAGAGTCATTGCATGTCTGTTCTTTTCACAAACCACATATGGATCCACCAGAGTCATTACATGTATGTTCTTTTCATAAACCACATGGATCCACCAGAGTCATTGCATCTGTGTTCTTTTCATTAACCATAGCTAGAGTCATTACATGTCTTTTTTTTTCATAAACCACATATTGGATCCACCAGAGTCATTGCATGTATGTTCTTTCTTTAAACCACATGGATCCAGTAGAGTCATTGCATGTGTTTTCTTTTCAAAAACCACACATGGATCCACCAGTGTCATTGAATGTGTGTTCTTTTCAAAAACAACATATGGATCCATCAGTGTCATTGCATGTGTGTTCTTTTCATTAACCACATATGTATCCCCTAGTGCCATTGAATGTGTGTTATTTTAACAAACCACATATGGATCCACCAGAGTCATTACATGTGTGTTATTTTCATTCACCACAGCTTGAGTCATTGCATGTCTGTTCTTTTCACAAACCACATATGGATCCACCAGAGTTATTGCATGTTGGTTCTTTTCATAAACCACATATGGATCCACCAGAGTCATTGCATGTCTGTTCTTTTCATAAACCACATGAGCATGTGTGTTCTTTTCACAAACCACACATGGATCCACCAGTGTCATTGAATGTGTGTTCTTTTCCTAAAACACATATGGATCCACTAGTGACATTGCATGTGTGTTCTTTTCATTAACCACAACTAGAGTCATTGAATGTGTGTTCTTTTCACAAACCACATATGGATCCACCAGAGTCATTGCATGTGTGTTCTTTTCACAAACCACATATGGATCCACTAGGGTCATTGCACGTGTGTTCTTTTCATAAACTACATATGGATCCCCTAGTATCATTGCGTGTGTGTTCTTTTGATTAACCATAGCTAGAGTCATTGCATGTTTGTTCTTTTCTCAAACCACATATGGATCCACTAGAGTCATTTCATGTGTGTTCTTTTCACAAACCATATATGGATCCACCAGAGTCATTGCATGTTTGTTCTTTTCATAAACCACATGGATCCACTAGAGTCATTGCATGTGTGTTATTTTCATAAACCACAGCTAGAGTCATGGGATGTGTGTTCTTTCATAAACCACAACTAGAGTCATTAATATGTGTTCCTTTCACAAACCACATATGGATCCACTAGTGTCACTGAATGTGTGTTCTTTTCACAATCCACATATGGATCCACTAGAGTCATTTGATGTGTGTTCTTTTCAAACCACATATGGATCCACTAGTGTCACTGAATGTGTGTTCTTTTCATAAACCACAGCTAGAGTCATTACGTGTCTGTTCTTTTCACAAATCACATATGGATCCACTAGAGTCATTGCATGTGTGTTATTTTCACAAACCACATATGGATCCACCAGGGTCATTACATGTGTGTTCTTTTCATTAACCATAGCTAGTCATTGCATGTCTCTTATTTTCACATACCACATATGGATCCACCAGAGTCATTTCATGTGTGTTCTTTTCAAAAACCGCATATGGATCCACCAGAGTCATTGCATGTCTGTTCTTTTCATAAACCACATGAGCATGTGTGTTATTTTCACAAACCAAATATGGATCCACCAATGTCATTTCATTTGTGTTCTTTTCATTAACCACAACTAGAGTCATTGAATGTGTGTTATTTTCACTAACCACATATAGAGCCATGATGGCTCAAAATATATCGAGCTCATTGGGAACCCCAAGAGAAAGGTATGATGAGCACAGCAACAAGTTTTCCCTCAGTTATGAGACCACGATTATCGAGCCAGTAGGAGCAAGGAAACAACTCCAAGGTGTTGCTAGCAACTTGGAATCCTTCACAACACAACCACGGAACTTTGCCCCAACTTACAGTGAGGTCTTCAGTCTCACCGGTTTTGTTGAAAACAAAGGATTAAACGTATAGTGTGGAAGATAGTAATTTCTTGTAGAAAGTAAACAATAAACGGTAAACAGTAGATGGTATATCAATGGTAAAAGCATGGACCGGGGTCCATAGTTCACTAGAGGTGTTTCTCCTTAAGATAGATAGCATGATGGGTGAACAAATTACAGCGAGGCAATTGTTAGATTTGAGAAAGCATAATAATGCATATACTAGACATCTTGATTCCTATGAGATTTGATTGGGCATTACAACATTATACATAGACCATAATCCAACTGCATCTATGACTAATAATCCACCTTCAGGTTATCATCCGAACCCCTTCCAGTATTAAGTTGAAGTAACAGATAATTGCATTAAGCAAAGTGCGTAAAGTAAACAATACGATTTCCCCATGGACAAAGGATTGCTGTTTTCTCCCTAGTAGCAATAGCACATCTACAACCTTAGACATTTCTGTCACTTCCCTAGATTACTAGAGGCATGAACCCACTATCGAGCATAAATACTCCCTCTCGGAGTTGCTAGCATCTACTTGGCCAAGATAGCTACTAACGACGGAGAGCATGCAATATCACAAATAACATAGACATGATAGAATCAATAATCAATCTGAAATATCATATCAATATCCATCGGACCCCGCAAACACAACATGTAAGAGTACAAATAGATGATCTTGATAATGAACGGAGCTCACAAGATCTAAACATGATATCACAAAGAAGGAGAACAAACAATCTAGCTACTACATGGACCCATAGTCAAAGGGTGAACTACTCACGCATCACACCGGAGGCAGGCATGGTGATGAAGAAGGCCTCCAGGGTAATATCTCCCCTCCGCCAGGGTGTCGGGAAGAGCTTCGGATCCTCCCGACCTAGGAATGGAGATGGCGGCAGCTACAGACTCTTTCGTGGATTTTTGATCGGGTACTTAGCATTTTCATTCCGGGAGGCTTTTATAGGTGAAGGGGCAAGGTCGGTGGAGCACCAGGAGGCCCACATCCCCGGTGGCGTGCCCCCAGGCCGTGCCACCACCAGGTGTGGCCGCCTTGGTGCGCCCCTTCGTCTCTCCTTCGGACTCCGTGTTGCTTCGGGTAAAATATTGACTTTGGCTTTTGTCCCGTCCAATTTCGAGAATATTTCCTTACTAACTTTTCTGAAACCAAAAATAGCAGAAAATAGACAACAGGCACTATGGCATCTCGTTAATAGGTTAGTTCTAGAAAATGTATAAAAAATACCTCAAAGTGTGAACAAAACATAAGAAAGTAGATATAAAACAAGCATGGAACATCAAAAATTATAGATACGTTTACGACGTATCAACATCCCCAAGCTTAACACCTGCTCGTCCTCGAGCAACTAAGTGATAAAAAGAATAAATTTTGAGGTGACATGCACCATCACAATCTTGATTAAGATATTTGTAAAACATTAATAGCTGGGATCATAGTACTCTAAACATAAGCATGAACAATAGAGTTCTAACAATAATACATAGCAACTATGTTGTAACATGAAAAGGTACAAACAAAAGATCATGAATAACAATGCACTGAAAGATGTTTGTTTGTTTCACATATAGAAAACATAAAGTGGTATTCAGCTTGTCCCTCATGGTATAGCAAAACATAAATGCATAGGACACCTTCAAAGTTCATAAGGGTGACTAGATACAAATAATTTAAGAGCAAGCAATATCAAAGTTTTGAATTAATCAACAAGTTTTGGGACAATGCACATTAAACGAAGAATGACCACTATGCTCTCTCAATAGGTGCATAAAGATAGAAGATGGAGACTCAACATAAAAGTAAAAAAGAAAGGCCCTTCACAAAGGGAAGCAGAGATTCAAGTTTCATAAAGAGCTTCCAAAAATTATGGTTCTTATTAGCTTTTAGCTCTCATTGCCCCTATCATAAGCATCTTGAGGTGATTAAGGTTAAAGTGACACAAATATGAAGATATTCTTGACAAGTTATAAGTTGAAAATCTCATGCCTTGTGCTTACGAGTACCGAACCTCATGCTACTCAACTTTAGTCACAAGTAAGTTCTTGTCATTGTAAGTACATGTGTATCATAGAGAACCGCCAACGGGGTACCCCTTGCCCCATGATACATGGGCTATTCCATATCAAAATGACAAGGCAACATACAATGAGCGTCTCAGCGGTCTTTTTATTTTCTATTTGCATAGGTTTTTATTGAGGATGCTTCATAGAATGCTCACTATAGTTATGCTGCAAGTTTCCACCATCATTAGGCATGGCTTAGGCTAGCCGCCCAGGTGTTTCTCTAACACACATACAAACTCCATGAGCTTACAAGATCCACTTTTATTTCACACCGCCAGGATCCATAAGCAAAAGATCATGATATCAACTGAATAATAAGTGCAATGTTGAAAGTGTTCCCCATGGCAGCATGGTTCTGCTAATTCACAACTTATAAAGAGCAAGCATATACACAACATAGATGGACACAATGGTTCAAGTTTATTAAGTGCAAGAAAGTAAAGTGTGCCATCAAGTTTGTGAGAGCTTTAATCACTAATTTTCACATAACAAGTTTAATTTGGAAGGTAGATAAAAGCATGAATATACTTGGAATGGTGTAATACACCATGCATATGAATTTATAGTGGACTCTTTGGAATAACTTGGTTTTATTGGGAGTTGGATGCATGAGTAGAACTCATACTTGGTACAGGTGGAGGCTAGCAAAAGACTGGGAGCGACCAACTAAGTGATCAATAATGGCCATAATCATGCAAAGCGACAAAACATTATTAATTAAAGGATAAAGTGATATTAAAAGTCATAAACTAAAATATCATAGAGGCTAAGGTGACTGGTTCATAGTCTTAACATGGTGTAAGCATGTGCCAAGTCAACCCAAATAAAGCATCAAAGGAGAATACCACAATATTATGCTTTTGAATGCTAAAAAAACACATGATTCTTTCAAGGCACATTAAGCAATCTCAATTGTTTGGAACAAGTCATGCTACAACAATAATCACTAAGAATAAAGCCAAAGAAATATCAAACATGACATGATAAAGTCTAGGCCACGGTCTAAACAAGCTCCTTTTGTACGACTTATAAGCATGAAACTTCCTACTCTTTTCCAATCACCAATCAACTTATTTGAAACCACATATGAATGCGAGGGTACAAACAATTTATTTAAGCAAACCAAACAAAAGAAAACTAAAAACAAAAACAAAAACAAAGACGCTCCAAGAACAACACCATCATGCGTGAAACAATAAAAATGAAGTGTTTGGAAGAAAACTTGAGATTTTTATTGATGAAGAAGGGGATGCCTTGGGCATCCCCAAGCTTTGACACTTGTACTTCTTGAATATTTCTTGGGGTGACACGATTGGCATCCCCAAGCTTGACCTTTTGTCCATACTTCGTCTCATCACATTGTTCTTCCCTACACTTTAAAATTCCCTTCATACAAAACTTCACACAATCTTCATTAGCAACATTAGTGTATTCAAGATAATATGTCTTTAGGTTCAGTTTCAACACAAGTAAAACTTCCATTAAAACACAAGCTACTGTAGCAATTCCTTCTAAAATCTCAAGTGACCAAAGAGAACTCAAAGAGAAAGAGATTAAGAGGCAAATGCAAATAATGGCAGAAATCTGTCAAAACAGACCAGCAGGTAAAAACCGATTTTTCAAAGAGCTTCTGTTGCTCAAATACAAAAGTGATAAACTAAAGAAAGTTATATAATAACCTGGGGAATAAGCACAAAAAATTACAGCTAAATGGGACGTACAGGGATTTTTCATGAATTTTTATAGTGAAGCACAAAAATCTGTTTCGGGACAACAACTTTCCTAAATCTTACTTCTCGCTCATTAGAGGTTATTCTTTGCACAAAAACCACACAAAAATAATAAGGAGAGGTTATTACTGAAGCAATAACTTCCAAGACTCAACAAAAGAAAAACTTACTGAATAAAAATTTGGGTTATCTCCCAATAGTGCTTTTCTTTAACGCCTTTGAGCTAGGCATAGGAAGCAAGATTCAAGTATTTTAGAATGCAGAAGCATTAAGATCAAATTTCTTGCCCCTACCTTTCTTACCTTTACTCTTATCTTTAGGGAACGTATGATTGCTTGGTGGGGAGGCAAAATGCATGATGCCTTTTCCCACATCTATTATTGCTCCAAGGAGTTTCAGCAGGGATCTTCCAAGTGTAACTTGTCCTTTTCCTACACATTCAATAACAAGATAATCAGTAGACACCACTTTCCCTAGGATCTTTGTAAACACTCCTTCAGCTATTCCAATGGGTAATATTGGGGCATTATTGGTAAGAGATATTTCTTCTCCTCCCTCAGAAAGTCCCCAAAGATTCAAAGATTGATAGATATCTTTAGGCATAAGACAGAACTCAGACATGATATCACAACGAGCATAAAAAGTTTCATTATTTATAACAACTTTTACTGTGGGAAGCCATTTTGAAGATTCAGAATTTATAGGAACATATTCATGATGCTCTCTAAGAATGTTATAGCATTCTTTTAAACTAGCTGTGTTGGTCTCAAGAGTGTTCAATCTAGCAATAATGTTTGTAATGGAGGAATCAGATTTGCTAGGCAAGTCATATGTTGCAACCAACTTTTTTATGGCATTAAAAGCTTCATCCTCGTTGCACTAGAGGAAATCCCCTCCTACTACAACATCCAAAGCATATCTATAACAAAGGGCAAGACCACAGTAGAAACTGCTAAGAAACAAGCCCTGAGTCATTTTAGGTTCAGTTTTTTCATGTAACTCAGAAATTCTAGACCAAGCTTATTTGAAACTCCCTTCAATTCCTTGTTTGAAAGTAAAAATCATTTCCTTAGGTGACATAGTGATTGGAGCAATGCTAGACATAAAAGCAACTTGAAGTAAAAAAAATCTATATTTTTTAGAACTAATTTTTTTGTGTTTTTGATAAAAAAGAAACAAGCAAAGAAAGCAGAAATAAACTAAGCAAAACAAAAAAACAAAGTAAAGAGATTGGTTGTGAGAGACTCCAATTGTGAAGCTGTACTTAACTCCCCGACAACGGTGCCAGAAAAAAGGCTTGATGGCTCAAAATATATCGAACTCGTTGGGAACCCCAAGATGAAGGTATGATGAGCACAGCAACAAGTTTTCCCTCAGTTATGAAACCAAGGTTATCGAACCAGTAGGAGCAAGGAAATAACTCCAAGATGTTGCTAGCAACTTGGAATTCTGCACAACACAACCACAGAACTTTGCCTCAACTTAAAGTGAGGTTGTCAATCTCACCAGTTTTGCTGAAAACAAAGGATTAAACGTATAGTGTGGAAGATAGTAACTGCTTGTAGAAAGTAAACACTAAACGATAAACAGTAGATTTTATATCAATGGTAAAAGCATGGACCGGGGTCCATAGTTCACTAGAGGTGTTTCTCCTTAAGATAGATGGCATGTTGGGTTAACAAATTACAGCGAGGCAATTGATAGATTTGAGAAAGCATAACAATGCATATACTAGACATCTTGATTCCTATGAGATTTGATTGGGAATTACAACATTATAAATAGACCGTAATCCAACTACATCCATGACTAATAATCTACCTTCAGGTTATCATCCGAACCCCTTCCAGTATTAAGTTACAAGCAACAGATAATTGCATTAAGCAAAGTGTGTAAAGTAAACAATACGATCGCCCCATGGACAAAGGATTGATGTTTTCTCCCTAGTAGCAACATCACATCTACAACCTTAGAGATTTCTGTCACTTCCCCCAGATTACTAGAGGCATGAACCCACTATCGAGCATAATACTCCCTCTTGGAGTTGCTAGCATCTACTTGGCCAAGATAGCTACTAACAACAGAGAGCATGCAAGATCACAAATAACATAGACATGATAGAATCAATAATCAATCTGAAATAGCATCTCAATATCCATCGGATCCCCGCAAACACAACATGTAAGATTACAAACATATGATCTTGATCATGAATGGAGCTCACAAGATCTAAACATGATAGCACAAAGGAGGAGAACCAACTATCTAGCTATTACATGGACCCATAGTCCAAGGGTGAACTACTCACGCATCACTCCGGAGGCAGGCACGGTGATGAAGAAGGCCTCCAGGGTGATCTCTCCCCTCCGGCAGGGTGTCGGGAAGAGCTTCGGATCCCCCCGATCTAGGGATGGAGATGGTGGCGGCTACAGACTCTTTCGTGGATTTTTGATCAGGTACTTAGGGTTTTCGTCCCAAGAGGCTTTTATAGGCGAAGGGGCAAGGTCGGTGGAGCACCAGGGGGCCACACCCCTGGTGGCGCTCCCCCCAGGCCGCGTCGCCACCAGGCGTGGCCGCCCTGGTGCGCCACTTCATCTCTCCTTCGGACTCCGTGTTGCTTCGAGTAAAATATTGACTTTGGCTTTTGTCTCGTCCAATTCCGAGAATATTTCCTTACTAGCTTTTCTGAAACCAAAAATAGCAGAAAACATGCAACTGGCACTGTGGCGTCTTGTTAATAGGTTAGTTCCAGAAAATGTATAAAAATACCTCAGAGTGTGAACAAAACATAAGAAAGTAGATATAAAACAAGCATGGAACATCAAAAATTATAGATACGTTTACGACGTATCAATCCACCAAAGTTATTGCATGTGTGTTCTTTTCACAAACCACATATAGATCCACCAGTGTCATTGCATGTGTGTTCTTTTCATAAACCACGTATGGATCCCCTAGTGCCATTGCATGTGTGTTCTTTTCATTAACCACAGCTAGAGTCATTGCATGTCTATTCTTTTCACAAACCACATATGGATCCCCTAGTGTCATTGCATGTGTGTTCTTTTCATTAACCACAGCCAGAGTCATGGGATGTGTGTTCTTTCATAAACCACAACTAGAGTCATTAAATGTGTGTTCTTTTCACAAACCACATATGGATTCACCAGTGTCATTGAATGTGTGTTCTTTTCACAAACCACATATGGATCCACTAGAGTCATTGCATGTGTTTTCTTTTCACAAACCACATATCGATCCACTAGAGTCATTGCATGTGTGTTCTTTTCATAACCACAGCTAGAGTCATTGCATGTCTGTTCTTTTCACAAACCACATATGGATCCACTAGAGTCATTGCATGTGTGTTATTTTCACAATACACATATGGATCCACCAGAGTCATTGCATGTGTGTTCTTTTCATTAACCATAGCTAGAGTCATTTAATGTCTGTTCTTTTCACAAACCACATATGGATCCACGAAAGCCATTTCATGTGTGTTCTTTTCACAAACCACATATGGATCCACTAGAGTCATTGCATGTCTATTCTTTCATAAACCACATGAGCATGTGTTTTTTTCACAAACCTCATATGGGTCCACTAGTGTCATTGCATTTGTGTTATTTTCATTATCCACAACTAGAGTCATTGAATGTGTGTTCTTTTTACAAACCACATATGGATCCACCAGAGTCATTGCATGTGTGTTCTTTTCATAGACCACATATGGATCCACCAGTGTCATTGCATATGTGTTCTTTTCATAAACCATATATGGATCCCCTAGTGCCATTGCATATGTGTTCTTTTCATTAACCACAGCTAGAGTCATTGCATGTCTGTTCTTTTCACAAACCACATATGGATCCACTAGAGTTATTTCATGTGTGTTCTTTTCACAAACCACATATGGATCCACCACAGTCATTGCATGTTTGTTCTTTTCATAAACCACATGGATCCACCAGAGTTATTGCATGTGTGGTCTTTTCATAAACCACAGCTAGAGTCATGGGATGTGTGTTCTTTCCATAAACCACCACTAGAGTCATTAAATGTGTGTTCTTTTCACAAACCACATATGGATCCACCAGTGACATTGAATGTGTGTTCTTTTCACAAACCACATATGGATCCACTAGAGTAAATTCATGTGTGTTCTTTTCCTAAAACACATATGGATCCACCAGAGTCATTACATGTCTGTTCTTTTCACAAACCACATATGGATCCACCAGAGTCATTGCATGTCTGTTATTTTCATAAACCACATGTATCCACCAGAGTCATTGCACGTGTGTTCTTTTCATTAACCACAGCTAGAGTCATTGCGTGTCTGTTCTTTTCATAAACCACAAATGGATCCACCAGAGTCATTGCATGTCTTTTCTTTTCATAAACCACATGGATCCACCAGAGTCATTGCATGTGTGTTCTTTTCACAAACCACACATGGATCCACCAGTGTCATTGAATGTTTGTTCTTTTCAAAAACAACATATGGATCCACCAGTGTCATTGCATGTGTGTTCTTTGCATTAACCACATATGGATCCCCTAGTGTCATTGAATGTGTGTTCTTTTCACAAACCACATATGGATCCACCAGAGTCATTGCATGTGTGTTCTTTTCATTAACCAATACTAGAGTCATTGCATGTCTGTTCTTTTCACAAACCACATATGGATCCACCAGAGTCATTGCATGTCTGTTCTTTTCATAAACCACATATGGATCCACCAGAGTCATTGCATGTCTATTCTTTTCATAAACCACATGGATCCACCAGAGTCATTGCATGTGTGCTATTTTCATAAACCACAACTAGATCCACCAGTGTCATTGCATGTGTGTTCTTTTCATAAACCACAACTAGAGTCATTTCATGTGTGTTCTTTTCATAAACCACAACTAGAGTCATTGCATGTGTGTTCTTTTCACAAACCACACATGGATCCACCGGTGTCATTAAATGTGTGTTCTTTTCACAAACCACATATGGATCCACCAGTGTCATTGCATGTGTGTTCTTTTCATTAGCCACATATGGATCCTAACCTTAGGAGAGCCCTAACCTTAGCCCCCATTGGTGGCCGTTAGACAGAGTCTTCTAGAAGGCACGATCTAACACAGTTGTTTTGCATGATGATTGTTACATACCGTTCGATCGGGGCACTTGGACGATTGGGATGGTTCTTTGTATGAGCGATCCGTGAGTAGGCTGTTCTGCAACATGATTGGCCACGCTTACTATCCGCTTGCTCTGGACAAAATGGCAACACCGCGTGCTCCCCTTTTCCGAGTGTCACGAGTTTCGTGGGCCATATGCTAGTGTCATGTTCCCTTTACTTGTCTTCCTCCCCATACTTGTCTTCCTTCCCCTCGAGGACACTTTCCCCACTTCTCGCCTATCCTGCCGTAGCCGCAAGCCGATAGAGCCTCCAGCCATCTCTCCCGCAACCACCCTAGTCCCCCACCCCCTCTCTCCATGGGTTCAAGGGGAGACGGTGAGGAAACGCGTCTTGACGACAAGGGCGGTGATTTCGATGTGAGTCGTCTCATCTCTATCATGTGTGGCCAATTATCTATTTTGAGCTAGATCTAATCTATTTACTCATGCATGTATGATGTGTTAGGCCAACCAGACGCTGTACGACTCCAACTATCACGGTTTAGTGGAGGAAGACAGTCCTCCACTATGTAAACATGGATATGTGCCCACTAAATTTGTAGCGTTCGAAGGAGGATTTTACGGTGTCAAGGACATTGTGCAATGATGCAAGGCAGAAGTTGCGGTGTTGTCAAATGGGTAGATCTAGAGTGGCCCAAATTGATGCAGAAAATGCTGGACAAACTATGGGATATGACTGTTGAGTTGAAAGAATCCATAGTCATCTCACTTCTTGACAGTGCTGAGATGAAGCTATTTGACCAAGTTGACACAACCAAGCTTAAACGAGATCTCAGGAGGGTGTAAGACAAGGTTAGAAAAGTCGAGAATGAGAGGAACATGGCGTTGGCCCTGAAGGCTAAATCAGAGCAAGAACTGACTCAAGCAAGGAATGAACTTCACCAGGCCAAAGTCCTGCAGTTCACAACTACGAGTATTGACAAGTGCATGAGGATAAATGTAGAGAAACAATTGAAGTTGTACAAGGAAGATGCTAAAAGGATGGAGTAGACGATTCAATCCTTGCTCTCGTAGGAAGATGCGCATCGGGCTAAGATTAGGAAGATCAAGGAGATGTGTGATAACTAGTTCTATTTAGCTTGAGCTCCGTACTTTTTAAAGTTGTAATAGTAGTACTTGTTGACCTAGCGGTATGAACTAGTGGTCTCAGAGTCCTGGGAGAAAAAAATTGGTCGCCCATTAATCTGTCTTAACCCTGCATTACTTCCTTTTGTATGATGATGGTGGTATTCTGACATTGGTGGTTTGTTTAAATGTAATCTATGTGGATTGTGCCGCATGCAAATGGCGCAACCACAATTTATGAAGTGGAAGCACGTACACCCTATTACTGGAGATCCGGGAGCTTCGCCAAATGCAGGGGATGCAGGAGCAGGGAGGCGGTGAGATAGACGGGCTCAAGATTAGGCCAGAAAGTGGTATCGACTTCCTCATCATCTGGGCCTTATCGGTTGCAATTGCTATTTATGTTGCCATGTAGTTGTGCAGCAGCTGAAATAAGTTGTTGTTTCATGGAGTGTAGTAGCTTAAATAATTTATTTCTGTGCCACTTACATTTCATCGAATTTGGAGACATGCTGCCCCTCAGCAATTGTGGAACCGGTGCTGCATGTTTTCAGATAGTAGTGGCACAATCACAATTTCAGATTCAACTACTGACTCGAGCGTTTCCAAACCCTAAGTCGCGGTACATTTTACTCCGAGAACATGGGTAGATTGTTTCTCCCGACAAGTTCCACGCACAGAGCTCCATAATTTAACCGAATTACATATATAGGTTCAAGTTCAACACATTATTATGCATCTTCATTGCCAGCAGCCTTCTTCCCCTGCCTAGGTGTCAAGCCTTCATGTCCACTGGCTTCTTCATTTCCTGCCTTCTTCCTCTTCCTCGTTGCCAATTTTCTTAGCTTCACGTACTCTACATCGCCGGGATAATCAACACCAGAATCGTGCCCAGCATCATCTTTCCACTCATTTTTATTTTCTTCCGGCAACAAAATGACTGACCCAACAGTCATGTTTCTAACCTTGTGGTGCTTCCTGTCAAAGAAACAGCACTATTGCATAACTGCCTAATATCTACAGAGTAAATAAAACAAAAATTACAATTCAGCACAAATATGTGAATCCCAAGATACTTTTTCTTAGCAGGAGCTAAATGGGTTCGAGCGACCACCCTATCCAAGAACAGAAGGGCGACTCCCCATTGCAGCAGCTTCCACATCTAGTACATCACAATTCAGCTCAAACGTGCAAGCCGAAGAATACCTTTTCATCAACCCAATTAGCTGACTATCACACATTAGAGGAATCATGATGCCTCGTTCATCCATGAAGCTGAACTTTGCAGTCTGCTTCGGCCATATTTCAGCATGATTATGCAGAGCAGCAACCATACCAGGGATAGTGCAGATCTGCGCATGTGCTTCTTCCATCGTGATACAATGTTTTCCATACCGCTTGCCCTTCACCCTTGCTAATTTAGAGTCATAACTGAAGAGGGCTACCATAACCAGGTAAGGGTGGTCTGCGGAGATCCCACTTGACAGAAAACTATGGAAAAAATATGTTTGTCAGCGTTGGGCTAACAAATAATTTTAGGTTCAGTAGCCAGCTAGCAGTTATAGTTAGTGCAAAGAGCAAAGAGAAGGTATCTCACCCGCATGTAGCCAGAACTTCTTCTTCCTTGGTAGTAGGATCTGCCATCCTCCGAGCTGATCAGCTCGTCAGCGGTGGAGGCGGGCTAGAGCCTCGCAATGGCGGCTACGGCATGCGCCATTGGAGCTCGGGATCGCAAATAGGCGCAGCAACTTGGCGCCAGAAGTCAAATGTCCGAAGGGATCGTTCTGCCTCGAGGGTGGATTTCGACGATGCTGGTGCTAGGGAAAGGAGGGAATGTATTTGTGAAATTGGTCAACGCATCCAAGCCACTTAGTTCCTCGATTTGCCTAAGAGGTTGCCGTGTTGGCGCTCGCGTCACGGACAGATGACCGCATGTGGGTCCCGACCGTCTACTTCATGGGGGCAGTTTAACAAAATGTTTGAATTCGGTACGGGTGAAATGAGTTTGCCTCGAAATGGCCCCTCTTGGTAGTTGTCAGCCCAACTTTGTGAAACGCGGCAATTACAGTCAACTTGGGTACCGCGATGCACTCGCCCAGGAACTTTCGGGCCGCAAACCAACAAGCCCAGGAGGGTGAGCGTGGCGAAGGTTCATGCGGGTCCCGGTACCCAGAGCATCCCAACTGTGCGCCACAAATCAGACACAAAATGTGTCCGGTTTTGTCTATTTGGTCGCGCCTGGGACCGGCTACCCTCCTAGATCTGCCCCGTGCTCATGGGGAAAGCATTTACTTTCTTTTACCTTTCGTATATCCCTAGATACATATCCCTTGACATGTGCAGGCAGTCCCGTCGGTAGCCAGGCTTCCCGCGTGCGGTGGAGTATTTCCCGCTCGACGGTCCGGTTCTAGCGTGTGTGGACCTCTTCCCACGCCTGCCTTTGGCATTACCCCGTGCATGCTGGGCTTTCCTGCCCCTTCGGCTGTCGTGCTACAAATAGGGGGCCGACAAGTGCAACTGACCGCCAGCCAGTCACCATGCCTGGCCGCCTGCCTACAACCTAGGCCATTCTTTCCTCCGTCGCCTGCGCTCGCTACCCGAGCTCGCCACCAAAGTCTGGTGGAGGTTTCGAAGATGAGGCATCGGTAGAGAACCCGCTAGAGAAACCGGTGGATAAATCGGTCACACTGGAGCTCGAGTTCCTCGACGACACGTACGGCGAGGAGTACTAGCAGGCATAGGAGGACACCGAGGAGCTAGACTTCCTCGATGATGGCGAGAGCCTGTGGACTAGGGGAGCTCCTTGTGTCCTTCTACACGGCGTGGGACGAGCATGCCAACGAAGTTATCGGTGTCATCATCGAAGGTCACGTAATCGCGACGTCCATCCACTTGGCTGCTTAAGAGGAGAGGGGTCGCTGCTTCATAAACGCCAAGCAGGAGGCTGATGCAGAAGAGCACATCGAGCTAGAGGCAACCCAATGGGCTGCCGCGCGGCAGGCCGTCGAGGCATAGGAGCTCGCTGAGCGAGCGGCCACCGATGTCGAGCAGGAGGTTGCTACGGAGGAGCACGACGCTGAGCAGGAGAAAGCCGACGAGGTCGTGCTCTACAATGGCCTTCTCGTGCAGGCCGCACTCGTGGACGGCATAGTGGTGGTTGGGAACCACCAGTGTTACTACCAGTAGCACACGCAGCGACAGATGAACATTGTGCAGCCTACGATGGTAGGGCTATGGGGAGGGAGGCGAGGAGGGCATCCATGTTAGCCACAACAATCGCGTTAGCTAGAGGAGACCCACGGTCGTCGTAGGAGAGCACAGGGAGTTTCCCGCATAGCAGCTCCGCCCCCGACTCTACCAACTTGTAGTGCTAGGGGTAGGGTAACATCGCCGGTGTCCTCGTCGGCCCAAACTCTAGCAACTATTAGGTGAATAGCTGGCACTATGTATCTATAAATCTTTTAATTGCAATGAAAAAATTGCCTCTCGATGTCATGTGGGCCACATGCGAATGGAGGGAGGACGCTTTGTCTATAGCACGGACAGGCGCAAGAGAAAATGTTGCCCTGATTTGGGCTGTGAATGCGCCGGTCCGGGATCAGCGGACGGTTTTGTTGGAAGTATGCCCTCAAGACAAATAGTAGTAAGGACTATTATCATATTTCATATAGTTTATGATTAAGTTTTATATCATGCTATAACTGTATTGAGTGGAAACATCAATACACGTGTGATATTCAAACAACCAGGGGTTCCCAGTGAAACTCTAGTCACTGGTTCATTGGTCAACAAATGATCATGTTTCCTGATCATGTGGCATTTATGCTAGTTGGAAATGGAGTCAACTCATTTAGAGAATGAGATGATGAACCAATACCCAACCTAAACATCATGACCCGATCATGTCACGAAGTTCAAGTTACAATGATTAGAAATGGATCCTCGTAGACTATTCCTTAGACCGTGAGGCTATATCAATCACTGTCTCTCGAGAGTGCTTAGATAGCATCAAGCGCCACTTGGTAATACAGTGGTTATAAAGGTGTGTTCAGGTACTCGGAGGAAACCGTAGAGGCAATATATGTCAATATCGGGATTTGTCTGTCCATGTGATGGGAAGATACTCAAAGGGCCCACTCGCAAAAGTTATATCCAATAGCTGCGTAGCGTGTGATTTGATCACAGGGATATCACTTGTCGGAACGAGTCAAGTAGCATTGTTCGGTAACGAGATTGAACACGACATGGTTATGTCATTGATCAGATCTCGGGAAATGCAAGTATCGAGAGAGAATGGGAATAAGACACGACTGTCTCGGTTCAAACGACGAAAGATCTTCATGGAATGCACAGGGATCACATGGCCATCCAGGTCCCTCTGTAGATCACTGGTGCGGGAGTGTCCCGACCATGTCTGGAGTGTTCCTGAACCGTGGGGTATCACGCTTAAGGGCTTGATGATGCTTAGAGAGTGTTTATAGGATGGTAGAATCACCGAAGAATTGTAGAGAGAAAAACGAAAGGGTTTCGGTAAGTCCGGAGGATGTCCGGAGTGGAGGTGGAAGTGTTCCATAACTATGGAGGTTGAATAATATGTGAATGAATGTTAAATATTGATTTAATCATTTATTCATAATTATTTAATAAAGAGAAAATTAATTTAAAAGGTCAAAAGGCTTAATGTGCCAATTCCCGGAGGGGAGAGGGCCCATTAGGGAAAGGAGAGAGGGAGAAGGAGCAAAGGGGATGGCCGACTGGGCATAGCCTCCCGTGCGGGGCTCACTAGGGTGGCCGATGGCCTCCCCTCCCCCTCCTCTCCTTTAGTCCCACCCCGGGACTTTGAGGGAGGTAGTACCTCCCCTCCCCCTATATATAGTGGGGGTATTTGGCCAGATAAATACACCCAATAATCAAAAAGGTCTTCTCACTTTTGGGAGGACCTCTAATTGATATTTTCTCTCAATCCTTCTCTCTCTCGTGACCGTGGTCTCAAGTTCGGACCGCGCGAACAAGAGACATCTTCACCGTAGAGCGTCGTCGCGTTGCGGGATTCAGATCTAGGAGCTTACTTCCGCAATTGTTGCTGGATCGGGGAAGCGGGAGTCATCGTCAGGCACCGGACGTGTGTAACTCCCCGCGAGGTATCACACTTGAGGCACTCAAGTCGTTGGAGCCGTTGGAGCGCGAGGACTTCATCACGACCTTGAGGTCAGCTTCGGCTCGTCTACATGAACCACGCTCTCCTAAGCGTTGACAACGCTTTTCGGTCTTCAAGGGTAAGTTTGCAAAAAGCCCCTCCTGTTACTGTATTACTAATAGATAGGTCCTGGCAGCATCAGGGGTTCAGGGGCGTAGGGTAAAATTTATTGTTTTCATACGCGGAACCCCTACAGGTTTACCGCCACGTAGGGTGTTGTTTTTGCCTCACTGTCCACGAGCAGCAAAATTGATAGGAAACAGGGTTTTGTCATGCCGTTGGGTATGCTCTTAGAGCATCTCCAACAAACACTGCATATTGGCACGCCAGCCTCTATTTTTCAGATATAGCACGCGCTAACCGATGACGCTTCATCAGACGCGCTATTTTTCAGCATGCTGCAAATGCACAAAACTAGTGCTTCTTTGCACACTGTATACTCCAGCGTGCGCGACGTGCCAGCGCTTGCCAAAACCCAAATTTTCACAAGATATTGACACACAAATGCATATGAAAACTCAAAATCACAACCAACATAGCAGTTTTTGTAGACATAGCTCAAAAGCAAACGATAATCCACACAACCAAGTTCAACACAAATTCTTTGTTGCACCAGAGGCTAGAAATCTTCGCGTGCCAACATATGCATCGGAGGAGGTGGTGGTCGAGGTTGCGGGAAGCGAGCGACAAACATCTTTGCTTATTTGTCGCACCGGGCAGCGCGATGGCAGGGCGCTTCGACGCGGCGGTTCTCCCCTTCGTGCCAGGCAGCAACGTCAAGGCATGCAGAGTGACAACATTCGGTCGTGGTGGCACAAGCACGCCGCGGATGAGGCCGCTGCTTGATCTTGTGACCATGTCAATGCTAGGGTTTTCCCTAGGATGCGGTGACGAAAGCGATCCTCCGGCGGTGGGGTGTCCAGTCGAGTACGGTGGAGTCAGAGGCGTGCCGGTGAACCCTTCCATCACTAACAACGCACACATGGAGGTTGGTGAAGGGGTTCCGTGGCAAAAAAACATAAATTTTCCTACTTTGGAACACCCTAACACCCACGATCTATATAGGAGTAAAGCTGTACTAGAGGAGGTTTCAGTGACATACCCTTGCAGACCGAAAGTGCGTCTCGAGAGGAACATTGTTGATGTACTCGATATCATAGCTAATATCAAGGCCGCGAATCTCCTCGCAAGGCACCCCAGGTCCTTGGATGATAACCCCGATGCCACTAATGGTAGCCCCTCTGAGGTTTCGCAAACATCCAGTGTACGATAACAACTTCTGGTTCCCTGATCCCCGTCAGGAGTGTGGAAGTAGATCTCCGGCTTGGAACCCCCGTAGTGTTTCGATGTGCTATAGCAAAGTCTCTCTTGCGCACATAACCCTAACTTGGGGCCATAGTTGCAAGAGAGAGAGAGAGATTTATTATCTAAGGAAAATGTCTTAGAAAATTATTGGTGTGTTTATTCCCACCCATGGGCACCCCTTTATATAGGCGAAGGGAGGTGTACCCTTCCCAAAAGGCTTCCCATGTGGGACTAAAAGGAGTAAAGGAAATAGAGAGGAGAGGTGCAGCTAGATGGCTGGGCCCTTGCGGTGGCCGAGTGGGTCACCCACACCCAGTGATGTGTCCGTCGCTACTTCATATTTGATTTCGGCTAGGTGCAACAACACCAGACTTGTCGTTGTTGTTAAAGATGGTTCTAATCTAATGGGAGCGATGCATCACGGCAAAAAGGAGCAGCTTAATTTTGGTGGCAATATTTCTGTCCAGCTAGTTCCAGCAGAAAAGGTAAAACCGACGTTCAGGATATCGTGTACATCTATCATGGTTGGATCAATCAAAATCCCAATTCGGTCTTTTCCATCGCTCCTAAGCTAGTAGTCTTTTAATAATGTTTCTTGTTTCAAGCTAGTTGTTTGTGCACGAAAGAGATATCTTTGTAGGTTTTGGACTTTTGTGTTCAAGTCTTGCTGGATAATTAATTAGGTAAGTTTGATTAGAGATAGGAGAGAGAGTCCAAAGGAGACAGAGTCTGTTTTAATTATTTTTGATTGCAAGTCGGTTTGGTAGGTTTGGTATTGAGTCGTTCATGTGTGTTGCCTCTATAATAGGCAGGCTCCGGCCGTGTATCGGATATTGGTTTTTATCATGAGTTGAATAAACTACAGAAAACGTTCCATATCAGGGACACCAAATACCATGTTTTTCGTTGCTGATCCGTGAGGGATTTGTTGCTGCTGTGCGTAGAGTTGATTTTGATCTACTCGATGCTAGTTTTTTATTCTTATGATCTCACATATTTGTTTGATTGAAAGTTATTTCTGCTGCTACATACTGGTACGATGAAAAACCGGGTCGTCTATTCACACAAATTTGCATCTAACTGGTTCGTGCATCATCACCAAGCTCGACTGCAGCGGTTGGTAGCAGAAGCCAGCACAACGGCGGCTAGGTGGACCTGCCCGCGGGCCAGCGCTGCCCCTCGCATGTGACCTCGTGGGCTGAGACCATGACCCACTAGCGCCCACCAGTAGTAGGTCAACTCCACCCCCGCCTCCGCACGCCCTTGCCCGGGTGGGCTGGCAGCCAGCGGCCCGCTAGGCTGCGGCTAGTTGTTGCCCGCCCGCGCGGTGTCTACCAGCGCTCGCTTGCTCGGGGGATAGCTGGGGCCCACCAACGATTGTGGCTTGATCTTAAGGGTGGCTTCCTTTCTAGGTTGTTTCCCTCCGGGAATTCGGTCTTGTAGTGGAAGTTTCCCCATAATAAAATATTTAAAATATTTATTTAATATATTAATTCATAATTAATATATAAATGCATATTATAAATCCTTATTAATTCCAAAACACCTTTTCTCCTTTTTTCTTTCTTCTGAACCATTTAGGATCCTCTTCGGAACTTTTCCAGCATTCTCTTTTCGGAACAATTTTGAAGTTCTCTCTTTCATACTTTGCTGATTCCATTCCAATGAAGGATCTACAAATATCATCGTACCCTTAAGTGTGTTACCCCTATGGTTCGAGAACGTCACAGACATGATTGAGACCTCTCTCGACACGGAACCGGGATGCCCATAATGACCCTTGTGCATTTCACGAGACTGTTTTCGTTTGAACCTTAAACATTGAGTCCAATTCTGTTTGTTTCTTCGATACATCACTACAAGAAAAGTTTCCTTCCGCAATGAATTGGCCCGACGGTCGTCGTAGAAGGCGCGTCTTCCGCGACGAAATTCTCGGCTCGGCCGTGGCCAATGGAAAACTTTTTTTCCGGTTTTGTGGCCCTCTACTATGACGGATCTACAGAAACATGGAGGAAGCTCGGCCAGCGTGTGGAAGAAGCAAGATTTTCGCTTCCTCGCGCGATGTTGACTCGCAGAAATATTTTTAGGTGTGTGGGTGATACATTGCAAATGTATTTATAATTTTTGATGTTCCATGCTTGGTTTTATCTACTTTCTTGTGTTTTGTCCACACTTTGGAGTACTTTTCACATGATTTCTTGGACTAACCTATTAACAAGAGCCATAGTGCCAGTTGCTTGTTTTCTCCTGTTTTTGGTTCTAAAAAGTCAGAAAATGAATATTCTCGGAATTGGACCAGACAAAAGCCAAAGTCGTTATTTTCCCAGAAGATTCACGGAGCCAGAAGGAGACACGAAGGGGAGCCACAGGGTGGCCACACCACCCCTAGGCGAGGGTCCCCCCAGGTCGCGCCAGGGCATGGTGTGGGCCCCCTGTCTGCCCACCGACCTTACCTCTTTGCCTAGAAGAAGCCTCCCGAGCCAGAAACCCTAGATCATCAATTAGAAATCCACGAAAAGTTCCACAGCGCCACCACCATCGAAGGGGAGATTCGGGGGATAGAAAGTCTCTGTTCCGGCACCCTTCCGGGACGGGGAAGTGCCCCCGGAGCCATCTCCATCGATCTCCACCACCATATCCATCACCATTGCTGATTCCCATGATGAGGAGGGAGTAGCTCTCTCTCGAGGCTAAGGGTTCTACCGGTAGCTATGTGTTCATCTCTCTCTCTATGCATGATCTTATTGAGATCATGAGATTGTAATCTATAGATCTACCTTGCTACTCAAGTGCTTTAATAGATCTCTGCTCTCCCCATGTGTGTGAAAGTGAGAGCGTGCACACCATGGTGGCACTTAGGCTAGAGATTACAAATACTTGTTATGAGTTATATTTGGATTTGGATGTCTCTATGATATTGTGGTGTTTGTTGGAACCATCTAGTACTCAAGGTGACAGTGTGGGGTTTTCTAGATGGGAAAGGCTTACTTTGAGGTGTGTTGTTATAGCCCTACCATGGATTAGAGTGTCCAACCGGAGAGTAGTTAAGAGTAGTATCATAAAGAAGAATATATTTGTATGAGAGTGTTCACTAGTGAAAGTATGATCCCTAGGCCTTGTTTCTAAGCACTGAAACACCGTTTGCTATTAGATCTATTACATGTTTGCTTGCTTCCATCTTTATTTCAGTTTGCCTTTAGTCTTTTCCACGCCATCAAGCTATTTTATAGCACCATTGTCTTATATCCATACCACTTGTATTTCACTATCTCTTCGCAGAACTAGTGCACCTATACACCTGACAAGTGTATTGGGTGTGTTGGGGACACAAGAGATTTCTTGTATCTTGATTGCAGGGTTTCTTGAGAGGGGATACCTTTGACCACTTCCTCCCTGAGTTCGATAAACCTTGGGTGATCCACTTAAGGGAAAACTTGCTGCTGTTCTACAAACCTCTGCACTTGGAGGCCCAACAACTGTCTACAAGAATAGAACTGCGTAGACATCAAGCTATTTTTTGGCGCCGTTGCCGGGGAGGTAAGGTAAAAGGTACTCACATCCTCCGGTGTGAGTGCTCGAAGTTATTTCCTTTAGATTCTGCAATTTTGTCTTTTTGTTTCTTGTTTTCACTAGTTAGGCTTAATGGAAAACAACAACAAAATTAGAGAACTTTTTAGTATTTTTCCTAAGTTAGAATATGAATTGTCTAAAAAGAAAATTAAAAAATCCATGGAACTTTATTTGCATGCTAATAACAATGTTATTAGTATGAATCTTTTGAACACCATTGTTACTAATGCTATAGAAACGTCTAAGCTTGGGGAAGTTGGTTTTTATGAAAAATCTTTTTAGTTCCCTAGCTTTAAAGAAGAAAATTTGCTCTGATGATACTTTATCTCCCATATGTGGTAATTCTAATGATACTTGTGATGTTTTAAATCCACATACTGAAAGCATCTCTTTTAAAATACCTATAAAAATTGTTGAACGTGTTATGAACAACTGTTATTTGGGAGATGGAAATGTCCATCCTGGTGATCATTTACTCTTTATACACGAATTATGCGAGTTGTTCAAGTGTGCAGGTATTTCAATGAACCAAGTTAAGAGGAAGCTATTCCCTATTTCACTTAAGGGCAAAGCAAGGGAGTGGTATGAGCTACTAGATGATCCTCATCATTTGGAGTGGAAGGAACTTGAATCTCTCTTTTACTCTAAATTTTATCCTCCTCATGAAATTCATAAAGATAGGAGTTATATTTATAATTTTCATCCTCATGATGGAGAACGTATTGCCCAAGCATGGGGGAGATTGAAGTCACTAATGCTCAAATGTCCCATTCATGAGCTCCCCAGTAATATTGTTATTAATAATTTCTATGCAAGGCTTTCAGGACATTACAAGGACTATCTAGATACTTGTTTATAGGGATCCTTCACAAGTAAGGAGGTCAAAGCTAAGTGGGATCTTCTTGAAACAATTCAAAGCAATACCGAAGATTAGGATAACAACAAAGGTAAAGAACCAGGTATAAACTATGAGTATGATTGCATTAAGTCTTTTGCTGAAACTATTGATTTTCAAGAGCTTAGTGCTAAATATGGTCTTGATCCTCAAATTCTTGTTGATTGTTATAGAACCTTTGCTTCTCATATTAATGCTCCTAAAGAAAAATGGGACATGTATCATGAGCCTTATAAAGACACTTGCATGGAAAATGAAATTGTTATTAATGATAGCAATAAACATGCTAAAACCTCTGAAAGTACTACTTCTTATAAGCATGTTAATTTTTGTGGAATACATAGACCTTGTGAGAATAATCAAATTCAAGAAGAATATTGTATCACCCATAGGAATGAAAAAACTAGAATGCGGTATAGGGCTCTAAATGATCTTGGTAAAAAAGTTTGTGCCCTCTATCCTTTTATTTGTGAACTTTGATTTGAAGTGGGTCATTTCAATTTTCAATGCTTAGGCCATAATAATAGCCCTTCTAATCCAATGAGTACTGCAAGTTTGTATTGTGATGACATGATCACTCCAAATCAGCATGATGAACTTACATTATTTTTGGGGTGTGAAGAGTTATCAAGAAAAACCTCTTTGGTAGATATGGGTGCTTTTGATATGAATAGTTTCATGCATGGTTGTCATATTTATTGTGTTGATAATTGCCACACAAATACTTACATACAAAATATTATAAAAGATGAGATCTTACCAAAATATGACATGACTAATATGTGTTTTGGTCTTATTGATGAAAAGGAGGAATCCTCCAAAGTTTCTTCTATTGTCTCTAACAATGAACCAGGGTATATGGAGAAGCTTCCTTTCAATCCTATCCCTCATAAAGAGGAGAAGAAAAAGAAGAAAAGGAGGAGTAAAAGGAGAGAGGAAACGGTATTTTTCCCTAAGCATGTTGCTCCTATTATAGTTTTTGATGAGTCTGAACTCGATGATATTCCTATGCCTATTACCTAAAGTAGTGATCATGATTGGAAAAAGGACACTACCTTTGATATTGAAAATATCTTCGGTACCAATTCTGAAAATGATGATATTAATAATTGCTATACTATTAGTGCTATCCATGATCCTTCCAATGATGATACAAATGAACACACTATGGAGGATAACTATTCTATTGCTTATGATGATACTATACCTCCAATATATGATGATTGCAATGATGAATATGATATTTTCAGTCCACCTACTATTGAGGAGGAAATTAATTATGATTACAATATGCCTCCTATATTAGATGATTATGGTGATGAAAATAATAATGATAACTATTTTGTTGAATTTGCTCCCACTATAATCAATAAGAATGACTATGTTTATGTCGGGAGTATTAATTCTTTTATGCATGTGGCTCATGATAATAATGTTTTATGTGATTGTTATATTGTTAATTTTATTCATGATGCTACTGAAAGTTATTATGAGAGAGGGAAACATGGTTTTATGCATCTCAATAATATTAAGTTTCCCCTCTTTATGTTGAAAGTCTTGAAGTTGCACTTGTTTTGCTTTACTATGCTTGTTGCTTTGTGCTTTCATGACTTGTTTCTTTATAAGTTTCCTATGCATAGTAAGTGGGTTAGACTTAAATGTGCTTTGAATTTGCTTCTCGATGCTCTCTTTTACTTCAATTCATATTTCTTATGTGAGCATCTTCTCAAACAATCATGCCTAACTTAAAGGCGTTAAAGAAAAGTACTTATTGGGAGATAACCCAAAAGTTTTAGATGAGTCTTGGAAGTTATTACTTCAGTAATAACTGCTCCTTATCCTTTTTATTTGATTTTTGTGCCAAGAGTAACCTCTAATGAGAGAGAAGTAATGATTGGGAAAGTTGTTGTCCCGAAACAGATTTCTGCGCTTCACCGTAAAAATTCGTGTAAAATCTCTGAACGTATTTTTGAGGCGTGAATTCTTGTGCTTCTTCCCCAGGTTTTTATCTAACATTCGTTAGTTCAACACTTTTTCATTTGAGCAACATAAGGTCTTCGAAAAAATTCGTCTTTACCTGCTGGTCTGTTTTGACAGATTTCTGCCATTTTCTGCATTTGCTTCTTGTTGGTTCCTTTTTGAGTTCTTTTGGGGAATTGAGATTTTTGAGGGAAGTACTTCAGTATCTAGTGTTCTAATGGAAGTTTTCTTGATGTTTAAACTGAACCTAAAGACCTATTATCTTGAGTGCACTAATGTTGCTAATAAAGATTGTGTGAAGTTTTGTATGAAGGAAAAATTTCAGGTGTATGGAAGGAATGAGTAATGAGATGAAGGATGGACTAAAGCTCAAGCTTGGGGATGCCACGCGTGTCACCCCAAGAAATATCCAAGAAGTACAAGCGTCAAAGCTTGGAGATGCCCAAGGCATCCCTTCTTCATCAATAAAATTCCAAGTTTCTTCCAAACACTTCATTTTTATTGTTTCATGCACAGTTGTGTTGTTCTTGGAGCGTCTTCTTTTTCATTTTTGTTTTAGTTTTTCATTTGCTTTGTTTTGCTTAGTTTGCTGAATAAATTGGTTGGACGCCCCTCTTTCATACATTGGTTTTCAAATAGTTTGGTTTGGTTTGGAAAAGAGTAGGAAAGTTCATGCTTAAGTGGTAAAGAGAGCTTGTTTTTGACTGTGGCCTATGCTTTGTCATGCCATGCTTGATATTGTTTTGGATTTATGCTTAGTATTCTTTGCTGTAGCATGACTTGTTATAAACAATTGAGATTGCTTAATGTTCCTTGGATGAATCATGCGTTGTTTTAGCATATTAAAGCATAGTATAGTGGTATTCTCCTTTGATGCTTTATTTGGGTTGACTTGGCGCATGCTCACACCATGTTATGACTATCCAAAGTCACCATAATCCTTTATGATCCTTTAGTTTTAAACTTGTAGTATCACTTTATGCTTTGATCAATGATGTTTTGTCGCTCTGCATGATTATGGCCATTATTGCTCTCTTAGTTTGTCGCTCCCAGTCTTTTGCTAGCCTCCACAACCAAGTATGAGTCCTACTCATGCATCCAACTCCCTAAACTAAGTTATTCCAAAGAGTCCACCATACCTACCTATTATTATATGCTATTCCAAGTATATTCATGCTTTTGTTTATCTTCCAAATTAAACTTGTTATGAGAAAACTAGTGATTAAAGCTGTCACAAACTTGATGGCACACTTTACTTTTCTTGCCCTTAATAAACTTGAACCATTGTTTCGTCTATGTTGTATATGCTTGCACTTATATGTTGGGGATTAGCAGAACCATGCTGTCATGGGGAACGCTTTCAACATTGCACCTGTACTTTTTACCTAGTTGATATCATGCTCTTTTGTCTATGGATGTCGTCGGTGTGAAATGAAAGGGGAGCTTGTAAGTCCATGGAGTTATGTATATGTGTTAGAGAGACGCCTGGGCCGCTGGTCTAATCCATGCTGACATGGTGGAAACCTGCAGCGTAACCATAATGAGCTGTCTATGAAGCATTCTTCCTATATAAAAAAAGAGTCCTATATTGTGAAAAAAAGAGAAAAAGAGAAAAAGAGAAAAAAAGAGATTATGAAAAGAGGAAAGAGAGAAAAAACACCATATTCCCATGGTAAATAAGAAGATTGCTGAGATGCTCGTTGTCTGCTTGCCTTGTCATTTTGATATGGGGATTCTTCCATATCATCGGACAAGGGGTACCCCGTTGGCGGTTCTCTATGATACACATGTACTTACGATGACAAGAACTTACCGGTGACTAAACTTGAGTAGCATGAGGAGCGACCCTCGTATTCAAGGGACATGAGATTCCTAACTTATACTTCGTCAAGCATGTACACCATAGTTTGTTCACTTTAACCTTAATCACTTCAAGATGCTTATGATAGGGGCAATGAGAGCTGAAAGCTATAAGTACCATAATTTTTGGAAGCTCTTTATGAGACTTGAATCCTACTTCCTTTTACAAAAGGCCTTTCATCCACCATTATATTGAGTCTCCACCTTCTATCTTTATGCACCTACTTTGAGAGCATAGTGGCCATTCTTAGTACTATGTGCATTGTCCCAAGACTAGTTTATTGATGCATAATTTGACATTGCTTGTTTTAAACTATTTGTATCTAGTCACCCTTATGAACTTTAAGGGTGTCCTATGCATTTATGTTTGCTACTCTATGAGGGACAAGCTGAATGCCACTATGCTATGTTTTCTTTATGTGAAACAAACAAACGTCTTGCAAAGCATTGTTATTCATTAATCTTTTGTTTGTGCCTTTTCATGTTGCAACATAGTTGCTTTGCCTTATTGCTAGAACTTTGTCTTTCATGTTATGATTGAAGTACTATGATCCCAACTATCAGTGTTTTGCAATTACTTTGATCAAGTTTATGATGGTGCATGTCACCTAAAAAATTATTCTTTCTTTTTATCACTTACCTACTCAAGGACGAGCAGTAGTTAAGCTTGGGGATGTTGATACATTGCAAATGTATCTATAATTTTTGATGTTCCATGCTTGGTTTTATCTACTTTCTTGTGTTTTGTCCACACTTTGGAGTACTTTTCATATGATTTCTTGGACTAACCTATTAAACAAGAGCCACAGTGCCAGTTGCCTATTTTCTGCTGTTTTTGGTTCCAGAAAGTCAGAAAATGAATATTCTTGGAATTGGACCGGACAAAAGCCAAAGTCGTTCTTTTCCCAGAAGATTCACGGAGACAGAAATAGACACGAAGGGGAGCCATAGGGTGGCCACACCACCCCTAGGCACGGGTCCCCCCAGGCCGCGCCAGGGCATGGTGTGGGCCCCCTGGCCGCCCACCAAACTTACCTCTTCACCTATAAGAAGCCTCCCGAGGCAGAAACCCCAGATCGTCAATCAGAAATCCATGAAAAGTTCTGCTTTGTGCCACCGAAGGGAGATTCGGGGACAGAAGTCTTTGTTCCAAGCACCTGACGGGAAGTGCCACCGGAGCCATCTCCATCGATCTCCACCACCATCTCCATCACCATTGTTGATTCCCATGATGAGGAGGGAGTAGTTCTCTTTCGAGGCTAAGGGTTCTACCGGTAGCTATGTGTTCATCTCTCTCTCTCTATGCATGATCTTATTGAGATCATGAGATTGTAATCTATAGATCTACTTTGGTATTCAAGTGCTTTAATAGATCTTTGCTCTCCCCATGTGTGTGAAAGTGACAGCGTGCACACCATGGTGGCACTTAGGCTAGAGATTACAAATACTTGTTATGAGTTATATTTGGAGTTGGATGTCTCTATGAAATTGTGGTGTTTGTTGGAACCATCTCGTACTCAATGTGACAGTGTGGGGTTTTCTAGATGGGAAAGGCTTACTTTGAGGTGTGTTGTTATAGCCCTACCATGGATTAGAGTGACCAACCGGAGAGTAGTTAAGAGTAGTATCATAAAGAAGAATATATTTGTATGAGAGTGTTCACTAGTGAAAGTATGATCCCTAGGCCTTGTTTCTAAGCATTGATACACCGTTTGCAACTAGATCTATTACATGTTTGCTTGCTTCCATCTTTATTTCAGTTTGCCATTAGTCTTTTCCACGCCATCAAGCTATTTTCTAGCACCATTGTCTTATATCCATACCACTTGTATTTCACTATCTCTTCGCCGAACTAGTGCACCTATACACCTGACAAGTGTATTGGGTGTGTTGGGGACACAAGAGACTTCTTGTATCTTGATTGAAGGGTTGCTTGAGAGGGGATACCTTTGACCACTTCCTCCCTGAGTTCGATAAACCTTGGGTGATCCACTTAAGGGAAAACTTGCTGCTGTTCTACAAACCTCTGCACTTGGAGGCCCAACAACTGTCTACAAGAATAGAACTGCGTAGACATCAGTGGGTCCCGGATGTCAGTGTCTCTAGCGGACCATACTTTTCGGTCGTGCCTCCCTGATTTGAACTCGATAATGTTGCTCGAGGCGTCTGTCGTTTAGTCAGGCTGTTTGGTCCCACATATCAGCCTCTCATTAGAAGGATCGTGTGCATGATGGATTTTTTCCTTCGCTCGCTACCCTGTTCTGAAGTTGATAGCGCTGCTCGATGCATCTACCGTCTAATCAACCTCCTAGGACCCACATGTCATCCTCTCATTAGAAGAAACGTGTGTATGATGGAATTTTTTCCTTCGCTGGCGCTACCCCGTTCCGAGTTGATAGCGCTGCTCGACGCATCTACTGTTTAACCAACCTCCTGAGCCCCACATGTCATCCTCTCATTAGAAGAAACATGGGTATGATGGATTTTTTTCCTTGGCTCGCGCTAACCTATTCCGAACTTGATAGCGATGTTCGATGCATCTACCGTTTAATCACGATGCTGGGCCCCACATGTCATCCTCTCATTAGAAGAAACATGTGTATGATGGATTTTTCCTTCACTGGCGCTACCCCGTTCTGAGTTGATAGCGCTGCTCGACGCATCTACCGTTTAACCAAACTCTTGAGCCCCACATGTCATCCTCTCATTAGAAGAAATGTGTGTATGATGGATTTTTCCCTTGGCTCGCGCTAACCCAGTTCCGAGTTGATAGCGCTGCTCGACGCATCTACCGTTTAACCAACCTCCTGAGCCCCACATGTCATCGTCTCATCAGAAGAAACATGTGTATGATGGATTTTTTACCCTCTGTCATGCCTTCGTGTTCCGAACTTGATAGCTTTGCTCGCTGCATCAGTCGTTTAATCAAAATCCTGGACCCCACATGTCATCCTCTCATTAGAAGAAACGTGTGTATGATAGAATTTTTTCCCTCGGTCGCGCCTCCATGTTCCGAACTTGATAGCGTTGCTCGCTGCATCTACCGTTTAATCATGATGCAGGGCCCCACATGGCATACACTCATAAGAAGAAACGTGTGTATGATGGAATTTTTGCTCTCGGTCATGCCTCCGTGTATCGAATTCGTTGCTTGATGCATCAGCCGTTTTGCAAGGCTGTTGAGTCCCCCATGTGAGCCTCTCATTAGAAGAAAGGTGTCCATGCTAGATTTTTTCTCGCTCGCGCCTCCCTGTTTCGAACTTGGCAACGCCGCCGAGGCGTAACTGTATAAGGTCAGCCATCTGGGTCCCACATGCCGGTCTCTCTGTATATCAAACCTGCGTATGATGGACTTTTTTCGGCCGCATCCACTGTTTTGACCTTGGCAACATTGCTCGATGTGGCAGCCTGTATGGTCTTGCTGCTGAGGCCCCCATGTCACCCTCTCTGGTATGTTCTGGCCGGTGGGTCCCTGAAGCCAGCCTCTCTATACAAGTATTTAACTTTTTTTCAAACCTGACCATTAAACTCGAAGGATGCTGCAGGCTGGTGGGTCCGTGATGTCAGCCTCTCCGTAATGCGATATTAAAAAGTAAACCCTTTCTAAAAAAAGTAGACCCAAGATATATATAAATATGTACACACAGTGGATTCGAACTAAAGACCTTCAAATCAAATCAAATAGACATAAACTGAGTGTTTTGCCACAATACCAAAGATACTAATAGAAATTGAATCATTAAACATGTATTAGTACTACAACTTATGTATCAGTCTTCTAAAAAATATTATTGTGTTTCCATGTTATCTCTCTTAAAATAAAAGAGTAGTGCTACTAGAACCTCAATTTATAAAAAGCCACATAATGGATTAGTTTCTTAAAAACATGGGTAGGTAGAGTTTTTTTAGAGGTGGGGGGCACTACCAAAAAGGCCGAATTAAAAAGTTTTTGGGCTATGGCCAATGGGCTCCTATCTCAAATTTTACTGGGTTGTGTCTCGCCAGATTCAAACACAGACCTCTTCGAGGGAGAAAAAAACAACAATTCCTTTGACAGATATTCATGTAAAAATATCTAATGAACACACACCACATGCGCCAAAATAGGGCTGATATCCAATGACTTCACTTGGTGAAATCACGCTGTATATCTTTACCCTCTCATCTCTGTCCAAAATGCATCCAACGGTTCCGATGACACAAAGGCAAAAGCTCTAGAGCAAGCAGCTAGTAGCAACGATAGAAATTTTGACAAATTCAATACCATTTGAAAGATTAAGGAGTACAGAATAATAAGACATAAAAAAATCGACAGATTCCTAGTTCATATTTAGCACCACTTGACCAATTCAAAAGCATTTCAAAGTGACTGATTTACCAATACAAACACTAAAATTCAATATCACTACAGAGGCAGTTCTTGTTTTATCTCTAAAAACCATGCCACGCGATCAGTTTGCCCATTTCTCCAAACACACTCGATCACAACACAATCATTGTCATAATATTTGCTCATATAGGGAACCGTTATATAGATACAGATATACCATACCAGTACATACTAGTCATAGTTCCAATCTAGCAAAAGGTTATCACAGTTTTACCACCCATATATGATTAGTGGAGATAAGACAACCACATAATTAATTACAATAGTATGCAGACAAAGAGATAGACAGCTAGGAAGTTCATGAATAGCATGCCGCATTTAGGGCAGCGAGATACATCGACCTTGACCATTCTTCCAATAGTAAGTTTGGCTGCTTTCCGGAACTTGATCCACCTAGAAGTAGCTTCCAAGCGCCCATCAGTCGAGTTAATGGCATAGTGTCCCTCGATAAGTAATCCTTCGCTCTGCATTGTGAAGACTTTCGTGCCCTTTCATCTGGCCTGGAGTTGCTTTGTGGCACTCTTAGGCAATTTCTGAGTCAAAGCAAGAGATAGATGCATAATTACTAAGAGCGATGCACTGAATCATGTGAAACTTGAGAAGACATTCAAAACAGTTTATCTACCGCCATATACTCACAAACATAATCTGGTGCGACCTTGTGATGACACATGTGTAGGATATGGTCTGACAAGGTGCTGTCCGGGGTGATGAATGAGCTTGTGCGGGTGCCTGTGCTCGGGCGGGTTCTGGTGCAGGAGATGGTGCCACTAATTGTAGAGGGGTTGGTGCAAGAGCCAGAAGGCCCAAAAGCGGTGCTGGCGCCAGCAGCTTGATGCTAGATTCCTTCTGAGAGGTAGCTAAGCTGACTGTAGGGATGGTAGAGGCAGATGAGAAGTGTACAAGCAAAATGGTCTCTTATACAACTGTTACTCACAAGACAGTGATCAGAGGATAAGATGAGTATACAAGCAAATTAAGTTACTACCTCCATTCTTTCTACTTAGGTCAACAGGTGCCGGAGCAGGAACTAGGGCCAGTGCCGTTGGGGGTGCCAGCAGCTTGGTGTTGGTTACCTTCTGAGGGGTAGGTAAGGGGACTGCATGAGTGGTCAGAGAGGCATATGAGATGTGGACAAGCAAAATGGTTTCTTATACAACAGTAACTCCTAGACAGAGATGAGAGTATACAAGTGAATTAAGTTACTACCTCTATTCTTTCTCCTCGAGGTCAGTGTCGCTTTCAGAACTGGGGCGGTCTTGGGTGCCGGTGCCAGCTTGATCTTGGCACCCTTCCGGGTGGTACATAAGGGAAGCATCGCGAAGTGGTCAGGGTCATATGATGAGTAAAGACAATGGTGCAGAACAGTTAGTCGCAAGAAAATCATTAGAGGTTGTGATGAGTACATAATCAAATTAATTAGTACTACCTCTGTTCTTGGTCCTTCGGTCAACAGGTGTATGATGGCGTGTAAGTATCTGCCCAGGCTTGCTAAAATCGAATGTTACCTTGTCCCCCTGCTTCAGACCATTCTCACGGACATACTTGGACCAACCTCGGCCACCAAAATAGGTGGTGGCCATCGTCTGGGAGACATCCACATCATATAGTTGCCACATGCCTTTAGGGCCCTCACTATACAGAGTTAGAAACTTGTCGTTTCCGAACATCTTGTTTATAATGGGGCGAGCAACACAAGGGACATCCTTCATGAGAAAATTGGTAGAGAAGTAAGGCGACAGCAAAAAAGTGAGATACAAGATATTACATCAAGTCATTCTAGACCACTTGGAATCCATACCTGATACCATGGGTACCCTTTGTGAAGGGTGGCCATGCACCATTTTTCATCCCTTTGCCTTTGGAATGGCATACAGGGGCCCCCTTTCAATCCACAAGCTTGACAAGAGGAGGGTAGAAGAAAGGGCTGAGAAGTTGGTGCATGGTACTTATTGAAATTAAGTGGAAAGGTTAAATTATGTAAGTAAATCTAATAATATAAGAAAAAAACATTGTATGTAAAGAAAACAGATTTTATTTTTGTGAACTTCTAATGAGCGTAAACATATAGTACTAGCTGATAAAAATAACATGGAAAATCATAACATGTGAAATTGTGGATTTCCAAATTATACCCACTTCTTAGAGAGGTCACTGCCCACCTGGGTACTGTGTTGGCGCTTCCTCGTTGTGTAGAGGATGTCCTCTTTTGGTGTGGGCATCAGAAATCTACTAGCCTCTACAGTAGCCTCAGCCTCCACAGCAACACCTTCAATCTGGATAAATAGCAACAGAGCTCAACAGTTCAATACTACTATGTAAAGTTTGGTCAAACTTCCCGTCTCTTGACTTTTCAAAAAAATACAGTATATGCCTAAGCCTTCAGACGAGGGAGTACAGTACATAGTAGTCATATACTGACTGTACGAGACAGTCTAACAGATCCAGATCTAGATTCACATAAACATAGTGCCAAAATTAATAAAATCACACATATGTTTATGAACATCTGATAAGCTTGCATCACACCAAGTGGGTAATACTTAAATCTGTCTGCACCATGGTAATAAGGGTATTAAGAACAAAAACCTTTCTCTTTAAGCTGGGCCCTCCCAGCTGGTCGGTGGCCCTGTGCTTCTTTTTTGGTGAGTAGTGGTACTCGCCGGATCCTGCGGCATGTGGGGGTACCATCTTGTTTGCCGCACCTGGAGCACCGCACGTTCGCAGGTATATACCACCGTGCTACAATAAATGAAGAAGAGATGGTGTCATAGAGGCTTCCACAAAAACAGGATGCAGACAGAGACAACTTTTAGCACAGGGATACATCCAGGTTGCAGCCAACCACTTTCAGCATTGGAAAGAATGGAAGAACGCAACGAATATACTGCTACATTACCTTTTTTGGCAACTTTTAAGGGAAATGACGGGACCATCCCTGTCCGTAGTGGCCGTGCGCGCCACTGACCCATAGTTCTCCATACAGAATCTGACACAAAATCCATTGCACATTACGAGTAGCAACTAAAGGTTATAGAAGTGAAGAACACTGAAATCTAACCCGACCAAATGCCCCAATCAGAACAGCGGTGACCATGCCCTGATCCAGAATCCATACGAAATCAGTTCCACCTCCCCCCACCCCCATCCCCAACACCACCCCCACCCCACCCAAATGACTCAATCGATTAGAGAAGAGGAAAAATATCCTGATTAGGTGATTCTGAGGTGAGCAATAGGCAAGAACTCCACAATTAAAGCATACCGAATACTACTACTCCTAGTACTAATAGTACCCCCAATGGCCCAATCGGAAGCAAATTAAGCAAAGCCGAATTTCGAGGTGAGCAAATACACCCACCTATTTCAACAAGAACTCCCCAATCGGAGGTTGCACCAGTTCCAACAGTTGCTTGCTGGATGTGAGCTAGCTAGTGGTGGTTTCTTGTCTTGTCGTCGGTAGAAAGGCATGGGCATGGGAGTAGTAGTACTAGAAGTAGTAGGGCTAGGCAGTACACTTTTTTCTATAGTATTTTTAAGTGGCAGTGGCGGGAACATTTTTCCGGGAGAGAATCCCGAATTTTTGATCCCAGCTATCACGTGGTGGCCTACAGCTGTTTCAAGCGGGACCCACATCAGGGGTGAGTTAAAGCATGTCCCACATCAAGAGGGTGAGATAATTGACCGAGCCAACCTCCTCCTTCCCTTGGTACCAGTACTATTTCTCCCGAGTTTCTCTCCAAGGACAGAGAAAATCGCCCCTCTTCGAATCAAATTGGTCCCATCTTATTATCCTTCTGCTGATTCGTCTCACGGAGCAGTGGACAAGACGACGGTAATTGCAGCATAGGGCACCAGCGCTGGGGCCTCAAAAACAGTTTAGGAACCCATAAAATGATAAGCTCGGATTTTAGACTAGAAACACACACAAACACACATATACTCCGTATATACTAATATATGGAATAGTTTCCAATTACAAATCTGCTAACAAAGGCCTAGAAATCATAATAAGGTAGCTCCATATTACAGAACTACGACAGTAGCGAACCAATCATGGGATAGCTCTACACCCCAAGAGTTTTGCAGCTAGGCTAGTGGTCATGAACGGCACCAAAAGTACACCCCTGATGATTAGCAGCCCTGCATCAAATCCATCCAAACGCAGTGTACCCGATCCATAGCCTCGGGTATAGGCTCATCAATGAACATGTCATCGTCATTACCATCAATGTCCTCTTCGGTCATCTGCTTCTGCGATTAGTAGATTAAAAATACGTTTATAGACAAACATCAAAGACACACAACCTGAACATTTGTCATTTTATAGATATACCTTGTCATCTGGCATAGTGGTAGTACTAGAAATGAATCCTGTTTCATACAGCTTGAACTTTTTCTCTCCTCCCCCTTCTCCAAGTTGATCTAGATGCTCAGGAGCTGCCTCTGTCAGTTGATCTAGTTGATCAACATCTGCTTCCCCTACTTGATCTTGATGATAAAGATGTGCTTCCCCTGGTTCAGATGGAGGATCATATGGTTCACCATGAAATCCCCATCTAACATATGTGCTAAGCATCCCAAATGTAAAAATATGGTCTCCACTATACTTTGAGGCAGCACCCTACGATTCGCACACAACCGACAGGGGCAATGTACTTTTGAGTTGTCACAATAAGCTCTAACAAATCCCATAAATCGTAGAACATCAAGGATACGTTTAGTGCTGCCTAATGGAGCAATCTATATCCAAAATCTGTCCATCTATTTAATTATGACATACAAGGTTGGTTATTATTAAAAGAAAAGCACGAACATATAGATGAGGTACAAAACCTACATATGCCTATGCGTTTCAGCAAACATATTGACAGCAAAAATCGCTGAAGGTATTTAGGAACAAAGATCCAGCACAGAATAAACTATGACCATGCAGATTGAGTACAAATTAAACTACGTAGGAGTATTTGAAAGGGAAATAAAAATGCCAACAAGATCGAGCTAGAGATAGAAGGACTACCATGGGATCGACGTGCTCGCCGGTGCATCTCAAAAAGACCGACGGGTAGGGAAAGCTTCTTCGCGCATGTTGGTGATGAGGAGCGGCCGTAAGAGCGTCTGTTTTGTGAGGAAGGGGGTGAGGCCTAGGCGGCGGAGGGTGGAAGTTAATACACAGCACGAAGGGGTGCGGACTGCGGAGGGATAACTTTGGAAATTCCGACCTACCCTGCTTTGGGCACCATCATATACGTGGCCCACTTGCCAGTCATCATAGATCAAAATTGATCCAAAACTTGTCAATATACAAGTTTAAGTTTTACCATGGAAACTAATGCACATAGCATTACACTTTGTGAACGAATGGCTTTATGTCAAAAAGTTATTTAATTTCAACATCTTCAGCTAGGAAGCTTGGAAACTCATGAAAGTAGGGCATTATCCATCAAATCTAGAATCTCCTATGTAAACAATTGCTTGAAATGCCAAGATGCACCGATCTACCAAATATGGCCAGGTTTGTAAGCTTGGTTGGCGAAGATGCTTCAATGTACGGAGTAGTACAAAAGATGAAAAAGGTACAGAAACTATGGCTGTGACCTTGCTCCTCTTGTTTGAAAGCCTTGAATTAATATTCATTAATTTCGGTAGATGTCTATAAAGTCATTAAATGCTGGAAAGCATACATGCCTATGGGTCTATCTGACGGGGAAAGCATCCCAAGTGGGAGTAGCGTACCTTAGAAGCTTCAACTTCAAAATTTTGGCAGATCGCCGAAATATCCCGCCCACCCATTCAAACATCCCGCCCATCCATTCAAATATCCAGCCCCTCAAAAAAAACATCCAGCCCCAAAAATTATTTTATTGCACAAATTTAGCCTGGAAGCTTGAAAGGGCGTTATACATTGTGTGAAAAAAGGGGCGGTGGCATTTTGAGCCATCATCTTTGTAGTTGCTTCACAACAAAACACATTGTTGTTACTTGGAAATTCGAAAACAAACTTCAAATTTGGAAGCAGACATATTGGTTGATTTGCAAAGATGCACCGAGATACCAAATACGGACATGTCATCATAAACTATTTCCATGACCTTGGTCACCTTTTTTTGACGATGGTCATCTTCTTGAAAGCCTTAAATTGTTCGAAAATTTCAGAACAAGCCTAGAAACTCGTTTAAATGCTGGGAAGCAACTCTCGCTGGCGTGTGGGCCTAGACGGTGATGGTGCGTCTGAGAGGCCCCATGCCGGAGTAGCGTATGCTAGAAGCTTCGGCCTCAAAATTTAGTATGACGCCCAAACATCGCACCCATCCATTAAAATATCCCGCGCATCCATTCAAACATGCTTCACCTCTTTCTAGAATGCAAAATTCCTCTTCTATCCCTGCTCCAAAAACAAGAATCAGAGGGAGCACTACAACAACAGAGGGATATAGGTGGTAAATTTGTGTTCTCCCAAGTGCATCACCCCATCCACGTTTCCCAGCCCTTCTTCAATATTTATCTGCCCGCCCACTCCGACCTACACCGACTTTTTGGACCCACTATGCAAGTGACCCACATGACAGTGAGCCAGAATTACAGGAAGTAGAGATTCCCATCGCTTGTTGTTCAAAATTCGAACATTTTTCGCTAAACCGAGATAAAATCGCTAAAATCATCCAACCTGGCTTATACTATCATGCCACTATGTCAGAGTAAAAGCTAAAAAAACAAAGACAAAAACACGTTCGTAGCTTTATAAGCCAAAAATCAAAAGCCAGAATTCGAGCCCAACCAAAAAGCACCTAAATCTCAAGGAACTCTTCCTGTTTCTCCCTTGTTTTAGTACCCGGGTACATTCAATTTTATTTAACAAGAAATATGACCAAGCAGGATATCATCGACTTGTAGATCAATTTTTGAGATACTTTCATTAAATTGCGGTAACCTATTCTGTTCCACGAATATATATAACCATAAAGTTTGAAAATATTATTGAGAATTCACGGAATCCTAAACCATAAAATCTAAACCCCTAAACCTTGACCAAACAGGTACCGCACAACTATAGATCAAAAATTGAGATATTTTAGTTAAATCAGGTAACACCATTCTATTAGACGAATATAAGCATAAATCATGAGCATTACCAAAAATTAGCTGAACCCAAAACCGGAAACAACCGATAAAACTAAAATGTAAAACCCTAAACCCTCGGCCGATAAACCCTAATCAAGAAGGTATCATGCACTTATATATCAAAAATTGAGATACTTTCATTCAATTGCGGTAACGCCATTTTATTCCACGAATATAAGCATAAAGCGTGAACATTATTTAAAATTCCCGAAACCCTAAAATTTAAACACTAATTAAACCCCAAATCCTTACCAAACACGTAGCATGCACTTATCAATCAAAAGTTGATATATTTTCATTAAACTGGTAACTCCATTCTATTCGATGAATATAAGCATAAATCTTGAGCATTATCGAAAATACCCTAAACCCTAAACAACCCCTAATAAAACCTAAACCTAAAACCCCCAACCTTGAACCCATAAACCATAATAGAACAGGTATCACGCACTTATAAGTCAAATTTGGAGATACTTTCAATGAGTTAGGTAACACCATATATATTCTATTCGACGAATATAAGCATAAAGCTTGAGTATCATTGAAAATTCGATAAACCCCCTAAACTCTATTTAGTCCATAAAACCTAAACCGTAAAACCCTAAAACCCTAAACCCTCGACCCATATAAACCCTAACCAAGCAGGTATCGTGGACTTATAGATCAAAATCTGAGATTCGATCTTTCATTAAATTGTGGTAACGCCATTCTGTTCCATGAATATAATAATAAAGTTTCAACATTATTGGAAATGCCCTAAACCCTAAAACCCTAAACCCTCAACATCGCACGTAGCATGCACTTATCGATCAAAAATTGATATATTTTCATTAAACTGGTAACTCCATTCTATTCGATGAATATAAGCATAAATCTTGAGAATTATCGAAAATACCCTAAACAACCCCTAATAAAACCTACACCTAAAACCCCAAAACCTCAACCCATAAATACTAACCAATCAGGTATCATGCACTTATAAAACAAATTTTGAGATACTTTCATTGAGTTAGGTAACGCCATAGTCTATTCAACGAATATAAGCATAAAGCTCGAGTATTATTGAAAATTCGATAAACCCCCTAAACCCTATTCAGTCCATAAAACCTAAACCGTAAAACCATAAAACCCTAAACCCTCGACCCATATAAACCCTAACCAAGCATGTATCGTGGACTTATAGATCAAAATTTGAGAGTCGATCTTTCATTAAATTGCGGTAACACCATTCTATTACATGAATATAACAATAAAGTTTGAACATTATTGAAAATTCCCGAAAACTGAAACCTGTAAAACCCAAATTCTAAACCCCTAAACCATATAAGCCTAAACCTTAAACCCTCACCAAGCACGTAGCATGCACTTATAGATCAGAATTTAAGATAATTTCGTTAAATTGGGTAACATTCTATTTGATGAATATAAGCATAAATCCTGAGTAATATAAAAATTTCCCTAAACCCTAAACAACGCCTGAAACTTAAACCCTAAAGCTCTATACCCTCAGCCATAAACCCTAACCAAGCATGTGTCATGCACACATTGATCAAAATTTGAGATACTTTCATTAAATCAGCTAACACCCATTCTGTTCTATGAGTATAAGCACAAATCTTGAGCATTATTGAAAATTCGCTAAACCCTAAACCCTAAACAACCCATAAACTAAACCGTAAAAACAGGTATTGTGCACTTATACATCAAACTTTGAGATACTTTCAATAAATTGATGTAATGCCATTCTATTCAACGAATATAAGCATAAAGCAACTTGAACATTATCGAAAATTCCTTAAACCCCAAATCCTAAACCCTAAACACCTAAAACCCTAAACCCTTACCAAGCACATAGCATGCACTTATAGATCAAAATTTGATATACTTTCGTTTAATTTGCTAATGCCATTTTATTCGACGAATATAAGCATAAATCTTGAGCATTATCGAAAATTCCCTAAACCCTAAACCCTAAACAACCCCTAAAACCTAAATACTAAAACCCCAAACCCTCAAACCATAAACACTAATCAAGCAGGTATCATGCACTTTATATATCAAAATTTGAGATACTTTCATTAAATTAGGGAATGTCATTCTATTCGACAAATATAACAATAAAGCTTGAGCATTATTCTAAGTTTGCTAAACTCTAAACACTATACAATGATAAACCTAAACTGTAAAACCCTAACCAAGCAGGTATCATGCACTTATAGATCAACATTTGTGATATTTTCATTAAAGCAGGTAACACCATTCTATTCGACGAATATAAGTATAAATCTTTGAGCATTATTGAAAAATCGCTAATCCCTAAACCCTAAACAACCCATAAAACCTAATCCGTGAAACCCTAAATCATCGACCCATAAACCCTAAACCAGCAGGTACCGTGAACTTATAGATCAAAATTTTAGATGTTTTCGTTAAAATGTGGTAACGCCATTCTATTACATGAATATAAGCATAAAGCTTGAACATTATTGAAAATCATAAGCCCTTAACTGTAAACCCTTGATACATTGCATATGTATCTATAATTTTTGATGCTCCATGCTTGGTTTTATCTACTTTCTTGTGTTTTGTCTACACTTTGGAGTACTTTTCATATGATTTCTTGGACTAACCTATTAACAAGATGCCATAGTGCCGATTACTGTTTTCTCGCTGTTTTGGTTCTAGGAAGTCAGAAAATGAATATTCTCGGAATTGGACGGGACAAAAGCCAAAGTTACTATTTTCCTGGAAGACTCGCGGAGCCAGAAGGAGAGTCGGAGAGGGGACATAGGGTGGCCACACCACCCCTAGGCGAGGGTCCCCCTTGGCCGCGCCAGGGCATGGTGTGGGCCCCCTGGCCGGCCATCGACCTTGCCTCTTTCGCCTATAAGAGCCTCCCGAGGCAAAAACCCTAAGCAATCAATCATCCAGCCACGAAAAGTTCTGCAGCGCCGCCGCCACCGAAGGGGAGATTCGGGGGACAGAAAGTCTCTGTTCCGGCACCCTGCCGGGACGGGGAAGTGCCCCTAGAGCCATCTCCATCGATCTCCACCACAATCTCCATCACCGTTGCTGATTCCCATGATGAGGAGGGAGTAGTTCTTTCTCGAGGCTAAGGGTTCTACCGGTAGCTATGTGTTCATCTCTCTCTCTATGCATGATCTTATTGAGATCGTGAGCTTGTAATCTATAGATCTACCTTGCTACTCAAGTGCTTTAATAGATCTCTGCTCTCCCCATTGTGTGAAAGTGACACCGTGCACACCATGGTGGCACTTAGGCTAGAGATTACAAATACTTATTATGAGTTATATTTGGAGTTGGATGTCTTTATGAAATTGTGGTGTTTGTTGGACTCATCTAGTACTCTAGGTGACAGTGTGGGGTTTCTAGATGGGAAAGATGAACTTTGAGGTGTGTTGTGATAGCCCTACCATGGATTAGAGTGTCCAACCGGAGAGTAGTTAAGAGTAGTATCATATATAGAAGATATTTATATGAGAGTGTTCACTAGTGAAAGTATGATCCCTAGGCCTTGTTTCTAAGCATTGATACACCGTTTGCAACTAGATCTGTTACATGTTTGCTTTCGTCCATCTTTATTTAAGTTTGCCATTAGTCTCTTCCACGCCATCAAGTTATTTTCTATCACCATTACCACTTATAATTATCCATACCACTTGTATTTCACTATCTCTTTGCCAAACTAGTGCACCTATACACCTGACAAGTGTATTGGGTGTGTTGGGGACACAAGAGACTTCTTGTATCTTGATTGCAGGGTCGCTTGAGAGGGAATACCTTTGACCACTTCCTCCCTGAGTTCGATAAACCTTGGGTGATCCACTTAAGGGAAAACTTGCTGATGTTCTACAAACCTCTGCACTTGGAGGCCCAACAACTGTCTACAAGAATAGAAGTGCGTAGACATCAACCCTAATAAACTCCTAACCCTGGAACTCTAAAATCCAAACCCTAGAACCCTAAACCCTTACCAAGTAGGTATAATGCACTTGTAGATCAAATTTTGAAATACTTTTATTAAATTGCGATAACGCCATTCTGTTCCATGAATATAACCATATATATAAAGCTTGAACATTATTATTGAAAATTCCCTAAACCTTAAAACCTAAACTATCATAAACCCTAAAACCTTGAACAACCCTAAACCCTAAACCACTAAACCCTAAAATCCTAAACCCTAAAATCCTAAACCATGAACCCTTAAACCCTCAACCCAAAATAAAACCCCGAACCCTAAACTTAATTAACCCTAGGCTATATATACTTTGAGTGAAAACTGGGGCAGTGGGATTTAAAGCCATGTTTTGTAGTAGCTTCATGACTAAAGCCATTGTTGTGCATTAGAAAATTGAAATAACTTCCAATTCGGAAGCTTCCTTTGTAAATAATATTTTAAATGCCAATACACACCATAACAAATATGGATTGGTTATTATAAACTATAGAAACGATATGGCCATGACCTTGGTCATCTGGTTTGAAAGCCATGCATATTCTTCCATGGTACTCCATATATATTGTGATACAATTTTTCTCAGAAATTATCAAATTTCAAGATTATATTTTTGCATGGAAACTAGCTAGTGCACATAGTGAGACACGAATAAAGAAAATAATGGACGCATTTCTTTTTATATTTTGTTTCTTTGTATTTTTTTAAATGGATAAAATTAGGTGTCATTACCATTCATATCAAAAAGTTGAATTTTCCAAAACTCTAGGTGGTTCTCCAATATTTGATTACTTGATATCTTTGAATTATTTTAAAAAGTAAAGAGCAAGGTATATCACACACATTCTAGTTCGAAATTAGACATATTTACTTCAGATTGTCAAAAAGTCATTTTATTGCATAGATTTAGCTAGAAAGTTTGGAAATTCATGAAAGTTGGGCATTATCCATCAAATCTAGAATCTTTTGAAATACCAAGATGCAGCTATCTACCAGATATGGACAGCTATTATAAACTATAACAGAGATATGGCCGTGACCTTAGTCATCTTGTATGAAAGCCTTCAAAATATATTGTTTATCAATTTCGGCAAATGTGTGGAAACTCATTTATATGTTGGTAAGCATACTGTCGCTGGCGTGTGGGTCTAGACGGGGCCAACATGTGAGAGCGGCCGCGTCGGAGTAGCATACGTTAGAAGCTTCAACCTCAAAATTTCCGCATGGCGCCGAAACATCCTGCGCACATCTATTCAAATATCCGGCGCATCTATTCAAATATCCCGCCCCGCTTTTTGCAAATGCAAAATTCCTCTTCTATCCCTGCTCCGGAAACATGGACAGTGGCAGTACTGCAATAATAGAGGGGTATAGGTCATAAATGTGCGCCATCCCACCTATATCCCCCCATCGTCTCTTTCCCGCCAACACCCCTCCAACCTCGACCTTCCTCTAGCTGCTTCACCGTCGGCCCTCTCTTCCACACCGGAGTTCCACTGCAGGCGCTCTTTACCGGAACTATCTCACCGACTCCCTCGCGGCACCGGATCTGCTTCGCTAACACCATCGTCTACCCTACTAGGGCCGGTTCACTAAATCATTCGTTGTTGACCCTGAAATGCCGAGCCTCCGTCCCCCGCCGCCCACTTGCCCGTCCCACCCGTCCTCGTCGCGCAGCGGTAATTTCTCTTGCCCGTTTGCTATATTTTTGTTACTCATAAGATACAAAATCTTCAGGATGTTTCTCAATATCCTGGATGCTATTTCCATTTCGCTTGCACCCTTCATCTTGTAGGTCCTATCCACCTCATTAGCTTCTTGCTTTTATTCCCTTTCTTTATTCTCACGCTATTGGTTTAATCCTCCAACACGAACTCATAGATTCTATTCTTTCCGAGCGCTTGCAGGGTCATGCAAATAGCTCATAGAGGATCCAACACTGACAATCTGATGCCCAACAAGGCTGAATCGTGAGGTTTCCTTGTGTTACTTAGGCCAGTTTCTTGTCATGTTAATTAGTTGTCATTCTACATAAGAACTTGCCATGACATTTGCATTTATGTTCAATTGTGAATATATGTGCGAATGCTTAATTTGAAAAATGTCCATCTAGTTTGGATGATATATCTGGTCATTTTTAATGCTATATGTTGGTGTTTTCACCTGCTTTGATCCTTCCAAACCAGCTATCTAGTTTGAAACATACGTCTGGTAATTTTTAATGCTATGTTTTTGGTGTTTTTCAAGAGTTTTCATCCTTCCAAACCAACCAACTTGGTTTCAAATGTTATGCAGAGAAATGACAATGGAGTACAAGGACCAGAGTTCCAACCGCTGCCTTCAGATTCTTCCGGCAGATTGACCAGAGTCGCACCGCTCAAGAAGGAGCTATCGACTGAACGATACTGTAAGTTCATACTTACTTTAAATGATCTCTACTTTATATAATACTACTTGTTTCCTTGTTGTTTCTTTTAACCTGTTTCACCATATTTTAGCGCATCGATTAAAACCAGTAGAGTCCTTGAAAGGCAGGACTGAAATTTGTGATCCCTCGTCCCATTCATCCTCCCATTGCATTGCTGAAGCAAACTTACTTAACAGTCCACCTAGAACAACTCCTGCATTTGATAAATGTATAAATGTTGTATTGTATGTAGAACGAAAGGGTGTAGCTGCTCTTAGATCTGTAGCTGAAATGTTGAAGAAGAGGACAGATGATACAGTGACGCGAATCGCCATGTACCGATCTCTTATTGATGGTACTGACACGTTGTAATCTGTCGGAATTACGATCTTGTTGTATAACCTGTTGTAACAAACTTTTGTTGTTGTGTAATAAGTAATGTTAATTTCTGTGTGTTTATTAATTGATGTCTTGATATTCACCTGTTCTGCAAAAAGTAGGCGCTAGCAAAAAAAGTTTGAGACAGTAAAAACATGCGCATGGACGGCCCAAAGCGGTCAGAACAGTAAAAGGCCAGAACAGTAAAATGCCATAACAGTAAAGGATGATAACAGTAAAAGGCCAGAACAGTATAGGCCAGAATAATAAAAGGCCGTAGCAACAAAAGGCCAGAATAGTAAAAGGCCAGAACAGTAAAAGGCCGGAACAGTAAAAGGTCAGAACCGTAAAAGGTATCAATAACAAAAGGCCAGTATGGTGGCAGCCTAGTACAGTAACAGGCCAAACAGTTCTGGCCTTAACAAGCAAAAGCCCAAACACTAAAGGGACTAAACAGTAACGGGTCGAAATCCCTAAAAGGCTGAAACGTTAACAGGACTAAACAGTAAAAGGCTAAATTGGTAAAAGTCCTGAACAGTGCACGGCCAGACTTGTGCAGGCCTCAAGTGGCAGCACAGTATTGGACAAACATGGGCCTTCTATAGTCCAAAACAGAATCGGGCTTGAAAGTTCGCGGGCCGCATCTCTGGGCCTATTTCAAACAGTGCAGGATAAAACAGTAACATGCCATCTTCTTGTTGGGCTCCCCTGATGGGCTGGCCCAGTTAGTACTTAGCAGGCCTTGGCTGGGCCTGGCTTCTGCCACGGTTTCTATGACTGTTAACGGCTGTAACCGTCCGCTAACGGCGGCTGCCATGTGGCAGTTTGCATGACGTTAGCCGTCAGCGTGGCTCGTGAACAGATCTACGACGGAACATGTTTTCGTTGCTGAAGGGTGCGATCCGCCACGGGCGGAAAAAAACTGTGGTTAATTCATTTGTGACGGGCTTTTACCACGAAGGCCATCCGTCGCGCAAGACTATTCGGCCACGAAAAACGGGCCTTCAACCACGAAAATTGTTTGTTGTAAAAGCCAACTTTTCTTGTAGTGCATGATTTGTCCGAGATTTGATCATCGGTATCCAATACCTCGTTCAATCTCATTGCCGATAAATGCAGTTTTACTCATTCCATGATATCCCATCCCCATGACCTAGTCACATGTTGTGCAACATTTATGGATGTAATCTCACTAAGTAGGCCTAGTGTATCTTCCTGTCAAGCAGGAAATAAAATTCTGATCTCGATGCATAGGCCTCAACTATTCCTCTGGAATACCGAACATACACCTTTATAGCCACCCAATTACAGACATGACGTTGATGCAGTCAAAGCAACCTCGGAAGATAGTGATTAATATGATCTCATGGTCTAAGGAGAAGGATACTACACTTCTAATATTGCAACAATGAACATGTGACTTGATCGGGCTGCAATACATATATTTAGGGTAATGTCTACCACATTATTCTCTAATGATGTGACTCCACTATCAGTTGGCATAAATGCACCATGATCAGGAAACCTTGATCACCAGCTGCCCATTGGACTAGTATAACTAGAGGTTACTAGAGACTATAGTTGTTTTATATCACACGTGTATCAATGTTTCCGCTTGATACAGTTATATCATGATACAAGACTATTATGAACTAATGAGATATGATAATAAACACCCTTTATTATTTGCCTCTAGAGCATATCTCCTTCTGTTCGAGGAGATCAGGAGCGCAGGCGGTAGGAAGATTTAGCGTGGCGGTTGTGTTTGCGCACGCGAGTTCGCGAGATGGAGCGCATTGGAGCTAGCATAGAAAATTTGGGGCACTAGATAGTGAAAAATACCGCACGCACAAAATGGTTTCCAGTGCACACCAGTTTACATCATCTGCTGGAGCATGTTTTCGAACTATTGGAGATGCTTTATAGTCAAACAAGGATCAAACTACATGGGCCATTAGGCCGGACAGCTCTAGTGCGCTTTTGAGCCGAAAAAGTACCCTCGGTCCATCTTGTGGAATCTTGCATCCAAGAACGAAATGGACGTCTTGGGCTAGAAAGCAAGCACCCCGATGATAGCACCAAACTCAATGGGAGCTACTGTGGGGGTAAATTGTTGGGGATATGCTTTATGGGTATCACCATAGCATGTCTCTAATCCGGCTAACCCTGGTGGCCCATAGTTGGTAGCAAAGCCTATGGCCTGCTGGGCGGCCCAGCTAGGTGGATCCAGAAGGTAGTCCCATGCTAGAGGAAGGAATGCTACAATACCGACATAGACGAACCCGAAACCTTGGAGTACAAGACACGAAGACTAGTTAGTATTAGTGTAGAACTCTGTAACCTATCCGGTATGGACTCTTCCCTATAACCCTAGGTTCTGGCGCCTTTATAAGCCCAACCTATGGGAGCCTTTAGGGCACAACAAGTTTTAGACAACACAAGTTCTTAGAACACCAACCTTGCACAGCGAACCAATCCTTGTAACTCGGCGTATTGCCAGTGATTTATAGCATGAGTAGAATTCTGCCACCGTCATGGGATATGAATCTGGATAAGTTGTGTTACCTCGTACCCATTAACTCGCTGCCTTCCCCACCTCTCTAAACACGCTTGACCCCGCCATGGCGTACTCGTCGGCAATACCATGACAGTTGGCGCCCACCGTGGGGCAAGAGGCACTTCAAGCTCTACATCGGGCGAGACCCAATCTCTTTGTGGGAATCAACAACAATGTAGCCATTGGGCATGTTCTCTTCTCCGGCAACATTACAATCGTCCCTCCGGATGATTTCTGGATCCTGGCGAAGTCGAACGTCACCCACTGCTCCATTGTTCCAATCATGGACATACACGTCTTCATTGGCAAAACCGGCTTGGGATCAAGCTCCCAGAAAGTCGGATACACGTCAAGACCCGCATGGACTGCCTTCGGGCTGGACACGATCGCGGAAGGATTGAGCTCAGATCTCTCTTTGGAGTTTGCTAGCTTAGATCTGAACAAAACAAGGCCCACCCAAACCACCCCTATGTAGGATATAATGGTGGAAGACCAACATAGATCTGCACGGATCCCCCAAGTGTTATAGAAGAAGATGTTGCACTTTGTCAGTACCATGAGTATCTTCGATCTGTCACCTTACGGCCAAAGGTCGGGTGAATCCCCATGTGAGTACCTCGCCAGATGTCTAAGATTGAGTGGCTCTATGGAGGGAATCCGCAATGATGATATCGTGTACCACTTTGTTGAAGGACTCGAGCGTGGTACATTCCTCCGACATTGGCTTGGAAGGCAACAGGCTGCTGGGTTACTCATCCTCAGACAAGTAATTGAGACTGTTAATAGTTTCTCTAGGGCTGATGATGAGGCTTGGGTCACCAACTCCACGGCAACCGAATGATCCAATTTCAACAGTCACGTTTCCTCTAGCTCGGCCTCCACTTCTCAGAACACCGACGGTCCTTCTAACTCAGCCCTGGACGCATTCTACGCCAACATTGGCATGGACTATGGCAGCACATCAACCAAATCGGAAGAACTTGATGCTTCTATGAAAGAGATCGAGGAGGAGATCGAGCGTGAGGTGTGCGCTGACCAAATCACCACTTCCTGCCAGGTACTGGTGGCCATCGGGAACGTGATAGAAGAATAATAGGAGAACCAAGGTGCCAGAGTAGCTCTGCTAGCGGCAGACGATGTCGCGAAAGCAACGACCATATGTAAGAATGTCGTGAATCCCTTGGATATGGCAAAAAACCATGCCTCATCGGCTATCCCCCAATAACAGGTGTAGGAACTTACCACCAGACTCAGTGGTTCCAATCAAGCAAATCCACCGCCACCACCATCTACATCGGCGGCCGGCAACATCTTCGTCACTCCTACTGACAAGGTGATCTATGACGAAGCCTTGTCGAGCCGCTAACTATTGCCCATATTTGAAATGTTACACATCTTGATGAAAAGCGCCAAGAAATCCTCGCGGAGGCCAAGTACATTGTGGAGCAAGGCACATGACTTGATCAAGGCAGCAAGATCAATGGAAGAAGAGTACAAGAAGCTTCTCAAGCAGCAGAAAGCACGACAAGTTTCCGCTCACGTCTTCGGCGATCCCGGCATTCAGCGCAATTCGGGTTGGGGTTAGTCCAAACCGGAAAAAATGCTGCTACCCCCTACATTGACAAGGCTACAAAGCAAGTCATGCTGATGCCTGCCCTCAACATGGTCGTCGCCAAAACCCTGCAGGAGCAAGATAGATATCCTACAACACTATAATAAGTATACGACCTCATTGCCAAGGCTGTCAAACAAGAGGAAAAGGACACCTCTCAGAGGCTTGAGACCAACCCAGAGTTTTGCCAGTCTAGTGCCAATGATCTACCTTACGATGTTGGGTCTCGCACAAGTTCCTTAGAACATAGGCAGAGAGAGGCATGCAACAGGGATGATGCTATCCCCATATCCTCTGACCACGGAGCCAAAGCTCACCACCGTCACTCATCACCACCTTCCCAGTATCCCCAACATCATGATGAGTCGCAGCCTCGACACCATACAAGCATGCCACCTCCTAGACACCCCTAGGGTGGCATCATCACTCGTGATAACGGAGAGTACCCCCGGCATGGCGGAGAGCACGGCAGAAACAATGGACAAAGGAGAAGAACCCATCAGGAAGCTCCACGTCCGACAAGCAACCGCGACATGCATGGTGGTTATCAGGATAGGGATAGAAAGAAGGCCAACCCACCACTGCCGCCACCACCATCACCCCTAGTAGCCACCATGGCGGAGGATCGTGTCGGTCTCACCACTAGCATCATAATTCTCCTCCCCATGGTGGCAATTAGCACAAGCAACACCGGAGCCATACAATGCGCGATCGTGCCTCGATAAGATCCATGAAGCCTGGGATGATCCATAACTAGGACAACGTTGCTTCGGTCCAGTTATTCGGACCACAACTTACCCAGGGGCCTCCGTATTGACAATTCTATCAGGACCTATGAAGGCACCGCCATGCTAGCCACATGGTTGCAAGACTACCGTGAAGCAATATAAATCACAGAGGGAAACCCCCAATGTCTTTGTTAAATACCTCCCACTGATGCTCATTTGAACCGCTAACAATGGATCGACGACTTACCGAAGAATTCCATCTGCAATTGGTTGGACATGTATGAAGCGTTCACCAAGAACTTCAAGGGTACGTATAAATGTCCCTACACTGTCAGCTACCTACAACGGTGTTTACAGGAGAAGGATGAATCATCCCAAAACTACCTATCACATTGGCTCGACATGAAGAATTCATGCACGGGAGTGCATGATCAAACCGCTATGGCCGCTTTCATCGACAAATTGGAAAGAGGATCCCTGCTCCGACATACGCTGAATTGCACTTAGGACAAGGGAAAAGCTTAATCTCAACTCAATGATTGCCAAGGCTAGCAAATTTGCTGCTACCAACGATGATGCTCGCGGTTCCCTGCCTACAGTGGAAATCCCCATCCAAGCCAAGAATAACAACCCCAATAAGCGGAAGAATCTGCCTGAAGTGAACCAAGTGGCTGACATGGTCGCCATGACGTTCGCTGGCATAGGAGAAGGCGAATAGCGTGGTCGTTGATGGTGGCTGGCCGTGGGTAGCAACGTGGCAATGAAACTACACCTGCTATGCCCCACGTTCCCTAGACATGTGAGGAGTACCGAGGTATGCCGTGTTTCATCTACCTAGATGCAAATGGTAAAGCCATCCACACCAACCGCAACTGCAAGTTTGTCAACGACCTCAAGGAAGACTCTGAGTCCGGGTACAAGGAAAGTCGGAAGAATAGACCTCACAAAAAGGGCAAGGGGAATAAGGAGGACAAAGAGTCCAAGGATTCAGATGACATGGACGAGGACGCATAGCCCAAATCCATCAACAAGGGCGACGAAAAGGGCAAAAATCCATTCAAGAAGAAATCTCCTATCTACCACACCTCCTTAGGTACTCCCACCGTTTGGGCACAGAAAACCTCTCTAAGGATACTACTTGCCACACTCCCCAAGGTACCTAGTACGTGAAGTGGTCGAAAGTTGATATCACTTGGGATATATAGGATCATCTAGAGCTCATCCCGATAGAAAACCAATATGCCATGGTCATTAACCCTTTGATTGATGGCAGCGAATTCACCAAGTGCCTCGTGGAAAGTGGAAGCAACATCAACATCATGTACCTTTATACACTTCACAAGATGAACTTGTCGGAGACCCAACTAAGGTAGAGCAAGTGCCTCGTGGAAAGTGTTCCATGGTGTAGTTCCTGGTCGGTAAGCTTAGTTCCTTAGATGCATTACCCTTCCGGTCGCTTTTGGTGACGTTAATAATTACCGCTAAGAGAGGATGACCTTTTAAGTGGTACCCTTCAAGAGTGTGTATCACGTCATCTTTGGGTGCGACATCTTCCATGCCTTCCACGCCATGCCATGTTTCATATACAACAAACTCAAGATATTGAGGCCCAACGGTACTATTACCATTGTCGGAAGCTTCAAGAAGGCAAGGGAGTGCAAACTAGGGGAAGACGCCTACGCCAAAGCCGGCCTCTATGGTGAAGAGTTCAAGGAGATCCAGAGCTAGGTTGATGCCTTGGAGATGCCGGCTTCAAAGAAATAGATATCTGATTCCGAACCCGCCTTCAAGGTTACCATAGAGACCAAGCCTGTGCAACTTGTGGAAGGCGATGCCTACAAGACCATCGCCATTGGCACATATCTGGACCCGAAATAGGAAAGAGAGCTTGTCAACTTCCTCCGTGAGAATAAGGGCATCTTTGCCTGGCAACCTGCCGACATGAAAAGTGTTCCTAGGGAACTTGCCGAGCACAACTTAAAACATTGACCCTAAACCAAAACCGGTGAAACAACATGTATGATGCTTCAGTGATGAAAAGTGGCGCGCCATAGGCAAGGATCTAGCTAGGTTACGTAAGGCTAACTTCATACAAGTAGTAGTCCACACCAAATGGGTGGCTAATCCTGTACTTGTAACTAAGAAGGAGACCAAAGATTTAAGGACATGTTTCGATTATACCGGCTTAAACAAACCATGCTCAAAAGATCCGTTTGCTTTGCCTCGCATTGACCAAGTCATTGACTCGACGGCTGGCTCAGAACTTTTGTGTTTATTGGATGTATATTCTGGATACCACTAGATTAAGATGCGCAAGTCAGAATAATTGGCCACTTCATTCATCGCACCCTATGGCATGTACTTCTACGTCATGATTCGCTTTGGGCTGAAAAACGCAGGTGTTGCATACCAACGGATGATGCAGCATTGCCTCCACGACCAAATCGGTCGCAACGTACATGCTTACGTGGACAACATCATGGTGATGTTAAAGAAAAGAAACGATCGTATCGCTGACCTGCAGGAAACCTTTAATAACCTCCAGAAGTACAACATGATGATCAAACCCTAAGAAGTGTGTCTTCGGAGTCCCAGCTGGCAAATTGTTGGGCTTCATTGTTTCGCATCGCAGATTTGAGGTCAACCTAGAGGAGATCAAGGCCATCCTCAACATCAAATGCCTGGCATTCTTGAAGGACATCCAACGGCTCATAGGTTGCATTGTAGTGGTAAGCCGGTTCATCAGTAGGATTGGAGAGAAGGTAATGCTGCTCTACAAGTTACTCAAAAAGGCGGACAAATTCGTATGGACGGACAAAGCAGATGCTACACTCCAGGAGTTGAAGAGAATACTCTCTTCCACACCAATCCTTTGCAGCACCGGAGTCAGTGGAACCCATGTCAGTATACATGGAGGCAACAAACCAGGTTATTAACATCATCATCTTAGTGGAGCGGAAGGAACCAATGCACAAGCACAAAGTTTAGCGACTACTTTACTATGTAAGCAAGGTCTTGACAGAATCCAAGCAACATTACCTGCACCACCAAAAGCTAGCTTATGGAGTATTCATTGCTTCTCGGAAGCTAAGGCACTATTTCTAGGAGCATCCCATTACAGTAGTGATCAAAGCTCCACTGTCTGAAATCATCAACAACAGCGACGCAACAGGATGGGTGGCGAAGTGTGGCATTGAACTTTCCACCTTTGAAATCACCTACAAGAGGCGCGACACTGTCAAATCTTAAGTATTGGCGGATTTCATCATAGATTGGATAGAAACTCTAGCTGACACTCCTATACCAGAGCCCGAGTCTTGGGTCATGCACTTTGATGGATCCAAGCTACTCAATGGCTCAAGGGCTGGTGTATTGTTTCAATCACCACTCCAGTACGTCCTACAAATCCACTTCAACGCTACCAATAACATGGTGGAATATGGAGCTCTTATTCACGGACTTTATGTAGCCAAAGATATTGGCATCAAGAGCATAGTTTGTTGTGGAGACTCCGAGTTGGTTGCCCAGTAGGTGGCTGGAACCTAAAACACGCGGAACCCTATGATGGAGGCATATCGAGACGAAGTAGACGAAATAGCCAAGTGCTTCGATGACTACGAAGTCAAGTACGTCAAAAGGAAGGACAATGAAGCGCATATCTGCTATCAAAGCATGGATCGGCGTGCAAACCAATTCCACCTGGCATTTTTCTGGAGCATCTCCAAACACCATCCATGAAGCGAGTAGACCCTGACATCCCGGACAGAGTTGATTCATCTGTCAACGCAGTTGAAGTGATCTCTCCGGCTTGGATCAAACCATTCATGGATTACCTCAAAGATGGAACTTTGCCCGCCGACGAAGTCGAAGGCCATCATATAGTATGTAGAACAAAGGCATATACCACAATCAATGGCCATCTATACAAAAGAAGCACCACATGCATGTTCCTAAGGTGTATATCTCAGGAGCAAGAAATTGAAATCCTTAGGGAGATTCATCTCGGGGATTACGAGCATCATGTCGCTCCTTGATTGTTGGTCTCCAAAGCCTTTCGGCGAGGATTCTACTGGCTTACCGCCAAGGAGGACGCTGACAAGATGGTTGAGACATGTATTGGATGTTAGTTCTATGCAAGGTAGCCACATGTTCTAGCTGAAAAATTGCAGACCATACTAATTACTTGCCTGTTCGTAGTCTGGGGGCTTGACATGGTTGCAACCTTGAAGGCAACACCTTGTGGGTTTACGCATCTGCTCATTGCAGTTGAAAAAATCACTAAATGGATTGAACCTAAACCCATTAGAAAGCTCAATGGGGAAACAACCCTTAAATTTGTCCGGTATCTGGTGCTGAGATTTGGTCTCCCACATAGCATCATCACCAACAATAGCAACAACTTATCACTCGGAGAAGTAGAGGCTTACTATCACAAGCAAGGTATCCTCCTTGACTTCGCATCTATGGCACATCCATAGTCTAACGGTCAAGTTGAAAGGGTCAATGGAATAATTCTGCAGGAAATAAAGCCACGCTTAGAGGCACCGTTGCATAGAGAAGCAGGAGCCTAGGCGGAGGAGTTATCATATGTCATGTGGAATTTACGAATAACTCCCAATAGATCTACCGGCTGCAACCCCTTCTTTATGGTTTATGGAGCAGAAGCAGTCCTAATATTCGACATCCTCCATGATGCACCAAGAGTCGCCGCCTATGACAAAGATGATGTTGAAGAATCCAGACGCCTATCTATGGACTTGCTCGAGGAAGAACACATTCCGGCAGCCCAAAGATCCGCCATGTACTAGAAGCATCTACGCAGCTACCATAGTCTCCGTGTTCGGCATTGCTCATTTAAAGAGGGAGATCTAGTGCTTCGCCTAAAGCAGCAAAAGTGACGCAAGCTATCCCCTCTGGAAGAACCGTTCGTCAGAAGCGACGTGACCCCGATGATGATTATCCGGAGACTGAACGGCCATGGAACATAGCACAACTACATCCCTTTTATACTTAGCACATTTTATTTTATCTAATATGTACCTTTATATGATCAATGAAATAAAGCATTTGGTTCACTCATATTACTGAGTCTTTTACCTCCTTTAGTGCTCATTTTTGTATCATGTAAACCCTTTATGCACGCTTTGCATTTGCACTTGTAAAAATTCCACCTATGGGAGTTAGCTTAAGTTTTATAGTCTACACGTTTTCTGTTGTTTTTATGTGGACTCTGGAGTAGTGACTTTTTGGCAATTAAAGCCGACGATTTTGACCTTAGGTTCTTGATGATGATATTAAGCATAATCACCTAAGGGAATGGTTCTGTGCTGCGAGTATTCTTTCTCATGAAAGGTTAGGCATAAGAATCAGGATAATGGATAAGCCAACACCTGCTTAAAAAAATATATACAAAATATACATGTAGGACATACTTAAGTTGGTAGTGGCTTGTAGCCAAGTTTTCCACCTTACTGCTTACTTTTTTCGCATACATATAAAAAATAAACGAGACGCATTTGATACATCATTGTTTATGGCTATGTTGTAGACTTTGCTAGCACATCATCAGCAAGAGGAGAGCAAGCCTTGGTGATATTATCAAAGTCGGATGTCCCTAGAGAAGACTCAGACCCTTCTAGCGCTTCATCTAGTTTTTCGGCAGGCACGATGATGTCCGGCTTAACTAGCTTTGCAACCTTGTTGTCGTATCTGGCCAAAGAGTTCCACATAGAAGTGATACTGATATCACGGTCTTCCTCGTCAACTGCCGGCATGCCGGATTTTACCAGCTCTATGTTAGCGTCGTCGTAGTGCGCCTTGACCAAATACAATGCCATCCTGGCTCTTGTCCCGACAGAGGAGGCCTTCTAGCTCTTTATCTTCACGGGGGCTCGACAAAGAATTTCAGCATACTTGGCGGCATAATCTATCACCTTGATCGTGACATCCAGGGCTTGGCAATTTCTTTGGCCTGCATGATGGCGGTGTTGATAAAGTTCCTAGAAAGAATCATGAGTTGGTTAAACCAATGGGAGTTGTAGTTCCATTAGATTCAAAGGCCATGAGTATTAAAGCAACATATATAATCCGACTTACAGAAGTTGAGAAAGACGTACAAAAGTTACCAAAGATGCCAGCTTCAACTTGCTAGCAAGTCTCCGCCAAGATGTCGTGCTCCTTTTGAAGTTTCTTGAATGCTTCAAGGCTCTGGGAATTTTGTGATGCAACATCTTGGTTTTGAGCCTTGAGCATTTCAATCTCCTTCTAGAGACGCTCCATCTCGTTGTCTGTAGATTCTTGCATTGACTTCATTGTTTCCTCATGCGTAGCAATATCATCGGCTAGGTCCTTCTTTAAGATCTTGTTCTCATCGTGCAGCTGTTGTATGTGCTTAGACTGTTCAACAATATGCTTGGCTTTAGCAATAGCATCTGGAATAAAAAAAGCATTATGAGTATTCAGAATAACAAGTTCAAGCCAAGGATTAAGCGGATGTCGGAAGAGAACATATGCTTATTGTTTCTGATCTGTTCCTTTAGAAATTCTTTTTACCATTTTTGATATCCAACTCCGCCTACAACTTGGAAAACCTTTCATTGGCAGCTACCTTTCGAGCATGCTTGTTCTGCACAAGGGACATGCTTAGTTTCTCTAGAGCATCTAGTCGGAACTTTTGCAAGTTTCTACCTAGAAACTCGGGGGCTACAATATGGAAATTTTATCTAAGTATGCTTCTATATGAGTATCTAGCTGAAATATTTTATTCTACCTAGAAACTCGAGAGCTACACTATCAAGTTTTTCACTTAGTTACTCTTAGAGCACCTAGGGAACAAACCTACGGTTTTCTACCTAAGCGCTCGGGGGCTACAGTGGGATACATCTTAAGTGAAAAGCGAGGCATCAAAGACTTACGGTAGCAATGGTTTTTAGATTGTTTGCTGCTATGACATATGAGTCATGGAAGATCTTGGCATTGTTGCGAATGATATTAGCATGCCGGATTAGATCTTCTAAGCTTGGTGTCGGAGGAGTCAGAGATACTGCAGACGCACCACCCAAGGGGACGAACGAAGCTCTAGCCGGTCTTTGCGCTGTAATAGCTGTAGATGGCGTAGATGCTCCTGACTTGCTTGTGGTTGGCACTACACATGCTCCCGTCATCAGCTCTTTCCCTTTTATAGTGGCATCCTAAGCTAGAGCTTTAGCCACTTGTGATGATACGCTATACTGTGTCGCCTGGACCCTCGGGACAATATGCAAACCGGCGAAACCTAAGACATCTTGGATTGGATTGATGTTTATCTACATGGCGGAGGTCCCAGGTGCAGTAGTGGATGAAGTCCTAGCAAATCCTGTAGCAGGCTTGGCAACAGGAGTGGGGGAGGAATGGCGGGGAAGGGCTTGGAAAGCATCTCAAGGATATTCTTTGAACCTCCAATTTCCTCGAAGGTGCGCTTCAAGCTGATGTTGGTCCTCTTCATGAGACATACAAAGTTAGAAGTATAAGTACAGGAATGAGTAAGGAAAAGAAAAGGTCGGAGAAGAGAAATACTTACATAGCAGTAGGTGCCTTGGTTAGGGGTACGCCGACAGCTTTTCTCTTTTCTCCCTCCAAAGCAGCTGTGGGTTTCTTGGAGACTCCACTCTTCGAGTTTTTTTCTTACCTACGGCAACAGCGTTAGAGGTGGAGCTCTTTCGCTTTTGTGTTGGCAGGACGGGATGATCCTTGGAGGTATCATCATCAGACAAGACTTGTACAACTTCCTGGGGTCATAGACCTGAGCGGCCATATCTTCTTTGGTCAGGCTCGCCAGCTGATAAGTGAAGCATGTTAGACGATTGACGCATCAAAGACAGATAATTTGGAGTATATAAAGCAATGTGGAAAATATAGGAAACATATTACCTCTGGGCATTCACCGTATTCAAACATATCAAAGGTGATAGCAAAGTCGCACTTCTTATCTTTCACCTTGACGATGTCCTCTGGCCTAAGATTGATGGAGTCACTAGAGAAATTGTCTTCGGAGATCCGGATTGGATCTCTCATCTCTTTTGTGTACTGGTGCATTAGCTTGGCGCGGTGTTGTAGAGGCTGGATCCGCTCTTACAAACCAGCACATGGCCAGGTCCAAGCCGATTAGACCTCCGTATATGCGCCACTCTATCCGCCTTACAATGTGAGAGACTTCATTGTCACACGGGAGGATGGCTTTGGTCCTCCAGCTAGCGGATTCAGCAGCAACACCATCAACAAAGTTCGGGTATGAAGCTTGGTGGCTGGCCAGGGAGATAACCGGGCCATAGAAATGCGTCTTCTACCAGTTCATGCAGGACTCATGACCGATGATGTCGGGAAATTGCCGACACGGACAAATTTTGAAGCTTATGGTCCTGCAGTTGGCCAGCTCATCTTTAGTGATGTCGGATTCTCTCTTCACCGTGAAGAAATAGATGAATATATCTAACCTAGGCCTAATTCCTAGGTATCCTTCGCACAAAGCTACAAAGTTTCTAACTACAAGGATGCTATTGGGAGAGAGGTTGTGGGGGAGAACCCGAAAGTGCTTAAGCACTTGTAGAAAGAAGTCGGAGACTGACAGGGATACGCCGCGTACCAGTTGGGCTTTGAGGTATACCTTTTTCCTGGCTTGGGCAGAAGGGGCGACCTCGCCGGCCGCCAGATTAATCCCTCCGCATACGGGAGGTAGCTCTCGACGATGAGCTCATTCATATCAGCGGTAGTGAATTCTGAACCCCTCCACACTCCCTTGTGGGATTTTGCCTCCTCTTCGTCTTCCTCGACGGCATCGAATGCCTCTGATCTTTGGTCGCCACTAGTAGCACGTTCCACCACGACAGTGATCGGGATCTCTATCCCTTCCGTCGAGACCTCAACCTCCTTCGACGACTCCCTTTGAGCCTCGAGGTCCGTCGCTATTATGGGGTTGCTGTTGCTCGCCATTGAAGAAAGGAGAGGAGGTGGGGATATTGGTTTGGCTAGGTTTTTCCGCTCGGAGCTTGAAGAGTTGCTTTTCGCGAGGAGGAGGAGGAAGGAGCTGGGAGAATGCAGGGTAAATGAATAAATCCTACCGCAGTAACTTATATAGACCCGGTGCCAAGATTCGTGCGCAAAGAGATCTAACGGGTTAAACATGGGCATCGTGTGCGCGAACGTGCGCGGTAATTTTGCCACGCCCCATAATTGCCGCTGAACATTTTGGATTTCTCGCGTGGGAATATTGCTATGATTAGCCACTAGCTATATGTGATTTTCTAGGTAGCGTAGGCTGTAGCCTACGTCAGTTTCCTGACAGATGCAATGGAAACGTCATGTCTGAAGATTCTAGGTCTAGCCGGATTATATCCGACTGGAGGAAGAAGGATGAAGACTCGACGATTCTTCGGCTTACATATTGAAGACACAGATTTTTGCAAGGTTCTTTGGGAGGACTTCGAGATTTTTTTGACGAATTGTCAGCATCATGTAGACAGAGCATTCAAAGATTAAGAAGCAGGACGGTCCAATATCTCAAAGTTCTCCGGGGCTACTGTTGGAGATATGCTTTATAGGTATCACCATAGCATATCTCTAATTCGGCTAACCCGGGTGGCTCATGTTGGTAGCAACCTGCTGGGCGGCCCAGTTAGGTGGATCAAGAAGGGAGATTCATGACGCAGGAACGAATGCTATGGTATCGATATAGACGAACTCGGAGCCTTGGAGTATAAGATACGAAGACTATTTGATATTAGAACTCTGTAACCTGTCCTGTATGGACTCTTCTTGTAACCCTAGGTTCTGGCGCCTTTATAAGCCGGACCTATGGGAGCCTTTAGGGCACCACAAGTTTTAGACAACACAAGTTCTTAGATCACCAACCTCACACGATGAACCAATCACTTTAACTCGGCATATTGCCATTATAGTGATTTATAGCAGGAGTAGGATTCCGCCACCGTCATGAGATCTGAACCTGGATGATATGTGTTACCTCGTACCCGTTAACTCGCCGCATTCTCTCACCTTTCTAAACACGCTCTGTGAGGATCCCTCCAGGGCGTACTCGTCGGCAATACCATGACATAAATATCCAGTGATACCGCACACTTTGTGATACCATGGGACCACTATTTATAATTCAAATTTGGAAGTAAAAAATCCCAAATAAATGTGTGCATGTTCACAAGATGTGAGTCTACAATACCCTAGCATTTGCAGAACCAAATTCTAAATACACGTATAGAAACAAAAAAGATATATCAAACATGAATAGTGTAAAAAAAATAAAAACACAAAATAACACTAGTCACATATAAATTTCTCTGTTTTGTTTTTATTTGCGTGGTTTCTATTTGCGTGTTTAGAATTTGGTTCTGGAAAAATTTGGGAACATAAACGCACATCTTGTGGACACCCACTAATTCGTTTTGAATTTTTCCGGCACTTGAAAATTTGGGTTTAGAAAAATGGTACCGTGGTATCAGTGAGCTGTGGTATTACTGAATATTTTCCCGTACTCTTTTTACAATCAATACTACATATATTTATAGCAACAAATAGTATATGATAGAGATACATAAATTATCTTCAACGACTACAAAATAAAGTCTAAGAGAAAACGAGTAATTCTCGAAAGTTTTCAAAGTCTTTTTCTTCCATGACACAATCTTGCATTTGTCTGAAGGCACCCCAATAAACATCATATAGATGTCAAACCATAGACCTGTAAATACTAATACGAGTTCTTCCATAGTATTAATTTGAGCCGCAATGCCAAAGTTACGTGCACGCACGCAACCATTAAAGTAATCAGACAACATCAGCAAGAGCACCACCACCAGTATTCCAGAAAAAAGAAACCGAACAACCAGATCAATTTCGCAGGAAAATCAAGAGTACGAATCTCGATTGTCGAGGACATAGCAGCCGAGACGAATATTGCGAGGATAATTTTCCTCACGACAACCATGAGAAAAAAATCCAAGATCGATCTAGCGAAGCAAGATTTGAAAGACCGTACCTATAGAACTACAATCTTACAACACCACCATTGACGCCGGAAAAATCTCGTCATCGAACGAAGGGCAGAAGATTGCTTCTTGCGAACGATGACATGTTTATTGGTGCTAATTGGGGAGCTCCTATGCTAGCTTAAGAGCAAGTACAATAAGTCCTAGTCAGCTGGCTATAAGGATTAAAATATTATTTTCTTGCCTAGTTGAAAGAGAGAGAATAGGAGAGAGAAGAAGAGTGAGCTCTCATGCAAGAGTCAGCTCTAGCACGTGTTTCTAGGCACTTTGAGAGAGTGAAAGGTGACCATGTAATGCTAAAATAGTATATTTTTATAGCTTACTATTGTACATGCTAGCTTTAAGTTGACTACAGATGACATGACACTTGGCTTATAGCCAGCAGCTGGCTATACTATTGTCCTTTCTCTTAAGCGATCTCGATTGGAGTCTCCGCATAACCTGTGCACCATTGGGCCCGGCCCATGTTTCGGCTTCCGGGAAAGTTGACTATTTCTATTTTCATTCGCTAATCGTTTTTCATACCACATGCACTTCCTTTTTTCCCTCGCCATTTCTACCGGTGTTTCCGGGTTTGTCGATGTAGAAAACACATGAGCTGAAAAATAAAAAGTTATTGCTTGCTAAAAAAAATCAATAATAAGTATTTGTAAAATTTGAACATCTTTTAAAACCAACCATTTTCCAAACTCCCAACATTTTTAATAGGAAACATTTGCTACGAGACACCGTTATTTTCTGTCATTTGCTGAAACATATTGAACAATTGTGTCTTTGCTAGTTACCATTATAATTTTGTGGCACATTTTTCAGAACATACCACGCAGCAAAAAAAAAGAAAGTTTTGGTAGTGGCGGATCTAGGATTTTAGCATAGGGTATGCCGGACCAAAATTATAACATGCACTTGGTATTCTTTCTTTTACAATTTATCCACTCCAACTTTTGAGTGTGCCCCTGCCATATTTCAACCAGATAAGTCGTCTTTTTCTGTTTTTCATGGTTTTTTGCTCGATTCGCCCCGTTTACTGCTGTTCTTGGCAGGTTTTATAAAATTTAGGGGTCAAATGCATATTGAAAGGTTGGATTTAGTGGCGCTTTGGTTGGGTTTATTTTTGGTTTTTAATTTTTGGCTTTTTATAAACTTAAATTTTGGATTTGTTGCATGATGATATAAGTCAAAAGATGAAATCAAAAGCACCCATATGATACAAATAAGTCTAACCAAACAACCCTTAGTTGGAAGCATGTCCATGACTCTACTTTATGAAAATATTTTGTAATACTCCAATCCTAATTAATATTCTCAGATTTGTCTAGATTTAAATATATCTAGTACAGAAACATGACTAGATACAACCGAATCTAGATAAATTTGAGAACATTAATTAGGATTAGAGGAAGTTACTATACTATAACCGATAATCTATGGAAAGAAAGGATTTCATAGAAAATCTGCTTTTTCTATTTTTTTTATCCCGATGGGTTAATAGTCGGTTAAATTAATCAGCTAGGTAATTAATTAGCCCAATTACTTAAGCTGTACATGGATACATATGTATACTTCGCAGTAGCCCATGTCCTGGTACGCTACGTTTATGGGCTGCGAGGAGTTATCTGTATAGGGGGATTAATCAGTAAGTATGGGACAGATCAATAGCAAGATCGAAGTGCCGGCTCAAAGCAAGGAAGCTGGACATGCGGGGTATGCCGTGCCACGGCATACCCCCTAAATCTACCACTGTTTTTGCCTGGGTGAACATATTATGGCCAGGTTTAATAAAAATATGCTAAACTTTCCTTTTAAGCCGTGCAGTGTGTTTTAGCAAATGTCCCATAAAATTATAATAGTACCTAGCAAAGATACGATTGAACAGTATATTCAACAAACGTCAATAACGGTATCGCAAATTTTCCCATTTTAATATCTGAACATTTTTTAAATCTGAACAATTTTAAAATCTAAACATTTTTCAAAATTAAACATTTTTTTAGTCTGAACATTTTAAAAAATCGAACACTTTCCAAAATATAAACATTTTTTAAACGTAAATATTTTCAAATGTCGAAAAATCATGAAAATACGAAAAAAATGAGCGGGAAAGAAAACCGGGGAAAACTAGAAGAACCACGTAGAAAATCAACCCAAATCCTATATAGATTGGCTGCCTGTCACGTACGACGGAAAAAAATGAAGACGCGGTAACTGGGCCGGCCCAGCATAGGGATCGACATACGCGGAGCCCAGATAGCTTCCGCATTAAGCGGAGAATAGGAATTCCCTGCTAATGCTTCAATTTTCTGGACCACCGGCCAAGCCCAATTAGGTTGTTTATATGTTCCGCTTCTCTTTTTCGTTTTTTTCCTTTCTTGTTTTTCTTTTCTATATCCTTTTTTGTTTTTCCTTTACTTTACCTTTTCAATTTATTTTAGAAAGTTCAGATTCATTTTCTTAAATTTTGAAAACAAAATTGTTCAAATTTGATTTTGTTCAAATTTTGAATGTGTTTAGATATGAAATTTGTTCATATTTTAATTTTGTTTATATTTTAATTATTTTCCAACCTAAAATTTGTTCATTTTTATTGAATTGATTCAAATTTCGAGTTTGTTTGGTGTTCGTATTCAAAATTGTTTGGTGTTCAAAAAATTGTGCATGATTTAAATCTGAAAAACATAGCATGAAAAAAAGGAAAGAAAAGCGAAAAAAAATACGCAATGGGCTGCGACCCAACCTACCTCTCCAGTTAAGCGGGGTGTGTCGCGTGAGTGTGTGTAGCGCAGGAGCTCCCTGGAATGTCTTGTAGGTCGCTAAGAGCAACACCAGTCGCTCGAGCCGCCTAAAGGGGTACTTCATGGGCTGCTTCGTATGAGGCCTGGTAAAATCTGCTAGGCGGAACAAATTCAAACAGTCTAAAATTTGAACAATTTAAAATGTAAAAAAGTTAGAAATCTGAACTAATTTTAAATTTAAATAAATTTCAAATCTGAACAAATTCGAAATCTAAACAAAATTCAAATTTGAACAAATTCAAATTTGAACAAATTTTAAATCTGAACAAATTCGAAATGTGAACATTTTTAAAACTAATTTTTTAATCTGAAACTTTAAAAATGAAAAAGTAAATAAAATAAAAAGGAATTAGAAAGGAAATATATAAAAAAGCTAAACAGAGCCGACCGTAATGAAATGGGTCCATTGCCCGAATTTCGGTCGCGGGGTACGCGGCGCAAACTACTTCGGTCGCGACGAGCGGCTGATTTCTCCTAAATTGCTCCTTGCGACGTCTAGGAGTGCCGCCTGCAGGGACATCTTTAGGTCTCATTTTGTATACATATTTTTTGGGGGATGGGCGAGTTTATCCCGACCCAACCGTCAGCCACACAAATCTTTGATCGTTTGTTTTGGAGGCCGGTTTTCGACAGGTGCCCCAGGAACCTGGGCAAACCCACATCTTTACCTAGATTGGTTGAACAACTATATAAGAAAACATGGTAGATTCATAAAATGTTAGCATTCATTATTCAAAAATCATGAACAATTTAGAAAATAAACTTTTTAAAACCAACTTTCAAAATTCATGAACCAAATTTCAATCTTAATGAAATTTAAATAAACATGATTTTTTTTTCAAAAATCATGAACCAAATTTTAAAATTCATGAACCAATTTTAAAATCATGAACCAATGTGATGAACCAATTTGAAGAAAATCAGTTATCTATCGCTTAACATGAATTAGCTTATTAAATAAAGTAAACTTTTGTGTAAATAATCAAACATAGTCTGCCCAAATAGTTATGCAATTATGAGAAAGAGATTGTACCAAGCAAGGGCTTTATCTTCCAAAAACCAACGAAATAATTTGAGACGAACAAATTCTCTAGATAGTCCCTTTGATCCGAAGGTCTCACAAAGAGCATCGACCATATTCAAATGGTCTCTTGGATCTTTATCTTCTTGCCCTCTAAAGGTGTTATCCTACAATATAATAATAATATCGATATTGTTGGGGATACCCGGGTAGGGTCACGCCGGGGTATAAAGGCCGAGTTAGCCGAGGTTCGGCAAGGCTAAAGCGGATGTTGGCCGGGTCACCTCAAGGCAGGCCGAATCACGGGGTAACCCGGACCAGGGGGCATCCACCTAACTAGGTCTCAACCGACTTAAGCCGTAAGTCGGAATGGCGTATTTAACTTGTATGCAAGAAAGGGTGTGGCCGGATCCACTATGATCCGGGTCATATCTAGCTTCTAGGAGAAGGAAGGAATCTCGCTGGTCAAAAGAAACCCCGGTACGCACTGCATGAGCGAAGCAAAAGAGAGCAGGACCACCGAGGCGTGGCCGACAGAGGTGACGACGCCCGTGTCGGCTGACGCGTAGCCTCTGCGTGGGTGACGCGGAGGAAAAGTACCCCGGTCGGTTTGCTATTTTGCGAGGAAGCATATTCCCTGGAATATGCCTCCACGTATGCCCTAAGTGGGGACCTAGCCACTCCTATATAAGGAGGGCTAGGGCCTCTATAGAAGGGGTTCCTCTATTCTATAAGGTTCTAGGTTCTAAGGGTCTTGTACGGGTTAACTGTGGGTGAGAGTAAGAGAGCTCCTTCTTCCTCCTCTCGCCAATACAGCTCTAGGAGTACTTGTAATCTGTGAACTGAATCGAATACAAAGCTTCTGTGTGGGGAATCACCTCACTATCTCTCCCTGGATTCCCCTAGTGCTATTAGTCCCCACCTTTAGCCTATCCATGGCATCTGCCGTGACACCACCACGACAGTTGGCGCCCACCGTGGGGAGAGCGGCGCTAGCAGGGGTGAAGATCCGGACGGGAAACCTCATCGGCACCAGCGAACGCATCGTCTCCGGGCTTGTTCAGCGCTTTGGAGCGCCGGACTTCGTCAGTGACAACGCTGGCTGCTTCGGCACGCGCCCACTTCCGCGCAACCCGGGACCATGCTGAGGTGATGATAACTGCGCCAGGTGCAGGCGCAAGCAAGGATCCGGCACCAGATCCGGAGGTAACACCTAAGGCACCGAGGAAAGGTAGAGGACCTCCACTAGAGAGGCCTGAGAATATACTGAGAGAAGCTATGGATAGCTTGGCAAACCCGGTAGCAGCAGTGGTAGATCCGGCTCAGGCACAGGCCGAGCTAGAGGAAACTAGGCAGAAAATTCTAGAGGAAGCGAAAAAGATTGCTGTGGCTCAGCAGTCGTTGAACATGACGCTGCGTGAGTATGCAAATGCAAATAAAGTAGATGCTGTAAAAGTAAAGGGGAGAAATCTCATGAGTGAAATGAACAAAGAAGGTGATACTCGGATTGAGGAGTCAGAAACTGTTTGTCTGTGGGGCTGCCGAAGTACAGTACCCCAGCGAAAAACCTCAGAGCAGCGGATGCAGCTGCATCCGAGCTAGAGGGTCTGACGGGTGAAGCACGTCAGAGACAGCAAGATCGGGTCAATGAGTTGGTTCGGATCGCGAACATGCAAAATGAGGAACTGCTCAGGGAAAACCCGTAGAGAGCTGGGGCCTCCAAGATCGTTCATTCGGCGGTGGGTAACCCGGAGAAATCCGCTGGAGCCGCATCATCTCCTCATGGTGGTCCAAGGAGAGAGGAGGTAGTAACCTCGGCCAGGAGAAACAAGCAGATTGTTCCGTATGACCCGACGAGGGCAGGAAAAGCAAAAGAGGTACAAAGAAACGACGATCGACGGAGTGTAAGCCGAGGTGAAGCTGGCCGAGGTAACCGTGACCAAGGCAATGCCGGTCAAGGAAACACTGTTAACAGCAATGCCGGACAGCGCAACTCTGCAGGACAACCGCAGCAACGGAATATACCAAGGCAAGAGCAAAGTGCCGGCCGAGGTATGCAACAGAGAGATGCGCCACGAGAGCGAGACCGGTATAACGATGGAGATTCAGAAATGGTGAATGCAGGATACCCAAGGCCGGACTATCATGTGATAGGGTCGAGATTGGGAAGCAGGGATTTGATGCCGGATGATGCCAGGTTGAAACTGGATCGACTGTATAGGTCGGAGCAGATTGAAAGTCAAGGTCCTCCGGGTCCTGCGTGTTTTGGACCCCAGATCATGAAAGATCCACCGGTACCTAACTTCCAGTTACCCAGAGGCACGAAGACGTATGACAGCAGCACTAAGCCGGAGGATTGGTTGATAAATTATGCTACGGCTGTGAAAATTGCCACAGGTAACTTGCGATGGGCTATGAGATACGTACCCCAGATGTTGGAGGGGCCAGCAAGGGTATGGTTGAACAATTTGCCGCCCGGAAGTATTAACTGCTGGATCGATTTTGAGGAAATGTTCATCAGCAATTTCTTGAGTACGTATCAGAGGCCAAATAGGCCACAGACCCTAGCTACGTGCAAGCAAAGACCGAATGAGACGGACCGGGAGTTTTTGACCCGGTGGTGTACCGTGGGAAACTCGTGTGAGGGTGTGATAGAGTCACATGCCATAGCATGGTTTGCGCAAGGATGCATATATGCAAGCGAGTTGTGGCAAAAGTTGCAAAGGAAAATGCCAACTATGTTGGCAGAGATGATCCGGATTGCTGATTCGTATGCTTTGGGCGATCCGACTCAACCTAGGCTCGTGTCCAACGAGTGGAATGAGGAGTACTACCAGAGAGATGGAGCCAGATCATCCCGGAGGAATGATTACAGAGGTAAAAGGAGAGATGATGGACTGGATCACCGGTACAGTTTGCAACAAGTTGCATATGTGAATCAAGATCAGCCAGGAACAGGGAGCAATCAACGTCAGAAAACTAGAGGGCAACAATAAACACCAAGGAATGATGGCAAGAAAACTTGGACGCCAGAACAGAAGAAATAGTGGCAAGAAAAGAAGGACCGTCCAAGATATACTTACGAGTCGATGTTGGATCAGCCGTGTAAGTTTCACACACCAAATCCGAGTAACCCAGCGGGTCATACAACGAGGCAATGTGAGTGGATGCGTAAGATAGAACAAGGTGGTTCGGGGAATGCTCAGGCACCCCGGAATGATCAACCTCGGCAGGAGTTACCCCGACAGCAATTGCTCTCTAGAGCAAACACGCAACAGCTAATGTTGCCTCCCCCTCCGCCGAGGTATGATAACCATGAGAGAAGGGATGCAGTGCATCAAGTAGAAAACCAGCATCAGCCGGATCAGAGATACCCCGAAAATGAGGGGAGAAATGAGTACAGGGAGCATCATCAGAGTTACTGTGTGTTTACCACCGAGGAAATAGATAGGAAGAGCTTGCAGCACCGACATATGGAGGTCAATGCGGTAATGCCAGCGGTGACGAGGTATATGCCTTGGTCGGACCAAGAAATTACTTGGAACATCAAAGATCATCCCAAGCTTATGCCGAGTCCTGGTTTGTATGCATTAGTGCTGGACCCGACATTCATTGGGCCTAACATCAATGTGAGGATCTCCAAGGTACTGATTGACAATAGCAGTACAATTAACATCATGTATGCGGATACAATGCACAAGTTGGGTATCTCAGAGAACATGCTCCAGGATACAAGGACAACTTTCCATGGTATTGTACCAGGCATTTCTTGTGATCCCATAGGCAAAGTCCGGGTTGACGTGTTATTCGGCACGAGAGATAATTGCTGAACTGAGAATCTGGAGTTTGAAGTGGTGAACTTGGAAAGTGCGTATCACGCATTACTCGGAAGACCAGCATTGAACAAGTTCATGGAAAGCTGCCACATCAGTTATTTGAAGATGAAGTTGCCCGTGCCAAATGGAGTGATTACCATTGCTGGAGATTTCCGACGTTCCATTGAGTGTGCCTCAGCCGGGTCTAACCTAGCCGAGTCACTCGTGATTGCGCAAGAGAAAAGAAAAATCCAAGAGGTGGCGGCATTAGCTCAGTCCGCGCAGCAGTATATGCCGGCGTTGAGTAACCCGCATGGTAGCGTTTCATTCCAAGCCGCAAAAGATACTAAGAAAGTGCTTGTTGATGATATGTTCCCATAGCGCACCGTAACAATTGGTGTCGGGTTGAATGATAAATAGGAAAGTGAGCTCGTCAACTTCCTCCGTGAGAATCGGGACATTTTTGCTTGGTCTACACAGGACTTGCAAGGTGTTAGAGGAGTTAACGAGCACTCTTTGAACGTGAGACCCAGAGCATGGCCGGTGAAGCAACCTCTCCGCCGCTTCGCCGAGGATAGGAGAAAAGTCATTGGAGATGAGATAGCTCGCTTACTAGCAACAGGATTTATCATGGAAGTGCTCTATCCGGATTGGCTCTCTAATCCGGTGCTGGTGGAGAAGAAGAAGGATGACCCAAACGTGATAGTGGTTTGGCGTATGTGTATCGATTACACGAACCTGAACAAGGCGTGTCCAAAAGATCCATTTCCACTGCTGAGGATAGATCAGGTCATAGACTTAACCACGGGATGTGAACTTTTGTCATTCATTGACGCATATTCTGGTTTCCACCAGATACCTCTGAATCCGGATGATCAAATAAAGACCGCATTTATCACCCCGTATGGGGCTTATTGCTATCGCACCATGCCGTTTGGTTTACGTAATGCAGGTGCAACGTACCAAAGATGTATGCAAAAATGTTTGCACGACCAAATAGGTCAAAATGTACAAGTGTATGTGGATGATGTGGTTATCAAGACCAAGGAAAGCAAAACGCTCCTTGACGACATCAGGCAGACATTCGCGAACTTAAGAAGGTTCCGGATGAAGCTTAATCCGGAAAAATGTACCTTCGGTGTCCCGGCTGGAAAATTACTCGGATTTCTCGTCTCCAGCCGAGGTATCGAAGTTAATCCAACTAAGATCCAGGCCATTGAACGAATGGAGCTGCCGAAGTGTCTTAACGATGTCCATAAGTTCACTGGTTTCCTGGCATCATTAAGTTGGTTTGTATGTCGGTTGGGAGAAAAGGCATTGCCTCTCTACCAACTCATGAAAAAGTCGGATAAGTTCGTTTGGACGCCACAGGCCGATGAAGCCTTTGCCCACTTAAGGAAGATGTTAGCCACTGCACTAGTGTTAGCCTCTCCACTATCAAAGGAGCCAATGTTGCTCTACATAGCCACAACCAACCGAGTTGTAAGTGCAGTGATTGTGGTAGAGCGCGACGAAGAGGGTAAGTCGATGCAGAGGCCAGTGTATTACTTGAGCGAGGTATTATCTGCCTCAAAGCATAACTACCCACACTTTCAAAAGGTGGCATATGGTGTCTATATGGCAACTAAGAAGTTAAAGCATTACTTTGAGGAGCACCCCATCAAAGTAATATGTGAAGCTCCCATATCCAAGATAATGGGTAACAAGGATGCAAGTGGTCGAATCGCAAAATGGGCAATCGAACTAGCTCCTTATGCGCCACAATATGACAGAAGAGAAGCAATCAAGTCTCAGGGTGTGGCGGACTTTTTTGTGGACTGGGCGGAGGTACAATACGAACCACCGCCACCAGATCCGAACTACTGGAGGATGCATTTTGACGGGTCAAAAACAAAAACCGGGCTAGGCGCCGGAGTTGTGCTTACCTCGCCAAAGAAGGACCAGCTGAAATATGTGCTACAAATCCATTTCGCGGCATCGAACAATGTCGCTGAGTATGAAGCACTTGTGCATGGGCTCAAAGTGGCAAAATAGATTAGGATACGTCGGATACTATGCTTTGGCGACTCGTATTTGGTAATACAGCAAGTGTCGGGGTTGTGGGACGCCCTGGATCCAAACATGGCTCTGTACAGATTTCATGTGCAGAAGATATCTGGTTACTTTGAGGGGTGTGAATTTCACCATGTACCCCGGGTGGAAAATGAGGCTGCCGACATGCTGTCGAAGCTCGGATCAACCCGACAAGCAATTCCACCGGGTGTAGCATTGGAACACCTCAGAAAACCATCTATCAGGCCGTCCCCAGGAACCGACTCAATCTATGTCCCGGAAAATACAGAATCTAGAGCTGAGCCCATGGACATTGACATGGGAGGTGGTGCACAAAACCCGGGGACTGCATCAACAAACCCAGGGACTGCCTCAGCAAACCCGGGGACTGCCTTGCAGGACCTGGGGACTGCTCAGCGTGATCCGGTTGAAGTTATGCCGGTGGATCAGATGGAAATTGATGAGGATGTGTTCCCCGTGCGAGCAATACCAGCTTGGGCACTGCCTATATTTCAATTCCTTAAAGATGGAACGTTACCCACTGAGGAGGTGTTATCCAGGCAAACTCAAAGGAGAGCAAAGGCATACACAATTATCAATTCTGAGCTATACAAACGGAGTGTGACCAATGTCCTCCAGCGATGCGTTGACCCGAAAGAAGGGCTTGACATCCTCCGAGATATACATCAAGGGGAGTGCGGGCATCATGCCTCGTCCCGAGCCTTAGTGGCAAAAGCGTTCCAGCACGGATTCTACTGGCCAAGTGCCTTAGAACAAGCAGAAGATCTGGTGAGAAAATGCAATGGTTGTCAGAGATATGCTACCAAGACACATATGCCAATGTCAGAACTCAAGACCATACCAATTACATGGCCATTTTCCGTATGGTGCTTGGATATGGTTGGCCCATTTAAACCATCAAGGGGAAATATGACTCACATCTTGGTCATGGTGGACAAGTTTACAAAATGGATTGAAGTGAAGCCTATAAGAAAATGTGATGGAGCTACGGCCGTAACATTTCTCAAAGACATTATCTTGAGATACGGTTATCCTCACAGTATCATAACTGATAATGGCACAAATTTTGCTGAAGGAGCATTTGCGCGATTCTACCGGGATAAGAAGATCCGGCTGGACGTTGCCTCGGTAGCCCACCCCGCATCGAACGGATAGGTGAAAAGATCCAACGGATTAGTGTTATCCGGGATAAAACCCCGACTCATTGAGCCGCTGCAAAGATCAGCGGGGTGCTAGATAGAAGAACTACCAACGGTACTGTGGAGTTTAAGAACAACTCCGAATCGATCAACAGGCTATACGCTGTTTTTTCTGGTATATGGGGCAGAAGCTGTATTACCAGCCGACATAGCGCATGATTCGCCTAGGGTCATCCAATACACAGAAACCGAAGTGCAAGAAGCCCGGCAAAATGATGTTGATCTGCTGGAAGAAGCGAGAGAATTGGCATTGTCCAGATCCGCCATATATCAGCAAAATCTCTGACGCTATCATAGCCGGAAAGTAAGCCCCCGAGTCTTTCGGGAAGGCGATCTGGTGCTCCGGTTGGTACAACATACTGTTGGCATGCATAAATTATCCCCCCCATGGAAAGGGCCATTCATTGTGAGCAAAGCATTGCACAATGATTCTTATTATCTTATCGATGCAAAGCCACAGGAAAAGAACAAGGCGGACAGGTCCGGCGAGGAATCTAAGCGTCCATGGAACGTAGCCCTACTTCGTCCTTTCTACACTTAGCAGAAAAGTGTATGTATCCGAGTCTTCTCATATGTCGGTATGTATGCCGGCAATGAGCTTATCAATGAAATGTTGGCACCTCGGGCAGTAACTCAGGGACTGCCTTAATAATAATTGTTGTCTTTTATTATTTATACGTCGGCTGGAGTAAGTTGTTCTACTTAACTCGGATTAGTAATGTGTGAGCACCAAAAACCCAACTCTTCGACTTGCTGCTGTCCAACAAGAATTGGCTTCATGGCAAGCAAGAGAACAAGTTTGGAATTGCGTAGCACATGAAAAAAGACCAAGGAAAAGAACTTAGTCGAACCGACGTTTGTTTTTCGGACTAACCTTGTATTTACTTTCAAATTATTATGCTAAATTATTTTGAGCTAAGCCTAAAAGTTTCTAAGTATTGTTAAAACAATTTTTGAAGCTCGGATTCATCAGTCGTAAAACCGAATCAAGGTAGACACAAACCGAGCCAGAAGATTGGACGAACAAGAAAATGAAACTCGGGGACTACGCCCAAGTTAATCTGGCATACAAACTTAGTAGCAAAATATCACATAAGTACGGGATACAATTCCACCCGGCATACCGGGGATCTGATAAGTTTTCAAGTTTTTTTACTTAAGGAGCAGCAGGAGGAGGAAGTTCGGTGTCATCTTCGCCTTCTTCGATATCCGAGGCATCGTCCTCTCCATCCTCGTCCGAACCATCTTCAACATTCTTGACCTCTTCGTCGCGAGCGGCTTCCAGGAAGCTCGGACCCTCAGTCCATTCGTGAATGGGAGCATATTCAATGAGGCTATGGGCGCAAGCCTGGTGCCGAGCTACCCATTCCGGGTCATTGGTCCACTTGGATCCGGTGCGCAGGCGCGTCAGGAGGCTGAGATCGATCTTTTCATACCACGTGAGTATGTGGTGAAGAACGGTCTCAGCTGCAGCACGTCCAGCAGACTCCCTCCAAAGGTCGAGCTGGGTCTCGATCTCCGTTAGCTTTTCAGCAAGGATTGCGATTCTCTCCGGAGTGTCCTCACCAGGCCAGAACGTGTTGAAGACCCAGACTGAAACATCGAGGAGATCTTTGTCGTAGTTCTTGATGATTTCCATGCGAGATGACAGGCTGACCAACAGGTCCTCCATGTCATAGGGAATGTCCTCACCATCAGGAGCGACGGGAGTACCCCTCTCTCGGTGGAAATTGGCAACAGCGACGCTCGCAATGGGAGTACCCTCTGGAAATTTGCCTAAAAACGGGACAAGAGAAGCAAGTAATGAAAAGACATGTGAGATAACCCGGAGAAATATGCCGGATAAGGAAAAGGAACTTACGTAAAATGTAGCTGTGGATCCGGGTCAGTTCATTGATGCAATTGTCGCGTCTTTGGCGGAGCTGCACCAGTTCAGCGTTCGCTGACTCGAGTTTGACGTCGGCCTCCTGGAGAAGTTCGCGGTCCTTAGCAATTTGGAGATTGAGGCGCTCGCGCTCTTCGGTGTAGTCCTGGCTAGCCTTTTCAAGCTTGGTTTGGTGCCGCGCCTTCATCTTCTTCATTTCTTCCTTTAACTTGGCAATCTCGTTGTTCTTGGTTCGGAGGAGGGCAAGCTCGTCGTCTTTCTTTTTGAGCTCGGCCTGATGCTGCCCTGCTTGTTCGAGAAAATGCAGCATCATGTCAGGCACAAGCACACTATCTTCAAGAGATGCTGAAATAGCGTGTTGACCCGGCAGAGCCGAGGTATGAATGTTTGCCGAGCCAAGAAGAAAAGGAGATGGAAAGCAAAGCAGGGTCGGACAAAAGTAGCTTACCCTTAATCTGATCCAGATTCTTCCTCATGAGCTTATTCTCAGCCTCCACCTCAGCTGTGAAAACCGAATGACGGATTAGTTCTGCAGAAAAAGATGAAGGAAAACAGAACAATGTGAAGAAGGGAACTTACCCCTTTTCTCATGCTCAGCGAGATGTGCATTGTGCTTATGAAAGCATCTTGTGGGTATCCAGGAGACGCTGGAACTCAGCACTCTGGCGGTTGGTGGTCACCTAAAAAGAGTACAAAAATTTGGCTTAAGCCTTGTGCATATTCGAAGTGTACAAGATCCGGGCCAAGTGGAACTTAACCCGGCTCTAGGTGTGTGCATATTCGAAGTGTACAAGATCCGGGCCAAGTGGAACTTAACCCGGCTCTAGGTGTGTGCATATTCGAAGTGTACAAGATCCGGGCCAAGTGGAACTTAACCCGGCTCTAGGTGTGTGCATATTTGAAGTGTACAAGATCCGGGCCAAGTGGAACTTAACCCGGCTCTAGGTGTGTGCATATTCGAAGTGTACAAGATCCGGGCCAAGTGGAACTTAACCCGGCTCTAGGTGTGTGCATATTCGGAGTGTGCAAGATCCGGGCCAAGTGGAACTTAACCCGGCTCTAGGTGTATGCATATTCGAAGTGTACAAGATCTGGGCCAAGTGGAACTTAACCCGGCTCTAGGTGTGTGCATATTCGAAGTGTGCAAGATCCGGGCCAAGTGGAACTTAACCCGGCTCTAGGTGTGTGCATATTCGAAGTGTACAAGATCCGGGCCAAGTGGAACTTAACCCGGCTCTAGGTCTGTGCGTATTCGAAGTGTACAAGATCCGGGCCAAGTGAAACTTAACCCAGCTCTAGGTGTGTGCATATTCGAAGTGTGCAAGATCCAGGCCAAGTGGAACTTAACCCGGCTCTAGGTGTGTGCATATTCGAAGTGTACAAGATCCGGGCCAAGTGGAACTTAACCCAGCTCTAGGTGTGTGCATATTCGAAGTGTACAAGATCCGGGCCAAGTGGAACTTAACCCGGCTCTAGGTGTGTGCATATTCGAAGTGTACAAGATCCGGGCCAAGTGGAACTTAACCCGGCTCTAGGTGTGTGCATATTTGAAGTTGTAAGGGAGCTACGTTAGTTTTCTAAGGAGCATCCAGCTGAGTAACAAGTTACTCCCCCGGAGGCTCGGGGACTAATGGTTATATCGCTAGTGCATGCTAAGGAAAAGGTGAAGTAACGTACCTCCATCATCCGGCCCGCGAGGTTAATCGCCTTAGAAGCTGTGTTCATCTGAGCAGCGAACTCGGCGGGACCGAACTTCTCCGGGAGATCGTCGTTATAGACGAACTCCGCCTTTTCCAGTTGTTCATAAACTCGATCAAGGTCGGAGGATATCGCTCACCGCTGAGCATGTGGGGCGCCACCAAGCCCTTCGCATGTGCCTCTCTCCTCTCAACCTGAGCAAGGGCCGGACTGGTGTGCAGAACAAGTTGATGCGCACTAGTTGGCTCGGCAGGGGCGTCCTTCGGTGCTGGAGCTTTCTGGGCAAGCATGGACGCGAGGGTGCGCTGTCCAGACCCGGTGCATGCTGCCTTGGTGATGTTAGGGGTTTTCTTGCCTTTGGCTTGCTGAGAGGAGGAAGTGGTTGCGGCAGATTTCCCCTTAGGAGCTGCCTGGGTACTTCCTCGACGAGACTGAGAAGACTCGGACGAGGCGTAGGAGCTTGGCGCTGGTGCCCTTGTTGCTGGAGCTGGTGCTGCTGCTGAAGTCCTTGTTGCCGGAGTTGGTGCTGGTGCCGGAATTGGTGCTGGTGCTGGTGCTGGTGCGGAGGTAGTCTCGGTAGTTGCTGGTTGCGGCGGAGCCGAAGTGGTGGATGCCGCTACCTCGGCTGGGTCCGTCTCCCCCGCTCCGGGGTTGCCCCCCTCTTGACGAGGTGAGCTGGAACCCGGAGCAACCGCAGAACCCTCTGGAATAGGGCTCAGCGGGCGTGACTCGTCGTCACGAGGAGGAGAAGGGCTAGGTCGGAGTGGTGAAGAGATGCTAGATCCACTCTGGGGAACATCCTTCGCAGCACTGCCAAATCAAATAATGTCAGAAGAGAGACTAAAACAATGCAAGGAAGAATAAGTTGTAGAGGGAAAAGTGGCTTACACATCCGAGGTCAGGGGCTCCTTGGGTTTCCGAGCCCTTCGTGCTGGGGCCTTGCCTGCTGGCTTGGAAGCAGTTTTGTCTCCGGACTTCTTTCGCCTTTTGGAGGGCTGAGAAGGTCCGGAGGAGGAACTTGATGCAGCTCCACGCCTCTTCTTCGGCGCTGCCGAAACAGGTTCACCCGTGGCAAGGGGAGGGTCCTCGAGGATCTGCCCATCGGGGTTAGCTGATGCCGGAAAAGCATAAGAAAGGGGGACAGTGTCAACAGCTTCCATCACCTCAATATCCGAGTCATCCTCATCGTCGGGCCAATCTCTAATAGAAGAGAGTTTACTGGTGCGTCGCTTGGTCGCGTCGGACATTGGGAGGAACATCTCCTGGTCTGGTTCTTCCTCGTCTGAGCTCTCCCGGTCAGGCGCGCATTTGAGGGTAGGGTCGGGGCCATCCTTAATTGTCTGCTGAAGGAATTTCTAAAGGAGAAAAAAGACAACAGAGTTAAAAATAAGACGACAACCAACATAAGATCTAATCCGGAGAAAGTTGGTGGCACGAAGCTTACCACGGGAGGAAGCCTATCCCGGCAATAATGCTCAATTCCCCACGTTCACTCAGAGGAGAAGTCCTTGTGGGTGGTGAAGAGCGCCTTGGCCCGGCGGTAGATTTCGGTGTTGCTAAGCTCGAAGGACGAGGTCCGGTTGGGGTCACGACCCCAGCTCATGTGGCACACCTTGTGAGTGCGCTTCTAGAGAGGGGAGATCCGGTTGCGGACAAATGTGATCATGGCGTCCTCATTGCGCAACCCGAGATGCTTCAGCTCCTTGAAACTTTTGTTGACCTAGTTGGCCAATACTGTAGGCTTCTTGGGGACAACGTACCACAACTCCGGGTTAGGTGGACCCGGAGCATAGGGAAGCAGCCGGATCAAGTCTTCAGTGCCCTTGTTCCGGACATAAAAGAAAGTCCAGGCCCATCCTTTGTAGGAGTCCAACCCGATGACTCGGGGGAAAACGGATAGCCTCCAGGGTGAGATGGATGCAGCTCTGAATTGAGTGAGCTGCTTGTCCTCCGGATCGAGTTGAATATTCGGAATGACATTACGACGAAGGCCGAAAAACCGGATCCATAACTCCTTCATGGGCCATAGTTCGGCGTAGCCCTCGATCGTAGAGGCAAAAGCAGAAAGAGAAGTGATTGCGTTGGCAGGAAGATGGTGCGGCTGGAGTTCATATGTGCTTAACCAGTCATGGAAGAAATCGCTGACCGGCAAACCAAACCCCCATTGGAAGTGAGACAAGAACACAACATACTCACCCGGATTGGGTGAGGGGGCGAGTTCGGCGGAGGCGAGGCGCGTGATGGCTCCGGAGGGAATGCGTCTGGTGCGGTAGAGCCAGTCCAGGTCGTCTTGGCAGACCCAGGACCCAGCCCACGCACCACGGTCCGTCGTGGCAGAGTCTTCCTCCATTTCTTGATCGGCGACGGCGAGCTCCTCCTCTGTCATCTCTACTTCGTTGCCCTTGCTGTCGCTAGCAGTGGTGGGGGGCAGCAGCCTAGATTGGCAACGACCCGTGGCGGAGGAGGCGCGTAGCGGTGGCGGTGATGCAGAGGCGCGGGGAAGCAGTGCGACAGCGGTGCTGCTACTTGGAAACAGTGGCGGTGGCGCTGTCGCGGGGAAGACGAAGAAGAAGCTAGAGGCAGAGGGGCACGGAAGGGGGAAAAGACCTAAGGGTGCGCCCCTCCCCTATTTAACCACTCCCTCGAGAGGGTAGTGGGATCGTGTCAAACGGGTACGCCGCACAGTGTGGCCATGTATTGCCCGCGTCGACCAATCAGCAGCAAGCCACACGGAGGGCCACAGGGTGTAACAGATCCCGTGATGTGACGCACTGATGCATTTAACGAGGAGGCAGGCCAGACGTGACGTGTGCCACAGTGATAACTGACAAATTACTGCAGCAGTTACTGTGGCTGGCCCTTAAAATGAGGCAATCTAATGATTAGCCTCCACGTGGGCTAGCGTACGAGAGAAGGAAAGAAGACCCGGATGAGACCGTGGTAACCCGGCCAGCAAGTGAAAACTTGGAATGTGCCACGGGAAAGTAAAACCATGAGGTCCGAGTTAGGGTGGTAACCCGGCCAGCAAGTGAGAGCTTGGAACATGCCAAGGGAAAATAAATCCAGAGAATCCGAGACAAGGAGGAAACCTGGAGAAGGAGCATAAAGCTTGGTGGAATTGAACCTACTGTGGCCTTAGCGGCTAAGGCAGCTAAGACCGCACCAGATTCGGGGACTAATGTTGGGGGGATACCCCCGGGTAGGGTCACGCCGGGGTATAAAGGCCGAGTTAGCCGAGGTTCGGCAAGGCTAAAGCGGATGCTGGCCGGGTCACCTCAAGGCAGGCCGAATCACGGGGTAACCCGGACCAGGGGGCATCCACCTAACTAGGTCTCAACCGACTTAAGCCGTAAGTCGGAATGGCGTATTTAACTTGTATGCATGAACGGGTGTGGCCGGATCAACTATGATCCGGATCATATCTAGCTTCTAGGAGAAGGAAGGAATCTCGCTGGTCAAAAGAAGCCCTGGTACGCACTGCATGAGCGAAGCAAAAGATAGCAGGACCACCGAGGCGTGGCCGACAGAGGTGACGACGCCCGTGTCGGCTGACGCAGGCGCCGCAGAGGCTCACGTAGCCTCTGCATGGGTGACGCGGGGGAAAAGTACCCCGGTCGGTTTGCTATTTTGGGAGGAAGCATATTCCCTGGAATATGCCTCCACGTATGCCCTAAGTGGAGACCTAGCCACTCCTATATAAGGAGGGCTAGGGCCTTTGTAGAAGGGGTTCCTCTATTCTGTAAGGTTCTAGGTTCTAAGGGTCTTGTACGGGTTAACTGTGGGTGAGAGTAAGAGAGCTCCTTCTTCCTCCTCTCGCCAATACAGCTCTAGGAGCACTTGTAATCTGTGAACTGAATCGAATACAAAGCTTCTGTGTGGGGAATCACCTTACTATCCCTCCCTGGATTCCCCTAGTGCTATTAGTCCCCACCTTTAGCCTATCCATGGCATCTGCCATGACACCACCACGACAGATATTAATTTAATATTCTTCAACTTTAATTTTAGGAAAAACTATAGGTTTTATAATGACATGTGGCGATGGTGCACCATATTCTCTTAGATATTTTCGGCTCCTTCCCATGTTTTCTTGTGATGGTTAACTCTGCCATCATGGAACTCAAAATGTTTATGTCTACAGTACATGAACTTAAATATTTTCAAGAATCTCCAGGTGATATAATTTCTACCAGAGCGCGTACATTCCCTATCGTTAATAGATATCATGTACAGTGTCAGGACTCACAATTTTTAAAGAAACAAACAGTTGGCACTTAGCTCCCGACAACGAAGCCAAAAAGATCTTGATAGCTGCAAGTGCATAGGTTTTTTCAAGCATGTTTTCGTGAAAGTATCACTTTCAATTTTATATCAATTTCAACAAAAAGTCTAGGCAAGTGTTTATCTGCGGCATTTTTGTCGCACCCAAGTTGTCACTAGTCTTGAGTGGATTGTCTAAAAGTATTGATCTTGAAAAGGAGGTGAATAAGATTGAGTATGAAATAGAGTTTAAATAGTGCTTAAAAGTAAATAACGTAAAAGTAAAGAGTCAGAACTATGCTTGGAGTTCCTATAGAAGAAAGGTTAGGCGTGGAGACATGGTAGGCAAGCATAATTAATCATAATTCTTCATATTAACATACAAATAAGCAAGCAACCCATCACTAGCCAAGAAGACTCGTGCATTCATTTAACAACATTAATCTTGTAGTTCGTTACTACCAGCGATGGTTAGCACAACAATTAAGATCGTGGGACCGGATCAAAGCTTTAAACTTTATGGTTCCTCATGCTCCACGAGTTATACTAGCTCCTCTTTAATATCATCTGTGTCACTCGGAGGTCGCCGATTTGCTAGCAAACATGATCTTGTTGGGCATCTCAGGATCATGTGTCTCGACCCTTAGATTAGACAATAAACATTACACATAACATAGACAATCATTCTTGCATAGTGTCAACACCCGGATTTTTAATCCCAGATGCCCGTTATGCCATACCTCACAATCCCATGATTACCATTTTTGCGAGACATAACGGATTGGATATCACAGTACATCATCCATTACAAACCATACATAAGGTCTTACTCAAATAAGGATCTCATGATCCAGTCTTAATACAACAAGCAGTGGAAATAAAAGATAAGCGTAACGGTGGGGTCCATCTTCAGGGGCACAGGCAATGCTGACGAAGGCAGATAGTCCTAGTTATCATAGCCATCCTGCTGGCCATCATCTTGGCAGTCTCCTTCATAGTCTGGTCATGAGAATAGCCAGGGACAAAAGCCATGAGTACTCTTTAAGTACTCGCAAACTACCACTAACAAGTAGTATAGTGCTAAGTTAAATTGCTAAATCAAAGTTTAACTATAAAGTTAAGTTAGAAACCTAAGCTGAGTTTAGAAGTAAAGAAAGATAAAATAAAGTTCTAGAATCACTTAAGTTGGGAAGCTATTGTCATAAACACAACCCTGTTGTGGTCAAGTCAAGATTCATCATTCATTTCATAAGTTGTTTTGAAAACATCTGACAACGAAACAGTATGGCCATTCCAACTGTCCATAACCACGGACGCGGCTATTCGAATAGTTTGACACTCTGCAGAGGTGGTACACTTTCACCATAATATTCGATACATCTGTCGGTGGTAACCCTGAATCATCATACTTAGTATGCAGATAATCAAACATAACCTTTCCTTTACACACCCTAGCATAAGCACCTCTCCTATGAGCATGGCCTGCCAACCATGACCATCAGTCATCTTGGGCACTGCATAGGTGGACAACATTGAGAGGTAGCCTCAGCTCAAACCTCTCCCACGAGGGAACTAATACTAATGCATATAAACTTTCGGCTAAGCCTTACCCAATTTAGGTAATGTGGTTGTACGGTAAAATTTGGAATGGTATCGCATCCGAATCCAACCATCAGTTTTATAAAAGGGTTAAGGCTCATGCCTCAACATTTTCATCATCATAAACCATTTGTGTTTCTCAACACATGTCAAAACATCTCAATAGAATGACTTCTCATTCCAAGGTTTTCACAATTCATTTTCACCAATTGTTCCCATCTATAGTGACTCAAGTTTTTTATCTACTCTAAACTACTAAGTTAAGAGTGTTCACTAAGGTGGAAATGATAGGTTCAATCTCATGCCATAGAATGACATCTAAAGGTTTCTAAATAGGTCAAGTTTTATACTCTTTATGCTACCTTCAAAACAAGTAAAGAACTTTGGGTAAAGTAAAGGAAGTAAAGCTTGAAAATAAGACTTGGGGTAACTAATAGTCAAAGTGGTATAGTCAAAGCATGCCTAAAGCATCTTTGTTAAACCATCTAGTTCAATCCTAGCTTGCTAATAGTATCTTGCTAAGTATAATACTGGCAAGTGTTAGCTTGTCTTGGTTGGTGCAGTGGTTGAAGTTTTCTTCTTCTTCTCCTTGGTAGAACTCCTCCTCCTCGTAGACTTGGTTGGTACTATCGTCTATAAATACATACGGAGTACACAATCACCAAAAAATACTTAACTAGTCTAATTAGCACTCTAAGGCATATAGTTGATGATCTATTTTCATTACAAGCATCACAAGTTTTATTCAATAGTTTCCTCCTTTTTATTTTAGAAAAGTAATTTCTACTCATTGAAAAATTAACTAGGATTTAATATTCACAACTTAAAATATGGGATCATGTGGACACATGTCCTCACCACATATTATAACATGTGGTAATGTGATTTAAGGGTTGGGTCATAATTACTTTGGTTTAAGTTCATTATTTAATGATTTAAAGTGACTATAAATGCCTATATAGCATTATTTTGGTACTAGTCCAAAGTCACTGCATGTAAACCTTAATGTTATTACATATTCAGATAGGTATGGTAAAATGTGATTTTTTAGAATTGGAATCAACTCAAAATCTATCTTGGTTGATTTTATAAAAATGTTGCAAGGTGCAAATGCTTCCGTTTTATTATTTTTACTAGGAGAGATCTTTAACTCTAATTGAATTAAATCCAACGGTCTTGGCTAGATCTTTTCAGTAGCTTTCTAACAAAATTGGAATCACTCCATTTGGATTTGTAAATCTCTCTAAATTTATTTTCAAACTAAGAGACAGAACTAGGTTCAAACTAAAATAGAAAAAATCCTAATTCAAACTAACTGGGTTGCGTGGGAACACTAACGGGCCGGCCCAGTGTCACTCCGCGGCACGGGGCGTAGCTAACAGGGGGTCCACCAGTCAGCGGCTCATAACGCGTGAAGCGGTACGGGGCAATCTGGGGTGTTGGATTAGAACGGGGATCAATGGCTGGGGATCGTCGTCGACGACAAACTGGTCGCTGGTGAACTCTAATCCTAGCGGCTCGGTGGGGGTGCATAGGGGGCGTACCAGGGCTCCAGCAACGACGGCGATGGGGGCGAACAGACTGGTGGTCGACGGCTAGCTTAGGGACGGTCGAGGCAGCTCCGGGGGTGGTCACAATCAGCGACACCCTTCTCCTCCAGAGGCGGCCTGCTCTGGTGCAATTCCGGCGAACGGCTGCTCGCCTTGCTCCGGCTAGAGGTGTGGGATGGTCAGTGAGGTGAGGGGAGGTGAGTGGTGTACCGAATGGGGCTAGGGTGCCCCCTTTTATAGGCTCGATGACGGGACAGCGTGACATGGCCAGGCGACGGTGGCGACATGGCTACGGGCTGCTAGCGGCATGGCTGCGGGCGGCGATCGACGCACGTGTCTCCTGGCGGTGCTCTAGGGCTTTAATGCGGGCTTAGGGGTGGTGGTATGCGGTCGGGCGGAGCTGGCGCTCTGAGCGGCAGAGGCGGCGGTGTCCACGGCGAGCGGTGGCTGTGAGGCATTGGGCGGCGAACAGGCATGTCTGGCATGCTCCCTGGGTCGTGGCGGAGCGGTAGGCGCGGGCTGCGGTCGAGCGGCGACTTGTGCACGCGTGTCGGGCGCGGTGCTCTGGCGCGTGCTCGGCATGGCGCAGTCGCACTAGGCACGGCGGTTTCTCGGTGGTCCACGCTCTGGCTTGGCTCGGGGAGGGGACAGAGGGTGGCGGTGAGGTCCTGGCTAGCTGCTAGACATGGCGAGAGAGGGGGAGGTGGTCTACTAGGGTGATGGCATGGTCAGACGGCGAGTGGGTGCTCGGCATGGCTTGGCCTTGCCACTAGGGGGTAGGGGATGGGGTAGTTAGGCCTTGGTTAGATCATCTAGGGACAAGGAGAGTGTTTGGAGAAAAATTGGGTGCAAAACCCTGTTCAGAACAGTAAGCTAGATATTAGGTGTAATTCATGCATGCCATGTGTTTGATGAAATGGCTGCATGAACTTTCTTTTTGAATTTTGAAAAGATTTTTGGTGGGTGTGCTAGTACTAAGCTTGAGACTCTGTGGGTTCTTGGGTTTTGAAATTTGAGCTTGTTTGAGTGATTTTTGAGATAGTGGGATCTTCCCATATGAAATAGATTCAATTTTCAAATGTCAATTAAAATTAGTATTTGAATGTTTTTGGCAGATCACAAAGTGGGCTTTGGTACCTCATTATGTGTACTAGCAAGGGGTGCAAAGATCCATCATTGTTTCTGTTAGGTTTTGAGTACTAGGAATAGCCAAAGTAGGCATGATAGTTAATTTGGCAAAAATGACCATTCACTTCATTTTAATCATTTTGAGTTGTTTTTCTTTGGAATGATTTAGATGATGTTTATTTCACCTAAGAATCATTTTACAATCAATGGATCACAGAACCATGGTAATTCAAACAACTCCTATTTTAAATGCACACACATATGAATGCTTTCATATTTTTGTTTGGAAAAGTTTTTGTTAACCCTAATTTTGATGCTTTGGATCTTGATAACCTTGGATTAAATTTTTGGGATGTTACAAACCTTCCCCCCCTAAACAAAATCTCGTCTCAAGATTTACAAAGAAAACTAGGAACTAAAGAGATCTAGGAACTCTGTCCTAATGTAATCTTCGCGCTCCCAAGTGGCTTCCTCCTCGGTATGGTTGCTCCACTGAATCTTGAGAAACTTGATACTCCTGGTCCTGGTGGTTCTGTAGGCTTCCTCTAAGATACGGATGGGCACTTCACGATATGTCAGGTCATTGTTGATCTCCATAGCTCTGTGATTGATGTTCTTGAAAACTTCAATCTTCTCTGGCACTTCCAAGCATTTGCGAAGTAACAAGATATGGAACACGTTGTGGATGGCTGACATCTGTTCAGGTAGTTCCAGTTGATACGATACTTCTCCTCGACGATTCAGAATCTTGAAGGGCCCGATATATCTGGGGGCTAACTTTCCTTTCAGACTAAAGCATTGGGTTCCTTTCAATGGCGAAACCTTGAGGTATACAAAATCTCCGACATTGAAAGTCAGGTCTCTCCTTCTTTTGTCAGCGTAACTCTTCTGTCTGGATTGGGCGGTCTTGAGGTGCTCACGGACTTTGTGAACCTTCTCTTCGGCTTCTCGGAGAATGTCGGGTCCAAAGATCTGACTCTCTCCTACTTGCGATCAATTCAAAGGTGTACAACACTTTCTTCCGTAGAGGAATTCAAATGGTGCTATTTGCAAACTAGCTTGATAACTGTTATATGAGAATTCTGTGAAAGGCAAGCAGTCTTCCCATTTTGATCCGTATTCCAACACACAAGCTCTTAACATATCCTCTAGGATCTGGTTGACTCTCTCAGTCTGTCCATCAGTTTGCGGGTGGTAAGCGGTGCTAAATATCAACTTGGTGCCTAATCCTTCCTGCACTTTCTGCCAAAATCTCGAGGTAAACAGGGTTCCTCGATCTGATACGATGTTCTTGGGGGTTCCATGCAGACTAACAATTCTAGCAATATACAACTCTGCTAGCTTTGCACTCTGATAGGTAGTCTTGACAGGTATGAAGTGGGCTACCTTGCACAGTCTATCCATTATAATCTAGATTGAGTCATTTCCCCTACTAGAAGTAGGCAAACTGATGATAAAGTCCATTCCGACGGAATCCCATTTCCATTCCGGAATCTACAATGGTTGCAACAGTCCTGCAGGTCTCTGATGTTCTGCTTTGACTCTTTGACAGATGCCACATTTGGCGATGTAGCTTCTGATTTCTCTCTTCATCTTGTGCCACCAAAATTGCTCTTTCAAATCTTGATACATCTTCGTTCCTTCGGGGTGGATAGAATAAAGAGTATCATGAGCTTCCTTCATGATAACTTGCTTGACTCGAATCTGGCACACGATGATCGTCCTTTGTACCACAAGATTCTTCTTCGTCTTCAGTGAATCCAGGTACTTTTCCTGTACCAATACGACGTTTGATTCCGTCGATACTTTCATTCCCCTTCTGGTCTTCCTTGATTTGGCTAATTAAAATGGGCTGAAGTTCAATGCTAGCTAAGAATCCTTTGGTAACTAACTCAGTCCTGAACTGCTCCAACTCCTCATACAAACTTGGTTGCTTCTCCTTGATCATGGTGTTTAGCCTACACGGCAATCTGCTAAGAGCATCCACAACCACATTGGCTTTGCCGGGGTGGTAGTGAATGTCAAGGTCATAATCCTTGATTAACTCTATCCATCTCCTTTGCCTCATATTCAGCTCCTTCTGAGTGAAAATATACTTCAAGCTCTTGTGATCTGAGTAAATCTCACAGCGATTACCCATCAAATAATGACGCCATGTCTTCAATGCCAAAACTACGGCTGCTAACTCAAGATCATCGGTCGGATAGTTCTGCTCATGTTTCTTTAGTTGTTGAGACAGATATGCGATGACTTTGCCTTCTTGCATCAATACACATCCTACACCAATCTTGGATGCATCACAATACACATCAAATGGCTTCTTGATGTCTGGCATGACCAATATTGGGGCTGATATCAATCTCTTCTCCAGCTCCTGAAAACTGGCTTCACATTTATCAGTCCATTCAAACTTCTTGTCCTTCTTCAGCAATTGGGTCATGGGTCTGGCGATGCTCGAGAATCCTTCTACGAACTTGCGGTAGTATCCCGCTAATCCGAGAAATACATGGACTTGGGTTTGAGTGGTTGGGGATTCCCATTCTTCGACATCTTTGATCTTGGTGGGATCAACAGAGACTCCTCCGGCAGACACAATATGTCCTAGGAATCCTACTTCTTTCAGCCAAAACTCACACTTGCAGAACTTGGCATATAACTGATGCGCTCTCAGGGTTTCTAGGATGATTCTCAGATGTTGCTCATGCTCTTCTTCTGACTTGGAGTAGATAAGGATGTCGTCGATAAACACAACTACAAACTTATCTAAGAAATTCATAAAGATCTTATTCATGAGATTCATGAAATAAGCAGGGGCATTGGTTAATCCAAAAGACATAACCGTATACTCGTATAAACCATAGCGAGTAGTAAAGGCGGTCTTCGGAATATCCGTTGCACGAATCTTAAGTTGGTGATAACCAGTCCTAAGATCAATCTTTGAGAATACCTGAGCTCTAGTCAATTGATAAAATAGATCCTCTATCTTTGGCAAAGGGTACTTGTTCTTGATGGTGACCTCATTCAACTTTCTGTAATCTGTGCACAAACGATTGCCTCCATCTTTCTTGTCTATGAATAACACTGGTGATCTCCATGGCGAAGCGCTTGGTTGAATCAAGCCTTTCTCTAACATGGCATCCAACTACTTCTTCAGTTCCACTAACTCTGAGGGGTTCATGCTATAGGGTCTCTGGGCTATGGGTCGGGTTACGGGAATTAGTTCGATAATGAACTCAATATCCCTATCCGGGGGCATACATGGCAATTCATCTGGGAATACATCGGGGTATTCATAGACTACTCTGACTTGGTCTATGGTGGGTAGGGCTAGGCTCTTGTTGCACTTGAATTGGCGGGGTATGGTTTCAGAGATATGCTCTACTGTGACTCCAGAACTACTGGTCATGGTGATGTCTTTCTTAGCACAGTCTATCAGTCCTTTATGCCTTGACATCCAGTCCATACCTAGTACTACTTCCAATCCTTTGGTTCCAAGTACAATTAAGTTGGCATAAAAATATATCCCATGTATTCTGATAGGCACAGCTTTGCAAATTTTTCTAGCTTTTGTAGTTGAACCGGGGATTTGAACTATCATGACATGCTTCAGGTTGGTTGGGTGAATCTTACTAGTGCATGCAAATTCTTCGGTGACAAATGAATGCGATGCTCCCGAATCAAACAATACTCTTGCTAAAACTGAGTTGACATAAAACATACCCAGCACTACATCTGGCGCTCTTTGGGCTTCTTCTGCATTCATGTGGAAGAGACGACCATTGCGGTTGTGAGGGTTCCCTGGGGCAAATCTTCCTCCTGGTTGAACATGACGCTGCTGTTGAGATGGGCATTCATAGTGGCATTGGCGGCAGTCTTCTTGGGACACTCATTGGAATAGTGACCCTTCACGCCACACTCAAAACAAGTGATCTGGGACTTGTTCTTTGTGGCGACAGGCACAGCATTGCTGCCAGTTCTAGGTGTAGTGTTGTTGTTGTTGTTGTTCTTGGGAGGTGCATAGTTGAAATTGTTGGCGTTGCCTGAGTTGTGATTGTTACCCCCGGACTTCACATTGCGTCCGCTACGGTTGGGGTAGCTTGGGCGAGACATTGGGGGTCGGTTGTTCCTTGGTGCATATCCTGGTGAGGGGTTGGGACGGTACTTCTGGTGACTGCTGGATCCTGATTGCTGCATCATACGACGCTTGCGGTTGTCGTTTGCCTAGTTAATCTTCCCTTCCATCTGAATGGCCGAGTCGACTAGCTCTTCGAGATCCTCGAAAGGGATGTTGACGAGGACAGTCTGCATCTCATCATGCAGTCCGTTCAAGAATCTCTCCTTCTTCTTTGCCTCTGTGTTGATCTCGTCAGGTGCATATCTGGCAAGTGACAGGAATCTGCCACGGTACTCCACCACAGTCATTCTTCCTTGCTTTAATTCACGAAACTCGTCCCTTATTCGGGTGACTAGACCTTGCGGCACGTGGATGCGGCTGAACTTGACTTTGAATGCTTCCCATGTCATAACTTGACCATGGTTCATCAGGCGGATACTGTTCCACCACGCTCTTGCATCTCCCACCAGATAGTGGGTGGCGAAGAGAACTTTCTCGTTGTCATCAACTCTGGCTACCTCCAAGTTATTGTCCATTGTCTACAACCAGTCATCAGCATCTAGTGGGTTTTCTGACGTGCTAAAGATTGGGGGATTTGTATTCTGGAAGTTCTTCAGCTTGGATCCTTGATGATCCTAATTTCCATGCCCTTGGTTGTTGAGAGCCATCTGGGCGATCTGTTGCAGTGTTGCTAGGTTGGCTTGGCGTTCCGCCCTGCTTGCTTCTCTGTCTGCAATGAGATTCTGCAAGATCCGCAACATTGGGTCTTGCGACGAGCTGCTCCCTCCTTGGTTTCCATGAGTCATCTGAAGATTGAGGTAGATACAGGGGTAAGAGGGAAATTCTAAGGTTCATGGTTTTGGTTTCAAATCTAAAACTTTGAGTTAGACTCAGGTTTTTCAACTAACTCCATTTCATTCATGCAAACAAGCACATGATACAACACACACCACAACAATCAAAAGAAAATAGATGGTTTGAAGAACCATTCTGCAAGCTACGATACAGCGGGACCGATACATCTCATGCTACGATAGTGAAGGGTTCCGTAGCAGAAAACAAAAAAATTCTATCTACTCGAACACTAATACCAGGATCTATACTATGTAGACATAAGTAACGGAGAAGGAATACAGTATTCATACCTTTGCAGAGAGAGGCACGCCTTACACAGGAAGGCGTATATTGATGAAGACGAGCAGCACTCCAAGTGTGGTGCCTCCGAAGTTCGTCACACGTCCGGTGTAGTGGACGTTAACCGGGCTCCGATCCAACCGAGCAGCGGAAGAAGTAGATGCCGGATCGCCGATCACACGACGGTAGTGTGAAGGTGGAGAACTCAACCACGAGGTCCTCCCCAATATTATGGGGAAGTCCTCAGTAGAAGAGAGAGAGAATGAGAGGAATGGATGTGGTTCAAGGGGAAGGGGGGACCCTTTTATATAGTAGGAGGGGGGTGCACCACCCAGGGGCCAGGCGGTGTGGGACTAATGCCCACACCCGCCGGCCACCATGGGGCAGCCGCCGGCCCCAGGTGGGCCCCACTAGGGTGGCCCACCAGCCCTAGGCCGGCCGGCCCCCTCTCCCTAGGCGCCTTGCCCACTTGGGCCTCCCCTCGGGTGAGGCCCATTAGCAATACAGTGCCTTTTAAAATAAAATAAAATATATATTTAATATTAATTTTCCAATTAACATTCAAATACACATATTATATTATTCCTTCACTCTAGAACATCTTCCGGACCCCTTCCGATCTCCATCAGATGATACCGAAACTATTCCGGTTTCTCTCTCTCTATTTCTCATACGATACCTCATCTACCCTAAGCGTCCCCACCCTTAAGCGTGACATCCTTCGGTTCGGAAACACTCCGGACATGATAGAGACCACTCTCATATCAATGATCAACAGAGGTACCTGGATGTCCATGTGACCCCCGTGTGTTTCACGAATTCAATCGCTCGAACCGTGAGATAGTCGTTCCCCATTCCCTTTGTCATACGATACCTAATTCATCCGAGGCTTGATATTCGGTATCCCTATACCTTAGATCGATCTTGTTACTAATGAACTTATTTTCTTGTTCTCATGTCGTTGCATTCCATGACCTAGTCACATGCTTGCAAGCTTCATTAATGCAACGTCACCGAGATGGCCACATGTATCTGTCCGTTACATGGACTAGACAAATCCTGGTCTTGATATGTACTCCTCTACGCATTCCTTCGGAAAACCTGAGTGGCACCTTTTTGATCACCCTGTTACGAGATGATTCTTGATAACCATCTAATATTTTTCCAGAATGGTGATTTGCATTACCTCACAGTCAAAGGATCAGGTTGCGAGGTTCTCTATGTTTTATCATCAATGGTGAACTTTGTAACTAGATCTCAATACGATATAACGGTCGTATGTTTGTCTATCATGTTATTCAACTAATAACATGACCTCATTGTCAGTTGGCATAAATGCCCATGATCTTGAAACATAGATCATCCTCATGACCAATGAACTAGTTCACTAGAGGTAACTAGAGACATGATTTGTTTACATACCACACATGTATTAACGTTTCGCATTAATGTAACTACCTCGGTGAATTACGCTCCTAGTTACAAGCCTGGATGAGCGGAAATGGTTAAAATAGTACGGTGGGGCCCAAATGCCACTCACAGGTAGACCTTTCGGCCGTCCTAACCATTTCCAAACATCGGGACAAGAACGGGCGGCGTAATCGGCAGGCGAAGGGATCAACTACATACACAAATGAGTATGTATGCAAGCCACCATACAATGGTTCTCAGAGTCATTCCATCTAAAAAGAAAGGAAATATAGCAACGCCATACGGCAAGATCCAAATATCCTAGATAGATATAATAGTTTAGGATATCTCCTCATACATCAAACATCAGAGTATCAAGCGGAAGCGGAAAACAAGATCCGAGTACGGATAGGAAGCAAATCGGCATAAGATGCCCCATAAATAAACACATCCTGCCCACAGATCTCACGGATCCCCGTTCCCGGAATCTCTACACCGAATGATCGTTGCCCACATCGTCCGTCTCCTCCACCCAGTATCCATCTTGCGAGCTTACCTGTTCATCTGAATCAAACAATTTATCGTGTGAGACCCTAGGGGTACTCAGCAAGTCTTTATGCCGCTAAAGGGGACACAACCTGGGGTGACGCAATTGCAGCAAAAGATAAACCCTAACAATTCTCTAGATACTCGCTAACCATCCGCCTAACCAATGATAGACGGATGTCCGTGAATTAATAACAACAGTTATAACGGTAATATTAACAGATCCATCCTCCTCCTCGCTTACCAACGAGGAAGCGTATTTAACACCCCCATCCGTTGGCAGTTTTATTATCCATTCCATGAGTGTTGCTCTATTACTAGTCAGGTACTTAGTCAAATTAAAAGCGGTACTTTAGTTATACTTGTCTATGATCGAGAAACTATGCTCCAAGTCGTCCATAACCGCGGACACGGCTTTCAGAAAGTTTTACCCTGCAGGGGTGCACAAATAGCAACACACACTCGATCAACCTCGGAAAAACCAAATCAAAACCCAACGAGGCAGTCACGACAAAGCGATCACAGGATTCAGAAATATTTCAGGGGGCCACCCCATTAAGCTACCATAGCCTGGCTTGCTACGAGACGGACTCAAGGTTTGTGTGGACGGTCAGAACGATCGGGAACCCGAAAATGTGACTGGCTTGTCGACACAAATAAACGTGTCACGGCCCTAAACAAGACAGTGCAGTACCTCGCACAATTTTAAATAAAGCAGTAAAGCATGGCATAAGTACAGGATAGTAAATAAAACCTCAAACTAGTTTGTGGCCCCAAGAAATAAGAATGAATCAAGCTTTGGCTCAGGGGGGTTCATAAGCCTCCCGGATGTGGATAGCGCGAATATTCAAGGAACAGGAATCAAGTACTCGGGGTCCTACGGGACACAAGTGAGCCTGAAAAACCAAATAGCAAATATGGCTCACCGATGCCACTTTCATTAGTTATCCCATTACTACTCAGATTAAGTTGTATAGGTACCTCGTTATCCATCGACACTCACATACCCTACACATGTTGTTCTCACTTTGGCTCAAACAACTCCTGTAGTAATGGCTCATGGGATGGAGGAACAAGCTTGTGGGTTTAAAAGTAAAGGCTATGCAATACTTGGGATTCAGTTTAATGCAATCGCGACTCAATGATGCAAGAATAAGATAGAGGCAATAGGTACTATATGTATGCAAGCATGTGGTAGTGCTTGCCTGGCAGCTCAGTTGAAGCGAGAGAAGGATCTGGGTAGTGCTCCTGGGTCTCTTGATATATCCCCCGCCGCCTATTCGAGAAGAACCAAACAAACAAGGGCCAACATAAATAAAGTGCACAAGCATATGAATAAAATGCATCAAGCAAACAATCATGCCATGATGAATGATGCACAATTTGCATGGCAATAATGTAGCATGGCATGGGTGAGGTGTGGAATACAAGAAATAAACATTTTATTGAGTGTTAGTCACATTTTAACCTCATAAAAGTTGCTGTACACTTTATATTTGTATGATGCATGCTGCCAAACAGAACATGGAATGCATAAACAGAAAGGTCTCGTCGAGCTAATCATTTTAGACATATTATTTGTCAAATTTGGAGTTATAAATCAAAAGTTATTAATTAATTAAGGTAAAAGGGCATTTTGTTGTAATTTTAATCAACTCGAAATTTAAAGTGTCCAAAATATATTTTGGAGGGCATATTTGAATTCCTCATATTTTTCTGGTTTCAAAACATATATTATTTGTATTATTTGGATATATATTTTAAAAGTTATTTGAAAACAGATTTAAATTTGAATTTGAATTAATTTGAAAAAGGTTTAAATTAAAATAGATATAAACTTTAACTTTTGTACTCAGCAGATCTGCACCCAGCCACGTGGGGTGGGCCAGCTGGCCCAGGCAACACAGCGCGACGGAAAATGTTTTACACCGCGGGCTTAGCTAGCCACAGAGAAAGACAGTGGGCTCGGCTCAGGACCCACACGCCTTGGGCGAGCGAGGTCGCCACGTGGCACGGGGACCGCGGTTGATGGAACCAAGGTGCAGGGTGCTTTTTGTAAAGCGGTAACAGACACTGACTGGTGGGCCTGGGCTGGACCGCGGGCTGAGCAGCAAAAGGCGCAGGGGGGTATGTGCAAAAGGGCGCAGTATCGCTTTTTCTTCACGCGTATCGACGGCACGATGCCGCCGCGTCGAGAGAGCGCTGGGTTCGACCGCGCGACCTGCGGGGTGCGCGACGAGGGCTGGAACCAGCGCGGTCGGTGAGGGGATGTTGAGAGGGAGGAGGCGGCTAGTTAGGGCTTACGCGACGCCCATGGCGAAACGCCAGGCACGCCGCGCCTGAGCGTGCTCGACACAACGACCGGCGTGTCCGGGAAACGACGGTGGCCGTGAGGATGTCTAGGAGGAAGGTTGGCTCACCGCGAGGTGGTCGGCGGTGGTGGATCGGGTCGGCGAGCAGCAGGACGACGGTGATGCAGAGGCCCAGCGGATTAGGGTTTCGGTTCGGCGACGCTGGTGCTGGCGGATCGGGTTCTCCTCCTCCTCGCTGGCGTGTCCAGGGCGCAGCAGGGGATCCTCACCGAGCTTCCTCGACACCTGAGCACCGCGCCCGCCTGCTGATTCGAGGGATCGGTGGTGGACACCGACGGTGGTGGCCGACGAGGTGGATGCGGGGTAGAGGAGGAAGGCGTGGCTCTGGGGATCTGGGAGAGGCAGGAGACGAGTGGGAGATGGAGATAAAGCAGAGAGGGAGAGGGGGAGATGGCGTGTGGGAGCGGGGTAGACGGTGGAAAAGGTGGCTCGGCCACCTTTTCTCCTCCTCCTTCACGTGCTCGGGCTGGCTCGGCCAGGGCAGGGGCTTCCAGGTGGGGACGGGCGAGGCCAAGGAGGGTGGTTCGGTGTAGGACACGCTTGGCAGAGAGAAAGAAAGGAGAGAGGAGAGGGGAGGCTCGGGCTCGGGTGAGCTAGGCTCGGATAGGGTTTGACTAGGAGGAGGGGTAGATGGGTGGCTAGGTGGGGCCTGCTGGCAGGGAGAGGGAGGGTGAGAGAGGGAAGGCATGTGGTTAGCTAGGGTTAGCTAGGAAGGGAGCTCGGGTTAGGTTAGAGAGGAACTAGGGTTTAGGTGAGAGGATGAAGAGAGAGGCTGAGACGAGACAGAGACGAGAGATTAGGTGGAGTGGTTTCCTTTTGACAAGATCAAGCAAGAACATGCCAAGCTCAAACAAGATCTAGACAAGAAAAAGAGAGGGTGAGAAATAGGTGGTGAGGGTATGGATGGAGATGGTTATAGGGTTTTAGATGCTTGCATGCATCAAGCAAGATCAAGCATAAGAGGAGTAGAGAGAGATATGGGGAAGATCCACTCAAAGACTCAAATAAAAACCAAAAGGCTAGAATGTGGTGGTTCTTGCATGGCCCATGCAAAACAATTAATGCCATGCTTAATCTTGTGAAAACAATAATATTTACATGGCATTATTCCTATGCATCCCCAAAAGTGGGATTAAGCCAAGCGAAAGAATTCAAAAGAAAGTTCCAAGTGGAGTAGATGGAGATGATCATATTTGATTATAATTGGGGCTTGCTAGTGTGTATATTCCACTAGATGTTTAATAGTCCCAAAAATATCCCAACATGCGCATAAATCCATAATAATCCATATGAAAGCTAGGAAAAGGAGCACTACTCATAATGCCTGCAAAGGTGGCTCCACATATCAATAATGTGAAAACAACATGATGCTAATATGAGAGCATGTGGAAATAGAATTGGATCCCTCCCAACCCACATGAGCTAGAGGTAAAACCAAATAAGTTGCAATGCTCATATATGGTTGAATGGTGGAATGATGGGGTGATGACAAGAAAGGTGGTGGAGTTAATAAAAGATATGCCCCCAACTCAACTTGGGCATTTAAACAATATATCAATAACCAAATACAATATCAAGAGGCAAATACAATTTACAATGCATATGAGAGAAGAACCAAATCAAAAGGGTTTTATATGATGCTCAAATGCAAGGTGGCATGATGACATGAGCATGATATAATTATGATGCAACAATTATATATAGGAAGTAGCATTTATATAGACTAGACTAGTAGCATTGCAATTGTTAGACAATTGGGATGCTACAACTCTCCCCCACTAAACAAGAATCTCGCCCCGAGATTCCTAGGAAAAAGAAAACAACACAAGGAGAGGCAGGTGTTCGGAACGAAGGTGACCCTCATGTTCCCAAGTTGATGAACAACGGAATGGTGCGACCACTACACCTCGCAAAACTTGCTAGACTTGTTGCGAGTCTTGCGTTTTGCTTGAGAAACAACGGGTTAGAAGAATTGAAGGATTGTCGTTAGACAAGAAGGATAGGATGGACATCTCCGGTTTTCTCAAGAAACAAGATAAAAGACTATAACCACTTGTGACAGAAAGGAAAAGATGATGTATCATGGATAAAGAAAGACACACCGTTAAGATTAAAGATTTACCGATACTAGAGAGGATGAAAACTTTGTCTCGCCGGAAGAAAAGAGCTAGGTTGGAGAAGTTTTGATCCACTATGACAATAGCATCGTATCTTCTCTCGGATTTGAGAAATGAAGCACGGAAACAATATTGCCTTCAAACAATAGAGTCCCTAGATATCAACAGAAAGATTTAGTTAGACATCGTCGGATTAGATTCTTCTTGCGCCGGTAAGACCCAAAGGATCACGCAGTTGAGGGGCGCGGATATAACTTCCAGAGACGGATGTGAAGCCAGATCATGGTGGGATCCCGAGAAGCAAAGAATATGGAGGATCTGGAGTTTATTGTAGAGATACTTATTGCTTTCTTTAGCCTTGAGGCTAACGCAATAGATTTGCGGCTGATGGCATCAACCATAATTGGCTTTACCACAGAAAAAGAATTGATGAAACAAAGAGAGAGATAGTTTCCTTCCATCTTGTTTGGGGATGTCGAGCACCGGTAGAAAGACGAGGATAGAAAAGAGTTTGCGTTTGTTTCCACCAGATAATTGAAGATTTTGCCCCGTGTAGAAAGGGTGAGATCACCAACAAGAGATTATTGATTACTTTCTTCGAGAGAGCACTCCGGAAAAACAAAGATGGAAGTAAAAGTATCAAAGGATAAAGGCCACTTCTAACTTCCGTGGAATGAGTGAAATCACATTAATTCACCAATTCAATGTACAAGAGCGAATGATAAGAGTAGTGGTATGGTAGCTACTCCATCCCGCACTCCAAGCATTACTCCGCACATGAATAAGAAAACCATGCAACCCAACTACCGAAACAGACTGAAGGTATTGACAAAAACTCATGGAACTTCGTTAGAAAACAAGGATAGATGCAAACGATTCGCCGGATTCACAGATAGATAATGATGATGATGTTGTCGTCATGTCTGAAGTACCAAGCCACCAGAAAGATATGAAGGAAGATCACGGAGACAACTGCAAGATTCCACAGATAAAGAAAAAGATAGCACCACTTGAACAGAAGGAAAACAAGATCTGGAAGGACTTCATGGTCTCTGGTGGATTGAGCATAGACGATAGAGCGAGAGGGTTTCAAGAGATTACCTGACGAAACTAAGGTGAAAGAACTCCATGTTCTTCTTGAAATGATTGGGAGAGATTTAGCAGTCTTGAGGAAAATCTATGGCGGAACGACGATGATAACTCGCCAACAAGGAAAACTCCGGGTTTGATTGAAGATGGAAGATGGAATTAACAATGAACTTGCTGATTCCAGAATTGAAGCGGTCTATTTTAGCAGAAGGACGTGGCCGAGATAGGTGACTTCAAAAAGTCAGAATTCTCACTTTGAGGCTTTGCACACAGGCAGTGCTCACGAAGCTTGAGAGAAAGAGACACAGATGATCTTCCATGTCCATCCATTGATATCGAATAGGCAAGCATATTAACAACATATACCACCATGGATTAACAGGATATTCCCAGAATATCAAGTTCAAGAGGCGGGAGAAACGAACAAATGCTCGAAACACTTTCTGAGCTCAACGCTCTTAGAAAGATCAATATTAAGAGCACGGGTTCGTGTTGAAAAAGATGCACTGGAAGAATATATTATCTGGTCCTTCGGAAGAAAAAGAGATGTCACCTGGTTCACATTGTCGATTGGATCACCGGTTACAAAGATGAAGAGATCTTGGATAAGAACCGATGATAGCTCATACCTTAAGCAAAGATATCAGAAGCGAAAAGATGCAATTCCCTCGTATCCAGGAGAATTGTGCAGATATGGAGTTCAAAAAGATGTGCGCAGATGGATGATGATAGACCGCCGTAGTGCTTTGAGAAACTCCGGATTGCCAAAGATGCTTGAATATGCATAGATATGATCACGGTGTACTCAAAATCACAGGAGATAACCGTCACCATTTGGAGGATAGCGTTGATAGCATTTTCCATATTCCACTCATGATAAGTGTCCTATAGCTATGCCGAGAACCAAATTACAATCACCAGCATCGGATCGACACATGTTATGTAATTAGCCCAAGAGAATTGGAGATGAAATAAAACTCCAGGATTAAGCGCCGGTGACAAAAGAATGAGTTAGCATGGACATGCTGATAAAAGGGAGATAGATAATGTTTCACACACGACTGAAAAGGAGTGTGGAAGCACAGATGTATCAAAGAAATTTTTTCCGCATTTTTCGGCATTAAAATACCAATAGATGTGCAAAATCACTTATCAAATAGAGATTAGCAACTGATGGTTTCACAGAATGTGGAGTTGCTAGAAGGAAGGACACCCTTAAGAAGATGGCACCGGTTAACAAGGAGTCAGATAGATCGCCTCGGTTTTCAAAAGCCTGTCAGTATGGAATTTACCAACAGTTGATAACCAAAAGCAGATTGTGATAACAAATTGGATGCAACAGATAGACAAGGAATTACACACACACACAACCTATGGTACTACGAAACCCAGAACACGTGAATCCTAGTTTGAATTTTAAGAAGAGGATTGAAAACGTTACACTTCCTTACCAGAAAAGGGTGGTGGGTGGGTAAGAAGAAAAATGGAAGCAGTCCTACTCTCGCGTTTTGTTTTTCCCTAGTATACATAGCTACCAAAAATATTTGCTAGACTGACAATGACCATTTGGCTGAGACCCTGAAGGTCGGGATGGCTCTGATACCAATTGTAACTACCTCGGTGAATTACGCTCCTAGTTACAAGCCTGGATGAGCGGAAATGGTTAAAATAGTACGGTGGGGCCCAAATGCCACTCACAGGTAGACCTTTCGGCCGTCCTAACCATTTCCAAACATCGGGACAAGAACGTGGCGTAATCGGCGCGAAGGGATCAACTACATACACAAATGAGTATGTATGCAAGCCACCATACAATGGTTCTCAGTCATTCCATCTAAAAGAAAGGAAATATAGCAACGCCATACGGCAAGATCCAAATATCCTAGATAGATATAATAGTTTAGGATATCTCCTCATACATCAAACATCAGAGTATCAAGCGGAAGCAGAAAACAAGATCCCAGTACGGATAAGAAGCAAATCGGCATAAGATGCCCCATAAATAAACACATCCCGCCCACAGATCTCACGGATCCCCGTTCCCGGAATCTCTACACCGAATGATCGTTGCCCACATCGTCTCCTCTCCACCCAAGATTATCTATCTTGCGAGCTTACTGCTCATCCGAATCAAACAATTTATCGTGTGAGACCCTAGGGTTTTCGCAAGTCTTTATGCCGCTAAAGGGACACAACCTGGGTGACGCAATTGCAGCAAAAGATAAACCCTAACAATTCTCTAGATACTCGCTAACCATCCGCCTAACCAATGATAGACGGATGTCCGTGAATTAATAACAACAGTTATAACGATAATATTAACAGATCCATCCTCCTCCTCGCTTACCAACGAGGAAGCGGACGAACACCCCCCATCCGTTGGCAGTTTTATTATCCATTCCATGAGTGTTGCTCTATTACTAGTCAGGTACTTAGTCAAATTAAAAGGGGTACTTTAGTTATACTTGTCTATGATCGAGAAACTGTGATCCAAGTCGTCCATAACCGCGGACACGGCTTTCAGAAAGTTTTACCTGCAGGGTGCACAAATAGCAACACACACTCGATCAACCTCGAAAAACCAAATCAAAACCCAGGCGATCACGACAAAGCGATCACAGATTCAAAAATATTTCGGGGCCACCCCATTAAGCTACCCGCAACGGCTGGCCGGCTGAGACGGACTCAAGGTTTGTGGACGGTCTGAAACGATCGGGAACCCGAAAATGTGACCGGGCTTGTCGACATAAAACGTCACGGCCTAACAAGACAGTGCATACCGCACAATTTTAAATAAAGCAGAAAGCATGGCATAAGTACAGGATAGTAAATAAAACCTCAAACTAGTTTGTGGCCCCAAGAAATAAGAATGAATCAAGCTCGCTCAGCTGGGGGTTCATAAGCCTCCGGATGTGGATAGCGAATATTCAAGGAACAGGAATCAAGTACTCGGGTCCCACGGACACAAGTGAGCTGAAAACCAAATAGCAAATATGGCTCACCGATGCCACTTTCATTAGTTATCCCATTACTACTCAGTTAAGTTGTATAGGTACCTCGTTATCCATCGACACTCACATACCCTACACATGTTGTTCTACGACTTTGGCTCAAACAACTCCTGTAGTAATGGCTCATGGGATGGAGGAACAAGCTTTTGGGGTTTAAAAGTAAAGGCTATGCAAGACTTGGGATTCAGTTTAATGCAATCGCGACTCAATGATGCAAGAATAAGATAGAGGCAATAGGTACTATATGTATGCAAGCATGTGGTAGTGCTTGCACGGCAGCTCGCTTGAAGCGAGAGAAGGATCCGGTAGTGCTCACAGGTCTCTTGATATATCCCCGTCAAGCCTATTCGGGAGAAGAACCAAACAAACAAGGGCCAACATAAATAAAGTGCACAAGCATATGAATAAAATGCATCAAGCAAACAATCATGCCATGATGAATGATGCACAATTTTCATGGCAATAATGTAGCATGGCATGGGTGAGGTGTGGAATACAAGAAATAAACATTTTATTAGTGTTAGTCACATTTTAACCTCATAAAAGTTGCTGTACACTTTATATTTGTATGATGCATGCTGCCAAACAGAACATGGAATGCATAAACAGAAAGGTCTCGTCGAGCTAATCATTTTAGACATATTATTTGTCAAATTTGGAGTTATAAATCAAAAGTTATTAATTAATTAAGGTAAAAGGGCATTTTGTTGTAATTTTAATCAACTTGAAATTTAAAGTGTCCAAAATATATTTTGGAGGGCATATTTGAATTCCTCATATTTTTCTGGTTTCAAAACATATATTATTTGTATTATTTGGATATATATTTTAAAAGTTATTTGAAAACAGATTTAAATTTGAATTTGAATTAATTTGAAAAAGGTTTAAATTAAAACAGATATAAACAGAAACTTTTTGTACTCAGGCAGATCCAGACCCAGCCGCTGACGGGTGGGCCAGCTGCTGACTGGGCAACACAGCGCGACGGAAAACGTTTTACACCGCGGGCTTAGCTAGCCACAGAGAAAGACAGGTGGGCTCCGGGGCTCTGCGGACCCACACGCCAGTGGGCGGGGGCGAGGCTGCCACGCGGCACAGCGGGGGACTGCGGGTTGATGGAACCAAGGTGCAGGGTGCTTTTTGTAAAGCGTGAATGACCTTGGTGGGTGGGCTGGGCTGGCTGGCCGAAAAAAAAAGCGGGGGTATGTGCAAAAAGGGCGCAACATCGTTTTTTCTTCTCTGGCGATATCGACGGCAGATCGATGCCAAGCTGGGCGCGAGCCGGCTGTGAGGTTCGACCGCGACACTGCGAGTCTTGTGACGAGGCTGGAACCAGCGTGGTCGGTGAGGGGATGTTGATAGGAGGAGGCCGGCTGCGCTTAGTTAGGGCTTCTGCGCGCCGCCGGGCGAAGCCTTCCGTGCCTTGGCGCCTGAGCATGCTCGACACAACGACCGGCGTGTCCGGGAAACGACGGTGGCCGTGAGGATGTCTAGGAGGAAGGTTGGCTCACCGCGAGGTGGTCGGCGGTGGTGGATCGGGTCGGCGAGCAGCAGGACGACGGGGATGCAGAGGCCCAGCGGATTAGGGTTTTGGTTCGGCGACGCTGGTGCTGGCGGATCGGGTTCTCCTCCTCCTCGCTGGCGTGTCCAGGGCGCAGCAGGGGATCCTCACCGAGCTTCCTCGACACCTGAGCACCGCGCCCGCCTGCTGATTCGAGGGATCGGTGCTGGACACCGACGATGGTGGCCGACGAGGTGGATGCGGGGTAGAGGGGAGGCAGAGGAGGAAGGCGTGGCTCTGGGGATCTGGGAGAGGCAGGAGACGAGTGGGAGATGGAGATAAAGCAGAGAGGGAGAGGGGGAGATGGCGTGTGGGAGCGGGGTAGACGGTGGCAAAGGTGGCTCGGCCACCTTTTCTCCTCCTCCTTCACGTGCTCGGGCTGGCTCGGCCAGGGCAGGAGCTTCCAGGTGGGGACGGGCGAGGCCAAGGAGGGTGGTTCGGTGTAGGACACGCTTGGCAGAGAGAAAGAAAGGAGAGAGGAGAGGGGAGGCTCGGGCTCGGGTGAGCTAGGCTCGGATAGGGTTTGGCTAGGAGGAGGGGTAGATGGGTGGCTAGGTGGGGCCTGCTGGCAGGGAGAGGGAGGGTGCGAGAGGGAAGGCATGTGGTTAGCTAGGGTTAGCTAGGAAGGGAGCTCGGGTTAGGTTAGAGAGGAACTAGGGTTTAGGTGAGAGGATGAAGAGAGAGGGTGAGATGAGAGAGAGAGAGGAGAGATTAGGTGGAGTGGTTTCCTTTTGACAAGATCAAGCAAGAACATGCCAAGCTCAAACAAGATCTAGACAAGAAAAAGAGAGGGTGAGAAATAGGTGGTGAGGGTATGGATGGAGATGGTTATAGGGTTTTAGATGCTTGCATGCATCAAGCAAGATCAAGCATAAGAGGGGTAGAGAGAGATATGGGGAAGATCCACTCAAAGACTCAAATAAAAACCAAAAGGCTAGAATGTGGTGGTTCTTGCATGGCCCATGCAAAACAATTAATGCCATGCTTAATCTTGTGAAAACAATAATATTTACATGGCATTATTCCTATGCATCCCTAAAAGTGGGATTAAGCCAAGTGAAAGAATTCAAAAGAAAGTTCCAAGTGGAGTAGATGGAGATGATCATATTTGATTATAATTGGGGCTTGCTAGTGTGTATATTCCACTAGATGTTTAATAGTCCCAAAAATATCCCAACATGCGCATAAATCCATAATAATCCATATGAAAGCTAGGAAAAGGAGCACTACTCATAATGCCTGCAAAGGTGGCTCCACATATCAATAATGTGAAAACAACATGATGCTAATATGAGAGCATGTGGAAATAGAATTGGATCCCTCCCAACCCACATGAGCTAGAGGTAAAACCAAATAAGTTGCAATGCTCATATATGGTTGAATGGTGGAATGATGGGGTGATGACAAGAAAGGTGGTGGAGTTAATAAAAGATATGCCCCCAACTCAACTTGGGCATTTAAACAATATATCAATAACCAAATACAATATCAAGAGGCAAATACAATTTACAATGCATATGAGAGAAGAACCAAATCAAAAGGGTTTTATATGATGCTCAAATGCAAGGTGGCATGATGACATGAGCATGATATAATTATGATGCAACAATTATATATAGGAAGTAGCATTTATATAGACTAGACTAGTAGCATTGCAATTGTTAGACAATTGGGATGCTACAACTCTCCCCCACTAAACAAGAATCTCGCCCCGAGATTCCTAGGAAAAAGAAAACAACACAAGGAGAGGCAGGTGTTGAACTAAGGTGACCTCATGTTCCCAAGTTGATGAACAACGGAATGGTGCGACCACTACACCTCGCAAAACTTGCTAGACTTGTTGCGAGTCTTGCGTTTTGCTTGAGAAACAACGGGTTAGAAGAATTGAAGGATTGTCGTTAGACAAGAAGGATAGGATGGACATCTCCGGTTTTCTCAAGAAACAAGATAAAAGACTATAACCACTTGTGACAGAAAGGAAAAGATGATGTATCATGGATAAAGAAAGACACACCGTTAAGATTAAAGATTTACCGATACTAGAGAGGATGAAAACTTTGTCTCGCCGGAAGAAAAAAGCTAGGTTGGAGAAGTTTTGATCCACTATGACAATAGCATCGTATCTTCTCTCGGATTTGAGAAATGAAGCACGGAAACAATATTGCCTTCAAACAATAGAGTCCCTAGATATCAACAGAAAGATTTAGTTAGACATCGTCGGATTAGATTCTTCTTGCGCCGGTAAGACCCAAAGGATCACGCAGTTGAGGGGCGCGGATATAACTTCCAGAGACGGATGTGAAGCCAGATCATGGTGGGATCCCGAGAAGCAAAGAATATGGAGGATCTGGAGTTTATTGTAGAGATACTTATTGCTTTCTTTAGCCTTGAGGCTAACGCAATAGATTTGCGGCTGATGGCATCAACCATAATTGGCTTTACCACAGAAAAAGAATTGATGAAACAAAGAGAGAGATAGTTTCCTTCCATCTTGTTTGGGGATGTCGAGCACCGGTAGAAAGACGAGGATAGAAAAGAGTTTGCGTTTGTTTCCACCAGATAATTGAAGATTTTGCCCCGTGTAGAAAGGGTGAGATCACCAACAAGAGATTATTGATTACTTTCTTCGAGAGAGCACTCCGGAAAAACAAAGATGGAAGTAAAAGTATCAAAGGATAAAGGCCACTTCTAACTTCCGTGGAATGAGTGAAATCACATTAATTCACCAATTCAATGTACAAGAGCGAATGATAAGAGTAGTGGTATGGTAGCTACTCCATCCCGCACTCCAAGCATTACTCCGCACATGAATAAGAAAACCATGCAACCCAACTACCGAAACAGACTGAAGGTATTGACAAAAACTCATGGAACTTCGTTAGAAAACAAGGATAGATGCAAATGATTCGCCGGATTCACAGATAGATAATGATGATGATGTTGTCGTCATGTCTAAAGCCACCAGAAAGATATGAAGGAAGATCACGGAGACAACTGCAAGATTCCACAGATAAAGAAAAAGATAGCACCACTTGAACAGAAGGAAAACAAGATCTGGAAGGACTTCATGGTCTCCGGTGGATTGAGCATAGACGATAGAGCGAGAGGGTTTCAAGAGATTACCTAACGAAACTGAGGTGAAAGAACTCCATGTTCTTCTTGAAATGATTGGGAGAGATTTAGTAGTCTTGAGGAAAATCTACGGCGGAACGACGATGATAACTCGCCAACAAGGAAAATTCCGGGTTTGATTGAAGATGGAAGATGGAATTAACAATGAACTTGCTGATTCCAGAATTGAAGCGGTCTATTTTAGCAGAAGGACGTGGCCGAGATAGGTGACTTCAAAAAGTCAGAATTCTCACTTTGAGGCTTTGCACACAGGCAGTGCTCACGAAGCTTGAGAGAAAGAGACACAGATGATCTTCCATGTCCTTCCATTGATATCGAATAGGCAAGCATATTAACAACATATACCACCATGGATTAACAGGATATTCCCAGAATATCAAGTTCAAGAGGCGGGAGAAACGAACAAATGCTCGAAACACTTTCTGAGCTCAACGCTCTTAGAAAGATCAATATTTAGAGCACGGGTTCGTGTTGAAAAAGATGCACTGGAAGAATAGATTATCTGGTCCTTCGGAAGAAAAAGAGATGTCACCTGGTTCACATTGTCGATTGGATCACCGGTTACAAAGATGAAGAGATCTTGGTTAAGAACCGATGATAGCTCATACCTTAAGCAAAGCTATCAGAAGCGAAAAGATGCAATTCCCTCGTATCCAGGAGAATTGTGCAGATATGGAGTTCAAAAAGATGTGCAGATGGATGATGATAGACCGCCGTAGTGCTTTGAGAAACTCCGGATTGCCAAAGATGCTTGAATATGCATAGATATGATCACGGTGTACTCAAAATCACAGGAGATAACCGTCACCATTTGGAGGATAGCGTTGATAGCATTTTCCATATTCCACTCATGATAAGTGTCCTATAGCTATGCCGAGAACCAAATTACAATCACCAGCATCGGATCGACACATGTTATGTAATTAGCCCAAGAGAATTGGAGATGAAATAAAACTCCAGGATTAAGCGCCGGTGACAAAAGAATGAGTTAGCATGGACATGCTGATAAAAGGGAGATAGATAATGTTTCACACACGACTGAAAAGGAGTGTGGAAGCACAGATGTATCAAAGAAAAAATTTCCGCATTTTTCGGCATTAAAATACCAATAGATGCGCAAAATCACTTATCAGATAGAGATTAGCAACTGATGGTTTCACAGAATATGGAGTTGCTAGAAGAAAGGACACCCTTAAGAAGATGGCACCGGTTAACAAGGAGTCAGATAGATCGCCGCGGTTTTCAAAAGCCTGTCAGTATGGAATGTACCAACAGTTGATAACCAAAAGCAGATTGTGATAACAAATTGGATGCAACAGATAGACAAGGAATTACACACACACACAACCTATGGTACTACGAAACCCAGAACACGTGAATCCTAGTTTGAATTTTAAGAAGAGGATTGAAAACGTTACACTTCCTTACCGTAAAAGGGTGGTGGTGGGTAAGAAGAAAATGGAAGCAGTCCTACTCGCGTTTTGTTTTTCCCTTAGTATACATAGCTACCAAAAATATTTGCTAGATCGACAACGACCATTTGGCTGAGACTCAAGGTCGGGATGGCTCGATACCAATTGTAACTACCTCGGTGAATTACGCCCTAGTTACAAGTTCGGATGAGCGGAAATGGTTAAAATAATGCGGTGGGGGCCCAAATGCCACTCACAGTAGACCTTTCGGCCGTCCTAACCATTTCCAAACATCGGGACAAGAACGGCGGCGAATCGGCGCGAAGGGATCAACTACATACACAAATGAGTATGTATGCAAGCCACCATACAATGGTTCTCGAGTCATTCCATCTAAAAGAAAGGAAATATAGCAACGCATACGGCAAGATCCAAATATCCTAGATAGATATAATAGTTTAGGATATCTCCTCATACATCAAACATCGAGTATCAAGCGAAGGAAAACAAGATCCGAGTACGGATAAGAAGCAAATCGGCATAAGATGCCCCATAAATAAACACATCCGCCCATAGATCTCACGGATCCCGTTCCGGAATCTCTACACGAATGATTGTTGCCCACATCGTCTGTCTCCTACACCCAAGATCCATCTTATAGCTTACTGTTCATCTAAATCAAACAATTTATCGTGAGACCCTAGGGTACTCAAAGAAGTCTTTATGCCGCTAAAGGGGACACAACTCGGGTGACGCAATTGCAGCAAAAGATAAACCCTAACAATTCTCTAGATACTCGCTAACCATCCGCCTAACCAATGATAGACGGATGTCCGTGAATTAATAACAACAATTATAACGGTAATATTAACAGATCCATCCTCCTCCTCGCTTACCAATGAGGAAGCAGACGAACACCCCCCATCCGTTGGCAGTTTTATTATCCATTCCATGAGTGTTGCTCTATTACTAGTCAGGTACTTAGTCAAATTAAAAGCGGTACTTTAGTTATACTTGTCTATGATCGAGAAACTATGCTCCAAGTCGTCCATAACCGCGGACACGGCTTTCAGAAAGTTTTACCACAGGGTGCACAAATAACAACACACACTCGATCAACCTCGAAAACCAAATCAAAACCCAACGAGGCCACGACAAAGCGATCACAGATTCAAAAATATTTGAGGGGCCACCCCATTGTTAATGAAGCTGGCCGGCTACGAGACGGACTCAAGGTTTGTGGGACGGCTGTAAACGGGAACCGAAAATGTGGTGGTCTTGTCGTCTAAATAAAACGCGTCACGGCCCTAACAAGACAAAAGTGCGATACCTCGCACAATTTTAAATAAAGCGAAAGCATGGCATAAGTACAGGATAGTAAATAAAACCTCAAACTAGTTTGTGGCCCCAAGAAATAAGAATGAATCAAGCTCAGCTCAGGGGTTCATAAGCCTCCGGATGTGGATAGCGAATATTCAAGGAACAGAATCAAGTACTGGGTCCTACGGGACACAAGTGAGCCTGAAAAACCAAATAGCAAATATGGCTCACCGATGCCACTTTCATTAGTTATCCCATTACTACTCAGATTAAGTTGTATAGGTACCTCGTTATCCATCAGACACTCACATACCCTACACATGCTGTTCTACGACTACTTTGGCTCAAACAACTCCTGTAGTAATGGCTCATGGGATGGAGGAACAAGCTTCGGTGGGGTTTAAAAGTAAAGGCTATGCAGTACTTGGGATTCAGTTTAATGCAATCGCAACTCAATGATGCAAGAATAAGATAGAGGCAATAGGTACTATATGTATGCAAGCATGTGGTAGTGCTTGCCTGGCAGCTCAGTTGAAGCGAGAGAAGGATCTGGGTAGTGCTCCTGGGTCTCTTGATATATCCCCTGCTCAGCGTCTATTCGGAGAAGAACCAAACAAACAAGGGCCAACATAAATAAAGTGCACAAGCATATGAATAAAATGCATCAAGCAAACAATCATGCCATGATGAATGATGCACAATTTGCATGGCAATAATGTAGCATGGCATGGGTGAGGTGTGGAATACAAGAAATAAACATTTTATTGAGTGTTAGTCACATTTTAACCTCATAAAAGTTGCTGTACACTTTATATTTGTATGATGCATGCTGCCAAACAGAACATGGAATGCATAAACAGAAAGGTCTCGTCGAGCTAATCATTTTAGACATATTATTTGTCAAATTTGGAGTTATAAATCAAAAGTTATTAATTAATTAAGGTAAAAGGGCATTTTGTTGTAATTTTAATCAACTTGAAATTTAAAGTGTCCAAAATATATTTTGGAGGGCATATTTGAATTCCTCATATTTTTCTGGTTTCAAAACATATATTATTTGTATTATTTGGATATATATTTTAAAAGTTATTTGAAAACAGATTTAAATTTGAATTTGAATTAATTTGAAAAAGGTTTAAATTAAAACAGATATAAACAGAAACTTTTTGTACTCAGGCAGAGACCAGCACTCACCGCTGGGTGGTGGGCCACTGCTGACTGGCAACACAGCTTGTGAAAACGTTTACAATCAAGGGCTTAGCTAGCCACAGAGAAAGACAGGTGGGCTCCGGGGCTCTGCGGACCCACACGCCAGTGGGCGGGGGCGAGGCTGCCACGCGGCACAGCGGGGGACTGCGGGTTGATGGAACCAAGGTGCAGGGTGCTTTTTGTAAAGCGGTAACAGACACTGACTGGTGGGCCTGGGCTGGACCGCGGGCTGAGCAGCAAAAGGCGCAGGGGGGTATGTGCAAAAAGGGCGCAGCCACTGTTTTTCTTCTACGCGTGTACTGACGACAGATCGATGCCGACCGCGTCAGAGCGCGGCGCGGGGTTCGACCGCGCGACCTGCGGGGTGCGCGACGAGGGCTGGAACCAGCGCGGTGGGTGAGGGGATGTTGATAGGAGGAGGCCGGGCGGCTAGTTAGGGCTTACGCGACGCCGCGGCGAGGAAACGCTCGTGCACGCCGGCGCACAGAGCGTGCTCGACACAACGACCGGCGTGTCCGGGAAACGACGGTGGCCGTGAGGATGTCTAGGAGGAAGGTTGGCTCACCGCGAGGTGGTCGGCGGTGGTGGATCGGGTCGGCGAGCAGCAGGACGACGGTGATGCAGAGGCCCAGCGGATTAGGGTTTCGGTTCGGCGACGCTGGTGCTGGCGGATCGGGTTCTCCTCCTCCTCGCTGGCGTGTCCAGGGCGCAGCAGGGGATCCTCACCGAGCTTCCTCGACACCTGAGCACCGCGCCCGCCTGCTGATTCGAGGGATCGGTGGTGGACACCGACGGTGGTGGCCGACGAGGTGGATGCGGGGTAGAGGGGAGGCAGAGGAGGAAGGCGTGGCTCTGGGGATCTGGGAGAGGCAGGAGACGAGTGGGAGATGGAGATAAAGCAGAGAGGGAGAGGGGGAGATGGCGTGTGGGAGCGGGGTAGATGGTGGAAAAGGTGGCTCGGCCACCTTTTCTCCTCCTCCTTCACGTGCTCGGGCTGGCTCGGCCAGAGCAGGAGCTTCCAGGTGGGGACGGGAGATGCCAAGGAGGGTGGTTCGGTGTAGGACATGCTTGGCAGAGAGAAAGAAAGGAGAGAGGAGAGGGGAGGCTCGGGCTCGGGTGAGCTAGGCTCGGTTAGGGTTTGGCTAGGAGGAGGGGTAGATGGGTGGCTAGGTGGGGCCTGCTGGCAGGGAGAGGGAGGGTGAGAGAGGGAAGGCATGTGGTTAGCTAGGGTTAGCTAGGAAGGGAGCTCGGGTTAGGTTAGAGAGGAACTAGGGTTTAGGTGAGAGGATGAATAGAGAGGGTGAGATGAGAGAGAGAGGAGAGATTAGGTGGAGTGGTTTCCTTTTGACAAGATCAAGCAAGAACATGCCAAGCTCAAACAAGATCTAGACAAGAAAAAGAGAGGGTGAGAAATAGGTGGTGAGGGTATGGATGGAGATGGTTATAGGGTTTTAGATGCTTGCATGCATCAAGCAAGATCAAGCATAAGAGGGGTAGAGAGAGATATGGGGAAGATCCACTCAAAGACTCAAATAAAAACCAAAAGGCTAGAATGTGGTGGTTCTTGCATGGCCCATGCAAAACAATTAATGCCATGCTTAATCTTGTGAAAACAATAATATTTACATGGCATTATTCCTATGCATCCCCAAAAGTGGGATTAAGCCAAGCGAAAGAATTCAAAAGAAAGTTCCAAGTGGAGTAGATGGAGATGATCATATTTGATTATAATTGGGGCTTGCTAGTGTGTATATTCCACTAGATGTTTAATAGTCCCAAAAATATCCCAACATGAGCATAAATCCATAATAATCCATATGAAAGCTAGGAAAAGGAGCACTACTCATAATGCCTGCAAAGGTGGCTCCACATATCAATAATGTGAAAACAACATGATGCTAATATGAGAGCATGTGGAAATAGAATTGGATCCCTCCCAACCCACATGAGCTAGAGGTAAAACCAAATAAGTTGCAATGCTCATATATGGTTGAATGGTGGAATGATGGGGTGATGACAAGAAAGGTGGTGGAGTTAATAAAAGATATGCCCCCAACTCAACTTGGGCATTTAAACAATATATCAATAACCAAATACAATATCAAGAGGCAAATACAATTTACAATGCATATGAGAGAAGAACCAAATCAAAAGGGTTTTATATGATGCTCAAATGCAAGGTGGCATGATGACATGAGCATGATATAATTATGATGCAACAATTATATATAGGAAGTAGCATTTATATAGACTAGACTAGTAGCATTGCAATTGTTAGACAATTGGGATGCTACAATTAACACAGTTATAGCACAATATGAAACGTATTATGAACATACAGGAGGTATATCAAATAATGCACTTTATTATTTGCCTCTAGGGCATAACTGCTTCAGTCTCCCACTTGCACTAGAGTATACAAAACTAGTTTACAATAGGCAGGAACCTAACACCACTGGAATCTCGGTGTTGTTCGTGTTTGTCATGTTGGAGAGCTTTAGTCAAAGGATCTGCTACATTCAGTTCCGTATCTACTTTGCAAATCTTGACTTCACCTTCGTCAACTATCTGCCAGATGACGTGAAATCTAAGTTTGATGTGTTTGGCCGTGGAATGAGTTCTTGGTCCCCTTGCATTTGCAATGGCTCCCGTGTTATCACAATAGATTGTCACGGGGTCTTGTGCATTGGGAAAAACTCCTAGTTCGATGACGAAATTCCTTAGCCAATCAGCTTCATTTGTTGCATCAGCTACAGCAATGTATTCAGACTCCATTGAAGATTGTGCCACCACCGGCCGCTTCTTGCTCTTCCAGCTTACCGCCCCACCATTTACCAAGAAAACAAATCCTGTTTGAGACTTCGAGTCATCATGATCTGAATTCCAGCTCGCATCTACGTAACCTGTTACGTTCAGAGATTCATCATTTCCTCCATAGATTAGGAACATATCCCTTGTTCTTCTCAGATACTTTAGGATATTTTTCACAGCTGTCCAGTGATCCGGTCCTAGATTACTTTGATACCGGCTCGTCAAACTAAGAGCCAATGCTACATCAGGTCGGGTACTAAGCATTGCATACATGATAGATCCTATTGCAGAAGCATAGGGGACGTCAGACATCTTTTCTCTATCATTGTCTGTCACAGGACATTGAGTCACACTCACGTTGCAATTCTTCATCATAGGTGTAAAACCCCTCTTGGTGTTTTCCATTTTGAACCTCTTCAAAATCTTATCTATGTAAGTACTCTGACTTAATGCTATTAGGTGCCTTGATCTATCTCTATAGATCTTGATTCCTAATATGTATGCAGCTTCACCTAGATCCTTCATGGAAAATTGGTTGCTCAAATACGCTTTCACGCTATTCATAAGATCCACATCGTTTCCCATGAGTAATATGTCATCCACATATAATACTAAGAAAACTACCAAGCTCCCACTCGCTTTCTTGTAAACACAGAACTCTTGTTGGTTTTGGACAAATCCAAAACTCTTGATCACTTGATCAAAACGTTGGTTCCAGCTCCGAGATGCTTGCTTCAACCCATAAATGGACCGTTGGAGCTTGCATACCTTTCCAGCATCCTTAGGATCAACAAAACCTTCCGGTTGCATCATATACAACTCTTCATCAATGTGACCATTGAGGAATGCGGTCTTGACATCCATCTGCCAAATTTCATAGTCGAAATGTGCAGCAATTGCTATTAAAATCCTGACAGCCTTAAGCATCACTACGGGAGAGTAAGTCTCGTCGTAGTCAACTGCTTGGATTTGTCGAAAACCGTTTGCGACAAGTCGAGATTTGTGAATGGTCACATTACCATTCACATCTGTCTTTCTCTTAAAGATCCATTTATTTTCCACGGCCTTGCGACCTTTTGGAAGATCCACCAAGGTCCAAACTTGGTTTTCATGCATGGATCCTATTTCGGATTTCATGGCTTCTAGCCATTTCTCGGAGTCAGCACTACCCATAGCTTCTTTGTAGTTTGCAGGTTCATCCTGATCATCTAATATGACAGACATTACAAGGCTACTGTACCAATCTGGAGTGGCACGAACCCTTGTAGACCTGTGAACCTCAGGAGTCTCGACGTCATTGTTTTGATCAGCATCAATGGACTCTTCCTCCATGTTGGAGAGCGGTTTTGGAACAGCTTGCGCTAGCTTACTCGAATACGGAGAGAAGGGTCAACAATTTCATCTAACTCAATTTTCCTTCCACTCACCCCTTTTGCAAGAAACTCTTTCTCGAGAAAGGTGCCGGTTTTTGCGACAAGTGTTTTGCCTTCGGCTTGACTGTAGAAGGTATATCCAACAGTTTCCCTTGGATATCCTACAAAGATACATTTTTCCGATTTGGGTTCGAGTTTGTCAGGTTGTAGTTTCTTAACATATGCCTCACATCCCCAAACTTTCAGAAAAGACAACTTTGGCTTCTGCCCATACCATATCTCATATGGGGTTGTCTCCATGGATTTGGATGGTGCTCGGTTTAAAATAAAAGCGGCGGTTTCTAACGAGTATCCCCAAAAAGACACAGACAAATCGGTTGAAGACATCATGGACCGTACGCTATCCAATAGCATTCGGTTACGACGTTCCGACACACCATTATGTTGTGGTGTTCCGGCTGGCGTAAGCTGTGGGATGATCCCACAGTCCTTCAAGTGCATGTTAAACTCATAATTCAAATACTCGCCTCCCCGATCCGATCGAAGGTGCTTGATTTTCTTGTTAAGTTGATTCTCTACCTCTTTCTCAAATTCTTTGAACTTTTCAAAGGTTTCAGACTTGTGCTTCATCAAGTAGATATATCCATATCTGCTCAAGTCGTTAGTAAAGGTAACAAAGTAGCGATAACCATTGCGTGTTGAGACACTCATTGGTCCACATACATCCATATGTATGATCCCAAGTAGGTCTACAGCTCTCTCCACTATGCCGGAGAATGGTGTCCTGGTCATCTTGCCCATGAGGCATGGCTCACATGTATCAAGGGATTCGAAATCCAATGATCCAAGAAGCCCTTCTGAATGAAGCTTCTTCATGCGCTTTATGCCAATATGACCGAGACGGCAATGCCATATGTACATGGAATTATCGTCACTGTGCTTACATCGTTTAGCATCAACACTGTGGATGTGTGTATTACAATCAAGATCAAGTAGGAATAAACCATCACATACAGGAGCATGAACATAGAAAATATCATTCATATAAATTGAACAACCATTTGTTCCTGATTTAAACAAATAATGGTCTTGCAACAAGCAAGACCCACTCACAATATTCATACTCAGTGCGGGTACATAATAGCATTTATTCAAAACCAACAATAATCCTGACGGTAGACGGAGATGCAGGGTGCGGCCCATCACTTCGACTCTCGAACCATTGCCGACGCCAAGATCGTCACCTCGTCCTTCCTCAGCGCCCTACTGCAGATCCTCGAGAGTTACAAATGTGAGCAACAGATCTGGTATCACATACCCATGTGTTACTCCTGGCGCTTGTAAGGAATACATCAATAACATGTATATCATATATACCTTTGTCCGGGATGGCTATCTTGCCAGCTCGCTTGTCTTCAAGGTACTTAGGGCAGTTGTGTTTCTAGTGCCCATCCCCTTTGCAGTAGTAGCACGAAGTGCTGGGCTTAGGGCTAGGCTTTGCAGTCTTTGGGGTGCTATGGACAAACCTTCCATCCCTCTTAGACTTCTTACCCCTGCCTTTTCCCTTTTGCCCCGGTTTCTTAAAGTTGGCAGTCTTGTTGACCATCAACACCGTGTGCTCCTTCTTGATTTCAACCTCAGCAGTTTTGAGCATGGCGAACACCTCAGCAAGGGTCTTGGTCATCCCTTGCATGTTGTAGTTCATCACAAAACTCTTATAGCTAGGGCGCAGCGAGTGAAACACCCTATCTATGGCGAGCTCCTCCAGGATTTTGCAATCTAGGGCGTTTAGGGGCTTAACGTAGCCAGACATTTTGACCACGTGCTCACTAATACTGCTGTGCTCTTCCATTTTAGCAGAGAAGAAGAGCTCGTAAGCATCATACCTCTCTGCACGAGCCTGTGGAGCAAAGACGGCTTTGAGATCCTCAATGATCTCAAAAGCATTCATCTTCTCAAAATGCTTTTGAAGCTCCGGCTCCATGGCATAGAGCATTCCACTCTGGATGAGGGAGAAATCATCCGCCTTGGACTGCCCGACATTCTTTTCATCCTGAGAGGCGGAATCTGCAGGCTTAGCCAGAAGCTCAGCCTCGATGACATAGGTCAACTTGTAGGGGACTAGGAGGATCCTAAGATTGCGGAACCATGTGGTGAAGTTGGTTCCATCAGTTTTCAGCTTGTCCTTCTCGAGGAAAGTGCTAAGGTTGAAGGTGGGTGGGCGAGACATCTACAAAGGAATTTACAAAGTATTTAGACTATGTTCATAATAATGAGCTCGAATTTTAATGAAGGAACTCCCACTTAAATGAATATCCCTCTACTCGTTTAGTGATCACATGATCCCTATCCCCTGCACCTCCCCCGATCGTCATGGCCATCAGTGCAGTATCAAAGGTGGACATTCTCTAATGTCGATCACATCAACCATGTGATTCATGCTCGACCTTTTGGTCTCTTGTATTCCGAGGCCACGCTTCTCTAGCGTGCTAGTCTCGCTAGTCCTAACTCGTGTGTATTCGCATTGAAACATGGCTTGCACCCACTGTATGCGGACGTAGATATGTCTGACCCCCGATCATCACGGCCGGCCTCATACCGAAGAACTTTCTTGGTGGTGCACACACAAGGGGAATACGATAACTGGAATACTATGAGGGATTATCTTATTATGCTACCGTCTAGTAGGTATACTAGCATAATAAGTAATACTTCTAAAGTAAAGTGTTATGACATGGTTACAGCTTTATGATCATCATCAATAGCTTCAATGAGAGTTTCATAAACTTGTCATTGCCATGTCATAATACTTGCCCCTATGCAATAACGAAGATAGACGCTTCTATATTGACTATTACATGTTTTACGCGGCTTTAGGGCTTTCGCAGTAGAACCCCTTCCCACCTACGAACGTCGAGCCACAACATGGATTCAATGATTGCCGTTCTTCTTCCCTTTTCAGGGCCCTCCAGTGTCAATGCCATATCAACTACTGTAGAGAGACAGACACCCCCCCTAAGCCACTTTGATTTGTGGACCAGTCTCGTGAATCACCACGTGAGGTTGGTTGGGGACCGCTTCATCAAACAATGCCGCGGTATGAACAATAACACTAAAGAGGGTAGCAACTAGAGAATCAATGCCCACATATTGCTATGTGTTCTATCCGTACGACATGTCTACCCATAAACCCGCTCTGATACCACTGAAGAGTTCCGTAGCAGAAAACAAAAATTTTCTATATACTCAAACACTAATACTAGCATCTATACTATGTAGACATAAGTAACGGAGAAGGAATACAGTATTCATACCTTTGTAGAGAGAGGCACGCCTTACGCAGGAAGGCGTATATTGATGAAGACGAGCAGCACCCCAAGTGTGGTGCCTCCGAAGTTCGTCACACGTCCGGTGTAGTGGACGTCAACCCGGCTCCGATCCAGCCGAGTAGCGGAAGAAGTAGATGCCAGATCGCCGATCACACGACGGTAGTGTGAAGGTGGAGAACTCAACCACGAGGTCCTCCCCAATATTACGGGGAAGTCCTCAGTAGAAGAGAGAGAGAATGAGAGGAATGGGTGTGGTTCAAGGGGAAGGGGGGGACCCTTTTATATAGTAGGAGGGGGGCGCACCACCCAGGGGCCAGGCGGTGTGGGACTAATGCCCACACCCGTCGTCCACCATGGTTCAGCCGCTGGCCCTAGGTGGGCCCCACTAGGGCAGCCCACTAGCCCTAGGCCGGCCGGCCCCCTCTCCCTAGGCGCCTTGCCCACTTGGGCCTCCCCTCGGGTGAGGCCCATTAGCAATATAGTGCCTTTTAAAATAAAATAAAATATATATTTAATATGAATTCTCCAATTAAAATTCAAATACACATATTATATTATTCCTTCACTCCGGAACATCTTTCGGACCCCTTCCGATCTCCATCGGATGTTACCGAAACTATTCTGGTTTCTCTCTCTCTATTTCTCATACGATACCTCATCTACCCTAAGCGTCCCCACCCTTAAGCGTGACATCCTTCGGTTCGGAAACACTCCGGACATGATAGAGACCACTCTCATATCAATGATCAATAGAGGGACCTGGATGGCCATGTGACCCCCGTGTGTTTCACGAATTCAATCGCTCGAATCGTGAGATAGTCGTTCCCCATTCCCTTTGTGATACGATACCTAATTCATCCGAGACTTGATCTTCGGTATCCCTATACCTTAGTTTGATCTCGTTACCGATGAACTTGTTTTCTCGTTCTCATGTCGTTGCATTCCGTGACCTAGTCACATGCTTGCAAGCTTCATTAATGCAACGTCACCGAGATGGCCACATGTATCTGTCCGTTACATGGACTAGACAAATCCTGGTCTTGATATGTACTCCTCTACGCATTCCTTCGGAAAACCTGAGTGGCACCTTTTTGATCACCCTATTACGAGATGATTCTTGATAACCATCTAATCTTCTTCCAGAATGGTGATTTGCATTACCTCACAGTCAAAGGATCAGGTTGCGAGGTTCTCTGTGTTTTATCATCAATGGTGAACTTTGTAACTAGATCTCATTACGATATAATGGTCGGATGTTTGTCTATCATGTTATTCAACTAATAACATGACCTCATTGTCAGTTGGCATAAATGCCCATGATCTTGAAACATATATCAACCTCATGACCAATGAACTAGTTCACTAGAGGTAACTAGAGACACGGTTTGTTTACATACCACACGTGTATTAACGTTTCGTATTAACACAGTTATAACACAGTATGAAACGTATTATGAACATACATAAGGTATATCAAATAATGCACTTTATTATTTGCCTCTAGGGCATAACTCCTTCAGATAGTGCTCTAGTGCATCTACTCATTGTCGATGAAGTCGGAGTCTTCATCGTCAGTGTAGAAGTCCACAACATCCTCCTCTCGAAAGTCATCATCGTTGCTGAGGTAAGAATCCATGTCTCCCTAGATGTGTTCACCCTCCTCTTCTTCCTCTTTTGCTGCAAGCTGAGCTTCCTGCTCCTTGACGGTCTTCTCGAGGTCGGCCACCTTCTTGCGAAGACGGCGATGGTGTGATCCTTCTTTGCACGCTGGTGGCAAAGAGACTGGCGATCCTGTACGAGAAGTGCGAAAGTCTGGGCCTTCTGGTCGACAATGGCACGGTTCTGGTTGGCTAACTCTCTAGCATTGTCCAGTTCTTGCTGTCTGTCGTGCAGCAAGAAGTCAAGATTCTCCACTTGACGCCTCAACTCTGGGTGACTTGGCATCTCCATCGGCATTCCCATGAAGTCACGTCTTGCATAGTGAGCAAAACGGGTTCCTTGGATTTGGTTGACACTGAGGGCACATAGACGTGCGAGAGCTTCATGCATTGCCCTAGCTAATCCATCTAGACAGTTGTTCTCTCTCACGGAGAACTGGATTCTCCTGGACGTTGGTGCTTCAATGCTTCCTCTAAGATCAGCGGTGACTAGCCACTGTAAGTCTCCTCCTAGGGGTACTAGAAGTTGAGCTCCAAGAAACTCCGGATGTGGGCGTCCCAGTAACTCCGACAGTGAGTCTATATCCCTCTCGAAGATCAGTTGACCTCCATTTCCCAACTGGTAGAACTTGCTGAACCGAGACTCCATCTACAAGAATTAAGGATGAGGAGATTAGTGAAGTGATCAAGTGTGTCAATTTTTAAGTAGTAATGTAAGAATTTTGAGGAACATGAATTTTTGAGAAAGAATGAATTCCCAAGGATAAGAGAGGAAATAGTTTTTCATAAATACTCAATTTGGTTTGGAAATTAAGTTTTTGTTCGGACATCCATTCTAACTAGGGTCTCCTATGGTCAGGATGGCTCTAATACCAACTTGTCAACACCCGTATTTTTAATCCCAGATGCCCGTTATGCCATACCTCGCAATCCCAGGATTACCATTTTTGCGAGACAAAACGTATTAGATATCACAGTACATCATCCATTACAAACCATACATAAGGTCTTACACAAATAAGGATCTCATGATCCAGTCTTAATACAACAAACAACGGAAATAAAAGATAAGCGTAGCGGTGAGGTCCATCTTCAGGGGCACATGCAATGCTGACGAAGGCAGATAGTCCTAGTTATCATAGCCGTCCTGTTGGCCGTCATCTTGGTAGTCTCCTTCATAGTCTGGCCATGAGAATAGCCAGGGACAAAAGCCATGAGTACTCTTTAAGTACTCGCAAACTACCACTAACAAGTAGTATAGTGCTAAGTTAAATTGCTAAATCTAAGTTTAACTATAAAGTTAAGTTGGAAACCTAAGCTGAGTTCAGAAGTAAAGAAAGATGAAATAAAGTTCTAGAATCACTTAAGTTGGGAAGCTATTGTCATAAACACAACCCTGTTGTGGTCAAGTCAAGATTCATCATTCATTTCATAAGTTGTTTTGAAAACATCTAACAACGAAACAGTATTGCCATTCCAATTGTCCATAACCGTGGACGCGGCTATTCGAATAGTTTGACACTCTGCAGAGGTGGTACACTTTCACCACAAGATTCGATACATCTGTCAGGGGTAACCCTGAATCATCATACTTAGTATGCAGATAATCAAACATAACCTTTCCTTTACACACCCTAGTATAAGCACCTCTCCTATGAGCATGGCCTCCCAACCATGACCATCAGTCATCTTGGGCTCTGCATAGGTGGACAACATTGAGAGGTAGCCTCAGCTCAAACCTCTCCCGTGAGGGAACTAATACTAATGCATATAAACTTCCGGCTAAGCCTTACCCAATTCAGGTAATGTGGTTGTACGGTAAAATTTGGAATGGTATCGCATCCGAATCCAACCATCAGTTTTATAAAAGGGTTAAGGCTCATGCCTCAACATTTTCATCATCATAAACCATTTGTGTTTCTCAACACATGTCAAAACATCTCAATAGAATGACTCCTCATTCCAATGTTTTCACAATTCATTTTCACCAATTGTTCCCATCTATAGTGACTCAAGTTTTTATCTACTCTAAACTACTAAGTTAAGAGTGTTCACTAAGGTGGAAATGATAGGTTCAATCTCATGCCATAGAATGACATCTAAAGGTTTCTAAATAGGTCAAGTTTTATACTCTTTATGCTACCTTCAAAACAAGTAAAGAACTTTGGGTAAAGTAAAGGAAGTAAAGCTTGAAAATAAGACTTGGGGTAACTAATAGTCAAAGTGGTATAGTCAAAGCATGCCTAAAGCATCTTTGTTAAACCATCTAGTTCAATCCTAGCTTGCTAATAGTAGCTTGCTAAGTATAATACTTGCAAGTGTTAGCTTGCCTTGGTTGGTGTAGTGGTTGAAGTTTTCTTCTTCTTCTCCTTGGTAGAACTCCTCCTCCTCGTAGACTTGGTTGGTACTATCGTCTATAAATACATACGGAGTACACAATCACCAAACAATACTTAACTAGTCTAATTAGCACTCTAAGGCATATAGTTTATGATCTATTTTCATTACAAGCATCACAAGTTTTATTCAATAGTTTCCTCCTTTTTATTTTAGAAAAGTAATTTGTACTCATTGAAAAATTAACTAGGATTTAATATTCACCACTTAAAATATGGGATCATGTGGACACATGTCCTCACCACATATTCTAACATGTGGGAATGTTATTTAAGGGTTGGATCATAATTACTTTGGTTTAAGTTCATTATTTAATGATTTAAAGTGACTAGAAATGCCTATATAGCATTATTTTGGTACTAGTCCAAAGTCACTGCATGTAAACCTTAATATTATTACATATTCAGATAGGTATGGTAAAATGTGATTTTTGAGAATTGGAATCAACTCAAAAGGTATCTTGGTTGATTTTATAAAAATGTTGCAAGGTGAAAATGCTTCTGTTTTATTATTTTTACTAGGAGAGATCTTTAACTCTAATTGAATTAAATCCAATGGGCTTGGGTAGATCTTTTTAGTAGCTTTCTAACAAAATTGGAATCACTCCATTTGGATTTGTAAATCTCTCTTAATTGATTTTCAAACTAAGGGACAGAACTAGGTTCAAACTAAAATAGAAAAATCCTAATTCAAACTAACTGGTTCTGGAACACTAACGGCCAGTGTCACTGTCACTACATGGAGGCTCAGCTGACAGGGGGGTCCACCAGTCAGCGACTCATAACGCGCGAAGCGGTACGACGCAATCTAGGGCGTTGGATTAGAACGGGGATCAACGGCTGGGGATCGTCGTCGACGACGAACTGGTCGCCGGCGAACTCTAACCCTAGCGGCTCGGTGGGGGTGCATAGGGGGCGTACCAGGGCTCCAGCAACGACGGCGATAGGGGCAAATGGACTGGTGGTCGACGGCGAGCTCAGGGACGGTCGAGGCAGCTCCGGGGGTGGTCGCAATCAGCGGCGCCCTTCTCCTCCAAAGGCGGCCTGCTCCGGTGCAATTCCGGCGAACGGCTGCTCGCCTTGTTCCGGCTAGAGGTGTGGGACGGTCAGTGAGGTGAGGGGAGGTGAGTGGTGTGCCGAATGGGGCTGGGGGTGCCCCCTTTTATAGGATCGACGACGGGACAACCCGGCATGGCCAGGCGATGGTGGCAACATGGCTACGGGTTGCTAGCGGCATGGCTACGGGCGGCGATCGACGCGTGATCTCCTGGCGGTGCTCTAGGGCTTTAATGCGGGCTTAGGGGCGGTGGTATGCGGTCGGGAGGAGCTGGCGCTCCGAGCGAAAGAGGCGGCGGTGTCCACGGCGAGCGGTGGTTGTGAGGCGTTGGGCGGCAAACGGGCATGTCCGGTGTGCTCCCTAGGTTGTGGCGGAGCGGTGGGCGCGGGCTGCGGTCGAGCGGTGGCATGTGCACACGCAGCGCTGGCGCCATGGCGCTGTTCGGCATGGTCAGGCGCCAGTGGCGCGGTTTCTCGGTGGTCCACGCTCTGGCTTGGCTCGGGGAGGGGACAGAGGGTGGCGGTGAGGTCCTGGCTAGCTTCTAGACATGGCGAGAGAGGGGGAGGTGGTCTGCTAGGGTGATGCATGATCGGCCAGCGAGTGGGTGCTCGGCATGGCTTGGCCTTGCCACTAGGGGGTAGGGGATGGGGTAGTTAGGCCTTGGTTAGATCATCTAGGGACAAGGAGAGTGTTTGGAGGAAAATTGGGTGCAAAACCCTATTCAGAACAGTAAGCTAGATATTAGGTGTAATTCATGCATGCCATGTGTTTGATGAAATGGCCGCATGAACTTTATTTTTGAATTTTGAAAAGATTTTTGGTGGGTGTGCTAGTACTAAGCTTGAGACTCTATGGGTGCTTGGGTTTTGAAATTTGAGCTTGTTTGAGTGATTTTTGAAATAGTGGGATCTTCCCATATGAAATAGATTCAATTTTCAAATGTCAATTAAAATTAGTATTTGAATGTTTTTGGCAGATCACAAAATGGGCCTTGGTACCTCATTATGTGTACTAGCAAGGGGTGCAAAGATCCATCATTGTTTCTGTTAGGTTTTGAGTACTAGGAATAGCCAAAGTAGGCATGATAGTTAATTTGGCAAAAATGACCATTCACTTCATTTTAATCATTTTGAGTTGTTTTTATTTGGGAAAAGTTTGGAAATGATTTAGATGATGTTTATTTCACCTAAGAATCATTTTACAATCAATGGATCACAGAACCATGGCAATTCAAACAACTCCTATTTTAAATGCACACACATATGAATGCTTTCATATTTTTGTTTGGAAAAGTTTTTGTTAACCCTAATTTTGATGCTTTGGATCTTGATAACCTTGGATTAAAGTTTTGGGATGTTACACATAGAACAATAATAACAATAATCACATACAGATGGAAATAAGAAAGGCACATCAAAAATCACCAATCCCTTACATCTCCCATGTCTATGGGATTTACTCGCACATGAGAGAATAATAACACAATGATATTATCATAATGAATATAGGGATCAAACCAAGTACAAACCCAACTATGAAAAGTCTCAAAACCTTACAACTATGAATCTCTCCGTCTCTCTCTCTCTCTAATGCATGGGGGATGATGACGGAGTGGATGATCTAGAGGTCAAAGATCATGGAGTAGATTGAAGGGCTTCTTCTTCTCCACATCTCTTCCCCCTCTGTTCTAGAATGGATGACGACTGTTATGTTGTGTTTTCGCGTATGTCTCCTTCAAAAAATTCTTCCTTTTAATAAGGCGAAGGCAGCGACATATGGTACGACAGCCACTGCCCACCTATGGTCGTTAAGGTCCCTGGACGCTTCTAATGGATTTTCTTCCAATTAATGACTTGCTTGATTTTCTCCAATTAGCTCATAAATGGATTCAAATCCTTTCAAAAGTGCAAAGTGCCGGAAAGTCACAATAGGGAACACGGTTTCTTTATTTTCGCAATATTTGCGTTAGTTGAAATTTGAAACCATCGAAACCAAATAATAACCAATATAAAAGACTCGATAAAAGGAGACAGAATTGGAGCTATCAACGGGTCTTGTCGTCATGGAGATCTTGACTTGGAGATAATGGCATCAAAGATCTCGCGGATGATGTGTGGATGCTAGGGTAGTTGCTACAGACAAGGTAGAGTCACTAAAAAACATACATGTGGTGCCCTGTAGAAGTTGTTGGAGAATTATTTACCACAAGATCTCTATCATGGGCTTCCTCCACTCTATATAATTCTAGTGCAAAAGTCTCCTAAAGAGATTCCTTGGTGGTTTGTTCCTCTTCAAGAGCTTTATTTAGTTTTGCAACATCATTAATATACTCACGCTCAAGACTTCCCATCTTATCAATGGTGTACCCATGCTTGTCAATAAGTTGCTTGTTCTAAATAGAAAAAGACAATATTTCAGTGAAGTTAGAGAAAGCATTTTATTTTTACTAAGAGCACAAAATACTAGCTCACCCTTCTATTTTAAAGTAGCAACAACATCCACCTCTTCATCATTATCAACATTCTCATCATCATGAGATAAATTGGGATCCAAAGGAGGATCACGGCCTCTTCTTGCTATGTAGCAAAGATAATCAACACAAGCATGCATATCATTTATAGTGCTACATGTGTTCATGCCCACAGATAAAACATTGCAATGAGATAGAGATGAAGGATAATCAATAATAATCTCCCTATCCATATTGCAAGTTCTGTCACCACTCACCATATAATTACCTTGTGAAAATCACATGTTGGTGAAGTGGAAGATGATGAAAGCTCAACATGGCCAGAGGTGGAGGGAACACAATTATCCACATTAATTTTGCACACATCATATTTTTATTGAAGCTTGGTACAAATCTCATGAACATTATGAAAAGGCATGATTGTGGAAAGAACCTACAAACCTCAAAATATTAACAAGCACCTTAGAAACTGGAGCTTCGAGATAAGAGTTTGCCTCCTCCTCTAAATATATATTTTGGGGATCCCTACGAGGAGAAAAAACCATATCTAGAATTCTCTCTATAAGTGGGTTCAAGCCACGAAAACAATCAAGCATGTGAATTCTCCAAACACCATAACTTTTGCCATCAAATATAAAAGTGTCAGTGTGCACTAATCCCTGATGCATGTAAAATGCATACATGAAATTTGTAGTTTATTGATACATATTTGTAGCTTATATAATGATATATACATGTTTTATATTGATTTATGGGCATTTTCCAATGAACCCTTTATTTTGGTTATAACTCTGTAGAAAAGGAAACCCTGTTTTGTGTATTTTATCTTTTAGGGACCTAAACAAAGTCAAATTGACTTGCGATTTTTTGAGGATTTTTTTTGCAAAGACGATGACCTATAGCACTTGGACCTCATGAGCAGGGACCTGAGGCCCAAAAGAGGGTAGGTGGAGTGGCCTAGGGGGATCGTGCAACCCATGCTCATTTCCACCTCAAGCATCTCTAGCCATCCATCTTTAGCCCTAATTCAAAGTGCTTACCTAAAATGCCGATAAAAAGGTACCCTGATGCATCCTTAGAGGAGGCGGCCTACAAATATAGAAACAGAGATAGATCCATCTCTAGCATCATCACCATGATGAAGAGAGAGTATTCCACCTCTAGACTATGGATTTGTGGTAGTAGATTGATCTCTTTCTATCTTGTCTGATCTTATTTTTAGTACCATATTAGCTGCCCAACATGATTATGGTCATCTATGTAATTGCTATATGGTGGATCTTTATTATATGAGTTGATATTTGAGAAAAGAATTCTATTATGTGTAAGATGTATTGGTACATGCATATTATGTACCACGTTCTTAAGTACTTGTTTTGATCCAACTTGTATGAGAGGGTGTGTGGGGGGTGTATTAGTTGGAGTAACATGGTGGTGGTGATTGGATAGTGGAAACAAAATTCAAGATCCACTATGGTTTTTACCTTTGCTTTGTTACCTCACTAGGAATTAAGTGAATGCATGTGTTAATAATATCATCTAGTGATATCCAAGATGATGTTGTTCGTTAAGGTAGCACATTTTTTATTCAAACATCATGTCTACCAAAGGCTATACTTTGTTTATTCTTAATTATATATTGCATTGAGTTTCCCCTTTTGTGACACCCCCAGGATCAGGGTTAAACAAATCCAGACCTTAGCCTAACATAAGCTTAACCTAGAGCTCGAGGATACCAGTGAGAAATTGGCAACACAACAGTAACCCTACAACACAAAAATTATTATAGCAAGCTCATAACTAAGTGAAGAACCAAATTATTACAAGCATAGGTCACTGACCACAAACATCAAACAACAGAAGGAAAATTATGCTATTAAGTATAGCAAACTTATAAAATGGCCTAAGAGGCCTGAAGCATAACGATGTCGTACTAATCCATAGATTCCAGGCTGTCGGCCGGAAACCCCAAGCTACTCGTCAGTGTCGATGTCGTACCAAACTCATCTTCAAGGGAACACTTACTCTGCTACAAAAAGTATCAACAAAGAAAGAGTGAGTACATGGTGTACCTTGCAAGACTTATGGCCGGTGGGGTTATTTTGCATAAAGCCATCTTTGTTTGTAAAACAAGAGGGAGAAGAAGCTCGTCTAATCAGAATATTTTAAAAGGGGATAAGACAACAACATCTCCAAAGAATTGATCATCATCTTTTGATATCCACCAAGTAATCCTCATCTCACACTAGAATCACCCTCTCGTACCCATGAGTAAGCATCCTTAAGCACACGTTGAACTGCCAAGTTTTACGATTAGGTTAATGTTCTCTATGATCTTAGAATTTAGTCACCAAGCATTCATAACCATGAACACGACTTTTCGAAAAGATTTAACCTTGTAGGGGTGTACAACTTTACCCATACGTACCAACTGACTCTTAATGCCACATGATTAGCCCTCTTCCTTGGAAGGCTAGCAGAGGGTGGTTGGACACGACCTTTACCTTGATTTCGGTGAGACCATGAGTCACACCCTAAGGACGGTTCTGCCATAACGCGTCAAATCCCGAAACCGGTCCCTAGAGATGTGAGGCGAGGTTGGTTTACTAGGGCTCCATCCTCCCCAAGCAACCCCGACCACACTTACCTACCTGTTATGATGCACCTTCACCCGTCAAATCTTTCAAAGCATTTTCTATACATATGTCGAATGGAACGCCCGAACTATGTGACTCATGGAATCTACTAGGTAAGTTAGTTACTCGTAAGGTTTTCCAGGCCCTGTGTGGTTGTATGCTCGTCTCGGTTCCAAAGGTAAGAACTCGGGTCCTAGTAGTGGCGAGCATGGGACTACAAAAACCACATCCCACTATGGCCTCCCATACAAGCCTTAGCATGTTTAACCTTTACCACTGATCTCATCTCATCACGTTCTCCTATCATACTAGATTCTCTGCAAATGATACATCATCTGGATGAACCAGCACTGATAGCTATGCATGGCTAAGCAAGACACAGATAAAAGCTCTAGCAGTGCACATAAGCCAAACCTATTTATGCTAGGAGCAGTGGATCAGATAATATAAGCTCAAAGGGAGTAATGCAATAGATAGGATACTCTATCTATCGATAAAAGACCATAGTTGAATCGTATGCATCATGGCAAGAGTTGAAATGCTTTCGAACCCATAGCATTGTCTAATGGTGGGGTTATGCTTGCCTTGTTTGTTGATACCCAGATATAGATCTTCGGGAGCCATGTACTTGACTTGATTGTAGTTGATTAAGTATTGTTCGTCGATCTTCAAACTTCAATGGTGTTGATCTCTGTCTTTGATCTTGATCTTGATATCGTATTCTATCGGGAAGAATCAAACACCGAAAAGAAAGGGGAAACAATCAACAAATGGCACCGATGCAATGCTCAACCAAATATGATGATATTACACGTTAATTTGTATTGAACTAAAACCCTATAGCATGCTTGACAATTTAAACGGGGTTCGAAGGGTCCAAACCCTAATACAGGAGAGACCCCGGAATCACCTACGGGGGTTGATTGATTCTTCTAATTAAACTTGTAATTAAAGTTATTTAACAATGCATGAGTGTGAGTCTAAAGTGTGGATCTCATTTTTCTAAACATTTTGATATATTATACATATTTTTCCGACTTATAAATAATTAGTTCTTGAATTTATAAGCTTTATCCTTTTTCTAAAATTATAAAACCAATTTATTAATTTATAGAAAAATCGGGAAAACCTTTTTACACCGGGGCAAAGGATACCCGCTGTGACTGACTGATGGGCCCGAGGCCACATCAGCATGCCACGTGGGCGGGCAATGGTCAACGGCCCACGGACCACGTCAAGCTGACGCGGGCGTGACGACAGCACGACGTCCACCCCCAGGCGATGGTCGCCGGCAACGACAGGGGCCACCCCGGCAAGCGTGGAAGGCGGGGCTGGACACAATGCGGTGCGGTGAACCTTATAGCGGCTGCACCGCTGCTATTTGGTCATCGGAGCACGGGGTGCGACGACGAGCGGCGGCGGACGACGATGACTGACGCGGGGACAAGCCAGAGGAAGAGGTGAAGTGCGGAAGGGTGTGTGAGAACCATGATCTCACCTTGAACGCGTTGGGATGGTCGGCGTGGGCGTGTGAGGTCGTGGTTGAGCGGATCAACGACGGCGAGCTTCGTCAGGGTCAGGGAAGACGAGATCGGCGGCGGTGATTACGGGTGCCCCTCCTTGATTCCGTTGGCTAGGAAGTAGAGGGCGGTGAGGCGGAGCCTCCTGTATGCTCGGGTGGTCTCGGGGAGCTGTGGAGCACCAGCGATTCAGCGGCGCTCGTCGTCTAGGGTTCAGGCTCGGACGGAATCCGCATGAGAGAGAGCTCGAGGGGAGGGGATAAGAGCAGGAGAGGAGAAGGAGGGCACGGTGCTGCACTCTTATCCTCGTGGGGCATCAGCGACACGCATCGCAGCAGCTGGCGGCGATCGACAGTGAGCGGCGCGCTAGGCAGCTGCTTGCCATTGTCTGCGAAGACGACGAGGCAAAGGGGTATCTGGGCCTTGGGCTGCGACGGCTGCTAGCTACTGCGCAGATGGGCGGCAGGGAGGGAAGAGGGGACATGGGCTGACCTAGCTTGGGTTGGCTCTGTTTTATTTTCTAAAAACCCTTTTTCTTTTCTTGAAATCTTTTCTCTCTTTGTATTTTCAAATCCCTTTATGGTTTGAACAGTTTGAAAGTACTAGGGCTTTGTAAAAGTATTTGAAATATTTGTGGGGCCCTATTATTCCATTTGGGATCCATGTACTTTGTGCTTTTCAAATATTTTCGAAACCATTTGAGACGATTTACAAGAGAGTGAGGAAACTAGGGTTTTAGGGTTGTTTTTATTACTTTTTCTTTGCATGCATTTTAAAAGATGATGCTCATGAGTGCACAATCAAATCCCTAATCATGATTAACTAAAACCAAGGTGTTACACCTTTATAGAAGAGTATACGTGTAATGACCTAGGGATATATATTATAGGAAGGGTAGATGTGTCAATTGATATTATGCATATCATGCATATAGAAATTTAGGGTCAATTTGGAAAAAAATATAACTTGTTTGAATTTTGTTCTAGTGAGGTTAATTGCAACCAAATGGTCACTAGGAATTTAAACCTCATTCAAACCCTAAACTTAAAATGATTTGAATGAATTCGGAATGGAGTTGACCTTAGTAAAACTTGAATCAAATTCAAATTTCACACATTCAAACATAAATCAAAGAAAATGGAATATAAATGTTCCATACAAATCCAATATCACACAAATGTTAAATAACAGAAATAGGAAGTCACAATCACAAGTGTATGAAAGAAATATTATATTTATTCATACTGATATATGAGTACATGATCGCAAAATTACAACAGTATCAAAATAAAAGAAAAAACTAATCTAAAACCCAGCACTACATTAACTATGTTCTCATCTTGCTCCAAACCTTTGATCTTCATCCTGTTACACAAAGACAAAACAGAAAACACCTGTAAGTTTTCAAATGTAGGCTTTGCCCTAAGGCAAAACCCTTTAATATAAGAATCCTTTATAATATTATAGGCTTAAACACTAAAATCTAAGCCTGAGTATTGAAGCAGCAAATCAAAGAATGCTTGAAAAGACCAGAGCCAAAATGCTTCACTATGAACATTTGAAATCAATTAGAATAGCCCAAAACATGTAGAACAGATCAGTGATAGTTCCTATGAAATGTTACAACCTTCAGATGAAACAACATAGTAACCTGGTAGTCATCTATAAGAAAATTCAATTAGATCAAGTATGAAAACCAAACCAATAGAAATGCTGAAAACCACAATACAAGACATTTAACCAAAGGAAAACTCTAGGCTCATGCTTCTATCAAGAATAGGTAGAACTCCCAAAAAACTAAATCATCAACAATCAAAATTATAAACCAATAGAAACCTTAGTAACTACTAAGAAAGAACAATTACCAAATGAATCATCAAGACATTAGATTCTAACAAGAACCCTAGAACTCTAGGAATTCAAAACATGATAGATTAAGATTTCAAACCAATCAAACTTCACAGTAATGAGTATTTGACGAGGCAGATGCCCTGACACATGGTATGGGTGGACGGTACGAGCAAGCTATGCCCGTACCAGTGCTGGTTAAGGCCTCTGTAGGCTTCTATCATGTTTGCTATTCTTCCAGGTGCAAGAATAAATCAAATAAATGACGTTTATCACCTAGAAATACCATATTACTACATAATATAATAGTCCCAATTGATATGTTCACATAAGACTTAGTAATTCCGGATCTTGTTGAAATAAAGACAAAAGAGTGTGCGCGTGCGCATTAAAATACCAAAATCTTACTCTACTTATGCAAAAACAAAAGATAAATATGCTTCAATTTTTGACTCATTAGTGGACATGCCTAAAGATCCCATAACACCTATAATTCTATGTAGGCCTTTCCTAAGAACTATTAAAGCTTTGATTAATCTACATGAAAGGAATGTGAGAATAGGACTACTATTTTCGAGATCTTTTTATAGTCCACTTTCCTAGGAAAAATAAGGCCAAGCCTAATGATGATGGTGTAATCACTTTGAAAGCTAATTAATTTGGAGTGGGTGTCCCACTTACAAAGCCTAAATAAGCACCATCTCGGTCAAGCTAATTGACATTAACTAGAAGTGCTTCATGGGAGACAACCCATGCGAAATAATGTTTTCATTCTTGAGTTAGTTTTGTTTTGTTTTTAATAAAGGGTGTTAAAGGAGGTCCTTTGAAGAGAGGAGAAGAAATCAAGGTAATTATCGATTTATTATATGTACTAAAACATGGACATAAGGTACTATAGTTTTATGAAGTTTATTTGCTATCATTCTTTTGTTGCTTTGATGTGGAAAGGAGTATGAAGATCCTAACTTCTTAAGTTTTTGAAGCTTACCGTGCATTTAACGGCCACTGATATGACCAGAAGCGACCGTACCATCTTCCCATACCACATCACGACACAAGAAGATGCAATCTTTGATTTTTGATAATGGACACAGTGCACGATCTGAGGCGACCGTACCGTCTGCCCGTAGCAAAATATCAAGTTTGAAGTAGATGATTTGAGGAGATAACGACATGCAGTACGACCACAGGTGACCGTACTGCGCGCCCGTACCGAGTGCCTTGTTGGAAGGAATTGTTGACCCCGAGGTAAAACACTCGGTACGGGCAGACTCTGCCTGTACTGCCCCTCGTACCATGTACTCGGCCATGATATCAACACAGGAGGATGTAAACCTAAAAATCCTAAAAACACAATCTCTCTTTCTTCTTCCTCCAAACTCAAAATCACCTCCATGGGATCTTCAATTCTGCTTGTTCTTTCTTCGATTCCTCGCACCCAATCGATCTAATGTATGTTTCTCCTCCGATGCCCAACTTATTTGCATCAAAACCTTGCTTAATATTTCACCATTATCAATCTAGACTTAGGTCTTATCCTTGACATAACCTTGATTATGAGAATGATTATTTTTTATAGGATATTCTTTTGTAAGAAGTGTAGAGGATTACATTTGCTATGTTTTTATTGGAGAAGATTTTTAATTAGATTTATTTTTATTTTTATATAAACACAAGGATTCATACACGTGCAATGGTAGTGGAACAAGCCATACCACATGTTGATACGCTAACCCCCCGAGTCATTTGGCATCGTGTTCACCGAGGAGTTCCAACTCACTCGTTTAAACCGTCTCAAGCACCGAGAAATGAAGTCCACCAAGTGGGTGTGTCCTGATATCCTTAACCAACTGGGCATTCGTCACGATTTTGATTTAGTTTGCAACAATGTTGGTTTGTATCACTTTTTCTTTCAGGACGCCGCCACATATCATCGCTTGACACTTGAGTTCTAAGTACCTTGATGCATACGGTGGTTTCACACTACTGCCTCGAGGAGTATAGTCTAGGAGTTGATCGCATCAATGTTCTCCTTATGAATCTTGATTATACCTTAACACTCGACCAATGGGCTCACTATTTTGGGTTTACCAACAACACCATCGACATACGAGAATATCATTTTGCGGCCTGAAAGTTGGGGTGGACAGGCAACGCGGTACCCAAGTTGATTTTTATCACCGCGATTCGAAAAGTTGGGGCGCCAATTGCTGAGAGGGGTCTTTTGAGTGAATGATGGCCAAACCAAATATTTTCAAATCGTGCCCGTTAAGTCAGGATATTCCGTTACACTAGTTCCTGCTGTGCCCCTGCTTCGCCGGTCACTCTTCTTAGCCACCCTGCACGTGTCGTAGGGGCAAATCCATTACTGTACTTTCCTAACTCTCGACACTGAATCTTGCTGCGGCGGCGGTCCCTTTTCTTCCCTTCCCGACCCTAAATCTGCCGGTTGGCGGAGGACCTTTTTCTCCCCGACACTGAATCCGGCGGCGGCGGCCCAGCATGTCTTGCAAGGCGAAGGTTGTAGCTACGTCGCCGACTGAAAAGGGTCCGTCGGGGCCCAAGTCTGGGGCTCAACGCGTAGCTGCGGCGAGGTCTTCAGCCCCGGTTAGCGAGGAGGCTAGCAAGGATTCTGCTCCCAAGGTACCTACGAGCAGCGGGTTGAAGAGAAAAGCAAGGCCGACGGCAGATTGTTCTGCTCCGGTGGGCGGATGCAACACTCAGATCTCGAAGAAAAAACCCGGAAGAAGAGTGAGAGGTGAATTTTTCTTATCTGTGCCTTATCTTGCAAGTAGATTTGTTACAGCATAATAGAATCGAATGAACTGAAATGTTCCCCTTTTTAATCAAATTAGGCACAGTTTTGATACAAGTGACCTATATGAGTTCACAGTTCATGTTCGGCAGTACACTGCAAAGCTTGATTTTGGTTGCGAGAGGGACGTGTTCGGGCAAGATGTGCATCTGCTTGTGAATTGCAAAGAGGTTGTGTTTGTTTCGTATCTGGTAGATATGCTTGCCGCTAGAATTCCCTGGGGTTCTAGACAGAGGACAAAATTGGTGTGGCGCAACATGAATGATACCTATTAGCAAATTGAGCACTCCCATGAGCTTCAGATGGTTTGAGAGTGTTGTGCAGCTGATCGTAAGGTGACAGTTGAAGCGATGATTGATGATATGTATGCAGATGCTGGAGATCTTGCTGCCAGAGCTTCCTTCCTAGAGAATCTGCACCAATAGATGCCGATCCGGATAAGTTCAAGATAATGCATAGAGGTGGATTCATACATGGCAAAACTTGATGAGGGAGTTAATAAGCCAGTTTCGTCATGTACTATGGAGATCACTGTCGATTCCAAAAACATAACTCTTGATGAAATGAGAGAGATGATCGGTAAGGAAATCACTATTGGCCCTAAGCAGATGGCAAAAATCTGGTGGTGGCATCATAAGAAGCAGCAATTCATAGATGTTTTGGATACTGAAGATCTTATGCAGATTATGCGGCGAAAGAAGTGAACCAGGAAGGTGTTCTTCCTTGGTACCATTTCTGATGTTGTTGAACAGTTTATAGTGGATGTAGATGCCTCGTAGTGGCTGAATGTAATGAGGTGGTCGACGTTGATGAAACCGATGAGAGTTGCTACCCGGCTTGTCATATGGACCGCGGGTTCCCTTCCTGTATTTGTAATATTGATCGCTTGCATTTAGAGCGTGCTTCTGTGATTATGTTTGTTGAGAGATTGTGATATAATGTTGTGCGAGCTGTTGAGATTTTCAGACATGTCACTCACTGAAACCATCGTTGTTGTAATAAGACATAAGTACATTGTAGTTGACATGATTATGTTTCTTAAGATGACGTACCGTACTTGTTTCAGTTATTATGTTTGTTGGGACATTGTAATGTAATGTTTTGTGAAACCATGACTAGACTAGTGATGCATAAATACATTGTAGTTGACATGATTATGTTTCTTGAGATGATGTATTGTACTTGTTTCTGATATTTTGTTTGTTGAGAGACTGTAATGTAATGTTTTGCGAAACCATGACAGGGCAAGTGATGTATAAGTACCTTGTAGTCGACATGATTTTGTTTCTTGAGTTGATGTAATATACTTGTTTCTGTGATTACGTTTGTTGAGAGATTGTAATGTGATGTTTTGTGAAACCATGTTGTGGTTATGTTTGTTGGGAGATTATAATGTAATGTTTTGTGAAACCATGACTGAAGAAGTGATGCATAAGTACCTTGTAGTTGACATGATTTTGTTTCTTTGGATGATGTAATATACTGGTATGTTTTCGTTAGGCAATGAAATTGGGATGGAGGGAGTGCAGGTTTAATATTTGAAATGAGAATGTGTGAAGAGAATCCATATCAGGCAGGAGACAATAATCCAGGGAAAGGGCATGGTATCCATTAAACTATTGTAACATGCCAATTTAGTCATCGTTGCAGCGGTAGAAGGGCCTCTCTCTCTCTCTCTCTCTCTCTCTCTCTCTCTCTCTCTCGCCGATGTCGTCGCCATCGCATTCGCCATGCTGTCCTTGAACGGCGAGGATGACCAGTCGAGCAGCGATAGCCTTCTCTTCGACATCGAGTATTCCTTCCATGATGTGAGTTCCTCTGTTTTCTCGGGCTAGGGTTAGGAAATGGTAAATCACTCGATCTGAGCCTGACCAGATGTGCATGCAATCGTGTTTGATTTCAGCTTTGTGTTTACCTATAGGTACCAAGGACGATCTACGACTCCAAATGGGAGGGCCTAGATCTCGATGGAGAAGTGCCATGTGACCATGGGCTAAAACTGAGGAGATATGTTGCATTCGAAGGCAGTAACACAGGGAGAAGGTTTTTGGGCTGTACAAATCAGGTTTCTTTACATTATGTGCAACTGTGACATGAAGTAAAATGTATCGTGCATGTTCATAACACTATAGTGTGTGTGTTTTTAGGTTAGCCCGGTGTGTAAAGCAGTAGAGTGGGTGGATCTTGAGTGGCCAGATGCACTTAAGAAATGTTTGGCACAGTTATGGGAGATGTATGAGTTGGAAAGGTCGGGGAGATTTACTAATGTAAGTGATGCAGCTGAAAAAAATTATAAGTTGTCGGTACGAAATAAGGAGCTGGAACAAGAAATCGAGAATTTGCAGTCAAAGCTAACTGACAGAATCGATGGGAGCTTGGTTGTTGGAACTGCAAAGAAGCTTCAGGATAGTCACAGGTTGCTGATTCATAATGCAGAAAAGGAGAGGGATCAGCTCAGGGAAGACAAGAAGAAGCTAGAGTGCTGCATTGCGGATCTGTTGAAGGAACTGAAGAAGGCGCGCGAGGGTGAACAAGGATAGACTATAGAGGATAAAGGAAATTAGAGATGAATAATTTATGTTGTACCAATGCCTGAAACTAGTTAATTGTAAGACTTGCAGTTGCGCTTTCCGAACTAAGCCAAACTCAATTCTCGAGCAAACTAATTTCAGACGAACACACATATCGTGCATAGAGTTAAGTTCACGCTTACGAAATCACCACTGCAGAGGATAAACCAGACAACTCAATACTAAATAGACATATGTTGTGTTCAAGCGAGCCTGGCCCGGAGCTGCCTGTTTTCCTCCCTAAGATTGGCCATCTCCTTCAGTACTATGCCGTGCTTCCGCTGTAGGTTCCAGCGCTCCATCACATGGCAGAGAATTTTGTCCGTAGCCATACAATTTTCCTTCAAGATCCCTTTCATGATATCCGTCTGCTTCCTAGCCGAGGCACAACCTTCACTGTGTAGCTTTGCCCATTCGGCGTTTAACTCCTTCAGTTTCTGGCACTTGTCAGAAAGGACCGCGAATTCAGCCTTGATTGGTCAAAGGCCGCTTAGGAATTCGCTTCTCCTTTGGATTGCTATCTTGTCATTTAGCCAGTCGCTGTGTCCTGGTCGATCTTTCGCCTCTTTCCCTGCAACAAAAATACATGGTATGGTTTGCTCAGTTCACCAAGACAAGCTGGTTAGTTTCCATAATTAACTGAATCGACTAGTGGCACTGTCATAATTTCAAGGAAGAAGCAATCTAGGACGAATCAACATTTTATGAATCGACTAGTGGCACTGTCATAATTTCAATTTCGAAGACAAATAAGATTTATCAACAGTTTAGTGTGCTGTGGGTTTTTCCCAATATCACAAAATAGTAGTGGGAGAGTGGCAAACTCATAATGCATAAACCCATGTCCAGATACATATGGAAAGAGAACATGGTGTCCATTCATGAACATGAACACCAACACATGTCCAGATAGATAAGGAGTTGCCCTAGGATTCTTATTGCACCCTATAATGGGAAGCAGACATGGGCATTTCTCCCTGAACCCTAAACATTACAAACGGAGAGGAGGACGAACTGGTATTCGTGTCCCTGCTAACGGGAATCAGACTTGGGCATTGCTCCGGTATGCCTCCAGACATGCCCTTAGCTCCTCGTTCTCTTTCCAAACACCCTCGAGTAGGGTGATCCCTCTGCTCATGTCCTCCTTCATATCCTTGAATGCATCCAGGCAACGGTTCTTGTCATGGTAGGCTTGGATGGTAGCCTTGGTTTCCTCGACGCGTCCTCTGAGTGCCTCGCTGACTTCGTCCTGCAGGAGAATGCACCTTTCCATGAGATTCTTATTCTCCTCCGTGAGCTCGTTGATTATCTTGATGGCCTGTTCTTGCCTGATCAAGTTACGGTCGAGCACTTTCTGCAGCCTAACAACGTCACGTGCAAAATCTAGCGAGATCTCCTTCTGCACAGATAATTGCTTGCGTAGGCTCTCATTAGCTTGGGTGAGGGAGCGTGCAAGCTCATGTTGGTTGGCAATCTTGGAACTAATCGCGGCCACCTTCTCACGGTACTCGGCCTTTGATCGCTGCATCGTTCATGTTAATTGAAATAGGAATTCTACAATTACACTCCAGGTCCCAGGTGAATACTAATACAGATCAAAAAAAATCCCCGTTGAATCTATTGGCGCGTGTTAAAAATGGACTGAGATCTATTCATGATCACGATAAACTAATCCTAATCACAAAAATCCATAGTGAATCTATGAACAGCGGTATTAAGGAAAGACCAAGAGATCCATCATATTCATGAAAACAAATACAACTCAAAAGAAGAAGAAAAACCAATGCGGGCGGACATCATCTAAGAAATCCACATCATAACTCGAGAAATAACAGCATGGAGATTTGCTACCTCATTGAGACATGGAACGGGCCGAACGGGTCCTCTGAACGCCTCGTCGTGGTGGATTCGGCTCCACGGCCGACCTGTAATCGAGAAGAGGAAGAGCTAGAAGAAGAAGAAAAACAAGAAGAAGCTGATTAAGATCATGATGGAGAGGGAGATGGAGAAGAAGTAGAATAAGGAGACCGTACCGGGAGGAGCCCTCGCCTGCTAGAACATTCGGCGCCATTGTCGGGGGAGATTGTGCCTCGATGAGAGGGTGGGCTTGAGCGGCTGGTAGAGCAAGAAGTGCCTCGCGGTGATTTCTCTCCCTTTTCTCCGCGAGGATCGTCGACCGGCCTCTCCCCCTCCTCAGTGGAGCCATGGCTTGCAGGGTGAGTGTGGCGGAGGCAGGAGGAAGGAGATAGTGATTATTAGTGTGGGAGAAGAGTAAAGAGTTGCCGTGGTCCAAAGAGTACTAGTACTAATATACAAGACCACCGTGTACGGTCTACCTTCTCAAAGAAGCCAGGGAGGCAGGGGTAAGGAATCGATGGGACTTGTCTTTATTGTGATGGACACTTCAATGGTCTTCGGCGCCGCCCAAAATCCAGTATATAATAAGGGGAGTCCGAGCTGGGTGGTCGTCACGGGAATCGGCGCGCACATCCTGCGTGCGTGTGTCACGTGTTGATGGGACAATGGCGCGCACAATTGCTGCACGATCACGTCAGCACGTCCAACTCCGTCGAACTCCACGTGACAGGCACGCACGGGATATTTACGAGTCTAGAATATGCTGTGCCACTTTAGTTGTGATCAAATTATGTTCAGTACGCGAGATATTACCTTTTTTTTGATAATCGACAAATGCACACGTGGACATGATGCACGAAACCGCTGCTCGTCCTTGATCATATCGGCACCCCACTCTGTGTACCCGCCATCGACCATTAGAAGCAACTACCTCGAGCATGATGCCCCCTCGCCGTGGCAATGGCAGGTCCAAGCCGTCCACTGACCGTCCTGCGTCCCCGGCTCTTCGCTGCATCGTCCACGCTCGCGAATCTCCTGCTGAGGCAGCACGTTGTGTCCGACCGCGCCAGGATCCATCGACATCAGCACTCGAGGACACAAACGTCGAAGCTCATACCGGCCGCGCAGGAGGAGCGTGGGGTACCTGAAGCGTCGGACGAGTGCAAAGTAGCAGCCAGGATGGGGGCACGTGTTGTGCCAGCGAGTACGGACAAGAAGAGGAACGAGAAGAAGACCAGGAAGAAGAGAGGAGATAGCTATTTGGACGAGTCCGACTCTGCCAACGAGGAGGCGTTCATCGATCAGTTGGAGGCAGGAGCGGAGGAGAGTGACGTGGACCCATGGGACTATGAAGAGGAGGAGGAGGACTCCGATGAGGAGATAGCTCGCTTATTCGAGGAAGGCGGCGGTGTCGAGTCGTCACAGGAGGGCACCGACAGCGACGATGGCGGGGACCATGGCGTTGACAAAGACGAGGACGAACCGGAAGACGAAGATGATGGCTTCTTCGAAATATGATCATTTATTTTAGTTAGATAGATGGATTTTCACTTGTTTATGGGGGTTTAGTATCGGTTGCACGGATAGAGAGGAAGCACGGATTAACCATGCATAAAAAAAGTGGAGAAGGGAGGTGTTATCCTGCCTGTTGGATCACATGGGATCAACGGTTGGTGGAGACGATCCGCGTGACATCTCTGTCAGCCAATCAGGGCATAACACCTAGAGTGAGCACATGTTTGGGATCTCCACACGTTTGGGCTTTTGTGAGATTTGTGACAGAGTGAGAGAGAGAGGGAAAATCTCTTTTCACTATCCGCTTATGGATCCACCCGTACCATTCAAATGTCATTGCATTTGTGCTCTTTTCACAATCCACCCATGGATCCACCAGTGTCATTTTGCATGTGTGTTCTTTTTAGTAACAACAATCAGAGTCATTTTGCATGTGTGATCTCTTCACATACCATCTATGGATCCACCAATGTCATTGCATGTGTGTTCTTTTCACATACCACATATGGATCCACCATTGTCATTGCATGTGTGTTCTTTTCACAATCCATCCATGGATCCACCGGTGTCATTGCGTGTGTGTTCTTTTTAGTAACAACCAGAGTCATTTTGCATGTATGTTCTTTTCACATACCACCTATGGGTCCACCAGTGTCATTGCATGTGTTTTCTTTTCACAATCCACCCATGGATCCCACCAGTGTCATTTTGCATGTGTGTTGTTTTTAGTAACAACAACCAGCGTCATTTTGCATGTGTGTTCTTTTCACATACCACCTATGGATCCACCAGTGTCATTGCATGTGTGTTCTCTTCACTATCCACCTATGGATCCACCAGTGTCATTGCATGTGTTCTTTTTAGTAACAACAACCAATGTCATTGCATGTGTGCTCTCTTCAGAGACCACACATGGATCCACCAGTGTCATTACATGTGTGTTATTTTTACTAACAACAGCAAGAGTCATTGAAATGTGTGCTCTCTTCAGAGACCACACATGGATCCACCAGTGTCATTGCATGTGTGTTCTTTTCACTAACAACAACCAGAGTCATTGCATGTGTGTTCTTTTCACACACCACATATGGATCACCAGTGTCATTGCATGTGTGTTCTTTTCACAATCCACCCATGGATCCACCAGTGTCATTGCATGTGTGTTCTTTTTAGAAACAACCAGAGTCATTTTGCATGTGTGTTCTTTTCACATACCACCTATGGATCCACCAGTGTCATTGCATGTGTTTTCTTTTCACAATCCACCCATGGATCCCACCAGTGTCATTTTGCATGTGTGTTCTTTTTAGTAACAACAACCAGAGTCATTTTGCAAGTGTGATCTCTTCACATACCACCTATGGATCCACCAGTGGAATTGCATGTGTGTTCTTTTTAGTAACAACAACTAGAGTCATGGAAATGTGTGTTCTTCTCACATACCACCTATGGATCCACCAGTGTCATTGCATGTGTGTTCATTTCACAATCCACCTATGGATCCACCAGTGTCATTGCATGTGTGTTCTTTTTAGTAACAACAACCAGAGTCATTTTCCATGTGTGTTCTTCTCACATACTACCTATGGATCCACCAGTGTTATTGCATGTGTGTTCTATTCACTAACAACAACCAGAGTCATTGCATGTGTCTTCTTTTCACATACCACATATGGATCCAAGTGTCATTGAAATGTGTTCTCTCAGATACCACACATGGATCCACCAGTGTCATTGCATGTGTGTTCTTTTTAGTAACAACAACCAGTCATTTTGGATGTGTGTTCTTTTCACATACCACCTATGGATCCACCAGTGTCATTGCATGTGTGTTCTCTTCACAATCCACCTATGGATCCACTAGTGTCATTGCATGTGTGTTGTTTTTAGTAACAACAACCAGTGTCATTGCATGTGTGTTCTTTTCACGTACCACGTATGGATCCACCAGTGTCATTGAAATGTGTATTCTTTTTACTAACAACAACAAGAGTCCTTGAAATGTGTGCTCTCTTCAGAGACCACCTATGGATCCACCAGTGTCATTGCATGTGTGTTCTTTTTAGTAACAACAACCAGAGTCATTTTGCATGTGTGATCTCTTCATATACCACCTATGGATCCACCAGTGTCATTGCATGTGTGTTCTTTTTGGTAACAACAACTAGAGTCATTGAAATGTGTGTTCTTCCCACATACCACCTATGGATCCACCAGTGTCATTGCATGTGTGTTCTTTTCACATACCACATATGGATCCACCAGTGTGATTGAAATGTGTGTTCTCTACATAGACCACACATGGATCCACCAGTGTCATTGCATGTGTGTTCATTTCACTAACAATAACCAGAGTCATTGCATGTGTGTTCTTTTCACATACCACATATGGATCACTAGTGTCATTGCATGTGTGTTCTTTTCACAATCCACCCATGGATCCACCGGTGTCATTGCATGTGTTTTCTTTTTAGTAACAACCAGAGTCATTTTGCATGTGTGTTCTTTTCACATACCACCTATGGATCCACCAGTGTCATTGCATGTGTTTTCTTTTCACAATCCACCCATGGATCCCACCAGTGTCATTTTGCATGTGTGTTGGTTTTAGTAACAACAACCAGAGCCATTTCGCATCTGTGATCTCTTCACATACCACCTATGGATCCACCAGTGTCATTGCATGTGTGTTCTTTTCACAATCCACCTATGGATCCACCAGTGTCATTGCATGTGTGTTCTTTTTAGTAATAACAACCAGAGTCATTTTGCATGTGTGTTCTTCTCACATACCACCTATGGATCCACCAGTGTCATTGCATGTGTGTTCTTTTCACTAACAACAACCCGAGTCATTGCATGTGTGTTCTTTTCACATACAAAATATGGATCCACAGTCTCATTGAAATGTGTGTTCTCTGAGAGACCACACATGGATCCACCAGTGTAATTGCATGTGTTTTCTTTTTAGTAACAACAACCAGTCATTTTGCATGTGTGTTCTTTTTACATACCACCTATGGATCCACCAGTGTCATTGCATGTGTGTTCTCTTCACAATCCACCTATGGATCCACCAGTGTCATTGCATGTGTGTTCTTTTTAGTAACAACAACCAGTGTCATTGCATGTGTGTTCTCTTCAGAGACCACCCATGGATCCAACAGTGTCATTGCATGTGTGTTCATTTTACTAACAACAACAGGAGTCATTTTGCATGTGTGATCTCTTCACATACCACCTATGGATCCACCAGTGTCATTGCATGTGTGTTCTTTTCACTAACAACAACCAGAGTCATTGCATGTGTGTTCTTTTCACATACCACATATGGATCCACCAGTGTCATTGCATGCGTGCTCTTTTCACAATCCACCCATGGATCCACCAGTGTCATTGCATGTGTGTTCTTTTTAGTAACAACAACCAGAGTCATTTTGCTTGTGTGTTCTTTTCACATACCACCTATGGATCCACCAGTGTCATTGCATGTGTGTTCTCTTCACAATCCACCTATGGATCCACCAGTGTCATTGCATGTGTTCTTTTTAGTAACAACAACCAATGTCATTGCATGTGTGCTCTCTTCAGAGACCACACATGGATCCACCAGTGTCATTGCATGTGTGTTATTTTTACTAACAACAGCAAGAGTCATTGAAATGTGTGCTCTCTTCAGAGACCACACATGGATCCACCAGTGTCATTGCATGTGTGTTCTTTTCACTAACAACAACCAGAGTCATTGCATGTGTGTTCTTTTCACACACCACATATGGATCACCAGTGTCATTGCATGTGTGTTCTTTTCACAATCCACCCATGGATCCACCAGTGTCATTGCATGTGTGTTATTTTTAGAAACAACCAGAGTCATTTTGCATGTGTGTTCTTTTCACATACCACCTATGGATCCACCAGTGTCATTGCATGTGTTTTCTTTTCACAATCCACCCATGGATCCCACCAGTGTCATTTTGCATGTGTGTTCTTTTTAGTAACAACAACCAGAGTAATTTTGCAAGTGTGATCTCTTCACATACCACCTATGGATCCACCAGTGGAATTGCATGTGTGTTCTTTTTAGTAACAACAACTAGAGTCATGGAAATGTGTGTTCTTCTCACATACCACCTATGGATCCACCAGTGTCATTGCATGTGTGTTCATTTCACAATCCACCTATGGATCCACCAGTGTCATTGCATGTGTGTTCTTTTTAGTAACAACAACCAGAGTCATTTTCCATGTGTGTTCTTCTCACATACTACCTATGGATCCACCAGTGTTATTGCATGTGTGTTCTATTCACTAACAACAACCAGAGTCATTGCATGTGTCTTCTTTTCACATACCACATATGGATCCACGAGTGTCATTGAAATGCGTGTTCTCTACAGATACCACACATGGATCCACCAGTGTCATTGCATGTGTGTTCTTTTTAGTAACAACAACCAGTCATTTTGGATGTGTGTTCTTTTCACATACCACCTATGGATCCACCAGTGTCATTGCATGTGTGTTCTCTTCACAATCCACCTATGGATCCACTAGTGTCATTGCATGTGTGTTGTTTTTAGTAACAACAACCAGTGTCATTGCATGTGTGTTCTTTTCACGTACCACGTATGGATCCACCAGTGTCATTGAAATGTGTATTCTTTTTACTAACAACAACAAGAGTCCTTGAAATGTGTGCTCTCTTCAGAGACCACCTATGGATCCACCAGTGTCATTGCATGTGTGTTCTTTTTAGTAACAACAACCAGAGTCATTTTGCATGTGTGATCTCTTCATATACCACCTATGGATCCACCAGTGTCATTGCATGTGTGTTCTTTTTAGTAACAACAACCAGAGTCATTGAAATGTGTGTTCTTCTCACATACCACCTATGGATCCACCAGTGTCATTGCATGTGTGTTCTTTTCACATACCACATATGGATCCACCAGTGTGATTGAAATGTGTGTTCTCTACAGAGACCACACATGGATCCACCAGTGTCATTGCATAAGTGTTCATTTCACTAACAATAACCAGAGTCATTGCATGTGTGTTCTTTTCACATACCACATATGGATCACTAGTGTCATTGCATGTGTGTTCTTTTCACAATCCACCCATGGATCCACCGGTGTCATTGCATGTGTTTTCTTTTTAGTAACAACTAGAGTCATTTTGCATGTGTGTTCTTTTCACATACCACCTATGGATCCACCAGTGTCATTGCATGTGTTTTCTTTTCACAATCCACCCATGGATCCCACCAGTGTCATTTTGCATGTGTGTTGTTTTTAGTAACAACAACCAGAGTCATTTTGCATCTGTGATCTCTTCACATACCACCTATGGATCCACCAGTGTCATTGCATGTGTGTTCTTTTCACAATCCACCTATGGATCCACCAGTGTCATTGCATGTGTGTTCTTTTTAGTAACAACAACCAGAGTCATTTTGCATGTGTGTTCTTCTCACATACCACCTATGGATCCACCAGTGTCATTGCATGTGTGTTCTTTTCACTAACAACAACCCGAGTCATTGCATGTGTGTTCTTTTCACATACCACATATGGATCCACCAGTGTCATTGAAATGCGTGTTCTCTACAGAGACCACACATGGATCCACCAGTGTAATTGCATGTGTTTTCTTTTTAGTAACAACAACCAGTCATTTTGCATGTGTGTTCTTTTTACATACCACCTATGGATCCACCAGTGTCATTGCATGTGTGTTCTCTTCACAATCCACCTATGGATCCACCAGTGTCATTGCATGTGCGTTCTTTTTAGTAACAACAACCAGTGTCATTGCATGTGTGTTCTCTTCAGAGACCACCCATGGATCCAACAGTGTCATTGCATGTGTGTTCATTTTACTAACAACAACAGGAGTCATTTTGCATGTGTGATCTCATCACATACCACCTATGGATCCACCAGTGTCATTGCATGTGTGTTCTTTTCACTAACAACAACCAGAGTCATTGCATGTGTGTTCTTTTCACATACCACATATGGATCCACCAGTGTCATTGGATGCGTGCTCTTTTCACAATCCACCCATGGATCCACCAGTGTCATTGCATGTGTGTTCTTTTTAGTAACAACAACCAGAGTGATTTTGCTTGTGTGTTCTATTCACATACCACCTATGGATCCACCAGTGTCATTGAAATGTGTGTTCTTTTCACAATCCACCCATGGATCCACCAGTGTTATTGCATGTGTGTTCTTTTTAGTAACAACAACCAGAGTCATTTTGCATGTGTGATCTCTTCACATACCACCTATGGATCCACCAGTGTCATTGCATGTGTGTTCTTTTTAGTAACAACAACCAGAGTCATTGAAATGTGTGTTCTTCTCACATACCACCTATGGATCCACCAGTGTCATTGCATGTGTGTTTATTTCACTAACAACAACCAGAGTCATTGCATGTGTGTTCTTTTCACATACCACATATGGATCCACCAGTGTGATTGAAATGTGTGTTCTCTATAGAGACCACACATGGATCCACCAGTGTCATTGCATGTGTGTTCATTTCACTAACAACAACCAGAGTCATTGCATGTGTGTTCTTTTCACATACCACATATGGATCACCAGTGTCATTGCATGTGTGTTGTTTTCACAATCCACCCATGGATCCACAGGTGTCATTGCATGTGTTTTCTTTTTAGTAACAACCAGAGTCATTTTGCATGTGTGTTCTTTTCACATACCACCTATGGATCCACTAGTGTCATTGCATGTGTTTTCTTTTCACAATCCACCCATGGATCCCACCAGTGTCATTTTGCATGTGTGTTGTTTTTAGTAACAACAACCAGAGTCATTTTGCATCTGTGATCTCTTCACATACCACCTATGGATCCACCAGTGTCATTGCATGTGTGTTCTTTTCACAATCCACCTATGGATCCACCATTGTCATTGCATGTGTGTTCTTTTTAGTAACAACAACCAGAGTCATTTTGCATGTGTGTTATTCTCACATACCACCTATGGATCCACCAGTGTCATTGCATGTGTGTTCTTTTCACTAACAACAACCCGAGTCATTGCATGTGTGTTCTTTTCACATACCACATATGGATCCACCAGTGTCATTGAAATGCGTGTTCTCTACAGAGACCACACATGGATCCACTAGTGTAATTGCATGTGTTTTCTTTTTAGTAACAACAACCAGTCATTTTGCATGTGTGTTCTTTTCACATACCACCGATGGATCCACCAGTGTCATTGCATGTGTGTTCTCTTCACAATCCACCTATGGATCCACCAGTGTCATTGCATGTGTGTTCTTTTTAGTAACAACAACCAGTGTCATTGCATGTGTGTTCTCTTCAGAGACCACCCATGGATCCACCAGTGTCATTGCATGTCTATTCTTTTTACTAACAACAACAGGAGTCATTTTGCATGTGTGATCTCTTCACATACCTCCTATGGATCCACCAGTGTCATTGCATGTGTGTTCTTTTCACTAACAACAACCATAGTCATTGCATGTGTGTTCTTTTCACATACCACATATTGATCCACCAGTGTTATTGCATGTGTGCTCTTTTCACAATCCACCCATGGATCCACCAGTGTCATTGCATGTGTGTTCTTTTTAGTAACAACAACCAGAGTCATTTTGCATGTGTGTTCTTTTCACAAACCACCTATGGATCCACCAGTGTCATTGCATTTGTGCTCTTTTCACAATCCACCCATGGATCCACCAGTATCGTTTTGCATGTGTGTTCTTTTTAGTAACAACAACCAGAGTCATTTTGCATGTGTGATCTCTTCACATACCACCTATGGATCCACAGTGTCATTGCATGTGTGTTCTTTTCACTAACAACAACCAGAGTCATTGCATGTGTGTTCTTTTCACATACCACATATGGATCACCAGTGTCATTGCATGTGTGTTCTCTTCACAATCCACCTATGGATCCACCAGTGTCATTGCATGTGTGTTCTTTTTAGTAACAACAACCAGAGTAATTTTGCATGTGTGTTCTTTTCACAAACCACCTATGGATCCACTAGTGTCATTGCATGTGCATTCTTTTCACAATCCACCCATGGATCCACCAGTGTCATTGCATGTGTGTTCATTTTAGTAACAACAACCAGAGTAATTTTGCATGTGTGATCTCTTCACATACCACCTATGGATCCACCAGTGTCATGGCATGTGTATTCTTTGTAGTAACAACAACTAGAGTCATTGAAATGTGTGTTCTTCTCACATACCACCTATGGATCCACCAGTGTCATTGCATATGTGTTCATTTCACTAACAACAACCAGAGTCATTGCATGTGTGTTCTTTTCACATCCCACATATGGATCCACCAGTGTGATTGAAATGTGTGTTCTCTAAAGAGACCACAAATGGATCCACCAGTGTCATTGCATGTGTGTTCTTTTTAGTAACAACCAGAGTCATTTTGCATGTGTGTTCTTTTCACATACCACATATGGATCCACCAGTGTCATTGCATGTGTGTTCTTTTCACAATCCACCCATGGATCCACCGGTGTCATTGCATGTGTTTTCTTTTTAGTAACAACCAGAGTCATTTTGCATGTGTGTTCTTTTCACATACCACCTATGGATCCACCGGTGTCATTGCATGTGTGTTCTCTTCACAATCCACCTATGGATCCACCAGTGTCATTGCAAGTGTGTTCTTTTTAGTAACAACAACCAGTGTCATTGCATGTGTGTTCTCTTCAGAGACCACCCATGGATCCAACAGTGTCATTGCATGTGTGTTCTTTTTACTAACAACAACAGGAGTCATTTTGCATGTGTGATCTCTTCACATACCACCTATGGATCCACCAGTGTCATTGCATGTGTGTTCTTTTCACTAACAACAACCAGAGTCATTGCATGTGTGTTCTTTTCACATACCACATATGGATCCACCAGTGTCATTGCATGCGTGCTCTTTTCACAATCCACCCATAAATACACCAGTGTCATTGCATGTGTGTTCTTTTTAGTAACAACAACCAGAGTCATTTTGCTTGTGTGTTCTTTTCACATACCACCTATGGATCCACCAGTGTTATTGAAAAGTGTGTTCTTTTAACAATCCACCCATGGATCCACCAGTGTCATTGCATGTGTGTTCTTTTTAGTAACAACAACCAGAGTCATTTTGCATGTGTGATCTCTTCACATACCACCTATGGATCCACCAGTGTCATTGCATGTGTGTTCTTTTTAGAAACAACAACCAGAGTCATTGAAATGTGTGTTCTTCTCACATACCACCTATGGATCCACCAGTGTCATTACATGTGTGTTTATTTCACTATCAACAACCAGAGTCATTGCATGTGTGTTCTTTTCACATACCACATATGGATCCACCAGTGTGATTGAAATGTGTGTACTCTACAGAGACCACACATGGATCCACCAGTGTCATTGCATGTGTGTTCATTTCACTAACAACAACCAGAGTCATTGCATGTGTGTTCTTTTCACATACCACATATGGATCACTAGTGTCATTGCATGTGTGTTCTTTTCGCAATCCACCCATGGATCCACCGGTGTCATTGCATGTGTTTTCGTTTTAGTAACAACCAGAGTCATTTTGCATGTGTGTTCTTTTCACATACCACCTATGGATCCACCAGTGTCATTGCATGTGTTTTCTTTTCACAATTCACCCATGGATCCCACCAGTGTCATTTTGCATGTGTGTTGGTTTTAGTAACAACAACCAGAGCCATTTTGCATCTGTGATCTCTTCACATACCACCTATGGATCCACCAGTGTCATTGCATGTGTGTTCTTTTCACAATCCACCTATGGATCCACCAGTGTCATTGCATGTGTGTTCTTTTTAGTAACAACAACCAGAGTCATTTTGCATGTGTGTTCTTCTCACATACCACCTATGGATCCACCAGTGTCATTGCATGTGTGTTCTTTTCACTAACAACAACCCGAGTCATTGCATGTGTGTTCTTTTCACATACCACATATGGATCCACCTGTGTCATTGAAATGCGTGTTATCTACAGAGACCACACATGGATCCACCAGTGTAATTGCATGTGTTTTCTTTTTAGTAACAACAACCAGTCATTTTGCATGTGTGTTCTTTTCACATACCACCTATGGATTCACCAGTGTCATTGCATGTGTGTTCTCTTCACAATCCACCAATGGATCCACCAGTGTCATTGCATGTGTGTTATTTTTAGTAACAACAACCACTGTCATTGCATGTGTGTTCTCTTCAGAGACCACCCATGGATCCAACAGTGTCATTGCATGTGTGTTCATTTTACTAACAACAACAGGAGTCATTTTGCATGTGTGATCTCTTCACATACCACCTATGGATCCACCATTGTCATTGCATGTGTGTTCTTTTCACTAACAACAACCAGAGTCATTGCATGTGTGTTCTTTTCACATACCATATATGGATCCACCAGTGTCATTGCATGCGTGCTCTTTTCACAATCCACCCATGGATCCACCAGTGTCATTGCATGTGTGTTCTTTTCAGTAACAACAACCAGATTCATTTTGCTTGTGTGTTCTTTTCACATACCACCTATGGATCCACCAGTGTCATTGAAATGTGTGTTCTTTTCACAATCCACCCATGGATCCACCAGTGTCATTGCATGTGTGTTCTTTTTGGTAACAACAACCAAAGTCATTTTGCATGTGTGATCTCTTCACATACCACCTATGGATCCACCAGTGTCATTGCATGTGTGTTCTTTTTAGTAACAACAACCAGAGTCATTGAAATGTGTGTTCTTCTCATATACCACCTATGGATCCACCAGTGTCATTGCATGTGTGTTTATTTCACTAACAACAACCAGAGTCATTGCATGTGTGTTCTTTTCACATACCACATATGGATCCACCAGTGTGATTGAAATGTGTGTTCTCTATAGAGACCACACATGGATCCACCAGTGTCATTGCATGTGTGTTCATTTCACTAACAACAACCAGAGTCATTGCATGTGTGTTCTTTTCACATACCACATATGGATCACCAGTGTCATTGCATGTGTGTTGTTTTCACAATCCACCCATGGATCCACCGGTGTCATTGCATGTGTTTTCTTTTTAGTAACAACCAGAGTCATTTTGCATGTGTGTTCTTTTCACATACCACCTATGGATCCACTAGTGTCATTGCATGTGTTTTCTTTTCACAATCCACCCATGGATCCCACCAGTGTCATTTTGCATGTCTGTTGTTTTTAGTAACAACAACCAGAGTCATTTTGCATCTGTGATCTCTTCACATACCACCTATGGATCCACTAGTGTCATTGCATGTGTGTTCTTTTTAGTAACAACAACCAGAGTCATTTTGCATGTGTGTTCTTCTCACATACCACCTATGGATCCACCAGTGTCATTGCATGTGTGTTCTTTTCACTAACAACAACCTGAGTCATTGCATGTGTGTTCTTTTCACATACCACATATGGATCCACCAGTGTCATTGAAATGCGTGTTCTCTACAGAGACCACACATGGATCCACCAGTGTAATTGCATGTGTTTTCTTTTTAGTAACAACAACCAGTCATTTTGCATGTGTGTTCTTTTCACATACCACCTATGGATCCACCAGTGTCATTGCATGTGTGTTCTCTTCGCAATCCACATATGGATCCACCAGTGTCATTGCATGTGTGTTCTTTTTAGTAACAACAACCAGTGTCATTGCATGTGTGTTCTCTTCAGAGACCACCCATGGATCCACCAGTGTCATTGCATGTGTGTTCTTTTTACTAACAACAGGAGTCATTTTGCATGTGTGATCTCTTCACATACCTCCGATGGATCCACCAGCGTCATTTCATGTGTGTTCTTTTCACTAACAACAACCAGAGTCATTGCATGTGTGTTCTTTTCACATACCACATATTGATCCACCAGTGTCATTGCATGTGTGCTCTTTTCACAATCCACCCATGGATCCACCAGTGTCATTGCATGTGTGTTCTTTTTAGTAAAAACAACCAGAGTCATTTTGCATGTGTGTTCTTTTCACAAACCACCTATGGATCCACCAGTGTCATTGCATTTGTGCTCTTTTCACAATCCACCCATGGATCCACCAGTATCGTTTTGCATGTGTGTTCTTTTTAGTAACAACAACCAGAGTCATTTTGCATGTGTGATCTCTTCACATACCACCTATGGATCCACCAGTGTCATTGCATGTGTGTTCTTTTCACTCACAACAACCAGAGTCATTGCATGTGTGTTCTTTTCACATACCACATATGGATCACCAGTGTCATTGCATGTGTGTTCTCTTCACAATCCACCTATGGATCCACCAGTGTCATTGCATGTGTGTTCTTTTTAGTAACAACAACCAGAGTAATTTTGCATGTGTGTTCTTTTCACAAACCACCTATGGATCCACTAGTGTCATTGCATGTGCGTTCTTTTCACAATCCACCCATGGATCCACCAGTGTCATTGCATGTGTGTTATTTTTAGTAACAACAACCAGAGTAATTTTGCATGTGTGATCTCTTCACATACCACCTATGGATCCACCAGTGTCATGGCATGTGTATTCTTTGTAGTAACAACAACTAGAGTCATTGAAATGTGTGTTCTTCTCACATACCACCTATGGATCCACCAGTGTCATTGCATATGTGTTCATTTCACTAACAACAACCAGAGTCATTGCATGTGTGTTCTTTTCACATACCACATATGGATCCACCAGTGTGATTGAAATGTGTGTTCTCTACAGAGACCACAAATGGATCCTCCAGTGTCATTGCATGTGTGTTCTTTTTAGTAACAACCAGAGTCATTTTGCATGTGTGTTCTTTTCACATACCACATATGGATCGACCAGTGTCATTGCATGTGTGTTCTTTTCACAATCCACCCATGGATCCACCGGTGTCATTGCATGTGTTTTCTTTTTAGTAACAACCAGAGTCATTTTGCATGTGTGTTCTTTTCACATACCACCTATGGATCCACCGGTGTCATTGCATGTGTGTTCTCTTCACAATCCACCTATGGATCCACCAGTGTCATTGCATGTGTGTTCTTTTTAGTAACCACAACCAGTGTCATTGCATGTGTGTTCTCTTCAGAGACCACCCATGGATCCAACAGTGTCATTGCATGTGTGTTCTTTTTACTAACAACAACAGGAGTCATTTTGCATGTGTGATCTCTTCACATACCACCTATGGATCCACCAGTGTCATTGCATGTGTGTTCTTTTCACTAACAACAACCAGAGTCATTGCATGTGTGTTCTTTTCACATACAACATATGGATCCACCAGTGTCATTGCATGCGTGCTCTTTTCACAATCCACCAATGGATCCACCAGTGTCATTGCATGTGTGTTATTTTTAGTAACAACAACCAGAGTAATTTTGCATGTGTGATCTCTTCACATACCACCTATGGATCCACCAGTGTCATGGCATGTGTATTCTTTGTAGTAACAACAACTAGAGTCATTGAAATGTGTGTTCTTCTCACATACCACCTATGGATCCATCAGTGTCATTGCATATGTGTTCATTTCACTAACAAGAACCAGAGTGATTGCATGTGTGTTCTTTTCACATACCACATATGGATCCACCAGTGTGATTGAAATGTGTGTTCTCTACAGAGACCACAAATGGATCCACCAGTGTCATTGCATGTGTGTTCTTTTTAGTAACAACCAGAGTCATTTTGCATGTGTGTTCTTTTCACATACCACATATGGATCGACCAGTGTCATTGCATGTGTGTTCTTTTCACAATCCACCCATGGATCGACCGGTGTCATTGCATGTGTTTTCTTTTTAGTAACAACCAGAGTCATTTTGCATGTGTGTTCTTTTCACATACCACCTATGGATCCACCGGTGTCATTGCATGTGTGTTCTCTTCACAATCCACCTATGGATCCACCAGTGTCATTGCATGTGTGTTCTTTTTAGTAACAACAACCAGTGTCATTGCATGTGTGTTCTCTTCAGAGACCACCCATGGATCCAACAGTGTCATTGCATGTGTGTTCTTTTTACTAACAACAACAGGAGTCATTTTGCATGTGTGATCTCTTCACATACCACCTATGGATCCACCAGTGTCATTGCATGTGTGTTCTTTTCACTAACAACAACCAGAGTCATTGCATGTGTGTTCTTTTCACATACCACATATGGATCCACCAGTGTCATTGCATGCGTGCTCTTTTCACAATCCACCCATAGATCCACCAGTGTCATTGCATGTGTGTTCTTTTTAGTAACAACAACCAGAGTCATTTTGCTTGTGTGGTCTTTTCACATACCACCTATGGATCCACCAGTGTCATTGAAATGTATGTTCTTTTCACAATCCACCCATGGATCCACCAGTGTCATTGCATGTGTGTTCTTTTTAGTAACAACAACCAGTCATTTTGCATGTGTGATCTCTTCACATACCACCTATGGATCCACCAGTGTCATTGCATGTGTGTTCTTTTTAGTAACAACAACCAGAGTCATTGAAATGTGTGTTCTTCTCACATACCACCTATGGATCCACCAGTGTCATTGCATGTGTGTTTATTTCACTAACAACAACCAAAGTCATTGCATGTGTATTCTTTTCACATACCACAGATGGATCCACCAGTGTGATTGAAATGTGTGTACTCTACAGATAACACACATGGATCCACCAGTGTCATTGCATGTGTGTTCATTTCACTAACAACAACCAGAGTCATTGCATGTGTGTTGTTTTCACATACTACATATGGATCACCAGTGTCATTGCATGTGTGTTCTTTTCACAATCCACCCATGGATCCACCGGTGTCATTGCATGTGTTTTCTTTTTAGTAACAACCAGAGTCATTTTGCATGTGTGTTCTTTTCACATACCACCTATGGATCCACTAGTGTCATTGCATGTGTTTTCTTTTCACAATCCACCCATGGATCCCAGCAGTGTCATTTTGCATGTGTGTTGTTTTTAGTAACAACAACCAGAGTCATTTTGCATTTGTGATCTCTTCACATACCACCTATGGATCTACCAGTGTCATTGCATGTGTGTTCTTTTCACAATCCACCTATGGATCCACCAGTGTCATTGCATGTGTGTTCTTTTTAGTAACAACAACCAGAGTCATTTTGCATGTGTGTTCTTCTCACATACCACCTATGGATCCACCAGTGTCATTGCATGTGTGTTCTTTTCACTAACAACAACCTGAGTCATTGCATGTGTGTTCTTTTCACATACCACATATCGATCCACTAGTGTCATTGAAATGCGTGTTCTCTACAGAGACCACACATGGATCCACCAGTGTAATTGCATGTGTTTTCTTTTTAGTAACAACAACCAGTCATTTTGCATGTGTGTTCTTTTCACAAACCACCTATGGATCCACCAGTGTCATTGCATTTGTGCTCTTTTCACAATCCACCCATGGATCCACCAGTATCGTTTTGCATGTGTGTTCTTTTTAGTAACAACAACCAGAGTCATTTTGCATGTGTGATCTCTTCACATACCACCTATGGATCCACCAGTGTCATTGCATGTGTGTTCTTTTCACTCACAACAACCAGAGTCATTGCATGTGTGTTCTTTTCACATACCACATATGGATCACCAGTGTCATTGCATGTGTGTTCTCTTCACAATCCACCTATGGATCCACCAGTGTCATTGCATGTGTGTTCTTTTTAGTAACAACAACCAGAGTACTTTTGCATGTGTGTTCTTTTCACAAACCACCTATGGATCCACTAGTGTCATTGCATGTGCGTTCTTTTCACAATCCACCCATGGATCCACCAGTGTCATTGCATGTGTGTTATTTTTAGTAACAACAACCAGAGTAATTTTGCATGTGTGATCTCTTCACATACCACCTATGGATCCACCAGTGTCATGGCATGTGTATTCTTTGTAGTAACAACAACTAGAGTCATTGAAATGTGTGTTCTTCTCACATACCACCTATGGATCCACCAGTGTCATTGCATATGTGTTCATTTCACTAACAACAACCAGAGTCATTGCATGTGTGTTCTTTTCACATACCACATATGGATCCACCAGTGTGATTGAAATGTGTGTTCTCTACAGAGACCACAAATGGATCCACCAGTGTCATTGCATGTGTGTTCTTTTTAGTAACAACCAGAGTCATTTTGCATGTGTGTTCTTTTCACATACCACATATGGATCGACCAGTGTCATTGCATGTGTGTTATTTTCACAATCCACCCATGGATCCACCGGTGTCATTTCATGTGTTTTCTTTTTAGTAACAACCAGAGTCATTTTTCATGTGTGTTCTTTTCACATACCACCTATGGATCCACCGGTGTCATTGCATGTGTGTTCTCTTCACAATCCACCTATGGATCCACCAGTGTCATTGCATGTGTGTTCTTTTTAGTAACAACAACCAGTGTCATTGCATGTGTGTTCTCTTCAGAGACCACCCATGGATCCAACAGTGTCATTGCATGTGTGTTCTTTTTACTAACAACAACAGGAGTCATTTTGCATGTGTGATCTCTTCACATACCACCTATGGATCCACCAGTGTCATTGCATGTGTGTTCTTTTCACTAACAACAACCAGAGTCATTGCATGTGTGTTCTTTTCACATACCACATATGGATCCACCAGTGTCATTGCATGCGTGCTCTTTTCACAATCCACCCATAGATCCACCAGTGTCATTGCATGTGTGTTCTTTTTAGTAACAACAACCAGAGTCATTGCATGTGTATTCTTTTCACATACCACAGATGGATCCACCAGTGTGATTGAAATGTGTGTACTCTACAGATAACACACATGGATCCACCAGTGTCATTGCATGTGTGTTCATTTCACTAACAACAACCAGAGTCATTGCATGTGTGTTGTTTTCACATACTACATATGGATCACCAGTGTCATTGCATGTGTGTTCTTTTCACAATCCACCCATGGATCCACCGGTGTCATTGCATGTGTTTTCTTTTTAGTAACAACCAGAGTCATTTTGCATGTGTGTTCTTTTCACATACCACCTATGGATCCACTAGTGTCATTGCATGTGTTTTCTTTTCACAATCCACCCATGGATCCCAGCAGTGTCATTTTGCATGTGTGTTGTTTTTAGTAACAACAACCAGAGTCATTTTGCAATTGTGATCTCTTCACATACCACCTATGGATCCACCAGTGTCATTGCATGTGTGTTCTTTTCACAATCCACCTATGGATCCACCAGTGTCATTGCATGTGTGTTCTTTTTAGTAACAACAACCAGAGTCATTTTGCATGTGTGTTCTTCTCACATACCACCTATGGATCCACCAGTTTCATTGCATGTGTGTTCTTTTCACTAACAACAACCTGAGTCATTGCATGTGTGTTCTTTTCACATACCACATATGGATCCACTAGTGTCATTGAAATGCGTGTTCTCTACAGAGACCACACATGGATCCACCAGTGTAATTGCATGTGTTTTCTTTTTAGTAACAACAACCAGTCATTTTGCATGTGTGTTCTTTTCACATACCACCTATGGATCCACCAGTGTCATTGCATGTTTGTTCTCTTCACAATCCACCTATGGATCCACCAGTGTCATTGCATGTGTGTTCTTTTTAGTAACAACAACCAGTGTCATTGCATGTGTGTTCTCTTCAGAGAGCACCCATGGATCCAACAGTGTCATTGCATGTGTGTTCTTTTTACTAACAACAACACGAGTCATTTTGCATGTGTGATCTCTTCACATACCACCTATGGATCCACCAGTGTCATTGCATGTGTGTTCTTTTCACTAACAACAACCAGAGTCATTGCATGTGTGTTCTTTTCACATACCACATATTGATCCACCAGTGTCATTGCATGTGTGCTCTTTTCACAATCCACCCATGGATCCACCAGTGTCATTGCATGTGTGTTCTTTTTAGTAACAACAACTAGAGTCATTTTGCATTTGTGTTCTTTTCACAAACCCCCTATGGATCCACCAGTGTCGTTGCATTTGTGCTCTTTTCACAATCCACCCATGGATCCACCAATATCATTTTGCATGTGTGTTCTTTTTAGTAACAACAACCAGAGTCATTTTGCATCTGTGATCTCTTCACATACCACCTATGGATCCACCAGTGTCATTGCATGTGTGTTCTTTTCACTAACAACAACCAGAGTCATTGCATGTGTGTTCTTTTCACATACCACATATGGATCACCAGTGTCATTGCATGTGTGTTCTCTTCACAATCCACCTATGGATCCACCAGTGTCATTGCATGTGTGTTCTTTTTAGTAACAAGAACCAGAGTAATTTTGCATGTGTGTTCTTTTCACAAACCACCTATGGATCCACTAGTGTCATTGCATGTGCGTTCTTTTCACAATCCACCCATGGATCCACCAGTGTCATTGCATGTGTGTTCTTTTTAGTAACAATAACCAGAGTAATTTTGCATGTGTGATCTCTTCACATACCACCTATGGATCCACCAGTGTCATGGCATGTGTATTCTTTGTAGTAACAACAACCAGAGTCATTGAAATGTGTGTTCTTCTCACATACCACCTATGGATCCACCAGTGTTATTGCATATGTGTTCATTTCACTAACAACAACCAGAGTCATTGCATGTGTGTTCTTTTCACATACCACATATGGATCCACTAGTGTGATTGAAATGTGTGTTCTCTACAGAGACCAGAAATGGATCCACCAGTGTCATTGCATGTGTGTTCTTTTTAGTAACAACCAGAGTCATTTTGCATGTGTGTTCTTTTCACATACCACATATGGATCCACCAGTGTCATTGCATGTGTGTTCTTTTCACAATCCACCCATGGATCCACCGGTGTCATTGCATGTGTGTTCTTTTTAGTAACAACCAGAGTCATTTTGCATGTGTTTTTTTTACATACCACCTGTGGATCCACCAGTGTCATTGCATGTGTTTTCTTTTCACAATTGATGGCTCAGTGCACGGCGCCCAGAAAAGTGTTGGTGCGTGGTTGATGTAGAGCTAGTTGGGAACCCCAAGAGGAAGGTATGATGAGCACATCAGCAAGTTTCCCTCAGTATGAAACCAAGGTTTAATCGAACCAGTAGGAGCAAGGAAACACCCCAAAGGTGTTACTAGCTGAGCTTTGTATGCATCACCAAGCTAGCAACATGGAGACCTGCACAACACAACCACAGAACTTTGTCCCCAACTTGCGATGAGGTTGTCAATCTCACCGTGTTTTGTGGAAAACAAAGGATTAAACGTATCGAATGGAAAGAAGTAATAGTTTGCAGAAAGTAAACACAAAGCAGTAAACAGTTTATAGATTGTATGTAAAGAAAGAGGACCGGGATCCATAGTTCACTAGAGGTGGCTCTCCTTAAGATAGATAACATGTTGGATGGACAAATTACAGCGGGGCAATTGACAAACACTGAGAAAGCAATACATGCATATACTAATCATCTTGACTCCTTTGAGACTTGATTGGGCATTACAACATAATACATAGACCGCCATCCAATTGCATCTATGACTAATAATCCACCTTCAGGTTATCATCCGAACCCCTCCATTATTAAGTTGCAAGCAACAGATTATTGCTTTACGAACTGCGTGTAAAGTAAACAATACGATTGTTCTATGAACAAAGGATTGTTGTTTTCTCCCTAGTAGCAACAGCACATCTAGTACCTTAGAGATTTCTGTCACTTCCCTAGATTACCAGAGGCATGAACCCACTATCGAGCATAAATACTAACTCTTGGAGTTACTAGCATCTACTTGGCCAAGATAGATACTAACAACGGAAAGCATGCAAGATCACAAATAACAAAGACATGATAGAATCAATAATCAATCTGAAATAGCATCTCAATATCCATCAGATCCCCGCAAACACAACATGTATGGATTACAAATAGATGATCTTGATCATGAACGGAGCTCACAAGATCTAGACATGAAAGCACAAAGGAGGAGAACCAGCTATCTAGCTACTACATGGATCCGCAGTCCAAGGATGAACTACTCATGCATCACACCGAAGGCTTGCATGGTATGAAGAAGGCCTCCAGGGTGAATTCCCCTCTCTGGCAGGGTGTCGGGAAGAGCTTCAGATCCCTCCCGATCTAGGGATGGAGATGACGGCGGCTACAGACTCTTTCATGGATTTTTGATCGGGCCCTTAGGGTTTTTGTCCCGAGGGCATCTTATAGGCGGAAGGGGAGGCCGAGGGGGTTGCTGGGCTGGCCACACCACCCCCTGGCGCGGGCTAGGCCTGGCCGCGCGGCCAGGTGGTGTGGCCGCCCTCTGGCCCCTCTCCGTCTCGTATTCTGGCACATGATGACATCCAGAAAAATAGGCACTTTGGCTTTTGTCCCGTCCAATTCCGAGAATATTCATTTTCTGACTTTCCTGGAACCAAAAACAGCGTAAAAGCAGTAATGGCATGTGTCTCTTGTTAATAGGTTAGTCCAAGAAATCATATGAAAAGTACTCCAAAGTTGGAACAAAACACAAGAAAGTGGATAAAACCAAGCATGGAACATCAAAAATTATAGATACATTTGCAATGTATCAACATCCCCAAGCATAACTCCTGCTCGTCCTCGAGTAGCTAAGTGATAAAAAGAAAGAATAATTTTTGAGGTGACATGCACCATCAAAGACTTGATCAAAGTATTTGTAAAACATTCAAGGCTGGGATCATAGTACTTCAATCATAACATGAAAGACAAAGTTCTAACAATAAGACAAAGAAACTATGATGCAACCTGAAAAGGCACAAACAAAAGATTCATGAATAACAATGCTTTGCAAGACATTTGTTTGTTTCACATAAAGAAAACATAGCATAATAGCATTTAGCTTGTCCCTCAATAGAGTAGCAAATATAAATGCATAGGACACCTTCAAAGTTCATAAGAGTGATTAGATACAATAGTTTAAAACAAGCAATATCAAGTTATGCATCAATCAACTAGTCTTGGGACAATGCACATAGAACTAAGAATGGCCACTATGCTCTCAAAGTAGGTGCATAAAGGTAGAAGGTGGAGACTCAATATAATGGTGGAAGAAAGGCCTTTTGTAAAAGGAAGTAGGGATTCAAGTCTCATAAAGAGCTTCCAAAAATTATGGTACTTATAGCTTTTAGCTCTCATTGCCCCTATCATAAGCATCTTGAAGTGATTAAGGTTAAAGTGAACAAACTATGGTGTACATGCTTGAGTATATAAGTCAGAAATCTCATGTCCCTTGTATACGAGGGCCGCTCCTCATGCTACTCAAGTTTAGTCACCAGTAAGTTCTTGTCATCGTAAGTACATGTGTATCATTGAGAACCGCCAACGGGTACCTTGCCCGATGATACTGGAAGAATCCCCATATCAAAATGACAAGGCAAGGCATAACGAGCATCTCAAAGATTCTTCTTATTTACCATGGGAATATGGTGCTTTTTTATCTCTTTCCTCTTTTCATAGTATCTCTTTTTTTCTTTTCTCTTTTTTCTCAATATAGGACTCTTTTTTTATAAGAAGAATGCCTCATAGACAACTCATTATGGTTACGCTGCAGGTTTCCACCATGTCAGCATGGATTAGACCAGCGGCCCAGTGCTTTCTAACACATATACATAACTCCATGGACTTACAAGGTCCCCTTTCATTTCACACCGACGACATCCATATACAAAAGAGCATGATATCAACTAGGTACAAGTACCAAGTGCAATGTTGAAAGCATTCCCCATGAAAGCATGGTTCTGCTAATTCCCAACAAATAAGTGCAAGCATATACAACATAGACGACACAATGGTTCAAGTTTATTAAGGGCAAGTAAAGTAAAGTGTGCCATCAAGTTCGTGAGAGCTTTAATCACTAGTTTTCTCATAACAAGTTTAATTTGGAAGGTAAACAAAAGCATGAATATACTTGGAATAACATAATCTAGTAGGTAGGTATGGTGGACTCTTTGGAATAACTTGGTTTAGGGAGTTGGATGCATGAGTGGAACTCATACTTGGTTGTGGAGGCTAGCAAAAGACTAGGAGCGACAAACTAAGAGAGCAATAATGGCCATAATCATGCAGAGCGACAAAACATCATTGATCAAAGCATAAAGTGATACTACAAGTTGAAAACTAAAGGATCATAAAGGCTATGGTGACTTGAGATAGTCATAACATGGTGTGAGCATGCGCCAAGTCAACCCAAATAAAGCATCAAAGGAGAGTACCACTATACTATGCTTTAATATGCTAAAACAACGCATGATTCATCCAAGGCACATTAAGCAATCTCAATTGTTTATAACAAGTAATGCTACAGCAAAGAATACTAAGCATAAAGCCAAAACAATATCAAGCATGGCATGACAAAGCATAGGCCACAGTCAAAAATGAGCTATTTTTACCACATAAGTATGAACTTTCCTACTCTTTTCCAAACCAAACCAAGCCAAACTACCTGCAAACCAATGTATGAAAGGGGGGTCCAACCAATTTATTCAGCAAACTAAGCAAACCACGCAAACTAAAAACCAAAAGAAAACGAAAAAGAAGACGCTCCAAGAACAACACAATTGTGCATGAAACAATAAAAATGAAGCGTTTGGAAGAAACCTGGGATTTTTATTGATGAAGAAGGGGATGCCTTGGGCATCCCCAAGCTTTGATGCTTGTAATTCTTGGATATCTCTTGGGGTGACACGCGTGGCATCCCCAAGCTTGAGCTTTAGTCCATCATTCATATCATTACTCATTCCTTCCATACACCTAAAATTTTTCCTTCATACAAAACTTCACACAATCTTTATTAGCAACATTAGTGCACTCAAGATAAATAAGTCTTAGGGTTCAGTTATAACACCAAATAAACTTCTATTAGAACACTAGATACTGTAGTACTTCCTTCAAAAAGCTCAATTCCCCAAAAGAACTCAAAAAGGAACCCACAAGAAGCAAATGCAGAAAATGGCAGAAATCTGTCAAAACAGACCAGCAGGTAAAGACGAATTTGTTCGAAGACCTTCTGTTGCTCAAATCAAAAAGTGTTGAACTAACGAAAGTTAGATAACAACCTGGGTCAGAAGCACAAAAAATTACAGATCAATACTACATACAGATATCTCACACGAATTTTTACGGTGAAGCACAAAAATCTGTTTCGGGACAGCAACTTCCCCAATCATTACTTCTCTCTCATTAGAGGTTACTCTTGGCACAAAAAGCAAATAAAAAGGATAAGGAGAGGTTATTACAGAGGTAATAACTTCCAAGACTCATCTAAAACTTTTGGGTTATCTCCCAATAAGTACTTTTCTTTAACGCCTTTAAGTTAGGCATAAGAAGCAAAGAAAGAATCAAGTGTTCTCAAATGAAGAATCAAGTGATCTTAACGCCTTTAAGATCAATACCAGAAATATTTTCAACAAGGAAAGGTATATCATCCAAATAAGTTCTAGAGGATCCTCTCTCAATGCTCTTAGGTTCACTATTCTTATCAAAAGGGTTTGCAGGAACAATCCAATCAAGATTCTTTTTCTATGGCATCATGTATTGCTACTAGTTTAAAGGGTATTGGTATCTTAGGTTCCTCCCCATTAGGTTCGGTTTTGTTCATCTTTTCTCGTGTACCAACAACATCTACACACGAGCCTAGCATATTGAAATGTTCAAAGACTTTTCTAGCTTCCTTGGCAACATCATAGAACTCCTTAAACAAAGTTTCTAGTATAAAATCCCTCTTTTCAGGGTCTTCAATTTCCTTAAGCTTAAGAAACATTACTTACATTAAGGGGTTGAGATTAAAAAACCTAGCTTCTAACATGTGAATTAAAGAAGCTGCAGCAATCTCATAGTTTGGAGCAAGTTCTACAAGGAATCTATCCTCAGTATCTTCATGCTTACTAACATGATTAAAGAATTCTTCAATGTTATCTTTCCCAATTATAGAACCACTACCAACTGGAAGGTCTTTCAGGGTGAATGTAGGGATCAACATGGTGAGCTAATGAAGAGGTGACAACTAAAGGAGACTTAATTTTTTTGTGTTTTTGAAGAACAAAACAAGCAAACAAAGCAAAAAGAAACTAAGCAAAAAAAACAACAAAGTAAAGAGATTGGTTATGAGGGACTCCCCTTGTAAAGATGTCCTTGACTCCCCGGCAACAGCGCCAGAAAAATGCTTGATGGCTCAGTGCACGGCGCCCAGAAAAGTGCTGGTGCGTGGTTGATGTAGAGCTCGTTGGGAACCCCAAGAGGAAGGTATGATGAGCACAGCAGCAAGTTTCCCTTAGTATGAAACCAAGGTTTAATCGAACTAGTAGGAGCAAGGAAACACCCCAAAGGTGTTACTAGCTGAGCTTTGGCAGGGCGCACTACCGGTGCTAGTAGCAACGTGGGGACCTGCACAACACAACCACAGAACTTTGTCCCCAACTTGCGATGAGGTTGTCAATCTCACCGTGTTTTGTGGAAAACAAAGGATTAAACGTATCGAATGGAAAGAAGTAATAGTTTGTAGAAAGTAAACACAAAGCAGTAAACAGTTTATAGATTGTATGTAAAGAAAGAGGACCGGGATCCATAGTTCACTAGAGGTGGCTCTCCTTAAGATAGATAACATGCTAGGTGAACAAATTACAGCGGGGCAATTGACAAACACTGAGAAAGCAATACATGCATATACTAATCATCTTGACTCCTTTGAGACTTGATTGGGCATTACAACATAATACATAGACCGCCTTCCAACTGCATCTATGACTAATAATCCACCTTCAGGTTATCATCCGAACCCCCTCCAGTATTAAGTTGCAAGAAATAGATTATTGCTTTACGAACTGCGTGTAAAGTAAACAATACGATTGTTCTATGAACAAAGGATTGTTGTTTTCTCCCTAGTAGCAACAATACATCTAGCACCTTAGATATTTGTGTCACTTCCCCAGATTACCAGAGGCATGAACCCACTATCGAGCATAAATACTAACTCTTGGAGTTGCTAGCATCTACTTGGCAAAGATAGCTACTAACAACGGAAAGCATGCAAGATCACAAATAACAAAGACATGATAGAATCAATAATCAATCTGAAATAGCATCTCAATATCCATCAGATCCCCGTAAACACAACATGTATGGATTACAAATAGATGATCTTGATCATGAATGGAGCTCACAAGATCTAGACATGAAAGCACAAAGGAGGATAACCATCCATCTAGCTACTACATGGATCCATAGTCCAAGGATGAACTACTCACGCATCACACTGGAGGCTTGCATGGTGATGAAGAAGGCCTCTAGGGTGAATTCCCCTCTCCGGCAGGGTGCCAGGAAGAGCTTCAGATCCCTCCCGATCTAGGGATGGAGATGACATCGGCTACAGACTCTTTCATGGATTTTTGATCGGGCCCTTAGGGTTTTCGTCCCGAGGGCATCTTATAGGCGGAAGGGGAGGCCGAGGGGGTGCCTGAGCTGGCCACACCACCCCCTGGCGCGGGCCAGGCCTGGCCGCGTGGCCAGGTGGTGTGGCCGCCCTCTGGCCCCTCTCCGTCTCGTATTCTGGCACTTGATGACATCCGGAAAAATAGGCACTTTGGCTTTTGTCCCATCCAATTCCGACAATATTCATTTTCTGACTTTCCTGGAACCAAAAACAGCAGAGAATAGGCAGCTGGCACTGTGGCTCTTGTTAATAGTTTAGTCCAAGAAATCATATGAAAAGTACTCCAAAGTTGGAACAAAACACAAGAAAGTGGATAAAACCAAGCATGGAACATCAAAAATTATAGATACATTTGCAATGTATCAACAATCCACCCATGGATCCCACCAGTGTCATTTTGCATGTGTGTTCTTTTTAGTAACAACAACGAGAGTCATTTTGGATGTGTGTTCTTTTCACATACCACCTATGGATCCACCAGTGTCATTGCATGTGTGTTCTCTTCACAATCCACCTATGGATCCACCAGTGTCATTACATGTGTTCTTTTTAGTAACAACAACCAAAGTCATTGAAATGTGTGATCTTCTCAGAGACCACCTATGGATCCACCATTGTCATTGCATGTGTGTTCATTTCACTAACAACAACAAGAGTCATTCAATGTGTGTTCTGTTCACAGGCCACATATGGATCCACCAGTGTCATTGCATGTGTGTTCTTTTTACTAACAAAAACCAGAGTCATTGCATGTGTGTTCTTTTCACATACCACATATGGATCACCAGTGTCATTGCATGTGTGTTCTTTTCACAATCCACCAATGGATCCACCAGTATCATTGCATGTGTGTTCTTTTTAGTAACAACTAGAGTCATTTTGCATGTGTGTTCTTTTCACATACCACCTATGGATCCACCATTGTCATTGCATGAGTTTACTTTTCACAATCCACCCATGGATCCCACCAGTGTCATTTTGCATGTGTGTTCTTTTTAGTAACAAAATCCAGAGTCATTTTGCATGTGTGATCTCTTCACATACCACCTATGGATCCACAAGTGTCATTGCATGTGTGTTGTTTTTAGTAACAACAACCAGAGTCATTGAAATGTGTGTTCTTCTCACATACCACCTATGGATCCACCAATGTCATTGCATGTGTGTTCATTTCACAATCCACCTATGGATCCACCAGTGTCATTGCATGTGTGTTCTTTTTAGTAACAACAACCAGAGTCATTTTGCATGTGTGTTCTCACATACCACCTATGGATCCACAAGTGTCATTGCATGTGTATTCTTTTCACTAACAACAACCAGAGTCATTGCATGTGTGTTCTTTTCACATACCACATATGGATCCACCAGTGTCATTGAAATGCGTGTTCTCTAAAGAGACCACACATGGATCCACCAGTGTCATTGCATGTGTGTTCTTTTTAGTAACAACAACCAGTCATTTTGCATGTGTGTTCTTTTCACATACCACCTATGGATCCACCAGTGTCATTGCATGTGTGTTCTCTTCACAATCCACCTATGGATCCACCAGTGTCATTGCATGTGTGTTCTTTTTAGTAACAACAACCAGTGTCATTGCATTTGTGTTCTTTTCACATACCACCTATGGATCCACCAGTGTCATTAAAATGTGTATTCTATTTAGTAACAACAACAAGAGTCATTGAAATGTGTTCTCTCTTCAGAGACCACCTATGGATCCACCAGTGTCATTGCATGTGTGTTCTTTTCACTAACAACAACCAGAGTCATTGCATGTGTGTTCTTTTCACATACCACATATGGATCCACCAGTGTCATTGCATGTCTGCTCTTTTCACAATCCACCCATGGATCCACTAGTGTCATTGCATGTGTGTTCTTTTTCGTAACAACAACCAGAGTCATTTTGCATGTGTGTTCTTTTTACATACCACCTATGGATCCACCAGTGTCATTGAAATGTGTGTTCTTTTCACAATCCACCCATGGATCCACCAGTGTCATTGCATGTGTGTTCTTTTTAGTAACAACAACCAGAGTCATTTTGCATGTGTGTTCTTTTCACATACCACCTATGGATCCACTCATGGATCCACCAGTGTCATTCTATGTGTGTTCTTTTTAGTAACAACAACCAGAGTCATTTTGCATGTGTGATCTCTTCACATACCACCTATGGATCCACCAGTGTCATTGCATGTGTGTTCTTTTTAGTAACAACAACCAGAGTCATTGAAATGTGTGTTCTTCTCACATACCACCTATGGATCCACCAGTGTCATTGCATGTGTGTTCATTTCACAGTCATTGCATGTGTGTTCTTTTCACATACCACATATGGATCCACCAGTGTCATTGCATGTGTGTTCTTTTCACTAACAACAACCAGAGTCATTTTGCATGTGTGTTCTTTTCACATACCACATATGGATCCACCAGTGTCATTGCATGTGTGTTCTTTTCATAATCCACCCATGGATCCACCGGTGTCATTGCATGTGTGTTCTTTTTACTAACAACCAGAGTCATTTTGCATGTGTGTTCTTTTCACATACCACCTATGGATCCACCAGTGTCATTGCATGTGTTTTCTTTTCACATACCACCTATGGATCCACCAGTGTCATTTTGCATGTGTGTTCTTTTCACTAACAACAACCAGAGTCATTTTGCATGTGTGTTCTCTTCACATACCACCTATGGATCCACCAGTGTCATTGCATGTGTGTTATTTTCACAATCCATCTATGGATCCACCAGTGTCATTGCATGTGTGTTCTTTTTAGTAACAACCAGAGTCATTTTGCATGTGTGTTCTTCTCACATACCACCTACGGATCCACCAGTGTCATTGCATGTGTGTTCTTTTCATTAACAACAACGCGAGTCATTGCATGTGTGTTCTTTTCACATACCACATATGGATCCACCAGTGTCATTGCATGTGTGCTCTTTTGACAATCCACCCATGGATCCACCAGTGTCATGGCATGTGTGTTCTTTTTAGTAACAACAACCAGAGTCATTTTGCATGTGTGTTCTTTTCACAAACAACCTATGGATCCATCAGTGTCATTGCATGTGCGTTCTTTTCACAATCCACCCATGGATCCACCAGTGTCATTGCATGTGTGTTCTTTTTAGTAACAACAACCAGAGTCATTTTGCATGTGTGATCTCTTCACATACCACCTATGGATCCACCAGTGTCATTGCATGTGTGTTCTTTTTAGTAACAACAACCAGAGTCATTTTGCATGTGTGTTCTTCTCACATACCACCTATGGATCCACCTGTGTCATTGCATGTGTGGTCTTTTCACAATCCACCCATGGATCCACCAGTGTCATTGCATGTGTGTTCTTTTTAGTAACAACAACCAGAGTCAATTTGCATGTGTGTTCTTTTCACAATCCACCCATGGATCCACCAGTGTCATTGCATGTGTGTTCTTTTTAGTAACAACAACCAGAGTCAATTTGCATGTGTGTTCTTTTCACATACCACCTATGGATCCACCAGTGTCATTGAAATGTGTATTATTTTCACAATCCACAAGTGTCATTGCATGTGTGTTCTTTTTAGTAACGACAACCAGAGTCATTTTGCATGTGTGATCTCTTCACATACCACCTATGGATCCACCAGTGTCATTGCATGTGTGTTCTTTTTAGTAACAACAACCAGAGTCATTGAAATGTGTGTTCTTCTCACATACCACCTATGGATCCACCAGTGTCATTGCATGTGTGTTGATTTCACTAACAACAACCAGACTCATTGCATGTGTGTTCTTTTCACATACCACATATGGATCCACCAGTGTGATTGAAATGTGTGTTCTCTACAGAGACCACACATGGATCCACCAGTGTCATTGCATGTGTGTTCTTTTTAGTAACAACCAGAGTCATTTTGCATATGTGTTCTTTTCACATACCACATATGGATCCACCAGTGTCATTGCATGTGTGTTCTTTTCACAATCCACCCATGGATCCACCAGTGTCATTGCATGTGTGTTCTTTTTAGTAACAACCAGAGTCATTTTGCATGTGTGTTCTTTTCACATACCACCTATGGATCCACCAGTGTCATTGCACGTGTTTTGTTTTCACAATCCACCCATGGATCCCACCAGTGTCATTTTGCATGTGTGATCTCTTCACATACCACCTATGGATCCACTAGTGTCATTGCATGTGTGTTATTTTTAGAAACAACAACCAGAGTCATTGAAATGTGTGTTCTTCTCACATACCACCTATGGATCCACCAGTGTCTTTGCATGTGTGTTCATTTCATAATCCACCTATGGATCCACCAGTGTCATTGCATGCGTGTTCTTTTCAGTAACAACAACCAGAGTCATTTTGCATGTGTGTTCTTCTCACATACCACCTATGGATCCACCAGTGTCATTGCATGTGTGTTCTATTCACTAACAACAACCAAAGTCGTTGCATGTGTGTTCTTTTCACATACCACATATGGACCCACTATTGTCATTGAAATGCGTGTTCTCTACATAGACCACACATGGATCCACCAGTATCATTGCATGTGTGTTCTTTTTAGTAACAACAACCAGCCATTTTGCATGTGTGTTCTTTTCACATACCACCTACGGATCCACCAGTGTCATTGCATGTGTGTTCTCTTCACAATCCACCTATGGATCCACCAGTGTCATTGCATGTGTGTTCTTTTTAGTAACGACAACCAGTGTCATTGCATGTGTGTTCTCTTCAGAGAACACACATGGATCCACCAGTGTCATTGCATGTGTATTCTTTTTACAACAACAAGAGTCATTGAAATGTGTGCCCTCTTCGGAGACCACACATGGATCCACCAGTGTCATTGCATGTGTGTTCTTTTCACTAACAACAACCAGAGTAATTGCATGTGTGTTCTTTTCACATACAAAATATGGATCCACCAGTGTTATTGCAGGTGTGCTCTTTTCACAATCCACCCATGGATCCACCAGTGTCATTGCATGCGTGTTCTTTTTAGTAACAACAACCATAGTCATTTTGCATGTGTGTTCTTTTCAGATACCACCTATGGATCCACCTGTGTCATTGAAATGTGTATTATTTTCACAATCCACCCATGGATCCACCAGTTTCATTGCATGTGTGTTATTTTTAGTAATAACAACTAGAGTCATTTTGCAACTGTGATCTCTTCACATACCACCTATGGATCCACCAGTGTCATTGCATGTGTGGTCTTTTTAGTAACAACAACCCGAGTTAGTGAAATGTGTGTTCTTCTCACATACCACCTATGGATCCACCAGTTTCATTGCATGTGTGTTCATTATATGTGTGTTCTGTTCACATACCACACATGGATCCACCAGTGTCATTGCATGTGTGTTCTTTTTAGACACAACCAGAGTCATTTTGCATGTGTGTTTTCTTTTCACATACCACATATGGATCCACCAGTGTCACTGCATGTGTGTTCTTTTCACATTCCACCCATGGATCCACCAGTGTCATTGCATGTGTGTTCTTTTTAGTAATAACCAGAGTCATTTTGCATGTGTGTTCTTTTCACATACCACCTATGGATCCACTAGTGTCATTGCATGTGTTTTCTATTCACAATCCACCCATGGATACCACAAGTGTCATTTTGCATGTGTGTTCTTTTTAGTAACAACAACTAGAGTCATTTTGCATGTGTGTTCTCTTCTCATACCACCTATGGATCCACCAGTGTCATTGCATGTCTGTTCTTTTCACAATCCACCTATGGATCCACCAGTGTCATTGCATGTGTGTTCTTTTTAGTAACAACAACCAGAGTCATTTTGCATGTGTGTTCTTTTCACAAACCACCTATGGATCCACCAGTGTCATTGCATGTGTGTTCTTTTCACTAAGAACAACCAGAGTCATTGCATGTGTGTTCTTTTCACATACCACACATGGATCCACTAGTGTCATTGAAATGCGTGTTCTCTATAGAGACCACACATGGATCCACCAGTGTCATTGCATGTGTGTTCTTTTTAGTAACAACAACCAGTCATTTTGCATGTGTGTTCTTTTCACATACCACCTATTTATCCACCAGTGTCATTGCATGTGTGTTCTCTTCACAATCCACCCATGGATCCACCAGTGTTATTGCATGTGTGTTCTTTTTAGTAACAACAACCAATGTCATTGCATATGTGTTCTCTTCAGAGACCACCCATGGATCCTCCAGTGTCATTGCATGTGTGTTCTTTTTACTAACAACAGCCAGAGTCATTGCATGTGTGATCTCTTCACATACCACCTATGGATCCACCAGTGTCATTGCATGTGTGTTCTTTTCACTAACAACAACCAGAGTCATTGCATGTGTGTTCTTTTCACATACCACATATGGATCCACCAATGTCATTGCATGTCTGTTCTTTTTAGTAACAACAACCAGAGTCATTTTGCATGTGTGTTCTTTTCACAAACCACCTATGGATCCACCAGTGTCATTTTATGTGTGTTCTTTTCACAATCCACCCATGGATCCACCAGTGTCATTACATGTGTGTTCTTTTTAGTAACAACAACCAGAGTCATTTTGCATGTGTGATCTATTCACATACCACCTATGGATCCACCAGTGTCATTGAAATTTTTTTCACATACCACCTATGGATCCACCAGTGTCGTTGAAATGTGTGTTCTTTTAGTAACAACAACCAGAGTCATTTTGCATGTGTGTTCTTCTCACATACCACCTTGGATCCACCAGTGTCATTGCATGTGTGTTATTTTCACAATCCACCCATGGATCCACCAGTGTCATTCCATGTGTGTTCTTTTTAGTAACAACAACCATAGTCATTTTGCATGTGTGTTCTTCTCACATACCACCTATGGATCCACCAGTGTCATTGCATGTGTGTTATTTTCACATTCCACCCATGGATCCACCAGTGTCATTCCATGTGTGTTCTTTTTAGTAACAACAACCAGAGTCATTTTGCATGTGTGTTCTTTTCACATACCACCTATGGATCCACCAGTGTCATTGAAATGTGTATTATTTTCACAATCCACCCATGGATCCACCAGTGTCATTGCATGTGTGTTCTTTTTAGTAACAACAACCAGAGTCATTTTGCATGTGTGATCTCTTCACATACCACCTATGGATCCACCAGTGTCATTGCATGTGTGTTCTTTTTAGTAACAACAACTAGAGTCATTTAAATGTGTGTTCTTCTCACATACTACCTATGGATCCACTAGTGTCATTGCATGTCTGTTCATTTCACTAACAACAACCAGAGTCATTGCATGTGTGTTCTTTTCACATACCACATATGGATCCACTAGTGTGAAATGTGTGTTCTCTATAGATACCACATGGATCCACCAGTGTCATTGCATGTGTGTTCTTTTAGTAACAACAGTCATTTTGCATGTGTGTTCTCTTCTCATACCACCTATGGATCCACCAGTGTCATTGCATGTCTGTTCTTTTCACAATCCACCTATGGATCCACCAGTGTCATTGCATGTGTGTTCTTTTCAGTAACAACAACCAGAGTCATTTTGCATGTGTGTTCTTTTCACAAACCACCTATGGATCCACCAGTGTCATTGCATGTGTGTTCTTTTCACTAAGAACAACCAGAGTCATTGCATGTGTGTTCTTTTCACATACCACACATGGATCCACTAGTGTCATTGAAATGCGTGTTCTCTACAGAGACCACACATGGATCCACCAGTGTCATTGCATGTGTGTTCTTTTTAGTAACAACAACCAGTCATTTTGCATGTGTGTTCTTTTCACATACCACCTATTTATCCACCAGTGTCATTGCATGTGTGTTCTCTTCACAATCCACCCATGGATCCACCAGTGTTATTGCATGTGTGTTCTTTTTAGTAACAACAACCAATGTCATTGCATATGTGTTCTCTTCAGAGACCACCCATGGATCCTCCAGTGTCATTGCATGTGTGTTCTTTTTACTAACAACAGCCAGAGTCATTGCATGTGTGATCTCTTCACATACCACCTATGGATCCACCAGTGTCATTGCATGTGTGTTCTTTTCACTAACAACAACCAGAGTCATTGCATGTGTGTTCTTTTCACATACCACATATGGATCCACCAATGTCATTGCACGTCTGTTCTTTTTAGTAACAACCAGAGTCATTTTGCATGTGTGTTCTTTTCAAAAACCACCTATGGATCCACTAGTGTCATTTCATGTGTGTTCTTTTCACAATCCACCCATGGATCCACCAGTGTCATTGAATGTGTGTTCTTTTTAGTAACAACAAGCAGAGTCATTTTGCATGTGTGATCTATTCACATACCACCTATGGATCCACCAGTGTCGTTGAAATGTGTGTTCTTTTTAGTAACAACAACCAGAGTCATTTTGCATGTGTGTTCTTCTCACATACCACCTATGGATCCACCAGTGTCATTGCATGTGTGTTCTTTTCACAATCCACCCATGGATCCACCAGTGTCATTCCATGTGTGTTCTTTTTAGTAACAACAACCAGAGTCATTTTGCATGTGTGTTCTTTTCACATACCACCTATGGATCCACCAGTGTCATTGAAATGTGTTTTATTTTCACAATCCACCCATGGATCCACCAGTGTCATTGCATGTGTGTTCTTTTTAGTAACAACAACCAGAGTCATTTTGCATGTTTGATCTCTTCACATACCACCTATGGATCCACCTGTGTCAGTGCATGTGTGTTCTTTTTAGTAACAACAACCAGAGTCATTGAAATGTGTGTTCTTGTCACATACCACCTATGGATCCAACAGTGTCATTGCATGTCTGTTCATTTCACTAACAACAACCAGAGTCATTGCATGCGTGTTCTTTTCACATACCACATATGGATCCACCGGTGTGATTGAAATGTGTCATTGCATGTGTGTTATTTTTAGTAACAACCGGAGTCATTTTGCATGTGTGTCCTTTTCACATACCCCATATGGATACACCAGTGTCATTGCATGTGTGTTCTTTTCACAATCCACCCATGGATCCACCAGTCTCATTGCATGTGTGTTCTTTTTAGTAACAACCAGAGTCATTTTGCATGTGTGTTCTTTTCACATACCACCTATGGATCCACCAGTGTCATTGCATGTGATTTCTTTCCACAATCCACCCATGGATCCCACCAGTGTCATTTTGCATGTGTGTTCTTTTTAGTCACAACAACCAGAGTCAGTTTGCATGTGCGTTCTTGTCACATACCACCTATGGATCCACCAGTGTCATTGCAGGTGTGTTCTCTTCACAATCCACCTATGGATCCACCAGTGTCATTGTATGTGTTCTTTTTAGTAACAACAACCAGTGTCATTGCATGTGTGCTCTCCTCATAGACCACACATGGATCCACCAGTGTCATTGCATATGTTTTATTTTCACAATCCACCCATGGATCCCACCAGTGTCATTTTGCATGTGTGTTCTTTTTAGTAACAACAACCAGTCATTTTGCATGTGTGTTCTTTTCACATACCACCTATTTATCCACCAGTGTCATTGCATGTGTGTTCTCTTCACAATCCACCCATGGATCCACCAGTGTTATTGCATGTGTGTTCTTTTTAGTAACAACAACCAATGTCATTGCATATGTGTTCTCTTCAGAGACCACCCATGGATCCTCCAGTGTCATTGCATGTGTGTTCTTTTTACTAACAACAGCCAGAGTCATTGCATGTGTGATCTCTTCACATACCACCTATGGATCCACCAGTGTCATTGCATGTGTGTTCTTTTCACTAACAACAACCAGAGTCATTGCATGTGTGTTCTTTTCACATACCACATATGGATCCACCAATGTCATTGCATGTCTGTTCTTTTTAGTAACAACAACCAGAGTCATTTTGCATGTGTGTTCTTTTCACAAACCACCTATGGATCCACCAGTGTCATTTTATGTGTGTTCTTTTCACAATCCACCCATGGATCCACCAGTGTCATTACATGTGTGTTCTTTTTAGTAACAACAAGCAGAGTCATTTTGCATGTGTGATCTATTCACATACCACCTATGGATCCACCAGTGTCGTTGAAATGTGTGTTCTTTTAGTAACAACAACCAGAGTCATTTTGCATGTGTGTTCTTCTCACATACCACCTTGGATCCACCAGTGTCATTGCATGTGTGTTATTTTCACAATCCACCCATGGATCCACCAGTGTCATTCCATGTGTGTTCTTTTTAGTAACAACAACCATAGTCATTTTGCATGTGTGTTCTTCTCACATACCACCTATGGATCCACCAGTGTCATTGCATGTGTGTTATTTTCACAATCCACCCATGGATCCACCAGTGTCATTCCATGTGTGTTCTTTTTAGTAATAACAACCAGAGTCATTTTGCATGTGTGTTCTTTTCACATACCACCTATGGATCCACCAGTGTCATTGAAATGTGTATTATTTTCACAATCCACCCATGGATCCACCAGTGTCATTGCATGTGTGTTCTTTTTAGTAACAACAACCAGAGTCATTTTGCATGTGTGATCTCTTCACATACCACCTATGGATCCACCAGTGTCATTGCATGTGTGTTCTTTTTAGTAACAACAACTAGAGTCATTTAAATGTGTGTTCTTCTCACATACTACCTATGGATCCACCAGTGTCATTGCATGTCTGTTCATTTCACTAACAACAACCAGAGTCATTGCATGTGTGTTCTTTTCACATACCACATATGGATCCACTAGTGTGATTGAAATGTGTGTTCTCTATAGATACCACACATGGATCCACCAGTGTCATTGCATGTGTGTTCTTTTTAGTAACAACCAGAGTCATTTTGCATGTGTGTTCTCTTCTCATACCACCTATGGATCCACCAGTGTCATTGCATGTCTGTTCTTTTCACAATCCACCTATGGATCCACCAGTGTCATTGCATGTGTGTTCTTTTCAGTAACAACAACCAGAGTCATTTTGCATGTGTGTTCTTTTCACAAACCACCTATGGATCCACCAGTGTCATTGCATGTGTGTTCTTTTCACTAAGAACAACCAGAGTCATTGCATGTGTGTTCTTTTCACATACCACACATGGATCCACTAGTGTCATTGAAATGCGTGTTCTCTACAGAGACCACACATGGATCCACCAGTGTCATTGCATGTGTGTTCTTTTTAGTAACAACAACCAGTCATTTTGCATGTGTGTTCTTTTCACATACCACCTATTTATCCACCAGTGTCATTGCATGTGTGTTCTCTTCACAATCCACCCATGGATCCACCAGTGTTATTGCATGTGTGTTCTTTTTAGTAACAACAACCAATGTCATTGCATATGTGTTCTCTTCAGAGACCACCCATGGATCCTCCAGTGTCATTGCATGTGTGTTCTTTTTACTAACAACAGCCAGAGTCATTGCATGTGTGATCTCTTCACATACCACCTATGGATCCACCAGTGTCATTGCATGTGTGTTCTTTTCACTAACAACAACCAGAGTCATTGCATGTGTGTTCTTTTCACATACCACATATGGATCCACCAATGTCATTGCACGTCTGTTCTTTTTAGTAACAACCAGAGTCATTTTGCATGTGTGTTCTTTTCAAAAACCACCTATGGATCCACTAGTGTCATTTCATGTGTGTTCTTTTCACAATCCACCCATGGATCCACCAGTGTCATTGAATGTGTGTTCTTTTTAGTAACAACAAGCAGAGTCATTTTGCATGTGTTATCTATTCACATACCACCTATGGATCCACCAGTGTCGTTGAAATGTGTGTTCTTTTTAGTAACAACAACCAGAGTCATTTTGCATGTGTGTTCTTCTCACATACCACCTATGGATCCACCAGTGTCATTGCATGTGTGTTCTTTTCACAATCCACCCATGGATCCACCAGTGTCATTCCATGTGTGTTCTTTTTAGTAACAACAACCAGAGTCATTTTGCATGTGTGTTCTTTTCACATACCACCTATGGATCCACCAGTGTCATTGAAATGTGTTTTATTTTCACAATCCACCCATGGATCCACCAGTGTCATTGCATGTGTGTTCTTTTTAGTAACAACAACCAGAGTCATTTTGCATGTGTGATATCTTCACATACCACCTATGGATCCACCAGTGTCATTGCATGTGTGTTCTTTTTAGTAACAACAACCAGAGTCATTGAAATGTGTGTTCTTCTCACATACCACCTATGGATCCACCAATGTCATTGCATGTCTGTTCATTTCACTAACAACAACCAGAGTCATTGCATGTGTGTTCTTTTCACATACCACATATGGATCCACCAGTGTGATTGAAATGTGTGTTCTCTACAGAGACCACACATGAATCCACCAGTGTCATTGCATGTGTGTTCTTTTTAGTAACAACCAGAGTCATTTTGCATGTGTGTTCTTTTCACATACCACAAATGGATCCACCAGTGTCATTGCATGTGTGTGCTTTTCACAATCCACCCATGGATCCACTAGTGTCATTGCATGTGTGTTCTTTTTAGTAACAACCAGAGTCATTTTGCATGTGTGTTCTTTTCACATACCACCTATGGATCCACCAGTGTCATTGCATGTGATTTCTTTCCACAATCCACCCATGGATCCCACCAGTGTCATTTTGCATGTGTGTTCTTTTTAGTCACAACAACCAGAGTCAGTTTGCATGTGCGTTCTTGTCACATACCACCTATGGATCCACCAGTGTCATTGCAGGTGTGTTCTCTTCACAATCCACCTATGGATCCACCAGTGTCATTGTATGTGTTCTTTTTAGTAACAACAACCAGTGTCATTGCATGTGTGCTCTCCTCATAGACCACACATGGATCCACCAGTGTCATTGCATATGTTTTATTTTCACAATCCACCCATGGATCCCACCAGTGTCATTTTGCATGTGTGTTCTTTTTAGTAACAACAACCAGAGTCAGTTTGCATGTGTGTTCTTTTCACATACCACCTATGGATCCACCAGTGTCATTGCATGTGTGTTCTCTTCACAATCCACCTATGGATCCACCAGTGTCATTGCATGTGTGCTCTCTTCAGACACCACACATGGATCCACCAGTGTCATTGCATGTGTGTTCTTTTTACTAACAACAACAAGAGTCATTGAAATGTGTGCTCTCTTCAGAGACCACACATGGATCCACCAGTGTCATTGCATGTGTGTTCTTTTCACTAACAACAACCAGAGTCATTGCATGTGTGTTCTATTCACATACCACATATGGATCACCAGTATCATTGCATGTGTGTTCTTTTCACAATCCTCCCATGGATCCACCAGTGTCATTGCATGTGTGTTCTTTTTAGTACCAACCAGAGTCATTTTGCATGTGTGTTCTTTTCACATACCACCTATGGATCCACCAGTCTCATTGCATGTGTTTTCTTTTGAAAATCCACCCATGGATCCCACCACTGTCATTTTGCATGTGTGTTCTTTTCACAATCCACCCATGGATCCACCAGTGTCATTGAATGTGTGTTCTTTTTAGTAACAACAAGCAGAGTCATTTTGCATGTGTGATCTATTCACATACCACCTATGGATCCACCAGTGTCGTTGAAATGTGTGTTCTTTTTAGTAACAACAACCAGAGTCATTTTGCATGTGTGTTCTTCTCACATACCACCTATGTATCCACCAGTGTCATTGCATGTGTGTTCTTTTCACCATCCACCCATGGATCCACCAGTGTCATTCCATGTGTGTTCTTTTTAGTAACAACAACCAGAGTCATTTTGCATGTGTGTTCTTTTCACATACCACCTATGGATCCACCAGTGTCATTGAAATGTGTATTATTTTCACAATCCACCCATGGATCCACCAGTGTCATTGCATGTGTGTTCTTTTTAGTAACAACAACCAGAGTCATTTTGCATGTGTGATCTCTTCACATACCACCTATGGATCCACCAGTGTCATTGCATGTGTGTTCTTTTTAGTAACAATAACCAGAGTCATTGAAATGTGTGTTCTTCTCACATACCACCTATGGATCCACCAGTGTCATTGCATGTGTGTTCATTTCACTAACAACAACCAGAGTCATTGCATGTGTGTTCTTTTCACATACCACATATGGATCCACCAGTGTGATTGAAATGTGTGTTCTCTACAGAGACCACACATGGATCCACCAGTGTCATTGCATGTGTGTTCTTTTTAGTAACAACCAGAGTCATTTTGCATGTGTGTTCTTTTCACATACCACAAATGGATCCACCAGTGTCATTGCATGTGTGTGCTTTTCACAATCCACCCATGGATCCACCAGTGTCATTGCATGTGTGTTCTTTTTAGTAACAACCAGAGTCATTTTGCATGTGTGTTCTTTTCACATACCACCTATGGATCCACCAGTGTCATTGCATGTGTTTTCTTTTCACAATCCACCCATGGATCCCACCAGTGTCATTTTGCATGTGTGTTCTTTTTAGTAACAACAACCAGAGTCATTTTGCATGTGTGTTCTTTTCACATACCACCTATGGATCCACCAGTGTCATTGCATGTGTGTTCTCTTCACAATCCACCTATGGATCCACCAGTGTCATTGCATGTGTTTTTTTAGTAACAACAACCAGTGTCATTGCATGTGTGCTCTCTTCAGAGACCACACATGGATCCACCAGTGTCATTGCATGTGTGTTCTTTTTACTAACAACAACAAGAGTCATTGAAATGTGTGCTATCTTCAGAGACCACACATGGATCCACCAGTGTCATTGCATGTGTGTTCTTTTCACTAACAACAACCAGAGTCATTGCATGTGTGTTCTTTTCACATACCACATATGGATCACCAGTGTCATTGCATGTGTGTTCTTTTCACAATCCTCCCATGGATCCACCAGTGTCATTGCATGTGTGTTCTTTTCAGTAACAACCAGAGTCATTTTGCATGTGTGTTCTTTTCACATACCACCTATGGATCCACCAGTCTCATTGCATGTGTTTTCTTTTCAAAATCCACCCATGGATCCCACCACTGTCATTTTGCATGTGTGTTCTTTTCACAATCCACCCATGGATCCACCAGTGTCATTGCATGTGTGTTCTTTTTAATAACAACAAGCAGAGTCATTTTGCTTGTGTGATCTATTCACATACCACCTATGGATCCACCAGTGTCGTTGAAATATGTGTTCTTTTTAGTAACAACAACCAGAGTCATTTTGCATGTGTGTTCTTCTCACATACCACCTATGGATCCACCAGTGTCATTGCATGTGTGTTCTTTTCACAATCCACCCATGGATCCACCAGTGTCATTCCATGTGTGTTCTTTTTAGTAACAACAACCAGAGTCATTTTGCATGTGTGTTCTTTTCACATACCACCTATGGATCCACCAGTGTCATTGAAATGTGTATTATTTTCAGAATCCACCCATGGATCCACCAGTGTCATTACATGTGTGTTCTTTTTAGTAACAACAACCAGAGTCATTGAAATGTGTGTTTCTCTCACATACCACCTATGGATCCCACAGTGTGAATGCATGTGTTTTCATTTCATAATCCACCTATGGATCCACCAAAGGTCATTGCATGTGTGTTCTTTTTTAGTAACAACGAGAGTCATTTTGCATGTGTGTTCTTCTCACATACCACCTATGGATCCACCAGTGTCATTGCATGTGTGTTCTTTTCACAATCCACCCATGGATCCACCAGTGTCATTCCATGTGGTATCTTTTTAGTAACAACAACCAGAGTCATTTTGCATGTGTGTTCTTTTCACATACCACCTATGGATCCACCAGTGTCATTGAAATGTGTATTATTTTCACAATCCACCCATGGATCCACCAGTGTCATTGCATGTGTGTTCTTTTTAGTAACAACAACCAGAGTCATTTTGCATGTGTGATCTCTTCACATACCACCTATGGATCCACCAGTGTCATTGCATGTGTGTTCTTTTTAGTAACAACAACCAGAGTCATTGAAATGTGTGTTCTTCTCACATACCACCGATGGATCCACCAGTGTCATTGCATGTCTGTTCATTTCACTAACAACAACCAGAGTCATTGCATGTGTGTTCTTTTCACATACCACATATGGATCCACCAGTGTGATTGAAATGTGTGTTTTCTATAGAGATCACACATGGATCCACCAGTGTCATTGCATGTCTGTTCTTTTTAGTAACAACCAGAGTCATTTTGCATGTGTGTTCTTTTCACATACCACAAATGGATCCACTAGTGTCATTGCATGTGTGTGCTTTTCACAATCCACCCATGGATCCACCAGTGTCATTGCATGTGTGTTCTTTTTAGTAACAACCAGAGTCATTTTGCATGTGTGTTCTTTTCACATACCACCTATGGATCCACCAGTGTCATTGCATGTGTTTTCTTTTCACAATCCACCCATAGATTCCACCAGTGTCATTTTGTATGTGTGTTCTTTTTAGTAACAACAACCAGAGTCAGTTTGCATGTGTGTTCTTTTCACATACCACCTATGGATCCACCAGTGTCATTGCATGTGTGTTCTCTTCACAATCCACCTATGGATCCACCAGTGTCATTGCATGTGTTATTTTTAGTAACAACAACCAGTGTCATTGCATGTGTGCTCTCTTCAGAGACCACACATGGATCCACCAGTGTCATTGCATGTGTGTTCTTTTTACTAACAACAACAAGAGTCATTGAAATGTGTGCTCTCTTCAGAGACCACACATGGATCCACCAGTGTCATTGCATGTGTGTTCTTTTCACTAACAACAACCAGAGTCATTGCATGTGTGTTCTTTTCACATACCACATATGGATCACCAGTGTCATTGCATGTGTGTTCTTTTCACAATCCTCCCATGGATCCACCAGTATCATTGCATGTGTGTTCTTTTTAGTAACAACCAGAGTCATTTTGCATGTGTGTTCTTTTCACATACCACCTATGGATCCACCAGTCTCATTGCATGTGTTTTCTTTTCAAAATCCACCCATGGATCCCACCACTGTCATTTTGCATGTGTGTTCTTTTTAGTAACAACAACCAGAGTCATTTTGCATGTGTGATCTCTTCACATACCACCTATGGATCCACCAGTGTCATTACATGTGTGTTCTTTTTAGTAACAACAACCAGAGTCATTGAAATGTGTGTTTCTCTCACATACCACCTATGGATCCACCAGTGTGATTGCATGTGTGTTCATTTCATAATCCACCTATGGATCCACCAATGTCATTGCATGTGTGTTCTTTTTAGTGACAACAACGAGAGTCATTTTGCATGTGTGTTCTTCTCACATACCACCTATGGATCCACCACTGTCATTGCATGTGTGTTCTTTTCACTAACAACAACCAGAGTCATTGCATGTGTGTTCTTTTCAAATACCACATATGGATCCTCCAGTGTCATTGAAATGCGTGTTCTCTACAGAGACCACACATGGATCCACCAGTGTCATTGCATGTGTGTTCTTTTTAGTAACAACAACGAGTCATTTTGCATGTGTGTTCTTTTCACATACCACCTATGGATCCACCAGTGTTATTGAATGTGTGTTCACTTCACAATCCACCTATGGATCCACTAGTGTCATTGCATGTGTGTTCTTTTTTATTAACAACAACCAGTGTTATTGCATGTGTGTTCTTTTTAGTAACAACCAGTGTCATTACATGTGTGTTCTCTCAGAGACCACACATGGATCCACTAGTGTCATTGCATGTGTGTTCTTTTTACTAACAACAACAAGAGTCATTGAAATGTGTGCTCTCTTTAGAGACCACACATGGATCCACTAGTGTCATTGCATGTGTGTTCTTTTCACTAACAACAACCAGAGTCATTGCATGTGTGTTCTTTTCACATACCACATATGGATCAACAGTGTGATTGAAATGTGTGTTCTTTACAGAGACCACACATGGATCCACCAGTGTCATTGCATGTGTGTTCTTTTTAGTAACAACCAGAGTCATATTGCATGTGTGTTCTTTTCACATACCACATATGGATCCACCAGTGTCATTGCATGTGTGTTCTTTTCACAATCCACCCATGGATCCACCATTGTCATTGCATGTGTGTTCTTTTTAGTAACAACTAGAGTCATTTTGCATGTGTGTTCTTTTCACATACCACATATGGATCCACCAGTGTCATTGCATGTGTTTTCTTTTCACAATCCACCCATGGATCCCACCAGTGTCATTTTGCATGTGTGTTCTTTTTAGTAACAACAAGCAGAGTCATTTTGCATGTGTGTTCTTCTCACATACGACCTATGGATCCACCAGTGTCATTGCATGTGTGTTCTTTTCACAATCCACCCATGGATCCACCAGTGTCATTCCATGTGTGTTCTTTTTAGTAACAACAACCAGAGTCATTTTGCATGTGTGTTCTTTTCACATACCACCTATGGATCCACCAGTGTCATTGCATGTGTGTTCTCTTCACAATCCACCTATGGATCCACCAGTGTCATTGCATGTGTTATTTTTAGTAACAACAACCAGTGTCATTGCATGTGTGCTCTCTTCAGAGACCACACATGGATCCACTAGTGTCATTGCATGTGTGTTCTTTTTACTAACAACAACAAGAGTCATTGAAATGTGTGCTATCTTCAGAGACCACACATGGATCCACCAGTGTCATTGCATGTGTGTTCTTTTCACTAACAACAACCAGAGTCATTGCATGTGTGTTCTTTTCACATACCACATATGGATCACCAGTGTCATTGCATGTGTGTTCTTTTCACAATCCTCCCATGGATCCACCAGTGTCATTGCATGTGTGTTCTTTTCAGTAACAACCAGAGTCATTTTGCATGTGAGTTCTTCTCACATACCACCTATGGATCCACCACTGTCATTGCATGTGTGTTCTTTTCACTAACAACAACCAGAGTCATTGCATGTGTGTTCTTTTCAAATACCACATATGGATCCTCCAGTGTCATTGAAATGCGTGTTCTCTACAGAGACCACACATGGATCCACCAGTGTCATTGCATGTGTGTTCTTTTTAGTAACAACAACGAGTCATTTTGCATGTGTGTTCTTTTCACATACCACCTATGGATCCACCAGTGTTATTGAATGTGTGTTCACTTCACAATCCACCTATGGATCCACTAGTGTCATTGCATGTGTGTTCTTTTTTATTAACAACAACCAGTGTTATTGCATGTGTGTTCTTTTTAGTAACAACCAGTGTCATTACATGTGTGTTCTCTCAGAGACCACACATGGATCCACTAGTGTCATTGCATGTGTGTTCTTTTTACTAACAACAACAAGAGTCATTGAAATGTGTGCTCTCTTTAGAGACCACACATGGATCCACTAGTGTCATTGCATGTGTGTTCTTTTCACTAACAACAACCAGAGTCATTGCATGTGTGTTCTTTTCACATACCACATATGGATCAACAGTGTGATTGAAATGTGTGTTCTTTACAGAGACCACACATGGATCCACCAGTGTCATTGCATGTGTGTTCTTTTTAGTAACAACCAGAGTCATATTGCATGTGTGTTCTTTTCACATACCACATATGGATCCACCAGTGTCATTGCATGTGTGTTCTTTTCACAATCCACCCATGGATCCACCATTGTCATTGCATGTGTGTTCTTTTTAGTAACAACTAGAGTCATTTTGCATGTGTGTTCTTTTCACATACCACATATGGATCCACCAGTGTCATTGCATGTGTTTTCTTTTCACAATCCACCCATGGATCCCACCAGTGTCATTTTGCATGTGTGTTCTTTTTAGTAACAACAAGCAGAGTCATTTTGCATGTGTGTTCTTCTCACATACGACCTATGGATCCACTAGTGTCATTGCATGTGTGTTCTTTTCACAATCCACCCATGGATCCACCAGTGTCATTCCATGTGTGTTCTTTTTAGTAACAACAACCAGAGTCATTTTGCATGTGTGTTCATTTCTCATACCACCTATGGATCCACCAGTGTCATTGCATGTGTGTTCTCTTCACAATCCACCTATGGATCCACCAGTGTCATTGCATGTGTTATTTTTAGTAACAACAACCAGTGTCATTGCATGTGTGCTCTCTTCAGAGACCACACATGGATCCACTAGTGTCATTGCATGTGTGTTCTTTTTACTAACAACAACAAGAGTCATTGAAATGTGTGCTATCTTCAGAGACCACACATGGATCCACCAGTGTCATTGCATGTGTGTTCTTTTCACTAACAACAACCAGTCATTGCATGTGTTCTTTTCACATACCACATATGGATCACCAGTGTCATTGCATGTGTGTTCTTTTCACAATCCTCCCATGGATCCACCAGTGTCATTGCATGTGTGTTCTTTTCAGTAACAACCAGAGTCATTTTGCATGTGAGTTCTTCTCACATACCACCTATGGATCCACCACTGTCATTGCATGTGTGTTCTTTTCACTAACAACAAACAGAGTCATTGCATGTGTGTTCTTTTCAAATACCACATATGGATCCTCCAGTGTCATTGAAATGCGTGTTCTCTACAGAGACCACATGGATCCACCAGTGTCATTGCATGTGTGTTCTTTTTAGTAACAACAACGAGTCATTTTGCATGTGTGTTCTTTTCACATACCACCTATGGATCCACCAGTGTTATTGAATGTGTGTTCACTTCACAATCCACCTATGGATCCACTAGTGTCATTGCATGTGTGTTCTTTTTTATTAACAACAACCAGTGTTATTGCATGTGTGTTCTTTTTAGTAACAACCAGTGTCATTACATGTGTGTTCTCTCAGAGACCACACATGGATCCACTAGTGTCATTGCATGTGTGTTCTTTTTACTAACAACAACAAGAGTCATTGAAATGTGTGCTCTCTTTAGAGACCACACATGGATCCACTAGTGTCATTGCATGTGTGTTCTTTTCACTAACAACAACCAGAGTCATTGCATGTGTGTTCTTTTCACATACCACATATGGATCAACAGTGTGATTGAAATGTGTGTTCTTTACAGAGACCACACATGGATCCACCAGTGTCATTGCATGTGTGTTCTTTTTAGTAACAACCAGAGTCATATTGCATGTGTGTTCTTTTCACATACCACATATGGATCCACCAGTGTCATTGCATGTGTGTTCTTTTCACAATCCACCCATGGATCCACCATTGTCATTGCATGTGTGTTCTTTTTAGTAACAACCAGAGTCATTTTGCATGTGTGTTCTTTTCACATACCACATATGGATCCACCAGTGTCATTGCATGTGTTTTCTTTTCACAATCCACCCATGGATCCCACCAGTGTCATTTTGCATGTGTGTTCTTTTTAGTAACAACAAGCAGAGTCATTTTGCATGTGTGATCTATTCACATACCACCTATGGATCCACCAGTGTCGTTGAAATGTGTGTTCTTTTTAGTAACAACAACCAGAGTCATTTTGCATGTGTGTTCTTCTCACATACGACCTATGGATCCACCAGTGTCATTGCATGTGTGTTCTTTTCACAATCCACCCATGGATCCACCAGTGTCATTCCATGTGTGTTCTTTTTAGTAACAACAACCAGAGTCATTTTGCATGTGTGTTCTTTTCACATACCACCTATGGATCCACCAGTGTCATTGAAATGTGTATTATTTTCACAATCCAGCCATGGATCCACCAGTGTCATTGCATGTGTGTTCTTTTTAGTAACAACAACCAGAGTCATTTTGCATGTGTGTTCTTTTCACATACCACCTATGGATCCACCAGTGTCATTGCATGTGTGTTCTCTTCACAATCCACCTATGGATCCACCAGTGTCATTGCATGTGTTATTTTTAGTAACAACAACCAGTGTCATTGCATGTGTGCTCTCTTCAGAGACCACACATGGATCCACTAGTGTCATTGCATGTGTGTTCTTTTTACTAACAACAACAAGAGTCATTGAAATGTGTGCTATCTTCAGAGACCACACATGGATCCACCAGTGTCATTGCATGTGTGTTCTTTTCACTAACAACAACCAGAGTCATTGCATGTGTGTTCTTTTCACATACCACATATGGATCACCAGTGTCATTACATGTGTGTTCTTTTCACAATCCTCCCATGGATCCACCAGTGTCATTGCATGTGTGTTCTTTTCAGTAACAACCAGAGTCATTTTGCATGTGAGTTCTTTTCACATACCACCTATGGATCCACCAGTCTCATTGCATGTGTTTTCTTTTCAAAATCCACCCATGGATCCCACCACTGTCATTTTGCATGTGTGTTCTTTTCACAATCCACCCATGGATCCACCAGTGTCATTGCATGTGTGTTCTTTTTAATAACAACAAGCAGAGTCATTTTGCTTGTGTGATCTATTCACATACCACCTATGGATCCACCAGTGTCGTTGAAATATGTGTTCTTTTTAGTAACAACAACCAGAGTCATTTTGCATGTGTGTTCTTCTCACATACCACCTATGGATCCACCAGTGTCATTGCATGTGTGTTCTTTTCACAATCCACCCATGGATCCACCAGTGTCATTCCATGTGTGTTCTTTTTAGTAACAACAACCAGAGTCATTTTGCATGTGTGTTCTTTTCATATACCACCTATGGATCCACCAGTGTCATTGAAATGTGTATTATTTTCAGAATCCACCCATGGATCCACCAGTGTCATTACATGTGTGTTCTTTTTAGTAACAACAACCAGAGTCATTGAAATGTGTGTTTCTCTCACATACCACCTATGGATCCACCAGTGTGATTGCATGTGTGTTCATTTCATAATCCACCTATGGATCCACCAGTGTCATTGCATGTGTGTTCTTTTTAGTAACAACGAGAGTCATTTTGCATGTGTGTTCTTCTCACATACCACCTATGGATCCACCAGTGTCATTGCATGTGTGTTCTTTTCACAATCCACCCATGGATCCACCAGTGTCATTCCATGTGTGTTCTTTTTAGTAACAACAACCAGAGTCATTTTGCATGTGTGTTCTTTTCACATACCACCTATGGATCCACCAGTGTCATTGAAATGTGTATTATTTTCACAATCCACCCATGGATCCACCAGTGTCATTGCATGTGTGTTCTTTTTAGTAACAACAACCAGAGTCATTTTGCATGTGTGATCTCTTCACATACCACCTATGGATCCACCAGTGTCATTGCATGTGTGTTCTTTTTAGTAACAACAACCAGAGTCATTGAAATGTGTGTTCTTCTCACATACCACCGATGGATCCACCAGTGTCATTGCATGTCTGTTCATTTCACTAACAACAACCAGAGTCATTGCATGTGTGTTCTTTTCACATACCACATATGGATCCACCAGTGTGATTGAAATGTGTGTTCTCTATAGAGATCACACATGGATCCACCAGTGTCATTGCATGTGTGTTCTTTTTAGTAACAACCAGAGTCATTTTGCATGTGTGTTCTTTTCACATACCACAAATGGATCCACCAGTGTCATTGCATGTGTGTGCTTTTCACAATCCACCCATGGATCCACCAGTGTCATTGCATGTGTGTTCTTTTTAGTAACAACCAGAGTCATTTTGCATGTGTGTTCTTTTCACATACCACCTATGGATCCACCAGTGTCATTGCATGTGTTTTCTTTTCACAATCCACCCATAGATCCCACCAGTGTCATTTTGTATGTGTGTTCTTTTTAGTAACAACAACCAGAGTCAGTTTGCATGTGTGTTCTTTTCACATACCACCTATGGATCCACCAGTGTCATTGCATGTGTGTTCTCTTCACAATCCACCTATGGATCCACCACTGTCATTGCATGTGTTATTTTTAGTAACAACAACCAGTGTCATTGCATGTGTGCTCTCTTCAGAGACCACACATGGATCCACCAGTGTCATTGCATGTGTGTTCTTTTTACTAACAACAACAAGAGTCATTGAAATGTGTGCTCTCTTCAGAGACCACACATGGATCCACCAGTGTCATTGCATGTGTGTTCTTTTCACTAACAACAACCAGAGTCATTGCATGTGTGTTCTTTTCACATACCACATATGGATCACCAGTGTCATTGCATGTGTGTTCTTTTCACAATCCTCCCATGGATCCACCAGTATCATTGCATGTGTGTTCTTTTTAGTAACAACCAGAGTCATTTTGCATGTGTGTTCTTTTCACATACCACCTATGGATCCACCAGTCTCATTGCATGTGTTTTCTTTTCAAAATCCACCCATGGATCCCACCACTGTCATTTTGCATGTGTGTTCTTTTTAGTAACAACAACCAGAGTCATTTTGCATGTGTGATCTCTTCACATACCACCTATGGATCCACCAGTGTCATTACATGTGTGTTCTTTTTAGTAACAACAACCAGAGTCATTGAAATGTGTGTTTCTCTCACATACCACCTATGGATCCACCAGTGTGATTGCATGTGTGTTCATTTCATAATCCACCTATGGATCCACCAATGTCATTGCATGTGTGTTCTTTTTAGTGACAACAACGAGAGTCATTTTGCATGTGTGTTCTTCTCACATACCACCTATGGATCCAACACTGTCATTGCATGTGTGTTCTTTTCACTAACAACAACCAGAGTCATTGCATGTGTGTTCTTTTCAAATACCACATATGGATCCTCCAGTGTCATTGCATGTGTGTTTTTTAGTAACAACAACAGTCATTTTGCATGTGTGTTCTTTTCACATACCACCTATGGATCCACCAGTTATTGAATGTGTTCACTTCACAATCCACCTATGGATCCACTACTGTCATTGCATGTGTGTTCTTTTTTAACAACAACAGTGTTATTGCATGTGTGTTTTTTTTAGTAACAACCAGTGTCATTACATGTGTGTTCTCTCGAGACCACACATGGATCCACCAGTGTCATTGCATGTGTGTTCTTTTTACTAACAACAACAAGAGTCATTGAAATGTGTGCTCTCTTTAGAGACCACACATGGATCCACTAGTGTCATTGCATGTGTGTTCTTTTCACTAACAACAACCAGAGTCATTGCATGTGTGTTCTTTTCACATACCACATATGGATCAACAGTGTGATTGAAATGTGTGTTCTTTGAGACCACACATGGATCCACCAATGTCATTGCATGTGTGTTCTTTTAGTAACAACCAGAGTCATATTGCATGTGTGTTCTTCTCACATACCACATATGGATCCACCAGTGTCATTGCATGTGTGTTCTTTTCACAATCCACCCATGGATCCACCATTGTCATTGCATGTGTGTTCTTTTTAGTAACAACCAGATTCATTTTGCATGTGTGCTCTTTTCACATACCACATATGGATCCACCAGTGTCATTGCATGTGTTTTCTTTTCACAATCCACCCATGGATCCCACCAGTGTCATTTTGCATGTGTGTTCTTTTTAGTAACAACAAGAAGAGTCATTTTGCATGTGTGATCTATTCACATACCACCTATGGATCCACCAGTGTCGTTGAAATGTGTGTTCTTTTTAGTAACAACAACCAGAGTAATTTTGCATGTGTGTTCTTCTCACATACGACCTATGGATCCACCAGTGTCATTGCATGTGTGTTCTTTTCACAATCCACCCATGGATCCACCAGTGTCATTCCATGTGTGTTCTTTTTAGTAACAACAACCAGAGTCATTTTGCATGTGTGTTCTTTTCACATACCACCTATGGATCCACCAGTGTCATTGAAATGTGTATTATTTTCACAATCCAGCCATGGATCCACCAGTGTCATTGCATGTGTGTTCTTTTTAGTAACAACAACCAGTCATTTTGCATGTGTGATCTCTTCACATACCACCTATGGATCCACCAGTGTCATTGCATGTGTGATATTTTTAGTAACAACAACCAGAGTCATTGAAATGTGTGTTCTTCTCACATACCACCTATGGATCCACCAGTGTCATTGCATGTCTGTTTATTTCACTAACAACAACCAGAGTCATTGCATGTGTGTTCTTTTCACATACCACATATTGATCCACCAGTGTCATTGAAATGTGTGTTCTCTACAGAGACCACACATGGATCCACCAGTGTCATTGCATGTGTGTTCTTTTTAGTAACAACCAGAGTCATTTTGCATGTGTGTTCTTTTCACATACCACAAATGGATCCACCAGTGTCATTGCATGTGTGTGCTTTTCACAATCCACCCATGGATCCACCAGTGTCATTGCATGTGTGTTCTCTTTAGTAACAACCAGAGTCATTTTGCATGTGTGTTCTTTTCACATACCACCTATGGATCCACCAGTGTCATTGCATTTGTTTTCTTTTCACAATCCACCCATGGATCCCACCACTGTCATTTTGCATGTGTGTTCTTTTTAGTAACAACAACCAGAGTCAGTTTGCGTGTGTCTTCTTTTCACATACCACCTATGAATCCACCAGTGTCATTGCATGTGTGTTCTCTTCACAATCCACCTATGGATCAACCAGTGTCATTGCATGTGTTATTTTTAGTAACAACAACCAGTGTCATTGCATGTGTGCTCTCTTCAGAGACCACACATGGATCCACCAGTGTCATTGCATGTGTGTTCTTTTCACTAACAACAACCAGAGTCATTGCATGTGTGTTCTTTTCACATACCACATATGGATCACCAGTGTCATTGCATGTGTGTTCTTTTCACAATACTCCCATGGATCCACCAGTGTCATTGCTTGTGTGTTCTTTTTAGTAACAACCAGAGTCATTTTGCATGTGTGTTCTTTTCACATACCACCTATGAATCCACCAGTCTCATTGCATGTGTTTTCTTTTCAAAATCCACCCATGGATCCCACCACTGTCATTTTGCATGTGTGTTCTTTTTAGTAACAACAACCAGAGTCATTTTGCATGTGTGATCTCTTCACATACCACCTATGGATCCACCAGTGTCATTACATGTGTGTTCTTTTTTGTAACAACAACCAGAGTCATTGAAATGTGTGTTTCTCTCACATACCACCTATGGATCCACCAGTGTGATTGCATGTGTGTTCATTTCATAATCCACCTGTGGATCCACCAGTGTCATTGCATGTGTGTTCTTTTTAGTAACAACAACGAGAGTCATTTTGCATGTGTGTTCTTCTCACATACCACTTATGGATCCACCACTGTCATTGCATGTGTGTTCTTTTTAGTAACAACAACGAGAGTCATTTTGCATGTGTGTTCTTCTCACATACCACCTATGGATCCACCACTGTCATTGCATGTGTGTTCTTTTCACTAACACCAACCAGAGTCATTGCATGTGTGTTCTTTTCAAATACCACATATGGATCCACCAGTGTCATTGAAATGTGTGTTCTCTACAGAGACCACACATGGATCCACCAGTGTCATTGCATGTGTGTTCTTTTTAGTAACAACAACCAGTCATTTTGCATGTGTGTTCTTTTCACATACCACCTATGGATCCACCAGTGTTATTGAATGTGTGTTCACTTCACAATCCACCTATGGATCCACTAGTGTCATTGCATGTGTGTTCTTTTTAGTAACAACAACCAGTGTCATTGCATGTGTGTTCTTTTTAGTAACAACAACCAGTGTCATTGCATGTGTGTTCTCTCAGAGACCACACATGGATCCACCAATGTCATTGCATGTGTGTTATTTTTACTAACAACAACAAGAGTCATTGAAATGTGTGCTCTCTTCAGAGACCACACATGGATCCACCAGTGTCATTGCATGTGTGTTCTTTTCACTAACAACAACCAGAGTCATTGCATGTGTGTTCTTTTCACATACCACGTATGGATCAACAATGTGATTGAAATGTGTGTTCTCTACAGAGACCACACATGGATCCACCAGTGTCATTGCATGTGTGTTCTTTTTAGTAAACCAGAGTCATTTTGCATGTGTGTTCTTTTCACATACCACATATGGATCCACCAGTGTTATTGCATGTGTTTTTTTTTCACAATCCACCCATGGATCCACCATTGTCATTGCATGTGTGTTCTTTTTAGTAACAACCAGAGTCATTTTGCATGTGTGTTCTTTTCACACACCACCTATGGATCCACCAGTGTCATTGCATGTGTTTTCTTTTCACAATCCACCCATGGATCCCACCAGTGTCATTTTGCATGTGTGTTCTCTTCACATACAACCTATGGATCCACCAGTGTCATTGCATGTGTGTTCTTTTTAGTAACAACAACCAGAGTCATTTTGCATGTGTGTTCTTTTCACATACCACCTATGGATCCACCAGTGTCATTGCATGTGTGTTCTTTTCACAATCCACCCATGGATCCACCAGTGTCATGGCATGTGTGTTCTTTTTAGTAACAACAACCAGAGTCATTTTGCATGTGTGTTCTTCTCACATACCACGTATGGATCCACCAGTGTCATTGCATGTGTGTACTTTTCACTAACAACAAACAGAGTCATTGCATGTGTATTCTTTTCACATACCACATATGGATCCACCAGTGTCATTGAAATGCGTGTTCTCTATAGAGACCACACATGGATCCACCAAAGGTCATTGCATGTGTGTTATTTTTAGTAACAACAGTGATTTTGCATGTGTGTTCTTCTCACATACCACCTATGGATCCACCAGTGTCATTGCATGTGTGTTCTTTTCACAATCCACCCATGGATCCACCAGTGTCATTCCATGTGTGTTCATTTTAGTAACAACAACCAGAGTCATTTTACATGTGTGTTCTTTTCACATACCACCTATGGATCCACCAGTGTCATTGAAATGTGTATTATTTTCACAATCCAGCCATGGATCCACCAGTGTCATTGCATGTGTGTTCTTTTTAGTAACAACAACCAGAGTCATTTTGCATGTGTGATCTCTTCACATACCACCTATGGATCCACCAGTGTCATTGCATCTGTGTTATTTTTAGTAACAACAACCAGAGTCATTGAAATGTGTGTTCTTCTCACATACCACCTATGGATCCACCAGTGTCATTGCATGTCTGTTCATTTCACTAACAACAACCAGAGTCATTGCATGTGTGTTCTTTTCACATACCACATATGGATCCACCAGTGTGATTGAAATGTGTGTTCTCTTCAGAGACCACACATGGATCCACCAGTGTCATTGCATGTGTGTTCTTTTCACTAACAACAACCAGAGTCATTGCATGTGTGTTCTTTTCACATACCACGTATGGATCAACAATGTGATTGAAATGTGTGTTCTTTACAGAGACCACACATGGATCCACCAGTGTCATTGCATGTGTGTTCTTTTTAGTAAACCAGAGTCATTTTGCATGTGTGTTCTTTTCACATACCACATATGGATCCACCAGTGTCATTGCATGTGTGTTCTTTTCACAATCCACCATTGTCATTGCATGTGTGTTCTTTTTAGTAACAACCAGAGTCATTTTGCATGTGTGTTCTTTTCACACACCACCTATGGATCCACCAGTGTCATTGCATGTGTTTTATTTTCACAATCCACCCATGGATCCCACCAGTGTCATTTTGCATGTGTGTTCTCTTCACATACAACCTATGGATCCACCAGTGTCATTGCATGTGTGTTCTTTTTAGTAACAACAACCAGAGTCATTTTGCATGTGTGTTCTTTTCACATACCACCTATGGATCCACCAGTGTCATTGCATGTGTGTTCTTTTCACAATCCACCCATGGATCCACCAGTGTCATTGCATGTGTGTTCTTTTTAGTAACAACAACCAGAGTCATTTTGCATGTGTGTTCTTCTCACATACCACGTATGGATCCACCAGTGTCATTGCATGTGTGTACTTTTCACTAACAACAAACAGAGTCATTGCATGTGTGTTCTTTTCACATACCACATATGGATCCACCAGTGTCATTGAAATGCGTGTTCTCTATAAAGACCACACATGGATCCACCAATGTCATTGCATGTGTGTTCTTTTTAGTAACAACAACCAGAGTCATTTTGCATGTGTGTTCTTCTCACATACCACCTATAGATCTAGCAGTGTCATTGCATGTGTGTTCTTTTCACTAACAACAACCAGAGTCATTGCATGTGTGTTCTTTTCACATACCACATATGGATCCACCAGTGTCATTGAAATGCGTGTTCTCTACAGAGACCACACATGGATCCACCAGTGTCATTGCATGTGTGTTATTTTTAGTAACAACAACCAGAGTCATTTTGCATGTGTGTTCTTCTCACATACCACCTATAGATCCACCAGTGTCATTGCAGGTGTGTTCTTTTCACTAACAACAACCAGAGTCATTGCATGTGTGTTCTTTTCACATACCACATATGGATCCACCAGTGTCATTGAAATGCGTTTTCTCTACAAAGACCACACATGGATCCACTAGTGTCATTGCATGTGTGTTCTTTTTAGTAACAACAACCAGTCATTTTGGATGTGTGTTCTTTTCACATACCACCTATGGATCCACCAGTGTCATTGCATGTGTGTTCTTTTTAGTAACAACAACCAGTCATTTTGCATGTGTGTTCTTTTCACATACCACCTATGGATCCACCAGTGTTATTGAATGTGTGTTCACTTCACAATCCACCTATGGATCCACTAGTGTCATTGCATGTGTGTTCTTTTTAGTAACAACAACCAGTGTCATTGCATGTGTGTTCTCTCAGAGACCACACATGGATCCACCAATGTCATTGCATGTGTGTTATTTTTACTAACAACAACAAGAGTCATTGAAATGTGTGCTCTCTTCAGAGACCACACATGGATCCACCAGTGTCATTGCATGTGTGTTCTTTTCACTAACAACAACCAGAGTCATTGCATGTGTGTTCTTTTCACATACCACGTATGGATCAACAATGTGATTGAAATGTGTGTTCTCTACAGAGACCACACATGGATCCACCAGTGTCATTGCATGTGTGTTCTTTTTAGTAAACCAGAGTCATTTTGCATGTGTGTTCTTTTCACATACCACATATGGATCCACCAGTTTCATTGCATGTGTGTTTTTTTCACAATCCACCCATGGATCCACCATTGTCATTGCATGTGTGTTCTTTTTAGTAACAACCAGAGTCATTTTGCATGTGTGTTCTTTTCACACACCACCTATGGATCCACCAGTGTCATTGCATGTGTTTTCTTTTCACAATCCACCCATGGATCCCACCAGTGTCATTTTGCATGTGTGTTCTCTTCACATACAACCTATGGATCCACCAGTGTCATTGCATGTGTGTTCTTTTTAGTAACAACAACCAGAGTCATTTTGCATGTGTGTTCTTTTCACATACCACCTATGGATCCACCAGTGTCATTGCATGTGTGTTCTTTTCACAATCCACCCATGGATCCACCAGTGTCATGGCATGTGTGTTCTTTTTAGTAACAACAACCAGAGTCATTTTGCATGTGTGTTCTTCTCACATACCACGTATGGATCCACCAGTGTCATTGCATGTGTGTACTTTTCACTAACAACAAACAGAGTCATTGCATGTGTATTCTTTTCACATACCACATATGGATCCACCAGTGTCATTGAAATGCGTGTTCTCTATAGAGACCACACATGGATCCACCAGTGTCATTGCATGTGTGTTATTTTTAGTAACAACAACCAGAGTCATTTTGCATGTGTGTTCTTCTCACATACCACCTATGGATCCACCAGTGTCATTGCATGTGTGTTCTTTTCACAATCCACCCATGGATCCACCAGTGTCATTCCATGTGTGTTCATTTTAGTAACAACAACCCTAGTCATTTTACATGTGTGTTCTTTTCACATACCACCTATGGATCCACCAGTGTCATTGAAATGTGTATTATTTTCACAATCCAGCCATGGATCCACCAGTGTCATTGCATGTGTGTTCTTTTTAGTAACAACAACCAGAGTCATTTTGCATGTGTGATCTCTTCACATACCACCTATGGATCCACCAGTGTCATTGCATCTGTGTTATTTTTAGTAACAACAACCAGAGTCATTGAAATGTGTGTTCTTCTCACATACCACCTATGGATCCACCAGTGTCATTGCATGTCTGTTCATTTCACTAACAACAACCAGAGTCATTGCATGTGTGTTCTTTTCACATACCACATATGGATCCACCAGTGTGATTGAAATGTGTGTTCTCTTTAGAGACCACACATGGATCCACCAGTGTCATTGCATGTGTGTTCTTTTCACTAACAACAACCAGAGTCATTGCATGTGTGTTCTTTTCACATACCACGTATGGATCAACAATGTGATTGAAATGTGTGTTCTTTACAGAGACCACACATGGATCCACCAGTGTCATTGCATGTGTGTTCTTTTTAGTAAACCAGAGTCATTTTGCATGTGTGTTCTTTTCACATACCACATATGGATCCACCAGTGTCATTGCATGTGTGTTCTTTTCACAATCCACCATTGTCATTGCATGTGTGTTCTTTTTAGTAACAACCAGAGTCATTTTGCATGTGTGTTCTTTTCACACACCACCTATGGATCCACCAGTGTCATTGCATGTGTTTTATTTTCACAATCCACCCATGGATCCCACCAGTGTCATTTTGCATGTGTGTTCTCTTCACATACAACCTATGGATCCACCAGTGTCATTGCATGTGTGTTCTTTTTAGTAACAACAACCAGAGTCATTTTGCATGTGTGTTCTTTTCACATACCACCTATGGATCCACCAGTGTCATTGCATGTGTGTTCTTTTCACAATCCACCCATGGATCCACCAGTGTCATTGCATGTGTGTTCTTTTTAGTAACAACAACCAGAGTCATTTTGCATGTGTTCTTCTTCACATACCACGTATGGATCCACAGTGTCATTGCATGTGTACTTTTCACTAACAACAAACAGAGTCATTGCATGTGTGTTCTTTTCACATACCACATATGGATCCACCAGTGTCATTGAAATGCGTGTTCTCTATAAAGACCACACATGGATCCACCAATGTCATTGCATGTGTGTTATTTTTAGTAACAACAACCAGAGTCATTTTGCATGTGTGTTCTTCTCACATACCACCTATAGATCTACCAGTGTCATTGCATGTGTGTTCTTTTCACTAACAACAACCAGAGTCATTGCATGTGTGTTCTTTTCACATACCACATATGGATCCACCAGTGTCATTGAAATGCGTGTTCTCTACAGAGACCACACATGGATCCACCAGTGTCATTGCATGTGTGTTATTTTTAGTAACAACAACCAGAGTCATTTTGCATGTGTGTTCTTCTCACATACCACCTATAGATCCACCAGTGTCATTGCAGGTGTGTTCTTTTCACTAACAACAACCAGAGTCATTGCATGTTCGTTCTTTTCACATACCACATATGGATCCACCAGTGTCATTGAAATGCGTTTTCTCTACAAAGACCACACATGGATCCACTAGTGTCATTGCATGTGTGTTCTTTTTAGTAACAACAACCAGTCATTTTGGATGTGTGTTCTTTTCACATACCACCTATGGATCCACCAGTGTCATTGCATGTGTGTTCTCTTCACAATCCACCTATGGATCCACTAGTGTCATTGCATGTGTGTTCTTTTTACTAACAACAACAAGAGTCAATGAATTGTGTTCTCTCTTCAGAGACCACACATGGATCTACCAGTGTCATTGCATGTGTGTTCTTTTCACATACCACATATGGATCCACCAGTGTCATTGCATGTGTGCTCTTTTCACAATCCACCCATGGATCCACCAGTGTCATTGCATGTGTGTTCTTTTTAGTAACAACAACCAGAGTCATTTTGCATGTGTGTTCTTTTCACATACCACCTATGGATCCACCAGTGTCATTGAAATGTGTATTATTTTCACAATCCACCCATGGATCCACCAGTGTCATTGCATGTGTGTTCTTTTTAGTAACAACAACCAGAGCCATTTTGCATGTGTGATCTCTTCACATACCACCTATTGATCCACCAGTGTCATTGCATGTGTGTTCTTTTTAGTAACAACAACCAGAGTCATTGAAATGTGTGTTCTTCTCACATACCACCTATGGATCCACCAGTGTCATTGCATGTGTGTTCATTTCACTAACAACAACCAGAGTCATTGCATGTGTGTTCTTTTCAGAGACCACACATGGATCCACCAGTGTCATTGCATGTGTGTTCTTTTTAGTAACAACCAGAGTCATTTTGCATGTGTGTTATATTCACATACCACAAATGGATCCACCAGTGTCATTTCATGTGTGTTCTTTTCACAATCCACCCATGGATCCACCAGTGTCATTGCATGTGTGTTCTTTTTAGTAACAACCAGAGTCATTTTGCATGTGTGTTCTTTTCACATACCACCTATGGATCCACCAGTGTCATTGGATGTGTCTTTTATTCACAATCCACCCATGGATCCCGCCAGTGTCATTTTGCATGTGTGTTCTTTTTAGTAACAACAACCTGAGTCGTTTTACATGTGTGTTCTCTTCACATACCACCTATGGATCCACCAGTGTTATTGCATGTGCGTTCTTTTTAGTAACAACAACCAGTCATTTTGCATGTGTGTTCTTTTCACATACCACCTATGGATCCACTAGTGTCATTGCATGTGTGTTCTCTTCACAATCCACCTATGGATCCACTAGTGTCATTGCATGTATGTTCTTTTTAGTAACAACAACCAGTGTCATTGCATGTGTGTTCTATTCAGAGACCACGCATGGATCCACCAGTGTCATTGCATGTGTGTTCTTTTTTTTAACAACAACAAGAGCCATTGAAATGTGTGCTCTCTTCAGAGACCACACATGGATCCACTAGTGTCATTGCATGTGTGTTCTTTTTAGTAACAACAACCAGAGTCATTTTGCATGTGTGTTCTTCTCACACACCACCTATGGATTCACCAGTGTCATTGCATGTGTGTTCTTTTCACAATCCACCCATGGATCCACCAGTGTCATTGCATGTGTGTTCTTTTTAGTAACAACAACCAGAGTTATTTTGCATGTGTGTTCTTTTCACATACCACCTATGGATCCACCAGTGTCATTGAAATGTGTATTATTTTCACAATCCACCCATGGATCCACTAGTGTCATTGCATGTGTGTTCTTTTTAGTAACAACAACCAGAGTCATTTTGCATGTGTGATCTCTTCACATACCACCTATGGATCCACCAGTGTCATTGCATATGTGTTCTTTTTATTAACAACTTGAGTCATTGAAATGTGTGTTCTTCTCACATACCACCTATGGATCCACAGTATCATTGCATGTGTGTTCATTTCACTAACAACAAGAGTCATTGCATGTCTGTTCTTTTCACATATCCTGGATCTGGCACCATAGGATTGAAATGTGTGTTCTCTATAGAGACCACACATGGATCCACCACAGATTGAAATGCAAAATTTTCTATAGATATCCACATGATCCACACCAAGTGTCATTGCATGTGTGTTCTTTTTAGTAACAACCAGTCATTTTGCATGTGTGTTCTTTTCACATACTACATATGGATCCACCAGTGTCATTGCATGTGTGTTCTTTTCACAATCCACCCATGGATCCACAGTGTCATTGCATGTGTGTTCTTTTAGTAACAACAACCGTAGTCATTTTGCA